>OX352700.1:10782538-13182538 GCA_947095575.1 Electrophaes corylata | reverse complement strand
AAAAAAAAAAATATAATTCACTACTTTTGCTTAGTTTAGCACTAGATGACGTTGTGTTGAAAATGTCTGCAATATTTATTATTATTTTCTTAAAATTAAAAATACACCCTGTATGTTTTTGTAGGCAACCTAATTTTTTTACATTATGTTAGAGCCTTATTTATACCAGACACGTTTGATTCGCCGTCTTCTACCATTCTTTTAGGATTCTGAATCTTACACCAGCGACACAAAGCATCTTTTTCATTGCAAGCTGATTGCATGTGCCGAATTGATGAGAGAGGCAAAGGCGCTTTTGCAATGCCTTCACAGTTTCTAAAGAATTGCTGAATGGAAACTCACTTAGGTACTTCTTAAATAAAGTCTGGCTGAATTGTGCTAATGTTGTGTTTATTTTGCAGGTAAACAGCTGTGGTTAAGAAGCTAGAGGAATGAGTAAGTTTGGGAGGAAATAAATTGTCTGAAAACTGGTTTCAGATACGGTGGAGACTAAAACCAATAAATGTTAAAAAGTAGGCACACTATGTATGAAAGTTTTTAGAATTAAGTGATGTAACAAGCAGATAGCCCACTTAATGTTGAGCGGTTATCTTCTATCGAGACGAACAATAGTCACCTCCACTACTTTTATAAATGAAAACAGACCTATAAATGCTAAAAAGTAGGCACACTATGTACAAAAGTTTTTATGGCATAACGTGATGTAACAAGCAGATAGCCCACTTAAAGTTGAGCGGTTATCTTCTATCGAGACGAACAATAGTCACCTTCACTAGGTACTTTTATAAATGAAAACAGAAAAGGAAGATAATAAATAAATTCACCAATTCTTTTAGTATCAAGTAGTACTTACTCAAGATCTTTTGAGGATGTCTAATGGGGATAGTCAGAGGTACATACAAATATTAGATTCGCTACAAACCCACATTGCAAAATGGTTGGCAAAATATTGGTATTTGAAACGTGATTGCAAGCCCATCGCATAGAATACTAACTGGTTTCAACACGATGTTTTCCTTCACCGTTTGGAGTACTGGCATTGCGCTCATAATTATTTCCTAAGTGGCCGCTCGTAGCTTTGCCCGCGTGGCAGTTTTTTTCCGTTCCCGTTATTTTATCGAGAAAAAAAGTACCTAAAAAAGTCAATTGTCAATTGGTTGCAATCTATAATTATTCCAAATTTAATCCAAATCAGTCCACTGGTTAGAGCGTGAAAGAGTAACAAACATCTATCCATCCATCCATACTTACAAACTTTCGCGTTTATAATATTAGTAGGACTCTAGGACTAGAACCACCAAGCTTATCAAAAACGCTTATTAGAAAGGTACGAAACTTAAGCCATATATATCTTCCTTCGCAGCTTCCCAAAGAGCAGTTAAATATATTCAGAAAACTTTTAAACTAATGGAGGAGAGGTCCAACCGAATTACGGCACGCAATCCTTTCAGTTTGGAAAATAGGACGCTCGCATCATTAGCCACGGCCCGATTGAGACATAGAGCAATGAACACAGTAAGCCAAGTCAATTCAAATTCAAAGAGAAATCTTATAAAGAAAGAAATTTGAAGAAAAGAAAGCATACTATACCTTAGATAGTAACGTTAATGATAAATCGGCGTGGCCAGATGTTCCGCTCGCTTTACCCATCGGCAGCTAGGATATTTTTTGCAAAGTCAGTACTATTATATTATTTAATCCATTATTTTGTTAGATTGTAAGCATTAGGTACTCCTAGTTGAAGCGTAGCGTGTGCTGTCTTGGTTCTTGGTATGATTGCCTTAACATATGTTCTGTTTTGCAATCATTTTATTAAGTAAGATTGGCACCACACATGAGCTTCATTATTTTAAATTATGATTACTTTGTAAAAGGATAATACAGAAAAACGGTAGGAACCAAGCGTAAGATTCTTGCCGGTTCTTCTAGGCTTGGTCGCGAGGAACTGGCGCTTAGATTCACCTAGCCTTAAGACGTTTCAAGATGATCCCTGCGGATTTTACTGAGAATTTTGTTGACAAAACACTATAAAGTTCACAGCACATACAGCATCAAGTTACAACACAACTGCCACCATCTGACGAGAGTGACGATACAGTGTCGATGCCACAAAGAAAGCTGTCTAACCAAAGTTGGACCCGCTGTTTTTTGACCGTCACCCATACTAAATCAAGTACATAAACCAATCTGTATTAAAAACAGCTTAAATTATAAACTAAATATATTTAAGAGGTAACATTTCTCATAACTACATCTAGCAGTGATGACTTACGGTGATCGAAATTCTGGGAATCGGAATTTACTCAGTATTCCATTATTTTTGGCTACTGTAACTCCACTGTGGCCTTTAACCTCACTCAATGCAAGTTCTCACATCAGTCACCATCCATCACGAAAAGGAAATTACACTGAAGATTAATAATAACGCTATTAAAGGAGACGCTGACGCTTTGGACGAGATCCGTTGAGCATTTTATAGCTTGCAATGAAAATGAGCCTTATCACGATGATGTACGATTCATAAACTTGAGGCATGTGTGTCTCGAAGATATGAGAATGAAAGAAAGAGCAATATTTATTTATATTCAAAGTACGCCAATTGCACAGATGTACAGCAGGACGTGTACACTGAGGTGCACTATAACCTAAATAAGAAACACATAGTCTACAACTAACCTATCTACTAAGCAGTAAAGTTTCTGTTGCTTGATCAAATGTGTCCAGTTTGACTGTATGCAGCAATGAAGGTGTACAATGCTGAGCTGGTTTTCAGACAGGGCCTTGTGTGAGGCAAACATCGACGAGGAGCAGAGAGACTGTGTGAATGAGCACATTCTTATGTGTCAATTGAGAATTTTGCCAACTACCCACATAAAAGAGTTTAACACATCCAAATTTAAAAACTAACTAATAATAACCATCTGAAAAAATAAACTCGCTAATTACCGGATTTGCTTTAAACTTCACCTCGCTTTATACAGATACGCAGCGAAAACCCCAACTTTCACAATTCAACTTTGGCATTACAACCAAGCTTTCTAATTTAATCGAAAATGAACCATCAATCAAAGGAATAAGGTATAATTTTGTATATCCGCGAGAAACCCTTGTTTTGACAACTCATTATTGGTAGATTCCTAATTGGGCAGTACGTTGGGACGAGTTGGGAATCGGCCGGATTCAGTAGCGAACCAAATGTTTATATTTGCTGAATATATTTTAGCGTTTGCGTAGCTGATTGCGTGCGATGAGGTCACTGCTTGCATTCTAATCTAATCCTCCAATCTCGAACCTTGGGATTCAAATTGTGAATTCATAAATATCAGTGTAAATAAGGAACTTAGTTAGACTTGATGAGAAAAAGAATGGTTCGTTTTGTTGAGCTGACAAAACAGCTTTTAAATATATACGTAAAAAATACAGTATGTAATATATAGATTCTTGTCCTATTCAACAGACTACAAAACTTGAGATTCTAAATTTGGTTGTTTTTTATATATTGGTTAGTTAAGAACTCCGTCATTTATAAGCTGATTATTTGTTTTTTTATTTAAGGTAAGGATGTCAAACACGTTTCTATTGGTCCCATAAAAGAAATCAGAATTAAAAATATCAGTTTTATGGCTTTACCGTCAAAAAACTGGAATTCCACCCTTAAGAATTTATTGATTTGTATAACTTTGATTAATTTTATTTCATGCAAATAATTATTTTGTTTCTGCGACTGGACCCAAAAAAAATCAGGGCCTGAACCAAAATAAATATTAAATTCTATTCATACTGGGCCCACTTAATTTCGTCAAACAAGCAACCTCACTGTTTTGACGTGTGCGAACGTTACGTGAATACGAAGCGTGCGCGCGCACTGAATAACTGATTATATTACAGCCGCACCTGTTGTGGACTAGGACACAAGCTACGGGATGCATAACCTATTCCACCATTCCTAATAATGATTGGTAGAATACTAAATGTTTGAGATGTCACATGTTATAGTCATCATAAGGACTCTAAAAACTAATAAGCATTTGCTAGATTTTCACTTAGTAATGTGTTATCAAAAGTATTTTAATACCATAGAACCTGTGGTACTGTCCTCTGTAATTTAAGGTGTACCGTGTGGGCTGGTATATTTATGGCAGTTCAAATCCAGACTTTTCAGACTGACAGACAGAAAGTTGGGCGTTGTTTTTCTTTATAATATTATGTTAGCAAAGTCAAAAAGCATTTCTTCAGTAATATCCGCAGGGATCATCTTGAAACGTCTTAAATCTAGGTGAATCTAAGCGCCAGTTCCTCGCGACCAAGCCTAGAAGAACCGGCAACAAACTTACGGCTTGGTTCCTTTTTTGTATGATCCTTTTACAAAGTAATAATAATGTAAATAATGAAACTCCAGTGTGTTGCCAATCTAACTTAATAAGTAAAATTAAAAGCACATGAGGCTTAACACCTGTACGCCTCAGGTTGATGAACGTAGAGTAGTGTATCTTAGGACAGCCGTCACAGCTCAGTTCGTAGTAGCCCTGCCTTCTGCGCTGTAGGTGGTGGGTTCGATCCCCACCGAGAATAAACATTTATGTGATCGACACAGATGTTTGTTCTGTCTGGGTGTTATATTGTATCATAAGTATGTATTTACAAAAAAAAATATATAAGTATTCTATCAGTCATATGTTCTCATAGTACAAGCTATGCTTAATTTGGGGCTAAATTATGTTGTGTAAAAATGTGTTGCGTCCACAATTTTTTAAAATTAAATAAGGCTGTGCTAAACTCAAAACCAAATGTTTAATAAATATTGGGCATTCAATAGAATACCCGATTATTATGAATATTAAAATGAACTATGCACTCAGCACCAAAATATTTTTGAATATTCGTATATCCAAAGAAAAAGATGCACACTTTACCCCCGAAAAATATCTTCAACTTGCACCCCACCACCCTCTTTTACCCCCTCTTACTACATCCGATGTGTGGTCACAGAATAAATAATAGCAAACTTTGTCAGAGATTCTCTTAGCCACAAAAATTTACTCAAAGAAGATTTTAGGAGTTGGTAGTCTTTACAACATGCTACAAAGTTACAACAGTCGCGATTTCAAACAATACGATTGTATACATCTATCATAATTATTATGTATGTGATATGATATTTTATTATATAATAATTAACATCAGATGAGATTGCGGTCAAACGTTTACATATAAACTGTCAAAAAACAAATATTTTATGTAAGTACGTACGTACTAACGTTTTTACAAAAAAAAAAATATAATTCACTACTTTTGCTTAGTTTAGCACTAGATGACGTTGTGTTGAAAATGTCTGCAATATTTATTATTATTTTCTTAAAATTAAAAATACACCCTGTATGTTTTTGTAGGCAACCTAATTTTTTTACATTATGTTAGAGCCTTATTTATACCAGACACGTTTGATTCGCCGTCTTCTACCATTCTTTTAGGATTCTGAATCTTACACCAGCGACACAAAGCATCTTTTTCATTGCAAGCTGATTGCATGTGCCGAATTGATGAGAGAGGCAAAGGCGCTTTTGCAATGCCTTCACAGTTTCTAAAGAATTGCTGAATGGAAACTCACTTAGGTACTTCTTAAATAAAGTCTGGCTGAATTGTGCTAATGTTGTGTTTATTTTGCAGGTAAACAGCTGTGGTTAAGAAGCTAGAGGAATGAGTAAGTTTGGGAGGAAATAAATTGTCTGAAAACTGGTTTCAGATACGGTGGAGACTAAAACCAATAAATGTTAAAAAGTAGGCACACTATGTATGAAAGTTTTTAGAATTAAGTGATGTAACAAGCAGATAGCCCACTTAATGTTGAGCGGTTATCTTCTATCGAGACGAACAATAGTCACCTCCACTACTTTTATAAATGAAAACAGACCTATAAATGCTAAAAAGTAGGCACACTATGTACAAAAGTTTTTATGGCATAACGTGATGTAACAAGCAGATAGCCCACTTAAAGTTGAGCGGTTATCTTCTATCGAGACGAACAATAGTCACCTTCACTAGGTACTTTTATAAATGAAAACAGAAAAGGAAGATAATAAATAAATTCACCAATTCTTTTAGTATCAAGTAGTACTTACTCAAGATCTTTTGAGGATGTCTAATGGGGATAGTCAGAGGTACATACAAATATTAGATTCGCTACAAACCCACATTGCAAAATGGTTGGCAAAATATTGGTATTTGAAACGTGATTGCAAGCCCATCGCATAGAATACTAACTGGTTTCAACACGATGTTTTCCTTCACCGTTTGGAGTACTGGCATTGCGCTCATAATTATTTCCTAAGTGGCCGCTCGTAGCTTTGCCCGCGTGGCAGTTTTTTTCCGTTCCCGTTATTTTATCGAGAAAAAAAGTACCTAAAAAAGTCAATTGTCAATTGGTTGCAATCTATAATTATTCCAAATTTAATCCAAATCAGTCCACTGGTTAGAGCGTGAAAGAGTAACAAACATCTATCCATCCATCCATACTTACAAACTTTCGCGTTTATAATATTAGTAGGACTCTAGGACTAGAACCACCAAGCTTATCAAAAACGCTTATTAGAAAGGTACGAAACTTAAGCCATATATATCTTCCTTCGCAGCTTCCCAAAGAGCAGTTAAATATATTCAGAAAACTTTTAAACTAATGGAGGAGAGGTCCAACCGAATTACGGCACGCAATCCTTTCAGTTTGGAAAATAGGACGCTCGCATCATTAGCCACGGCCCGATTGAGACATAGAGCAATGAACACAGTAAGCCAAGTCAATTCAAATTCAAAGAGAAATCTTATAAAGAAAGAAATTTGAAGAAAAGAAAGCATACTATACCTTAGATAGTAACGTTAATGATAAATCGGCGTGGCCAGATGTTCCGCTCGCTTTACCCATCGGCAGCTAGGATATTTTTTGCAAAGTCAGTACTATTATATTATTTAATCCATTATTTTGTTAGATTGTAAGCATTAGGTACTCCTAGTTGAAGCGTAGCGTGTGCTGTCTTGGTTCTTGGTATGATTGCCTTAACATATGTTCTGTTTTGCAATCATTTTATTAAGTAAGATTGGCACCACACATGAGCTTCATTATTTTAAATTATGATTACTTTGTAAAAGGATAATACAGAAAAACGGTAGGAACCAAGCGTAAGATTCTTGCCGGTTCTTCTAGGCTTGGTCGCGAGGAACTGGCGCTTAGATTCACCTAGCCTTAAGACGTTTCAAGATGATCCCTGCGGATTTTACTGAGAATTTTGTTGACAAAACACTATAAAGTTCACAGCACATACAGCATCAAGTTACAACACAACTGCCACCATCTGACGAGAGTGACGATACAGTGTCGATGCCACAAAGAAAGCTGTCTAACCAAAGTTGGACCCGCTGTTTTTTGACCGTCACCCATACTAAATCAAGTACATAAACCAATCTGTATTAAAAACAGCTTAAATTATAAACTAAATATATTTAAGAGGTAACATTTCTCATAACTACATCTAGCAGTGATGACTTACGGTGATCGAAATTCTGGGAATCGGAATTTACTCAGTATTCCATTATTTTTGGCTACTGTAACTCCACTGTGGCCTTTAACCTCACTCAATGCAAGTTCTCACATCAGTCACCATCCATCACGAAAAGGAAATTACACTGAAGATTAATAATAACGCTATTAAAGGAGACGCTGACGCTTTGGACGAGATCCGTTGAGCATTTTATAGCTTGCAATGAAAATGAGCCTTATCACGATGATGTACGATTCATAAACTTGAGGCATGTGTGTCTCGAAGATATGAGAATGAAAGAAAGAGCAATATTTATTTATATTCAAAGTACGCCAATTGCACAGATGTACAGCAGGACGTGTACACTGAGGTGCACTATAACCTAAATAAGAAACACATAGTCTACAACTAACCTATCTACTAAGCAGTAAAGTTTCTGTTGCTTGATCAAATGTGTCCAGTTTGACTGTATGCAGCAATGAAGGTGTACAATGCTGAGCTGGTTTTCAGACAGGGCCTTGTGTGAGGCAAACATCGACGAGGAGCAGAGAGACTGTGTGAATGAGCACATTCTTATGTGTCAATTGAGAATTTTGCCAACTACCCACATAAAAGAGTTTAACACATCCAAATTTAAAAACTAACTAATAATAACCATCTGAAAAAATAAACTCGCTAATTACCGGATTTGCTTTAAACTTCACCTCGCTTTATACAGATACGCAGCGAAAACCCCAACTTTCACAATTCAACTTTGGCATTACAACCAAGCTTTCTAATTTAATCGAAAATGAACCATCAATCAAAGGAATAAGGTATAATTTTGTATATCCGCGAGAAACCCTTGTTTTGACAACTCATTATTGGTAGATTCCTAATTGGGCAGTACGTTGGGACGAGTTGGGAATCGGCCGGATTCAGTAGCGAACCAAATGTTTATATTTGCTGAATATATTTTAGCGTTTGCGTAGCTGATTGCGTGCGATGAGGTCACTGCTTGCATTCTAATCTAATCCTCCAATCTCGAACCTTGGGATTCAAATTGTGAATTCATAAATATCAGTGTAAATAAGGAACTTAGTTAGACTTGATGAGAAAAAGAATGGTTCGTTTTGTTGAGCTGACAAAACAGCTTTTAAATATATACGTAAAAAATACAGTATGTAATATATAGATTCTTGTCCTATTCAACAGACTACAAAACTTGAGATTCTAAATTTGGTTGTTTTTTATATATTGGTTAGTTAAGAACTCCGTCATTTATAAGCTGATTATTTGTTTTTTTATTTAAGGTAAGGATGTCAAACACGTTTCTATTGGTCCCATAAAAGAAATCAGAATTAAAAATATCAGTTTTATGGCTTTACCGTCAAAAAACTGGAATTCCACCCTTAAGAATTTATTGATTTGTATAACTTTGATTAATTTTATTTCATGCAAATAATTATTTTGTTTCTGCGACTGGACCCAAAAAAAATCAGGGCCTGAACCAAAATAAATATTAAATTCTATTCATACTGGGCCCACTTAATTTCGTCAAACAAGCAACCTCACTGTTTTGACGTGTGCGAACGTTACGTGAATACGAAGCGTGCGCGCGCACTGAATAACTGATTATATTACAGCCGCACCTGTTGTGGACTAGGACACAAGCTACGGGATGCATAACCTATTCCACCATTCCTAATAATGATTGGTAGAATACTAAATGTTTGAGATGTCACATGTTATAGTCATCATAAGGACTCTAAAAACTAATAAGCATTTGCTAGATTTTCACTTAGTAATGTGTTATCAAAAGTATTTTAATACCATAGAACCTGTGGTACTGTCCTCTGTAATTTAAGGTGTACCGTGTGGGCTGGTATATTTATGGCAGTTCAAATCCAGACTTTTCAGACTGACAGACAGAAAGTTGGGCGTTGTTTTTCTTTATAATATTATGTTAGCAAAGTCAAAAAGCATTTCTTCAGTAATATCCGCAGGGATCATCTTGAAACGTCTTAAATCTAGGTGAATCTAAGCGCCAGTTCCTCGCGACCAAGCCTAGAAGAACCGGCAACAAACTTACGGCTTGGTTCCTACCGTTTTTTTGTATGATCCTGTTACAAAATAATAATAATGTAAATAATGAAGCTCCAGTGTGGTGCCAATCTAGCATGCATACTTCTTCCATAATATGTCTACCTTCTGGCTTGTGTTTAGTCACTTAAGATGCGAGACTTGACGTTAATACCACTAAGATATTTCAGAGGATGTGAACATTTAGCCTCATTACAAACAAGTAACAACTGCTTCTTGCGTCGCGTCGCGCGTCGCGACTAAACCTATTATTTAGAGACCTTTTTCTTGTCCTGTGGTAATAGTTCTTGGACGTGGTTATTTACTGCGATATCTGTTATTTTTCCCTGTTAAACGAGTACTTTACGAGAGAGATGCGTGAGCAGTGATTCAATTGTTACAGTATTTTCCCTTTTGTTTGTAATGATAACTTTTATACGCAGTGTTTTTTGGGTCAGTTTACAGTGAGTGGGGTGTACCACGTATTCTTATAGAACAGGTAGTTTCTTAAAAAGAATAAATTTCTAGACCCATTATAAGCATATTTATCTTGACTGACTGACGTATAGCGTAGAGACTTGACAGTTTTAGGGTATATTCATCTTGGTGCGTTGAAATTTGCGTAAAAATAATTTCACGCGGTCAAAGTTGCGCGCGTTTCCTATAAATTCGCCAACATAAAAATCTACAAAAGTGTGTAAAATAACTTTTTATCGCGTCCGCCCCAGGCCGCCAAAAACAATGTCCCTAGATGGCAAGTCGTAAAACGTGTGATCACTGATCTTGCAACGGTCAGCTGAGCTATAGGCGTGTGCTTTACGTAAATCTGTCAAAATATTTTTTGTATGAAATTACACCATGTATACATGGTGTAATTTCATACAAAAAATATTTGTTTAATTCATATTAAAAGGTTAAGAATATCGATTCGAAGTCAAAGTCGAAAGGCATTAAGTCAAAGAAATAATCATTTAGACAAGAACTTACCACTAGGTTTCTGCCGTATTTTTGTGTGAGCATCAAAAATTGAGAATATTTTAATACCTAAAGTGTGAAATTGTTTTTGTATTTATAAGTTATAAATACACTATGGATATTTGACTTTAAAATACTTATACAGGTGTCGTAAAAGACTTCAGGTAAAGAATACCCATGAATTTTGACAACTTTTTCTATGAAACCTAGTGGTTTCAGGTCCTGTAAAGGGAAAAATTTGCTACACATTTTGCCCAAATAGGTGTTAAACTCCTTCAACGCTTAGATTCTTTATTGTATAAGGAAACATTTACAAAAAAATATTACAAAAGATACTTTTGCGTACGGATTATCAGATTCGTTTGCGATCACAGTGTTGGTTTCATAGAACATGTTATTCTTATAGATTGATACCATAGCCGAAGTTTTCGGAATTAGTCTTTTTACACCCTGTCTTATAAATTCAAGGTTTGAGATAGGTACGAAACTAAACATTATTTTCATAATATTATGATGTTATACCCATTTTAACAAAAATATTAGGAGGCTACGAATATTTTTCCCGGGCTGAATCTCATTACATAAATTCAGAATCGTAATACGCCTAGAGACCTGTCCGACTTCGTTGAAATAAATTAAGATTACCAAAGAATATTCTTTGAATTTTAGCAAATGCAAATAAGCTTAAAAATAGAGAAGATTTTTGCGGTTGAACAGTGCGCCTCGCTTGGGAATGGTACGCTGTTTTGACAACTCTATTTAACGGGATCTTTTGAATCTGTCAGAAAAAAATATCACTGCATGTTGTTTTATTGTTCAAGTTCGCGAAAAGGAGAAACATCTACAGCTAGAAAACTATTACATTTGTCTCACAATACTAGCTCGAATAACTTGAGTACCTGAGAAGATACCTTGTAGATGGTAGGCCTTGAGATTTTGTACACCTGCTTACAGATGATTTGCTCCTTAAATACTTTTTCAGCACTTAGTACCCCATACAATGCTAGTCATTTTTATACAAAAAAATCCTAGGTTGCAAGACCATCATCTGATCTTTGTCCTGATAGCTGACATAGGCAACGCAACGTAGAGACTTGAAATATGTAGGGCATATTTGCCTTGTTGTGTACTAAGAAATGAATTCCAGAAGGTACAACGGAGGTTGAACTTTGTATGCAAATAGGTACACGCGGACAAAATCGCAAGCGTTTCCACTAATAAATCATATTTATACTCAAATGAAGTGACTCAATTCAATCTCAAAATTTAAATGTCAGAATACTCATATTATGTAAATCTTTCGCCAACAAAATTGGGTGGTAAACAATAAATGTTGATACTGACTGTAATAATTGCAACACGCTTATTCAATTTGACGTTTCGCAATCAGCGGACACAAACGAGCAAACATACCGATCAAACACATCGAAATCGATTATCAAGTCGATTCGGATGTCCCATTCCGAACCAAAGCCTGTTGTTTACAAATCTGATATCTGCATACGTGGAGATTTAAACGATGAACTTTACAATGCAAAAAATATGCGAATCATTAAAAAGATTCAGTTCAAGGATTCTGATCCTGCTCGTAAACTTTACCGAATGAAATTTTTAAATGGTAAAATACCTTTGAATATGAACGCTGATTGGAAGGATCCCCTTTTCGGTTTTACTATTCACTATTTATCTATATAATTTTTTTATTTAGACTAACTGACTGAACTATAGATAACGCACAACCTAAACCACTGGTCGTAAAGACTTAAAATTTTCAAATTATATTCCACGCCTAAACGGGTACAGTTGGGGTTGAAAGTTTGTTCAAAAATGACACGCGTTTCGCTAGTTAAGTTATAAACTTACAGCAGACGACGCCGTCGTCAGGGTAGATCCCTTCTGCAGTACTTATAGAATTTGACTGGGGAATGGATTAACAAGAGCCGTAATGTAAGTCTAAACAAAACGTAACACCATTTATTCTCTGTATATTTATTTATTTGTCTGGAATAGATCGCTTTTTAGCGATAAGACCGCCCATTGTACATTATCTGTTGTTGACTACGATTGTTATTTGTTTTATTCTCTAGCTTTAAGGTGTACAATAAAGAATTTTCATTCATTTTTTACTGTTTTCAAGAGTAGACCTGTGCATATCTCAGCTTATTTACCACAGATAAGAAAAACTTTCCAAAAGGTTCAACTTAACAACTCTACCATCATGTAGACACAGCATAAAGTATTCTTTTACTTCGTCCCACAGGACTAGTAAAATAGTTTCGGTATATTCTCACGAGAGTCATAACTTACATGGCTTTTATGACACTACAGAATATTTTAAGCGCACGAACCGCCCAAGCCTTGAAATATAAAAACTATGACCGCTATTAATAATAAGAGGACCATTTTATGAGGAGGATAAACGCGATTTTTTAATAAAAAAACCAAGGTCACCTAGCTCTCAGATCAAGTAAAATAAAGTGACAAAAGGCAATTTAGTCTAGGGATGAAAACTTAATAGTTAAAAAATTTAACATTGATTTTAAGGGTTCCGTACCCAAAGGGTAAAACGGGACCCTATTACTAAGACTCCTCTGTCTGTCCGTCTATCAATAGGCTGTATCTCATGAACCGTGATAGTTAGATCGTTGAAATATTAACAGATGATGTATTTCTGTTGCCGCTATTACAACAAATACTAAAAAAACTGATTTAAATAAATATTTAAGGAGGCTTTCATACAACAAACGGGAGTTTTTGTTATAGATAATAGTACGGAACCGTTCGTGCGGTTTCTTTAAGCTTCTGACGAATGGAGTTTACTGAAAACGGTAACCCACCTGATGTTAAGTAATTACATCACCTATAACCAAGCATTGCCTCGCACGTTAGGAACATATCCTAATATGCTCTGCGTTTATCAACCTGTGGCGTAAGGGTGCTAAGCCTCATGTGCCTGTAATTTCACCGGCATCCACACCCTTCAACCTGTAACACTTATAAGCTGCTTGGTAGCAGATATATGGTGGTAGTACTTCCCCGGACGAGTCCTTCACTTACTACTAAACATGGAATATCAGGTATTCCACATCCTTTTTAATGCCATGATATGATGGCTGGTAACTAAATATTAATTCCCTACGTAATATTGTAAAATCCATCCAAACTTTGGATTAAAAATTAGCCTGTAATAAGCAAATAGAGACGTTAAATTGTTTAGAAAATCATGGCTTAACTTAGACATTAGACATAGACCTAGACATTTGTTTATTTACTACCAGACACACACCAACCAACAAAAACACATCAAAGAAGAAAGATACATAGACGAAAGATCGTTGCTTGAGCACTGTAACCTGACTTTAGATTTTAATTTTGACACCAGTTAGTTTACCCTGCTATAAACATAAATGCCCTTAGGTTGGGGGGAGGTTTGGGTAGAGGAGAGAGGGAACAGAATTGATGATGTAGATTAAAGGTCTTGCCAGACAAAGCTTGATCTTTGAAGCTTTAAAAGCAGAGAAATTGACGCTATTTAGTTATTTTGCATCTTAATTGTTTGGGTTAATGCCATTCTGGCTGTCACGTTTCGTTACCCTTGTCTTTGGGACGAGATTAAAAGGATAAGCTTTGTTGGTTTTAGTGGTTTCAGAAATGAATATAATCTATAAAATAATTTTGAAAATATTACGCTGTATGGTAGATCTTAAGTTATATAAAATCCCAACATTTGTATTTCCAACCCATATTCGCAATAAAGAATTTTGAATTTGAATTTGTTTTGGCTTCTGATTATTTTGATAATAGTTGTGAAGAATAGATTTTGTGATAATCAAGATATCACAGGTTTGTTGGTTTTAGTGGTTTCAGAAATGAATATAATCTATAAAATAATTTTGAAAATATTACGCTGTATGGTAGATCTTAAGTTATATAAAATCCCAATATTTGTATTTCCAACCCATATTCGCAATAAAGAATTTTGAGTTTGAATTTGTTTTGGCTTCTGATTATTTTGATAATAGTTGTGAAGAATAGATTTTGTGATAATCAAGATATCACAGGTTTGTTGGTTTTAGTGGTTTCAGAAATGAATATAATCTATAAAATAATTTTGAAAATATTACGCTGTATGGTAGATCTTAAGTTATATAAAATCCCAACATTTGTATTTCCAACCCATATTCGCAATAAAGAATTTTGAATTTGAATTTGTTTTGGCTTCTGATTATTTTGATAATAGTTGTGAAGAATATTAGATTTTGTGATAATCAAGATATCACAGGTATGAAAGCTCTCTCTTGTTCAAATATTATTTATTTTGTATTAAATTTACAAAACAATTCATTAATTTAAATTCACGAAACTGTTTACAATCTACTAAGCAAAAAGCTGTTTGTGTTTATTCGTGTATCTATGTAGATCATCAAAATCAAAAGCGTAATCGAATTCTCTTAAAATAACAACACCAACGAAGATAGATAATAATAGCCGTACCAGAGAAGAATACTCTATTACGAGCTTGCAAAACTGTAGTCGATAGCACGTATATTGAATTGTATGTTTTTTATACGGCTTATTGATGAAACAAACACATGTCCCACCTGATGTTAAGTGGTTACCATAGCCTATAACAAAGCATGGCTACACAAACCACGTTTGTTAGGAATAGGAACGTGCTCTACGATGCACTACTCTGCGTCCATCAACCTGAGGTATAAACCTCATGTGCCTGTAATTTTAAGTTGCTTGGGGGAAAAATGACGTGTTTCACAAACGCGCGTTTACGGCGCCGTAGGTGCCCATAGAAAGTATCAAAGAATCTCGTTTGAATTGCGTTAACGCGCGTCAACTGCGCGTCGTCTGCGCGCATAAAAAACGCCGTGTGCTTAAGCTCATAAACGTGTTTAAACTGATAAAAATACTAGCGTCCAAGTTTAAACAGGCCTAGTGTGCCCAATAGTCCTATAGTTATAAACATCCATTCATACCCTAAAGAGCCCTAAACGTCTCCATTGTACGAATACAAATCGACGATGCAGATTACAGGCCCGGAGGGAAGCCCTCGGAAGCCATTGTGTTGTCTTATTGCTGGCAAGTGACGGATGCCGACAACTTTGCCTTAAGCACCAGTTTCTCAAGTTCCCTAGACTTTAAAAGCGCCTACTCAAATGAACAATGAAGCAATGTTTTCTACAATAAGCGCCTCTAGCGGACATGTTGAAGGCCGTGAACTTCCATTTACAAAGAAACGAAACACACAAATCTGCACTAAGTGTTGTGCACAGCCAAAGAGTGCAATTCGTTACCAGCGTCTGTTTTTTCCGGATAATTGGACGATTTCAAATAAAGAGTGAATAGTTATTTTCTAGATAAGCGTACTACTCCATCGACTTGCTTACTACACTATTGACTGCTATCTTACCTGATGTTAAGTGATTACACATCATCAGGTAACATAACAGTCACGTTTGTCTAAATTATAAATAAAAAAAAAATATGCGTGCAATTTCCTAATTAACGTTAATGTTAACGTTCTCATTTATTAAAAAAAAACCTATATTAGTGTCACTAGAGTCCATTTATAGCCGTATTTTTTGGAGCTCAGACGACATTTAAACAAGAATTTGAATGTCAAAATTGTGCCTGCCCGAGGTGACATTTTCAAGAGGATTACAATTTGGAGATTTAACTCAAATTAAATTTAAACTTGTGTTACGAGAATTTAGCCTTTGTACTTTTCACTATATAACCAGAAAATGGTGCTATGGGTAGCGGAGCTGGCCTCCCAGGAATTGGATTATTGAGTTTTTTTATTGTTCATGCTTGTGCTTTTACTTCGTCAATCATTGTTCAAATTCAAAAAGAATTGCATTCTATCGATCTTTCTGTTCGATTAATTTCAAATAAGGTTCACACACGCTCGTCATTATATCTTCTAAATACTTAAGGAATTAATCGCAATATGTTTACATTCTTATTCAACTAGAGTAAACAAAACCACCTACTAGGGACATTTTGCTCGTTTATCTTTTCCAATTCATAATGCTTAATTTTATTCATCTAAGTTCTCTTTCTATCACGGTTTCTTTTGAACCCACTTTTGGTTTTTACTTGACGTCTTTGAAAGGAAATCCAATCTCGTATTCTAATGACCAATTATTTTCATCTTCAATTCAGACTAAGTTCTTTGAAATGGGACTGTTTGTGTTTTTCTTCAAATTTAGGTTATGTTGTTGAGTACTTCTAAGAAATGGCAATTTAATTAGAGAAAATCATTTGCTATTAACAATATGCTATAATCATTATCAGGTATAATTTTCTGTTTAAATCTATAGTATCTAATTCTATTTAACAATTTGTTCAATAAGTCTATTTAACAATTTCTCTGATCTAAATATGTTTAAGCAAGCCTTGTGTAATCTTGCAAGACACTGTATCAGGCATAATCTGACACTCTTGTTATAAAACAGAATCTGTTGAAAATGAAACGACGTCTTTGTACAAAGCACCTAAGCTTGTCTACTAATCTTCTAATAGAGAAAATCAGTCTTTGGATCCTCAACCATTGTACTTTGTTCAATTTTGAACGAATCATTGCTTTAAGGGTATTTTCATCTAACAAAGACGTCCTTTGTGTAAACTTAAGCACTGTAATCCCCCTTATTAATATCAGTTTTGTGATATGAACTCTCCGGAACTCTCCAGCGTTTCTGGCGCATGCTAATCAGAATCTCATTGAATCACATGAATCTATTGTTGTAAACGGATGTATCTCATCATCTCTACGTGTTAATGTCCACTGATAGGATAATTTCACAGTTATAATTCGTTTTATTGGATGACGAATCTGGTTTAATTGTTTTTACTCTGTAATTTTAACTCACTTTTGGAATATTGTTTGTTGTTGTTACGATGCAGTATTTGTTTTATACTCACCGGTTTTGTGGTCATTCACTGTTTTGTAATTTATAGATTTAATATGGACTGAAACGAAATAACGTCAGTTATGCTTAATAAGTATGTATTAATTGTATTCAATTTATTTGGCACTCATGTTTTGATTTGCTGGTGCACAGTATTATAAAAATTGCCTATTCCTAAATTTACAGATTACATACAGATATTATAACTAATTGTCCAAGATTTTTTTTTTAGAAGTATGTCTTTTGACTTTTTATAGAGTAATTCAAGGGAAAGGTTTATATAAATAACCCATACATATTATAATACAGAAAAGCCGACAAATTAAAAGATGTGTTCTGTCCAAAGAAGTAGGCACGGGTCAGCTCGTTTTAAATAAATAAACGAATAACCTAACCTTGAAAGTCAAACCTTGAAATTTATGTGAGTCAATCAACTAAGCTTATAGGACACGTCAAGTTCATATCACAAATTTAAAAACTTAATGACGCTATCAAAAGTAAAGTATACAAAATAATGTCTTTTATAAGTAACAAAAAACTCATAAAACTAAAAATAAGTTGATCCCAACTCGTTGAAATCACACATGGGCCGCAAATGGGTAGCATAATATTTTTATTCTTATCCACAATATAAAAGGAAAATAGTTGACTTTAGTATCTATAAAACGGTAGTCCTAGTAGTAGTAGAGCTTTTAGTAAAGGGCTCATCCAGGGAAGTACTAGTT
Source organism: Electrophaes corylata (assembly GCA_947095575.1). Taxonomy (NCBI): domain Eukaryota; kingdom Metazoa; phylum Arthropoda; class Insecta; order Lepidoptera; family Geometridae; genus Electrophaes; species Electrophaes corylata. The sequence continues at coordinate 13,164,325 of OX352700.1, read as the reverse complement.
GCCAAAAAGCTTACTGTCTTCCAGTTTAGGGTATCGATGAAATTACAGGCACATAATGCTTCTATACCTTTATTTGAAAGACGCAGGCACGTTCTTAACGAATATGACCTGCATGATAATACTTTGAGGCCATCTGATTGTTTATTAATTCTTAATTGCACACAAACAATACATTGAAATATACAGAGGATATGTACAAAGGCGAGCTTAACCCTAACAAGAGTTTTCTTCTAGGAAACTTTTGAGGTGGCTATAGAGGTAAGTTCGTGTACATACAAAAGTATTAAAATAATTAAATCACATACATAAATAATTATCATATTAATAAATAATAATATTTCATTACAAAGGTGTATAAAAAAACTGCTTGCACAACTGCGTAGTATGTCCGTTGCGTCGGTTATTTTCAAAAAAGCAAAACATTACAAAAGTTCTTCATTATTACCAAGATATTAAGATTTGTCACGCTTCGAACGACATTCGGTAAAAAGATACTGTGAATTATTCGGTCATTAGATATCATTACCGCCGGATGTTCTGAGTGACAGGTGACTAAGTTAGCCAATCGTGTGTACTCAATAGTACTAACAGCATGAGTGGAGCTTTATTATATTATCAAGTAAGATGGTTACTGTGGAAATTTCCATTTACATTGAATAGTTCATCACCTATGGCCTTGTAAAATTCTGTCAAAAGATAAACAATGCTTAAACTATTGCCATCTCTTATAATAGATAATGACAAACAGTGATAGGAAATATTTGACGTAATATTTAAATTTAAATAACGTTTATAAGTATGGGGGTTAGTTTTTCGTTTCCGTTTCAGTAGCCCGGTAACGCTGTCGGAAATAGCTAGGCGATTATACCAGCATTTTAGTCCGTTCGAAAAAAAAAAAAATCGTTTCCGTTTTTTTAACTCTATTGTCTGTTGCAAATTTTATGGTTTAAAATAAAAACGGTTGCTTGGAACTTATTATTAACATCTAAAACTTGAGAGCAATAAAGACTTGCCTCATAGTTCAGTTAGTAGTAGCTCTGCCTTTTGTGCTGTAGGTCGTGGGTTCGATCCCCACCGACGATAAACATTTGTATCGTAAACATATGTATGTTTTCTGTCTGTATTATATTTAAAGTATATATTCATAAGTATGTAAGTATTCTATCAGTAATCTGGCTCCCATAGCACAAGATATGCTTAGTTTGGGGCCAAATGTATTCAACGCTTCATATTTTTCATGCACAATGCACATCGCCTTAAGTTCAATGACCTCAAATTAGTGGATGAAGTGTTGAGGTAATCGAGTTTGATCATTTTGTCCAAAGGAAACGCTAATGTGTTGTGAGCGTGACTTTGGGAACACATTGCCGACCACTTAGTTGTGTGAAGTGTGAAATGACAAACAGTCAAACAATGTGACAACTTTATGAAGCTAAACTTGATCAAAGAATCTTTGTATCGACATTCCAAGATCAATAAAGTCTACAATATCAATGGGTGTGTTGTGTAGCATTCATTCAACGCACCTTTGATTATAAAATTTTATTTTTTCGTTTACTTTGCTTTTACATCAATGGGAGAATTGTCTTCAACTTTTATAACGAAATTTCCTTTTCCTGTAGCTTCAAAGAAATAATATCTTACTTTATAAATGAAAGTAAAAAAAAGCCAATAAATATTGAATTTTGTTTACAAAAAGGTTGACTATTTATTTTAAACTATATCTTAACGTGACAACTAACATCTAATAGTCTTCTACGTTGAAAGATGAGGATTCGATCTCTACCTATGATAAATTTATGTGTATATCTATAAGTATATTATGTTTTATCTCTATTCGAGTTAATATTTGAAAACATTATTTAAAAAAACACTGTATAAGTATTCTATCAGTTACTTATTTAACTTGATTGACTTTGCTTGGTTCGGGGCTCGATGATGTTGTGGTGTGGACCATCCAGTTTTTATTTATATTTATTTGACTGCTTTATTTTTGAAATCTTCTTATTTAAAACGCGCGTAACATCGTCTGCGTAAAGTATTTTCATACAAACTACAATCCCCGTTGCAACCTTTAATGAATTGAACTTCAAGGGTCAATCAATATGCCTGGAAAATTTCGGCCGTTTGTTGTTTATATGTCAGTCAGTCAGGACAAAGATTCTTATATGATCTTATAGGTTATTATGAAACTCCAAAACCTTAGATTTTAATAAGTTCAGTTATATGTACCACGTCGATTCTCTGCCACATTATTACCAAAATAAATCTTGTATATTTTAAAATACAAAATTACCTTGCGTTCACAAAGCTTGGCTTCAATATATCACTGTGCGCTGAGTTTAATAACAGTCGCTTAGCGCCTGTGGAAGCAGTGATGGGCTTCCGCATCGGAAAGAAGATTTTCTGGTTCTAGTCCTTTTTTCGTCTCTCTCACTACAAGCTAACCGCTATGAGTAATATATTTGATACAGTTATGGTTTTGATGAATGCTTTTTTTAAACCCCTTACAGGTCTAGGAAGAACGGCTTTGAGCCCTTTCTTTGCATCGACTTCCCGCGATTCTAACAATGTCATGAGCCCAACGGCTTGGCTTTTACTTTTGGATGGCGTCTTACGCTTTTTCTTCCGGTTCGTGGTTGCCATTCGAGAACCTTTATTCTCTATCATAATATCATCTGTATATTATGTCATCGGATGTAGATACTATCATCTGGATAATATTAGATCGGTATAAAAATAATCCATATTTTATTTTATTTGTATATATCATGTGAGGTCCGATATCCGAAGCACAACACTAGTAAAAAGTTATTTAGTAATCTGCATCCACGGTCCGTGTAAACACGTTTACGAGGTAATTTCCTACAAAAGCATTGTTTAATACCATTATAATGCCGACAATTTGAGCGCAAGCGATGTCGCACTAGTCTCAAAGGCGCTTAGTAAAAAGAGTTTTTACAGAAATGGTATGGTATTATGCAGAAGAAATACTTCAGTATTCTATTGAAATATTATAAAGATTTAAGTTTTTTACCTCTTTGAATGAACACAGACTATTTTCAACAAATCTTCTACAATAAAAAGCAAACCGTGTTTATCAAAGTATTCAAATAAAAGATAGTAATACGTCTCTGGTTAATAATATAACATCGAAATTGGATACCACACAAAGTTGTTTAATGATATTTCCTCTGCGTTTTTCGAATTCATAGAATCAATTGAAATGAAAGAAAATGTTACTCATACTTTGTGTGAGTTATTCCCAATAGTGCACTTTGTCAATTTTATAATAGCAATATCAATTGAAAGCCAACCCGCATTGATAATAGTCTGTTTTATGGAGTTAACTTGTGTGGTCTTATTGTCGTCTAACATTATGATTTCGCCCGCAGCGTACTACATAATAGTACACTGTAGTAATATTGTGAAAGAAGTTATCAATGACGCTATTGATAGAACAAGCCTTTGAATAGAGTTTAGAGGTAAATTTATGATAGCTAAGATTCGATGTTGATTGAAATTATCTGAGGCCCAATTCTCGCAACAAAATATCATCAAATAAAATCTTTTATCGTGTCAATCTCCAATTAGTTTTTTTTATGCCACTGCTGTTAAAGTTAGCATATGGCCCACCTGACGCAAAGTGGTATCCATCACTTATAACAAAAAAATGCCTTGAAGGTCATGTACGTTAGGTTAGGTTACGAATTACGATGCACTACCTTGCGTCCACCAACTTGAGACTTACTGGTGTTAAGCCTAATGTGCCTGTAATTTCACCGGCACCGACACTCTTCAAACCGGAACACAACAATGCGAGCATCACTACTTGGCGACAGAAATAGGGACGGTGGTAGTAGGTTGTATTCTTTGAAACTGTCATTTTAGACTGGCCCAATTTTGGCAAGCTAAATCTAGTTTTCATCTTGTCTCAGCACCGCAAAAATACGAGGAATGGACCATGATATTATCATCATATTTAAACAAAGAGCTAGCTCTTTGTTTAAAGTAACTACTGAATCTATGCCAAAGAGTCATGCCTTCTATCTTTAAAATTCTTCGACTAATAGGTAGCCATGTATCGCGAACCAAATCTTTTTTTAACTCTTGCAAAAATTACAGGAAATATTCAAAGCAAAAAATCGAGTTTTAAAACGAACTCGATAATCTGTCAAAGCGCTCGAACGAAATTCGTAGTCAAAACGAGTTCGTGTAAATCTTTAAAGGTTTTTAATTACACTAAGTGAGGCTCCGACATCAATCTGTTTAATGCCTGAAACTCAATACCTACCAACTGACAGAGACGTATTTGCACCTTATAAAAATCTAATCCGTCTAATATTATGTTTATATAATGCAAATGTTTAGATGTTACTATTTTACCAATATTCATGAAACTTCAAAAATATAGATTAAAGCTTGAAATTACATAGTAAACTACTTTTATTCCGAAAAGAATGAAGGAACTGAATAAAAAATATCAACAAACTAGAAAAAATACCTTAAATTATAACTATAGCAGTGTCTTAATTTTTACGTTAGTAAATTTACTGTTACTTCGAGAGAGTAAGCCACGGGCGGTTATTAGTAAAACATAAGCTGGAAAAATATAAAAACCGAATAAAGTTCAGGCTGTCTATTTACTACAAAGTTTTTGTCTAATAATGCTAAAGAAAAACTGTTTAATTGTACCTATTAATATATTTTCTTCTTTACACTTCCTAACCTGACACCTGCCCTGCCCTGTTGCCGTCACTACCAAACACAAAACGAAATATCCCTTCGGTGCACCATTCACTGCGGGCTGTGCAAAAGCTCGGTTGCGGAATTCCAAGTTAAAAGCATCGATAAAACAGAAATCAACCGCAATTTTCGGTTTGCGATTTGGCGTTCGACAGAGCAGGCGGACGTCGTTGTGACGTGCCAATGAAATCAGCGGTGCCAACTTTGAGACAAGTGATTTGGACAATGCAATTCGGTGGAGATGTTCAATTTAAGAGATTAAATCGGAAATCGAATAGAAACAAAAGTTACACCACATTCTGGAGGTGTTCCAAAGAGAACTTAAACATTTTTGGCTGTTAAACTGGTTTTGAAGTTTCAACTGCTCATTAATAAGTCTAACAAGAGGTAAACTAACAAACTCATCGGTTAGTTGCTAATACAATCAAAACAGCATCGATTGGGTACAAGTTTAATTGAAGTTCATCTATCGTAACTCATAAATTATTATTCCTAAATAGGACGGTCAATGCGCCCTCACGTATCACAAGACGCTACCCGACGCATTTTAAAATCGTACCCGTTCTTTTCCCTTCTTAAATTAACTAGGCTTTTTAACTCCGCCGGATGAATTATAAATTGGATTAAGCCCCCGGCAGATCGTGACGCCGCAAAGAATATGAATGATGACTTTGATACGGATACGAATAAAGTGACCAGTTTTGGAAGAGCTGTAGATGCATGAAAAGCTTTGGACACTCAGAATAGTAGTACTGGTTGTTCCGTAGCTTACAATCATTTAATTGAAGCAATCTCACTTTTCCGGTTGTAATTGTATGTTATAACAGTTACGTACTGCGTACATATTTCTAAGAATTTGATCATTGTCGAACGAAACGCTGTTTTGTTACTTTTTCATAGCTACCTCATTATTTTCTTCAAAAGTTCATCTCGGACTAGTGCAAAAGCTGACATTAAACTGTAGTTAAAATACCGAATATGTTCCTTGAAACACCCTCGTCTTATTTCCCTCCATATTTTTTATTGCCCGCAATTTTTCTCCATAACAAGATGCCGGGATATATAGCGCAATTTCCTGGGATTAATTAAAAATTCTTGCGCTGCAATAGATGTTAATGGCTCTATGCCAAGTGAAATTAGTTTTGAATATTATACGACCATCTATGTGCCTAATCTGGAAGCTACTCTCACAGAACAATCAAGATCTGTATTATGTTTTATGATTTGTGTGTACTGGTAAATTCATGATACAAAAGTTACAAAGCAATAACAAAAGACGACAAAAACGTTATACTATTTTTGTATTTCTTATCAACGACCATGAAGGAAAGGATCTCATAGCCGCTGCTATAATACTAACTGGTTTCCTCACAATGTTTTTCTTCACCGTTTGAGAGCACTCTCATTGCGCACATTTCATAAAAGATTCATTGGTGCACTGCCGGATTCGAACCCACCCGTAGGATTTGAAGGTGGGGGTCACTCCCGCTAAACCACCGATGCTCTCTGTTTTGATTTTGTTTTGAATGGGAAAAATATAAAGGTAATTTATATAAAAACAAAGCATTATATTTGATAACTATCATAGCGGTCAGTGGTTCCCAACTTAAATTCTGGCATCACTATTAATTTGTCTACCCCAATTTCAGAAATTATTTACCACAACTTTATAAACTGGACGTCTGCAACCGCATCCCACCTTCACATTCCGTACATAAACCAGTCTAGCTAAGCCAGAGCTTGGCAGTGTTGGCACTGACACTTTTATTAGAGAAAAGCCATTTTTGACAGGAACACTAACTGCATTATTGCCACACTGTTTGGAGCGAGTCCAACGGCCACCAGTTTTTGGAGCCCACCGTTATTGTACACTTTTCAACACTTTTTTTTAGTCTATGCTGCTTTATATAGCAGATTCAACGTTTTTAGTCTGTTTTCGATTTCATTAATGATAGCAATATATCTGCAGACCGAGTTTTCTTCGAGTCGTGATCATCAATGCACCAATTTGCTTTAAGCAAGTTCGCTACTTGTACCTTGTAAAAATTGCAAGAATCTATTGTTTCAAGAACTTCGTCCTAAAGTTAACAAACACACGGTAGCAAATTACCAGGATGTAAAATTCCCTATGTGTTCCTCCATCAGATAAGCAGAACATTACCGTTGAATTCCCGCCTGCCATGAGAATCTTTTTCAACAATTACCCTTCTTAAATGCGCTTAGGCTTAGGTTTTGTCGTGAAATTTAACAGCTTCCCATTATCACAGCTTTCGCAAAACATGTCTTAAAATTCCAGTCTTGCCTGAGAATCGAACCCAGGAAATCCGCTGGCTTGTACCGTTGCATCGAAGCTAACGGGACGCATTCAATAGAGCTAAATAATGCATAGTTTGATTGTAGATAATGCTGAGATCCCCATTCATTCTTTGTCCCTCAAGCTTCTTGAGGTAACTTTTATTTTAATATGACATGTTCATGTAGGCAGCTAGTCTTGTGGGAGCAAATTAAACATGATATGTGATACTTTGTTGCCAGTCATAAAAAACTAAGAACTGTATCATGCAGGTGCCGTATTTATCTTGTCATGATCATAATCATCATTACTAAACCAAGCTAGAACTTTAACGGCCTCTATTCCCAGAAGGCCGCGCTTTTGTGATTTTTAAAAGCATCTGAGACATAGAAAATAGTGTTTAAAATTTTGAAAAAAATATATTTAATACTTAAGGATCTGGTCTAGTCAAATTCGTATTCGGTTACAAGATCTGATGAACTTCACTCGATAAAAAAAAACCCCAAAGTTACCCCATTTTCAAATGTTTTTTTAACATGAAAACTAAACTACTGATATTTTGTTTTTTTTTTATGTACTGATTTAAAGACACAAAATATATCTAAACAAATTCGTAGATTTTGACTTGATAAAATTATTTTCATTATCACTATGTTTAAATAACTACAAAATGCACAAGCCCGGCGGCGATCAGTCGCGCGCTGGCGCTTACAGACGACGGACCTGTGCCAATTTTTTCCGCGCCAATTTCGTGCCACCAATCAATCAGTTTTGAACGAATTCATATAATTGTTGCAAGTTCCATAATGGGCAATAAACAACGCAAGCACAAAAAGTCGTTGACAGCCATAAAAAAAATAAATAAAAAGAATGTACTCCAAAGATATGAGAAGAAGTAAGTAAATGTTTTATTTGTAATGTTATTTTAGTCTCTGTCATAATCACCTTAGATTTCATTTTACTTCAACCTCTGGTATGATTTGTTGCGGTCATAGTGCCATAGTACAAGAATATCAGTAGGTAGGTAGGTAGGTAGGTAGGTTTGATAATTTATATTTTGTCTATATCAGAACCTACCTCTGCGTGCCATTTGCTAACAAAAAGTAAATACCTAGAAATAACACCTGTGCTGTAGGTACTCTATTTACTTTTTATCGTAGATCAATGGGGCAGCCTCAAAAAACTAATATGGAGACCGCAGCAGTAATACATGTGCTACCTGTGGATTCAACTGAAAACAGGTTAGTAATTAATCTGAATAGATAGGTGCGTAAGGCCGTCAATTTTACTTTATGAGACACGGCCCGTCCCTGCTTCGCACGGGCTTTAGTAAGGAAACTTGATTTTTTTGAAAATAAAATATAGCCTATGACACCCGAGGATAGTGTAGCTTTTAAATAGGTAATTTCAGAGCCTATTCAATGTAAACTCGCTTTTATTTGCTTGGTATATACATAATCTATGTAACAGAATCTATGCACGTGAATATTTGAATGATTTGAAACTTTGCACACTTATCAAGTACCGATGCCAATGCAATATTTTTTACTATTTAGGGTTCCATACCCAAAGAGTAAAATGGGATCCTATTACTAAGACTCCACTGTCTTCCGCTGTCTGTTTGTTTGTCTGTCTATCTGTCTGTCCGTCTGACACCAGGCTGTATCTCATGAACCGAAATATATAGTTATAGTTAGAAATTTGAAATTTCCACGGATGAAGTATTTTTGTTGCCGCTATAACAAAAAAAAACTAAAAAAAACAGACTAAAATAAATATTTAAAGGGGCTCTCATACAAGAAACGTGATTTTTTTGGCGTTTTTATTAAGCTGGCTCCGAGCTTATGTCACTGGTCAGTTTTATGGTTTTGATGAGCGCGCGTCTTGCGTACGCATGTGTGTGTAAAACGCACACATCAAAAACGCTATGCTGTGCGAGCCGCTCGCAAGCAAAGTTAAGTAAGTCTGATATCTGCAAAATCAGAAGGGATTGTCAGAGGTATGTCCAGATATTAAATTTGGTACATACCCACATTTTGCAGTAGTTGGTAGTTGGTATACGTGATAAGTTGCAAGCACATCGCCGCTGCTAGAATACTAACTGGTTTCCTAACTATGTTTTCTTTCACCGTTTGAGAGCACTGGCATTACGTACATTCATTTTTTGAACAGAAAAATCCATTGGTGCACGACTGGATTCGAACCCACGAACTCGGTGCGGTGGAAATAAGAAAACTATTTCCATTCCGTGCTAGTGTTGAGTCTCTACTACTACTTGAAAATTGCTTAAAAACTGTCATGGGTGTCGTTTTCTACTAATTTGGGGGTGCTGATTACGAATATCTGGTCAAATTTGAAATTCAAAATGGCGTACACAAATCATGATACAAAAAACTGACATGGGTGTCGTTTTCTACTAATTTGGGGGTGCTGATTACGAATATCTGGTCAGATTTGAAATTCAAAATGGCGGATACAAATCATGATACAAAAAACTGACATGGGTGTCGTTTTCTACTAATTTGGGGGTGCTGATTACGAATATCTGGTCAGATTTGAAATTCAAAATGGCGGACACAAATCATGATACAAAAAACTGTCATGGGTGTCGTTTTCTACTAATTTGGGGGTGCTGATTACGAATATCTGGTCAGATTTGAAATTCAAAATGGCGGACACAAATCATGATACAAAAAACTGTCATGGGTGTCGTTTTCTACTAATTTGGGGGTGCTGATTACGAATATCTGGTCAGATTTGAAATTCAAAATGGCGGACACAAATCATGATACAAAAAACTGTCATGGATGTCGTTTTCTACTAATTTGGGGGTGCTGATTACGAATATCTGGTCAGATTTGAAATTCAAAATGGCGGACACAAATCATGATACAAAAAACTGTCATGGGTGTCGTTTTCTACTAATTTGGGGGTGCTGATTACGAATATCTGGTCAGATTTGAAATTCAAAATGGCGGACACAAATCATGATACAAAAAACTGTCATAGGTGTCGTTTTCTACTAATTTGGGGGTGCTGATTACGAATATTTGGTCAGATATAGATCAGAGAGAGTATACGGCATAGAATAGAGGCCACTTGCAGCTTCACCCGCGTACTGAAGTAATACTCGACGTGCCCACAGATGGCGTTATACGGCATAAAATAGCGGCCACTCGCAGCTTCACCCCCGTGGCAGATTTATCCCGTTCCCGTTATTTTTCGGGCTAAAAAGTAGCCTAAGTTACTCCTTATTACATAAGCTATCTGCCAGTGAAAGTCCCGTTAAAATCGGTCTAGCCGTTCCAGAGATTAGCCGGAACAAACAGACAGACAGACTGAATTTTTAAAAAATGCTGTTTTGGTATATGTACCGTATATACATTCATATTCATGTAGTAAAGAGCGGTTAGATTGGCACCACACTGGAGCTTCATTAATAACATTATTAATATTTTGTAACAGGATCATACAAAAAAACGGTAGGAACCAAGCCGTAAGTTTCTTGCCGGTTCTTTTAGGCTTGGTCCCGAGGAACTGGCGCTTAGATTCACCTAGATTTAAGACGTTTTAAGATGATCCCTGCGGATATTACTGAATAAATGCTTTTTGACTTTGACTTTGGTTATTTTAATATTACAAAACGGACACTTCAATTTTATTTATTTGTACCTATAGATTAGATTTGTTCAAATAACATTATAATATGTAATACTTACCATATGCGTTCACTGTTTCAGAGATACTGAAGAGACAGAAAACTCTCTTATCGTAGAGAATGAATTCAAAGAAGATGAATTTCAACCTGTTTCGGGTCGGCGAATTATTGATATAAATTACATTTTACAGGAGTTACAAGAAAAAGCTCGTCATAACGGTTTATTTAACTGCACAGCAGGTAACTTCCGTTTGATTAGTGAAAAACGACGAGGACTTTTATCGGTATTTCGTTTTGAATGCAATATGTGCAAACAAGTTTGCTCGATTAACTCTGAAGACCAAAACGAAAGAGAACAAGTGAATCTAAATATAGCCGCCACTACTGGAATTGTGGCTTCCGGTATCGGTTTTTCTCAATTTGAGGAATTATGTTCAGCGATGGATATTCCGGTATTCAGTTCAAAATACTATTCGAAATTAGAGGATGAAGTATTTGAAAAATGGAAAAAGACGGCAAATACTTCTATGGAAGCTGCAGCTCAAATGGAGAAGGATATCGCTATCGCAGAAGGTCGAACTAAGAACGGCTACCCTGTGATTGATGTTTACGTTGACGGCTCATGGTGCGCTAGATCTTACGGCACCAACTTTAAAGCATCATCAGGTACAGCTGCCATAATCGGCAGAAGAACAGGTCAAGTCCTTTACATTGGAATAAAAAATAAATATTGCTTAGTATGCGCTCGAGCCGAGCACAAAAATATTTCACCTAACCAACATAAATGCTTTAAAAATTATGAAGGCTCTTCAACCGCTATGGAAACGGAAATAATTGTAGAAGGTTTCAAGGCGTCAATCCCAATGTATGGCCTCATATATGAGCGAATGATAGGAGACGGAGATGCTTCGACTTACGCTGCAGTACTTAAAACCAGACCGTATGAGACCGAAAATGTAACCGTCGAAAAAATTGAATGTAGGAATCATATACTACGTAATTTTTGCAAAAAACTTCGTAGTCTGACCACAGAAACAAAGTATGTTTTAGCGCACCGTAAAATGCTTACTAATGTCAAAATTTTGACGATGCGGAAATCAATTGTCCAATGTATAAGATACCACAAAGCCTCCGATAGTTCTCGAAATGCTGCAATATCAAGGCTTCACAACGATATTATTAACTGTGTAGCACATGCTTTCGGGGACCATAGAATGTGCCAAGAATATCATTGCAACAAAAATAAAAATGACAACGGAGAGCTTAAAAAGGTACAGAATTCCACTTTTATGTTTAGGATCAACGCGATCGTCTCAAACGTTGCTGCAAAGTCACGTAGCTTAGTCGAAGATGTTGACACAAACACTGTTGAGTGTTTTAATAGTGTCATCGCCAAATTTATCGGTGGGAAACGCATAAATTTTGCACTGAAAGGAGGATACCAAGGGAGATGCTCAGCAGCTGTTGTTTCATTCAACTGCAAATCCGCACTTTCATCCATCCAAAAAGCTTTTTTAAATAAAAGTCCAAAAGGCAGGGTCAAAGTTATTGAAAGAAAGAGAGCACAAAAACGAAAGTTAAACTTAGAGCATCCGGTAAAAAAGAAAAGAAAACTAAAACAAGTTAGTCAGAAGCAACATGACTATGGTCCAGCGAGCTCAGCACCAGATATGTCTCTACATGAATTAAAGAAAGCAGAAGAAGAGTTTTTAAATAATTTAAAAATGCTTACTTTTGATAGGCATGCTATCGAGAGAGCTACGGTTTTGCAACGAGACAGCAGTGAATGGTTAGAGATACGGAAAAACCTAATCACCGCATCTAATTTTGGGCAAATATGTAAAAGAAAAGTTAATCTAAATACTGCTCCTTTGGTGAAGAACATACTATACCAAAAAAATTTGACATGTGTAGCTGCTGTTTCACATGGAATAGAGCACGAAAGGCAAGCACTTCAACAGCTACAAAAACAAGAAAATATAGATATTATGCCTTGCGGTTTGTTCATCGACAAAACTTATCCATTTATTGGAGCAACTTCTGACGGTTTAGTAGGCGATGATATGCTAGTGGAAATCAAGTGCCCTTTAACTGCAGCAAAAAAGGGACTAACAAATGCAATACAACAAAACAAAATACAAATATTAAAATACGACAAAAACACTTGCACCACTACAATAAATAAAAAATCTAATTGGTTTTATCAAATACAAGGTCAGCTTCACGTCACTGAAAGACGAATCTGTCTGCTCGGAATCTGGGCTGGAGAAAATGAACCCTTACTTACAAAACGGATTGAAAGGGAGGATTACTTCTGGGAAATGCATATGGAGCCAAAGTTGACCAAATTTTACATTAAATGTGTAATGCCGGAAATCGTAGACAGTAGACACGCACGTGGAATGTCAATAAGAACGTTGTCCTTACAAGATGACAAAGAAAATGTAAATTTTGTAGACTCCCTAGCCTTACCAGAAATAGGAAATGTTAATTCTGTGGAGTCCATCGCCTTGTCATCTACTGAGCCACAATTAGATTTGCCACAATCGAGTAAAAAGACACGAGAAATAAATTTTGAAGAATTTTGATATTATACAATAATAATATTTATATACATATTTTTATTATACATAGAAAACACCCAGAACACCCGGAATAAATATTTGCAGATAGTACAAACATTTATCCCAAGGCGGGAATCGAACCCGCAACCTCTGCGTTGCAGGCGGACATTCGCCCGCCGCGCCACATCGGTCGTCAATATACATTGCATAATTCAAAAACAATAATTAAGCTAAGAAAACAAAAATAGAGAGGTTCCTTCATTTATTTACGAATCTAATTTATTACTAAACTACATTTATTTATTTGTGGAAGATGCTGAAAATTGTGGGACAATTTTATCAATAGCAGTTTAAAACCTAAAAAAAGGTTTGACCTATCTATTAGGATAAACAAAGTTTGATCACAAAATGCATTTCTAAAGTCAAATAAAATGATCCTACTGCTAATTTCTATACTATGTCGCTGGCGGGGGCATACGAGTTCACCGCCGCTGCGTCCGCGCTACGTATTTCGCGTGCGGCCCGAGACAGCGCTAAATGCCTACAGTTGCAGGAATACCAAGCCTTAACTGGATGCAAAATGAACGGTTATTAACTATGAGGTTTTACTATTCCTAGTGTAAGTTATATATTCTAGCTAGAAGCGTTTTAACATTAATAATCTGGAGTCTCTTACTGGAAATATATTGCCATAATTATGTGGTCTCGGAGTGTTCCGAAGGTTCCCGAAATGCTTAGTCCAAGGAATTGTTGGTTTCCTATATTTTACTATGATCATGATAATCAAATGAGTTGCGTCATCAAACACAATCACTGAACCAGTGATATCGTCTACATTAGGTAGCTAGTAGCTACGTGTTCTCACACAAGGGGCCAGATATCACCGACATTCGCTTGGTCCTAATTCGTCCCATTAAACCGCCCGTATCGCAGATTACGTACATCCTGAGGGCTCTTCATCAGGCTTGATGAATTATTCTGGTACTTGCAGTTATAACAAAGGATGTCGTGATGTGAGAAATTATGAGCTAAGTTTCTTATGACTCATTTTTTACTGCGAAAATGAAGGTGTAAGACAAAACTATTTGGATGATACAGCTTCTTGCAGATGGCGAATTTCATAATCCAGTGCAACAGGCTAGTAAGACGACCGATGTGGCGCGGCGGGCGAATGTCCGCCTGCGACGCATAGGTTGCGGGTTCGATTCCCGCCTTGGGATAAATGTTTGTACGATCTGCAAATATTTATTCCGGGTGTTCTGGGTATTTTCTATGTATAATAAAAAAAATATCTATGTATGTAATATAATATTGTATTAAGTATATCAGTCATCTAGTACCCATAACACAAGCTCTGCTTAGCTTGGGGCTAGATGATGCTGTGTGGATCGTCCGGCATTATTTATTTATTTATTATTTATTAGTATCAGTCTAAAAGGATACAAAGCGACGACTTCAAAGGGGTGAAAAATCAATTAGTTATTGTTATTAGTTTGGACATGTCTTATTTTTGGAAGTTGCCTAACGGTAACACAATAACAAAACAATTAATTTCAAATTTATTAATTTCAAAGATTTCTGTAATCTAACCTGACAAAAATACTGTTTAGTATTGTCATCGCAAATCTAATGTCACTGTCAAAAGTCATAACCAATATTGTTGTCCTTGTCTCGCTCTCTATCTCGCTCTCTCTCTTCCATCTTGCCGGCAAACAGGCCACTACGGCTCGCAATAACATAATTCATAAAATAATACATTTAAAAGGTGTACAGTGTATAAAACAGAACAATAAACTCGCAATACAGTTTCACAGTGTTTTCAATCGCAGCACCTCACATCCCCAAGAGATCTGGACTAAAGATCTCCAACAAATACAAAACGTAAAATACTCCGCTTGGTGTTTTGCCAATCAGCACATTTTATCTCTCTAATAAACCAAACAAATCAACCAATCTACTAGGGGTGCATAACAAAGCAGGAACTAAACATCGGCTTAGTTAATCAGGGCTCAAACCCGCGGTCTATTTGTCCGGCCGGCCGCGACATTAGTCTGGTGTCCGGGTTTCGCCGGGACTCGTCGGACACGATCCGGGTTATCCGGGATTTCGCTAAGTTTGCTCGATTAGGTATTTAGGAGATTTAAATATAATTGAAAGGGAATTGTTTGATGTTGATAAAGTTTTCTGTTTTAAAAGGGTTGCATAAAACTTTTTAATGTTTGAGCTGCTGGGTTTAATAGTTTTGTTTGATCGGATTAAAGTGTTGGCATTTTCAATTCAAAACATGCCAATGGATACGAAATATATAAATACAGTGTTAAAGCCATTACGAAAATGTTTACTGCCCATGATTTATGATAGGATCGTTTAGGCTTGCAAAAGTGAAAAAATCCTGTTATTTTGTAAATTTTTGTAATTATTTTAATTGAGCGGCGATGGGCTTGCAACCTGTCGCGTAGGGAATACCAACAAATGCAAAATGGTATGTGTACCAGATGTAATATTTGGACGTATCTCTGACTAACCCCTAGACATCCTCATATAATTTCGAGTACTTGGTGCTAAGATATCTGAGGGGATATCTACCGTGCTTGAGAATTAAAGTCGTGAAGCTATTTTTTTTTAATATATTTTTCAATTGAACCGTGAGCAACAAAACCTTAGTTTCTTTGTAACCTTTTAGCTATGTTAAATGAGCGTAGTTCACTTAATATTCCTTGACTCGCTGATCACAAAGTTCCGTACTTTTGTCTTCCCGAAAACTAACATCAAATTCCCTTTATTTATCTGAAAGTTTCTTAATAAGCTTCCAAGACTTCATCAACAATTCAGTAAAAACAACTACGAAAATACTCTCAACTCGAGATAGAAACACATAACATTTGATTTCAGCACCGAAAATCATCGCCATCGCTTCCCGGGGACACTTAACCGCAAAAATCTGTGTAACATATTTCGTTAGAATAAGGGATGAGAAATTAGGGACAGAAAAAAAACGCGGAGTTGTCCGGAATGCATAATTTAACGGTTTCTTGATTTATTGATTTTTTTAGGCACAAATCAATTCTAGAATAAGTTTAACATAAATGCGTTTAGTATTAGTAGAGCTCTTAGTAAAGGGCTTGTCCGAAATATGCTGCCTAATATAATATGAAATCAAGCAGCATATTTTGCTATCAAGCAATTAAATTGAAATCATTATTTAATTAATAAGTAGATATTTATAGACATTTTTACACAACATCATCTAGCCCCAAGCTAATTTTTTTTTTTTTTTTTTTTTTTGCTGGACGATCCACACAGCATCATCTAGCCCCAAGCTAAGCAGAGCTTGTGTTATGGGTACTAGACGACTGATATACTTAATACAATATTAAATTACTTACATAGATATTTTTTATTATGCATAGAAAATACCCAGAACACCCGGAATAAATATTTGCAGATCGTACAAACATTTATCCCAGGGCGGGAATCGAACCCGCAACCTCTGCGTCGCAGGCGGACATTCGCCCGCCGCGCCACATCGGTCGTCGAATTGCTTTGTACTATAAGAACTCGGTGACTTATAGAATACTTGTATAGTTTTCTTAATACGTACTTAGATTACAATTACATTTTTTTAGCATACAAACCGTGTCATATACTGTCTCATAGAATACTTACTACATTTTAGCTATGCCTATCTACTCACCTACATACAACCAGTTAAAAACAATTGATTTTCCAAACATATAAACTGCATTTTTAGGTTTATAACTCGTAACGTTGTTGTATTCAATAGTCATCGGGTGTTGCACTTGACATACGAGTATTAGACAATATTGTCTTATTAGAAACAGAACGGACGTCTGTTAGCTTGGCTTCTACAGCTTTAGCCGGACTTGCTTAAAGCTGCTTGACGTCCTTATCTGAAAGTACTCCTTCGTACCATCTCGTAACAATTTAATTTAATCACCTCAGACCGACCGCAGCTCTCTCGCAGGGATTTTTCTAATTTTCTCTTGTAAAAGGTACAGATTTAGTTGTGGCTCATTTGTTTGAGGTAGTTTTTATTTGTTCCTGTAGTTTCTGTTGGGAATAAAAATTGTTAGTTGTTTTTAAGAGAGAAATAAGAATCACAAGCTCACAATAATTTTATTTTTTAAATAATGTTTCTTTACTTTCTGAATTCAGTCTCATTTCGACATAAATTTATAAATATTTAAGTAGATCTTTGATAAATAACACTTTTGGTGATTTTGTGAGAACAGTAGACATTGTGAGACCTTAGATCCATGCAATAAACGATATTCCCTTTTTCCAGAATTAAAACCACAAAATCCAAAATATAACACTAAAGTAAATGTTGCCTCTTTTTCACACTCCTTCCCCTCTTCTGGATTTTTTACATCTTATGTACAAAGTCCTTAGTGTATCTGTCAGATTTGATTGAAATCTATCGATATATAACGCTACGGCAACTTCTCCTCTTTTTTCTTTTCGAGGGCGAGAACAGACATAGACTATCAGATATCAAGCATTTTTGGCCAAACTCGAAACTAAGATGCTTTGCTCGCTCGGCCAATAAATAACTCTCATTTGAAACCAGATATCTCGCAATGCCCACGTGCAAAAGCTGAAAGAAACTTAAAATAAACTCAGTTTCTTTTTGTTTGCGAACGTGACATTGAAAATCGAGAAGCTATTTCTAATTTATGCTGTTCATACGAACCTGTCACCAACAGGTCTTGGCATTTCATTTTGCCACTGGTTTTAGAGTTCCGTACTTTGTTTTTGAAAGTCTGAATGACTTTGTATGCAGAACCCTACACCAACACTTCCACCTTTCATACACTTCAAATAGGCTTGAACGTGGTCTCGCATAATGTGTAGTCACTGCATCACGAAATAATATGGTTTTTACAAACTTTATTATCACTGTTTGTGTTGTATCAAGTCAAATCATTCCACTTGACATTAAAACATTATACTTTAAAACCAGGTGGAACTGCTTATAGAAAAACTTGCGAAATACGCGAGACTTCGTCCACTTGAAGTCATTTTCATACAAACTTCAGCCTCCACTGTACCCCTCTTCGAAAATTAAAAAAAAAAATCCTATTTTAGTCCACTTTTCTGAAAATTTCAAGTCTCTACGACCAGTGATTTAGGTTGTGCGATGTCTATAATTATGTCAGTCAGTCAGTCAGGACTAAGATTTTTATAATTGGTGTAGATATAGATTGGAAACCTAACAGCTTGATCCTATAATTGACGACCGATGTGGCGCGGCGGGCGAATGTCCGCCTGCGACGCAGAGGTTGCGGGTTCGATTCCCGCCTTGGGATAAACGTTGGTACGATCTGCAAATATTTATTCCGGGTGTTCTGGGTATTTTCTATGTATAATAAAAGAAAAATCTATGTATGTAATATAATATTGTATTAAGTATATCAGTCATCTAGTACCCATAACACAAGCTCTGCTTAGCTTGGGGCTAGATGATGCTGTGTGGATCATCCGGCATTATTTATTTATTTATTTATAATGATGGTTATCAAAGTTATCAGTTACCCAGAATTCCGCACCGTATGTCACAGTCGCATGGTAAAGTTTATAAGTAGCCATATCTGCAGTTCGGAGTTCTAAAAGAAGACTCTCACTTGACCGTGCTTTTTATTCGTCCCAGGTAGTCTCGCACGCGACCTCGCATAATGCGCTGTCTCCGTCTGCATCGCAATTTGCATGTTCTCTGTAATGACTAATACAACACCGACGCGATTACCGTGTGTGCGCAAACATTTGCAATGTTTATAGGTGTGTTCGTTAGTTGCTGGTTGCGACATTTTGTTTGTTAGTTATTGGTTTACCTTGGAATTCACAACTTGTTGGAACTATGAAAATAGGTATGTCAATGTATTCATTATTATGGTTATGAACTTTATTTTCCAGTAAAAATACAAAATAAAAAGATATAGTCTCAATGACCTCTCTCTGATAAAATATTGACAAAGTAAAAAAAATGTTAAGAATTTCTAATGAATACCCAATGTAGTTATCGAGCGGGCTTCGAACCCGCACCTTTGCCTGGAATTGTTATTCAACTAATTTGAGTTATAGTCGTTTGTGCAAGTCACGTACTACAACACATGAATACGATTTTACAATGTCATCATATTTTACATTACACAACTAATAAACTCTATTGGAACCAGTTCAGCAGGTTTTACAACTAAACATTCATAATAAATTAATTGTGTCTTGAAACCAAGGATTATAACTCTCTACGTTTATCTGTTTGTAAACATTACATGATCAGAGGCACAACTCTTGTAATATTTTTGAGCTGAGACGACGAGCAAGAATTTGACTCAAGAATTTTGTCAAGATTGGTTCTGCCTGAAATGTCTGTTTCAAAGAATACTATTTGGAGATTGACACGATTGAGACTGGAATTTGACGATATCTCGATACGAGAATTGAGCCTTAAAATATTTTTTTTAATATATGTTAGTAGTAGGTCGACTAGTAGTAAGTCAATCGTTGTCAAAGACTGTAAATAAATAAATGTTATATATAATTTTGTGAAATAAACTGCAGATAAAGTAAAATATTTGTTATAAGACGTACACACTTCTCCGTCATAGATTTGAAATAAGTGAAACAGAGACATGAAGGCAAAGTGTCGAATGGTTTGCCAGAAGCGCATAAAACCTACACAGGCAACAAAAATGATATCATACTGAATAATAATTGCGTCATATCTAAAAACGTTCTTAGATTGCACAATTAGTCACCATTTTGCGATTAGCTTGATTATACAAACCTGCAAAACTGTTAGTTGTAAATCTAACAAAATTGTTAACATTATCCAACATTTTACAGTACAATCTATTATAGCAATTACCAATTACTGTATGATGTACTTGAGCTAAGAGATCAGAGACCCGATTCTCGTTTTTTTGTAGCTGATACTAAATTAAACTTGAATTTGACTGTGACAATTGGAAATGTCTGAAATGTCAATTTCGAAACACTGATCAGAAAGGTTTTAACTGGTTTTCTGTCATCTTTGGAAGCAACATTGTATTTTCATTTTAATTGTTTTTCTAGTGTTATTTTAAGTTCTGATGGGTAATTTTGGTGGTATTTTAACCATCATTACTTGAGGTCTTAGCACAAGTGTGAACAATTGAAATGAAAGTGTGTAATGAGGCATCCTGATTTGAACGAAAATGAACGATGACGGCTGACTTTACTTTTTTTACCGACTCGACTTGACTAAAAAGAATTTATTCAACCCACTTGACATTGGCAAAATTGTCCGCAAGACGGACAGATGCCACAAAAAAAAAAAAAAGGTTTCAACTACTTGTTTATTCAGTGACAACGTGTAAGATACAAGTTTTGTAGTACAACGTGACAAACCATTATAATTTCCCATGCTCCATGCACAGACCTGACAGCTCCCAAAGAAAACTTTAAAAGGCTTTTATTTTTCTCGCACAAAAGAGTCTAACAAAAACTATCGCACTTTAGCTAGACAACATACTCGAAGAAGCATTTTTCTTCCTTTATACTCAGTTGCTTGATTAATTGGAATCTTTTGTTCGCGAAGAATGTGTAGGTAGGAAGACGTTAGTTAAGAACCTGTTTGCAATACCGACATACGATACAAAGAAACAGATAGCTCACTGTTTGTATTTCATTAAAATTGACATTGCGATAGCCTGACTTCAAAGTCTAAAGTTAAACTATGCTTTCATCGGCTGAGAAAATGTTGAAAAATCTTGACGCCTTTGAAATAGTAGAAAGAGGCTCTGAATAGAATAAAAATAAAGTCTATAGAGGAGATCTTTGCCCAGTAATGATACGAAACAAAATATGTAAGAATAAGTAGAGAATAAGTAACTGAAAGCGTAGGCTAAAGCAGAAGCAAAACATTCATTTCTGAATAATTTTAATATAAACACTTTTATGTACCTATGCAATAATAATTACCCTTTACTCACTTGTATCAACAGGGGCAATGAGGGAACTGATGGGCTATACCTACCTAGTTGTCTAGCAATTCGTATATTGCAACGTTTTTTCTTCAGTATGTAATGAACTCGCTGTTTTCACTGTAATTGTAATGTGAACTCGCGTTGTTTACTTATACTGGATGATGTCATGACTTGTTAGTGCTTCCAGGCTGGTTTCGCCTACATGTTACAGCCATGTTTATTTAGAAGTTGCGACATACGAGTATGTAGAATCCAGTCCTTCGTATTTCTCATCAAGCCTGTGGCACTTCTAATTTAATTTAGTATACCTATAAATACTTAAGAGCGTTACATACAAATTTAAATTAGCCTCATCACTGTTTGCCATGAATGAGAATGAATGAACCGATTGATAATCTCTGATTTGTTGGATTTGTGTAGTACTCCAAGAAAAGCAGATAACAATTAAAATATAGGAATGAATGACGAAAAAAAATAAGTTAAAATCATAAATTAAGTTTACCTAAAAGGCTACAGTTAGGACTTAGGCAGTTGGAGTTTGTTGGGTAGCTAGTTGGTAATAAATAGCAAGTTACACAAGTAAGGCCATATTTCTTTCTTGAATTTTTTTTTATGACATAACAGGCAGACAAGCAAACAGGCCACCTAATGGAAACCACCTTACTTTGGACTTTGACTTTATTTACAAAATTACAGATAATACAAGTATTTATAATAGATATATACAAAATACATATGAAACAGTTGAGCTACCTACACGTCGTTACAAACTATCTAAAGATAGCTTAAGTGATAAATATAATCCTTACTTTAATTAATAAAGATAAATGAGACGCAAACCAATGCCAAGCAAGTAGTACGTCAAACGTGCTATAGTTACAACATAGTGAATTCTTGGTATTGCTACATTATCCTTTTGTGTTTACAGATAGACAGGATTGTAAAATAAACAGCTATCTGAGTGTTTGTTGATCTTTCTCATGCCATTCTCATTATAAATTTAACCTCTGACATCACGACCTATAAAAATAATTGTGTGCAGACAAACATTCTTGTAAATTAAAAACAACAACAGACCTTAAACGTTCCCCTGAGGTATTCCGATATAACAGAGAACGTTTTCCATTGTTACAGATACAACGGGAATGACAGCACCCCCGAGCAGAAAACTATCCTGGTATGTACTTTTTGAACTATACTGGAATAGTAAAATTTTGTTATTCCTAAAAATTGGAACGATTTCTCATAGTATCTTGTTTGTGGTTTCAGGCGAACCCTCTGTCTGTAGAGTGCACTGTCTCAAGTTATTTTCTAAAACCTTCCAAAATGAAATCTAAGGTAGCATACAATCCACACTATACTTCAAACAACTTCCATATTCATAAATTAATATGAAGTTAAATTGAGGTCATACACGTTGTACTTAATTTATGAGTATGTAGATCATCTGGGCTTATTAACATAGAAAGAAGGTTTTCAAACTGTGTAACTACTGTGGTATCATAGTCTACTACTGCACTAGTTTTATGTAAGCCGAAAGCATTTCGTTTGTAACTGTGTGTTGAAACTGTATTTAGAGTAAAAGACCCAGTATCTGGTATTAGTTTAACTAACTAATATAACGTAAAATAAGATATTTGAAGTATCTTAGCATCTGGAATGAGTTTGAAGACTTGGTTTCCTAAAACTGTGCCGCCAGTTTTCAGACGCTGGAAGCCTGGTACCCGCGTAAATTCGTCAGAAAGCTCCTCCGATGCACATAAAACGATAGTCGCGACATTTCTCGTTATCTCATGCGGCGGCAAACGATTCGGAAAATCGAGCGGGCCGAACGAACTCCGTCGCCTCCATTACTGATATTAGAGCGTTGGTGATGCCAATCGGTACCCCTTGCCTGGAGCTTGATATTTCACTGACTTTGTGGGTTGATAATGGTATAGCATACAAGGTTTATCACAACCTTGTCCTTTCTCAAAATATTGTTGAGCTCAATCCAGCGGTTAGTAATTTTATTAACAAAAACCCTGATAAAAGGTACGGGAAAAACATTCAAGTTATGAACTCCAATACTAATTATCATATTAATTTGTGAGTCTACTAAACAAATTACAGTTAAGATCAAAAACATTGGGCAAAAATATATAAATATGAATAAAAGGCTTCAAATGCTAACCTAACCCACCTACATCCATTACAAAATTCAAATACAATATAATAAATAAATCTACTATTCCGATAGATCTAACAAAATGATAGACAAAAAGCTTTTAAGGCGCTAATCCTACGGGACTTTATCATAGAAGCTTTTTTTGTTAGACACCAGTCCCGGTTAAATAAAATCTTGTCATTATCACCGTAACAAATAACCAAAGCGGTATCCCTTAGATCCCTCTGATTACATCGACATAAATAAAGACAATCTATCACGGAGCTACGTCCACCTACTGCATATTTTATCCCCAAAGATACGAACAATAAAATCACACATGGATATCCTGTATCCTATGTCAGCCCTCTCTTAACGTATTTAGGGATCCATATCAGGCCTTTGTATCAGGGTCCTTCATTGTATCTACGGATGCTTTCTTTCTAACACAATTCGCTGTGCATCGAAATCGGTTTCCGGATGACGACAGATGAATCGTTGGGGGACTGTTTTTGATATATCGTCCAGAAATTATTGTGTAAAGGGGCATTGACTCGGAGGGTATTGAAGACAAAAAGATTTGTGAAAAAAGGTTTGACATTCTTTTTGGACATATTTATTTATAAATGCCAAAGGGGAGGCTTTTAAATTTCCCGTAAGGATTCATTCGAGTTTTATGCCTAATAATTTTCCTTTTTTGTAAAAGGTCGGCAAATACTTACAAAAGTTGACCAACATATCTATTACATCGAAATCAATACCTGAAAAAATATATTGAATTTCACCTCACATTAGTTCATTGACAAAGCCAATAAGTAGGACAAGGGCCCAGCATCCCGAATCTCGGAACCCAATCACAAACTCCTTTGTCTTGTCAATTGATGACATATTCGGAATATCGTGGCTTTGACACGTGGCTTATTGTTATCCATAAAATATGAACAGGTCATAACTTATTGCGGTGTATTTGAGTCAATAGTGAATGGGATGAATAGACTAGATGGGATAGATGCGTTATCTACGATACTTATATTTTCTGCGAATGCGCAAATATGCATAATTTTACAAACTTTTGATAAGCTGCAGTGAATAATAAATAAAACTTGATAAGTTTGTAGGTATATTTATTATTTAATTTAAAAATTATTTAATTTGGCCACAAAATAAAACATTAATACCAGAAAAAAATCCAAGCGTTTATCGGGTGGGGCCCTATGGATCGACGGCATTGAGGAAATAACCAGAATTTGGTTGATGGTGGAAGATGGCTTTCCTGAAAACTTAATGAAGAAAACAACTATAATGCTAACTAGTTGACGACCGATGTGGCGCGGCAAGCGAATGTCCGCCTGCGACGCAGGAGGTTGCGGGTTCGATTCCCGCCTTGGGATAAATGTTTGTACGATGTGCAAATATTTATTCCAGGTGTTCTGGGTGTTTGCTATGTATAAAAAAAATATCTATATATGTAATGTATTGTATTAAGTATATCAGTCATCTAGTACCCATAACACAAGCTCTGCTTAGCTTGGGGCTAGATGATGCTGTGTGGATTGTCCAGCAAAAAAAAAAAAAAAAAAACTGGTGGACTCCTCCGGACTGACGATGACGATGATAAATACGTAAAGGTTGTCAAAAGATTCGTTTCAATAAAACCATCAGGACACCAAACCTCCGTACATCGAGACAATCCAATTCTTTTGTAAACATGACCCATCTCAATCAACGCAAGATAAAAAGCGAAATAAATTGTACACGACAACTTAATTGGCGAACGGTATTCGTTATTCGTACGTGCAAAATTTTTAAATGCCAACAGAATATACTCAATGTATACTGCTGGGTAATGTATTAGCAGTAGGTACTTGCTGGGTTTCGCAAGAGACTTTTTCCAATAAAGTTTCACATTTCAGAGCGAGAAATTTCAAACTCGATAAAATCTTGATCACTCTTGCAGTGCAAACATTTTATTTTACTGCAGTTTATATGAATAGTAGATAAACAGATTGTACATAAAGATAAAGGCCTTCCTCGACTCCAGGGTATCAACGACATGCCGTCTCTTTCCATCGACAAAAAAAGTATTTGTGGACATTTTAACAAAATATTATCTAGCTCCAATCTAAGCGTAGTTTTGTACTATAAGAACAAGATGACTGATAGAATACTTATTTTGAACCCTTTTTTTGAAAATACATACACAGTTTACAATATTCTACCTACACAGAGAACATTTATATTTATCGCACATAAATATTGGTCCTCGGTGGAGATCGAACCCACAACTTACAGCACAGAAGGCAGACCTACTACTAACTGAGCTGTGGCCTTACAAAAATTTGACAATAGATACTTAACATTTGACTGGTAATTTTTTTTCTGGGTTAACATTTTTCTATTATCCAACAGAAAATAAATACCTTATTGATATACTTTTTATCTACCTTCATTAACATTTTAATTCTTACTATATTCAAATTTAATCTCAGTAGGCTATCTTTTAAACCTATTTTGGCTCGACTAGCCCATTTAAATGTTAAGATACGATAAGGTTCTACTCCTCAGTCATCATGTCCAAACCAGTGAGATGTCCTAAGCAATATCGGTTTTTTGTGTCCGGCTAAAATACTCGTGTCCGGCTTTTACCTGGCTGGCTGTATCATTCTAGCCACAAGATTGTTTAATAATTATAAAAAAGTAGTGGACAGAGGCATAACAAGGAGAAACTCTTCCGGTAAAAAAGTCACCGTTAACGATGACAACTTCCGACTATCTCCGTTAAACCTCCACGATACAGCGTGGACATATCTGCCCATAACTACGAGATACGGGCAATCCCTCAGTGGGCCGTACCAAAGGCCGTACGGCCTACGCGCGAGTTGCATTTATTTTTTCAAGTTTGTGGTGTTGATAGCCAGAATACGTTGCAAGTGCGGGTAAGGATAATTCAGAAATGAAATGACCTGTCGATTGATAGGCTATACTTTACGGGTACAGTAGAAAAATTCTTTTTACTTCTGTGGTAAAGTGAGTGAAATCATAGTGCTGCGTCAGTGTCGGTTTGTACTTTGTATGAAATGTAAACAAAGTTCGCGTTACGATTTATTTGTTTATTTTATGTGCAAAGAGTAGTAATAAAGTGTTGTAATTTGTTATTGGATATGTAAACAACGCCTAGTGATCGTTATCTTGAAGTGGAGTGATAAAATTGAAGTGTGAGCATTTAAAGTGGGCATGCCGTTGCCAAAGACTTTTTTGTGTGATGTTTTTTGTTTGATGTTTTTTACAATATTCGTCTGGACTGGAAGGTATGGTGTATTGAAATATATACTATGATAAATAGCATTTATTATTTCTTTATAAAGTGTGTGTAAACAACTAAAACATAAAATTTTCTGAACTCTCTGTTTTTTTACCATCACCATTTTTCCACACATAACGTCATCAATTCCAGTTAGATTTGCCTGTTGAAATAAAAAGAGTCTTGTTGGAAATTACATCTAAATTCTTGTAATACAAACAGTTTTCTAATTGGTGCCATAGTTTTTGCGTGGTAATCAATTTAGTGAACATGTGTCCTCAGCCGCCATTTTATTTTGTGCAATGCAATATGCAACTCAAAGGAGTTTCATATTTCATTGGATAAAGATCTAGAGGTCGGTGACAAAATCACAGAGACATCGGGAATATTAGTAGCAATCCAGAAGCCTTGTGTTGTGCCTATGTGTCTCGCGTGCTTGTAATCTACTAAACAATCACCCACCATGTTATCACACGCGAACAATTCAAGTTGTTAACTATATTGTATTAATTTCGTCCAGCTTTATTTATTTTAGCCTGAAACTCTGTACGAATTTACGAAGTTACATTTCTTTCGCGTGTCAGGAAATAATGTCAAGTGGAAGCAGGAAGGAGGTTGTTGACCTCAACTTGAGGCGCACCCAAAACACCCTTCCTTCAGGCGTTTTCAGCGATTTTTGATTTTATCTTAGCATGATGATCTCTTCAAATTTACGACTTCAAGGTTTATAAGAACACAATTTGGATAAGAACCTTTTTTATACGATTCATCGATGGAATAAGCAGATGGCACACCTGATGTTAAGTAGTAACCATCACTTATATCAAAGTAATGTCTCAGGTCGCGGTAACGGTCACGGCACGGACGTGTGTGCTCTATGCATTGCCCTACAACCATGAACCTGAATTTACAAGTCTTTAATTTTAAAGTACTTACAACAGTATTAAATTTATTTTACTTTTATAACACTACTGTGGTTAAACTGTGCAATCAAGGAACTTCGGTCGACAAACTGATTATTTATCTAATTTTATCTGGCACAAAATTAGCCTCGACATAGTTTATCAAGTATTTACCACGTTGACAGCTTATCGATAAATTCGGTAAAATTTCTGGGAATCATCAACCTAGCGTTTAACTAAGTTCTATATTACCAATCTCGTTAAATTTTAATAAAACTCCGTTTTATGGAGAATCTACGTAAAATTTTATCTATCGATACATCCATGCTTGTGGTGCAGTTGCTAAAGTACCTACACTAGACCATTTCAAGATGTTTGAACACATTTTACACATTTTAAAGGTAAGTAACACGTACCTTTAAAATGTGCCAGTATTTTCTAAACTACAGAGACGAATTTCCACGTTTCTAAGTTCAGCCGAGTGGATGCTTATGCTGCGTTTTGCACTGTTCTATTGCATTTCCACGTCATGATACTTGCTCGATAACTACAACTACTTGAATCGGAGTGTTTGTAACACCAGTTTAGTTTTTTAAAACTTATATTCCTATACAATACCAGTCATTCTAATGTTTTATGAAAATTGTGATTCATCCATCAGTTCCAGTGAAAAGATTCTGGTATTGATGAATCACAAATTCTCATCAAGTGCTTATATTTAATCATCTCTTGTAGGTTTGTATACTATTCGTCCCTTAATATGAACAGACGTCGGTGATTCCTGGAAATTTCTCTCTGATTTTTAATCTAGCTGTGCCTGCGACTTCGTCCGCGTGGAGTTTAACAATAAAGTTACTTAGCCTTTATGATATTGAGTCGTTGGTGGGAGAAGCGGTGGGAGGCGCCCGACGTGACGGCGCAGTGGTGGCATACGCATGGGCTGCGCGCGGTATTAGACGTTTTAGAGTTTTTCTTAAATAGAAGTAGCCTAAGTTACTCCTTATTACATCCGCTATCTGCCAGTGAAAGTCCTATCAAAATCAGTTCAGCCGTTCCAGAGATAAGCTGGAACAAGCACACAGACAGACAGATAAAAATTGTAAAAAAATGCTATTTTGGAATATGTACAGTAATATTCATTCATATGCATGTAGTAAAAAGCGGTTATTTTAATATTACAAACAGACACTCCAATTTTATTTATTTGTATAGATTAAATTTAGGTTTTTGGATGTGTTATTTTTTTTTTTTTTTTTTTTAACCTGCTGTGTTCCACTGCTGGGCAAAGGTCTTCCCAAAATCCTCCACTGGTCCCGGTCTTTGACGGTCTCCCACCAATCTTTTTTGTGGGTGTCGAGATCGTCCCGCCAATGGATGTGTTATATCACAATATTTTTTTTTTTATTATTACTACTTTTGTTTATTTTATGATGACGGTACAGGAAGGTTTTATCAAGGTTTTCTGAAACAAATAAAACATTATTATTGTACTAAGTTTACTACCCAGGATTGCAATATTAGTACGATACAGTCGTAAAATAGTTTCAACATACAATTTCTGTTGCAGTGTTAGAGTTTGGGTTGAAGCCAACATTACAACGTGATGAAAACATCAAAATGATACTACTATTACAATGTTTTATATTTGAACTTATGTCTATGCCTTTATATTAAAACCTAACAAAACTTTTTACAAAGGTAACCTTTTTAGTCATTCAGAAATCCAAAATAAAATAACTAATATTAAACGAGCACTAGTGGTGGGAGTAACCCTGCCTTTTGATACTAAGGTCGTTGGTTTGAATCCGGTTGTGCACCACGAACTTTAATGAAAGTATTCACTTTCATTAAAGCCATTTAGTGAAAATTTTATGTGCGTAATGGCAGTGTTCTCAAACGGTGAAGGAAAACATCCTAAGGAAACTAGTTAGTTTGAATCTTAGTAGTGGCGATGGGTTTGCAACCTGTCACGCTTAGAATACCAACTACTGTAAATCGTGGGTATGTACCATCTTCTAAATATGTACAACTCAAAGGTGACTGACTGACATAGTGATCTATCAACGCACAGCCCAAATCACTGGACGGATCGGGCTGAAATTTGGCATGCAGGTAGATGTTATGACGTAGGCATCCGCTAAGAAAGGATTTTGATTAATTCTACCCCCAAAGGGATAAAATAGGGGATGAAAGTTTGTATGAAACTTTGTCAATTTTAAACCGATCGGGCTGAGACTTTGCATGCATAAAGTTACTATGGTTTTATCCCGAAAAAATAACGGGAACGGGAAAAAACTGCCACGCAGGCGAAGCTGCGAGTGGTCGCTAGTGTATCATATTTGGACGTACTCCTGACAACCACTAGACAATCAAAGAAACTCAAGTAGATACTTGGTACTAAGAGATCTCAGGGGGTATCTACCATGCCTGGTGATTAAAGTCGTGAAGGTATTTTATTAGTCTCCTGGTGATTACCATGTTTCATATCCTTTTTTTAAAATAAGAAATATATATTGTATCTGATCTCGGCTTTGTATCAAAACGCGTAAATCTATCCTACTAAAAAAGGTTTTGAAAATGATTCGATATTTTTTTGTAACTAAAAACTCAACTTGCCTATTGGAGAACAACTAGGAGAATAAGAAGTAGATTTCTTAGTCAACTCACGTGCCACAAACTTCTTTCAGTGTTCGTATCCCTCGCGAAAGTTACTTATGAAGTATCAGCCCTACCGGTACTTTGAAAGTGTGTAGCTACCGATAAACCAACCCTTAGACAAATATCGAACCATAGCCGTCACAGCTCAGTGGCGCAACTCTCGTAATTTTTTGACCTGAGACGAGATTCAAACGCGTTTGATTGTCAAAGTTAGGTCTGTCTGAAATATCACTTTCAAAGAATACCATTTGAAGATTAAGAACTTAAATTTGGCGATATTTCGTCACGCTATGCCTATTTCTGCCGCCAAGCAGCTAGCTATGTTCCGGTTTGAAGGGTGTGGGTGCCGGGGAAATTACAGGCACATAAGGCTTAACACCTTTATGCCTCAGGGTTGATGGACGCAGAGCAGTGTATTGTAGATAACGTTCCTAACGAAAGTAACTGACTGAACGTAACGTCCATCGCCTATAACAGTGCTTTGTTATAGGCGATGGTAACCACTCAACATCAGGTGGGCTTATTGTTCCATCAGCAAATAGTATAAAAAAAACGTGAGTTGAGCCTCAGTTCGTTGGCTGCCTTTTGCGCTGTAAGCGCGGCGGTAGGTTCGATCCCCACCGAGAACAAACATTTATTTGAGAAACATAGATGTTTATTCTGTGTCTGAGTGTTATATTGTATGTATAGACAAATAAACCACATAGTATAATATAGATATAATACTCTATCAGTTATTAGGATTGCGGGAATTCGGTGGATATAAAGGGCTCAAAATTGTTTTTCCTGGAAACATATGGGTGAGGCTCATATCCAGCACTGCACAGGTTAATGATGATGATTCTATCAGTCACCTGGTTCCCATAGTACAAGCTATATTTAGTTTCGGGTTAGGTGTTGTGTAAAAATGTCCACAAGTATTTATTTATAGACTTAAAGAACATTATAGCTAATACAAGTATTTATAATTGGTATGTACAAAATACATGTGAAACAGTTGAGCTATCTACAGACCGTTGCAAACGATCTAAAGGTAGCTCAACTGATCCAGATCAGTGCCAATCGGAAGCGTTCCCTAAACACTGGCTGCATTGCCACGCTGAATGGCAATATATTTAAAGTATACCAGACTTAGCATAAAACATCAGAGTCCAATCCGGAACCCCAGTTTCTTTCTCGATGTGGCGAAAGCTTTCGACAAGGTCTGGCACAATGGCTTGATTTACAAGCTATCCAAACTCGGAGTGCCAGACAGGCTCGTGCTAATCTTACGAGACTTTTTACTCAATCGAAGCTTTCGCTATCGCGTAGAGGGTACCCTTTCGGACCCTAGACCTATCAGAGCTGGTGTCCCTCAAGGATCCATTCTCTCTCCCCTCCTATATACGCTGTACACCAGCGACGTCCCTCGCACCCATCAGGTGGAAATAGCCCTATTCGCCGATGACACAGCCCTGTACACATCCGATCGGAACGCCGATCGGGTGTGTATACGGCTGCAGAAGGCTCTCGATGCACTAGGTGCATGGTTCCGTAAATGGCGGATAGAGGTTAACCCGACGAAAAGTGCCGCCGTGTACTTTTCAAAGGGTAACCGTAATCCTTCCAGATCCGTCACTCTCTTTGACGAACCCATTCCCTGGGTGAAGTCAGCTAAATACTTAGGCGTAACCCTTGATTGTCGTCTATCCTTTGTCAAACACGTACGCACTGTACGTAACCGCGCCAAATTTATTCTTTCGCGCCTTCAGCCACTCGTATGCAAGAAGAGTAAAATGTCTCTTAGAAATAAGTTGACGCTTTACAAAACTTGCATACGACCTATCATGACTTACGCCTCCGTAGCGTTCGCTCATTCGATCAATTTAAAACCCCTCCAAGTAGTTCAAAATCGATTTTTGCGCACTATCACGGGTGCCCCGTGGTACATGCGTAATATCGATCTTCATCGAGATCTCGAACTCGAATCTATAGCCGAATTCATGAAACGCGCCTCCAGGCGGTTTTATGATTCGGCTCCCCACCATCCGAATCCCTTAATTAACTCGCTACCCGATTATCCAGTAGATCCGCCCGTTAAACGTACCCTCCGTAGACCTAGACACGTTTTAGGTGACCCAGATGACACGATCACCGCCGCGAATGCGGCGGAGGTCGCTTCATCGAGTCCGGACACAGGA
Source organism: Electrophaes corylata (assembly GCA_947095575.1). Taxonomy (NCBI): domain Eukaryota; kingdom Metazoa; phylum Arthropoda; class Insecta; order Lepidoptera; family Geometridae; genus Electrophaes; species Electrophaes corylata. Next base: position 13,131,889 of record OX352700.1, on the reverse strand, counting down.
AACACTCCACAATCACACCGACCCCGGCGGCGGGGTCGAAGACGTCTCCCCGTTAACGCCCCTTCAGGGCGAAGAGTCTCTCCGTAGCTCCCTTCTCCGGCAACAGCCCAAGCCGAGGTCCGTACCTAAGTGGTGCCCTTGTGCTCGTTGCCAACAAAACCAATTTTGTAATGGCGTAGCGCCTTCTGCGCTCGCCAGTAGCCCGGTAACGCTGTCGGAAATCGCTAGGCGATTATACCAGCATTTTAGTCCGTTCGAAAAAAAAAAAAAAAAAAAAAAAGGAACCCCAGTTGACAACAGAAGCGACCAACACAAGAAAGGTCCACGTCATTTAAATTCACTTAGGACCCGGAGCTATAACAGTAACGACTGGCTCTTCTTACTTCTAAGGTATTAGTAATAGGTACCTAGAGAAATGGTTGAAGACAAAGGATTTTTGTTTGGATCTGTATATTTACAACACACATGGGTACAATGAAACTTAGTCACTGAGTGTTCACTTGGTTTACGACTTTAATTTTTTTTTTATTTTATTTATTTAACAAAATGCACAGCTTATAGAAAATACAAAATTTTTCATACATACCATATAGCCAATACGTTGGCGACCAATGTGGCGCGGCGGGCGAATGTCTGCCTGCGACGCAGGAGGTTGCGGGTTCGATTCCCGGCTTAGGATAAATGTTTGTACGATCTGCAAATATTTATTCCGGGTGTTCTGGGTATTTTCTAATGTATAACAAAAAAATATCGATGTAATGTATTGTATTAAGTATATCAGTCATCTAGTACCCATAATACAAGCTCTGCTTAGCTTAGGGCTAGATGATGCTATGTGGATTGTCCAGCATTATTATTATTTATTATTATTATAATAACGGATTTACATTTTTCTTATATATCATGTAACATAGAACCGACTATTACTAAACTAAACTAAATTACGTAGCTAATATTATAAATTGAATGTGAATATGTTGCGTGTTTTTGTGAATTATACCAACCTCATGGTGTAGGGGTAAGTACATACTGCCCTACCGTGTGCTCTTATAGAACGATTGCAAACTAACAAAAAAACGCCAAAATTTTCGTTGCTATCGTGCTTGATAGATGCCATTGTTCTACATCTTTTTGTATTAAAGATTCCGGACTTGTACAAAGATGGATACCTATTATACGAATCTATTCGGGCTTGTTCGGACTGAGCTCTCGGTAAAAAAAAAAAATAGGTCAACCAAACTATCGAGCTCACGGTTATGTGAACGATGCTGTATAATTATCAACACATTGTATAGAAACAGAATAGTATTCATACCGAAATAACTGCTTAATTACAAACTCAACCGATATCGCCATATTTCGGAGAATTCATACATGTACTCAATAAACAATAACACAAAATGATACTCACTCAAGTACTAAATTATATTTCACTTCAGAATCTGAAGCTAGATTATAATACCGCTCATGAATCTAGTTTCAATGTTATGAGACGAGACATTAGCTATCTATAAACTAGTAGTTCAATTACCGCCAATTCTGATAACCACAAGCTAAGATCTGCCTTTGAACGGTAATAATCCGGTTTGAAACCTCAAATTAAAGTTAGATGTGAATTTGTATCGACACTGATGATAGTTCAATATTCGAGAAAGGTCGAAAGTATTTCCGAAATATAGAGAAAGCCTCATAACTGCATCAGATAGTTTAGATTAATAACCTTGCGACAACACGCTTATTAGAAACTCAACGACGAGTAATAAGGGTGGTGAACTTATGATTAATATGCAAGTTGACGTGTGCTCTCCGCAGTCGCCTAATGAAGAATGCCTCGTCTTAGCTTGGAGATGGCTTATATACCCCCACCCGCGTGATTGATGACGTGGCCGTGGCGTTACAGATATCTAGCCTTACGGTTGATGTTGATGAGGGTGCAGTATTTAATCTTATTTGGTTGCGCTGTGTCGTGTAGCGAATTGGATTCGGGATATACCGCTTATATCCAGGGATAAGGGATCTATTCCATATGTTCAAGCTGTGATTTATCTGGGGTTATGTTTAAACCTGGTTGCGGTTGATATCTTTTAAAAGATTATTTTTGTATTTATTCCTGAGACATGTTTTTTATAGACTGTGTAGTCAGGGTTACAATTTTTTTTTGTCTTATATCTAGTAATCGAGTTGTTTTTAATTATCTATTCTTAATTCTTAATTCTTTATTGCACACAAACAATACATAGAAAAAATACATATATAGAAAACATGTACAAAGGCGAGCTTAACCCTAACAAGAGTTTTCTTCCAGCAAACCTTTGAGGCTAGAGAGAGGTGACTATAGAGGTAGGTTCGTGCACATACAAAAGTATTAAAATAACCAAATTGTGTCACAAGTACCAATACTTAGATAAATAAATACATAAATTTACAAACCAAACAAAATAAATATACTTACATATATATTTAACCATAAATACCTACAATACTTACATAAATTATATAATACTATATATATATATATATATATATATATATATATATATATATATAAATAAATACAAACACGATACATAAAAATACTTACTAATGTTCATAGAGACAGATAGTCTATATTGGGTTTTTGTATCCGCAATTCTATCCATTATCTGTAAAGGGTCGTCTGGCTAAATGTATAACTAATCGAACTTTTCTGATAAAAGATTTCTGGAAGCTTCATAGGCCCAGAGGTGTGTGACCTAGGCTGGGGCTTGTTTGTATTGAGTCACTACTCAGGCTCAGATTCAGGATTCAGGCTCTACAGATTTCGCTGCCCAATTTTATACTTCCAATGTATACATGTGTTTTTTTTAGGAATATATCAAGCTAGCCTTATTTGAGCTCTAATGAAATAAAAATAGGATCCAAACTACAAACGAACCAATAAATCAGGTTTGGGTTAATACAATCTTGAAACAAGCAGTAAAACAACATTACTGAACAATAAATCAGACAAAATCGAATTACGAAAACGTATGAAACGTCTTATTAGCAGCCACAAGAGCATCTAGAAAATACATAAATTTATTTTCCACTAGCGACCGCCCGCAGCTTCGCCCGCGTAGCAGTTTTTTCCTGTTCTCGTTATTTTTTCGTGTGAGGACTGGCCAATGAGAAGTAATGGTCGGTGATTACGTCACAGGAAGCCTAGCCGTGTCATACAGCAGGCGACTCGTAGACAAAAATCACGCACGCTTGTTTGATTAATAGGCGTTGTTGACATTTTAATTAACCCGGGCAAAAGTCGCCTGTAAAGCCTCTTTGTTTGCTGCTGAATGGCGAGTAGAGGCGAGTTCAAATGCCACGACAATACCGGTATTGTATACGTAATATTATATACAAAATCTATGTATAGCATGCATAGCATAGCATGGCATCTTCAATTGGTGGACGTAGAATAGTGCATTGTAAGGCACGTGCCTAACGTGCGTGACCTACCACTTAACATCAGGTGGGCCATAGGTACTAAGAAATTCTCGAAATTCAACCTCTACACGGGTACAGCGGAGCTTGAACGCGCGTTGTATGAACATAACTTCACGCGGAGGAAGTCACGCGCATTTTGCGCATATTATTATTATTAAAAAAACCGAGGTAGACGTAAGTCATACTACACATAATTTTGTCGCGCTGCACATCTTAGCTGCGGTTAACAATCGTGCAGCGATCACGGACGATCGCGATTTCCTTAAGATTGCTGTTATGTAGTATTTACGCGTTTTTAAATAAAATAATTTGGTACATAAGTAATAAGCTTAAGAACCTAATTATCTTATTGATGTATTGTCAATAGGTATTGATGCTGAAAACACGGCAAAAACGGCCAAGAGCCGATTCTTAATAACGGCCCCCTGTCTAATAACGGCTCTTCCTGTCTTGATCTGTAGCTTCATGTATAAAATAAATGTTTTTGTACGCGGCTACTGCGCGTATTTCACGTCAATTTGCGACCGGATTAATAACTTCGGATTTATTAATTTAATTGTGTATCGTAATCTTTGACAACTGAAATAACTGTGTGATGGATTGCGTGCGGTTACAATGTTGTTTTTTCTTTAGCAAATAAAATAACGTTTAATCAGTTAGGGGGCGTCCATAAATTACGTGAGGAGTTTAAGGGGGGGAGGGGGTCGAGTCAAATCTCATCTAATCTTACGTTGGAGAGAGGGGGGGTCTCGGCAAATATCACGCAATTTTTTTTCTGATTGAAACAAAAAAAATTATACTATTTTGGTCCATAAATAATACTTAATAAAAGCACGAAACAATTTTTTTTTTCTCTTTACAATATTAATCCAACGCGTTTACGTAAGAAACCCACATTTTGAAAAATCTCACGTGAGATTGGGGTATGGGGGAGGGGGTTGAATAAAATCTCATGACATCTCACCAGGGGGGGAGGGAGGGACAGAAAATTAAAAAAAACACCTCACGTAATTGGTGGACGCCCCCTTATCACGTGTTATTGTAAAGCGTGTGATAACCGTTATCACTGTCATTAGTTTATTTGGCACGATTTGTCATAGTCACCACACTTGGCAGACGGGCTGGTGACCGCAGTATTGGTGGTATGTACTCAGTAGATGCAACCAGGGTATGGGCACAAGTCGATCCCCTGTTGCGTTCATGTAGTTCCTTCTTCTTTAAAATCCACGGGGAGAAATGGAGAGGTCATATTCTAGGCCGGGACCACCATGTCCGTTGTAATTATAAATATAATATAGTTATTCAACTGTTGTCGTTATATTATCTAAGTTATGTGAATTCTCGGCTTTATAACGCCATCTATGCATTATATTTAGGCAACTAGTGATGAGTTTGTAAACAAATGGATAACTAGAAAATTTGAATCCAGTATTCTAAGTCGTATAACGTACAGTTTGTCGCTAACATACAAAAACTCCCTCATAATAGTCTCGTGTCTTGAACTAAGAGCTTGAAACTTTATGGCTTTGAGAATAAATCACAGTTTACAATACCAAGTGCCAACGTTTATAACGCGACCGCAGATAAACAATAGTTACAGCCATCGCGCCGCGCGCTAATTCTAATTCGATTTGCAACACTACGGGCCACGAATCGAATCGTTTTTCATTTAGCTATAACCATCTTTATATTATTAGAAAATAGAGTTCAATTTTCAATAGCATTTGTGTCTTTAATTTCTTTACAATTGAATGACAAGCTTCGATTGAGTCAGACAGCAAAAAGTTGTCTCGACTGAGTGACGTCATATTAATGATGGCCAATTTTTTTTAGAGGACTAAGGAATTGTCATTATCTATTGCATACAAAATTACGTTTTTATAGATATGACTAGATGAATATGAATGACAATTTTGTATGATGAAGTTGTCGGCTGCCGAAAAATATACAAGCAATTTTATTACTACAAGATTTTAAGCAACAGAAGTAGGTACTCTACTGAATTACTTATGAAATTCCGGAATTTGACACAGAAAATAATAACGAAATGAGCTAAACAGCTCCAAAATATGAAATACACCTCCGTTAACGAATTATTTAACACGAAAGCCTATAAACAAAACTAAACGAGACAAAGTCACATAATTCAGGATGAATTGTGAGCATTTAACACGCGAGCAAGTCGCAATCGAGATAAGCGATTTGATTATGATTCGATAGCAATCGGCGCAACACTAATCCGATGATGTCATTGGCAGGTGGGCGGGAATTTGAATTTCGAGTTCTAAATAGGATTTTTAAATGGATTTCGATGTGATTCCTTTTTTGAAAATTCAAGGTTTTAAAGTTGTATCAACTGGATACTGGCAGGTAATTCAATAAATAATGCTAAAAGCGAGGTGAAACGTGTCTCCGTTTTATTTTTTACGGTACTTACATAATTTATATCCTCTATATTTTTTTATTTTGTTACAGGTAAGTCACATGGATTTCAAAATAAAATGGACGCCTTTTTTCCGCTTGGCTACTTCTTTTCCCAAGCAATATTAGTCAAGTAAGCAACTTATTGATATTTTATATTAATTACTATATTCTGTGAAACTATGACTACGTCGTCTCAGTGTCATAAAGTACGCGCTGATTACTTATAGACTCTCGTTTTGAGGCTTTGCGAGTTGGATTCGTCGCCTGAATTCTTCGACGAAGTTGGATATTCCTAGTTGGATTGTTCGACTTAAATATGCAAAGAGAGATGTCTAATTTCAAACAATATTTGTAAGTATGAGGGTAGTTCCACAAAAAAATTCGCTTGTTTCCTAGCTAGACTAACAGATAAAGTAAAATACTGATAGATAAAAGTACCTACTCAATAACTTCAAAAGATGGTTCTAGACGTCCTAAAGAAACATCTTCAAACCAAACGCTTAATGAAGAGAAAATACAAAAGAAATATTACTTATTTCCTACAGCTTTGGTAATCACATTTACTTTTGTTCGTTTGGGCTCTTTCATTCGCTTAATCGCGTTATTTCGGGGCTATGCTGGAACAAATAATCGGGAATATTTCTGCCGCCAAGCAGTCTTGCTGTTTTTCGGTATTAGTCAAAGTCAAAGTCAAAGTCAAAAAGCATTTATTCAGTAATATCCGCAGGGATCATCTTGAAACGTCTTAAATCTAGGTGAATATAAGCGCCAGTTCCTCGCGACCAAGCCTAGACGATGGGTTCATCTCCACGAGCGAAAGAATCGCGGCGATATTATTGTTGTGCCACGTATTTCTATAAAATACTCTCGCCGCGATAATATCGCCGAGACGAGACACGTTCTAAGAGAGTATAGAAATGGCACGACGATAATATCGCTGCAAAACTCTCGCTCGTGGATATGGCCCCTAACAGTGAAATTACAGGCACATGAGGCTTAAAACCCGTATTATATCAGATTGATAGCCTCTGTTCATTGATGGGTGCGTTTCACATAGGTGATGAAAACCAGTTGGGTCATCTACTTGTTCCAACAGTAAGTTGTATGCAAACTTCAACCCTCCGTTTTACAATTGTGGGTTGAATTTCGGAAATTTCTTTCTTAGTGCACTTTTATGTACCAAGACGAATATACGCTGCAAATTTCAAGTCTCTACGACCCACTGGTCAAGAGACTTGAAATTTTCAGTGTTTTCAGCCACTGTTTAGGCTGTGCGTTGTCTATTATGTCAGTCAGTGAGTCAGTCAGGACAGAGATTCTTATAATTGGTCCAGTTTTATGTGTGGGATTTATATTTTTATGATGTTTAGTATCTACCAGATGTAAATAAGGTATAGGCAAACAATTTTATTCCAGGAACTGCAAACTAGACTAGAATGAGGACGGATCATCCTTCTACGAATGGGTTCTTGATCTATTTAATATTAAACCTCTCATTCTGAAATAGGGGATGGTTCGGGAGTTGGAATTAGGCGTAATTGTCGACTTCCGCACCCGCAGGGGGAAATGACGTCTCACGTCAAATACGGTTAAATGTTTGGCTAGGAAACATTGCTCTTTTATTTTTTCTGTGACATTATTTTTCTTTTTATTTATTTTCCTTATTACGTAATCACTCAGGCTGACTTGCGTTTAATGACTTGAGGGCGGATTCTAAGTTTTTTTCGTTTTCTGGTTTCGGTTTGCGAACTCGATTTTTTTGTATAATAACGAAAAAAACTCAGAATCAGGCCACTGGTAGGCTATGGAAAAGATAAGTACTTAGTATTGTTTTAACGGTACCTTAAACAAGTGAACAAGATTTTTTAATTATAGAAAAAAAAGAAATTGCATTCGAACTTTGATTCCTAAGCACGGTAGATATCCCCTCAGATCATTATATATATATATTATATTATATATATATTATATTATATATCATTTAGTACCAAGTAAGAGCTTCTTCAAGCTCTTACTTGGTACAAGCTGGAGATTCTTCGAGGTTGTTTAAGGAGGTAGTCAGAGGTACGTTCAAATATTACATTTGGTACATACCCACATTTTGCAGTAGTTGGTATGTCTAGTGGGAGAGATCCTGCCTTGTGATCATGGGTCATGGGTTTGAATCCGGTCATCTACAAATGAATTTTTTTTTTTTTGGAAAATGTATGTGCGCATTGCCAGTGCTCTCAAACGGTGAAGGAAAACACCGTGAGGAAACCAGTTAGTAGTCTTATAGCGGCGATGGGCTTGCCACCAGTCATGTATGCAAAACCACTACAAAATACAGATGTGTTCTTAATGTAATGTTTGGAAGTACCTCTGACTACCCCCTTTAGATATCTCAGATTTGAGGGGATATCTGTGTGTAGGTATGTGTTAAAAAATGGAGTAGAAAATAGCCTTAAAATCGAGGCAATATCCTCAATATCATAAAAAAGAATACAGACTATGTTGGCTCCTATTTTTCCAAAATTGCATGACTTTTCCTGAGCAAACAATTCCGTACAAAAATATTCCTTGCATTGCGCGATTTTTCGCCGAATCCCTCCAGGCGCGACAGGAGAACTGACAAATTGTCTGGCAACTCGTCTGGGCGCCCCCTAGCGGATATTGGTGGTACCAAACGGGGAGAAAAGTTTATATTTAATCTTGCTCTTGTAAAGAACAATCTAGAGAAATGGTCCCTTGGCTATTGTGACTAGATTTAATTTGTGAGTTGAGAAATTAAAAGAACCTCGTAAAAATTGAGTTTTTTGTGAAAAAACTTAAGTATAAAATAACTTGTTATAAAAAAGGGCAGCAAAGTTAGTGTTCTAGAGCTGAAAACCATTTTTGAGCTAAAAAGTAATTTTCACCTAAGGGCTTAGTGAAAGGCACCTTTGGGGAAGTACTACCACTATTTCTGCCGCTAAGCAGCTTGCTGTGTTTTGGGTGTTAGGCCACACCTCAACACCCGAAACACAGCACGCTGCTTGGTGGTGAAATTACAGGAAGAGAGGCCTAACGCATGTATACCTCAGGTTGATGCACGCAGATCAGAGCATCGTAGAGCACATTCCTAATGAACGTGACCTGCAAGGCAATGCTTTGTTAATAGTAATGGTGCCCACTTAACATCAGGTTGGCCATCAACAAGTCGAATAAAAATTCAACTCTCACAGTTATTCGCAGAAACACAGAAAGAATTACAACAGTGTAATATTTTTAATTAACTTTTACAAGGAAACGTTTTAATTTACCCACGAGAGCGCAACAAAAACGTTTTCATATCGCGACGAAAAAAATAACACGATGCGACGAGCTTAGATTCATAAAACAAAATAACAGGGACGGCCGCTCGCGATAAATTCATTATCCTGTACGTCGTGAAGCTCGAGAGCTTACGATGGGTTTTCTTACGTCATACTGTAAGAAATAGTCCCGGCTTAGAGTATAACCCTCCTATCACCACTTATGAGTATCGTAAAAGGCGACAAAGAAACCGCAGTAGTCGCCAATCCGCCTGCCATGCGTGAAGTACGTCAAACCGTCCGTTGGTTATGCTCGGTTCCAATAGCATACGAGCATCTGTTAGTAGTACTTTGGGTTATTGCCTGTCATCTAAAATCTCACCTTATTGGCCAGTGTAAACTATTTCTGTTACATTAGCCGATGAGTTGAAGGCTTATCTGACACGCAACGATTCTTAGTAATACTTGCGAACGCTTGATAGTTATTACCGGGATTTGACTGCTGACGAATACAATAAGTTATTTATACCGCTTGACATTTTATGACGGTTCTATAGAATATACTTGTTACTCTCACTTACATATAGTTGGCAACAGATTCATCGCTCAGCGATTAAAATCATAAGTCCTTATATTTTTTAAACTGTATAGGTACGTGATCTGAAGGTTTAATACGAATAAATTTGACATTTGTATCATTAGCGTATCGTGTTGACATTTAGATTGCATTGCGCAGCATTGATATTTCAAATACGGAGTACCTGGTTATTGCGCAATATAACTAAAATGTTGTTATGATACGTTGACGTTACGAATGTGAAATTTGTTGAACGTCAGTTTTTAAAAGTGTTTACATTACCTACACAGTGCATTGCAAAGGTTATTCGGGTTATTTGAGTATAGTCACCACGTTTGACAGGCGGATTGGTGACTGTAGAATTTTGGGGAAGATCTCCTATGCTTCTACTCATGACCATACCTTCCATTAATTCTCACCTCGTATAACAATTACGAGAGGTGATGGAGGGGAGTTAGACCTGTCCACCAAAGCCAACTGAAAAGGCATGACGCAATAAAACAACCGTTAGCTTCTGAACTATTACCCTGTTGGAGAAAAAATATAATTTTGAGACAAGCAGCTGCCGTTAATCTCGGAATAATGGCGCGAAAATCGCTCAAGAAAAACCTGATTGGATGAAATTGATTGAAACGCGCCTATAGTCAACGCAATTAAAAGTTTGTTTCAACCACAGAACAAATATTAGTTCGGCAGGTTTTTATAGCGTTTGGAAGTTTCACTTAAAGCCTGTTTGTCACCAAACTACCCTTCTTACTGCATAACTTTTCCTTATTGGAATCAGGACACGTGTACCATAGTATCTATCACAATATTCATACTCGGACAAATGAATGTAGGTCATGACGTTTCTGTAAGATCAAATAAAACACACACATTCTCACCTACGCGTACCTACTTACACCTAACCGTTTTTCGTGCTGATGGAACAAGCTACCTGAATCTAAGTGGTTACCATCACCTATAACGATGATTTGACGACTGATGTGGCGCGGTGGGCGAATGTCTGCGACGCAGGAGGTTGCGGGTTCGATTTCCGCCTTGGGATAAATGTTTGTACGATCTGCAAATATTTATTCCGGGTGGTTTATGGGTATTTTCTATGCATAATAAAAAATATCTATGTATGTAATGTCAATACATTACATACATAGATTGCATTAAGCATGTATATCAGTCGTCTAGTACCCATAACACAAGCTCTGCTTAGCTTGGGGCTAGATGATGCTGTGTGGATTGTCCAGCATTATTATTATAAGCGTTTGACTACCATCACACCTGATGGAAAGTGTAGATGCAGTCTAAGGACGTGGAGCACGCTTACCTATACTCTACTTGTTCAATCTTGTCTTGAAAACTCCCAAGTTTTAACGTTCCGGAAACACCGACGACGGTAAAGAGTTCCACTCTCTGGCTGTCCGCACTAGAAATGAAATACGCAGGGGCCGGCCCCCGATTTGTAAATATTATTTAGCAATGCCTAAGTGACAAACCTTTTAAATTCAGCGTGACAAAGCTCGCATTTCCACTCACTGTCGATTCTGAGTGACTGGAATGTCCCGACTCAAAACTAGGAGTTGGAAACTTCCGCTTCGAATGCATAAACTTATACTAATTAGAGGAATTCTTTCGGAGTTGTGCCAAGATTTGAAAGTTTTCAAGTTTCGAACTCAAAGTGTCGCCGGTTTTAATTGAGAATGTTCAGGAATTCGCTTTGTCGAGAATTCGTGCAAAGGGGGTTTAAGGGAAGTTGGTAACATTTGTTTTAAGTAGACTATGTATGGATAAGCAATTCGACTAACTGTTTTGTTTGTGCTAGATTGAAATGTAATTGAGAAATTTTAATAATAACAATAATAATGCTGTACAATCCACACAACATCATCTAGCCCCAAGCTAAGCAGAGCTTGTGTTATGTAGATACTAGATGACTGATATACTTCTGGTCATATCTGGTCATCACACAAATGCTAGTCCTTGGTGAGTATCGAACCCACAACGTACAGCGTAGAAGGCGAGCTACTACTGAGCTATGAGGCTAGTCAGGTAGATGATTGTATAAAATTAGTTTTACGCTGCTAGTTTATCTTAAAATAGTATTATGTATGTATCTTGTTAGTCTGCAGTACTTGCTTTTATGTATTCTGTGATCTAGCGCAGTGTATGTAGGTTTACTTAAGTAAATACACACATATGTTTACCAACAGACTACGACACGCTTGTGAAAACTCCTACAAGACTTGACCTCTTGTGACCTCTGCAGTCGCTTTACTGTGAGGACCAGTGCACATCATTATCATGATAAGCAGCTCGTAGTAACCCACTGCTGGGCATAGCCCTCCTCCCTCAGACGCCTTAATGAAATTGACGCCTTGAAATTCAATATAATTTAATAAATATTGTTGATCATTTCACACAGCACCATTTAGCTCCAACTAAGCAAAGCTTGTACTATGGGAACCAGATGACTGGTATTATTACTTACAATATATCTTTGTAAATACATACTCAAAATACAATATAACAACCAGACACAGAACAAACATCGATATGTTTGTCCTCGGTTGGGATTGAACCCACTGCCTACAGCGAAAAAGCTACTACCATCTGAGCTGCTAAACCATTTATAGGTGAAATGGATGCAGTGAGGGTTGAAGTTCATATTAAAACAGCTTCACGCAGGCAAAGTCACACGTGTCCACTAGTTAACTGAAATAATAATAATAAAGCACTTTCAGTACTACATGTGCACTTCTGAAGCGTGTGGTCTGAAATTTCCTTTACAACTGAAGTTTGAGTACATTAGTACTGTTACTGAATTTTCTGCCTTCTGTACATACTCCTAAGGTATACAATACCTCGTTATCTGAAACCTCTACTCTAACTTGGAATCTGTCAAGTAAAACTTGTCTAACATCCAGGAGTATGTTGTTTTAACGGCCTCTATTCCCAAAAGGCCGCGCTTTTGTGATTTTTAAAAGCATCTGAGACATAGAAAATAGTGTTTAAAATTTTGAAAAAAATATATTTAATACTTAAGGATCTGGTCTAGTCAAATTCGTATTCGGTTACAAGATCTGATGAACTTCACTCGATAAAAAAAAACCCCAAAGTTACCCCATTTTCAAATGTTTTTTTAACATGAAAACTAAACTACTGATATTTTGAATTTTTTTTTTGTACTGATTTAAAGATACAAAATATATCTAAACAAATTCGTAGACTTTGACTTGTTAAAATTATTTTCATAATCACTATGTTTAAATAACCACAAAATGCACAAGCCCGGCGGCGATCAGTCGCGCGCTGGCGCTTACAGACGACGGACCTGTGTCAATTTTTTCCGCGGCGAATTTAGTGCACCAATCAATAAGTTTTTGACGAATTTATATAATTATTGCAAGTTTCATAATGGGCAATAAACAACGCCAGCGAAAAAAGTCGTTTACAGGCATAAAAATAATAAATTAAAAGAATGCACTATAAAAATATAAGAAAGTAAGTAAATATGATATGATCTGTTGCGGTCATAGTGCCATAGTATAAGAATACTAGTAGGTATAACTAATGAATATCGCTGTCCGATTTTTATATTTTGTCTATATCCTACCTCTGCGTGCCATGTGCTGCATTGACCATTTGCACTATAAATAAAAAATATAATTGGTGTTTACATCATGCATGAGTTCAAAAACGTATATAAACAACAACTGACGACCGATGTGGCGCGGCGGGCGAGTGTCCGCCTGCGACGCAGAAGGTTGCGGGTTCGATTCCCGCCTTGGGATAAATGTTTGTACGATCTGCAAATATTTATTCCGGGTGTTCTGGGTATTTTCTATGTATAATAAAAAATATCTATGTATGTAATGTATTGTGTTAAGTATATCAGTCATCTAGTACCCATAACACAAGCTCTGCTTAGCTTGGGGCTAGATGATGCTGTGTGAACTGTCCAGCATTATTATTATTATTATTATTATTATTATTGACCGAGCGAGCGAAGCGAGCGAAGTGTCCAGTTTCCAGATAGGGCAAAAATGCTTTTGCCCGGTTGTCTGTTTTCGCCTACAGGTCGCAGTTTTCCACCGATTTTGACAAAAATTGGCACACATATTCCTTGAGCTAAAGGAATTTTTTTGTCGATTGCGATTTTTGATTGGATGTAAAAAAAGGGGGAAAAGGAGGGAAGTTTACTGTAGCGTTATTTATCGACAGATTTTAATTAAATTTGAGAGATACAATAATTTTCATAAGATGTTACAAAAATAATTCCAGAAAACGGGAGTGGAGGGGGTAAAACAGTACAAAGTTTGCTAATGTTCATTTCTGTCAGTGTATAAGTGGACACAGATATTGTCGTCACGTACGCCTACGATTCTATATGTGTGTGAGTTTCGCGACGTTGCCAGCTCGCGGCAATCGCGGGTCGTGGGTTATTGCCGCTCTTCTCCGTGTTTTCATAATGAGTTCGGCCGTCATACCTCAGTTCGTGGTAGCTTTCTGCGCTGTAGGTGGTGGGTTGGACCCCCACCGTATACAAACATTTGTGTGATAAACGTACCTAGATGTTTGTTCTGTGTCTGGATGTCATGTTGTATTTACAAAAAAATACATAGGTATACAAGTATTCTATCAGTCATCTGGTTTCTATAGTACAACCTATGCTTAGTTTGGGGCTAAATACGAATATCTGGTCAGATTTGAAATTCATAATGGCGGGTGCAAATGATGGTACAAAAAACTGACATAGGTGTCGTTTTCGACTAATTTGGGGGTGCTGATTACGAATATCTGGTCAAATTTGAAATTCAAAATGGCGGATACAAATCATGATACAAAAAACTGACATGGGTGTCGTTTTCTACTGATTTGGGGGTGCTGATTACGAATATCTGGTCAGATTGAATTTCAAATCTGATCAGATATTCGTAGTCAGCACCTCCAAATCAGTCGAAAACGACACCCCCATGTCAGTTTTTTGTACCCGCCATTTTGAATTTTAAATCTGACCAAATATTCATAATCAGCACCCTCAAATTAGTCGAAAATGACACCCATGTCAGTTTTTTGTATCATGATTTGTATCCGCCATTTTGAATTTCAAATCTGACCAGATATTCGTAATCAGCACCCTCAAATCAGTAGAAAACGACACCCATGTCAGTTTTTTGTATCATGATTTGTATCCGCCATTTTGAATTTCAAATTTGACCAGATATTCGTAATCAGCACCCCCAAATTAGTCGAAAACGACACCCATGTCAGTTTTTTGTACCATCATTTGCACCCGCCATTTTGAATTTCAAATCTAACCAGATATTCGTAATCAGCACCCCCAAATTAGTCGAAAACGACACCCATATCAGTTTTAGTACTATGATCTGTACCCGCCATTTTGAATTGAAAACCTGACCACATATTCGTATTTAGCCCCAAACTAAGCATAGGTTGTACTATAGAAACCAGATAACTGATAGAATACTTGTATACCTATGTATTTTTTTGTAAATACAACATAACATCCAGACACAGAACAAACATCTAGGTACGTTTATCACACAAATGTTTGTACACGGTGGGGGTCCAACCCACCACTTACAGCGCAGAAAGCTACTACGAACTGAGGTATGACGGCTGCCCTAACGGATGGATGTCTACTGTGCCTGGGGATTACAGTCGAGAGTCCTTTTGATATGTACCTCATAATAATAAAGTTATTACTATGGTTCGTAATAAAATGTTTTCCCATAATTATCCGAAACTTATTATGTTGGCAATACATGTTCAATCCTCCAAAGTTAGTTTTTTAAGCCGAACTTATTATGAAAACACGAAGAAGAGCGGCAATAACCCACGACCCGCGATTGCCGCGAGCTGGCAACGTCGCGAAACTCACACATATAGAATCGTAGTCGTAAGTGACGACACTATCTGTGTCCACATCCACATAAACACTGACAGACATGAACTAAAATTTCGATGCTAGTTTTGCTATTACTCTTCTGTTTTCTTTAATAAAATATAATTTCACGCAAATGAAAACCACTAAAAACACCAACAATATTTATAACAATGTGAAATTATACTACCTTAGCCTACAATTGGTAAAATACATTTGTATGGAAATCGAACCACCTTAATACTAAAAATATTTCAATTTATAAAATAATCAGAAAAAATCTTCTCCTGTAAAGTTGACTTTTTACAGTTATGCCCCTGTTTCTAAGATACGACGAAATAACCAAATAAAGAAGACTAAATAGAGAATATTACAAACGTAGCTAGACTTTACTTTATTATAGGCAATAGCTGCACTTAACATCAGGTGGGCATCTTGCTTGTTCCGTCTTCATATTGTTTACAAAATTAATAATTTAAAAATATAGTGCTGGACAACCCACACAGCATCACCTAGCCCCAAGCTAAGCAGAGCTTGTGTTATGGGTATATATTGTGTACTATTACACATAATATAATACATTACATAGATATATATATTTTATCATGCATAGAAAATACCCAGAACAGCCGGAGCAAATATTTACAGATCCTACAATCATTTGTCCCAAGGCGGGAATCGAATCCACAACCACAACCACATTCAGCGCTAAAAAACCGGCAAAATAATACCTTATTATGCTTAGAAAACAAAAATAGGGAGGTTCCTTCATTTATTTACGAAACTATTACTTTACTATAAACAAAGTTTGATCACAAAAGATGAATTTCTAAAGTCAAATAAAATGATCCTACTGCTAATTGCTATACTATGTCGCTGGCGGGGGCATACGAGTTCACTGCCGCTGCGTCCGCGCTACGTATTTCGCGTGCGGCCCGAGACAGCGCTAAATGCCTAAAGTTGCAGGAATACCAAGCCTTAACCTCTTGATTAGAATAGAAGGCCGCTTGGGTAACTTACTTAGCTTTACGTATCCTACTAATATTATAAACGCGAAAGTTTGTAAGTATGGATGGATGGATGTTTGTTACTCTTTCACGCTCTTACCAGTAGACCAATTTGGATGAAATTTGGAATAAACATAGATTAAAACTTGGATTAACATTATAGGCTACTTTTTATCCCGAAAAAATAACGGGAACGGGAAAAAAACTGCCACGCCGGCGAAACTGCGAGCGGCCGCTAGTATTGAAATAAAAATAATCGTCAATAAAATACAAAGAATATTATTGTACAAGTAAATAAAAATAATGCTGTGAGGGACTAGTTGAAGAGCAATACATGAGCATAGGTAGTATGTATGTACATTATAGATGAGTCCAATATCATGTGACATGTTCAAAACATTTTATCATGTTGTGACAGCGACAAATGCTTTACTGACTACATAACATATTACTCGGCAAAAATGATTGCGAATATCGGCGTTCACTGAGTGGGACGGGGACAGCATGCTGCATACATGCAATGCGTGTGAATGTGATAAGGCGACTCGATGAAATGACTAACGCGCAATTGACAGCAAAATAGCGGCTTGAGTGAGATAGAGAAAGACAAAAGATGTTTACATAAAAATCATTTCATGATTTTATCCAATATTCCTGTCGCCAATATTTTTTTGTCACTGACATCTAGTCATTGATATCAAAAAATCATCAACACACACGGATATAAAACAAGCTTTACCAGACATTGAAGTTAACCAACGCAAAGATTCACTAATTAACAAATTCATTGTACTCAAACGGAAAGTTTCAGACAAACTTAACTCGCGAATTTGTTTCCAACAGTGAGATCTTCGCTATGATTTTAGCTTAAAAACTGGGACCGTAATATTCAAAAAGAGATAATTTAAATAGAAGAACGATATATATGATATTATGTACAAAAACCGCTGGAGACAAATTGTCAGCGCGCAAAAGTATTAACGACAAAAACGTTACAAAAACTGTAGAATACGTGCTCATATATCTTACGCTTTGATGGTACTTCCACATTGCCCGTAATGTATAATTCATAATTAATAGTATCTTTATTGTGAACTAGCGGCCGCTCGCAGCTTCGCCCGCGTAGCAGTTTTTTCTCGTTCCCGTTATTTTTTTGGGTTCTACCATAGCATGCATATAACAAACAGTAGGTAAAAGTATTATAATGTCACAAATTGAGACTTCATAAAAACAGGCAAGAGTAAAAGTCAATAAATGAAGCTAATTCGTGATGTGCTTTCATTTATCTAGGTGACACCATAGCATATTACGACGACAACATAAACTTTATTACTTTTACTTTCTGTAACCATCACCCAAAATTGATAGAAGTAGTTGCAATTTGAACCTGCTTCTTTTCAAACCCAGCTGCTTTCGCTGTGTGACAGACGTTATCAAGCAGGACAAGAGCATTGTACGTAAAAGTAACTTTATGTGAGATATAGAAAATTTTGTAGCTTTTATTCCACCCAAAGGTCTCTTTAAGGCTTAACGAATGTAGTCGAGTGAGGTGGGTCCAACATTTTAATGTGCCCTCTGAAATAGTGACTCTTTTCTTGATCAACTTTACCGTTTGTTTTTCTTCTCGTTCGCACCGATGCAGTGTTGTTTCGCGAGTCAAGAAAATTTGCCTTTGCATCAACTGTAGCTATGATTTTGCTCATACTTCTATTTATCTAGTAGTAGTAGGCTAATACCTATCCACTCTCATAATTGAACTGACTTACACAATATGTGCGAAGCTAAGTTGTTAGTTTATATTTTATGGCAAAAAATATCCATAAGTGCATGGATTCTTGTACAGCTCACATATATTTATAGATATATATAGAACACTATAGAACACAGACCACACACATACAGTAAACCAAGGCGAATTCACTAAGCAAGACTGTGTTTTGCTTTCTATTCTCGTTCAACATTGGCAAGATTATTCCAGATGTCGGAAGCCATCAGGAAAAGAACAGAGGAAAGGACTGTGCTGTAACTGGTAGCCGCGTTATTCAAGCGTATTTTATGCTTCGGCAGCCGTAATAACGGTGAACGCTTTTTAAGAAACATAGCTTTGGCTTTGCAAGTTGAGACTTATTACGTGTGTTTGAGCGTCATTGGCAAGATTTGGAAACCGCAGAGTATAGTGACGTCACGTTCTAATCCTACAATGGTAATGGTACAAGGTCGATGGTGTGTTGCGGTGTGCTAGGTGAATGTTGGTTCGTGACCAAGTCAGAAGAACAGCCTGCTGAACTCACTGAACAGATGGAATACTAGTCTTAGATTTATCTTCTTTCGGGTCAATAGGATTTTTTTTTTTTTTTTTTTTTCGAACGGACTAAAATGCTGGTATAATCGCCTAGCGATTTCCGACAGCGTTACCGGGCTACTGGCGAGCGCAGAAGGCGCTACGCCATTACAAAATTGGTTTTGTTGGCAACGAGCACAAGGGCACCACTTAGGTACGGACCTCGGCTTGGGCTGTTGCCGGAGAAGGGAGCTACGGAGAGACTCTTCGCCCTGAAGGGGCGTTAACGGGGAGACGTCTTCGACCCCGCCGCCGGGGTCGGTGTGATTGTGGAGTGTTTCCTGTGTCCGGACTCGATGAAGCGACCTCCGCCGCTTTCGCGGCGGTGATCGTGTCATCTGGGTCACCTAAAACGTGTCTAGGTCTACGGAGGGTACGTTTAACGGGCGGATCTACTGGATAATCGGGTAGCGAGTTAATTAAGGGATTCGGATGGTGGGGAGCCGAATCATAAAACCGCCTGGAGGCGCGTTTCATGAATTCGGCTATAGATTCGAGTTCGAGATCTCGATGAAGATCGATATTACGCATGTACCACGGGGCACCCGTGATAGTGCGCAAAAATCGATTTTGAACTACTTGGAGGGGTTTTAAATTGATCGAATGAGCGAACGCTACGGAGGCGTAAGTCATGATAGGTCGTATGCAAGTTTTGTAAAGCGTCAACTTATTTCTAAGAGACATTTTACTCTTCTTGCATACGAGTGGCTGAAGGCGCGAAAGAATAAATTTGGCGCGGTTACGTACAGTGCGTACGTGTTTGACAAAGGATAGACGACAATCAAGGGTTACGCCTAAGTATTTAGCTGACTTCACCCAGGGAATGGGTTCGTCAAAGAGAGTGACGGATCTGGAAGGATTACGGTTACCCTTTGAAAAGTACACGGCGGCACTTTTCGTCGGGTTAACCTCTATCCGCCATTTACGGAACCATGCACCTAGTGCATCGAGAGCCTTCTGCAGCCTTATACACACCCGATCGGCGTTCCGATCGGATGTGTACAGGGCTGTGTCATCGGCGAATAGGGCTATTTCCACCTGATGGGTGCGAGGGACGTCGCTGGTGTACAGCGTATATAGGAGGGGAGAGAGAATGGATCCTTGAGGGACACCAGCTCTGATAGGTCTAGGGTCCGAAAGGGTACCCTCTACGCGATAGCGAAAGCTTCGATTGAGTAAAAAGTCTCGTAAGATTAGCACGAGCCTGTCTGGCACTCCGAGTTTGGATAGCTTGTAAATCAAGCCATTGTGCCAGACCTTGTCGAAAGCTTTCGCCACATCGAGAAAGATTGCACCAGTATCTGCCGGCCAGGTATGGTGAAATCGAGAGAGCACGTGCTCCGTGATGCGGAGCACTTGCTGGGGACAAGAGTGTCTAGCTCTGAAGCCAAACTGCTCATCGGGTAGGATTTTGAGCTCGGTAACGTGGGACCAGAGACGATTCAGAAGGAGTCGCTCGTAGATTTTCCCCAGGGAACTGAGGAGACTGATGGGGCGGTAGCTAGAAGGCTCTGTAGCCTTTTTGCCTGGTTTGGGGATGCCAATAACGGTGGCTTCCTTCCAAGAGTCGGGGAAAGTGCAAGTTGCCATAGCCGCATTGAAGATGCTGACTAGGAGGTAAATAAGGACGGTGGGGAAATTCTTAAGCACCCTGTTGCTGATGCCGTCAGCACCAGGGGCTTTTCTCGGATGGAGACCCTTGATAATCGTCTGTACCTCAGAGGCTTTAATCAGAGGAAGAGGAGGAGCGCTAGGGGGCTGGGAGACTAACCGTTCGACTTCACTGTCCACCGTAGCGAGGTGTTCAGGGTCAACGGGAGCGAGACTAGGGGAGCATTGCGATTCGAGGCTTTCTGCTAGGCAGTTGGCCTTTTCATCGTCTTCGAATGCGGGGGTCTGATTGGGTCGGGAAAGAGGGGGCATAACGGAGACGTTGTCGGCTTTCATGGATCGAGCAAGCGTCCAGTAAGCCAGATGGCTTGGCTCGATCCCGGAGAGCTTTGCGTCCCACCGTTCGTCCCTAAAGTCGCGGATTCGATTCTTAAGATTGCGTTCCACTACACGATGCCTATGCCGGTTAAGGTCGGAAGGCCAACGGCTATACCGACGGATCGCGGCATTCTTCTCCGTGATCAACCGTCTCACATCGTCTGGCAGGGCCCAGCGGTGGTCACTCGCCGCCGGTACCTGTTTCGACAATCCGCTAACAGCGGTAGTGACATGGTTGGTCAGGGAGTCGACGGCAACGGTAATGTCATCGGGGGATAAAATATCGTCAGGGATCCTATCCAAGCTGGGTGAATGTATAGACCCAAGAGCTTTCTCGAGTTTATGCCATTGCATCACAGTCTTGGTAGGAGGGGTCGAGACAGGAGGGGAGCCTAGACGCATGAGGACAGGTCGATGGTCTGACGTCAGCTCATGTAGCGTTTCTATAGAATGCAACCGAAGAGTTATATTCTTAAGCAACGCCATGTCTAGGGTGTCGGGTCTATACCCAATAGCAGTGGGATAATGAGTGGGAGTCATCGGAGGGATGACATCGAAGTTAAGGGCATCGGCTGCGCTCTCAAGACGCCTGCCGTTCGGGGTAGGGGTCAATAGGACACTTAATTCTCAATTGTTAACCCCATGCATGCACTGTTTTCCTTGTTTCAGATATCTTAAAAAAGTAAGAAAAAACTACACCCCTATTCAAATTATTATGATTGATTATTTAGTTATCTATTTAGAATCCTTTGTGGATGTCTAATTCTCACCTGTTCTTCTGATTTAGTCACAAAAAACTGGAACCTAGATTTATCTAGCTTTGAGACGTTGCAAAATGGTCATTGATCATGCCTTTTGACTTTGTTTTCGGACAGAGTATACTACCTATCAAGCGTTGTTAAGTCAAAGGAAGATGCCTAACAATCACACCGCAGTCGAGACTCCCGACAAAAGTTGGGAGTACGCCAGTCCTACCACATTTTGAATCCAGCTAATTTCGGGCCGCGTTAGGTGCCCGAATTTGGCCCAATTATAAAGCCGGGTCTACGAATTTAGACCAATTAGATGAGGCAACGAGCTATGTCGCACTCGGGAGCAGTTTTGCCGGCAATATAATTTATTAGGAGGCTCAAAGTTGAAGGCTGTAACCCTTAAAGACTGGAGGCAAATTTGATTACGAACGTTTTAAACGTGTCCCCTCGGTCGCCAAGTTTTAAATGTAATAGCCTTCTTGCGACGGTCATCGTAAAGGTTGTGATATACCCACTGCTCTGTATAGGACATGGAGTTTGTTTGTTGTTGAATTCTAAGACAAAAACGAAACGAAAGCTCGTTCTGTGTCTTGAGGCAATATCTAGTTTTGCTAACGGTAAACTTTATTGAACGTTCTGTATGTGATGTATGGAATTATTGAAATTTTAGAATATGTTAAGACTCTCGAAATTAACATGTATTCAACGACAACTCATTTGCCAAAATCGATCAAAACATTTAGGCTGCATTGGCTTGCAAAGAATATACGCACACTCTAAAAATATTTCCCGTTTTTAGGCAGTTGGGTAAAGGGTTCTGATAGTTAATTAGTAGCTGCTCCCTGTCTGATCCACCAAGTTAAGGGGTTCCACCTGGTTGAAGAAAAATATCATTGGACAACCAATTAGTACAATGAACTTGCAACCTGTTCCGTAATAGAATATTTCAAAACGTTTGAACATGTTTAGTTTATTTCGATGGTTTTAGAACCCAGGTCCATAAGTCAAGCACTACTATGCCAACGCTCTTTACAATGAGTCTGTTATCGAATATTGAAATAAATGAACTGAACACAGTGCTCTGGCGGGTAGTTGGATTATTGAATCATTTGTTTCCATTCTCTCGTGAATCCATGATATAACATCCGCTCCCACGCGGAGGTTAAAGCTTGAATTATCTGACGGATTTACAAAAGTACTATCAATATCCGAATCAACATTATTTTAAATATTTACTTAGTAATATGCGACTATTTGCTATATTTTTACGATTATCCCCAAAACATGACCCCAGTCTATACAATACAATAATACAATAATACGTTTCGGATGATGTTGCGTCTGCCCCGCTTTTGTAGTGCATCGGAGATGTTTGCGCGGCACTACACTGATGGCTTTCATGCCATCGTACGCAAAAAGACTGCATCTCTGATGCGCAGAATAAGGGACAGTCGCAACAGCATCCTAAGGACTGTGGCAGATGGTCTGTCATCTCCACTCTGGAGGTGTTTTGTGGTGAGGGTAATCAATGAAGGAAAATATTTCCAGCATTGATTAGCCTCATCGCAGCGGAGTATTGTGTCAGTGTTTTGTTTTATTTTTCTTTTGTTTGTGATTTTTGTTTTGTTTGATGTGATCTCGTGAAAATATGGACTCATTATTGTCTGAAATAAAACCTTTTTATTTATTTTTATTTATTTATACTGGGGCTACCAATAATCGGCCACTCAGGTGTATAGTACTCAGAAGGTGCTATTGCCCATTCCCTTGTTTGTACGATCTGCAAATATTTATTCTAGGTGTTCTGGGTATTATCTATGTATAATAAAAAATATTTATGTATGTAATGTGTTGTATTAAGTATATCAGTCATCTAGTACCCATAACACAAGCTCTGCTTAGCTTTGGGCTAGATGATGCTGTGTGAATTGTCAAGCATTATTATTATAATTCTATGTTTTATTAAACCAGCCATACCATTTAGTAAACCAGCGTTTAGTAAATAAAGATTGATTTCCTCTTGGAGTTACTTCAGTAAACAAAGGCCCAAAGGTGTCAATCTAGCCCAATATTCGCCATTCCAAAAGTGGCCACTTCGAAATGAATAATCCAAATTCCCTAAGTATTCTTAAATTAATTTTTACGACGTCAATTTGCCGATTATTTTCTTAAGTCGTCTGGGGACAGGTAGGAACAAAAAAGCTCAATAAGATTATGAACCGATCTACTTACTTCCCAAAATACCCGCCAATTAGAGGTTTTAAAATTGATTCCGCGAGATTGCTTCGTAATCGATGTTACGTCACTTTATTAACCGACTTCAAAACATGTGGAGGTTAGTTTGAGCGCAGCTGTATTACTCAGAAAGTTTTATTTTAGGTTTTCCTAAGTGGCCTGTCATCATCATCATTATCATCAGCCTGAAAAGTCTACTGCTGCTGGACAAATGTACCGCAGTGCCGCAATGTAGAATATTATAAAACTAAAATATGTTATGGACTGGTAGCTTTTCGCGGATTCGTTTGCATGGTGGAGGTAATTTTGCCAACATAATTATTTTCTTGTGTTCCTGATAGTAAAGTAAGATTTTATTCTTCAAGGGCCTTTTCAGTCTTTTGCACTCAGTTCCTGTAATTTTCATGGGATATAAAGTAGCTTCACGTTAATCCCGATGTCGGACTATATTTATTCTGAGTTTCAGCCGAATAGGTGCAGTATATAGAGCGTGATTGAGCCACAAACATCTAAACTTTCTTTATAATTTTAAGTAGGATATCCCTTAGTAAAGATTATTACTACTATAAGCCGGCAAATTGGACATAGATACGTCTAGTGGTGTTTTCAGCCAAACTGACTAATCTCTGATCGGGGGCTTTTCCCCCCGGGGGGGGGGAGTTCTAAGACATGCTATTAGTACAGAATACATAACAGTAACTTCAGCGTCGTTTGATGTTACGACTCGTCTTACCGCTACTGCGAAAATGTCTGTTTTTCTAACGGTTCTAAGCACGAGTTACTCACTTAGTCAAATGACTTGTGAATCTGTTTGAAGTTACAAAACATAACCAAGAGATAGCAGGGTATTGATAGAGTTAACAGGTTTATTTTGGTGCTAGACAAGTCTAGGTACTCCATCTAAAAACCCTGTGCTAAGCACTACAGCGTCCCCTAAATAGGGGTATGAGTGAAAACATTACCCCTGACGCTGTATAAATCATCAGCAATAGTAATAGGTCTGCCTTCCGATTTTCTCTGACTGGGTGCTATTTTGTATTCTATGTATGTATTTACAAAAAAAGTGTTTAAGAATTCTATCAGTCATCTGGTTCCCATAATAGGTATGCTTGGTTTGAGGCTCATGTAAAAATATTCACAAATATTTGTTTATTTACTACTAGCTAAAAGCGCGCGACTTCGTTTGCGTGAAGTAATTTTCATAAAAACTTCAACCCCTACTGTACCCGTTTAAGGGTTGAATTAAGTGAATTAGTACACCTCGCTCAGAAAAATATACTCTTCAAATTTCAAGTCTTTACGACCAGTGGTTTAGGCTCTGCGTTGTCTATATATCAGTCAATCAGTTGGTCAGGGGCTCTGCGTTGTCTAATTATATCAGTCAATCAGTCAGTCAGGTCAAAGACTCTTACAATTGATATAGATTTCTCTTAAAAAACTGGTGCTTTAGGTAACTTTTTCTGATGTCAAGTATTTCCAAGAATTGGTAGCGATGGTAGACATCGTATCGCTTATTGCTGTTGAAATTGCTATTTATATAAATGTTTGCAGTCGTGTAGTGCCGCAATTTATGTGTTTGTGTATTGCCAAAAGTATCTGAGCGACCCTGATACTTATGTGTAACAATAAAAAGTATACTTTGTCCTGCCGTGAGCTTTAATAGCACGATTGCAACAGTCAAAAGCGACGTCAAAATTGCCGTTGATGTCGTGCATGACATTTTCTTAAGATTTTTTTGTGCTAGAAGACAATAATTTTGCGTATTTTGGATTTGTACAAAGATGCTCTCGCCATTGTTTAGACTGAGCTATTTGATGGCTCACGGAACGAATAGATACATACATAGATAGAAAATACTTTATTACACACCACATTACGATAAATACAATAAAACTAATACACATATAACATAAATATTTAAGCGGAATACAATGGGCAACCAAATCGCTAAAAGCGATCTCTTCCAGACAACCTTGGGATGGATAGGATTTGTCACGAACGATAAAGGATAGCATGGCATGATATGACAAACTATCGAGCTCACGGTTACTAAACACAGGCTAAACCACTAATTGCAATAACTTTAAATTTTCAGGGCATACTCCAGGCCTATGTGTACTGTACAGGGGTGTAGTAAGTAAGAAATTCAAGATGATCCCAGCGGATTTTACTGAGTAAATACTTTTTGATTTTGAATCTCTGAAATCCAACACCTAAATACGTAAAACTATACTTCTAACTTCCAGACTATTGGTGATTTTAAGTGGTGTATATAAATTAAGTTTTTTACAATGTACAGAAGTGATAGTAATTCTAATCATGTACATCCATAAAATGAAACAGCAAAATACCTTAGGTGCTCAGATACTTCTGAAAGTTGCGTACTTACGTAGAATGTTTTGTAGAGATCAATACAGGCAATGGTAATAACATAACAAGTTGCAAGTGGAAGACGGAGATATTGCCTAAATGTTTGTGGAAATTGGATCACAAGCACTTTCTTATATTGCCTACACGTATAGTACGTGCCTGGTAGAGATCGCTTTTAGCGATAAGGCCGCCCATTGTATTACTGCATTGTTTACTTTACATTCTTTATAAAATGTGTGTACTTTACTTGTGGTAATCAATAAAGAGTTATCTATCTCTAATGTAATAATAATAATGCTGGACAATCCACACAGCATCATCTAGCCCCAAGCTAAGCAGAGCTTGTGTTATGGGTACTAGATGACTGATACACTTAATACAATACATTACCTACATACATAGATATTTTTTATTATGCATAGAAAATACCCAGAACACCCGGAATATATATTTGCAGTTCGTACAAACATTTATCCCAAGGCGGGAATCGAACCCGCAACCTCTTGCGTCACAGCGGGACATTCGCCCGCCGCGCCACATCGGTCGTCATGCAATGTATTAAAGCCATGTAAAAATCTTAATTTATATAAATTACAAATCACCAATAGTCTTTAGAAGTATAGTTTTACGTACATATACATTTTAAGTACAAGTCCCTGCTACCCGCTTGCACAACGATCTGATTAAATTGTATTTAGCTAATCACGTTTACCTAGATAAACATGTTTAGAATCAACGTAATAGCGACTTAATTTTCCTTGACGTAATTAGCTTTCTAATATATTTAGTGATCGGTGACGTATTATAAAGGCTGATACAGAGTCTAGACTAAGCAAATATTGTCTGTTATGTTATTAAACTCAAGATTAGACTGGCACTGGCAGAGTTAAGTCAATTAATCATTAAAATTCGATTGATTAATCAATTAATCATTTTGGATTGGTTGTGTATTCTAGTGATAGGATATAACCACAGTTTTACATGAACAGCCATACCACAAAATAATTCAATTCAAAAACTATTCGTGAAACTAACTTTTACATTTACCCTATATTATTTTAAATACCCTCCTACCCGATGGACTGACGACATTGTTAGGACCGCGGGAAGTCGATGGATGGAAAGGGCTCAGAATCGTTCTTCCTGGAAACGTGTGGAGAGGCCTATGTCCAGCAGTGGACTCCTATAGGCTGATGATGATTTAATTTAATAATTTAGTGTTCGTTTTTGCCGAATAGTAAGGATATTTTTTTATGAAATCACTCTGTTGTTTAAATAAACTTGCTATGTTACTGGAATGTTTTTGATACATATCCTGGAGTTCACCAGCCATTTCACAAAGACCTGTGTTTCAAGCGACCCTAAAGGGTTGATTTATGAGGAAATAATGTTCCCTTGGGAAATTTAAAGTGTTAACTTGACTAAAACTTCAAGTGTGTTCTATGAATTTGATATTAATTTGCTTCCCCAAGTAAGAACATCATGAAAGGGCTATGCTATGTGTGCTATGTATACGCAATAATTTATACATGTAGTTTTACTATATTATTAAACCATACATTTTTAATACATAATTTTTTTATGTCATTGCTGAATGATTTACAGATTATTATTACACGGTTTAAAAGGTGCGGGTGAAATTACAGGCACTTGAGGCTTAACACCTGCATGCCTCAGGTTGATGGACGCAGAGCAGTGCATTGTGAACTGCAATGTAATGCTGTGTTATAAGCGATGGTAACCACTTAACATCAGGTGGGCCTTAAGCTTGTTCTATCAGCAATTACATTAAAAAAAACTAGATACCAACCTACTAGGTTACCACTAAACCAGTGTTCTCTCTCAGTGAAGTCACGAACAGTACACTAGTAAACTTCTATCAAAACACACGAATACTATGTAGTCGTAACGACACATATTTCACCCGCGAATGACCTATCAGGCGCACTATCGCATGTTTCTCTGTTAAATCGCAAAAACGGACCGTTAACCTAATTTCGTTGGTTTTGGGTCAACCGGTAAGTCGTTCAGTCATACGATTGTTCGGACACACGTCCGTCCGGTTGTCCCGGACGCTGGATGCCGAGAATTGGTTGTTTGAACTGTTTTTGTAATGTAACTTTTGTACAGAAGGCTGGAGTGGAAATAGCATACCTATTTCTGTCTGTTGGTGGTAAGATACTTAAATGGTTGGTGGTAGTTAAATGGCATGAAGGTATAAATTACTTAGATATGAATTAGTACAAAGAATAGGTGAAACTTCTATTTGTTTTAGTTTGTATTAATTACTAAATATGATGGCTCTCACAGCTTAGTTAGTAGCAGCTCTGCCTTCTGCGCTGTGGGTGGTGGGTTCGATCTCCACTGAGAACAAACATTTGTGTGATGTACGCAAAGCTTGTACTATGAGTCTAAAGTGTCTAGAATAAAAATGAATCAATATAAAAAAAATTGATTGGTACTAGAGATAAAACAGCTATCAACATGTGATTAAAACTATGGTAGTCCAGATTTAGAATATGATCTCTCTATCTACTTCCGTGAATATAGCATCAATGACGACCGATGTGGCGCGGCGGGCGAATGTCCGCCTGCGGCGCAGGAGGTTGCGGGTTCGATTCCCTTGGGATAAATGTTTGTATGATCTGCAAATATTTATTCCGGGTATTCTGGGTATTTTCTATGCATAATAAAAAATATCTATGTATGTAATGTATCGTATTAAGTATATCAGTCATCTAGTACCTATAACACAAGCTCTGCTTAGCTTGGGGCTAGATGATGCTGTGTGGATTGTCCAGCATTATTATATTATTATCATTGCGGCCAACCAAGCTGCCGAACTACCCTCCTAAATATAAGGGCCTATGTCCACCAGTGGACTTATTTAGACTGATAACGAAGCCATTAAAACCCTTTGTAAAATAAATCTATAATTTATTAAACTCCCATTGTTCCAACATTGTTTGCAAGTGTCAAATCCAATTTATTTATGACGGATTTGTAGCCCACAACACCTGCGTGTGGGGTGACCACCCTAAGCCTTATTAGCGGGATATTCGTTATTCAAATAGAATTCGAGTCGGTCTCTAATTTATGCCAACACCTAGACAGTTATGTAAAAAAGCTTTTATTAAAACAAGCTTCAACTTTATTATTAAATCATTGCATTGAGTTGCTAGAATGGAAATATTTTGAGCTGGTTATTTTGAAAAAAAAATGGTACATTTAAATGTGCACGCTATTTACAAACTACTTTGGTTTAAAAAGTGTATAGGTATGTTTTGCTTAGATTTATACAGTAAGATAAAGTTTTCTCGTTTTATCGATAAACTACATACTGATTTAATCAACACTTACTCCGAAAATATTACTTCTTAGCTAATTTAAAAATAATCCAATACAAGGAGTACATAAGTTATATCAAATAAGGTGTAGTGGTAGGATTTTTTAATTAAAGAAGTGCTTGTGTCGTAAATACAGTTTTTGTTCCTATATTTATTTTACTTTAATGTTTACAAAACACGCTAAACTATAAAATAGCAGTGGAAACGATGGTATGGTATGCTTATCAACGATTGATCCAGAAAATTATTTTTATCATGCTATTGCAGAATCTAATTCCATTTATTGACCATTGTCGGCAGCTTTGCTTTCGATGATTGCGATGACAGGCTTATCACGGCCGTGACATTACAGTTGTGAAAATAATTTTGTAGTGACGCTGGTACAAAACAAGAAACACAAATCTAAGTATATTGTTTTTAAATTAGTATGGGTTTTGATGGTTTTAAATTAGTTTAAAATTAAATAAAACAAAGGCTTTGTTGGCTATAATTATCTCTCGCTCACTTTTATAAAACCGTTTATCGTGTTACTATGTTGTGCTTGTTAGTTTAATCATATTTCTTTTATTAGCGTTTTTGTTCCATTTATTCAGAAACGTTATACATCTATACTAATATTATAAAAAGGTAAAGTTTGTGAGGTTGTAGGGGTAATCTCTGGATCTACAGAATCGATTTTGAAAACACTTACGAGTAGAAGGCCACGTTATTTGTGAGAGTCATAGGATATTAAACCGAAAAATGAAAGGTAAAAATATTTACCGCCCAACGAAGTAGACAGGGTCAGCTAGTGCATAAATAAATCGAACAGGTCCTGTTTGTTTATCCAAAATCAACCATATTTATTTACATTTTAAAGCGCATTGGAAATCACGGTTACATTTAACTGGTTCTCATTTTTTTGGGAACCCTTTAGCCATTACAAAATTGCAGCTTTAGTAATAAACTAAGTATTTTTAGGTGATCCGCCGCGCCGCTCCCTATCAGGACTGACCCAGGCGTCATGGTCACCCCAGCAGTGGCGTCCGCTGACAACACACCGTAATCCGCTTACAAACCAGAGGAAGACGCCACGAGATATTATTAATTATAATGTTATTGTTTATCAGGGCTACATAAGCGGCCACAGTTCTAACCGATCGTGGTTGTGTAAGGGATCGTAGCCCTTAGATTTGGTTTCCAATTCACAAACACCTCGTAGATATTTTCATTGGTATGTTGGTACGTAATTTCGACGGCTGACAAAAATGTGCATAAACATAATATTTCACGTTTTTTTTTTCAATTAAAAATTTGATAAACTAAATAGCAAAAAAGTCAAAAATACTATGAAAGTTGATATATGTATAAAAATTATTATGTATCGCGGCGGGCAAATGTCCATCTGCGACGCAGGAGATTGCGGGTTCGATTCCCGCCTTGGAATAAATGTTTGTACGATCTGCAAATATTTATTCCGGGTGTTCCGGGTATTTTCTGTGTAGGTATAATAAAAATATATCTATGTATGTAATGTATTGTATTAAGGTTAAACAAGTCGGTACGTTGTCCATACAAACACTGCTTTAGTGTATAAGTCATCTAGTCTAGTCACCCATAACACAAGCTCTGCTTAGTTTGGGGATAGATGATGCTGTGTGCATTGTCCAGCATTATTATTACATGGTAAAAAGTACCTTTAAATAACCGCATTAAGATCGAGAATGTATCAGAAAAAAACAGTCATCAAAACTCAAGAAAAAATGCACCTTCAACCATCAAAGCTAATGAGGAAGGATACGAGAAAATCCCTAAAAATTCCTTGTCACATGCTCATCCGGCACGTGTCAACACAGATTAGTCTACTATTCACACAGTGCCTGACATTGACGCAGTACAGTATACTTTTTAGCCTAACAGCTTTTTTTATCCTACTAATATTATAAACGCGAAAGTTTGTAAGTATGGATGGATGGATGTTTGTTACTCTTTCACGCTCTAACCAATCGACCGATTTGGATGAAATTTGGCATAAACATAGGTAGATTATAACTTGGATTAACATATAGGCTACTTTTTATCCCGAAAAAATAATGAGAACGGGAAAAAACCTGCCACGCATGCGAAGCTGCGAGCGGCCGCTAGTTTTTATATAAAAAGCACTTATGTTAAATAATAAATGCCGAGGAAACTGTTAAAATAAAATCTTTCTTTGTGATCGGTACTTGATAAAACTGTACTTCTTTAACAAACTTTATTAAAATGCAACTTAATTTCCTATTTGTACTTATAAAGCCTATATTGTATATTTTTGACAGTAGTTACCTACAGCTTAGTTTGTAAGTAGCCCTGCTTTCTTCGCTGTAGGTGGTGGGTTCGATCTCCACCGAGAACAAATATTTGTGTGATAAACATAGATATTTATTCTCTGTCTGAGTGGTACATTGCATTCTAACTATGTATATATAAAAAAAAAACAAACATAATATGTATTTAAGTATTTTATCAGTCATCTGGTTTCTATAGTACAGGATATGCTAGATGATGTTGTATAAAAATGCCCACAAATATTTATTATTATTCCGATAAAGACAGAATATTTTTTTAGATAGCTACATAACTGCTATAGTAACGTCACGTGATGACCCATCCCATGTTGAGCGGTTACTTCTACCTATTACAATTACTTAACGGAATAGCATGTGCTCTATGAGGCATTGCAGAGCGTACATCACTCTGAGACAGAGATGCTAAGTCTCATGTTCATGTAAATAACAGGAACACAGCAATGCAAGTAGTATTGCGGTGGTACAAATAGATACGTGCCTAACTTTTATTCCAGTAGAGGTCCGCTCCAAGCGTGTTTTTAAATAAAATTCGAAATAGATGCAATCTCCAATCTCTACGCTGTCGGAGATGCTGAATCGAAGAATCGCACGAATACCTGAGCATTTGGTTGAAACAATGCAATTCAATCTCTGGTACTCTCGAAAGAAGATACATTTTTGAATGCGGTTCCGTGATCCAAACACAATGTTATGGAAAATTTTTAAAAGCCTTGTCATTGTTTGAAATATAAAGTTTTGACGTAACGTTACAATTTATTATGGTACGCTCGCAACTTTGCCCGCGTAGAGTTATTTCCTTCGAAACTTTAAGTCATGTTGAACCCTTTAAGGGATTTCATCTTAAATCCCTTGTCTATTGCGTACTTAAACAGTTATCTACATGTCAAAGTATCAGTACCTACAGCATATGTTAACTACTTTTTATTGTGTATGTTAATACTACACTACAATTTTTTTATTCACTTTCAAGGCACCTTATCCTTTTAGTGGTCTTTTTCACGCGCTTTCTTTGTCCAATCCAGTCTAAATTTTAAAGTAAAAACTGTCATGCCATCTTTTTTTTGGTCTTCCTAGCTTCCTCTTGTCTTCTAATAGAATCTATTCTGTTAACATCTTAGTTTTTCATTCTACATACGTGTCCATCTCACCCAGTTCCATTTAAGATTTAATATTGGTTTCTTTACATCTATTTTTCTTCTCTTACGATTACTTTTGTCGGGTACTTTTTTATTTATTTATTTATTTATTTATTATCATGAAATCAAACTTAAATAATACCAAAAGTACAAGTGTTGTAGCGTAAATGCATACTTATAGGTAAAACTCAATCTAAGTAATACAATTATAAACTAAGTAGATTGCGTAAGCACGCTAGCTCCCACCCTAGGCGAACCTGTGTTGTGGGTAGCTAGCCTCTTTCGTCCATATAGGTAAGTTACGATAGTTTAGAGTGCAACAGGTTGATGGTGCAGTGTATATTGTACTGAATATTATACAAGAAAAGAAAAAATGTTATGAGGTAGGTATGATGTTAGGCGATGAATTATAATGCAGTTATTTGAGTGTATAATGTTTTAGTTAAATAGATTATGGAGAAGGTATGGACTGATAAAATTATGTTGAGGGAGATAAAATCAATTCAGTTTCGCGGTAATTTAGACTACTGAGCCAGTCAGTAGTGGTTCTTCTACACTTTTTTCTGGTAAGTGATAATAAGTTTAAGTTTTTATTTAGCTTTGTATATACGTACGGTCCTAGATAGTGTTGACACCTCTGCCCGAAACTAGTCCGTACTTTAGGAGTTTTCCATACTATTCTACGATCCGTGGGCGGTTGCAGCATTTTTGTAAAGGCGTTTTTGTGGTAGTTAACTGTAGTGTTTAGGATAAAAAGCTGTCTTACAGAGAGAAGCCTGACGTCCTGGTACAATAATGCAGTTGGGTATCGGAAGGGTTTAGAATGAGCAACCTTTAAAACTGCTCGCTGAGCTCTTTCCAAGCGGATCAAGTTTGTTTGAAAGCTTTAAATCATACTGCTTTTTATTTTTTTCTAACGGTAAATTTTATCTCATATTTTTTCCTTATATATCAAAACGTTCCTTTAAAATGTGTATTACCTATTATATCTTCAATCATTCCGTATTTACTCCTATTCAGTCTATTTTCCGGGTGCACAATCTATAATATAAAAATGAATCGCAAAATGTTCGTGAGCGCATAACTCAACAACGCCTGAACCAATTTGGCCAATTCTTTTTTTAAAATGTTGATGGTTTTTACGGCGAGAAAAATTCGAATAATTGCCGGAAAACCCCTAAAAACAGCCCTTTTCTTTTTCCCATACAAACGTTTTCTAACTAAAACGAGCTTTATTGCTATAAAATAAAGTTCATATTGAATTACAAGCACCCACTGTTGTTTAAACAATGTAGGTATGTTCCTAACGTCAAAGAGTCAATTTGCACTTTATTACCTCTGCACAAAGTTCAAATTCAATCATATCTATCAAAACAGTGTGCGTTGGAGCACAGATAAACAAAAAAAAAGAAAAAGAAATCGAATAGTTCAATTTGGTCGGCTTCGCGATATTATTTCATTTGTTTTACTTTAAAATGCATTAGTTTTCAAGTCATTACAATAGTCAAACAAAACCAGCGTTACCAAAAGTGTTTTATTATTTTAAGTTTTTATTATTTCATATCCTTATTTTAAATACGGCTTGAAGGATTTAACTCCAAGTCATATCAAATTTAAAAAAAGTTGAAACAACAACAAACTGTCAATGTCAGTGTTTTTTTTCTTGGATTTTTGGTTACCTACTCTAATGTTTGCAGTTTGCTTTTGTCAATTGATACACGAAACAAATTCGTACCTATATAGTATTTTGTGCAGTGTTTATTGTGACAAAATAATCTATACAAATAAATAAAATTGAAGTGTCTGTTTGTAATATTAAAATAACCGCTTTTTACTACATGCATATGAATGTATATGCGATACATATACCAAAATAGCATTTTTTTAAATGTTTGTCTGTCTGTCTGTCTGTTTGTTCCGGGTAATCTCTGGAACGGCTGGACCGATTTCGACGGGACTTTCACTGGCAGATAGCTGATGTAACAAGGAGTAACTTAGGCTACTTTTTATCCCGAAAAAATAACGTGAACGGGAAAAAACTGACACGCGGGCGAAACTGCGAACGGCCGCTATTTTATGCCGTATTAACGCCATCTGTTGGCGGATGGATGGAAGTGGCTAGCTTTATTCTTTAACAAGTTGTTACGAGAAGAGGCGATCCCGGACGAATGGTGCAACAGCTCGCTGGTGCCCATCTTCAAAAACAAGGGTGATGTACAGGATTGTAACAACTATAGAGGAATAAAGCTCATGTCACACAGTATGAAAATTTGGGAAAAGGTTGTAGCGCGACGGATGAGAGAAGAAAGTGAGGTATCACAGAACCAGTTTGGATTCATGCCTGGGCGCGGGACTATGGATGCCATCTTTGCGCTTCGTCAACTTTGTGAGAAACACAGACGAGTACACAAAAATTTGCATATGGTGTTCATAGATCTTGAGAAGGCGTATGATAGAGTACCCCGAGAGGTTCTGTGGTGGAGTATGAAAGTTAAGGGAGTGCCTGAGAAGTACATACAGCTCATTCGAGCTATGTACGATCGAGCGAGTACTCACGTCCGGTCTGAGGCCGGAGTTACCGCCAAGTTCAATGTGGGTGTAGGCTTGCATCAGGGGTCGGCTTTGAGCCCTTATTTGTTTTTCCTGGTGATGGATGCTCTGACATCAGACATACAGGAAGAAGCACCCTGGTGCATGCTGTTTGCCGATGACATTGTTCTGGTTGGAGAAGATGCGCTCGAGGTCCAGAGCAGACTAGGAAAATGGTGGGATAAATTGGAGAGTGTCGGACTGAAGATCAGTAGAACCAAAACAGAGCATCTGTTTTGTGACTTCGGTGGTCCATCCAATTTTATCCCAATAGCCTTAGATGGTGTATTAAGGATACACCAGTTTGTTCCGATTTCGGTACCTCGGCTCATTGATACAGAGCGACGGCGATATTGGCCGAGACGTGAAGAATAGAATAAATGCGGGATGGATGAAATGGCGACAGGTCTCAGGAACCACGTGTGATCCGAAAATGCCCCTTAAACTTAGGGGGAAAGTTTACAAAATGATCATTAGACCTGTCGTATTGTATGGATCTGAGTGTTGGACAACTAAAGGGACTAATGAAAGAAGGGTACTTGCGGCAGAGATGCGAATGTTGAGATGGATATGTGGAGTTACTAGAATGGACAAGATACGAAATGAGTATATCAGGGGTAGTTTGAAAGTAGCGCCAGTGACGGAAAAATTGAGGAGCAATAGGGTAGCGTGGTATGGGCATGTCATGAGGAGGGATGAAAGTCATTTAACCTTGAGAGCGATGAACATCAATGTTGATGGATATGTGGGTAGAGGTAGACCAAAGAAAAGATGGATGAATTGTGTGAAAGATGACATGGATAAGAAAGGAGTGAGTACAGATATGACGGCTGATAGAGGGGAGTGGAAGAAAAGAACATGTTGTGCCGACCCCACATAAAGTGGGATAAGGGCAGGAAGATGATGATAACGCCATCTGTTGGCGACATCGAGTACTACTTCAGTTAAGATTTGTAAGTAAAAATGTTTACCGCCCAACGAAGTGGGCACGGGTCAGCTATTTTTGTATACAAAACTCTTTAGAAACTTTTTCTTTAGACGCCTTGCCTATCTAATGATACGGCTTTTGAACCCCCTCACCATTACAAGTTGCTATACCGTATGATTATCATTGAACCAGTAACAACAGACTTGAGCCATTCACTAGAAAGGCTGAGTGACGAGTGCGCTAGTAGTGGCAACTATAGGGCTGTACTGTATTCAACTTCCTGGTGTTTTCGGATTAACTTGGTCTTTACTGATATGATTGTGGACATAAATACTGGCTTGACTGACTGGACATTCGTGATAACAAAAGCAATTTGAAACACAACAACCCCCAGACCAGGTACAAATATTGACAGATCATATAAACATTTGCCTGAATCTGCATCTCTATTGAGATACAAATCGTCAGTAAAAGTTAACATAAGTATGATTACAATAACGATGAATATTTAATGATAAAATTATAACAGCAGTAAGGTTTATATGAGTTTGTTTGGGTTGCTTTCGGATCACGAAATGCGCCAGTTCTAAGGTGCACCTCTATGAGTGCACTGCTATTATTTATGTGCTAGCAAGCTTTTGCTAACTGTATCTAACTACAATTAACGCTACTTCAGAGGTGGCAGAACTGACAGGGCGAGCAACGGTACCAATGAGTGTTCCTACAATTACCTTCTATTCAGAGGTAAAGCGTTAGTTATCTTTGGTATTCAAATGGCAGGTAGATGATTTTAACGGGGTATTCACTTCAACGTATCAGTGGTCTTGTACTGTTTACTGAACAGTTGATCAAAATAATAACCTTAATTTAGGAAACCAATAGATATAAGTTACGAGATCGAATTCGCACAATAATATAACTTAATTTGCATAAACTATCTGTGTTGTGTCATATCTCCTATTTATTATTAGATATTTTTAAGAACAGAAAATATCTAAGCCTCTCTGATGGTGAAAAAATATTTCATATATCATTTTCATATGCCTATTTTGTCACTTGCGATATGCTTAGTCATTTGATTTAGTAAGCTTCACACTTGTTGCTAAAATTTGGAAAAATGTCGTTATGCCAGCAAAGAAGGCAAGATGGATATGCTAACGGGCTATATAAGTTCCTAGTAGCTTATAGTAGGTAGCTAGATAAAATACCAGCGCCTTACTACTGGGTATAAAATAGTAATGAGGCATACGCTTAGTCGAGACCCTTTTGCTGCTGATGCACATAGACATTTACTGTTTATGTCTTTCTTTTGTTTTTGATCTAAGGCCCAATCCTTGTATTTTTTGCAAACGAAATTGGAACTAAAACTTTATTGAAATTGAGCCTGTCTGAAATTTCACTTTTGAAGAATATAATTTGGACATTGACGCGATCGAAACTTGTTTTTGTTGATATATTTCGTTAAGGGAATTGGACCTCTGTTTTGCAGGAGTATGTGTGTTTTGTAGCAAATTAGCATTAGCTGTGTCTCTTGACAAAGAAGAGATTTGAGGCGGGAAGATGAAGATGTGCAACGCGGGATATGTTGCGCTATACACGAGATACTTTTTCTATTGATGGTCATTTTAGAAATTATAGATAATAAACCCACAGATAAGCTAAAGCACTAAGTTTTCTTTTGACAGAACGAGATAGATAGCACTGCTATGTTAGCACAGGAAGATATAAAGAGACATCTCTATTTTGCACGAGAAAACGAGTAGACAAAATTTATCGCGCTGCACATCTTAGCCGGGCTGCTTAGGATGTATTCGTAAGTAAGCCCTAAAGCAACCGTCATAGCTAAATTGGCCAACCAATACACAGTTATGCTTAAAGAAAAGTTCCTAGCAGTCAACCAACCAAATGTAAATGACTGTAATGTTAAAGTAAGCAAGTGGGATGATCATACAGCTTTCATTCCGTCTTTGTATAAAATGCCGGTGCGCATGAATGGCATTCAATTTAAACACTTATTTGTACAAAAAGGTTGTATAATTTAGTGGTGAGACAGAACCAGGTGTGCAAGCGACAGCATGTCTGGGTGAAACTTGTTTAACCGGTCAGGATTTCATTACAGCTTACGTCAATATAAATCTTAAAATAGCACCTGTTTCTTAAATCTATATTTATACCAATTTTTCTTCTCGTTTTTATAGCACCTGTTCGTTAAACAACAGACAATTTTGCCAATGTCAAATTTTTATATAGCTCTTAGTTAAATCTGTCATTGGTATTGATTAAAAATATGGCGTTTATATTAATCTTGTTATTAAAAACAAAATGTTTCAAAACTAGACGTTTCATACTGCCAAAGTTTAAAATACAATTTGCTGTTGCACCTAAAATAGAAGTATGACTTAGTAAACGTTTGAGTCTACGGTTAGCTAAATATGGACTTAATAGTTCTGCTATTTTAGACAGAGTGGGTGCTTCCTTGTGGACTGGAGTTTAGACAACTGTTTAAGTCAATAACTTCTTTTATTTTTAATACTTGTTATAACAAGTCAATTTAGACTGACATAAATGTCAGTATGCCTATATACGCCTCAGTCGCGATCTAATAAGTTATATAGTCGCCTGAATTAGTAAGTCAGTCAGGACAAAGATTTTTATAATTGGTATAGATATAGATAACTTCAAGTGGGTAGAGTTACACGCGTTCCGCTAGGTTATAAATAAGAGAGAACTATAATTCAGTTCAGATTTTTCGATTATACATTGACAGTTTTCTAGGGGAAACAGTACCAGTTCCTTTAGAAAACTGCCAATCTGCTTAACCCGTTGCGAACGTAACTCAATGATTACAAGTTAGCTGTCAGAACGTCGCAATTTGTCGCGATAACGTCGCAGATTGACATGTAGGCAATTATCGGCAGCTGTCAGACGCACCCTGCGCTGTGACTCTGTGACCTACTAAATGATATTGGTTCATGTTAAGCAAGAAGTTTAAGAGCTAAGGATACAGACATACAGACTTTATTTTTATACATACTATAAGCGATTAGAGTGAATATATCCTATTTGCTAACGAGAGCGCCGGTGGTCTAGTGGGAGTAACCCCACCTTATCGTCGACGAGGTCCAGGGTTTGAATCCGGTCATGCACCAATGGATCTGTTTGAAAATATTTAATAAGTCAATGTTTTGCATTGACAGAATTTCAAATTAAATTGAAAGAGACAAAACACGGTGTAACTATATCGCGGTTACGCCAAGTTTGTTAGAAGTTTTGAACATCGATAAAGCCGTCAAAACTATCACCATAGTTGTGTATACTATTCTCACTCTATACCACTCCCATTCTTTAGTTTTGTTAGCTTTAGTTGACCTCACCATCACCACCGGGCCAGATTATAGAATACAAAAAAAAGAATACGGTACAGTTAAATAGATATACTTGCAAAATTCATTTGTGCCAAAAACTATTCAAAAATCTTTTAGAGAACCAAAATCTGAACAAAAAAAACAGAACCTCACGACTTTAATCACCAGGCATAGTCAATTCAGAACTTTTAGGGCCAAATAATGCCAACTTATGATTTTTTGAGTACGACTGCGTTCCCTTTCTTCCTTTCTAATTAATTCATCTAGAATTTAAAACATAGATTTAATGAAAAATATATTGATATGTATCCATAGGTTTGACGACCGATGTGGCGCGGCGGGCGAATGTCCGCCTGCGACGCAGAGGTTGCGGGTTCGATTCCCGCCTTGGGATAAATGTTTGTACGATCTGCAAATATTTATTGCGGGTGTTCTGGGTATTTTCTATGTATAATAAAAAGAAAAATATCTATGTATGTAATATAATATTGTATTAAGTATATCAGTCATCTAGTACCCATAACACAAGCTCTGCTTAGCTTGGGGCTAGATGATGCTGTGTGGATCGTCCGGCATTATTTATTTATTTATTATTTATTAGGTATTATTTATTATAGTAGTCTACAGAAACACGGTAATCTATGTCTATGATTCTAAACCGGAATAACATGAACCTAAGCCACCTACACTGAGAGAAAAACCGCCGACAGAAGCTGGTAATATTTCACTGTTATCTTCTAAACTAAATGGTAAATGAAACCATTTCTATTACCATAAAATACAGTTACAATTTCCAATCGTAATGAATATGTCGATTCATTAAATGCCTATAAAAGTCACAACACTTGGAATTCTAATTTAGTTGCTCAACATGCTCCATCTATGTCGTAATCAGTTAATTTTAAAGTAAACGGCTATTTTATTATTAGCATATAGCTGCTATAAATGGGTTATCCATTATTTTGAATAAATATATATTTTTGATCTCACTGTCTTCATTAGGCTGGAGTAGCCTTTTGATGCAAAATAGAATATAGGCGGATTCGGGTTCGATTCCCGTCTTGGGATAAATGTTTGTTCGATCTGCAAATATTTATTCCAGGAGTTCTGGGTATTTTCTATATATAATAAAAAATATCTATGTATGTAATGCATTGTATTATGTATATCAGTCATTTATTACCCATAACACAAGCTCTGCTTAGCTTGGGGCTAGATGATGCTGTGTGGATTGTCCAGTATTATTTATTTCTTTTTACTATGAGCTACATAAAAAAATGTGTTATTTTGCGCGGTAGACAATTTACTAGCAATTCATCTACGTCAAAACTGACCCCCCTGGGTTGGATTGGACCTCGCGTGCAAAACGAAACTTACGACAAGAATGTGCGGTGGATCCCTTTGTAGGGTTAATGGTGTATAACTGCCCTAACGGTATTGTTTAGGTGCGTGAAACTAAACCACACCAAAATAGCAGTGTGTTCAGGGTTTCTCACGTGAACATGAAAAACTAAACCCTTTAGATCACTTTGTTATTCGTCGTCATCATTTAGAAACTTTGGAGCCTTTATCGA
Source organism: Electrophaes corylata (assembly GCA_947095575.1). Classification (NCBI taxonomy): domain Eukaryota; kingdom Metazoa; phylum Arthropoda; class Insecta; order Lepidoptera; family Geometridae; genus Electrophaes; species Electrophaes corylata. The sequence goes on along the minus strand of OX352700.1, from coordinate 13,090,295 downwards.
AATATGAAGAACTAGCGGCCGGTCGCAGTTTTGCCCGCGTGGCAGTTTTTTCCCGTTCCCGTTATTTTTCGGGATAAAAAGTAGCCTTTATGTGAATCCAAGTTATAATCTATGTTTATTCCAAATTTCATACAAATCAGTCTACTAAAACCTAAAGCGGCAAGTCTTACTCGCACTTGTCCTTTTAAACTGACTTCTAAAAGGAGGAGGTTCTCAATTCGACTGTATTTTTATTTTTTTATGTTAGTTACCTCAGAATTTTCGGCTGGGTGAAGCGATTTTGATAATTCTTTTTATTTTTTTTAATTTGGTGCTTCCCGTACCATTTCAATTTGGCCCAGTTCTGACAATGGTATTCATGAGAAAACCATATATCCAAGTAAAATATGAACCCGGTTACACAAGTTTTTTAAACTTAATTATTATTACTAAAAAAACCCTCAGAGTTCTTTACAAAAAAAAAAAAAAAAAAAAAAAAGCAGCAGGGAAAAATATAAGTATTTTTTTTTTTTTATACAGCTTGTTGATGGAACAAGCAGATGGCCCACCTGACTTGCGGACAACAATAATATGCTAGTGGTTTTCCATTTTGCATATTAAATCAATGAGTGAAAATGGCAATGACTGTACATTTTATTGAAACGCAAAATAACACCTGCCACTTAAAATCCAGCCGTAACTGCACCGAATAGAGTTTAAACTACTCAACCACATTTCTTGTACATAATCTCTATTCATACTATCAAGGTTCAAAGTCGGAAGTAAAGGTACATAATTTTCGCAGTGACTTAATAATATGCCGCGGAAGGGTCGTTAACGCACCGAGCTCATTAGAGGGTTAAATAAAAGGATGCAATAAAAAACGATGAGTCTTCACTTTCTAGAACATTCAGTACCTACCATAATTCATCATGGAGATACACGAATTGGAGAAAATGATTTTACGGTTTGTGTACTTTCCCTGCAGAGTTTTCTGTAGATTTGGAAAGAAAAAACCAGTGCGAGTCAGACTCGCGCACGAAGGGTTCCGTACCATTGTCTATAATAAAAACGGCAAAAAAATCACGTTTGTGGTATGAGAGCGCCCTTAAATATTGATTTTATTCTGGTTTTTAGTATTTATTGTTTTAGCGGCAACAGAAATACATCATCTGTGAAAATTTCAGCTTTCTAAGTATCACGGTTCATGAGATACAGCCTGGTGACAGACGGACAGACAGACTGAAAGGCAGGCAGACAACGGAATGTTAGTAATACGTTCCCTTTATCCTTCACCCTACGTTTTACCCTTTGGGTACGGAGCCCTAAAAAGTAGGCCTGATAGGCCTAGAGGCCGCGCTGATATTTCTGATGTATAGTGTCCTTTAATGATCACGTTTTTAATGTAAATATTATTAATAGATATCTTGTCTTTACAGATAAACGTCTTAAACTACTGAGTATGGGACACACGGATATAATATGTAAGTACATTTTAATACTGAAAAGGTCTATCATATAATTATTAAATAAAATATAATATAAATACTGTAATAATTTTCAACGGGGCTGTAATGTTATATTTTGCAAAACAAAATTCTTAGTCTAATCTAAGTGATAGTCAAATTGGCTTACGGCCTACCTGATGGAAAGTGGTTACTATCTAAAGGTCGGTTTTTACATTGTTTTGTAGCAGTCCATGTCGTAGCTGAACGTATGATAGTGTAGCGTTTTCAATAGGTATTTTTACCGTTCGGTTATGTTGTAAAAGTTGTAAAAAAAACTTTTATATAGTACGTTATAATAATAATAATAATAATAATGCTGGACGATCCACACAGCATCATCTAGCCCCAAGCTAAGCAGAGCTTGTGTTATGGGTACTAGATGACTGATATACTATATTACTTACATAGATATTTTTTATTATACATAGAAAATACCCAGAACACCCGGAATAAATATTTGCAGATCGTACAAACATTTATCCCAAGGCGGGAATCGAACCCGTAACCTCTGCGTCGCAGGCGGACATTCGCCCGCCACGCCACATCGGTCGTCAAAAGGTGTATCGGTGGAAAGGTATAGTTTTGGATAAGAAGATAAAGTACATTGAAATCGTTATACTCGTGCTTGGTGATATTTGACCTTTTTAGGGTTCCGTACCCTAAGGGTAAAACGGGACTCTATTACTAAGACTCCGCTGTCTGTCTGTCTGTCCGTCTGCCCGTCTATCACTAGGCTGTATCTCATGATAGTTAAGTTGAAATTTTCATAGATGATTTATTCTGTTGCCGCTATAACAATAAATACTAAAAAACAATAAAATAAACATTGAAGGAGGCTTTCATACAACAGACGTGATTTTTTTGCCGTTTATATACTATAGATAGTGGTACGGAAACCTTCGCGCGCGAGTCCGACTCGCACTTGGCCGGTTTTTATATTATTTGAGGTAATAAACGTCAAACAGTTACAGCAATAGACATATTTCAAAGTAAACTAAGGTTGTCACATAAACAGAAACGGCCATTTCCCATGAAACTATAGAGACTATGCCTTCAAGATACAAAATCCTTTCTTAGACCACTCAGAATAATATTATTCAAAATTTATTCCGCTCCCAGTGTTGTATTGAATAGTATGAATAGATCACTATTCATACTATTCTATAGTACTTAAAGTGACCTCTCCAAGAAATAAAAGTATTTTAAATATATTACCGAAGTTACGGAAAACTTTTGACTTGTTTGAAAATATAGCGTCTATTTTGTGCTACTGAATTTCATTATTTCAGGTTTTGTACAATTTATTTGAATAACTTACCGTCAACAGCCTAAATAATCTACTGCTGGACATAGTAGTTTAGTAGTAGTAGAGCTTTTAGTGAAGGGCTCATCCGGAGAAGTAGTACCACCAAGCCTGTTTCTGCCGCTAAGCGGCTTGCTGGTTTAAAGGGTCTGGGACCCGGTGAGTGCCAATACAAAACTTAAAGACTATTTTGTCTTTTTTTTTATGCTACTGCCTTTGGCACAAGCATATGGTCCACCTGATGCTACGTGGTAACCATCACCTATAACAAAGCATTACCTTGTAGGTCACGCACATTAGGGAAGGGCCATAAGCCTCATGTCCCTGTAATTTCACTGTCAGCAAAATAAGTATTCAACAGATTGCAGAATTATTTCGTGACCACACATTTGTTTCTCATAACGCTCCCAGCATAGCTTATTCGGTTACGCACGACGCGTAATGTGCACACAAGTGGAAAGGTCACAACACTATTAGCATATGCATTGCCGGACAAAAACGTGCGTGCACGTTGCAATGCATTCGTTGCGGGCACGCGTTGCCAATCAGCTGGTGAGAAAGTCTTAGGGTTGTCAAACACGAATACCTAAAACAAATCAAAGTAACAATATTTTAGAACTAGCAGCTCGCAGCTTCGCCTGCGTGGCAGTTTTTTTCCCGTTACCGTTATTTTTTCGGAATAAAAAGTAGCCTATATGTTAATCCAAGTTGTAATCTATGTATATTTCAAATTTCATCCAAATCGGTCCACTGGTGAAAGAATAACAAACATCCATCCATCCATCCATAATTACAAACTTTCGCGTTTATAATATTAGTAGGATAGTAGGCGGATTCATGAGTTTTTTACGTTTTCCGGGTAACGGATTTCGGTTTGCTATTCGGATTTTTTGACAGTTTGTAATGAAAAAGTCTGTCAAAAGTTCGTCATTTGAACCGTGATTTTTAAGTTGCGTTTGAGTATTGGACCGTAAGAGTCACATACTTTATTGTTGTACGCCACAAACGCAGTAAAAAATACAAACCTGCTAACTGCACAGAACTCTGTATTAATCATTCTTTTATAATAAAGTTGTTGACACACGCGTAAAAGGGAAAGAAACGGGATGTTTTGCCCTTATGTGTTTGAAGCGACCGAGTAAAAAACTTGTATGACGCGTGGTGACAGCATAATAAATGTCAGCGGTGTCTTTCTAGAGTCAATTTAAGTGATTTTTGTTATAAATTAGAGAAACGACTTGAATTTCAAGAAGTTTTATTATATTAGGGAATTTTATTTTAATATACCTACCATTCATATTTAGAATATGAGTATTCAAGTCACGATCATAAATTCCTTACTTTTGGACAAGAAGCTTTTCAGTGTCAAAAAAATTGTGTTTAATCACAAACAGTTTTTGTCTCGAATAATGTATTTGTGCGTGTATATTGTTTTCACATGGTTTAGTTACTGTTACGGCAATGGATTGAATGTACAATAAAGAGTTTTTTTATAAAATATAAAAAATGGTTATTTACCATTTTATATTCGATATTAATTCAGATTTTTCATGTCATTTTAATTTATTCGCATGAGTGTGGGTAGATTTGTGGTTGACGATATCATTTAATCGATAATATATTTTTACAAGACACTAATATTTCTTTGGTTTAATGTTTTTTTATAAGCGATGGTAACCACTTTAAGTTACATCATCTTAACCTCATCGTCTTTTAACGACCGATGTGGCGCGGCGGGCGAACGTCCATCTGCGACGCAGGAGGTTGCGGGTTCGATTCCTGCCTTGGGATAAATGTTTGTACGATCTGCAAATATTTAATTCGGGTGTTCTGGGTATTTTCTATACATAATAAAAATATCTATGTATGTAATGTATTGTATTAAGTATATCATTCATCTAGTACCCATAACACAAGCTCTGACTTAGCTTGGGGCTAGATAATGCTGCGTGGATTGTCCAGCATTATTATTATTAACACAACACAAAATCACAATAGAATTTAAAAAATATTGACATGATAATTACTATTTTTGCAAACTTGTGACAGCCCTACACGTGTATGCGAAACCCGTCGTTGGCTCGCCCGCGGAATGTAAGATGACCGATTGGTTCAGTTTTTATGTGACCTGCACCTGCATTACACCGTTGTTTATTGACAGTCGACACTTATCCAGTGTTTCCTTTTGATTGTCATTGTCAAATATGTAAGACACATAACATTTTGTATACATTTCACACATCACTTTAGCTAAAGATGTCAAAGTCAAAGTCAAAAATCATTTATTTAGTAATATCCGCAGGGATCATCTTGAAACGTCTTAAATCTAGGTGAATCTAAGCGCCAGTTCCTCGCGACCAAGCCTAGAAGAACCGACAAAACTGATAGAATACTTTTTTTGTAAATACCTAAAACAATTTTCAATTTCAAAAAACAGTGACTTAGGAAGTGAGTGTGGAATGGAACACAAACAGTTCTTATAAGACCGATATCTATGTATAAAAAGTAATCAATAAATACAAAGGTATAAAAACTATGAATGCTTCCGGCTTCGTTTACAGAGTTCTGAAGATCGTAGAATCGAAATCGCCTAAACCTATTTTGGTGAGACTCATAGCTTGCGTCTGACGCAGCCCGTTGTCCATTCAAATCAAAACATCACCACGTAGGTACCTACACTAAAGCCCGATGATACATACATTGAAAGCGTTGCAACGCATACATACGCAATGTATTGCATTTGATATACACCTGCGAAGCGAGCTTATTTACGCCTGTAGCAGATAACGGCGCAAGTTACACGAGGCAAGCGAGCCAATCGATTTTACTCTAACTTGCTGCAGTTTCGGTTTGAAGGGTAAGGGTGCCGGTGAAATTACAAGCACATTAGGCTTAACACATGTATGCCTCAGGTTGATGGACGCTGAGTAACGCATTGTAGGTGAAACGTCACCTACAATGCGTTACTCAGCGTTCATCATTGCCTCGTAGGTCACGCTCGTTAGGAACGCCTAACGAGCGTGACCTACGAGGCAATGCTTTGTTATAGGTGATGGTAACCACTTAACATCAGGTGGGCCATCTGCTTGTACATCAGCAAGTTGTATAAAAAAAACTTCTCATTTGGGAAACGACTTCCTTCTGTTATTTTCATACAAACTTCAACCTTCGCTGTACCTACCTGTTTAGGGGTTGAGTTTTGGGAATTCGTTTCTTAGTACATCTCCACGCACTAAGACGTATATACCCTGAAACCTGAAATTTCAAGTCTCTACGACCAGTGGCTTAGGTTGTGCGTGGTCTTATGTCAGCCAGTCAGGACAAAGCCATTATAATTGGCATAGATTGGAATATTTTTTTCTTACACGTAAGGAAATCGTTAAGAAGATATTACTTTTGGGATAATTGACTATTCCTGCCGCCAAGCAGGTTGCTGTGTTCCGGTTTGAAGGGTGTAGGTGTATGGTAAATATAATTTATTCCATATTTTGGAACATACATTCTTTTGCAAAAACTAATCACAGTTTGAATGAAGTTCACTTGTCTTGACCTCATCATGAATTTGGGTAATATTTATGTACAATATTATAGAAATAAAAACGAATAACAGATTTAATATTTTGGAAAGAAACGGGATATTTATCATGATTTTTGAGTTTCATTGTTTCCCGATATTTCGGCACAGTTGCATGCGCCATGATCACGGGTCGAACGGGTTGGCATATCCGTTGGCATTTCTATTTAAAATATTGTTCGAAACCATGATAGTTTAAAAAGTTAATACAGATTTAACCTAGAACTTTTGATCTAAGATTGACACTGATTTTATTACGTGATAAATCTTAGATCATTATTATAAATGCAAAATATATATTTAAGCCTAAGATAAATCCTCGGCTATCCTATTTTAAGAGCTCTAAGTCTTGGTACACCGTTTCACAGATATTCCAGCTACGATCAAGAATCTCCGAGAAAATCTCTCAAGTTATTCTGAGTTATCTCAAAATGCTAAACACTGGGCATCGCAACCGCATATCACTGACGCCAGGCCATGACTTACCTCGCCCATAAAGGCACCACAGCATGGCTTAGCATAACATAAACTCTTAGAAGTGCTGTGACCATACCGCCCGCAAATTCCATTTGAATATCTCTCTGGTGTGGACGTGGCTTTACCCAGGTGTTAATATTTCATGAACTGGGAATTTTAATTTTAAAATATTGTGCTCTTTGTTCCTTTCTGGTTTATTTCAGCTTATGAAGCTTCATGGATCTTAATTCTTTGCGGTATTTCCTGGTTTCATAAAGAATGGTTTTTGAGTATTGATCGTGATTTCTTAAATATTATTTTACTTTATCAGAATTATATGCCTAGATATTATATGACGACCGATGTGGCGTGGCGGGCGAATTTTGAACAGGAGGTTGCGGGTTCAATTCCCGTCTTGGGATAAATATTTGTACGATCTGCAAATATTTATTCCGGGTGTTCTGGGTATTTTCTATGTATAATAAAAAAATTACTATATGTAATGTATTGTATTAAGTATATCAGTCATCTAGTACCCATAACACAAGCTCTGCTTAGCTTGGGGCTAGATGATGCTGTGTGGATTGTCCAGCATTATTATTATTATTGGTTCCAATATCCTACAAGCGTTCGTAAGTAATAGTACCTTTAGATAAACTCTGGTTTCATTCACCAGTATAATTTATCTCTGTAATATCCGAGATGCAACGATTCTTGGTTATACCAACGGACGTTAGTAAGGTAAGCAGACATTAGTCGTCCTCCATACATTTCCAAAACGAACGGTTTGAACCTTCTCTATCAACTCAATCTATAAATATTACTATGAATTAAATTACTAAGTTGTAAAATTTTGGTTTAGTACATTAAATTTTATTTCGTTTTAAAAATCACCCATGAAATTAGTATTGATTGAAATTGAATTTCTAATTAAAGATGTGAGAAAACATCAAAGCTTTGAAAGTTATCAGAAATATTTATATTTAAAATATGCCATAAAACTGCAATAGACTCATCTCAAAAATGGACTTGTTTACACCAATAACATAACCAGTGGTTATCTTAACCGAATACGATTATGGTATTGGTATAACCGTTTCGGTATAACTTTTTTCAGACAAATATGATCGCCTCACATTAAAATATTATCTTTTAACATAAAAAAATCACAATAATATTTATATAAATGAGCATTTTTTAAACATTTCCTTTACTATTCGATAAATTTGGTCCAAAACAGATTAAGATAATCTATACAAATGAAAAACGTCTAAAGACCAAAATCATTTCAACTTCCAATTTATCCGAAAACATCGGCCGTTAAATCGACATGCCAGTTTTTAATTTATTGCACAGCAATAATCAATTCTATGTCACTTCGATTTAGATCGCAACGTAAAATGAGCTGTATCGCGTTCGTTTTAAATAAAAAATCGCTTGGTAACACTTGCATCTATCAGTATCGTATAGCCATATAGAATTAGACTGTCAATTACTATCATTATTGGTAAAGAAAAAGATCAAATTGGTAAAGTTAATTTTAATTTAGAGCTTGAAAAACTTCATAGTGAAATTTCTGGTCATAGAATTTTTATTATACTGTGCTCAAACGTAGAACTAATAGTTTTCGATAATTGCAATTTGAATTGGGTTTCCCACGGCGCGGCAATCGATCTCGAAATATATCGAGAGCTTGATTAATCGAATCAATATTTAGGCGCACTGCATACGCGTAGTGAGGTGAAAGTATCGATTTTAAATTTAACATTACGTACGTGATTTAACATTAAGGTACGATTGTTGATTCATTAAAGATTATCATCAAGACGTAGTCAAGTCAAAGTCAAAAAGCACTAATTCCATGGAATCAAAATGATCGTTCACTTAGAATAGTTCACTATCAAAGCCACTATAAACTCGAAAGCGCTACCACGTGAATGACTACAGCGGTCATCCATAAATAAAAACTCCATAGAACATTCATCTGCAAAGAATGATCAAGCAAGCAACCAACCACGAACGCTCACATTATCTATTTCTCATTCACTTTAACATGCTAATTCATAATAGATATAATAAATTGCACCACACAACCTTCTGCGTGATTACACCAGGCGTATACACCAGACCCTGATATCAATAGAAATAACGCGGCGCAAGCCCCGCTTAGTGTTGTTTCAGCCTTAGATAAAAGTACTTAACATAAAATTATCATTCGTAGGTTATTCAAACAATTTAAAGTCAACTAACCACATCAAACCATAAAATACAAAACAGAGCAATGAAAACGAAGCAACGAAATGAACCCAGCTCTCTTATCAACACAGCACCATCCCAGCGAACGGCGCGCACATTACGTTTATCGACAAAACAATATCGACGCCTAACATCCCTAGGAATCCAATAAAGTGATAACACAAATTGTGCATGGCCTCCATTAATCTTAAATGGTTCGCATAAGAATTTAGTGCTGCGATAGGCCGGGCTCGTGTATATCGATACTAAATAACCTTAGGCTCGTGTATATTCTTAGTTTGCTTGTGCACCAGTTTGTAGCTTCTATCATATCGTTTTCTGGGCTGTAAGCTATGATATTGAGCTGTGCCATAAAAATTATTGCACCTTTGTTTGCAATTATGGTCATAGTAACAAAATAATAAAAGAAAACATTGTTTTAAATAAACGTACCTACATAATGTAAATTCCAGATATTATTTTTATTTCATATGCCTACATACAGATTAATACAGCTATCCGCCATGTTTGGTAAACCACCAATCAGAGTATTTCGAAACGAATGACGTCACGGCTAATTTTTATCTGTCAACCTTTGTTTGAATTTGTGTTGAGCTTACCGAAAGTTTAATGAACATAGCTTAATAACAATTTCACTCGTTTTAGCGCCCTACTTCGCTCGTATTTTAGTCCATTGTCACCATTCGAGAACTTTTATTCCCGAGCAAAAACCGAATCAAGGAAGCATTTAAAAAAAAAAATTATAAGTACTAGCTAAAACGCAAACCCGTCCGCGTGAAGTTGTTTTCATATAAACTTCAGGTTACATTTTGGGTTTCCTTTCAAGATCTTCCCTTTTAGGATCCCGACTTCAAGTCTATGTGCCAATCAGGTCAAGCAAGACATATAGATATAGATAGCTATAGATTGTTTGCCTTGTTATTCTTATCCTATGACATCACTGGTAGTTACTTCAATAAAACAAAAGACGAAATAATAAAATTGAAATTGAAATTCATTGTCAATGGCGTAGGAGTTAACGACCTTCCGCCCACAAGACCTGCACAATGGTTTAAGAGAAAATAGGACATTTTAGACTTCTCCACCACTTCTATCCTAGAGTTCCTGGTAGGCAAGCAATATTCAAACCTAAATTCATACAGTGACAGCTAAAATTCCAAATACTCGATCACGACTGGAAGTGACTGAAGACTTTAAAGGATGCAAACTAAATTAGATCTTCAATCCGCGGTATAAAGCTGGATTTTTATTGAAAGATGATTCAAAGTGACACAGGCTGCACAATGGCATTTCTTGATTGCGTTATGCAAGAATGAAGACCTATTTCTGCAGATTTTCTCGCTCTATGAATATTAACTTAGAATCTTTGATGGGAAGAAAGGGTTTGATCTATCTTTTTTGCAAAGAAAGTATACTGTTATCTATATTTTAGATAGCTATTACCTAAAAATGTTTCTGAAAACTTCCTTTGTTGGTGATCTTGGCTCTTTTACGGATATCCTAGTCTTATATTAAATCACTTATTGAATTCATCGGTAATTAAGTAAGATATCTAAATTCAACAATTTGTTTTATGCATACCGCAGGTTGATAGAAGTTTCAAGTACTTCGCAGAGCATGTTCGTAACGAAGGTGACCTATAGGTGATGGCAAACACCAACTCAGGTGACCCAACTCCTTTTTCCATCAGCAATATGAATGAATTAAAAAAAAACTTTATGGATAAAGATCTTTTTGGTTTTGAACTCAAATGTATTATGTGGAGAAAATAATGCGAGGGATTTACGAAATCTTAAATACCGTTCGACCTTTCCCTAATTCGAATCCCTTCCAATAAGCATCCTGAACATTGCGTAAAGTTGAGATATTCTCATCAATGGACCTTTCTCTGGATTATGACGTCACAGTTCTTTGCAAAGTTCCTTTCAAGCGACGCAGTGTTTACATTTCACTTGCTTCAAACCACGGCTCCGCTTGCGTGGATACGTTACGACTAACGTTTGCTCGTAGGTTGATAACAACCGTAACTTGGATTCGTTTTCTGTCATCCTTGGAAGCAATATAGCATTTTCATTTTAAGTGGTCTTTTTCTTGTTATTTTTGGTTTTGATGCGTTACGGTGGCATTTTAACCAACATTTCTTAGCCACAAGTCTTAGCACAAAGTGTAAACAGTTAAAATAAAAGCGTAATATGTGGCAACCAGGTGTAAAAGAAAATCCTAAAGGAAACCTTTTAAGTTTTTGAACAGAAAAGTAGGTAGTTATTGGGCATGCTGGACCAGTGGTCCATCATGCCACAATAACTAATTGTAGGTTTGCATGTCCTTTCTCGTTCTAAATCATAAAAACCTTCTGTTTTCTGTGAAATGGAACGATCGAAAAACTTGTTATCAGAATTCATATTGGTGAACCATTGTGTTGAAAGAATTAGCCAGCCTAGGACACTGCGTTAGGACCGTGCCCTAGCTGTTTCCGAGATGCGCCGCGAGGAGGCTTCTTTCCTGCACCCCAAAAGACTGTAAAAAGGATTCTATCACGTTTTCCACTGGATACTTTTTCCGTTCTCCAGAGACCAGATTCGGCTCAAAAACGTAAAAATAAATCCTTTTATCTTCCACTGGGTACTTTGTTCATTCTCCAGTAGGTAACCAGGTAGGTAACTGATCTTGCACCAGCATGGTTTAGCCCCGTATCATTTACTGGGTACTTTTACATCATTCCCCAGAGACCAGATTTGGCTCGAAGACTGTAAAAAAGGATTCTATCACGTTTTCCACTGGATACTTTTTTCATTCTCCAGAGACCAGATTCGGCTCAAAAACGTAAAAAGAAATCCTTTAATCTTCCACTGAGTACTTTGTTCATTCTCCAGTAGGTAACCAGGTAGGTTAGAAGACATTGGTTCAGGTCCCGTATCATTTACTGGGTACTTTTACATTCCCCATAGATAACAGGCGCATTTGTAGTGTCTTTTAAGGCATGATAAAAGACACTGAAAGCGTGTTCACAGTAACAAATATATATGTAGTGAAAGGAATTAGGGTTGCCTAAGATCAAACATAAAAAAGCCGGCTATTTTATCCAATAAAGCCGGACAAAATAAATCAAGTTAATACCTTACCTATCCATGAAAATAAGTATATCATACGAAGAACTTTAGTAAAATGTATAACTAGAACCTATGTCTGCTAGCCAACAAGTAGAGCTTGTTTTACGTGTGCCTATTACCTACAGGTACTTTTTTCTTTTGCTTTTATTTTCGTACCCCATGATGAACTACGATGCAGTTTATTGAAAAGGTATCAAATGTATTGAGGTTTTCTAAACCTAAACTTGAGTATGCTTGCGTTCAGCCCTATGTTTTGTCTGCATTTTATTGCAGGTGGGCAAAAAAGGTAGTAACTAACTCCGTATAGGCTAGTTTACCAGTGCCAACAGAAACATCGCTTTGGGTTATGCTATCATTAGATATTAAAATATGTATTGTTTATTTTAAACCTTATCACAAGTAGCTACTAAATACCCATTGCGGATGCATTATTGGAAGTACATAATTATCTAGGTTTTAAGGTAACGCTCAGTATAACATCAGCAATACTTATTATAACATCAGCAATACTTATTATAACATCAGCAATACTTATTATCAAGAGCACGCAAAGTTATGGGCCACACCTTTCATAACCAAAGTTGTCAATCAATAATTACACTCCTTCTTTTTATTTTAGTTAAAATAGTATAGCTTCCAGTGTGCTGTGCACACGGTTACTTTATGTTTTGCAAACTTGCATATTCACCGTAAGCGAGTGACGCCGCATACCACGCTGTCCCCGAGCCCCACCGCCCGCATACCCCGCTCCCGACGACTGTGAGAACGTAATACCTATTTGTAAAATGATATTTTAACTAGCTAACTTTTTCATACGGTTTTACCTAACAGTGTACCTGCAATGTTTGTTATTATAAAGGAACATAGCTTAAAGACCGAAGCGGTGCGGCGAGCGAATGTCCGCCTGCGACGCAGGAGGTTGCGGGTTCGATTCCCGCCTCGGGATAAATGTTTGTACGATCTGCAAATATTTATTCCGGGTGTTCTGGGTATTTTCTATGTTTATAATAAAAAATATTTATGTATGTAATGTTTTGTATTATGTACTTATATCACTCATTTAGTACCCATATCACAAGCTCTGCTTAGCTTGGGGCTAGATGATGCTGTGTGGATTGTCCAGCATTATTATTATTATTATAGTTTAGGTAGCCGTGGAATTTGAAATGTTATAGGTACCTAGTTAACTTAAAATAATGGATTTATTTAAGCTAGAATTATTTGTAAACACGTGGGTAGAGGTATACATAATTCGATATTCAGCATACAAAAAATTCAAGGAGATTTCGTAATTACAAAGATGATAAAACCTGCGAGCTCGAAGCAACGTTGTCTGTTAAAAACTAATGCTAACAAGTGGTAACTTGTGCTAAGCCTACAAATATTGTTTTACTGGCACCGCTTTATTAAAGGTATCTTCACATTGGTTAATTAGATAGTATATGTTACAATCATAATCTACAAAAAGAAGTTACGGGTCCGCATCTCATCATGAATTACCTATACATGTTTTTTCACATTCCCTAGAATATTTTCGTATCATGTGACCTACCATCTTAGGTATCTACAGAAACGATAAAAAAATCTTTGAATAACGGTAAGTAGGTATATCCCTTCTTTTATACCAAAACAAATTCATAGGTCTTTGACGTGAGCTATGTAGGAAGGTACTTACTCGTACTGTAAAAATATACTCTACAAAATTTCAACATGCATGAACATGACTTTATAAAATAGTGATGATGTTAGTACTTTCGTAGTAAATACAATTCCCGTAAGTAAAGCATTTTATCAACATGTAGGTACTTAGGTAAACTTATAATATTAATAAATAATAATAATGCTGGACAATCCACACAGCATCATCTAGCCCCAAGCTAAGCAGAGCTTGTGTTATGGGTACTAGATGACTGATATACTTAATACAATACAATATTACATACATAGATATTTTTTTATTATACATAGAAAACACCCAGAACACCCGGAATAAATATTTGCAGATCGTACAAACATTTATCCCGAGGCGGGAATCGAACCCGCAACCTCCTGCGTCGCAGGCGGACATTCGCCCGCCGCGCCACATCAGTCGTCACTATACCTAATAAGTAGGGATCTACTTTTCATTACGTTAAGACTGAAATTTGCTTGTTGTTATCTATGCGATTTAGCGAGCTCAAAGCAACGTTATCTGTTAAAAACTAATGCTAACAAGTGGTAACTTGTGCTAAGCCTACAAGTATTGTTTTACTGGCACCGCTTTATTAAAGGTATCTTCACATTGGTTAATTAGATAATATATGTTACAATCATAATCTACAAAAAGAAGTTACGGGTCCGCATCCCATCATGAATTACCTACACTTGTTTCTTTCACATTCCCTAGAATATTTTCGTATCATGTAACCTACTATCTTAGGTATCTACAGAAACGATCAAAAAAACTCTGAATAACGGTAAGTAGGTATATCCCTTCTTTTATACCAAAACAAATTCATAGGTCTTGACGTGAGCTATGTAGGAAGGTACTTACTCGTACTGAAAAAATATACTCTACAAAATTTCAACATGCATGAACATGACTTTATAAAATAGTGATGATGTTAGTACTTTTGTAGTAAATACAATTCCCGTAAGTTAAGCATTTTATCGACATGTAGGTACTTAGGTAAACTTATATACCTAATAAGTTGGGATCTACTTTTCATTACGTTAAGACTGAAATTTGCTTGTTGTTATCTATGCGATTTAGGCTTATTATTAATATACTGTTAATACACAATTAAACATATAAAACACCGTCTTAAAGAAAATATCCATTTCCCGTTCGATCTTTGAGTGCATCAGTGCTAGTTCATAATCGTCATCGTTGCCGCCCGTTTGAGTAAACGTCGTATTCTGTGACCCGTTTCACAGTCACCGTGCTCGCGAATCGAATCCTACCGCGACGTAACAAGTGCGCGCTTGCTACCAAACCACGCAGCCAGACCTTCAAAAGTTATCAAATAAAATGTAAGTGTGAGTACTATTTGTTAAAGTTCAGTTTATTTGCAGGATGAGCGGCCTACCTAACTACAATTAATCATGTCTACAGTGATTTGCGTTAACTAACTCTCGTTTGTTTTGATTACAGGTCTGACTCAGAAGCCGAAACGGTGATTATGCCCAAGGAGGTTCTAGCACCGACCAAAGAAAAAAAAGGCAGACAAGCGAAGTCAAGTTCGGGTTCAGCCGGAACGAGCAGCGCTGGAACCAAGCGCAAATCGGA
This sequence comes from Electrophaes corylata, assembly GCA_947095575.1. Classification (NCBI taxonomy): domain Eukaryota; kingdom Metazoa; phylum Arthropoda; class Insecta; order Lepidoptera; family Geometridae; genus Electrophaes; species Electrophaes corylata. The sequence goes on along the minus strand of OX352700.1, from coordinate 13,074,841 downwards.
TACTACTCAAAGGTAAATTTTATCTCTATGTTATGAAATAGTGAAACAATTTTGGTACTTTTATTGGTTTAACAGCTAAAATATTGTAGGTACATTAGAGTCAGTAGTGAACATTAGGTATTCATTATTAATATTTTTTTTGTGTGACATCTTACAATTTATAACGATTTAATTACATTTGGTAGTAAGGTATCATCTTACTTATAGTTTCATGCTAAGGCTTAGCGTGATGAACAATATTCATTTTATCCAGTGACATCTGCAACCGACCCACATTTTATGCAATAAATTTAATTTAACTTAGGTATTGTTTTATAAAAGGTCACGGTTATTTTTTACCAACTATTTGTCCATACATTTTCATTAATTTAAATTATTTTATATTACTTTCAGGGGACGCAAGAAAAGTCGGGTGGCTGACATATTCGGGTTATGCGACAGCGACTTCGAGGAGCTGGTCGTCCCACCAACTTCAAACAAAAAGAAGCTGCCTTCAAGCTTCGTAAACCGGGTAGCTACCGGTAACCAGCGCCGAGTGGCTGACACCAACGGCGAATATTACGTTGAACTGAAGGTGTACAATAAAGAAGAGGCACAACTGTTGGCGCCTGAAGACCGATGGAAAAAGGCGTTTGTAAGAATACAATTCGCAACAGATGACGATTCCAAGCAGTGGGAGTGCGTACAAAAATTAGTACGCGAGGCCCACAAGCTTTTTCTACATAACAGTCCCACTTTTTATTCTAACACAACTAACTTCAAATAAACAGTTTATTGTATGAATAAACAGTTTTTTTAAAAATAAGTATCCTAAGTTAGATCATAGGTTAATTATAAACCATCATATTTCATAAATAGAATGTTTTAATTATTTCTTTTAGAATAGATTACTTAGTAAGTTGAGTTAGGTCACATTGAGTTTAATAAAGAGGGTTTTATCTCCTGCTAGGTATATCTTTAAATGTTAGGTGTATAGTTAGTTTGTATTCAACATGCCCTTTTGCTCAGTTTGCAATTTAATTATTAATAACAAAAGATGGATAGGACATTTGCGGAGCAATGCACATAAAAATAACAGCATTATCGTAGGTTCTGATAATGTACAGATCATACAGACAGCATTTCGAAGCCGTATCGTGAGTTATAGAATAACAGTAACCGATGAAACAGAACCATGTGTAAGTACTTTTTTTAACGATAATCGATTAAAAATTCAGTCACTCATTGAAAAATCTCTTGAAATTCAGACCTGTATCAAAGTAAACTTTGAGTTGTTTTCAACGTTTCTGTTGTTTAAAAGTGATACACAAGAAATGAAGTCTTTTTCAACCAAAAACTTTACACTTCATTTAAATTATGATTTTGATGATTTATTCACAAAAGTTGTGAACAGTATTATGAAAAAAATAGAAGAATTTCAAGAGAGAGACAGCGGTTGGACTTTTTTAAACAATTGCTATCTGGAAGTAAGCATTAATAAGTATGATCCATTGCGGGGTTCGAACTTTATAGAATTACCAAAATTTATCAAAAATAAAAAGGCGTGCGTGAATATCCGTAACCAAGATAACTTTTGTTTCTTATGGAGTGTTACTGCGGCTCTTTATCCCACCATCAATCATTCTGATCGAGTAACTTCATACCCTGATTTTAGAGATATATTGAACATTGAAGACTTATCATTTCCAGTAACCTTCGCAGATATTTCAATTTTTGAAAAAAATAATCCGTATTTAAGTATCTTTGTGTATGGTCTAAAAGACGGTAAAACTATAACGGGACCGCTGTATAAGTCTAAAACCAATAACACAACACGAATTCATTTGTTGTTGCTTGAAGAAGATGAAATTTCACATTATTGTTTAATAAAGGATTTACCCCGTCTAGTGCGAAATCAGTTAACGAAACACCATAGCAAATTATACTTTTGTGAAAGTTGTCTATTATTTTTTCCATCTACTATAAAGCTCGAAGAGCATATTTGCGGGGGTGTAGTCACCGTACTTCCAGACAAAGGATCAGTAATTCAATTCAAAAATTATGATCGTAAGCAAGATGTTCCGTTCGTCATTTACGCCGACTTTGAAACAATGCTACAGCCAGTTCAAGGTTGTGAGCCTAATCCAAATATTGCAAGTACTTCTAATACACACCGTCACGTACCAGCTGCTTTCGCATATAATATTGTTTGTTCCAAAGATGAGACTTACAATCGGTTTGTTAGTTATCGTGGTGAGGATTGTGTAGAAAAGTTTATCAAATTGCTTTGCGATGATGTAGCAACAATTTATACAATTTTAAACAATGTTAAACCAATGGTATTTAATGAACAAGATGATGATGATTTTAATACAAGCACGGAATGTCACATTTGTCATAATTTGTTGTGGGGGGAAAAAGTTCGTGATCACTGCCATATAACAGGGAAATATCGTGGAGCCGCTCATCCATATTGCAACTTAAACTTCAAGCTTCCGAAATTTATCCCAGTATTTTTTCATAATCTTTCAGGTTATGACTGTCATTTATTTATAAAACAACTAGGAGAAATGCCTGGCACTATCAAAATAATACCTAAAACAAAAGAAAATTATATTTCCTTTACCAAATTTGTGCAAGTCACGGAAGAAGAGTATATTCCGTTACGTTTCGTAGATTCTTTTAAGTTTTTAAGTACAAGTCTTGACAAATTAGCTCAAACATTGAGCACAGACGATTTTGTGAATCTACAAAAATATTATCCTGACGAAAATCAATTTAAATTACTGACAAGAAAAGGAGTTTATCCCTACGAATACATGACAGATTTCAAATGTTTTCAAGAACAAAAATTACCAAAAAAAGAAAAGTTTTACAGTTCTTTAATCGATGAAAATGTATCTGACGCTGATTATAAACATGCAAAATCCGTTTGGAGACAATTTAATTTCCGTAATCTAGGGGAATATACTGATTTATATGTTAAAACAGATGTTCTACTTTTAACAGACATTTTTGAAAAGTTTAGAAAAACATGTAAAAAGCATTATCAGCTAGACCCAGCATTTTATCTAACTGTACCAAGCTTGTCTTTCGACGCTATGTTGTTGAAGACTGGAGTAAAACTTGAGCTCATTAATGACCTAGAAATATTGCGCATGATACAAAAAGGTATTAGGGGAGGTGTATGTGTATGTACACATCGCTATGCTAAAGCTAATAACAAGTATATGTCGAATTACGATCCAATGCAAGAAGATTCTTTTATAGTTTACTTAGACTGTAATAATCTTTACGGGTTTAGCATGTGTCAATCACTTCCACTGTCCGGTTTCAGGTTTTTAAACCAATATGAAATCGAGAACTTAGATATAATCAGTGTAGATGACGATGCTGATGAAGGTTTCATCCTTGAAGTTGACTTACTTTACCCTGATTATTTACATTCAACACATAATGAATTACCGTTTTGTCCAGAGAAATGTATACCCCCAGGTGGAAAGAGCACAAAGCTTGTTCCAAATCTATACAATAAATATGAATATGTCATTCATTATGTTCATCTGAAAAAATGCTTAGAGCACGGTTTAATATTGAGAAAAATACATCGAGTGATTGCATTTAAACAAAGTTCGTATCTTAAACAATATATTGAACTAAACACTGAACTCCGACAAAAAGCAAACTCTACATTCGAACAAGATTTTTTTAAACTTTTAAATAATAGTGTATTCGGTAAAACTCTTGAAAATAACGAATCGCGAGTTAACGTTCATCTTGTAAATCAGTGGACTGATGAAAATAATAAAACTAAAAAACACATCAGTGCTGATAAACTAATAGCTAGTCCATACTTCCATAGTGCATCAGTTTTTTCTGATAATTTAGTGGCAATTCAAATGAAATCTGATCGGGTAGTATTAGATAAACCAATATATATAGGCTTTTCTGTATTGGAATTATCAAAAGCTCACATGTATAATTTTCACTACAATGTTATCAAACCATTTTACAAAGACCGTGTTCAGTTGTGTTATACGGACACTGACAGTTTTATATATTATTTAAACACTCCTGATTTCTATAAAAATTTGAAAGACACTTTTCTTCCATATTTCGATACCAGCAATTACGACCGTAACAATAAATATGGATTACCAATGATAAACAAAAAAGTACCTGGATTATTTAAAGACGAAATGGGTGGGTGCATCGTCACTAAGTTTGTGGGTTTGAGATCAAAGTTGTACTGCTTAAAAACTGAAAAGCGTACAATAAAAAAAGCAAAAGGAGTTAAAGCATGTGTCGTTCGAAATTTTGATATATCTGACTACCAAAGTGTAAATTTTAATGAAAATGTTATTCGCAGAAAAAATGTCTTATTCAAATCAATAAAACATCAAATTTTTACAAGAACCGTGAATAAGGTGGCTCTTTCAGGAAACGATGATAAGCGTAGCGTTTCTAATGATAGAATATCTACTAAAGCCTGGGGTAGTTCGCTAATATTGCAATCATAAATTGAAAGAATTAAAAGACTAAATAATTACGTTGTGGATGTGTAAATACCTAGAAATAGTTATACTATAAAAAATAAGATGTGGTAATAAGGTTAAATTCAAAAATGGCTTATGTAAAATAAATTTAGAAACTAGTGTTACGTTGGTAAATATACTTAGCTTTATATTATGTTTTATTACTTAAGTACATACTTATAACTAATGATCTAGCTGTTATAATTACCTACCTTTATAATTCATAGAAAATAAAATGGTCAAATTTATAAGCATTTTTTATTTCACTAACCATCATAATAAGTAGATACCCATTTCATTGAAAGAACTTAGGAAACATCATGGGAATTCAAGTTTGTACCTGTTTCGCAACGAAGTATGCATGTGCCTAACGACACGTGTAGATTATTTATAATATTAAGCATTTCTCTAGAACTCAGGTTTCAACTAAAGTAGTACCTATGTAGGTAGGTAGTGTAAATTGATCCTTGTTTTATTACTCATCATGCACATTCACTTAATGTCGTGTGCAAGCCTTAGTTGTCTGCATACATCAGTAAAGTTCTAGCGAAATTTTATTACGTAAGTATCTCTTATTCTTTTTCCTATATGTCTTATTTGTTTATTTATTGTTTATGATACTGTAGTTGTAATTTTAAAATAGAAATTAATGATAACTAAATTTATTTACAGATCATGACATCGGAGGAGGATCCCTATTACCTACAATGCGCTCAAGACCCAATGGCTGGTTGCTATGAATATTTAGCAGAAAAACGAAGTGAGGAACTAGCTAAAGCTAAACAAGCTAAAGAAGAAGCTGTGAAGGAACGGAAGTCAAAGAAGAGAACCAAAAAAGATGGAGTATCTTATGTTGTCAGTAAGGTCCCAAGAAGAGGATACCGGATGCTCAAAATACAAATTTCAGACTATGATGAAAGACAAAACACTTACAGTGAAAGTGTGCGTGTGCAATATGTGGTGACTGAACCAATTGATGAGATAATGGACACGGCACAAAATATCATAAATAAAATATCAAAAAAATTGTATGAGGATTAAAATAAAGTCTACTTGAATTAACTACTCTATATCTTGTTATAAAATGTCTGTATTTTTAACCAGTGTGTATTTAAAATAGCTTTTGTGTACAAATTAATTAAAATTCACTATTTTAATATGTAAATCCTTATCCTTTATCCTTATTAAATAAATTTAATACTGTCTCTTACAAAAATAATTGTTTTATTTTCACTAGAGAAATAATACCCAAGTTTATAAAGGTAAAAAATTTATTATAATTATAAAATTAATATCTAGACATCAACCGTTAATATTACAAAATAAGTAATGAATTTATACATCTTGAAAACGAAATAAATATAAAGGTATTCTAAAACGTTATTTTAATTATACGATTACAAAAGATCCAACAAGTAGTTTAATACGTTAAAGAAACAAATTAAGATTATTATTATCTATCCATTTTTTGATACACATTACATTTTTTAACGCACACTTCTTCTTATGATATACACAGTTCAAAGAAATATTTGAACTCGTGTAGTCTTTATATAAAATAGAAAAATTTGGACATCCATTTTCACCAATATCTATAACTTCACAATTTTCACATAAATCTTGAATCCATTTAGTTTTTTCCAGACCCTTAGTCACCACTTTTTTATTATTCAAATATGGTATAATAATGCGTTTAAATTCTGTGTAATTTATAAATCCTTCAGTCCAAAATATTCCATTATTTTTTTCTAACCATCGCACCTGTTTTTTTTCTTCATTTGATAAGTTATTAAATGGATAAGGAGGTTTGACGAGGAATGTTTGCGTATTACCGTTGCATAAAATACCACATTCCTTTAAAATAAACCGATTGTTAGATCCCTTAAATCCTTGCACATCTACTATTACAAATTCACTATCATCAGGATTCATTATTTTATGATATTTTTTTTACTAAATTGCTAAGTGGTCTGTACTCTATCATACAATCGTTCAAAATGAGACAGTATGCAGTAGTCAAATCAGGTATTTCTGAATTGCATTCAAGTTCAACACGTACGCTAACAACAGGGCCTGACTTAAGGTTTTCGCTTTGTCTAGAGCAATCAATAACAAAAAGGGGTGCTTTTTCTTTAAATTGAGTGTAAGTTAGCAAGGGTTCACTTCTTCGTCCATAATATGACTGTTGGAATTTAGTATATTGTTCATATAACAATGATATTTGTTCATCTTTAAAATTAACATTGAGATTCTCGTAGGGAAAATAATTTGAATTAAGATAAACTTTTACATTTCTTAAATTACAGTGATCGAACTGTGTCATATCTTTATCCGCTATATTTTTTCTGTTTGTTTGCAGACCTAAGATAACATATCTAGGTTTTTCTATTTGTGTCGAGGTTTTAATTGACCATGTATGCTTAGTGGTTTGCGGTAACAGAGGGTACTCGTATAAATCCCAATTTCTAAATGCAAAATGAAGAGGACGATCTTTTTCCAGAATCTTTAATAAATTAACCTTTTCCTTGTCCGAAACCTTAACGTGCGGAACGCGCCAAACTAATTTAGTTATTACAATGTCTTCAATAGTGTCAGTAGACGGAATTTTAAAACTGTTTAAATTTGTATTACTGCGTAATAATACCAATTCATGTTTACAGTTGATTATAATTTTTTTATAATCCTCAGCAAAACCTAAAATATTACTAAGTGGTATTGAAGCGGAAAAAGTTCCTCCATGAATAGTCTTTGTTCCATTTATATCCCAACCCCATGCTTTTGAAACCTTGGCTTCATTTTCACTAAAAGATAATAATCCTTTCATAGTTGTTGTCACACCAGCATTTTTTATTCTATCTATTTCTACTCCATTAAGTTCATATCGAATATCTTGGAAAAGAAATAGTAACGGATTGTTTGTAAATTCAACATTAGTAACTTTTTGTTTGGTTTCTTTTTTCAAAATGCTTGCTGTCCCTTCTAAATATAAAGTACTGGCTGAAGGTAATATGTATAAATCCTGTTGATTGATGGGTATGCGGATTTCATCATTTCTGTTAAAACTTGTAACGTAAGGATTATACGAATGATATTCGATACCATCTATTGTGTTATCGTATGCTGGTGAACTAATTATATCCAAAATACTCATTTTAGTAGTCCAATTAATTTTAGAAACTTTTTATTTTCTTTCGTTATTTTAATCTTCTTCTTAGTTGTTCCCTTACGGGTAGTTCGAATAGGACTGGTGTTTTTTATGTCAGAATTACTATATTTATTATAGTCAATCATCGTTTCCTAATATGTAAATATAACTGAACTTCTTCGCCTCGTAGATTTATTAAGTTATTCTTAATGTCCAATAATCTGATATTTATTGAGCTAACAGTATTTTGATTAATTGGAAAATAAATTATATTCTTAGGCACTTCTATAATTCGGTATCCCGGTGGAACGTTGGGAGCAAATTCATAAATAACGTGACTTGATTTTCCATTAATATACGAGCCAGTCACAATATCACATTCGATTCTCACCACGGTTGTTGATAAAATGTTAACTGGAAGCTGTGACTCATGTATTATATTACTTTTTAGGGATTGACTGCTAAATCCCAGCAAGTCTCCAAGAGAACTATCTTTTTCAAAGTGTATGTCTTTAGAACAATAAATAAACGTTTTTAGAGTGTTGTTGTTACAAAATAAATTAAAAGTAACTCCTTTTCCTACCATAGATTTTAAATAATCAGATATATCTTGAAGTTCGTAAGTACCTTCCGGGATTTCAAGAACTTCATTAGCACCATAGTGAAATTTGTTGTTTCTACTATCAATGTTGGGAATGGAATTGAAAGTTGACAAATGCAATAGAGCGCATTCGTAATCACCATCAAATTGTAAGGCAGGATAATAATTAGTAGATAATATCGATGAATTGCCTGTTACAGACAACGTGAAAGACATTTTACGAATGACAGAAATAAAAACGAGGTCTTTAATTTATATTATATCAATTTATTATTGTAAACAACATTCATACAAGATTTTATTTCCAAAATTCAGTAAGATATTTTAAACATAAATGTCCACAGTTAGTTGTATTAAAACTTTGATATCTACTATAATTATAAAAAACATTTGATTTCAAATATTTAATTAACTCTTTCGGGGGCTTCAAGTCACCGAAGCTATCGAAATACTCACAATAGTTAAAATGTTTAACGTAGGCTACCCAATGAGTTCCTTCATTTTCTGAACTGTCCAAATTAACGATACCACATTCAATATTTTTTGTATTTTTAGGTAATTCATCTCTCATAAAGACACCTCTGAAGTAGGGTATATGTTCATTCGCATATTCCAATATGTCTATATTAGTAAGAGCTCGCTTGGGTAACCTTTTCATTAGTTTTTTGAACTTTTCACATACAAACCATTACCAGTCTTGTAAGGTTTTATGTATAAGCCTTTTCCTAAGGCGATGGACTCCATCATTTTATTATGTCGTTGAGCTTCTTCCAAGTTTCTTTTAGCTATTTTATGATCATTTACCGCTTTGGCAATACCTGCAGATCCTCCAGCCAACGCACCTAAAGCAGACAGCCCTGCGAATATTGGTATTAATGGTAGAATACCACCTGTTTTTGGTAATGGTATAACACGAGGCAGGCCAACTTTTTTCTTATCTTTTAGCAGTTTTTTTGCTGCAAAATAAGCTAGCTTTATAGCTTTGGAGTCACTTTTTGGTTTAGATTTCTTTAGACGCTCAGTTATTGTAGAAACAATCGATTTAAATGATCTTGACCCAGCACCATGTTTTACTTTAGTTTTCATTACTTTGCTTACAAGCCATGAAGCAAGTTTTTCTCCTTTTCCTGCTTTTTTGGATTTTAGCCGCTGCTTAGCCATGTTTAAGAGTTCTAAATCAGCTCTGTGTCGATCTTCTAAACTATCTGAATTATTATATGCGATATCGTGTCTCATACAAGCGTTATCAAGCTCATTAATTCCTTGGTCACCTCTTATCAGTCGTTTTTTTAATCGGGTACCAGGTCCACAGTAATTATACCCAGGTAAATGTAGTTCAAATGGTAAATTATTTATAATACTATTAACTAGTCCTCCACCTTTCATAGTTCAGATATAAATGAGATAGTTTGCATTGACTATAATAAATTTATAGAATCATAAAACTGCACTTTTTTCAATCCAGCTGTTTTCAGTATTAGGAAAACCTAACCACTTAACAAAAAGTTTACTACCTTTTTTTCTAATAACTTTTTCTATGAGATAAACATTAGGACAGTTTGTTTTTTTAAGTTCTTGCTCATAAAAACTTCCTAATATAGGTTGTTTGTGTAAATCTTCTATTAAATATGTAACAGGTTTAGTACAATTAACTTTTTTTATTAGAAATAATTCCATAGACCAGTTTGGTGTGTACCCCTTTTCAAAGCTACCCTTGTATTTGCTTATACGCACCAAATCTCCTACGTTCAACTTCAATTTCTTTGATGAAAAATTTATTTTCTGTGTTTTTTTAATATTTCTCATCACAGTATTCATATTTGACTGATTAACATCGTTAGGTTTATATTTTGTAATTCGATGTTTTGTGTCATTATATGTGACTACAACATTTTCCAACGGCTTCCCAACCCATTTATAACTACCACTTAAACTAAAATATTTGTATAGTTGATTTTTTAGAGTTTTTATTAACCGCTCAACTATGGAAGCTTTTTTTATTGAGTACGTAGAATAATGGTTAATATTATTTAATGTTGTTAATTTTTTAAATTCGTCGTTATAGAATTCTGTACCCATGTCCGTTTGCAAGTTAACAGGTTTACGGTGGGTTGAAACTAATATTTTATTAAATGCATTTGCTATCTCAGACTTAGTCTTAGTTTTGACTGGAATGGCCCAGGCAAACTTTGAGAAACAATCTAAAACAACTAATATAAATTTATAGCCATGATTAAAACTTTTCAAATTTCTGAAATCTATAAGATCTCCTTGCCATAAGTCATCAATGCCTTTTAATAATACGGGTCGTCGAATAAAATTTTTACGCGCAGCCTTGTGAATTTCGTTTACAACTTGTGTTTTACTCATTTTTTGTGATTAACAATTTACTAGTTCTATCTAAATTAGCCTTTGAACAGTGGTCTTTTTGAAACTGATGGATATAATTCAGAGTATCTGATTTTATAGTGTTTATCAAATCTTGAACTTCTTGTTTGCTTGCATACGATTCAGTAAGTTTATCTACGTATTCTTTATTAACAGCATCACTTGCTAATAGAGGAGTTTTCACGCCGGTTAATCTCTTAGATTGTAAATCTATTTCTTCGTTTTCTTTTATTAATAGTGTTTTGTTGATTGTTTCTAAGAATTCTGATAACCGCAATTGCTTATGAATGTGATGACCAAATTTATCCATTTTGGGTGGTGAACTAATAGGTTATAAGGATAAAGCTCAAATGAAAGTAGTTTTTGAGTTGAATCTTATTTATTTGGAATAACACCACTCTCACGCAACTCTTCTATAACAGATATAATTTCATTATCTAATCCAGTGTTACCAGCATCTTGAGAAGCAATCAATAGTTTTAATCTATCAATTAACTCATTAGGATCATCCCAATACACGTAATCAACATTTTTCTTCCATTTCTTCAACACGGATAACCCTTCTCCTTCATGTATACCACGCTGACTACTGTCCGTACTTGCCGAAGTCTTGCGTAGCTTGAATAACGGTTTTATAATGTTCAAATATTTTCGACCTCTGTTACTTCTTATTGGTTTGTGTGGATCATAATCTCGTCGATGAACATTTGTTTCTAATAACATTAACTTATAATGTTTTAAATCTTCATTGGTAATTGTTGATAAATCAGGTACCCTTTTCATTAGAAGCTCGTTCAAACCAGAAGTCCTTTTAAATTTATTAGCACCAATTTGGAAACAATCATTAGAAATTGTTACACGTGATGATCCCATCATGAGTTTTCCACGTTCGTTTCTCAAGCCGAAAGGAATGTCCCCTAGGGCTTCGGAAGACGTAGACCACGTTGAAACGTCATCGTTCAGCTCATTTGAGCTTGAACCCACTGTTTTAAATGATTCATTATTTTCATCAGAGTCTTCAATTTCTGAACTATCAGAAGTATCCGAAACATCTGATTCACACAGATGTTTATCTGATGGAGATTCGTTAATTCCGATACTAGAAGCCCTATTTTTAAGCGTCTTATCTGTTTCTAATGGACTTGATGTTTCGAATATTGGTTTATTTTCAGCTACTTTAGAATGATTATTTTTATCTATCATTTGACGAAGAGGTTTTGTTATTGGTTTAAAAACAGTCTCTAATATATTACTGTTCTCTGTTTCAATATCACGCATCTTTCGTACTTTTCTTTTAACAGCTTCTGCAGCATTTATAATTTGTCTTTTTATATTCTTTTCCATGTTTTGACTAACGATTGCTTATTGAGTAAGCTGCGCGTAGTATACAGGAGTTAAGTCATAGATATGAGTAAATTTTATAAGTGGTTCTGCTATTTATAGGAGTGATTAAAAATACAATCGAATTATATTTATGTATATGATTCTGCAAATAGGGCATTTTTTACGAATAGAATAAGCACACTTTAAGCAAGCCACGGCGTGTCCACAAGGAATGAAACAGGTAGTTACGTCTTCTTCTAAACAGATTTTACAGACAGGTATTTGGGTTTCAGATTTCAGGTCAGCGCGTACGGTTAATATTTTAAGTTTTTTATCGTCCATTTTTGAAAAAACATTCTTTGGTACAGGATTTTCCCACGCCCCACCGTGAACATTTTGTGTGTATTCTTCACCTTTCATAACTAAAACATGTGGACAGGATTTAAAAAAGCGTGCATGTTCTACCCACGGTTGATCTCCAGGAGTCCAGTCTTTAAGTTTTCCATCACAAAAATAGCAAATAACTTTATCGCTTTGTCCTGTATAAAAAAAACCAGCATCCACCATATCTTGAGGTTTCTGGGTCAAACCTTTTGGCCAGGTCTCGAAACTGGTTAAGCGTCTGCTTTCAGCACAATAATAAGGATGCTCAGGGTTCACCATTTTTGATTTAATATTCAACTTAGTGATGCAAACAATATTTCCACGGCAAACACGGTACGTATAAAAACAACTGATCAGAACACAAGTAGCGTTCGTAATGACATAATATGATCTAATGGAATTCAATAAAGGTATCAAAATTTTTGCGATAGCATCCCTTATTCTTTTCACAGTCTTTGTTTATCACTAAGTAAGTATAAGGATCTTTCCAAACATTTGCACACATGTTTCGAAATTCATGCCATGACATATCGGTGTTGACATGTTCATCATAGATATGTCTCATGTTAATATCATCTTGCTTAAAGAGGATAATTAAATTTGTATTATCTCTGATTAACTGTTTTGGTATTTTGCTGTAAGTCTGATTCAAATAAAAACAATCTATATATTTATGTCTACCCATTGCAAAATAATCACGCATATTACTTTGGTTTTCACATGCAACGTCATCAAATATAATAATGGAATTACATTTAGCAGCATCCGGTTTCAAAACCTCTTCATTTTCATGGTATTTAGAAAATGATATAGTTGGAACCATTTTAAGAACTTGCTCTAAAAATAAATACTTGGGTTGGTAAAGAGTTTTAGAATAAACATAAACATTTTGAAATTGTAATCCGTTTTCATGTAGGAGTAAACCAATCATTAAATTTGTTTTTCCACAGTTTGATGGTCCACATATAATGCAGCGAATGGTATTTGGTAATAGTTTACCATGACGAAGGCTTCGATTTTGAGACTCAATGCTTATGTTCATTAACTGAAGCGAGATCGGCTGTTTTACGAACTGCATTGTGAGAGGGTCAGCAGTAGAATGACCGCACCAACAAAATGAATTCTGTTAATAAGTTTTTCGATCGTTCCATTTCACAGAAAACAGATGGCTTTTATGATTTAGAACGAGAAAGGACATGCAAACCTACAATTAGTTATTGTGGCATGATGGACCACTGGTCCAGCATGCCCAATAACTACCTACTCAGAAACGCCATTATTTTCTGCAAAACCAATCACAGCTGACTGTACTTTTTTTTTAGTAACTCCGCTTGACTTAAAACCACTTGGCACTGGCAAAATTGTCTATCGAAGGACAGAAGGTGCCTTATAAAAGTAACAAGAACCGTAACTTTATTATTTTGAACGAATCACAAACCAGTGCAACATTACTTTACCATTTAAAATGTTTAATCCTCAACTCAGGACAACTTTGCAAGCAATTGCAAATTCCGTTTTCATGTTTTCCAGTAGTTTTGAAAGTAAGACGCAAAGAGCCCGCATTCACTATTACTCCAAGCGTTTTCCGACTCAAGTGTATGTGAACCAAAAAGCGACCCACTTTTGAATCGATTGAGCATTCGATAACTCGCAGTTTAACGGAGTTCATAAAATTACCGATTACCGGATGGAATCGGGTCACGGAAATAGGGTTGGCCTGATGACTTTTTTTTGTGCTTTCGGAAAAAGTTTGAATACCTCCTTACTTATACCGGCCAAGGTGGTCCCTGCTTAGAACTGAACCTCTTTACTTCTCATAGATGCCGTAAGAGGTGACAAGCCGCACCAGAAGAGAAGCAGCAGCGTCTTCTGAGTACTAACCGTACTAAGGCATAGTGTCTATGGAAAAACCTCCCAAATACCTTTTCTAGGCTTGGTCGCGAGGAACTGGCGCTTAGATTCACCTAGATTCAAAATGATTCAAGATAATCCCTGCGGATATTACTGAATAAATGCTTTTAAAAAATAATTACTATAAAAAAACCTTGTTACCTTTTTTTTGTTTTTGTAGGTATGTACAAAATGTAATATCTGGATGTACCTCTGTCTACCCCCCTTAAACAACTTCGAAGAATCACGAGAAAGTACTTGCTACTAAGAGATTTGAGGGGATAGCTACCGAGCTTGGAGATTAAAGTCGCAATTTCTTTTCATTCCATATTTTTGTTGTTTTTATGCGATGTGTTATGTGAAAAAACATTTATTAGACACAAACACTTGTACTTACATATTGGTGTCCAATAAATGTTTTCTATTCTATCTCTATATACTATGTAATAATTTTTCCAAAGTATTCATCCCTTTAGTGAATTCTCATTCAGCAGCCTCTTCAATAACTCTTTGAATGAAAGCCACAATACCTAGTACATTCGGCTTTTCAGAACAACCCTATTAGGAAAATAGTCTTCGACGACGGGTAAAGTTCAGGTAACAATGCGGTTTCCGTATGTTAACATTGTTAGCACACTTAGTTTATATAGGGATGGGAGACGCAGAAAAAAAATATTTTGCTGATGAGCATAAGACACAAACAGTTTATATAGGGAGGTATTTACTTAGTTACTAGCAAAACACGCGTATCTTCGTGAAAACAATACAAACCGCCCCCCCCACCTGTACAGTAGTAACCAGTAACCACTGTACACCAGGTGGGCCATCTGCTTGTTGTAGGTAAGTACCACGAAGTCGTATAAAAAAAACGAGTGTGCTTTAGACCACACGACTAAAGTAAAACTTCTTTAATATACGAAACGTAACTGGCTATGAGAGAAAAAGAAAAAGAACAGTGTTTTCATACCCCCTCCATGGTAGTGTTAAACGTTTAACGCAACCTTGTTAGAAGTCGCATAAGAAGTATTACTTCAAAACTTTACCTACATTAATTTTGTCACGTGTCAACTCGTCACGTCCGTAAATGTGTCATTACTTTATTAAACCTAATACAAAAGAAGTGCTTAATACATAATAGATGACGTAATTTTGAAAATTATACAGTATTACCTTCGTAATGGAGACGATACTATCAAAATATAACATTTACGTAACTTAACTTCCGTAACAAAATTTTCTCAATTTTATCTCAAAGAACGTGACAAGGAATTGTTTGAATCATAATAAGTTCATAGGTACACATTTTTACAACCAGTTACAACCAGATTTTTATCAAGACACGTAGTACCATCATAACAAGCGTAGAAAGCCACAGACTAAAATACAATAGAAACGATAGACAAGCCAAGAGTCGAAAGGCAAAGTTAACGGAGAAAGTGATTGTTTATTTTATTACAATGACATTTCGACTGACGGACAGACTGAATATTTTAATGCTAAACAGCCGTACATGACAGTTATTTAGTCTGTGGGCGGTCGATTGAATAGTGGTTTGTCATCAGGTTTTAGTAAAAGTGTATAATACCTTTGATAATACCTATTACAAAACTGACCTTATTTTTGCATTATCTGTTATTACATAAGTACTTATTATGCTTTGAACTTAGATCATATACTGATCTAAGGCTTTGAAGTAATATGATTTTAATGTTGATAAAGATGACCAAATTAAATGACTAAAATAAATTCAGTAACGGGTACCATTTTATCATTATTTCTGAGGTATATTATGTATTTTTATACTTTGTTTAGCTTTTACCTGCTGCGATTGCATGCTACCTAAATCATAATAATGTAATTTATATAAAGATAGACTTTTTTTACTTTTAGGTTACCTACAAGCAAGCATTACAAGCACCCAGTTCGCGGCTTCACTTGCGTTGTCGATTTTTTTAACATCAATATTTAGACGCTTTTTCTCTTTTACTCTGACCTTGTTTACTCGAATTTTGTACATTTTGGGGATAAAAAAAGTAACTTTTATATTCATCCATGTTTCATCCAGTATTCATCCAAAGTGTTCATCTATGTTTCAGTCCTGTGCTTAGGGCGTGATAAAATCACAAACATCTAAACGTTATCTAGCATTTAATTTTATAATAAGTATAAGTAAGATTTTAGTAGTAGTAGAGCTCTTTGTGAAGGGCTCGTCCGGGGCAGTACTAGTACCTTCCATGCCGGTGAAATTACAGGTACATGAGGCTTAACACCTGTATGCCTCAGGTTGATGGACGCTGAGTAGTGCATCGTCGGTGACGTTTCTAACGAGCGTGATCTACGAGGCAATGCTTTGTTATAGGTGATGGTAACCACTTAACCAGGTTATCAGGTGGGCCATCTGCTTGTTCCATGAATAAGTTGTATAAAAAAAAAGATTACCAAATTATTTCATATTTATGCAATAATTTGGTAACCACATGAGACTCGTTCCTCTCATCTAAGATCAGTAGAGAAACCAACATGTTTATCATAAACTTCTAACGTTGCATCTCAAAGCAGTAAAGTTCTGAAGGATGCTTTTAAAACTAACGCAATATCTATTTAAGTTATGCTAGTGGCAAAAGCTTGTCTAGTCATTTTGATATAATAATAATAATAATGCTGGACAATCCACACAGCATCATCTAGCCCCAAGCTAAGCAGAGCTTGTGTTTTGGGTACTAGATGACTGATATACTTAATACAATACATTACATGCATAGATATTTTTTATTATACATAGAAACACCCAGAACACCCGGAATAAATATTTGCAGATCGTACAAACATTTATCCCAAGGCGGGAATCGAACCCGCAACCTCCTGCGACGCAGGCGGACGTTCGCCCGCCGCGTTACATCGGTCGTCAATTAATGATCAATATCATTTTGAACTTTCAGCGCTGTATTTTCAATTGGTGAACTGCTAATGACAGAATACATCGTCTTATTAAGGTCTTATTCAAAAAGTATTTATTCAGTAATATTCAAGAATCACTAAAAATCGTCTTAAAAGGTGAATAGATGCCATTTCGCGACCAAGCCTTGAAGAATGGGTTCTTAGTTTTATGGAATACTAACTACTGCAAAATGTGGGTTTGCACCAAATATAAATATCCAGATATTACATCTGGACATACCTCTGACTACCCCCTTAGATATCCTCGAAGAATCACGAGTGGGTGCTTTATACTAAGATATCTGAAGGGATATCTACCGTGTCTGTTTTTTTCCTTTTATAAATGAATAATAAATCATATATGACGTAAACTTCATAAGTCCATTCCAACTATAGGTTGCCTGGTAGAGATCGCTGTCTAACGACAAAACTGTCCATTGTATGCAGCATTATTTTAAGTTTGTTTATCCTTAAGTTGTGATGTACAATAAAGTTTTTTCTATATCTAATCTAATTTATACCAATTATAAGAATCTTTGTCCTGACTGTCTGACATATAGACAACACACAGCCTAAACCAGCTAAAGATATATTTAAAACTTAACGTCCGTCTGTCTGTTATCCTTCACATAAATCTCACAAAAGTGCAATAGCAAAATCAAAACGTTCTTAGCATAAAATCGTACATTTATAACTTATAGAACTTGGCATTTTTCCATATTGCAGGAGTGGAGTATTCCTTATTGCAGGTACATTGCAATTGAGTTTATAAATATGATTCACTCGCTTATTCAGGTTATGAAGGAATGCGAGGAATCTGGCATTTTAGGTCAGTATTTTAGCATTGGCTATGGGCTTTTATTCTCTATAGGTTGTGGGCTCGAGTACCACCGCAAATAATTTTGTGGTTGGCAATAAATAGAATAAGAATAAAAATAATTTATTTGCACAAACATAACATAAAATTAACATTACCTTAAAGTAGCAGTAGTTTTGTTGATTCACAACATTAAATTCTATATTATATTCTCACAGTAATATATTATATAAATATTATATTCTATTTTATTAGACGTCTCAGAATTATAGATGCAGTACAATACCACATTAGGGCACGCGTCCTCGAGACGTTTCAGTGAGGTAATGCTATTGCATTCCTCACTATAACCTATAACTATTGTTGTATTGGTAACAGCTGAACATCAGGTTTTATACGCTTCTTCCATAGTTTATTTCCTTTAAAAACCCTCTGACTACCTCAATGTATTAACGGTAATAAGTGCCAAGGTATTTGACGACCGATGTGGCGCGGCGGGCGAATGCCCGCCTGCGACGCAGGAGGTTGCGGATTCGATTCCCGCCTTGGGATAAATGTTTGTACGATCTGCAAATATTTATGAGTGTTCTGGGTATTTTCTATGCATAATAAAAAATATCTATGTATGTAACGTATTGTATTAAGTACCTATATCAGTCATCTAGTACCCATAACACAAGCTCTGCTTAGCTTGGGGCTAGATGATGCTGTGTTGATTTATAGCATTATTATATTATTATTATTGAGGAGAAATCTACCGTGCCTGAGAATTACAGCCGAGTTTTGTAGCTACGCTTATAAAAAAAAATCGTTTCAATGCTTGTTTGATCGTAATGTTTTATAGACCGATAGAAATGCCGTTTCGATACGTGACAGACTGAATTCTCTGATATACGAGTTGAGCTAGGAAACGTTCGACAAATGTCATTGGAAGAGATGACGTTAAAAACGACTACAAAAGCCCAGCTGTCATCAATAATAAATAAATAAAAAAAAACCAGTGTACTTTAGACCACACGACTGAAGTAAAACTTCTTTAATATACGAAACGTAACTGGCTATGAGAGAAAGAGAGAAAAAACATTGCTTTCATACCCCCTCCATGGTAGTGTTAAACGTTTAACGCAACCTTGTTGGAAGTCGCATAAGAAGTACTAAGTACTTCAATATAGGCATACAATTCACATAACGCCATTTAGCAACGCCCCTAAGCAAAGCTTGTACTATGGGACTTTTCCCTGCGTGCATTTGACGACCGATGTGGCGCGGCGGACGAATGTCTGCCTGCGACGCAGGAGGTTGCGGGTTCGATTCCCGCCTTGGGATAAATGTTTGTACGATCTGCAAATATTTATTCCGGGAGTTCTGGGTATTTTCTATGTATAATAAAAAAATATCTATGTATGTAGTGTATTGTATTAAGTATATCAGTCATCTAGTACCCATAACACAAGCTCTGCTTAGCTTGGGGCTAGATGATGCTGTGTGGAGTGTCCAGCATTATTTATTTATTATTTATTTATTTATTTATTTATTAATCAGAGTTATACAGGTGTTAAGCTTTATCTATATTCTATACTACTAAGCAGCTTGCTGTATTTCGGGTTGAAGGGTGTGGGTGCCGGTGTAAATACAGACACATGAGGCTTAACACCTGTATGCCTCAGGTTGATAGACCTGATTGATAGAAAGGTGACCTACAAGGCAATGCTTTATTATAGGCGATGGTAGCTACTTGATATCAGGTGGGCCATATGCTTGTACGCAAACGAAGCGACGGGCAAAAGTTAATGCTTCATAAAAGACTGAGCAGCAACCCCTACCATTAATAATTTCTCTGCTCATGTTTATCGCCATAAAATAACCTTAGGCAGCATAGATAAGGTTTAATATCTTAATAAACAATAATATGAAACGACATGGTACGCAAATGTCGGCTTTCTCGTTTCTAAAGCTCGATGGAGTAATTTAATGAGCTGTTATGTACGTCTTATTAGACGTATTTTGCGAGCATGTACTAGCTTTAGTTCTGTTGTGAACGAAAATGTTAACTAAGTATAACTATTTTAAAGAAACAGGCAAATTGAAGATGATAGATTAAGTCTGTGGTTCCTATTACCTATACTATTTAATATTATGTATGTGTGTTGTCAACACACATGCTTGGAAGATTTTATTGAATTTTTTCTATACTACTGCTACTAGCTATGAGCTAGATATACCCATATACCTCTTAATACTTTACCTAGTATAAACCTTTATAATGCTCGAAGGATCTCCTTTGAGTATGTCGATAGTTGAATGAAAAGCACGTCCAAATTAGGAGATTCGTCGACAGCGTAACGGTGTCTTTGTTAAGACTCACTCACCACGGTTGCCTCATGTATTTTTGGGACAGGGACAGCATACAACCTTACAACATTAATATCATAAGCGTAAGGATATGTTCCTTTCAATTAAATGGAGATCCAATCAGGTGCCTCGGCCCAGATAGAAAGAAAATGAAAGCAAAAAGGAACATTTGGCTGGCGAACAATTCTCAAGCATGTTGTTTGTTACGACAATGTGTACCAATAAATGCTGCAGTTTCCACGATAACGTGTTGCGAATATTAAAACAGAAATATTCTTAAATTTTTATACGGGTTCAGTACGTTTACTTAAAAAGCCGTAAAAGTCTTGAATCAACTTTTTATGGGATTTCTATTGAGACGCCCACAGCGATACGAAACCTTTACATTTTTAAAACAACTCAATGGAGAAAATTAGAAAGTAATAAATCTATTCTAACGATGTTTTTGATTTCACTAATTTGTGCTCTTTTGTGGAATTTTTCTTCTGACAGCGCAGCGTTCTGTTTTATTTCTCAAACAAGTTTAGTAGTTACAAGTGCAACAAAGTTTCTGTGAGCAACAGTTTAACGCCTGTGGAACCCTGAAAATAATAAATTGGCGAACAGCCAGCGCTTTCCCACCATCCCCAGATACAGACTCAATGTATTGCATGCGAACAGTCTTTTATAGTTTTTGTCGAGCACTCGTGTAATTTAATACCGAGCAAGACGGCCAGGCTCTTACAGACAATAAGCTTTTATTCTGAAAACAAATCTCTTCCGAAATTGGTCGTATATCTTTAACTATCACGTTCCGGACGTACCCGAACTCGATCAATACCAACCTAGCGGATAAATCTATAGTTTACCCGCGAACTTGAGCCGAATCGAATTTATTTGAATGGGTATAGGCGGTTGTAAGTGAGCCATTGATTTTACTGCGGTGTCTGTGTTTTGCCGCGGCAGTTACCCGTTAATGGCGCAATTGGATTTGGAACAGTTCAATGGTACCGCAACGAGCGTTGCTTCGGTGATTTTTGTAACGATAACTATTTATTAGCGGACCGATTTTCGTGTTAGAAATGTACACTCACGAGCAATAAGCAAACATTTCAAACCCCAAGTCAATGTACCCCAAGTGTTGGTACATACTGATTTCGTGTTCAGCAAAGTATTCTAACCAACGTATAGAGTCACGAGGCTGTTTATTATATTTATAAATTCAAATTCAATTACTATACTCATAGAAAACTAATAAAAATAATACTCGTAAGTAAGATATTCATTTATTTTTACTTTTAAGGTTATTTTCAAATGAATTATAAAAACAAAATGTTTATAAATCGTGGTTGTACGTTTGTTAGGTTGGCAATAAAAAGATGCGTTCGACGACAGAAGCAGAGGCGGGTTAATCGCGCCATTGAAGCTGCAATAATCGCGTTCTCGGCAGTTCTACGTTCCGTTCTACGGAATATTCTGCAGTGCTGTGCTCCTTCCTCGTTTGCGGTTATTTTCGTGTAGTGCGCTGTCTGTTGCACTCGTTTGGGAGCGTGTAAACGTACGGAGGAATTTTCAAGCTTTGTTTTTGAAATTGGAGCTTGTAGTGAGCAAGGAATGAGATTGTTTTAAATATTTTTTCGCACAACATGAGTTTTGAGTTTGTTGTCTTAGTTTAACTAAAGATAACTTTTTGCTAGTTATTTTGGAATTTATTTTCTTACAAACTTCAGCCCTCGTTGTGCCCGTATAGGGGTTGAATTTCAGGCAATCCTCTGGAATTCATAGTTCACCTACGCACCAAAACGAATATAGGTAAGTACCTAGCTACTAATATAGGTAATTTCAAGTGTCTATGACCAGCGATTTAGACTGTGTGTTGTCTATATCTTAGCCAGCCAAGGCAAATATCCTTATAATTAGTTAAAATATCTATATTAACTGTAAATGTACAAAATTGAAAATGACATCTTAAAATATGTTTTACCTATTCTGACATTTTGATCTCTAGATTTCTTACAGTCAAAAAGCCTACTACAGGTTTTTGTAAGTTGGGTTCTTGTAAGTTAGGTACTTGTAAGTTAAGTTATTTGTGTAGAACATTTTGTAAGTAAGTTATTTTATTCGCACAATCACTGGAAAACACCTACACGTTACAATCATTTATTTAAATCTGCAAACGAACCGTGCAACAGATTCCGTAGAAATAATCCGTACTTCGCTATTTCATCGATATTTATCGACTAGTTAGAGCACGTGGGCATCACTATCTGAAGGTCGTGTTGATTTATAGTGACGTGCTGCGTGAGTTATCGATACCGGGACTTGTTTCGCTTTAGAGGGATTCCTAAGAATATAATACCTTAAAATTTAAATACTCAAAGTATGTTTGACTTTAAATTAATTTTGGATAAAGTTGTTTTTGTAGTAGTAGAGTTTTTAGTGAAGGGGTCGTTCGGGTAATTACTACCACCATGCCTATCTCTGCCGCTAAGCAGCTCAGCGTGTTTCGGTTTAAAAGGTATGGGTACCGGCAAAATTACAGGCACATGAGGCTTAACACCTGTATGCCTCAGGTCGATGAACGCAGAGTAGCGCATTATAAGGCACGTTCCTATTGAACGTGACCTGCAAGTCAATGCTTTGTTATACGTGATGGTAACCACTTAACATCAAGTGGGCCATCTGCTTGTTCTATCTACAACGAGCTCTTGCTGGGACAAAGATCGTTTAGTGACCGTTTATTTATTATTATTTATTTATTCATTTTCATATTAGCAATCGCATTAAAAAAAAGTACTATAAAAACAACAATCTTAGTATATTCATGTCTTTAAGATAATTCTTAAAATTAGCTAAAGCTCCTTTCGTCTATTATATTTTCATAACTAATATTGATATTAATCTGAACTTATTTTCGTCGCGTTTTCTGTAAATATTTTATTTGGTGACCCCAACATATTGTTGAATACCGAAAAAAGTCTAGGTTAAATTAAGTATAGGTAATAGTTTCATTTTTAGGTAGGCATGAAATCATCATCATGAAATTAAGTATAGGTAGGTAATAGTTTCATTTTTAGGTAGGCATGAAATCATCATCATGAAATTCTCCCGGTCGATGATGATGATAATTTGGGTGATTAAGACGTAGAAATAATAAGTCTAATATTAATTGAAAAGTTTTAAAAGTAATTAAGGACTTTCCAACACATTCTCTCAAATTGTTGCTTCTCTTTCAAAGTAGAGACTAAACACGGAAGTAATATTGCTTAGAATCTAAATTAAATAAAACTAGCTACCGCCCGCGGTTTGGTCGCATTTCAACGTCATTAAGACCAAAAAAGTATAAGTAAGTATAAAATAAATATAAATATGTCAGGATATTTTTACACAACATCATCTAGCCCCAAACTAAGCATAGCTTGTACTATGGGAACCAGATGACTGATGGAATACTAATGTACTTTTCTTCTGTAAATACATACATACATAGAATACAATACAATATAACACCCAGATATAGAACAAACATCTATGTTCATCACACAAATGTTTGTTCTCGATGGGGATCGAACCCACCTCCTACAGCACAAAAGGCAGGGGCTTCTACAAACTGAGCTATGACGGAAGAAAGCAGAGTTACTACCAACAAAGTTATGGCTGTATCTAATCATTTGAGTAGATTCGGTTATTTTATTTTCCTACGCTAACCTAATTTGACAGCGCTAAAGCTATAGTCATCCTTGTTGTTTCTGTGCTAGTTGAATGTGACAGCAACATGTAAGTGCATGAAATAAACTAGTGGTAGTAAAAATTATACATGTTTATTTAGCGTTAGAAGAAAATCTTCAAGAAAACCGTCTCAACTTCTGAACGACTTCCGCGTTTTTTATTGTATTTTTTTGAACAACATGATGAAAATATATTGTCTCTAAAATATACGATGGGTTTTCTTTAATTATGGATATTCGCAAAAAATCATCAAAACACTGCTTTCTTCTCGAGCATTGCAGTGGTCAGAAACGTTTTAGTAGAGTGTATGTAATTTTAATCTTTATTTCAACGTAGCAACGTATTATTTGAAATCGCACGCGTCGAGTATGTCCCTTTCAATATGTTAACAGTGTATGAAAATCAACACCACACAGACAAACCTGAACTCTACTCTAGGTAGCGATTTACTTGGAACTAAGATTTGTGTATTTAGCAAATATATAGCTGTCTGTCGAACTATGAAGCCAAGAATTCCAAGAAATAGGAGCTCAGGTTTCAGTGGTCGTAACTTTTCACATTATAAGTACACAGAACAGAGTAACGATAGCAGTTATAAATTAATACACAAGTAGAGAGGTAACCGTGAGCTCCATAGTTTGTTTGCTTAATTATCTGCACCGTGAGCTCAGTCCGAACAGATCTGAGCACGAGCGAAAACAAGTGCGTTTTCGTACAAATCCGCAATCCATTAGTACAAAATAATGAAAACTATTCTATCTGTCAAGCGAGATAGCAAAGACTATTTATTATAGGGGGTAAATAGGAAGGCCCAGAAAAGCCCGGTAGCTGACTTCTACCCTCTGTTTTTATTATTTTTGTTTCATCTTTAAAAGCAACAAGCCAAAACGGTTTCAACCAATTCAAAGTTTCGAAGATACATACATATAATATTACATACAAACGTCTAATTATCCAAGTCGCCACTAAAAATTTTCGTCACTCTCTCGATCTGGATAAAGAAAAAAGTAGGTACTTAACATTTCCAAGAAGTCATTTGTAACTGAGAGAGTTGTTTGTATAAAAACAAACCTATTACCGATCTGTTACCGAGAACCACAAAAAATAATCCAGATAATTTCATACAAAAGCACTCAGTGCAAAAACACATTACGCAAAATTCACGGTGAAATAGATCAATAAAACGACGGAGGGAAAAAATATTAAGTATGCAAAGTAAAACTGAAAGAAATAAAGTGAATTCCTCTCCCCAGTAGGAAATGTTCAGTTATTTTGATTTAGTCGAGGCATCAGTTCCGAGTCCCCGAGGCTCTCACCTGCCCTGACAATTTTAATATAATAATATTTCCTATTCACTCTCGGTATTAAAGTGAGGTTCATACCAGTTTGACGGCGATGTGGCGCGGTGGGCGAATGTCCGCCTGCGACGCAGGAGGTTGCGGGTTCGATTCCCGCCTTGGGATAAATGTTTGTACAATCTGCAAATATTTGTTCCGGGTGTTCTGGGTATTTTCTATGTATAAAAAAAAATCTATGCATGTAATGTATTGTATTATGTATATCAGTCATCTAGTACCCATAACACAAGCTCTGCTTAGCTTGGGGCTAAATGATGCTGTGTAGATTGTCCAGCATTATTATTATTATTAGTTTCTGACATTATCTTTGCAAAAGCGTCTAAACAGTTTAGAAAGTGGTAAACAGGCATTTTCATCTATTATACATGATTCATACAGCAAAGTCAAAAAGGCATTTATTCATTGGAATCAAAATGATCAACCAAGGCCCGTACTTTAGAAACAATGCTCACGTCTAAGCCAGGACTGAAAAGACTTTTTGACAACTTTTCATTGAATGTCGTCAAAAAGTGTCAAAAAATCTATATTTGAGACCCGATTCTGATTACTAGCCAGAATAGTAATTATAACAAGGTGAATCTAGGTGGCAGTTTCCCGCGACCAAACCTAGAAGATCAGGCAAGAAACATACGGCTTGGTTCCTATTGTTTTCACTGCATGTTTTTGGTGTTATTTTTAGTAAAATGGCGGATAAATACCACGAGGCTGCTGTATCCGGAATTTTTAATTTACGCGCCAACACTGTTCCCTATATCCGCTCATAGCCGACTCAAACCGATTTAATAACAAAACTCTTCAATTTAAGAACAAAAGGTCGGCAATGGGCGTCGAATGTAACACATTTAAATGCCTCGATATTTGCTTCGCATAAGGAAGTGTTATTTCTGGCTAAATGTAGGCGTTTATATCGATGTTTTCAAGACAAATCATCGCTTATTGCTTATAACCATAGAGCTTAAAATGTTATGAGCGATTTATGGAGTTCATCTCGTTCCCAATATCTGAACCGTTAATAATAAATAGAGGCTCGAAAATGTCCAGGATCAGGAAAAAGTGTGTTCCATCTATATCACAAGAATCAGCACAGCAATGCAAGCATCACTGCTTGATGGCAGAAATAGGTACGGTGGTAGCACTTCCCCGGACAAGCCCTTTCACAAAGAGTTCTACTACTACTAAGTATTCTAATGAGGAAAATATTGAAATCCTAACCTGTATATTTTAGTTTTTTTTTTATTTATTTCTCAAAAAAAAGGTTTATTACAATGTTTGTTAGTAGAACATCGTGAAACCTAATAAGGTTTGTGTGGATGTTAACACTATGTAAAGTAATCCCAATAAAATTAATACAGTAGTTCTTTAAATCTCCATCAATTGGGATAGTTCATACCTAAATGGGATTCCGGGAATATAATCCTATTTTCGCGTCCTTCTCCCAATCAACACCGGTCGTGTCGTCTCTGTAATAAACTCCATCGCGATGATAATCGTAAATCAAAACGTTATTCGCATGTTATGTGACAAAACAGACGGTTTGCGCGTTCAAGTTGCTTTTAGACTGCAGGATATAGTTTAGGTCCATATTGCCATATTTTTAGGATTTCATTCAGTATACGTAAATAAGTAGGTCATTTATCCAGGTGCTGTGGTCATGATTTAGTCAAAGTCAACGACAAAAAGAGATTATGCAGTAGTTCTAGAGTAGTTCAGTAGTTTTAGTAGTAGTAGAGCTCTCAGTGAAGGGCTCGTCCGGGGCAGTACTGCCACCATGACTATTTCTGCCTCCAAGCAGCTTGCTGTGTTCCGGTTTGAAGAGTGTGGGTGTCGGTGTAATTACAGGCACATGAGGCTTAACACCTGTATGCCTCAGGTTGATGGACGCAGAGCAGTGCATTGTGGGTTACGTTCCTAAAGAACGTGACCTGGTAACCACTTAACATCATGTGGGCCATATGCTTGTTCCATCAGCACATTGTATAAAAAAAAAATATTAACATCTCTACTACTAATTCTCATACTTTTACGGTACAAAAACTAAGCAATATATCTGAACGCTTGCTTTATTATATACTAGCTGACCCGCTCGCGACTTCGTCCGCGTTGTATTTTGCTCTTGGCCTTAAGGAAAAATAGAAAAATGCTAAAGATAGAAAGATATTACAAAATTTCTATACATACGAAGCTCTGAGTATTTTCATCAGGTGCTACAATAAATAGGTTTTGAGGGTCAGTGACTCGTGAGCATGCGACGTAAAGCTGACCATGCGAAAAACAGCTAGTCCTAAGATCGAAACCTGCAGCTTTAAGTGTTTGTTTGACCTCAAGATTTGTTGATGGTCATCGCATAAGCTTACCAGAAATTGCGCCCTCTTAAATTGAAAGGGGAAATTACTCGGAATGATAATAAACCATCTCGTTGCCTTCAATTTCTGAAAGAATTTGATTATTGATAGCAATCGTTTGATCATTTCTTGGAACTAATATAGCCCTGTCATATAACCTAGAGTTTTCACGATGTATTACTTATGCAACCTCCCCATACAGACACTTTACCAGGTCTTCTAGCGTTGTTACAACAGGACGTAATTGGCGAAGAAGCATCACTTTTCCGCTCTGTTGCCCTCGCCAATTTGAAGTAGAACGTTGGAAAACTCTTGGACAAAAGGATTTTCACCTAAAAATACTCTCATATTGATGGATAGAACCAGCTATGAGGCCAGAAGTGGATCGTTATAATAGGGCATTTATTTGGTCAACTCTTGTTGATCTATTTACTACGGGTATATAGTGTCAGTTGAAAATCGCCTCTGAACAGGACTGTGATACCACCCATGCTACGATTATTTCTACAAATATCTTTCAAAGTCCTATCGACTGCTTCGGCGGCTTTTTTATGTGCCTTTTTTTATATATTGATTTAATTGATAATCGAAATAATAATATCCTGAAGAGAACTTAGACTACAATCAATAGCATTACTATTGTGCTTTGATCTCTTAAAAAGTCCTCAGAAAAATTGGAGTTGGTATTTTTGCCACGACTGTGCTGAATCCGATAGTCCACAGAATACCAACATCACGGCAAATAAGTGCCTGAGGCGACATGGGCTATCACTGATACATGCTTCTTCTGAGGTCTGGTCCCAGTGTTGGTCATAATCTAATATGACACATGTTCTTCAGGTAGGTGTACTTGACATCTTCTCATGTATATAAAATACGTGGGGCCACGTACTGTGTGCAGCAAAAAACGTAAGCCGTAACATTCACCATTATTCGAATTTACTGTACACACCCGACCAAGAGCATGTTTTCGCCTCGTCGGCGTGTATTGAATGTATTATTGCTACATCGGAACTTCATTATACGTCAGGCAATGCCATCTCTGTTTTGAATTTGTTAAACTGATGAACCTGTTTTTGACACAATTCTCACTCAGAGAATAGGACCTTAAAATATCTATTTACCTCTCAGTGCCATCTAGTTCTAAATCAGGTTAACTAAAACATGCTCAAAAAAAATTCAAAAATACAAAAAGTCATCATACTACGTACAGAAATGAACTCGGCACCTTAGGCACAGCAGCCGCTGACCTGTCCGCTCAGCCAAATCAACCATGTCAAAAAGAGCGAATTTACAGAACGCTATCTTTCTGTAACTTTTCCCGTAAACAATTCCCGTTTTTCTACTCCAAATGATTGAATTTTTGAAAACAAAAAAACCGGTATCTAATTATTTCTTATGTTATTTCTTCATGCTAAATTTCAAACCCATATATGCAAGTTTTAAGAGTTTTTCATACAAACTTCATCCCCTTTTTACTCCCGTTTTAGGGATGACAGCTCAATGAAACCCATTCTAAGTTTTAAGTTGGACTATAAGCTAACTACTTTTGCAAATCGCAGCAACATTCATTGCGCAGTTTTTGCGTGATGCGTGTACAAACAATTGTACAAACAATTGTACAAACAAACATTTTTTTTTTTAAATGTCGATTCCGTCTTTCTACCTCATTTTAAGCACTATTAGCAAGGTTTCAGCTAAATATCTTTAATGTACAGACTTTTCGACCTCTACAGTTTTATTATAGTATAGATAGCCGTCTGAAAGCGACTGTACTGTTGAAATCTTGGTGTATATCGCGTTAGTGTCACTAGCATTTAGAGTTCGGTGTATTTATAGTCGAGTGCTAATCCAGAGCGAACCAGTCGCCACTGACAGGACATACTGCACGTCGATGCAGGATTTACCGAAATAGTTCTGGAATCTACCCCATATGCCCGTAAGCAGTCTCGTTTTGTAGCTGACATCAAAAAAAAAAGTTAAATAAATTTGCATGTACTCTCGTGTTTGGTGACCTAATTTTGCATCATCATCATCATCAGACAAAACCCACAACTGGATATAAGCCACCCCTAGTTTCCAGGACGAATGATTCAGATCTTTCTCCATCCAAAGCATTTCCGCGATCCTAACAATATCGTCGGCCTTGATAGCGCACTATACGCTTTGACTTCTGGTCCGTAGACATCCGAGGATTTTTATTCTAAACTAGCGGCTCGCCCCGGTTTCACACGGGTTTTAGTAAGGATCCTTATACACTTTAAACAGGCTGACAGGTATAATTAAAGTGTGGTATTGAACACTTATATTACACGGGTATTTACCTATACCTTTTTTATTTATTTTCCCGACGTTTCGGCTATGTTGCAATAGTCATGGTCGTGGGCAGACTCGACTCGACTCGACTCAATATGTGTTTAAAAAATATTAAAGTGTGGTTCCATGCGTTTAGCTGCGGTATGTCTTCGCCATTAACCAGTCTTCCATTGTCTGCTGTTCATTGTTCCCCGTCAATTAAATATAAGTTGCGCCTCTGTCACACCTTGGTCGGTACTACCTCTTTTACCTACTGTGAGTTAAGCTAAGTTAGGTCAGCTTTGGTTTTTAGGGTTCCGTACCCAAAAGGTAAAACGGGACCCTATTACTAAGACTCAGCTGTCCGTCTGTCACCAGGCTGTATCTCATGAAACGTGATAGTAAGAGAGTTGATATTTTCACAGATGATGTATTTCTGTTGCCGCTATAACAACAAATACTAAAAAACAGAATAAAATAAATATTTAAGAAGGCTCTCATACAACAAACGAAAAAAATCCAATTTCCAAAAAATATGTACCTTATGTTCGTCTGTTTTAGGTTGATAATGACGATTACCGCTTTTCAGACGCCTGTGCTTTGTCTACCGGGATGGCTGGCATAACTCTGGAATATCCCAACGTTCAGTTTTCCCGGGATAAATAATTTTAACGGGCGCTGTGGCTTGTCTCTACAAAGGCATTAGGGTGACCATGTTCGAGTTGGCACAGCTACAAGCTTAGGACTGTATTAATATCTCTGAACATGATGGGTACAGCGGTTTTGGTAAGGCTGAAATTGCTGAATAGCATACTGGCTTGTATGCAAGTTGGTTGGGCGATGGTCTTGTCGTTCCATTGATTCTTGCTCTTTGTCGTCCGTACACATTGTCTTTCGACTTGCATTATCTTAGTTTCTCTAAAATGTTCATTGCTATTAGTTGGTATAAGGCATTTTGCATAAATTTACACAGTTGTTTGCAATTCTAACTAAGCGTGGTACCTACATCTACTTTACGTTCTTTGTCTCGCTCTATCACTTGAGAAACAAATAAGAGCAAGATCGCAATGAAACGTGATATGAACCGGTATTACGAAAAAAGTGGGATAGTCTACTCATAATATTATCTTCAAACGTATTTTTGTCAGCAATATTTTCTCATCTTATGACACAACGCTGTTACCGAGCGGAAAAGCTTAGAAAACTTGAATTGTATACGTCCTCCTTTCATTACACATCTGGAATGAAGGTTATATCTTCAAGGGCCTACATTCATGGCTACAGTAAACATGAGATCATTTTTCACTCTCCGCATCCGAGGTGTGTATTTGTTTTGAGGCATTTGACGTCAAGGTTGGAAAATATAAATCGTGACGTCTCATAAGAGGCTTTACAATTTCTACGGCTACCTGTAGTAATTGAGAGTTATTCTGTGGCTTTTAATGACGCGTTTGCTTACGAGCTTTTGCTTACGTGTAATGAAACCTCAAGTAAACTTGAAGTACTTGAGGGCTTGGATATTAATGGTTTGTACGCTTTGCTTTTTATACCGCTGTGCTGTAAAAAGATTAATGTTTTATGGGCAATAAGGACCGTTAAGTGTAAATAAATAATGAATTGCAAGGAATTTATTATAAAACAAAAGCGTTGAACAAAAAAATACTTGTTTGAGGTTGTATAAATGATCTGTAGAGAGGATGGATAAGGTGCATCAGGGAATTGTGAATGGGACTGTTAGAACCTCGGCGTATGTATATCAATCAGATAAAAATCGTATTAGAAAAAGGCCAGGTCAAGAGTCCGACGAGCAAGTATGAAGAATGTTACGAGAGTGAATGAAGCAAAAAAGGGTATGTTAGGATCGTAGAGTAAGTAGAAAAAGTATGTATAAAAGACCAAACGTAACTAATAACCTATATTTTGAATTAAACGTATTATTGGTTGATTAAACGCAGAGCAGTCCAGGATAGGGCATGTTCTTAATAAACGTGACCTGCGAGGAAATGCTTTATTTAAATAATTGTAGCCACTTAAAATCTGGTGGGTCAGCTGCTTGTTCCATCAGTAATCGTATAAAAATAAACTCGGGTTTTCAATAAAGCAGAATTTTTTGTTATCAATAAGTATAGAGACACATTTTCCATCCTGTTTCTCCATAAAATAATTAGACTGAGTTGGATAAATACCTAATACTGTAGTACTAGAGCAACACAAGTATCTCCATTCATTCATTCGTATAAAGTTGGTGCTTTACCTGGTTGCTTGCTTTACACTGCAACGCATTACCGGAGCTACACTCAGCTTACCGCAGAGTCCGCACTGCGTTTTGTTAAAATTCCCGTGTCTGTCAAAGCACAAAGAGCTATTTATCTATTAAAAACGCTATAAAAGCCGCAGCCACGTACTATGGTGTCCACACGCCGGCAAAAAGTACAAAAAGGTGTCGACACGAACCCGGGGGCTGGACGGTCAGGACAGGACCGTCTCGCCTAAAATATGGCCACCCCACACGTACCGTGGACATCCAGTAATTTATTTATATCGGGACTGTGGACTTTGGGTAAATGGATTTTGTATTTTTATAATGAATTGAAAACATGATACTCGTTACGTAATTGAACGATTTATGAACGAGTGCAAAATGATGTTACTGTAGTATAAGTACTACGTGACAAATATCGTTATTTATTTTTATGACCGTCGACAAAGTTGTTGAAATGTTTGATTTAGCCACAGTCCCGTTAGGGAAACTATTTTTATATAAAAGCTCTATATTTTCATAACCTGTCACCCGCAGGGTTTTTGATTTTTTTATGTTTTTATTTAGATGAAATATACACTTTATGAGTTCTGTGATATTCAATAACAAAAACTCATAGCGACTTGCAAACGAAATATAACCTTTCGCTTATACTGAGACAGATTTAACACAACGCCATCTAGCTCCAAAGTAAGCAAAGCTTGTACTATGGGAACTAGATAACTGATAGAATACTTTTAAACTTTTTTTGTGTCAATACATACATAGAATCTGTATCTACCATTAAAAGAATGTCTGTTCTGATTGACAGATTGAGTGACAGATTGATTGACATATTATAGGCAATACACAACATAAACCACTAGTCGAAGAGAAATTTTCAGGGTATATTTGTCTTAGTGCGTAGGAGTGAACTAAGAAAGGAATCCCTTAGGGATTGAAGTTTCTAGGAAAATATCTTTACACGCGTTCCGTTAGTATAATACAACACTCAGACACAAGCATACAAGGTTATAGCCTTAAAATAATAGAATAAAACAAGACCAAATTTTAAAAGACTGTAGAATACATATCCCCGTATCACCTGCATTCAATCACCCAGTTCCAAGCACTCCTTGCCAATCTACAAAAGAATTCGTCAACCCACGGGTCTAAAAGACCCTGGAGCCTGCACCTGAGACCAAGAAACATGTGTGTAATTTATTAAGTTACCTTCTTGGAGCATTGAAACACAGTCGTTTCAATTGTTAGAGGAAAAATTGAGCTACCTAGATATTTTATTGTTACTTGTTACGTTGGAGAAAACGGGTTGGGAGTATCGCAGGTGGAAGGTTGAGCAGGCTTATAAACAACTTTTTTCTGGATGGGTTCTTTGTTGTGAAATCTTTTCCTGTTCATGTCGTCAGTATTTTTCTTGTATTTAGGCTGTACTATGACTATGAAGTGCTAATATGATTGTCCTAAAATAATGCATTAAAGTAAGGACAGATAAAATTCATCAAATACCTAACAATGGCGCAAAAAATACATCTAGTCTCTAGATATCATCTAACCCTAAACTAAGCGTAGCTTGTACTATGCGAACTTAGTCATCTACTAATAGAATACTTATATACATAAATATAATTATAATGATGGATAAATGTTTGTACGAGTTGCAAATATTTATTCCAGGTGTTCTGAAGTGTTCTATGTATAATAAAATATTATAATACACCCCAGTACACCAAGACAAATATATCCTAAAAGCTTCAAGTCTGTACGACTTGAAAATTAGGCTATACGTTGTCTATATGTCAGTCAGCTAGAACAAAGATTTTTATAAATGATAAAGATTACAAAAAATAGATAGCAGGTGCTAAACATTTCTGAAAACTTTCGTGAGCTAATTTTATTGTTTCCTTGTTACAGAACCCTGATACTAATGACACCAAAGCATTCAACATGCCGGTAAGTTTCCAATAAAACACAGAACTGTCTTTTTGCTTACTCCACCAATCGTATGCGTCACTTTTGAGATCACCCGTACTATCACATCGTTTTACTATTCCTGACTTTGATGACACATTATGAGCCGTATCTCGAAGGAATAAATGTCATCAAAACTGTCTAAACGGGACGACTCAGTTCACATCTAATAAGACTTGATGGTAAACGTATAAAACAAGTAAAACGCGCGCTACTTTGTCCGCGTGCAGCTATTTTCATACAAGTTACAACTTCCTATACTCGTTTATATTATAATATGAATTGTCATTGAATTTCCGTGAATTTCACGAATTTCGCATAACAAAACCTATGCAAACCATGACAGATACACCTTAAAAACTTCAAGTCTCTTCGACCAGTGGGTTAGGCTGTGCGTTGTATTGTATATATGTCTGTCAGTCAGGACAAAGGTTCTTTTATATGGTATAGATAAAATCATAGAGATAAAAAAATATAGTTTTCGTGATTTTCGAGTGAAACTTTTACACTATTGTAAAGACCGTACTATAGTAGTTATAGCTACCCTAGTTATAGATAGAGTCAATTCATGACAGATGCCTTGTTTTACGACCCTCAAGAAAGGTTCGCATTTTCTGCAAGTACTTACGTAAAACTAGAGGTCCAATATCACGCCATCTGGGCGATCATCCCCAAATATCAGACGCACAAATTACGAACCGGCTTATTTGTTACGAACAGTTTTTCATAAAAAGTTTTCGATAAAACAACGGAGGTTATAAAGGAGAATGTGCGAAAGCCGTATAAGATGTAGCATGCTAAATTCTTCCAGGAAATTCAGACATGAGCTTATAACGGCATTTCAGCAAAATTCAATTCAGAAATCAAAATTAGCTTAGCTTTAGAGGCATTTTATAGATTCTCAGGTATAGAATAGGATCAAACAAAGAATCTTTGTCCTAACGGACTGACTGACTGACTGACTGACATATAGACAACGCACATCCTAAACCACTGGTCATAAAGTCAACATCTGGTGGGCAATCTGCTTATAGCACTGATTATCCTACTAATACTATAAACGAGAAAGTTTGTAAGTATGGATGGATGGATGTTTATTACTCTTTCACGCTCTAACCAGTGGACCGATTTGGATGAAATTTGGAATAAATATAGATTGTAACCTGAATTAACATTTAGGCTACTTTTTATCCCGAAAAAATAACGGGAACGGGAAAAAAACAGCCACGCGGGCAAAGCTGCGAGCGGCCGCTAGTAAAAAATAAAACATCTCCCGTTATCAATTTTGAAGCTACCATGAAAATAGATTTCTGGTAGCAGTTTTAGACATTTTCCAATAAAAACCGTGAAACTTCTTATATAGAAACAAAATAAGGAAATGCGAACAATTTTATATTCGTCAATTACCGAGCAGAGCGCTTTGAAATATATAAATTAGACTTCTTTGTTTCTTTTATATCAAAAGGCGAGAACTTTTTAAATCTTATTTATGCTCATTACTAGAGTTTTTTTTGGTCACGGCGAGATTGCTATTCGCCTTTTTGTGGCAGCGTAGCGTAAATCGTCTCTATTATTTAGAAAAATTTCTCCCGTTTGTGTTAAAATCTTTTGTATCATCTACCTTTTGATTAAATTGGGTATTTTCTTATTTTCCTAATTTCCAGAGTTAATGGAAATGTTATTAAACAACAGTATGCAGTAACTTTTAAATGCGTCCGAGGAACAAAGTTATTTACCACAAATATATTTTCCTAATTTTAAATGTTATCTGTGTCACCTTACTCCAACCGTAAATAATTAAATGTCTAAAACAAAGGGAATAAAAGAAAAGTCTCGGATAATATTTACGTCGGTCGGAAACAGAATGTTTGACTTAAATTTTTGGGTTTTTCACCCGGTTACGTACAAGTTCGGCCACCTTCCTTCCTGACTTCATAACGATTCGGACCCTGACTTTAAGTTCGTGGTTTCGGCTTCCTCTTTGAATTTATGTTGGTATTATAACTGGTTGGATATTATCAACGAGGTGGAATGGTTTTCAAAATATTTTCCTTTGTGTTCTGCCCTGGGTTGCAAAGTGATTGCGAATTTTAAATCTGGGAACATGAGAAGAGCTTTTCCACAGCGATATGTATTTTAGACTTGTGTTTTAAAAAGCCACGATGTTTTTTCACAGTTGTATCACGTATGCATTTTGTATGTGCATGAAAATATACTGATTTTCTATATCTACAAAAACAAGATGCTTTACCTATTTGGATGCGAAAAAATTGTAGATTCTGCGTATTGGTTCGTTATAATAGACAGGCTTTTGCATTAATTGTAGACGATATCATATCCCTATTTAAAGGATGCTGTCCAATCCATGTCATACTTGCTTCTTGTGGCCTCCTGCACCTTGAGCAATCTGTATTCTGCCACCGAAAACGTCTTAGGAGTAGCTAAGTATTCGGGATGCAACATATAAAATACATAATAATATAAAAACAAGTTTGTATCATCGACACGAAGAAGGACACAGAATGCTGTAGTGTCTGAGGCAGGGTTTTAGATGGAGTGGGATTGTCCAGGACCTATACCATCCTTACAGCATAGAAAGACATCTTCAAAGAGTTTTACTTCACCGCTTGAGAGACCTTATTACACACGATATGTGCAAGTAATTTTTCGAATAGAAAAATTAATTGGTGTATGACCAAATTACTCACCATCGAACCCACGACCTTAGTATCAAAAGGCGAGATCGCTCTCACTACACCAGTGCCAGACTATCAGTGCAGTTTTTAAGAATGATTATTCAAGAGAGCCGTTTATGGGCTAGTTGTCGTTATATTTTTATTTTTCACACAAACGCTACAAAGTTTTGCCACCCAATTTCCTTTGCGAAAAGCTCTAACCCCACAAAGCTGCCGCTATGTCTGTGTAGGGACAATAGAACGGCATTAGTCCGACAATAGGAACTAAACAAACAAGACAACGGACGCATGTTTGCGTGGCTCTTACCTACGTACAGAATACACGGGTACTTGCTAAAGCAGAAGATTTGTAAACTAAAGGAAATTTATTCAAAAATCTTAGATAATGGTGCAGAGAATAGTAGGTTTACTGTTAGAAACGATAAACAAAGTTTTGTACTACTACAAATACATTATCCAGTAAAATAAATAGATTCCGGCCATTTATAAAGCTTTCTAAGAATTTCTACGCGAAGAAATGTTACGAACTTACAAACATGTTCTATTAGTTTCCGGACAAAAGCAAGATCTAATTCATCAAGAAACACGAGTGTGAGGAAGACGAAGCACAGGAAAACTAATATAATAGACACGAATCGACTTTTGTAACTTTGACTGCATGAAACCTGCGCGGTTCTATATGAAACGAGGTTAAGACTAAAAATTTCAGAAAAAGAAATGAACAAAATAGCTTGGCGCCTTTAATTCTCAGGCACGGTAGATATACAGTTAGATCTCATAGTACCGAGTACTCGAGATTCTTTGAGGAAGTCTATGGAAGGTAGGCAGAGGTATCTTTAAATATTCATTTTCGCAAATACCCACATTTGGCAGTATTTTGGCGTTGCCTCAAGTTTGACCATAATCTATTTTTTTTTAATTTTTTTTTCGAACAAACCCCTAATTATGCAAGTTGCTATTCTTTGTTAGTAAATAGTAGAATTCTTAGTGAAGGCCTCATCCGGGTAAGTACTACCACCACGCCTATATTTTCTGCCGAGAAGCAGCTTGTTGTGTTCCGGTTTGAAGGGTTATTATAAATACAAATTTCTTCCCCTTTCTACACCTCTTATAGGAATTACAGCTCAATGAAACCCATACTAAATTTTGAGCTTGCATCAACATTAATTCAGTACTTTTTGCGTGATGCGTGTACAAACAAACAGATCTTTTTAAAAGTAGTATTCGTCTTTTTGCCTTTTGATGTACAGACATTTTGACCTCTAGTTTTATTAAGTAAAGATAGACGCTGGTTTGGATATTTGAACTTAAAAGCTTGCTTAAAATAAATTAAATTATTTCAAAAGACGGCACTCAGAACTTCGGCCCTCATTCTAACAGATAAGTATAAACATGCCGCTAATAAATTACTCAGACAAATTGCTTACTGATAATGGTATCTTCTTATTTTTGTTAGCCCCCGACGATGATACATCAACCCGATAATTACCCCTGAAGGTTCACTTTGGAGCATAAATTATCAGTTAAAAAAAACAAGTGTGCTTTAGACCACACGACTGAAGTAAAGCTTCTTTAATATACGAAACGTAACTGGCTATGAGAGAAAGAGAGAAAGAACAGTGCTTTCATACCCCCTCCATGGTAGTGTTAAACGTTTAACGCAACCTTGTTAAAAGTCCCAAAAGAAGTATTACTTTTTTACTCTAGGTTTTACTCTGTCGTTTTTTTTTTAATTTATTAAGTGCTCAGAAAAAGAATTAAAAAGTCAAATAAACATTTCTATTTATTTTCAAATTGTAAGCACTTTGTAATTCTAAAATTAATAGAAATGGTCATTTGACTTTTTAATTCGTTAATCAATGGCCATTTTTCTGGGTTGTCTTAGCGTTATACTGTATGTTAAGCATGTATTTACAATAAAAACGTTTATAAGTAATATATCAGCCATCTCATTCTCATAGTACAAGCTTAATTTTGGACTAGATGACGTGTAAAAGTTCCATAAATATTTATTTATTGATTTCAAGTCTTAAAATCGAAGTCAAATCAAAGCATTTTAGATTAAATTCTTGACGTACTTAAAACGAGCTTATTATTTAGAAACCCTTTTTGAACCAGTAGCCAATTTATATTTAAGTTGTCAAACTTTGACCAAAATTTGCACTAAAACGTCACTCTAAACTTAAGGGACTCACCCCTTGCAAGCAACCCCTGTGAAGTGCCCCTTTGTGACACAATAGTCGTAACTAACGTCAGATCGTGTTCAAATGAGTGGTAAGACTTGGGGGACGCATCTGGCAGTGATGTGGGGCTGTTTCTTTGCACACTTACCTCTTGGTACCTTCTGTGCGCCTGGTACCTCGTGGTGAATATGTTGTATTTTTTATAGTTTTGAATATTTATAAACCTCCTTGTCGTCCGTAGTTTTGCTTGTTTGGTGTTTGCTAATATAAATAATTGAGGCGCTTTCACTCCTGCCGGGCTAAGATGCGCAACGCGAGATATGTCGCACTTGACACGAGATACTTTTTCTATTGATGGACATTTTAGAAATTATAGATAAAAGACCCACAGATAAGCTAAATATTAGCATTAAATCTTCATTTGACAGAACGAGATAGATTTTTGGCACTGGCATGTTAGCACAGGAAGATATAAGGAGATATCTCTACTTTGCACGTAACTTGATGGCATAGATAAATAGATAGAAGATAGAAAACACTTTATGGCACACCACATATTATGAATTTACATATAACACACACAAAAAAATACAAAAATAGCACAGTGGAATACAATGGGCGGTCTTATCGCTCAAAGCGATCTCTTTCAGACAACCTTTGGACGGACTGGATTCGGTGAGAACGATAGAAGACGGTGGTGTAGTGTAGTAAACAGTAAGTATGCAAACACAGTAAAAAGTAAGCATAAATTTACAACTACCATGAACTTTGTTAACTTTAATCTAAGAATTTTTTAGGGGTAGTCAGAGGTACGTTCAGATAGTACGTTTGATACATACCCACGTTTTGCAGTAAGTAATTAGTATTCTTTACGTGGCAGGTTGCAAGCCCATCGCCGCTGCTAGAATACTAACTTGTTTCCTCATGATGTTTTCCTTCACCGTTTGAGAGCACTGATATATCTTATATTTATTATGAAGATGGAGTGCCTACGACAAGTCTGCAATATATCTTGCTTACGCAGAATTAGTTATTTTATTGACTAATAAAATTAAGTCTAAATAGAGTATGTCAAATTCTCAATGCATATTAAATGACATCTTCACTATCAAACTGCAAAAAAAAACACAAAGGGATACACTATCCATTTACTTCAATGGGGTAAACTCCTTAGGGGCGGACCACCCTATCGACATTCGGGAGCTTTCAGATCCCAGTGCACGAAATCCCTTATTTGAACTCCCGTATTGGCTTAGATTCTTTGCTTTGGAAGAAAAGCGAAGGGGACCGAAAGTAGCCAAACGCGATAAATTAAATTTCGCTTCTTTGTAACTCGCTTCGCTTATTTCTATCTATTTATGGATTTTACAATAAAACTCCTTGTTAGTACTGCGCTGTACCAACCGTTCTCTTTTCAAAAATTCTTGTGTCAATGCCACATTTACGTTAACCACGTTTTTATAACGAAATATAAATATTTTCTTTTAATTATCAACGGTTAGTTACACACATCACATAAACCATAGCCAATTATAATTATATCACTAGCTGAGACAGCGCAGGTCTTTGATCGCGGTGTTATTGTAACCAACACGTGCTTCGTTGGATAACACACGTGCCAGCCCTATCGTGTAAACATCGGTTACACGATTAACCAGCTCTGTGTTGTATCTATCACATACTATTCATTGAATTAAGAATAAACTTTCTGAATGGGTTAGTTTGGCTTTTTACTTTCGACAAGAATCTGATTCGTATAAGATAGGTTACAGTATACTATAATAATAAAACTGTGGCAATGCGGTATTCCCTAATCTAATGTGTAGGAGATATA
Organism: Electrophaes corylata; assembly: GCA_947095575.1. Classification (NCBI taxonomy): domain Eukaryota; kingdom Metazoa; phylum Arthropoda; class Insecta; order Lepidoptera; family Geometridae; genus Electrophaes; species Electrophaes corylata. Next base: position 13,033,846 of record OX352700.1, on the reverse strand, counting down.
ATTTGAAAAAAGAATGGAAACCAATAAAATAGTCAAATTGACGCTAAAAGAGGAAAGCAAACTGGCTGAATGACAATCAAATCTCTGCTCGTAAAAAAGTAAAAATCATGCGTTTGAAAATAGAACAAAAATATTTGAAAAAGTTTCGTATCGGTTCGGTAGATATTTTTTCTTTATAATGGCGGCGCTGGCACCGGTGATTGCTTTTGAATATTTCATTGAGTAAACGACTAAACGTATTGAGTTCCCTTCGTAACCGAAGTAAATATTTGATCGAGTGGAACTTAGAAATCATTAGTATTATTGTTGGTTCAATTCGTTTTCGAATAAAAAGCTTTGTGTGATTACGTAGGGTTATTGATGCTTGCTGGCGTAGGCGGGTAAGTAAGTGCGGGTTACTAGGTACTTCTAATATTTACTACCACTAAAAATCGTAAAATATTTTACGTTAAAAAATTAGAAAAAATTTATAGAAATAACATCACAACTTGAATCCAATATTTTAGAACCAAGTTGAGATTATTCGAGGATGTCTAGAAAGGTTGTCGGAGGTACGTTCAAATATTACATATCCATATTTTGCAGTAGTTATAAGATTCCATACGTGACAGGTTGCAAGCCCATTATTAAAGCATTAATAACTGGTAAATGCTCTGTGTATGATGTTATGGTAAAGGAAAACATCGTGATGGAACCAGTTAGTATTCTAGCAGCGACAATGGGCCTGCAACCTTGACACGCATGGAGTACCAACTACTGCAAAATGTGGGTTTGTACTATCTAGATATACCTCTTACGGGGGTAGTGAGAGGTATGTCCAGATATACTAAGATATCTGAAGGGATATCTCGCGTGCCTTGGGATTAAAGTCGTGATGCTATTTCTTTTTTTCTTTCTATTATGAACTTTAAATAAAATAATAATAGATAATAATAATATAGATCTGGTCCTGTAGGTAATAATAGATGTAATGTTTTGAAATAAATACAAAATCAGGAAACGTACACAAACACAAACTGAAATAAAAAAAATTATACATTACTTTAAGCCCAGCCACATTTTTTTTTAATGTTCCTGCATTGAACACTGCACGGTGCATAGCGCGCATTCAGCCCCATTCAGCCAAGCTTGCAATCGCCAGATTAAACTGTCAATTCTGGCCTTGTATTTCCCTCCTTTTTCGTAAAGAACCCTTCGATACGACTAAACGGGTCGTAATTTAGGGTTCCACAGCTGCCACGCGTGTAATGTTGATTGTATTGCGAGTGAGCTCCGTTTGTAATCGAACACTTTACCCTTTTTATGTGGATTAGCCGAATGTTTGAATAGTCGAAGAATATAGAATTTTACATTTATTTCCTTTGATCCTAATCCATTTTCATGGAATATCATAATAACTCACACTTGACCGAATACCATTGTTTAATCCCAGGTGTTGTAGTAAAGCTCTTAGTGAAGGGTTCGTCCGGGGAAGTACTACCACCATGGTTATTTCTGCCGCCAGGCCGCTTGCTGTGTTCCGGCTTAAAGGGCGTGGGTGCCAGTAAAATTACAAGCACATGAGGGTTAGCACCTAAATGTCTCAGGTTGATGGATGCTAATCAGTAGGTACATTGTAGGGCACGTTCCCAACAAGCGTGACCTACGGGGTAATACTTTGTTATATACTTGGTTACCACAGGTGGGTCATCTAATTGTTCCATTAACAAGTTGTATAGACAAAAACAGACATTATAAGACTGTATTTCATTTCAGTAGATAGGAATTAGAGTATGTACTGAACACAGCTAGCTTAGCTTATGAACGGGCTAATCTACATAACTTTGTAATGGCGTACATAAATTTAACAGGTATTCAAAAGGCAAAGCGGTAATACCTAGTCATAAATTGACCTTTTCGTTTTATTTTTGTTTAGACAATCGAGAGTAGCAATTACGCGACCTGCCGGCACTTTCATTACATTAATCCTGGACATAAATTGCCGACGGAAATAAATTAAGTCGCCTTAAACCGACCACTTAGCGAGGGAATTAACCGACGTTTAATTGAAACTAGACGAGTGTAAAAAAACTCTATCTGTCCCACTCAGACTGCAGCTGATAAGTAAATCTCCTTCTAAACAAAGGATTAAACTTTCAACTTCGAGCAGCGCTAAATTATTCAGCTGTTTTTTAAGCCCCGATTACAAGTTCTGACATAATCTCCGGGTTTAGAAATCTTTCGGGGCTCTAAGTTTGAGATCTATTTCGTAAAGGTTTCAGGGTGACAGAATCTAAAGTTTACGGAGATTATGATTAAGACTTGGACAAAAAGTAAGTCATTTTTCGAGTATAATTCATTTGTACACTTAATCGTATTTATTTGCTTAACACAGAATAAACTACATTTTAAATCAAAACATGGTTAATAAAAACATAATATTTGCAATTATTTCCCTCAGCACACAGAGTTACAACACAGACACGTGTGTATATTGTATCCGACTTTCGTGATAAAAGCATCGATTTCACACAAGTCCCATGGGGTCGAAAGGACCCTAAACTAATACCTACACGATCAATAAGATTCCCCTCTACAAAGTTACAGCGTGCAGAACTATTGTGATGGCAAATGACGGCAGTGGCTGTTTTCACACGATCGTCAATAGAAGCGAATAATTATTATTTTGGATTAATGCAACTGTGCAGAAAAATCTATCAATACTTTTGTAAGGGCAAAGTTATCGCTCGTGCGTTACTTTATTTGATTAATAATTTACCTTTATTTTGAAAAATACAACCAAACAAGTAAAGATGAATTTACAACGAATCTATAATAATAATAATAAAGCCTTTTTTTGCCTTTTATTTTCTATATCTCCTAGGTTAGATTTTACAGTTTAGAGGTTAGCAGATGTTGCTAATAGCTACTTATAATCTAGTTGTTAGTTAGGTAAAGTTAGTTTTATAGAGGCTATGGGATACGGACCCCTTTTTGGGTATAGGCCCCCTCCATCTTCATCCACAACTATCTATCTGCTCCTGCGGACATCCAGTCTTATTGTCCTGCGGACATACAACAAATCTATAGGGGGCCAATTGCTACGTATACTGCAAAATGTGAGTTTGTACCAAATTGTAATATCTGGACATACCTCCCTCAGATATTATTGAAGAATCTCGTGTACTATTTTGTACTAAAAGACCTGGAGGGATACCTCATCATTATCATCAGCCTGTAGAAGTCCACTGCTGGACATAGGTCTCCCCCACACATTTCCAGGAAGAACGATTTTGAGCCCTTTCCATCCATCGACTTCCCGCGGTCCTAACAATGTCAACAGTCCATCGGGTAGGAGGACGTCCTACGCTTCGTCTTCCGGTTCGTGGTCGCCACTCGAGAACCTTTATTCCCCAACGGTAATACGGAGGGATACCTACCGTCTGGGAATTAAAGTCGTGATGATATTCCTTTTTTTCTTTTCAAAAGGGTGTTTCACTGAATACTTCCATAAAATCAATACACACACAACTCGGGTAAGAAACAAAATGATACTCGTTTAAACCGTAAGTAGAATACTTTGGAAAGTTTGCCCATAACGCCCTGAACCCTCCATGAGCTGAACTGCCTTAAAAGCTCTGGATCCGAACAATACAACTCGTTCTATTTGATTCTATTCAATCGACTACCCGCCGCTTGACAACTGACAGTTAAAGGTTCAAAACGTTTGAAGCAGTTTCTTGAGGCTTATTGCTTTAGTTTTGATCTTTTATATATCGCCGCTCTTAGGATGTAGCAGTAGCGATGGGCTTGCAACCTGTCACGCATGGGACACCAACTCCTGCAAGATATGGGTAAAAGTAGTATTTGGACGTGCCTCTGACTACTAGAGATTCTTTAAGGATGCCTAATCCTCGAAGAATCTCGGTTAGGTACTTGATACTATTTTTATTTTATTTTCTGAAGGGCTAAGATGTATAACGTGTATATTTAAGTTCTGACACTGGTACTTTTCGTAAAAGCGACATAACATTATTACCTTACGTTGGACATCTTAGCCCGGGTGGTTTTTTTTTATTAACTTTAAAGTTAAGGATATTGATTCCCAAGATTATATTTCTGTACTCTAAGCAGACGCTAAACATGCTTTTTATGATATTTGTAATACGGAATAATGTAATAACATTTTAATAATAAAGGGATTAACAAACTTTATCCATCGCACGAGTATGCGTAGTTTTACATAATCCACCGATTTTTATACTTATTCTCAGGCACTTCTCTAATATCCGTTTATTACACTATAAATGGTAAAAAATCCGTAATTGAAATTTGTATTGTACTAGCATTCGTTCACGGCTTTACTTTCATCTAGTAATAATAAAAAGTAGCCTGTATGTTATTTCAGGAGGGCTAAGATGTGTAACGTGCCAAAATTTCGTCTTTTTTCTTTCTTTTTTGTGTGAAACAAAGATATTTATTTTCTAACCTGTGCAATATCTTTACTAAAAATCTTCGTAAACTCAACTCGTTCTATCAAAGTAAGACTATTCGCTAATGTCTAATAGTCTAACTGTGATCAATATGTATTCAATGTTTACAAAAAAATATTTAAGTATTACATCGGATATTTGTATTTGACGACCGATGTGGCGCGGCAGGCGAATGTCCGCCTGCGACGCAGGAGGTTGCGTGTTCGATTCCCGCCTTGGGATAAATGTTTGAACGATCTGCAAATATTTATTCCGGGTGTTCTGGATACTTTCTATGTATAATTAAAAATATCTATGTATGTAATGTAAGTATATCAGTCATCTAGTACCCATAACACAAGCTCTGCTTAGCTTGGGGCTAGATGATGCTGTGTGGATTGTCCAGCATCATTATTATTATTATATTTGCTTCTCATATTACAAGTTTTGCTTAATTAGGGCTAGATGGTGTTGCGTGAAAGGTACACACTATTCGCAAATGTGTAGCAAGTTTGTTAAGTTGGTTTGAACATCAACAAATTCAACTTAATTGTCAGCTATCATTAGCTTATCTAAAACAACTGAGCTTATTTATTTTACGGTTACGACCACGAGTATCTTTAGAAGAGTTTGGCTTTTCCGAAATCGACGTTTTTTACGGTTACTGCTCTTTTATATTCGGCGCACAATTTTTATACTTTACATCGTGCGCAATGGTGACTTTTTTCTTTGTTTACGTTAAATCCTGACGTTTACGGAAATACATTTTTGGAGCCTTTTTCCTGCTTAAAATTAGGATACATTAACATTTTAATTAAAACATAAACTGAGGGTTTTATCTCTTAATAATCTTTAGGATCCCTAATACATTGTTCTTTTTGACGTAAACATCATTTAGCAGAGTTGTTTTAATCGTCTGTCTGGATTGTTGTTGATCTATCCATTTATAACAATCAGGTTAAAAAGAAATGGATTACGTCAAAACCTAATTTTCGTTTAAAACAGGATTCCATATATTACACTTTCATTTCATATCAACTTCTCGTACTTTGTGCTAAGACCTCAAAGTAATGTTGGTTAAAATTCTACTCGAATTACAAAACAGAATTGAAGATACCTACCGTACTAAAATACAATAAAATTGAAAAAGCTATGTTACTTCCAAAAATGACAGAAAACAAAATGTTACTTTTTTACATGAATGTGACAGTGACAATAATACAATATTTTATACATTTTATACTAAAATGTCGCATGAGCCATAGAGTTTATTTTGTAGAGGGATATAACGCTTATTCGCTGTAAAGAAAACTATCAAAATTGCCCCAAAAACATACTAAAGTGAACCACAGTCCCATAGATAAGAGAAGGGATAGGCAGTCCGGCGCCAGTATATCCATTATCCGATTATTAACACGAAACGCGTACAGAACCCTGCTAAATTATACGCACACACCCTTGATATTCACCCTACAAAGAAATTGTACCTACAATTTAACAGTTGAAATTGATACTGAAAAGGGTAAATTGAAAACGCAGATTAATGTTTAATCAATGGATTTATGTTTAATCTATGGTTGAATTAATTATCGTAATAAGCTAAGCTGTTTTTGTTTAATTCGGACGGGGTTTGGTTCAGGTTTTATTTATGTATTAATTGCTTGATAATCAAGTTATAATTTAATGATTAGGTATTTAACGTGCCTAATCAAGTGTAAGTATATAGGTTAACACTGAAGGTAAAGTTTTACTGGTATTGTTCGTTGAAAAATGTCTAAAGGTTATTTATTTTTTTCACAACAGTTATAGAACATTTTAAAAAGGTGGGTTTTCTCATTTTAGTATCATATACTATTCGAAACAGCAGCATAATCAATCTAAATAATTTTACACCTAGACGTTTGGAATTTGTAGTTTGACCATCCGTTTAAAATGTTGGTGGAACGGACCAGCCTAGCTTTAAATAGACAAAACATTTTTTTTTAATTTCATAAAATTCTAAATTTATTATGATTCATAATGGCCACACTTTGAAACAATAATAATTTGAAATTCGAAGTTCGAACGCATGACATTGCGCTCTAACGTTAGTAACTATACTACAGTGTAGTATAGTTGAGGAAGAAAAACGCCATCTTTTTCTTCAAAACCAAATGACAGCCGACTTTACTTTTTTTACCGACTCGACTTGACTCAGAAGCATTTTATTCAACTCACTTGACATTGGCAAAATTGTCCGAATGACGGACACATGCCACAAAAAAAAAAGTTTAGTCCAAAACTACGGAAATTTTACGTCATCTGGTAGAATAGTCATGCATTCTCACGTGTTGTTTATGTTTATACTACTTTGAATACAAACCATCAGTTTCCGAAGTAAAGTCAGTGAGTGATATACGGCAACATTTCAATCACCCCGCTTATTAGTCGGTTGAACAAACAACTGTCAAGTTGAATCACATCGGCCCGGTATCGTGTTTTCCTGTTTTTCCTCTCAGATGGAAATGTTCTCTCCAATTACCATTATTACGTACGTTGTAGTACCATCTTAGAAATTACACTTTTTGATATGAAGAAATATTTAGGCCAGGGTCGGATTATGTAAAGAACAATTAAGTTGTATTGATAAATTCCCAAACGAAATCAATGGTATTATAAACTTTTTTTTATTATGCAGGTGTACAATTATTTATGTAAACGCTTAAATAAACGAATTACTAATTATATCTTCCGTATGGGTTCTCTCACCCCACTCGTACCCATCTAGTTAGGCAACGCTCTATTTAGATGGGTGACCGATAATACCATCATCTTTTTTTTGTATGCTATTGTTAATAAAACAAGAATATTGCGCACCTGATGTTAAGTGGTAACCATCACCTATAACAAAGCATTGCCTTGTAAGTTATGCATGTTATAGATACGTACCCTACGATGCACTACTCTGCGTCCACTAACCTGAGGTATACTGGTGCTTAACGGAGTTGAAAGCGCCTGGAATAAAATGTTAGATGTGTAATTAACCCGTAATTTCACCGGCACCCACACCCTTTAAACCGGGACACAGTAATGCGAGCATAACTGCTTGGCGTCAGAAGTAGGTACGGTTGTAGTTCTTACCTGGATGAGCCTTTTCACAAAAAGCTCTACTACTACTAAAACTGGTAAACAGAGGTAACTCAACATCACTTAAAAAACATAATATAAAAAGTAAAGTGCACGACAACTGAACCAGTTATAAAAGAGCTAAAATACAAAAACACTGGCTAAAAGGGTCTTTGTTTGATAATAAATGTCAAGTTCAATGCTTCGAAAACCCAGGCGTGTCTTTTTTCTGCTAAAAGGAGTCAATTTCAACTGACCCCCACTTTCCGAGACGTATCCCTCCCGATTTCCGACAGTCTAGAGCTTTTGGGATTCACCCTTACCCCCAAACTAAACTTTGGCTCGTTTATTGAGTCCAAGGCCAAAACAGCTGCAAAAAAACTAGGCGTATTATCGAAGGTGAGGCAATACTTCACACCGGGACAGCTTTTGAACTTGTACCAAGCGCAAGTCCGGTCGTGTATGGAGTATTGCTCTCATCTTTGGGATGGCTCTGCCAAATATCAGCTTGAGGCCTTGGAAATCATTGAGAGACGAGCCAAAAGACTTATAGGCGACGTTGCATTAGTCAAGTCTAAGTTACATAGTCTTGAGCATCGTCGCAAGGTAGCCAGTCTGTCGGTGTTCTACAGGATGCATTTCGGTGAGTGTGCCTTGGAGCTCCACAACTTAATTCCCCCATCTCCGTTCTATCATCGGACCACCAGACGTACGGAGATGAGACACCCATTCATGGTTGACACCCCTTCCACCCGCACCAAGCGCTTTGCCTCAACTTTTATTATGCGTACAGCAAAGGATTGGAACTCGTTGCCGTCGTCTGTTTTTCCGATCACGTATAATTTGGATGTCTTCAAGAGAAGAGTGAATAGGTATCTTCTAGGTAAACGTGCTACACCGTAGACTGCGTCATCACTTAACATCAGGTGAGATTGCGGTCAAACGTTTACCTATAGAATGTAAAAAAAAAAAAAAAAAAAAAAAAATGAAATCGTAAGGCGGGAGTGTCACAGACGGAGAACTATTGAAACTTTTAAGATAAAGGCACACTAAACTCAGTTTAGAAATAAATTCAGTAAGTTCCGCGACGTGAGGAAACTTCTTACTTACTTACTTTATCAATTGTGTTTAAATGAAAGGGGAAACTTGATACGCTGTACAAGTAGGTAAAACTATTTGTAGAAAACTTTTTTATAGTGAGACATGTATTTTTAGTGCAATAAAGGCTTAAATAAATACAATATAAAAATATCTACTAGGTATTTTTTTTTTTGTGTAAAAGATATTGGTAAATTATAAATTGGTATGTACAAAATTAACATCAGGTGGACCATCTGCTGTAAACAAGTTCAAATTATAAAAATAGAGAACAAACATCTATGTTCATCACACAATATAATTGCTTGTCCTTGGTGGAAATCGAACCTAGGGAAAGCCTATAAAAAGCAAAGCTACTACTCACTGAGCTGTGAACACACACACAGCACACACATTTTTTAAAACAGATATTGAAACAAACATAGGCGTATTTCACACTACCGCTTCCTATTTCTATAAATATAAACAATTAAGTAGTTACAAAACGGCAACAGAATAGCAACAAAGACCCATTTTGTTTCCAATTAAACAGCTTAATTATTGACGTGCTGAATCGATCTAAACTTTTTCAGTTACCAGAATAAGGACATTACTCGGACAACTTGGCACGCCCGCCTCGTGGGGTGAAAAATACCGATAACTGAGAGGTTAAATGGGTCTGTATTCGGTTACTAATAGTTTTACAGTGAGGTATTTTACGTGCACCGATTTTAAAACTGCTTGATCGCTGCAGTATTAATGAAAAGGTTATTAAAAAAAAACGAGTGTGCTCTAATATACGAAACGTAATGGGGTATGAGAGAAAGAGCGAAAGAACAGGGCTTTCATACCCCCTCCGTAGTAGTGTTAAACGTTTAACGCAACCTTGTTAGAAGTCGCATAAGAAGTATTACTTCAAAAATAACTATGTACAATAATGGGCTTGCAACCTGTCACGTATAGAATACGAACTACTGCAAAACTTGGGTATGTACCAAACGTAAATAGTTGGACGTACCTCTGACTAGACTACACCCCTTGGACATTGACAAATAACTTCACGACTTCCATCCACAGGCACGGTAGATATCCCCTCAGACCTCTTTGTATCAAGTACATACTCGAGATTCTATATCTAAGGGTAGTCAGAGATACGTCCAAATATTACATTTGCCCCTAACCTACATACGGTTGCAAGCTCATCGCTGTTAAATTGTAATGCAAGCATTTAAATTATAAGGGTTAATTATAATGGCATTTTGTCATAAAAACTAAAATAATATTTGTTAGCAAAGGTCCTAGAATACGGCCCTGAGTAGATACCGTAGGTTCGCTTTTCAATCATAATTTCATCCATGAATTGAATTCAATTTCCGAACTGTATTCATCCACAATTTACTTCGATATTTAAATAATCATTCAATGCGAAACGCCCACACCATTAACTCTAAATTCAAATTTCTCAACCGTCACTATCAAAAACGTCTCCTGCAAGTATCGTCTAACATCAGAAGTCCATTTGGTCGGTTTTTACCAAGCATCTTGGTTCTTTCCGATAGTCGATACGTCTTGAGGTTTAGGCGTCCCCACCTTTTGAAATTCAACGATATTTTAATGGCCACTATCGTGCTTCGATTGATTTTCCCCGTTTCTTTTTTTTCTTTTTCACCCAAGTTCCGCTCTTGAGCTTTGACAGAGCCCGATATTGCTTTGGCCCGACTTTTTATTTACTATCTGAATAAACAGAGCGTTCGCCAATGGTTTGATTTCGACCAGAATTTTGTTTTACTGAATTTCCAATTATTCTATAAGTATACTTTGCGAAGCGTGTTTGATTTGTGCCTACTTTTTTTATACAATTTGCTGATGGAACAAGCATATGGCCCACCTGATGTTAAGTAGTTACCATAGCCTATAATAAAACATTGCCTTGTAGGTCACGTTAGTTAGGATACAATTTGCTTGCCTTACAATACTCTGCTCTGCGTCCATCAACCTGAAGCATACAGGTGTTAAGCCTCATGTGCCTGTAATTACACCGGCACCCACACCCTTCAAACCGGAACACAGCAAGCTGCTTGGCGGCAGAAATAGGCATGGTGGTAGTACTTCCCCGGACGAGCCCTTTCAACCTTTCAAACGACTTATAAAAATAGTGGAATGTCCATCATAGTGAGAGCTCTATCGATTTGGGTGTGGTTTGAAATTCATTGAGCACAAATATATCAATTACTAGCCAAACGCGCGTGACTTTGTCCGCGTTAAGTTTATTTCATACAAACTTGTACCTGTGTTGAACTTGTTTAATTTAGGGTTGAATTTCGGGATTTCTTTTCTTAGTACATCGGTACGCACCAAGGCATTTGTCTATATGTAAGTCAGTCAGTCAGTCAGAACAAAGATTCTTGTAAATGGTATATATAAGAGCACTGGTGATCTAGTGGGAGTGAGCCTTGTGATCGTAAGGTTGTAGGTTCGAGTCCGGTCGTGCACTAATGAATCTATCTATCGAAAACTGTATGTGCGCAATGTTAGTATTCTAGGAGCGGCAATAATCTTGCAACCTGTCACGCATAGAATTACCAACTACTGCAAAATGTGTGTATGTACCAATTGTAATATATGGACGTACTTCTGACTATCCCCATTAGAAATTTCATAGAATCTCGAGTAGCTACTTGGTACCAAGAGGTCTGAGGGGATATCTACCGTACCACTGGATTAAAGTCATGAAGCTTCTTTCTTCTTTTTCTGTTCTACTATAGAGCTACCAGTACTTAAATGAAGCTGTCAGTACCGATACCTGGCAGTTTTGTTAATTACCCTGACTGTTTAAACTGATGTAAATAGTTCTATTATCGTTAGTAAAAGCGAGAATTAATTGAAAATTAATATTGTGACATACCTAAACAAGCTTTTACAGAGTCAGGTGCAACCGATGTGGCGCGGCGGGCAAATGTCCGCCTGCGACGCAGGAGGTTGCGGGTTAGATTCCCGCCTTGGGATAAATGTTTGTACGATCTGCAAATATTTATTCCGGATGTTCTGGTTATTTTGTATGTATGATAAAAAATGTCTATGTATGTAATATATTGTATTAAGTATATCAGTCATCTAGTACCCATAACACAAGCTCTGCTTAGCTTGGGGCTAGATGATGCTGTGTGGATGGTCCAGCATTATTATTATTATTATTTTTTTATATTATTATTTGCCTTGTATGGCTTTTTTTGACCTTTTTTACTTTTTTGTCTATTCTTCAGTATTCGGATCTCAGCTCGATTACCGTCAAACAAAACCGCTCAATAAACATACAATGTTTACATCAACCATTTTTTAATTGTGGGAATCCACACAAACACTGTGAGATTCCCCAATCGCACTATGTAAACGTTAGGAGTCAACATTTACATTATTTACGTATTTGCCAAGTGTAAATATTTTCTAGTAAAATAAATAGAACTATTGTAAGACGGTAAAGTTATAGTAAGTGTGATAGTCGTGTAAATAGTGTATTTTGAATTTCGCTTTAGTAGTAGAGCTCTTAGTGAAGGGCTCGTCTGGGGAAGTACCACCACTATGCTTATTTCTGCCGCCAAGCAGCTTGCTGTGTTCCGGTTTGAAGGGGGTTTTGTGATTACTTACTAATAATAACGAATTCGCGCGCATTTCGCTCGTATTCATACTTACTAATAATAATCATACTAATATTATAAAGAGGAAAACTTTGTTTGTTTGTATTGAATAGGCTCCGAAACTACTGGACCGATTTGAATAATTCTTTCACCGTTGGGAAGATACACTATCCCCGGGTGACATAGGCTATATTACATTTTCAAAAAAATTAGGGATCCTTACTAAAACCCGTGCGAAGCCGGGACGGACCGCTAGTTTCATATAAATTTAAAGCCCCGGTGGTCTAGTGGAAGCGACCCTGCCTTCTGATCCTAAAGCCGTGGGTTCAAATCCGGTGCACCTATGGATTTTCCGTTCGAAAAATGTATGTACGCAATGTCAGTGCTCTCAAACGGTGAAGGAAAACATCGTGAGGAAACCAGTTAGTATTCTATCAACAGCGATGGGCTTGCAATCTGTTACGTATGGAATACTAACTACTGCAAAATGTGGGTATGTACCAAATAATAATAATAATAATGCTGGACAATCCACACAGCATCATCTAGCCCCAAGCTAAGCAGAGCTTGTGTTATGGGTACTAGATGACTGATATACTTAATACAATACTATATTACATAGATAGATATTTTTTATTATAGGTACATAGAAAACACCCAGAACACCCGGAATAAATATTTGCAGATCGTACAAACATTTATCCCAAGGCGGGAATCGAACCCGCAACCCCTGCGTCGCAGGCGGACATTCGCCCGCCGCGCCACATCGGTCGTCAAATGTAGGTACTATCTGGTCATATCTCTGACTAACCTCTTAGACTTAAAAATATCGAGTAGGTTGGTACTTTGATATCGGAGGGGATATCTACCGTGCTTGGGGATTACAGTCGTGATGCTATTTCTATCATTTACAGCAGCAGGTAACTTTTACCAACTCTTTAGCGGATACAAAGCTTCCGTCTGCTTCATCAAACATTGAAACAGCGCGTAACAAAAAGTTTCAACTCGCCAAAACAAAACAAAACTCAATAAGCTCGCTCATTGATCATTTCGAATTCGAATTATTATTGGTGTTCGATACAACTAGAGTTGAGCACTACTCCGACTAAATCTAAAAATATCTAAAAATGTATGCGATGGGCTTTTAATCTGTCACGTATGAAATACTAACTATTTACTTATTTATTCATAGTAAGAGAACTGAAGGGATATCTACCGTGCTGGGGGATTAACTCGTGACGCTATTTCCGCTCGTGACAAAAATACCGTTTTTAGTTAATATATTCCTAAGTTAGTTTAAATAACTTGTCAAAAAACACAGATTTCTTTGATAATAGACAATACCTACCATGGTGCGCAGATTTATGCTTGATTAATCTTACGCTAGACTAAGAAATAGCGTCACCAGTTAATCCCTAAGCACGGTGGATATTCCTTCAGATCTCTTAGTATGAATGAATGAGTAGGTAGTTAGTATTTCATACGTGACAGATTACAAGCCCATCGCCGCTGCTAGCTAACTGATTTCCTCACGTTGTTTTCCTTCACCATTTGAGAGTTTAAATGTTTATGATTAATCATGCATAAATTCTGCCAAAACTGGTATGAGAACAACAAAACCAATAACCCAACCAACCCAAGAGAGGTTTGTCCAGGTGTGAACTTATTCAGGCTAAAGTTTATGAAACAAAAAACATGATGAGTTTCTTTTATTGGCCTTGGGTCAAAGGAAGGTCAAATATGGAAGGAACGGTGGAAGGAAGGAAGGTTAACTTGAATTGGATGGATCAGCTGAAAATACGAATAGAAAATTTGCTATAATTGACTATGATAATGGCATTCGTTTTTCTCCGTCTTTTCTGATTGCCCTTGCAACACTAGCCACGACCAAGTTTCGAGTTTCGCTAACGACTCTCAAAGAGACTCCAACGGCCAGTTCATTATTTTCGAAAATGGAACGTGATAGGTCCTTTTTCATTTTCGCCTCTCTCTGTCTCACTTTGTTGATGAATGATCGGACCGCGTGGCATATCGGCATTGTCGCTGTGTTTTTTCACGATATGACGCATTTAGGCTTCACGACTTTCCTATAAAAATAAACGATATGGACCTATTACACTGATAGTAGTCTCCTATTATTTTTAATGGGATATCTTTGACGCTAAACTAACAGAAAATTGATAAATGAACTATCTCAACTCTAAATTGATTTCAGATAATTATGCTCAGTTTCGCTAAATAATCAGAAGAAAATAACGATGATATAGACAAGTCACCAATTGGTGACATCATTTACGCTGGTATATAATATTACAGGAGACGTTTCAGTCACCCTCTTTTGTTTATTTATGGGAGAACCTTCGATTAATGAGTGAATAGATGACGGGTCACATACAAAATCATAGCTAAAAGCTTTCCGCGTGAATATATACTTAGACAGCTATATTTGTTTACTAACGAAGTGAGAAAAAAATGATAAACAGTTTAAGTTCAACCAAATTATAATCATGACACTTAGTAAATAATGTCACTAATTGTCAAAACAAAATCTTATTTACGCAGACGTTTTTTTTGCGCCGACCCAAAATCTAGAGGTATCATTGATTGAAGGGGAGAAAAGAAAAAATTGTAAATATTACTACCTACCTAGTACTTCCTACCTACCTAATTACTAATTACCTATCTAGTAGATTCTAAAAACCACGATAGTAAATAAGCCGCAACATTATTAAAAAGCAACAACAAAATATAATAAGTATTAAGTACCAACTGTGTTTCGAATAGTAAAATTTCGAGATTCGAAATATGAATTTAAAAATGTTGACCTTCTCTTTCTCCAGGCGATTCGAAATTTGAATTCAAAAATGTAGCCCTCCTTTTTCTTCATGCGAAAGTGACAGTAACGTTTTCTCCTGGGGTTAATTACTTACCTGTTCATTCCTTTCAAAATTGCCATTGCATTAATAACAATTAGCAAGCTCTCGTCTTTAATAATTGAATCTGCGTCTTCAGTGCCGAGTTAGCGAAAATTAAAATATTATTAGACTTGTAGCAAGTAAGGGTTATTCACTTTATTTTGGTAGTAGGTAAGCTCAGCTAAATATAACTTTAAGAAATGCGAGTTTTATCAAAATTTCAGTCCAATACATTTCTCCGTTCATATTTGAAAGGAGAAAAATATGGTGCATTTTCTCGACCAGCACTGTATTCAGCCCGTATGAATCTCGAGTCGAAAGCTCGCTGTCGACGATTCCCACTCGCCCGGATATCTCCGGATTCCCTTATAATTTCTTTTTGATACCGGAATAAGTCCCATTCGGGAACTTAAATTACGTATGGTGTAGGAGCGGTATCGAGATTCGTATCGAGAGGCGAATAAATCTGCGCGCTTCGCTACGTCTGCCGGGAAGCCGCCATATTGGATTACTGGAAAAAGTATTCTCTTAAGTTTCATTAAGCGATGGGACAGGATAGGGAATGGTATAAATCGGGATTCGGGTAAAGTTTTCGACGCTTGATTTAGTTGTGGGACACAGAGTTTTCCAAAGCTTGGCAAAAGCTTTTGGAGTGGTGAAATTTTTCCTGCTTTTAAAAAGAATGGCTATCTGATAACTCTATAGATAATGTGTTTTACATTTATTTCATAGAATCAAAGTGATCATTTGGAATAGTCTTATCATCATCATCATCAGCCTGTAGAAATCCACTAGGGTATGAAAATAACTTCACGCGGACGAAGTCGCACTTGTTTCCACTAGTCTGTAAGCTTATTTTTGTATTCAATTAGGCACTTCTTGCCTTGAGCATTAAATATCTAATGTGTCCAGTAATCCTACCTTCAATTTAGTCTCTCTTGTACCATGAAAGTCCATGAAATTTGGACAATCTATAATTATGCCAAATCGCCCCAAGAATTTACCTCAACCCAAAAATTCAACCCTACATAGTTCTGCAGAACCCTAAATAGCTTCACAATCCTTACGGTGTCTGTTCGCTCATTAAATACCAACCCTTGGGCACTATCACGTGACAATCGAGAACTGCTATTGGAGGGAGAAAAACCCTAGCTTAAGACCTTACTGATGTAACTCACTGTCAGAATAAAAAAAGAATTTGTAAGAGATTCTGTACTAGATGAGGCATTTTTAGTTTTCTATATTTAAAATATTGAAATATAAAAAGTTTTTTTTTAATATTGAAATAGGCTGCAATATTTTTTATTAGTTGCTAGTTTTAATGTTTTATATTAAATTGTGAGAACCTATCCTGCCTATGCAAATGCAGCAAAGAATTTCTAATAATAACTTTTCTGTTTGTTTTCAAAGTCAAAAGATATTTTATTAATGGATTCATAAAGATTATTATATAATTTTATTTCGGTTTGCGAACTCAATTTCAAACTGAAATCCAAAATCCGGAAAACGAAAAAATCTCAGAATAATAATAATAATAATGCTGGACAGTCCACACAGCATCATCTAGCCCCAAGCTAAGCAGAGCTTGTGTTATGGGTACTAGATGACTGATATACTTAATACAATATATTACGTACATAGATATTTTTTATTATACATAGAAAATACCCAGAACACCCGAAATAAATATTTGTAGATCGTACAAACATTTATCCCGAGGCGGGAATCGAACCCGCAACCTCCTGCGTGGCAGGCGGACATTCGCCCGCCGCGCCACATCGGTCGTCGAAGAATCGGCCAACACTTCCTCGTTACTAAACCGAAATTAGGCAAGAATCTAAGGCTTGGTTCCTACCGTTTTAATAACATGTTATAAAAACACAAAGTAATATAACATAAAGCTCTAGTCCAACTTAGTGTGGTTTATGTAAGAAGGAATATGTAAGCAGGTTTGTTTACAAGTTATATCCTTAAGATTTTACCATATTAAATTCTGTTTCAAAGATATATATCTTAATATACAAAACCATTGAGTTGATGGGGTTGCCATATACAGCTACCCATCAACTCAGTTTTCCAATTTTCCTTGAAGTCATCAAAGCGTCGTAAACTTTTCAATTATTATACAGAAACAAAAAATAAAAGTGAAATCTATCGGTGAATCTCGTAGTAAAACAAGGAGATGGACTTTTTACAACCAGTCATTTGCTGTCACGAATTACGAGAAACGAACGGCTTGGTTTAATATCCATATTAGGCATTATTTAGCCTCCTTTTTAGGGCTGTCAAGGCAGCAAGATGTCGTTTATAATACAGTCCTAATTCTCAGTACGAAATATCATCAAAATTTATGTTTCAACCGTGTGAATCTTCAAATGGTATTCTTCGCAACTGACATCTGAGACTGACCAAAGTTTGTAAAGCAAAGTCTTGTCTCAGCTCTAAAAAAATGCGAGAATTAGGCCTCTGCTGATAGTTCCTTCTAACTTCCAATATCTTACAAGCGTGTCTTATTATTACTAAGAATCGTTGGTTAACGGAGAAACCTTCGTTTCATTGGTTACCATGACAATTTGGTCCAATGATGTTGTAGTAGTAGGCCTTAGTGCAGGGCTCATCCAGGGAAGTACTACCACCATGCCTATTTCTGCCGCCAAGCAGCTTGCTGTGTTCCGGTTTGAAAGGTGTGGGTGCCGGTGTGATGACAGGCACACGAGGTTTACTAGTATGCCTCAGGTTGGTGTACGCAGGGCTGTGCATCGTATGGCACGTACGTGACCTACAAGGCAATGCTTTGTTAATGCTTACTACTTAACATCAGGTGGGCCATATGCTTGTTCTACCAGCAGTAGCATAATAGTTAAAAAAGGTGCGAGTTTATCTGACAGCAGTACAAGAATGTATTAAATTCGTACCATTTGTATACTCCTAACCCTCATAGCTTCGTCATACCTTAATCAGATTCATCCTTCTTTACCAGAAAACACTAAATAAAAATTAATTATTTATTATTATTTTTAGCCTATACTGTCCCACTGCAGGGCAAAGGCCTCCCTACCTTTTTTCCAACTTTCTAGGTCAAGGGCCAAGTTGAACCAGTCTGGAAGATGTACATCTAACTCTTCACGCCATCTCCGTGGTGGTCTGCCGCGCGGACGTCTTGCATTGGGCACCCAATCAGTTGTGGTCTTAGCCCAACGATCGTCAGACATGCGACAGACATGGCCAGCCCAGTCCCACTTGAGCTGTGCAGATTTTTTGCTCACATCGAAACCTTGGTTTGTGCTCGCAGTGTTGAGTTTCTGATTAATGTTAAATAATCATAAAAATTTATATGAAAGGGTTATTGTATGAGGTTTAAAAGTTAAAAAAATATTTTTTTAAAACCTTATTCAACTCCAATTCAAAAGTTTGATGCTTTTTTAGATAGCTTTTGGGAAACCAAAAGAGGGATTTCCAACAAAATAATGCATCCGTTTTCAGTGATGGCAGCCCTATTTGATGCGAAATGGCATTCGAGTGAGTTTTTATAGTTGGGCGATATAACCCTTTCCCTAAAAGTAGGGAACATATGAAAGCAGTGATAAAGGGGAGCGTCGTGTAGGGAGGTCGTGTTTGCAAAAATTAGACACGTTTGACACTCAGTACTTGAGCAACTCTCGTAATGTTACAGTATAACCTAGGTAATGGTTTAACTTAAAAATAGAAACTTGGGCTCTAACGCATTAGGTGGTTCAACCAGTTGCCCAGAGTCAAGGTTCAAATCTTGAAGTTACAGAGAATAGAAACAGGTTTCCCTTTGGGTTCGTAAACGAATTGGCCCAATCAGGTGGCCAATAGTTCAGGAGTCTTCAATGCTCCAATTCACAGGTTCAATGAGATCATTGATACAGTCTTTTTTTAATATAATTTCCGCTGATTGGGATGCCTCATAATAATGTTTATGCTTAGACAAGAGACTATACAGTAATCAGCTCTAACTTTACTGCAGCATAAATAAGCTTAAAGCTGGATATCAGTATGAGTTGAAGAAGAAACGACACCTAAAACTGTTAAAATCATCAAAATAATTAAATAAAACGATCTACTAGAAGGTCCGTAGTAAATGAAGGTACTAAAATGCAGGTAAAAATAAAAAGTTTACGGTCACAGTAACCTGGAAAATCTAACTAGAACTGCTATTTTAAGATATGGCCTATAAAACATAATGTGTAGTATAGCTAGTTTATGAACCTATCGGGAACCTATAACACTTCAGTTTCTATTGGTTGACTTTATGCAAGTATTGAGACTTGAAAACTTGTACAACGTAGACGGTGTCCATGTCAATCGTTTCTTTTTTCATTTCACATGCTTAAAGAACAAGCAGATGGCCCACCTGATGTTAAGTAACCAGCTTTGCCTTGCAAGTCACGTTCGTTATGAACGCCTACGACGCACTGCTTTGCGTCAATCGCCTGAGGCATACAGGTGTTAAGCATCATATGTTTGCAACTTTACCGGCACCCACACCCTTTTGACCGGAACACAGCAAGCTGCTTGGTCGCAGAAATAGGTATGGTGGTAGTACCTCCCCAGACGAGCCCTTCTCTAAAAGCTCTACTACAAGTTAGTTAATTCAGGCTCTGCTACTACTAAAACTAATGCATAATTAATATACCAATGCAATAAATTTGTAACCCATAAGACTGTTAATATTTATGAGAGTTTTTATATAAGCTGAATCAGCTATAATTCTAGTCTATGGCTATTTCTATATTTTGCAATTAATTGTGCAAATATTTGTGTGGGTGCTGGTGAAATTACAGGCACATGAGTCTTAACATCTGTATGTCTCAGGTTGATGGACGTTGAGTAGTGCATGGTAGGGCACGTTCCTAACGAGCCAATACGAGGCAATACTTTCGATCCAGCAGCATGTTGTATAAAAAAATAAAAAAAGTTGGTATTCCTTACGTTAGAGGTTACAAACTCATCGCCGCTGCTAACTGGTTTCCTCACTATGTTTGCCTTCACCGTTTGAAAGCACTGGCATTGTGTTCCAAGAAAATTGTATTATTATTATTATTTTAATTAATTATTTGTCTAACATAACATCTCAAAAGCATACATAATTTCTAAATCCAAGTCTTATCTTCGCTAATATTTAGTTCGTCAAACCTATAATCCTAACTTTGCCATACTGAAGTTTACCATAGACGCGTCTGAATAGCTTAGAGGGGCTTACAACACCGAATCATCGGGTAACTTGTAGCAGAGTTGGAAACTGGACTAGGTACCCACAGTATCTGATGGCGAGTTGGAAACTAGAAGTTCGAAAGAGTTTATTGGTCGGCTCTAATTGGCGACACGGTCTCGCAGATTTCTGATTGGAGGACTTGAGAAAGTATTGAATTGGAAATGGCTAGAAGAAATGGAAAAGCAAAAGTTTTAGACGATGCTCGTGGTTCGATTGGGCTATAACGACTTTACCGATTTGGATGAAAAGAAAATCTTTATTTGCCTCTTTATGTAAAAAGTTTTTTTAAATTCTGTCATTGTTATTCTAATTGATAGGAGTTATTCTGTGATATATTTTCTAAGTAAGAATATCAAGAATTTTACAGGTATGAAGCAAGTGTAAAGCGTTTACTCAGTAATATGATAAAGAAATATTTGTTCTCATTTTGAGTTACATTGCGCAGTAACGCAACAACACTCTTTGGTGTCAAGTTGCCATTGCCAGTCAGTCCGAGCAGTGTTATTCAAAATTTAATATCAATACGAAAAGTCGTTCATTGTTTTATAGCAAGTTAGCAAATAAAGTCAGTAGCAAAAAATAGATTATACATTTCTGTTTTTATTGGAAAACAAAACTTGACTGTAGTAGATTTAGTCAGATCTTTTTATTATGTTCATAAAAATGCCGTGATGCTATTTATCACGACTTTAATCCTCAAGCTCGGTAGATATCCCTTCAGATCTCTTAGTACCAAGTACCAGCTCGAGATTCTTCTATGATGTCTAGGAAGAGGAATTCAGAGGTACGTCCAAATATTAGATATTTTGGTATATATCCACAGTTGACAGGGTGACGGGTTACAAGTCTGTCGCCGCTGCTAGCTAATTTTGTTTAAATCTGACTTGAATACTATTCATCTACTTTTGTCGCTGCCTGTACGTAATAGCATTGAGAATATTGACAATCCAGCTCGAACATAACAAACTTAGACCTACCATTCCTTTCAATATTACGTTTCGTCCCCGTAAATATGATTGGAGGGTTAAGGTCCGAGAAAAATCTGACCTTTCAGAACAATAGGATATAGGACAATCTCGCTTGGCACTTCCAAAGGCGATCAAAGTGAAATGAACTTTATGACACAGGTTTTAGATTCAATATGGATCGAATAGACGATCCTCATCATCTAATCAGCCTAGTCGTAGTAGTTTTAGTAGTAGTAGACCTTTAAGTAAAGGACTCGTCCAGGAAAGTACTACCACCATGCCTATTTCTGCCGCCAAGCAGCTTGCTGTGTTCCGGTTTGAAGGGTGTGGGTGCCGGTGTAATTACAGGCACACGAGGCTAGGCGAGGTATGTCTCAGGTTGATGGACGCAGAGTAGTGCATCGCAAGGGCACGTTGGTAATGGGCGTGACCTGCGAGGCAATAATACTCTGTTATAGGTTATGGTAACCACTTTACGTAAGGAGGGCCATCAGAAAATCTAATTGTTGAGATTAATGGAATAGTTTTATAGCTACAATGTTATTGTATATTTTTATTAGCTATGATATTATAATTTATGTTATTGGAGTGAAACTTCTGTGTGTTAGTGTAACATCTACTGTGAATATCAGGGTGCTTGTGAGCTTGCACCCTCATAATATCTATAGGGGCGCCGTCAACACAAGGTGCGGGGTCAATAATAGGAGGTCAAATATTTGCGATGCCGGCGCGGGTCCGTCACCTAAGATGTTTATTCTCAGAGTATTGGTGTAAGGTGATGAGAGAAGCGTTTATAGTTGAGGCCTTTCTTAAGTATAGAGAAAAATGAGAAAGCGAATACGTAGTTATATTAGTTATAAACAAAACTTTAATCTAAAGTATTTTGTATTTTTAGTCATGAATCCTATCGAATGTTGGTTTGACGATATATTTCTAGCGATATCTTAGATCTTATCCACTTTATCATGTGGTATTTACTATTGAAAACTCAAAAAAAATTCCTTAATTTTAGATCTGTGATTTTTTTCAAATGTTTTCTTAGTATACGCTTCCGTACATGTGGATCTATCTCTTATTCTATTAGTACGTAAATTGAATGAAAAAAGATACCCTTAAATTAGAAGTTTTTGGACCAGTGATCTAGACGGCACGTTTTATTTTACATTAGATGTTCGATCAGAACTTTGATTCCTATAATATTGGATACCCTCGTCATAACGCGGTTTGGTCTCTACACTACTGCAATCAAAGTGTAAGATATAAAATAGGTGTTACTTCCCTGTGTGAACTCTAACATAAACTTTGTATTTCACAGCCAAATTGATTAATACTTTTTATGTGTGAATTTATTTTAATACGAAACTAATGTTTACTAATTGTATTTTCATTCCTATCCCCTTAGATCCTTAGATACTCAAATGTTCTCTCTCGCTTCTCTTATCCAACACATTTGCGCCCAATCCCAATAATACATTTTTGGAATAAACTTGAGTCGGGTTACGTTTTATTTTTTTTCTGCGTAAGAAACAAGGTTTGTTTTGTTTATTCCATAAAGATATAGTTTTCGGTATGAACACGACAAATCCCTTAGATAACCTCATGTGTTATTCAGAAGGTAAGTAACTGCTCATTGATTCTCTTATATGTTTCTGCTTGGCAAATTGTAACCTTTGTGTCGTTTGGAGAGCCTTTACGCCAACGCCTAGAATTATATTATACTTTATTTATATAAAAATATAAGCTCACGTGTTTAATCCTCAGGCACGGTATATATCTACACGGTGTTACACTTGATACATTTGTTTAACGCTCTACCAAACGTGAATAAATAAACATTGACATACATTTGATGCAACGTCATCTAGCCCCAAACAAGCATATTTTGGAAGCTGGTAAAATACATATATAGTTTTTTGTAAATACGTGCTTAGGATACAATATAGAACCCAGACAGAACAAACATCTATGTTCATCACAAATGATTGTCCTCTATGGGAATCGAACCCACCACCTATAGCGCAGATTTACTACTAACTGAGCTGTGAGGCCATTCAAATTAGATACATACATAACCATATACAATAATTAATATATTATTGCACAAACATCATTCAAATTCCATTTCCATGCATATGGATGATGTGGCGAATTAAATTAATTATGATGTACACCTGTTGGTGAGTAATGGCTACAGACCACAGTCTTGGCAATGCTGATGGGCCAATATTGGCGGAGGCAGTTAGTGGTATTGTGGTGATTAGTTTCAATAGGGGTGGAAGGGAGAGAAGGGTCGCGGTTCGATTAAGTCGGGTTTCCGCGGTGGATTTGACGTTATTAGAAACACCTTATCTGAAAACCTTTCTCCGAAACTAGCAAGACATTAGACAACCGCTTTTTATCGGTTCAAAGTAATTTTCTATGTTCTACATCGAGTCTAATTCTTATTATTATATCAGGTTCTGTTATGTACTGAAAATTATAAGAAAAATTGCTCAATCGAAACTCAAAACATATAGCTACTGTCTACACACAATAAAGCAATAAAAACAGACAATTTTTTAGAACCAGTCAGTATACACTGGTAGTTAGGTTTTTATGTTTTCATCGTGCATTTTTTTCATATAAATTTTTCGTATAATTTTTTTCTTGTGGATAAATGGCGTACGCTGATTTGCACACTCAGAGCATCGCGGAAGAGTTTTTATGTATAATTAATATATGTTTTCATAGGATAAAAATAACTTTTTCTTTTATACTTCTTTCTTCTGGAATATGCAGCATGGCCCACCTGATATGAAATAGTTATCAACACCTATAAACAAAGCATTACCTCGCAGGTCACGTTTGTTAGGAACATGTCCTACGGTACACTACCTTGCTTCCATCAGTCTTCAAACCGGAACACAGCAAGCTGCTTCATAACTATCAAATGAACCAACTTATAGTCATCTACCGTGCCAATAATTAGCACTGGCATCCAGCACCAGAAATAACCATAACTTGGCATCTATTATATTGCTCTCAAGGAGCACAAAAACGCATGCTGTCCTAACTTCAGCAGTCCCAGTGCCTTTTAGGCGGCCTAAAACTCAAGAAAGAAAGGAAGGCCGGCCGGTTACTACCTACTTCATATTTCACACTAAAAGCGTACAATATTTCTCAGTTACAATAAAATACAGTACGCATACAAGTTACGACAAGAACCGTTAATAATATAGTGTCGGTGACAGCCCTGATTCTCTAGAGCCGACTCCAGGGCCTCTCTTGAGAGGAAAGCTGTACGCAGGTGTCGACCATAACTTATAGGGGAATCCGCTGAGTGCGAGTGTGGTGTGAATTTAAAATCGTACAGCGTTTCATACACCCTGTATTTTATGGAAAGTGGGTAGTTTAATAAAAAATAATAGGGTATAACGGGAGCTATATAATTTTAAGATACGGGTTTGATACCTAGAAAGGGTAATACCTAGTGTTATATTTTAGGTCCACACCATAGTATTAGATTTGCAAATTTTGTATTGCAAACAGAAGTTTTCTCACACCTAATTTACGCTAGAACTTCAAGTATCATGACACTATACAGAATACACTTAAAATAGCACTAGAAAAACAATTACAATGAAAAATCAATTTTTGGTGGCATCAAAATGACTGTGGTAAGAATATTTAATCAATATAAAAACCGGCAATCACAGAGAATTCTATTATAATATTATATATTTTTTATATATTATTTTAAATCATATTTAAGCCTATCAAAAATGTCTATGCAATAGTATTCATTTTTTGAAAGCACCTATTCAATCGTAATAGTTGTATAATGCATAAAAAGCTAAAGGCAAAATAAATTTAGTACCTACAATAAAATGATAGTATACTCTGTGGTAGTACTCACACTGACCTACCTCTTTACCAGCTATTCATGAACTTTTACTTTTAATAAATAATAACAATATTTTTAAGTACTGAAAGCACTTTATAAAATTAATATTTAGCTGAGTATTTAAACGTTGGTTGTGGGAAACCAAGTGTAAGAGGAAGCAACGGTTACCCTTTCCGGTCAGTGATCCTTAACACTGAATTATGAAGGGTTTTTTAAATATTATTACTAAGTACAGTTGAATTAGTGCTGTTTTACTCACGCAAAGAAGCAGAAATAATTACGTAGGTATTATAAAAAAAAAAGTCGTAACCATTTTCAAGCAGGTGGCTCGTCTTTGTTATCTACTAGTATGGCATAGGTAAGAAAAGATTGAACACAGTGAGTGATCAATAGTGGTCTAAAAATAGCGACATCGTAAAATAGGATCTTTTTGTTAGGTGAGTGAATATATTTATAACGTACTTAAGAAAAAGAGGTTCTCAATTCGGTGTGTATTGTATATTGTATACGTTACACATTATTACATACTTGTTAGTGAAAGCGCTTATACTCAATAATAGTACTCCATGCTTATATTATTTAGTAATAAGTATCTGTCGTTGGTGGGTCAAAATAAATAAATAAATACATTAAAAACAACGCATCTCTACATAATAGTAAAAGCACTGTGATCTATCCTCACAGAATCGCAATGAAAGAGTCCAGAGCCAACCACTCCAGACGGCCATAAACTAATGTTATTCGCGTAACGCGCCTTATGGGAGCTCTCGGACCTCTAGAAACCATAAATTTTTCATGAGCCGTTCAAGCCACTGAGCTGATTGAAAAAAAAAGAAAAACTCTTTCACAATATTGGTGGCTTCTGATTGGCCAACTCAATGCACGCCGCTTGAGCTGAATGCCGGGGTTCAGTTTTGAAAATGGAATAGTTGTTTATTTTTTCGTAAAAATTTTAAATTATGTGGGAAAAGTTTCTAATTTCAAATTCATGTTTACAGCATTGTCAAGTGATTAATAAACTATCTACTCAAAGATTCAAGGTCTCTTGCCTGCATCTACATCCTATTATAAGAATATTTGTCCTGACTGACTGACATATAGACAACGCACAGCCTAAACCACCTAGAGACTTGAAATTTTCAGGAGAATATGCGTCTTGGTGCGTTGAGGTTTACTAAGAAAGAAATTCCCGAATTTGAACCCCTAAACGAGTGCTATGGGAGGTTAAAGTTTGTATAAAAATAGCTTCACGCGAACGAAGTCGCGCGAATAAATTCTAAATAATATCGTACACCGTTTGTATTATTTTTACTCGTAAGTTGACTGACCTAGTTCTTGGACTCCCCTAAATGTTTGGTCATTATGACGTGTTTCTTTCTCTAACATGCAACCTAATATGCCCTAGTTATCAAACAAAGTCACTATTCTACTTACTATAACGTTTAGGTAAGTATTTATCTAAGGCAAGCAACAAAAACATATAAAATTTAAAAAAAAAGTAGGTTACG
Organism: Electrophaes corylata; assembly: GCA_947095575.1. Lineage (NCBI taxonomy): Eukaryota > Metazoa > Arthropoda > Insecta > Lepidoptera > Geometridae > Electrophaes > Electrophaes corylata. The sequence goes on along the minus strand of OX352700.1, from coordinate 13,007,065 downwards.
TGTGTTTTGTGAAAATAATCTACAGGGAAAATATCTCAAACGGTAAGGGGTGTAAGCTTCGATCAATGATACCCCTAGATATAGGGTTGGCGTAAAAAATTCGTTCATCAAGAACGTGCCCTACGATAAACCGCTCTGCATCCTTTACCTGAGATATACAGGTGTTAAGCCTTGTGCGCCTGTAATTTAAGCCGTAACACAGCAAACTGCTTGGCGGCCGAGATATGCATGCATGCCTATAGTACTTCGCCGGACGAGCCCTTCACTAAAAGTTTTACTACTAAGTACTACTATTAGTATTATGTTTTACTTTGCAGATCATTTTGGCTTTAAATGTTGAGTTTATAAGTTAGAAGCTTTAAGTGTCATTTTCAATAGAGTGCTTATCTCTTACGTTCCGTTTCACTCTTGTTTACACGGGTTTAAACTATAAATCAAAATAAGAACGCGGCGCGGCGCTTCCATAAATTCACGCGTGTCTCTGACATGGAGTTACAAATGCTGTGAAAAAGGACCGTAAAGTTAAGAAACTATGAAGTTTGCTTGTGTACATTCACTTATAGTTCCTGAGGGTAGTTTTATACAATTTCTAAAGAATTTATTTATCTTTTTGATGATTCAGGATAGTTGTAAGTGTGACATAATCCTCAGTACACTGGAGCTTCTTATTATAACATTAATTTGTGAAAAGGTTACACAAAAAACCGGTACGAACAAAACCGTAAGTTTTTGCCTGTTCTCCTAGGCTTGGAAGCGAGGATCTGGCACTTAAGCACTTGGCACCCGTTTTTATGACATGGATTCTATGAAATAAATGCCTTTTGACTTTGACTGTATTGGTCATAGGCCTTCTCAATATTTGGTGGCAATTGGTCTCGTGGTGACCGACGTGTCGATGACGTACTGAGGAGATGTGTCCATCTTCTGCGGCCCAATCCTCGTATTTGTTGAGGTTGCGACGAAGTTAAAACTAGAATTTGACTGTCAAAATTAAGCCTGTCTAAAATGTCAGTAACAAAGAATACAACTTGTAACTTGACGCGATCGAAACTTGAATTTGACAATATTTCGTTATGGGAATTGGGCATTTAATATTTTTGTTACCTACTTTACAAGGAATGACAAAGATAAAATAATATACCTACTAAGACATAAATTTTAGTGTTTACAGAATTTCAAGCCCAAGCAGAGTGATAACCTGTCAAAGTAATTAATAATCCAGACAAAGCGAAAGATTTAATTCAATATTGGGAGCTTAAGACTCGACGAAAATTCCAAGGCTTGGTAATCTTATCCGAGCCAATCTCAGCATCGGCCAGCCCAGTTTTATAGAAATAAACCTATTAAGGTACGGTTTCCTGAGCTAGCGGTACCGTTGAAAAACGATCAGATAAATCCTTTAGGGAAAAAGAAACGACAACACGGCTTGGGTAACTAGTTCCAAATTTAAAAACAAACAAAGACAAAAATATTTGGATGGACATTTTAGTGTTTGTTTGTTTTATTAAGTAAAGAGTAAAATTAGACTCTACTATTATTTCATCAGATTTCCATCTCTGTAAAAATCTTAGATTTCTTCGAATCTACCTATAGGTATCTGGAAAAAAGGACAAAAAGCCAGCTGCGTTCTTGAGAAAAGGCGGACCCCTTGTCGGCCATTAACTGACAGTCGCTTAGGAACCAAGCCTTTAGCACCGGCGCTATCCGCCTGAAACCGGTTCATAAAAGGATTTACTCCGTAAAGAGAGATTACGCCTGCTGACAAGTAGCCGCGACTGACTATTGTTCGAACTTCGCATTAAAGCATTGTTTTCACCGAGCGAGTTGCTGGGCCGAGTTACTCGCCCGGTTGTTTGTAGAGCTATTTACTGAAGGAATTCTTTGCTGAAATTTGTGTTTCCGAATACCTGCAATTTGGATGTTTTCTAAAGCAAAATCTGAGCATCATTGTCGATTGTATCATTGCATACAGGCTTGAGGTATATATATTTGGTATACTTTCGTATTTAAATTATATAGATACTAGTTAACCCTCTTACGCTATAACTTTTTCCCCGTTTTACACCCATTTGAGAAATGACAGCTCAATGAAACCCATACTAAGTTTTAAGTTGGTCTTTAAGGAGGGGGTATTCGCCAACTCGAGGTTTTCTCCAAGTAATTTCTCTTTGATGAGTGAATATAAATGTCCAAAAAAAATATATATTGTTTATTAAAGACTAAATTTTAATTTGTACAATTGAAAAAATTCTAACTATATTATTACTATATGAAAAAAATATCCAAAGTGAAGCAATTTTTATTTTAAATTTGGTTATTTCTTCTAAACGGTATTGATTTTTAGTATTTTTATTTCACACAAATATCTGTCAAAGTTTTTATCACAAAGTGAACAATTGGCAGTTCGAACTAATAATTCATTAAGCTACAATTAATTATTTCTTGAATGCGATACGAAATGGAATGCGCGGGTCCCTGTGCGGGCGACGGGCGGCAGTGCAACTCAGACTGTCGGACGGGGAGGTTGTGCTGCTCATTGCTCCGATTCGCGCATGGACGATTTAGTGTTAGTTTTTTAATTTCGTTTTTTTGTAAATCGTAGGTAAGGCACTTACGTAAATTTTTCGCGCTTTACGCTTCTTTATAAGTTTGGTAGATTACTCTTTATTCATTACTATGGCAAATAAAGTTACGTACGGTACAGGATACCTACAGTTTCACAACTATACTCGAATAATAAACCACACAGTAATAGGTTAGCCCCTCGAAGTAGGCGGGAGTAGTCGTATACACCCTGTAAGCATTCGTCGTAGGTATCCTAGGATACCCGGTTGACATAGGCTAAATTATTTTTCAAAAATTAGGGTTCCTTACTAAAACCCGTGCAAAGCTGGGACGAGCCGCTAGTATTCTATAATAATTTACGAAACCACCGATATGATGCACGGTCGATGTGGCGCGGCGGGCGAACGTCTACCTGCGACGCAGGAGGTTGCGGGTTTGATTCACGACTTGGGATAAATGCTTGTACGATTTACAAATTATTATTATTATGCTCCTGGCATAACTGCAAAAAGTCAACTTACAGGAGGATGTGGTTTTCAGATTATTTCAGAAATTATAAACCTTTTTGGTAGTTTTTTGTCTAAATAATTTCAGTATAATAATAATAATGCTGGACAAGCCACACAGCATCATCCAGTCCCAAGCTAAGCAGAGCTTATGTTATGGATTCTAGGTGACTGATATACTTAATACAATACATTACAAACATAGATATTTTTTTATTATACATAGAAAACACCCAGAACACCCGGAATAAATATTTGTAGATTGTACAAACATTTATAATATTATAAATACTTTTTTAAATTGACTATCCTATCTTGCTCCTAAACCACTTCTAAACTACTTAATACATATATATCTATATATACAAAAAATATAGATATATATATGTATTACGATTTTTTTAAATTATAATAATGGAATTTACTCTTGTTTTTTCGATTTTTTCCCTTTATTCTATCGGTTGTGCCCCTCTTGCCCGTTGATTATCGCTCGAAAGAAGTTATAACCTCCATTGGGCCTTCTTACCTCGGAGTTTTGCGTGTGCAAGATTTTGGAAAGTGAGCACACCTACATTATATATACCTGCCTACATTATTAAAGAATATTAGCTACTGCTTGAGCTGATTATCAAAAAGATGGGAATCTTTTAGATAATCAGCTCAACACAAGTAACGCAGTTAGTTAGGTCTTAAAATGTGCCCTTGTATCTGGTCTGTATATTCTGCAATTAAACTACGTGAAAAGCAGTTAGCATGCCTTTGTTGTATTTCTGTAAGAAATAAAAGATTTGCACATATATTTTTTTCTTCCTGTAGAACTCCATCATAATTTCTTCCCAAGAGGGCAAGTTAAATCCATGGTAAGAATACTTTCAAGTTATCGAACTAGCATCATTTGATTGGCTGTATCGAATGGGTGGTCAAATACGAATAATGGCCAATACGGTGCTCGATTGTCTTTATTCATGTCCAGACATATACTAGTGCGTATATTTCTCCCTCATAGTGCCACGATCACATAGATCCACATAGATTTATGGATGGTGTAGGAGAATTATGCTCTCTATCTCCTCGAGCGACGGCTGTAAATTATAACGACGCGCTTCAAAATGCAATGCTACCGACAGTCCGTAACATTTAAATTTCACCATATGACTGCGGCGTCGTTGATGCTTGTGATTGTGACAATTTAATAAAAGGATACATCTACTTTTAGCTTTGTTTTCTGACAATATAATAAAAACGAATCCCGAAATAAACTGTTTTATTGAACGCATATTGTTAGTAACAAGTGTACATAATTTGTAAATTCCGACAGGTGGACTCGCCTTGTGTCAGAACTTTACAATTTTATGTAGCTTATGATTATTGGTTCCATCAAGTTCAAGCTAAGAACAGCTGTCAGCGTAACAAACAGTAATCATCGTTATCTTTAATCAGATAAAGAGGGCAATAGAAGTTGTCAAATCGGTTTGCAAGCGAAACTAATCATTATCACCTATGAATCTGCAAGCGGCATTCAACCTTAGGGTGGTAAACCAATTTTTTGGGCGACTGTACCTATAATTTTTTGGGAAAAGGCTAGAACCTCTGTAACCAGAGCTATACCTACCTGTGTAAACAACTTATGGATCTTCACCGTGCTTGGAAGGATTTGCAAAAAAAGATATGAGCTTGATGATATGTTTCGGTTACCGTCATCTCTTACAACACAAGATTTTATAAAAATGCAAGGACATCACGGTCAACCTACCAGCCTTGATGAAAACCTTAGAAACCCTTGCCATCCACCTCTCAAAGGGTAAGTTCTGGAACTACTTACTACAAAAAGAGGAAGGAAAGACTTTGTCACGCCTAAATTAGTTGCAGCTTTAGACAGATGTCAATTAAACAAGGAATTCTGTTTATATACTTCAGGCTGTAGCAAAAGCACTAGATCTTAGCTGTGATGATTTCCTGATAAAAAAATCGTCCATTCAACGCATTTGCACACAGAGTAGAAAATATAGTGTAATCTATAAAATCAAATATTGTTTTAAAATGTGTGTTTGAAATAAGAATCCACCAAATCACAAGTAGCCCTGATATCATAATGTTAAAAAAGTTTATATATTTCAATTGATTTATATGCTTATAGAAAAATGTTAAAAACAGAAATTTTAAATTCGCGGGTTAATGTAAATGTAGACAGATAAAATTTTGTATTTAAGTAAGTCTTGATAGTTTAAAAAGAAATACAGGGTATACAATTCGATTTCAAAAAAAAAAATATAAGGGACTTATATTCGTCCATATAAGGGACACCCTACAGTACATGGTAGTTTGGAAATAAAAGTCACCCTAGTTGACAGTAGCGGTTTGTGTGCCTTTCTTCACCGGGCAAAATGAACCACTCATCTGATTCCGCGCGTGATAATAGGCAATAAATAAAGCATAAAAACTTGATTATTAAAATATACATGTTGTTTTCTATATTTTTTTGAACTGATATGATGTAAAATGGTATGTAGATGCTGAAAATAAAAAAAGTACTATCAAAGACACAATCAAATCTACGCTCCTGTGACTAGGATATGACGTATTGCATCGTGTTATTATGAATATAAATATTTTTTAGCCAACTTAGTATTATCTTCATATTTATTTACTTATTTTAGGAAGACTTGTGCCTTTATTGACCAGACAAACAAATCATAAAAACTTGATTATTAAAATATATACATGTTTTTTTATACTTTTTTGAACTGAAATTATGTAAAATGGTATGTAGATGCTGAAAATAAAAAAGTACTATGAAAGACACAATCAAATCTACGCCCCTGTGACTAGGATATGACGTATTGCATCGTGTTATTATGAATATAAATATTTTTTAGCCAACTTAGTATTATCTTCATATTTATTTACTTATTTTAGGAAGACTTGTGCCTTTATTGACCGGACAAACAAATCATAAAAACTTGATTATTAAAATATATACATGTTTTTTTATACTTTTTTGAACTGAAATTATGTAAAATGGTATGTAGATGCTGAAAATAAAAAAATGCTATGAAAGGCACAATCGAATCTACGCCCCTGTTACTAGGAAACAACGTATTGCATCGTGTTATTATGAATATAAATATTTTTAAGCCAACTTAGTATTACCTATGTTTTTATTTATTTACTTATTTTAGGAATACTTGTGCCTTTATTGAACGGACAAATAAATCATAAAAACTTGACGCCCTGTTACTAGGATACAACTTATTGCATCGTGTTTTTTTTACTTCTTAAGTTAACACAAACACGTATTACATTAAAGTAAATATAAATGAAATTATTAAATTAATATTTTAATGAAATGATTATACAATTTTAATTAAGCTTTTTAGGAAATTATTTTAACTTCATAGGTTGAGCTTAAAATTTATAAAAAGTTGTTTTAGTAGTTAGTACATAGTTAGTTATTAGTTATTGTATGAACATTATTTTTATTATTATTTCAAATTGTTATGGTCATATGCTAAACGGGCGGAGGGCAGTGGTACGCCATCATACAGATATTGAAGACTTATATTACACGGGTATTTATCGCGTATTACCTTTTTTATTTATTTTCCCGACGTTTCGACTATGTTGCAATAGCCGTGGTCGCGGGCAGACTGCCCTGACCCGTGTAATATAAGTCTTCAATATGTGTTCCGATCGCGAAAGTTTAAAAAATGCCATCATACAGGTTTTTCAGTTTGGGTACCAATGCTGTCTAACCAATGAATAGTCATGTATGTTGTTTCCAAATAAATTTCATTTCATTTCATAATGAATATAAATATTATTTTAGCCAATTTAGTATTATCTTTTTATTTATTAACTTATTTTAGGAAAACCAGTGTCACCACTAAAATATTTCTTTTATATTGAGTAATTTTTTAGAGCACGATAATAGCGCGGCTCCTTGCCAACAAACAAGGAGCGCGTGTTGCGCTTTGCGAGCGTAAAAATATAGCGGGGGGCACGCGGTCGGCGCGGGGAAATTATCCCACTCCGCCTGAATCCTCAAGGTCGTTGGCGAATACCACAGCCTTAACTAATTCTGCAAATCGCATCAACATTCGTACAGTAGTTTTGCGTGATGCGTGTTTATCTGGTTGCCATAGTAACAGCTATGCTTAGTTTGGGGCTAGATGACGTTGTGTAAAAATGTCCAGATATATTTATTTAGTTTAATTAAGAAGTGTAAACGTGGCATTATTCAGACTCAAGTTAAAGTATAGAAGCCAGTCTGACACCTGGATTTATTACATTTGACAGCTGTATTCTTACTCATAATTAATTAAAAACCTACTTGTACTTTGAAATGAAAAAAATACCAGGTTATAATCCGTACTTTTCTATCTTTTAAGCATTGAAGAGAGAAGCTATACAAAATATGAAGTAATTTTTCTGACCTTTTTTCCATCTGAAAAGTATCTTTTACCTTTCTGACTTTTATTATTCTATATAAATTGGCATTTTTAATTTAGACAGGTTTTTCTAAAAGAATATTCATTTTATGAATTACACAGATGAGACCGTTTTTATCGTAATACTTCTGTGTAAACCATTTTTAAAGCCTCAGAAACACAACTGGTTTATTGTACCTCTTGCTAATGGAACAAGCAGATATACCTGATGTTAAGTGGTAATCATCACATATAACAAAGCATTGAGTATGAAAGTCATTAAAACGTACGTAAAAACAATCGTGACCTGCAAGGCAATGCTTTGTGAGGTAACCACTTAACATCAGGTAGATAACCTGCTAATTCCATCAGTAATCACTTAAAACAAAAACCGTGCTGTGTCTTTTTCGAATTAATTTGAAACTTCCTGTTAATGCAAAAGACAACACACGGTGCAACTATTCTCACTTTACACCAAGTACCAAGTGACATCTGTTTGTTTGTGAGTATTTTCATGGCGTTTTCTGAAACTTGTTCCACGTTTCTTTAGTATAAACTTTCCCATAATTTAAGCTATGCCTATTTTGAGGCTAAAAAACGTGTGAATGCGTGTCAATATTACTTTATTATTATTTACTCGGATGCTTTTGATCCCGAAAACCAACGCACAAAAAAGCGAATTCAATATGTCATAACGTCAGCTAATCCATCTAAAACATCCTTTAAACGTAACTTAAGCGTAAATAGTAGTAATAAGTACACGCTCCAATTACCTGACGCTTGGAACTTCATTAGTAAAACGACACCAGAAGCGAATCCTCGCAAATAGCACAAAATGGCCATCAAAGATCTTAGCTCTCTTTTGTCAACTCGGAACAAAAAGGTAGTAGGTACACGGCACAATCCAAAAGACCTTCGCGTCGCTTCATAGTGTCTAAATGAGATCTGATGCTAAATCTACCTCTTTTATTTATTGGCTTCTATCATGTTCGGGACTGACCAATGCTAGGTGAGCAAGTTGAAAAACAAAAGACAGTCAAATGGGCTGTCATTTTTAGGGTTCCGTACCCAAAGAGTAAATCGGGACCCTATTAGTAAGACTTCGATGTCTATATGTCTGTCTGTCCGTCTGTCACCAGGCTGTATCTCATCCATCAACCGTGATAGTTAGTGTTGAAATTTGCACAGATCATGTATTTCTGTTGCCGCTATAACAGCAAATACTAAAAAACAGAATCAAATGAATATTTAAGGTCGCTCTCCTACAAAAAACGTGTTTTTTTTTGTTACCGTGAGTTTTTCTAAAAACTACGCCAAAATTACCGTTCCTATCGTGCTCGATAGATAGCATTGTTTTCCACATTATTATACTTAGCAACAGATTCCGGATTTGTACGAAAATACCCTCGTATCCATTGTTCGGGTCTGTTCGGGCCTGTTCGGGCCTGTTCGAACTGAGCTCACGGTGCAGTGATTAGGCCAACAAGCGAGCTCATGTTTAACCGTTAGGATTAAATATCGCAGGACGTGACTTTGTTTTAAGAAACTTACTAAGGCTGATTGATTTCAAAAGCGCCATTTTGGGCTTAAAAGACCTGTAACAGCTAATAATTCGCGCGTAATAACCCTTAAAAAAAGACCAATGAAATGGTTATGGCGGTCGATATGACCGGAATCGCTTGTTAACAGAACCATTTTGTCGAGATTCACCGTTTGTAGCTAAGAACCGTTCCTATTTAGGAACCTTTTGGTACCTTTAGCACTACTTTGTTATATTAAAACTCACCCGGGCAATTGACCAGTAATTTTCTGCAAAACTCTGCCAAATACAACAACACAACATAACACAAGCTCTACTTAGCTTGGGGCTAGATGATGCTGTGTGGATTGTCCAGCATTATTTATTTATTTAAAATACACACATACCCACATTTTGCAGTAGCTGGTTCATACGTGGCAGGTTGTAAGCCCATCGTCGCTGCTAGAATATAAACTGGTTGTTGGATGTTTTCCTTCACCGTTTAAGACTATATTCTATAGTCTCAATATGACCATACCAAATAACCATGATACCAAAAACTCAGTGAATAAGGAATATTTTTAAAGCTTCTTCAATTACATGTTGTGTAAAAATATCCACAAATATTTCTTTATTTATTTATTCAAAGAACGCACTCACAATAGATTAGATAACCGTTAAACTCGTGCTACGGGTACCGTGGACTTACAGTTGTCACTACATTAAAAGGAGAGTTGGAATACTTAATTGATAGTAGACTAAGGGTCGCAAGGTTACTTTGATATTATATTTTATTCCTCTATATAGTAGGAATGAAAATAAGTATATCGTAAATGGAACTTAGCGTAGTTTTTGATAATAGTTATGTTTTTAGTCAAAGTCAAAGTCAAAAAGCACTTATTCAGTAATATCCGCAGGGATCATCTTGAAACGTCATAAATCTAGGTGAATCTAAGCGCCAGTTCCACGAGACCAAGCCTAGAAGAATTATTTTATAAGTAGCATGTTCGAATACGGTAAAATTACAAGTTTTGTTTAACGTTACTTGAGTAGTGGTAGTAGACCTTTTAGTGAAGGGCTCTTCCGGGGAAGTACTACCACCATGCCTATTCTGCCGCCAAGCAGCTTGCTGTATTCTGATTTAAAGGGTGTGGGTGAAATTACAGGCACATGAGGCTTTACACCTGTATGCCTCAGGTTGATGAACGCAGAGCTGTGCATTGTGGAACACGTTCGTGACCTGCAATGTAATCCTTTGTTATAGGCGGTAACCACTAAAGAAATAACTTTACAGTTTTAATCACGGCACGGTAAAAATTTGGAAACCAATTCTTGTAACGAAATATAGTCAAATTCAAGTTTCGATCGTATTAAACTCCAAATTTTAATTTGCCCAATTCTGTTAATCAAATTCTAGTTTCAATATCGTCTTAGCTCCAAAAAATTACGAGTTGGGACTCTGATTGGGGCGCTGATTTAACACATATGTTTCGAATAGAAAAATCAATGGGTTTAAGACCAGATTCGAACCACCTTTGGATTCGTTGAAGACGTGGTTGCTACCATTAGACCATCAGGCCTCTGTTGCACTACTGATGGTTTTATATTTTGCAGTAACTTTTTGAGTGAGATTAATTTCTTAAAATCAAATACAAAAAATCCACAAGTATTTTTAACTTGAAAACTTCTGAAAAACCTGCATCCTATTACAAACCTCTTTTTTCCGATGACAGTGAAAAAAACCAGAAACTTCAAACAAAAACTGACTTCTTATACTCTTTTACATAATGCTCCAAAGATGACAACACAGCGTACATTAGCATTTAGTTAATCAATTCCAGTATGACCGCCAGTTGGTAAGAGGGGTGAGGGGGGGATAGACTTCTGCGGGTGTCCAATTGAATAATCAATCAGCAAAATGCAAATGGCTCTGGCAACAGGCGTTGGGATCAGGGCTGTTTTGTCGCAAGAACCCTGGCTAGTCTGAATTGCGGGTTAGGATTTATGAGGGTAGATGAAGAAAGCGCAGTTGGTTGCTGATGCGAAAAACATTCCGACGTGTTTTATTGAGGTTATTGAACTTGGAGCCTTTTCGTGCACGGTGCCTTAGACAGAATCTGGTAAAGGTTGACGATGAGACTTTGACTGGTTAAGTGACTTTGTATGGAAAGGCCCATCAGATATTCAGATTCCCTCGTGCTAATCTCCAAATAGTATTCGACATCTTAATAATCAAATTCTAGTTTCAATCTCATCTCAGCTCCAAAAAAATTCGTGAACTGGGCCTCTTAAGTTGGATATAGCATTACAAACGAGCATTTTATTCAAAATCTTTAAGCCTGGATCTTGAGATGATAAGTCAAATGAGGCACCTCCTGTAAGTATATCAGTAAGCATAGAACTGGCCTTTCAAAGAAAGAAGTCTTTAGCTGATAGTTTAAATCACTGTCACCTCTTCGAAATAAGGAACAGTATCAGGGCCAATTTAGAGCAATTTGTGGTCATATCATATTTTATCTCTTTCGACGACGGTCATTTATGACGACATCTACGTCATAAATGACCGAAGGCAAAGACTTAAGCAAGATAATATAGAGACAATCACGATATTAGCTTTTAACTAACTTTTCTATAATAAATATTTTGTTATACATATTAATGATTATGGTAATAATTACGAGATTTTAATTTTTTTTTATGCGAATAAATGATATATTTTGGATTTTTAATTGAGATTTATGCGAAATTTAAATTTTTTATACACGTAACAGGTTGCAAGCCCATCATCGCTAGAAACTAATTGGTTTCCTCACGATGTTTTCCTTCACCGTCTGAGAGCAGTAGCATTTTATCCAATTATCTCAATAAATCGCCATTTATCCCTTTCAGTTATCTTTCAGATTGCTTCGAAGCCTAGCATTAACTTATATAGCCAGTTTTATCCTCACTGTACCGACTCTCCAACATTGGGGATTACGGGGTCTACTCCGAAAAGCTATAAAAGTTTTGAGTTACACTGCGGAGCAACTTAGTAACCGTGCAATAGTCAAGATGTCGTTGCCTTACATGCTAAGCAGTGTAGCTTAAACCGTCAGATAAATAAAGTTTATCTTTATCATTATCTTTAAAAAAAGACTTTATTTTACTATAGAACATATATGTTTTTCTATAACCTTTAACCCGTGGCTTAGTAAGCTCCGCATGTATTGCAAAAAACAGAATAAAATATATATTTAAGGGGGCTATCATGCAACAAACGTGATTTTTTTGCCGTTTTCACGTTGGTACTTGACTCGCACTTGGCTGGTTTTTATCTTTGCTGCCGGACAACAACGGTCGCTACGTTGTAGAAAACTACAACTTTCCTTGCCATTTCTTTAGTAAATAGACTTAATATATCTCGAGTGTAGAAACTTTGAAGAGTTTAAGTCTAGAAGAGTTTAGTATTGACACTTGTTCTAGCGTGTTCTGAAAACTTACAGCGTTTTCAAAGTTGAGTACAGGCTAACTTATTTTCAAATACTGCGTGCTGATGCAATACGTGCTCAATACGTCAAATTAACTTTTGGTGACTATGGAACCAACTTTTGGTGAACAAATCAAAGTGCACTCTACAGTTTTTGTTTAAAAATGTGTTACTTTTTCACAGAAGTTACTGTTAAGAAATATAATTTAAAATATCTTAGCGAGAATTAGTCAAGCTGTAAACATTTCAGACGAACTTTCTATCCCATTTTCATATGTACATAATTTTATTTTTATTAGCAAGGTTCAAGCTTTGGTTTACTAAGAAACTACAGCGGTTTAGAAGGATTTGTTATGCCTTTTCTGAGAAAAAGCATTGCCACTCAATCAGTCAGTCAGAGGTAATCAGTAGACTTCTTGGTACCAGGGAATCAATGGGATTTTAAATTATTTTCTTAAAGAGTAATTTTTCAAGTGGATTAGCCGGGGTGGTTTTAGCTTGGACTAAAACCCCCTCATTACCCTTCATGGATGTCGTAAGAGGCGATTAAAATTCATTTATTTATTTACTTCATTAAACTCGGTTAAAACCTATTACATTAATTAAACTAAAATTTCAAAAATAAAATAATAAAAAAGACGGGAGCAAAAACTAAAATAAAAGTTATGAGTTATAAGCTATTAATAAAGCTATACCAATTATAAAAATCTTTGTCCTGGCTGACTGACTGATATATAGTGGCTGGACTGGTGGACGCAGGGTAGTGAATCGTAAGATACGTACGCACGTACCTAACGAGCATCACCTATAAGGCAATACTTTGTTATGGATACCACTTAACATCAGGTACTCCACATGCTTGTTCCACCAGATAAAAAACAAGAAAAATCATATAGCGGCGATCGTTTTTACAAAACGGGAGTTTAAAGAGCTCGCAGTCAACACTCAGTACCCTGGAGCGAACAGGAATGTATTAGCAATATCCCTGGTTATTTCATTAACCCTGCTTTTGCCTGGTGTCCGGACTATAAATCAACGTCCGTGTAATTACGCCTGGGTGACTGATGTCGGGCTCGCATCGTGGCCCGAATACGCCGAGATGGTTCATGAGCGTAGCGGATACAATGCAATGAGGTTCATGAGGATAGAAGGCTCTAATAGTGGTTCATAGTTGTAATGGTGAGAAAACGTTTAGGTGGTTCATAAGCGTATTAGAGCAAGTAGGCCTAGGTTCACTAGCGTAGCAGAGTCATAGCCAAGGCAGGAGCGTAGCGTAGTGGTTACAATTATAAATTTCAACTACAGTCTGGTAGCTTATGAGCATAGTAGAATTATTTGACTGGGGCAGTTTATGAGCATTGAGCGTTTAATGTTGAAGATGAATCATGTGTATTGCGGGCCGAATGCATTGTGGACTATGTACCGAACGAACCCAATAATGATTTGCGGATCACAGCGAGCGCAATACCAAACCAATTAAATTATATCTATGAGCTTCAAGTTTCCAAAAAGTTTATCCCTCAACTTTATTACTTCTATTTACTCTTCTAATCTACATTCTACGCGCTACACCTCTCTACGTCACTGAACGTGCTATGCCGATGAACCATCATCATGCTACGCTCCGCTTCACGCTCCTACTCACCACTCACTAGCCCACTTGCGACCTAGATTTTGTAGATTGCACTCAGGGTTAAAGAAGGCTATTGGGTTGTAAGCGCAATGAGTGCTTATTTTCTTTTGTGTACGCTTTCAAATGGGTTAAATGTGTTGTGTAAGTTGCCTTGTAATAGCGTTTTTGCAGCTTTACAGCTCCACAGGGAAATGTAAATGAAATTTCCTTTGTTTATGTAATGGGAGGAAACGAATACTTTGAAAAATACAAATGAGGGAACTTTAGACTTTTACTGCTGTAAGATTGTGTTGTTGAATATTATAAGAAACATTTAAATGATAATAATATATATTTTTAACTCCTGCAATTTCATAGAGCGGTTTTATGACAATTTATTGAGCTTTATCTATTTCAACACACGATAACTTTAATGCTAAGATAAAGCGAAATTAGGCTTGAACTTACGCTTGCATTTTCGTTTTGACAGACGCAAGCGTAAACTCAAGGTTAGTTTCGTCTCTGAATCTTGGGATAGATATTTAAAGAACACGTACACTCGTATATGTCCGTTAATCGACGTATATATAAACGAATATTCGTTAGCTCTCATCACCCTTAAAATTTCTGAAAAAACGCACGTATTAAAACTTCTTAAAGTATCAAAAGCGGCTCTTCTTAAAATTTCCAACGTGTCTTGCCCTCATTCCTGGTACTTACCGCATAAGGCTTCCCGAAGCCTGATTATACCGATTGAGAGCAGACGCTGAGTGCATTTTTCAATGGCGCGATGTTAAAGTGTTATTTGAACGGCTGACTGCCGCTCCATCATTCATGTGTGCTCAGACGGCGAGAGTAAACGAAGAAAATAAATACGAGACTACGGGGTTTAGAGATTGCGGGCGCAGGTTGTAAACAGAAACCTATACTCAGGGACGTATAGTGTTTTGTTTTTGAAGATTTTGGTTTTACTTTTAAAATAAAGATTATGTAACGAGTAAAGTCATGATGATCTAGAACTTAGGCTACTGCAAAACAACACAATGCAATGACATATAAGCAGTGGACGTAAAACTAAATAAGCTATAGCTATGAGGTAATTAAATAGTTAAAGACAAGGGGTATACTATAGTAACTACCCAATATTAAGCCGTCATCACCATCTAGGTGTAGTTAAACGAATGTCCGCGGTGAGTCGCTATGACCCCGCCATACAGGCTTTTTAGTTCTAGAATGCGGTACAGAGTGACCTAACGGTACTGTCCTTTCCAGTACACCTTTGTTTAAATATTTTTATCTATTTTCTTTATACGTATTACGTAATTTTGACCCTTCTCCATCCACCGACTTCCCGTGATCTAAACAATGTCGTTGGCCCATGGGGTAGGAAGGCGTCTTACCCTTCGTTTTTGTGGTCGCCATATTCGAAAACCTTTATTCTCCGGCGGTTGTCGGTTCTACGAGCTATAAGTCTTGCCCATTGCCACTTCAACTCGCTAATTCTGAAAGATATTTTTGTTTGGATAAGAAACGATCCATAATTTATTACTAAATTGGAATTTTTCTACGTTTAATTTGGTGTTTGCGTAATTCGGAACGTGGTTCAGACAGAGAACATTCTTTAGATCTTAAGGTCAAAATAATTGGAAGACAAAAATTCAATTATCCATTTCAAAGGGAATTCAGACAAATAATAAAATCGACTTAAATTCTCTGTCGCGAAACCAAAGAGACCAATTTAAGACACCACAAAACAAGAAATACTCGCCGCGAATGCTTAGGAGACCCCAGAATAAAAACTTCGCGGTTTTAGTTTAATTTCTTTAGATGTAGTTATTACTGTATTTACTGTAGATACGTTGTATTGTATGAGCTTGAGGCTAACTTTGACAGGCGGTTTAGCCGTCCAAATCTATTCCAATCATGAGAAACTTTTTCCTGACTGACATAAATTGCGCGGTGACTTCACGAAATATTTCGCACCGTATAAATGCACCTTCAGAATTTATTCTATTATATATCCTCTAAACGATTCAACTGAGTCGAAGCTTGTATGAAAATAACTTCACGCGGACGAAGTCGCGCGCGTTTTCTATTATTAATGATGTAAAAGATTCTAACACATAAAATAACAATCCAAATGCGACTGCAAAGAGTCAATGCTTAAGCTAGCCACAGAAAGGCAATTCTCGATCCTATTTCAGTCGAAAGCCCGAATTATCTGCAATCAATCTAAAAGTCGCAAACAGCAAAAGTTATTTTTCTAACGTCTGACAATTTATCGCAGTAATCATTTGCTCGGACAACAGTCAATATTGTTTACTTGCAAAAGAAAGATGTGATTAGAGACACAGCCTGATAAGTGGGTCTGGTTTGGAGGGTGTGGGGTTATTATGACTTTCGAGTGACACTTGAGTCACCCTGCAAGCCTTAGTTGTTTCAAACAAATTGACAAGCTCATTCGAGGGGTTGCATTGCCGCTACTAGAATCACTGTTTTTTTCACGATGTTTTCCTTCGTCTTTTGAGGGCACTGGCATTGCTCACATCATTTTGTATAGAAGAATCAATTGATACCCGACCGAACCCATCCCACTGAACCACCACACCGGTGCTCTTTATTAATTCGTCGTCAACCAAAAATAACAGGCACATGAGGCTTAGCATTTATATGACACCTATAGGTTGATGGACGCAGAACATCATAAGGCAAGTTTCTAATAAACATGACCTACAAAGCGCTGCTTTGTTATAGGCAACCACTTAATATCAGTTGGGTAATCTGCTTGTTCCATCAACAACTGAGATAAAAAAACTTTAAATCCACTGCTATATAATCTCGTCTGCTTGCATAATATCATCAAGACGGCACCGCTAAATTGAAAACAGACCCTTTGAACAACCACCGCTCTCCAAGTAAGGCCAAGTGAAACATGTTGACTCAAAGTTCAGTTCCACTTAAATTGAATAAGACCTGCAAATCCCTTGAAATTTAATTACAAAACCAACGTGTCCCGTGTTGCAAAGTTAGTTTTAGGGACCATGCCACAATGTACGACTCATGGAGTTCTAAAATTGACCAGCTTATACCAAGGGTCAACGCAGGGCGTTCTATTCGAGTCACAAAGTTATCCCTAAGTAATTAGCCTCGGCTACACGAAGGGAACCAAGCCGATAGTAGTTCACTTTAATTAAGTACGTTGATACCTATGTAACCCTCTTATTACAAATTAGATTTGAACTTCGGGCTCTGTTTAATCCTGGTTTGTTGAGTTGGTATTGAGTTGATGAGGACGCATAGAACAAACTATGCGGCTTGTTAATGTGACCGACGGTTATACGAAATCTACTTACTGAATCTGTGCTTAAACTTCTGAAAGTACAAAAGTTTCTGATGCCTGAAAATCCACTTTGTGATTCCAGAAATCATGAATGAATAATTTATCTGATTATACAGATGAAAAACCATAAGATTATGCAAAAAAACTGTATCCCCAGTACATGAAACTTAATAATTTCGCAATGTTTTCGAATTCGCCCGTGAATAAAGTGTAATACTAGAGTTTTTTCAACAAGCTTAATACCTCGGTAACGCGCACACGAGAGAAATATTCAGCGACCACGACACGTGTATTACAAAGGCCACAGTCAGTACGTTTTTTTTTCACGATTGCTACACCGGTAACGACTTCCTTTACAAACGCTTCGCAAATGCACCGATTCCAAAATACGCGCGACTAACTCCGCTGTCCCCTGTCCCCCTTTGTCACCCATGCACTCGGAGACACGAGAAAAAGGCACATCGATTGTTACAATACAAATGGAAATATTGCTCTACCGTGGAAAATGAATATTTTTTCAACTGACACGTTTGTCGCGTTTTGACGCCCGGATTCGGCAATTTACAGCCGGCGCAAACAATAGGAGATACAGATTTTAAATTGAGCATTCTGAAACTCGGTTAAAACGACGCTGTTTGGACAGTTTTGTGAAAAATTATCGTTGGAACTGAGCGATGCTTTTAGCCCAGTTTCGGAACGAGCTGAACATGACCTGGCGAGAGTCGAGACCGCATCGCTCAGTTTACTGGAACACATCTGCTAATGGACTACCCGAAGATGTCCAAAATTGACATGAACGCAACCTATCCTTAAAACATTCTTCATGGACACAGAGATGCTGCTAATCCATACAAGATGGTAAGAGTCGTCCAGACTTCTCAATGTCGATATATTTGCAACTATTTCCTGTAAGAACTTTAAGGCCCAATGTTCCTGAAGTAAATTTACGAGTTGGCCCACCATACCATAGATATTTAATATACTTGCATTCGCGTGGTTCCAGCTTAGAATAGGATTCCTCCATTACCTGAATGAATAAATGAATGTCATTAGAGACGATAAAAGGAACGTACTAGGAAATTGGCAGAATCTACTTGTTCCATCAACAAGTTGTATAAAAAAAAAAAAAACCATCCCCTGAGTAAACACCCGATACTGCAATCACCAATCCGCCAGCCAACCGTGATGACAAGCTGATGACGTATTCTCGACGTATTCTCGACGTAGCGTACCTTATCTTGCTACGGTCTAGAGCTAACATTCTGTCACAGACACCAGCAAAAAAAACACCATCGGAAAGTTCAACTTCCGTCTATCAAAGACTAGTAATTGTACAGAGAGGGCACTACATTTCAAGTGGTTTTATTGCCGGGCAAATGGAAGGCCAGCAATTTGGCGGTCTGACCGCAAGAGCCCAGCATGTTTATTAGAGACAAAGAGCCGTCGACCCGCGATTTGCATAACGGTCCGTGTCGTAATTAGAAACCATCTAGGACGTTGCTCCTTTGTGCTGCCATTGCGTCGTCTGAATCGCGTCAAATGCCTTCTATTTAGCTGTTCAGAATAAGCTGTGTAATCTAAATGAATTAACGAATGCAATGTGTTCCGCTTCTACATGATATAGCAAAAGCGGCTCACTAATAACCGTTACATACTTTTAAAAAAACTTCTTAGCTTGACTGGCCAATTTTATAGTTTTGTACCTTAGCGACTCGTGTGCAAACAAACGTTTCTTGTGAACGCTTTGTTTATCGAAGGCCTACCAAAAACTTTCGCTCGTCTTGCACCAGCAATGAGGCTTCAGGTTTGTTTAGTCTTTCGTATATAACTTGTGAACTGGATGAAGACACCCCTAAATTTGATGGAATCATAATCATTTACTCATTGTTCATGTTGTAAAATATGTCTTATGGGGTAATGCAAATAGCATCCAACATGAGCCCTACTGGGGCATAACAATGTACCGACGAGATTGTTAATAACGCGAGTAGTAGGTGAATAGAGAATATTCACAGTCGTTTTTCTTGAAAAAGCTTAAGTCATCTGTGGACTTCTTTATAAATGAAGTGAAATGAAATGTAAAAGTTTATTGACAAAACGTACAAAGCTTACAAAATAAAGTATAAAGGGAAAACACGGAAATAAAAAGAAAAAACAATAGCAAAACACGACTACTTTGGTATAAACAAAGTCCCGCGCTCTTACCCATTCATCCTATAAAAAAAAACGGATGATGAAGTAACTAACAACAAGAAACCAAAACTTTACGAGTAGGTAATAACTAAGTAATTTTTTTACTCGACGCACCCCAGTACGATATTTTAGCACACAGAGCGGTCGTAATGAAGAATGGCGTAAAGAAATAACGTGTGTAGTTCGCAGGCGTGTGCAATAAATCGTTTTCTAAGAACAGTACTCACTACGGGGGCTGGGCGTATAACTCATTAACTGGGCAGGGTTGGCATGTTTAAAGTTCTGTAACACAAAGACGAAACGACGTGGAAAAATATAGTTGCAGAATAATTATTATAGTATTAATACTTGCGAAACGCGTGCAACTTCGCCCTTGTGAAGTTTTATTACACTTTTACGCATCAAGACAAATATACCCTGAAAATATCAAGTCTCTGCGACCAGTGGTTTATGCTGTGCGTTGTCTATGTGTCAGTCAGTCAGTCAGTCAGGACAAAGATTCTTATAACTGGTATAAATAAATAACTGGTGTTTCAGTAAAAATCTTTATGTTCTGCAAAATATTGAATTAGTAAATATATTACAAGTTACATTTCACAGTAACTAAAAAATTGTCTGTGAATTGACATTCTCGTTTCTATCTGTAATGAATGTTTAACCGTTTTCATTGAATTAAATTAATAAATAAAGAAATTGTACTTACCTATTCTTATTATCTTGTATATAACATTTAGTTAAGTTTACAGGCGAAATTGCAAACATTCCGATATCACGACCAGTATTTTCAGGTGTTATTATCAAAACAGGTGTTTCAGATGTTGTAAATAAACTCCAATTTCACATTATTTTTCTTACTTGACAGAGGTCCAAAAGACCTGACATCTAAAGCCCATCGCGGCAACCCTACAGTACGTTTACGAGCCGCTGTATCGCGGATAATGACGCTAAACCGATATCCTTATTTACTGCAAATTGCGTCGACTCTTTCGTCTATTAGACCTTGTTGTTGGATAAAATTGTGTCTGGTTATGTCACTCACTCGCAAATCTTACTAACCCATCTACAGCTACGTTCACCTTATTTCTGCTCCCCTAGTACTTTACGTAATGAAATGAAATGAAATGTTTATTTGCGAGATACATGGTTAGGAGTTCTTAAAGTAGATAGATAGATTATAGCTTTATTGTACACCATTAAAACACTTAAACAATTAGAACAAATAAAAAACAACTAAGAAACCAGAAGTACAATGGGCGGTCTATCGCTGAAAGCGATCTCTTCCAGACAACCTTTGGATGGACAAAAACGTATTGCAAAGATAAGGACGGGGTAAGGTAAAGTAGTTAGGCACAGTATCACATATTTCACCAAATCACTGGCATGCAAATTTAAATGGTTTACATAGGTAATTATCAATATTATTATCAATTGAAAATTATTCTATCACCGCTATACCTACAATATTTATAAATTGAAGTGGTAGATAACAATATTACAGCCACTACATAGGTAGATCAAGTACATAAATTCAATTTATTTATCACTATTTAAAAGTCATTAACACTATAAAAACATTTTTCAATTAGCCATAATTTAAATTTTTTGGTTAATAATTTTCTTGGTATGTTTTTAATTTCATTACGAACTTTATTGAATATCTGTCCACACATAGCAAAAGAGTTTTTTTATATAGTGTAGTTCTAGCTATAATAGTGTACGTTCTGACATTTAGCGTAACATTATGGGGCGTGTGTGTTATTTTGCGTGTAATCCTACTAAAGTGACACATGTAGGAACATTAAGACCAGTCAACTGGCAATAGCAAAAGTTCGCCAATTCGTAGGGTGCCACTTACCACCTTATCCATGGCGTGCGCCTCATTCTTCATTTTTGCAAAGGCCGTGTTCTACTTCTGGGGTTGGACTGTATAGAAATGAGATGGATTTCATCATTTCGCTGACATAACCTGCGTGAAAACTTGTTTAAAATAGTTATGATAAACCAAGATTAAAATAACCTTGATCATAATTTCGGCCGTAAGACCAAACCTCTGAAGTCAAAGTCAAAGTCAAAGTCAAAAAGCATTTATTCAGTAATATCCGCAGGGATCATCTTGAAACGTCTTAAATCTAGGTGAATCTAAGCGCCAGTTCCTCGCGACCAAGCCTAGAAGAACAAAGGCTTTTCCGGTCAAATTTCAAACGACCTTACGACTCTCAGAAGCTTTTACTACTAGTAGTAGTACCTAGAGTTCTTTGTGAAAGAGTTTATCCGGAGATGTACTTCCTCCAATCCTATTTCTTTAGCCAAACAGTGCTTGCATTGCTGTATTCTGATTTGAAGGGTATGATAAGTGCCGACGTACTTTCAGAGACTCAAGAGTATTTTCAGGCAGTGCTTTGTGAGGTGATGGAATTTGTACATGCATAAGTAAATGCTTAACATCAAGTTGGCTCTCTGTTTTATCCCTTCATCATATAAAATAAATAACTCATAGTTTTTCCATTAGTGAGGGGGACGTGCTACGTTCGTTTTCCGGTGCGTGGTCTCCCCCCGAGAACTTTTCAGCCCAATGACTATCGATTCTCTGAGCTAAGAGTAATTCCTCCCACGCTACCATTTCAACTTCTTATAATTTAAACTCTGCTATTATTAAAATGTAGTATTTGTTTGTTCACAGATTGCAATAGACAACCCCCAGCAGTTATGCAACAAGACACTTAGAAAATCAAAGGTGAGCTTAACTATGAACTTGTTTTTTATCGGTCGTCAATGTTTGTGGACATTTTTTATACAAATAATCTAGTAAACTTCTTATATCCTTTTTTTTGTAAGTACATACCTAGTATACAATATAACACCTAGACAGAAAACGAACATATATGTTCACCAATCAAATATTTGTCTTGTATAGAGATCGAACCCATATCCTATAGCACAGTAATATGTCATACAGTGATTATTAAATCGACGTTTGCACGCATTGTGGTTAATAACCACTAATGCACGTGCTTGTATAGAAAGTACTTCATTTTTAGCGGTAGGAAAACGTGCTTTTCCAACCACAGTCATGCAAACGCAGACATAACGCGATATAAACGAATCACAACTTTTATTTATATTATGAAATAAAAACCAACAGCAAGAACCTCACGTTCAAAAAAATCACGTTTCCTGTATGAGAGCCCCCTTAAATATTTTTTTTTAGTATTTGTTGTTATAGCGGCAATAGAAATACATAATTTGTGAAAATTTCAACTCTCTAACTATCACGGTTCATGAGATGCAGACGGTGGTGACAGACGGACAGACATTTAGGCAGACAGCGGAGTTTTAGTAATAGGGTTCCGTTTTACCCTTTGGGTACGGAACCCTAAAAAGAGAGTCGTTAAAAACAAACCTACCTTATCATTTACCTATAACTCAAAAACAGGAAGTTGGTAACATCAGCCTAATTATTTTCCTTTGCCTGATTCTTATTTCACGGTAAAGAAAACGAAAGAATTTTTTTCAGAAAACATTTCAGGGCATTGAAGGGTACTGTCGACGAGACAAGTCATTTCTCATAATTAGCTGCGTGTAACTTAATTTGCCAGAGTTGGGAAACTTGGTTGTTTTTAGTATTATTTTTTTAATAAAATAACTTCGTTGCATATTAATAATAATAAATAATAAATGCTGGACAATCCACACAGCATCATCTAGCCCCAAGCTAAGCAGAGCTTGTGTTATGGGTACTAGATGACTGATGTACTTAATACAATACATTACATATATAGATATTTTTATTATACATAGAAAACACCCAGAACTCCCGGAATAAATATTTGTAGATTGTACAAACATTTATCCCAAGGCGGGAATCGAACCCGCAACCTTCTGCATCGCAGGCGGACATTCGCCCGCCGCGCCACATCGGTCGTCCACTACTACTACTCCTGTCGCAACTCTAGTGCCTACACTCAGTCACCCAATCCGCATCGACCACGAAAAAAACCAGGAAGAAAAGACTAATTAAACCGAAATGAAAACATCTCATTAGCTATTTGCATCTGCATTTCCTGATGTTCCTAACTAACGTCACACATTCAGTACAACCTCCTGCCTGCGTTCGGAAACCAAACAGGACTGATAATTAGCGAGCGTAACATAAAGTTGTGGTTTACTAAAGAGTAACCACCGTCACATTATGGCCGTCATATATATATTTTTTTTTTCATGTATAGGTACAATTTGACATTCATTCTCGATAAAACGGGGTTTCATCAAAATTTAACGAGATTGGTAGCATGGAACTTAGTTAAACAATAGGTCGATAAATTCGAGAAGTTTTACCGAATTTATCAACTAGCTGTACACAGGAAACCCACTCGATGAAACATGTCCGGGCTTGTTCTGTGCTAGCGGGTGTAGATAAAATTCGATAACTAGATAAAATCAATCATAGTACAAGCTATACTTAGTTTGGGGCTACAAACAACTAATAAACTAATAAATGCAACTAATAAATGCCTTAAATTTACCACGTCTTTACTGCATTGACTGCATATGACGGTGAAAGTTTTATAGGAAGTTGAGACAACCGTTAATCAGTAGGTACCACGCGAAATACGGAGTGTGACAACTAATTTCCTCAAACAAATAATTGCCTCAGAGGAATAATTAAACATATGTTTTAACCGGTTGTCATTGACTGTGCAGTTTAAACGGTAATGTAATCAAAGCAATATACTCAATATAACTTTCACATGGCTTAGTTTAAGGTAGGTAGTTTTTTATACCTTTTTCTCATAAAAAAAATGTTTCAAAGAAAGACAAGGATATTACTTTTAAATAAAACCAATGCGATATATGAGTTTATGATATGATATGATATTTATAACTTACTTTAAAAAGGAAACCTACTTTAGTAATGCGGTAAAAATGGGTATCACATGAATCCTTAGGTAGGTACACATGATATGAAGATTGCCTGGGAAATTGACGTCCAAATGTTATATTGATAGCTACCATTCAATAGACTAGTGAAAGATACAGTAGATTGAATTTGTGGTAAATATTTTTACGACCTGTGCTTTTAGGCTTTGCGTCAGCCACAACAAACAACTTCGAAATGACGGCCGTGACATAGCGGTACCCACATATTAGAGAGCAAAACTTTACGGTGATCAACCAACCCCAGTTTTTATTACTCCATTTAGCTATTCTCGTCACGACTGCCCCCCTCCCGTTAGGACTATTATTTCTTCTGTGATATAGGGTGCAATCCAGGGTTGTAAAACGATTGTAAAATACCGAATGGTTAGGTCCGGAGGCACTGTAAATAAGATCCAGGGCGGTGTGTGAATTTCTAATTCTTGTAAAATAAATACTTTTATTGTCTGTGAGTTTCTGTGAGTCTGAATGGAGGGATCTCCATGAAGTGGGACGCGGGAAAAAAGGGTACCAGCTGATTTAAAAAATTTTTTTTTAAATATTTGTCAAAATTTTCTGTGGTATGACAGATAAATGCCATAGGTACAGAAGGGAAGAACAATGTGGATTCGTTTTCTGTAATCTTTGGAAGCAACATAGTTTTTTCATTTTAATTGTTTTTCTAGTGTTATTTTAGGTTCTGATGTGTAATTTCAGTGGCATTTGAACTATCACTACCACAACTGTGAACAATTAAAATGAAAATGCGATGTGGGAAAACCTGATTTAAACGAAAATATTTCCCTTAGGTTTTGAAGGGCGTTTGCCCTCTTTTTCTTTAAAACCAATGACGGCCAACTTTACTTTTTTTTACTGGCTCGAATTGCCAAAAAACTATTTAT
This sequence comes from Electrophaes corylata, assembly GCA_947095575.1. Taxonomy (NCBI): domain Eukaryota; kingdom Metazoa; phylum Arthropoda; class Insecta; order Lepidoptera; family Geometridae; genus Electrophaes; species Electrophaes corylata. Next base: position 12,981,621 of record OX352700.1, on the reverse strand, counting down.
TAAGCCCACTTGACATTGATGAAATCTGTCGAATATGTCATTATGTCATTATATCATGTATGTCATTAGTTAGTTACTAACAAAAAAGTCCGCAATTTCCTCCATGTGAGAGTGGTTTCAACCCCGCCGATTTGTTTAGAGGTTGTATTTTGGAAATACATTTATATACACGTACTAGCGAAACGCGTAGAATTTTGTCCACGTCCAACCCCTGCTGGTTGAAGTTTTTATAAAAATAACTTCAGTACCCGTTTAGGGGTTGAATTTCGGGAATTCGTACACCTGTATGCACCAAGACGACTATACCCTGAAAATTTTAAATCTCTAAAACCAATGGTTATGCGTTGTTTATATGTCAGTCAGTCAGTCAATCAGCCAGTCAAAAATTATTATAACTGTCAAAGTCAAGTCAAGTTCAAGTCTCAACAAGCAATGGTTTAGACCATGCGCTATCAATAGGTATGTTAGTCAGTCAGGACAAAGATTCTAATTATTGGTATAGATAGACAAATTGTGACAATAGCCAGAGAAGCTAAAGAATAGAAGTGAGAATAAGAACATTGGCAGCTGGTAATTAATTAAGGTAGCTTTCAGAAACAGCAACATCTTAAACACAATCCCTTCCAACAATGGAGCGCTGAACGATGACCGACCATAGAAATGATAGATAGCCTGGGCGTTTGGCGTTCCACTGTAGCCGTATTTATCGTCTACTCGAAACACTGGCCTATTCCTCAACGTTTCGGTATTTCGAAGAGGTTTAAGCCTTGTTTACACCGATTTAGTTGATGAATTAAGTTAGTAAGAATTCGAGTAAGTTTCTCGCCTAACAAAACAACCTCACGGCTTTATTCCCTAGACACAGTAAATAATAATAATAATAATTGGATGAGACCAAGTAGTACTAACTCAAGATTCTTTGAGGATTTTTAAGGAGATAGATATGTCCAAATATTTGCAGAAGTTATACGTATTCATATTATGTTGCAAGCCCATTGCTGCTAGCATATTGCTTCTATAATACTAACTGGATTCCTCACAATGACTCATCATTTGAGAATACCGGCGTTGCGTAGAATTTTTATTTTAAATAAAATCCATTGTTGCATGACTGGATCGGAACCCACGACACCAGAAAGAATCACCAGTACTCTTTTGTCAGGGGATCGTAAACGATAAATGAGGGTTTATTCTCGGTGGGCATCGAACCCACAACCGCCAAATAAATCGGCTCAGGGCTCAGTGATTCTGAACACACAAGTAATGACAGAAACCTGTCTGTTAAGTTCCGGAAAAATGGGCGACGCACCACTACTCGCTATACAGTCAAGGCAACTGACTTAAATACTAAAACACTAGTTATATTCCGTGCTGAAGCTCAAGGGTTAGTCGTAACTTAAAGCACTTATCGTGCCTCCTGGGGCAGTAAACCCGCTCACCACCACTCGCCACAATATGGGGGTTAAATAGAAGCTATCAGAGCTAATTTGTGGCGGAAAGCCACCACCGATTGGAACTTATAAGATTAGTCTAGAGGACTAGCTCTTGCTAGCATTTTTACAGGTACTTTTCAAACGGCAGGAGTTTACATTTCTGGTAACTTTTTCAGTATTCAAAATTTTTCAGTTAGCTTGAATTAATTTAAATTATATATCACTTCATCTTAAAATAAGTCACAAAGATGATGCTGTGTGGATTGTCTAGCATTATTCATTATTTAAACATATGACTTATACAGTGAGACCTCTAATACTGAAGAAAAGATTGTTTGTATGCGCTACTAGCCTACTTTGTGTCTACATTGTGAGTTTCTAGGCCACCCTAAGATTTCTGTCATGGCTTGGTATAACCGGGACTGAGTGCTCTGATAAAGTTACTGATGGTCACCCATCAAAATAGTGATCGCGAAAGTTGATCAAATAGTAGAGATTAAATTACGACAGAAGTCCTTCGAGCGAATTGTAAATGCTCTTCCAAAATAGTCGCACATTGAATGTAAATCTTTGAATAACTAATATCACTTCGTTGAATCGGATAAACTTACAAATCACACATTTTAAAAGATTGAGAACAGTGTGCAAAGAGAATGAGAATAAATGGGGTAAAAATATAAAGCTTGTCTGAGCACCGTTTCAGTGTTTGGAAGTTGGGCGCGTGCCCCGCATTCGCTAATCCGACATCAGTAAAAGCACAAAAAGTACATTTTGAGTTCGCGCATCAATAACCATTTTGACAGCTAAGCCGCCATTTTTCATTCGAAGCGAAATCCAGAATCGAGCAGTCAGAGGTCGCGCTCGAAACAAAAAACCGCCTTGTACCGCGTCGCCTGCAAACATCGAAACTGCATCGAAAATCCCCTTTTAAACCCCTTATATTGCAGCTTTAATTTGGGAGCGCAAACTTTCTGGCGTAACTAACGCAGCGATGGAAATGCCGCTCGGAATTTCCCGCTTCCATTCTAATAGTGGAAGTGGGTCGGGACAGTAGATCAACTTCTGAGCCATTTATTCACAAATCGAGTTATTGCACCTCGCGAGCGCCGTGCAAAGGTCATTTGTGCAAATTACAAGTGGCCGTGAGTTTTTTGAAACTGTCTGAAATAAGTGGGGAGGGTGGGGTGAGTGAAATGGTTTTTTCAAGATTAATGCAATGTTTCCGTGAAAGCTGCTCGCGTTTTCTTAATTTCCTCCTTCGGAGCGGTGCATGCTTTAATTTATGACGTGGCGTGGCAAAGATAAATTTGTTGGTGTTTATCAGTGTTGGGCTTTAATAAACAGAACCTCACGAAGCGGCGACAGCGTTGCAGTTAGCTTCACGTTATTTACATCAACGTTATAATTTATTTAGAAACTCTCGTCCTATTAGTTTGTCCGTTTGTAGAATTTAACAAAGCAAATCCTGTTATAACCGTAACGTTGCGTCCGAACACCGCTATCCGTTTGTTTTGCTGCGTTTGCTGCCGCATTTTGCAAATTAAATAACGTGTTTCGACTATGAATAATGGCCAGCTCTCCGTGAACCCGTGCAAGTACTATTTGAATTTAAAAATAAATAATTTCATTGTTTACCCTCCAGAAAGATAGCATGGAATATCATTTAGTAAAGTAGAATATTCTGCGAAACGAAATTAAACATTTTCATTATCTGGTTATCTCATTAACTAAATCAGAACTTATTTTAGCAAAATATGAGTCTTGTTTTCGGCTGAAAGTCTTTTACCGTTAATAAACCCAAAAAGGCTCATTTAATAAAAGCCCGGTCACTATTTTGGTGGTAATTTATGTACTGTTGGGGAATTCGTTTACATTAGCGGTTAGAATTTTATAAAAACGTTGCCGTTTCATAAAATTCCGAAGAATTTTCCAGTTATTTACGCAAAAAGCCAGTCGGCCGTTTTTCGTGGTTTGATGGTTATTTTTACTTTATTTTAGACTTTGCAATCGGCAGTCCGCAACGAAAATATTCGTTATATAAATTATTTCTTCATTAGAAAATAACTGTAGCAAATTCAGAACAATTAATTGATGGTGGAAATAATACAGTAAGATCATTATCAACAGCCTTTCGAAGTACACTGCGTCTCTCATATACGTTTTCAAGAAGAACGATTTTGAGCCCTTTCCACCCACCGACTTCCCGCGATTCTAACAATGTCGTCAGTCCATCGGATATGAGGGTATCTTACGCTTCGTCTTGCGGTTCGTGGTAGTCATTCGTGAACCTTTATTCCCTAGGGTTGCCAGTCCTATAGTCTGAAAAAACGCCGAAATCATTTGGCCATCAGCCTAAGACATTTGTCTTACCTATATTTAGGAGGGTTTATCGCTGTCATCACGCGTGACAGGTAGATTGGTGACCACAGTGTGGGTGGTACTCAGAAGAAGCTAATGCCCCCCTTCTTCGTGCGTTCTATTAGCTGTCTTAGGACAGGTTATATTTTAAGTCAGGATCACCGCGGCTTTCCCGACATCTTTTGATCATTGCGACCAATTCTCAAAGACTAGGCGGGGCAATTCTATCGTGCTTAAGCCTTATTATATAGGATCTGGTATCGCACGCGATTTTCACGCGACGTACTAATTGCAGAGCCGTTAGATACGGCTCACGGCATTACGGGGCGAAACTGGCTTATTACGACCCGAGGCATGGAGCCTTTGCCGCTACGAATCGCCTCTCAAATACGTAAATTGTTTCACAAGCAGTTAAAATGCTATCTCTTAAGGCCATTAACAATCATTTTATATTAGCGCTATATTACTAAAGTTATGTGAAAGATGTAAATATCTGTGACTCCATCACACTGCAACTGCTAGACAAGTTTGGATAAAACTCTGAAAAGTTAAACCTGGAATAGACACAAATAATGACAACGAAAGAGCCCAGTATATCTAGCCAATGTCATTCGTTTCAAAGCGTTATCGTTCTAGGCTGCTGTAAATACTATTCTATATGCAATGGCAATATACCACGTGACCAATTTTGCCAGCGAATATAGAATAGTATGTTAATAATTAAAGTGACAACGAACCTTGGCTAATCCCTCAGGAAAGAAAGCATTAAAATTTAAATATTGATTTAGTGTGTTTTATGTACTTAAGTATATAAAATCACAGCATGTTTCTTAAAGGGGTAAGCAGAGACCACAGACTTCCACTTACTAAGATCGTGACCAAATGTTATTCAGCGAGGGTAATAGAATCAGAATTTACGAGAGAATACCTGAAAAAAAAACAGTAACTCCGACATCTATAATTATTAAAATTGCAAAACATTCTACATTCTATGTCAAGTAAAACAGTATGTCTAAAATTTCAATTTCAAGGTGTAAACAATCAAAATATTCCTTTACAAAGTGCTAACAGGTCCTGTAACAGGGTGTGAACAATCAACATTTCCTCACTAAGTGTTATTTCTTCAACACAGAGGTCGTATAGAGGTACAACACACACATTGTTCAGTACAATAGGAATTTAGATAGGAGCATTTTCAACATTATATTCCTGCACGTTGTAACTCTAAATGTATGAGTTTGCGGGTAGGAGCTAAATGACACCTAAGTTACCACAGCGTTTACGATTCTATAAATGTTTCAGGGTTCAAAATACTCGAGTTATTTTACTCGATGTGTAGTTTTTATTATTAAGGATTTTGTATCTGTACCGGTGTTTTGAAACTCGCGCAAATTTGTCCGCGTGAAGTTATTTTCATACAAACTTAAACCCTGAGTACACGTGTTGCGAGTTGAATTTCGTTAATTCCTTTCTTAGTACATTCATATATGCACTAAGACGAATATACCCTGATAATTTTAAGTTTCCACGACAAGTAGTTTAGGCTGTACGTTATCTATATGTCAGTCAGTCAGGATAAAGGTTATTATAATAAGTATTGGTATTGTTATGATTGCAAGTTTTTAACCCTATTATATACCAGTCTCCCGCAAAACAGGTTAACCTCACAACAAATTCTTTGTATCTATTACTGTTTTGTTTATCCTGTACCGTTTTTACTGGCCCACCCTAAAAATCAACGGGCATTTATTCAATCAAAAGTTAACGACACATAGAAACGTCTTAAAGCCATGTGAATCTAGACTAAGAAAAATATAGATATATCTATGCATATAGAATAGTCTTATTTGATTCGTTTACATTTAGTTTTCTAAATTATGCTCTGTTTACTGCTTATTTAAGTCTCAATTTGTAAAAGTGTGCTAAAACAGTAAAATTTCCAGTGCCTAAGCAAACGTTTATTTTTACGAACTTCTTACCTTCTGTTTTTATTATTCAAAAAGTATTTTTCCAACAGCCAAACCATTGTTTGCGTTGATTTAACCTTACCACTTAATAAAGACCCTCAGAGTTTATACAACCTGGCTATAGGATAATCCATCTGTATACCTACAGGTATGAACATGAGTTATTATACCAACTATAAGAATTGGTCCTGTCTGACTGACATAGTCAACGCATAGCCTATACAACTGGTCGTTTTATTTCTTTCAGGGTATAATATTTTTACCTAATAAATTATTATGATTGTAAACCAGGGAACTATCATAATAATATACCTACGACTTGGAATGTGATTTATATCAGATCATCGCATGCCTTCGATATACGTTCAGGGGCTATGTTTTCCCAGACTGACAGAAAACGGTCATGCTCGTCTGCCATATCCGTTACGGTCTGCTGAGATCTGCTGCGCCACCTCACTGGTTCAGAGTGCTACTCTGTGAATATCTTAACCTACTAATATTATAAATACGAAAGTTATGTTTGCGAGTTTGTGACTATATCACGTAATAGCTACTGAACCGATTTGGATGAAACTCAGATTAACTATAGTTTTATATTTAGGTAAGCATATTGGCTAAGCATATAGCCCGAAAAAAGTTTTATCAAGATAAGGCGCATAAATAATTAAGCAAAAATACCTCCACTAAACGAGTGAAGCCGCGGGTGGCGTTATTGCCGCAAAGAGTATAACGTTATTGGAAAACTGTGTACAAACTTTTTAAACTATCATGGTTTCGATTAATATTTTGGATAGAAACCCGTTTAGTTCGACCCGTGATCATGGCGCATGCAACTGTGCCGAAATAGCGGGAAACAATCAAACTCAAAAATCATAGTAACTATCCCGTTTCTATCCAAAATATTGTATACAAACTGTACGTACATAGTTAGCTTCATATTATTCCGAATACTTGCCTAGGCTCGCGTGTGGTATCAACTTTTTTAATGTTCTGGAATAAAAAGGTCTACAATAAAATTGACACGCTAAGGGGAGGAACCCATCGAACTGTTTTTGTAGGGTTCCGTAATTAAATGATGGAACGGTCGAATAATTTTTGTTTTTCCTATCGTGTTTTATGTTGATTGAGTTGGAAATGTTTGTGTTAGATAGGCATTTAGATAGGTAGGTAAGGATAAACTTTGTTATAAAGTCGGGAAAATAGCTATTATCAAAATAAAGACGTGAACGATTTCAATAAATCTTGGAAAAGATTTGTTCAATAGTAAAATCTAAGCTAAATTAATTTTACTAACGCGCTGTGCACTGCCGTCCCTTACCGCTTCGCTGGTTACTCTCCATCCCAAGGCTGCCTGGAAGAAATCGCTTTCAGCGACAAGGCCGCCCATTGTACTTTGTAAACCTGGTCTGTTTTTAACAAATTTTCCTTATGTACAATAAAGTGTTATCTATCTATCTATCTAAATTTTATCCAAGTACTAAACTTTACTTTAACTAATAACTTTATTGTGGACAAAAGCTAGCAATTAAGCTAAAACTAAAAATACTTATTTACTAATACAAAAGAAAAGAAACTAAAAATCATTGTCCTACAATGGGCAATGATGGCAATGGGTTGGTTGTGGCGGCCTTATCGCTGGACCCGATATCTTCCAGACAACCGTATAAAACTAAGTAACACAGTAAGAAAAAACAACGAAAAAAAGAAACAGTACAAACAGTAGGAAAAAAAACTAAGTCTCAGTTTACATATAAGAATAAACAAGTGAAGCCGTGCGCGTGAGACCTAGCAAGCAGCTTATAGTAGAGCTGTTAGTGAAAGGGTTTACCAGAAAAGTGCCTACTACAGTGCCTATTTCTACCACTAAGCATTGGTACTTGCATGGCTATATTATTGACGACCGATGTGGCGCGGCGGGCGAATGTCCACCTGCGACGCAGGAGATTGCGGGTTCGATTCCCGCCTTGGGATAAATGTTTGTACAATCTGCAAATAATTATTCCAAGTGTTCTAGGTATTTTTTATGTATAATAAAAAGTATCTATGTATGTAAGTATTGTATTAAGTATATCAGTCATCATCAGCATTATTATGTTCTGATTTGGGTACCAATGTAACGACAGGCACATGAGACTTACATCTCAATAACAATATACAATGCCAGAAAGACCGTCAGTTTGTTTCGTCGTTACATTTGCTCAATAAAAAAAAATATAATACATACTTTTTTGTATCTACAATTCCTCAGGGGCCCTTATCTGGTTGATCCCCTTGTCTGATTGTTAGTTAATAATTGTTATGCCCCATTTCGAATTATAGAATTAATTTTGGGTAATTTAAAATTTGCCTTTCGTTAAAACATATGTAGATAATATCTTTAAAATATCTATTGCTTTGAAAACTATATTTTTACTCGATGTTATAGAGTTCTTTTTGTCCGTTCCTTTATTAATTAGTATAATTGTCTAATGTCTAATTATATTATTATAATGTCTCGCCACGCCAGTCTTAATGACATCATCCGGCGGGCCTTTACCACCGTGAACGTGCCAGCCATTCTCGAGCCGAATGGTCTGCTGCGTGACGATGGTAAACGACCTGACGGTATGACGCTTGTCCCTTGGGAGGTGGGGAGACCCTTGGTGTGGGACGCTACTTGCGTTGACACACTAGCGCCTTCCCATCTGCCGAGGACATCCGTTGGGGCTGGCGCGGCGGCAGATTTTGCCGAGGATCTCAAGAGGCGCAAATATGCAGGTCTCGACAGAGCCTACAGATTTGCTCCTCTTGGAGTCGAGACTCTAGGTCCGTGGGGTACCGAGGCCCTCCGGGTTTTTAAAATTCTTTCGGGGCGTCTGGTCGAAGCGACGCGTGACCCGAGAGCTGGTGAGTATCTGGCACAACGAATCAGCATTGCCATTCAGCGTGGCAATGCAGCCAGTGTTTTGGGAACGCTTCCGATTGGCACTGATCTGGATCAGTTGAGCTACCTTTAGATCGTTTGCAACGGTCTTTAGATAGCTCAACTGTTTCAAATGTATTTTGTACATACCAATTATAAATACTTGTATTAGTCATAATTTTCTTTGTAAATAAATAATAGTATAATTGTTAAATTACCTCATTTATCTATCATCACAACTCGTAGGTATGTTACTAAAATGTTGAATGACAATAATCAAATTATAAAAGACTAGCGGTCCGTCCCGACTTTGCATGGGTTTTAGTAAGGATCCCTTTTTTTTTTTAAATATAATATAGTCTATGTCACCCGGGAATAGTGTAGCTTCCCAACGGTGAAAGAATTTTTTAAATTGGTCCAGTAGTTTCAGAACCTAATTATTCAATGCAAACAAACAAACAATCAAATCTTTCCTCTTTACTTGTGTAGATGTAAAAATGTTCTAAATTAATTATGTTTTATATGACTTGCTGATGGAACAATCAGCTGACCGACCTGATGTTAAGTGGTTCATCATCATCAGCCTGTAGAAGTCCACTGCTGGACATAGGCCTCCCCCACACGTTTCCAGGAAGAACGATTCTGAGCCCTTTCCATCCATCGACTTCCCGCGGTCCTAACAATGTCGTCAGTCCATGTTAAGTGGTTACCATCACCTATAACAAAGTATTGCCTCACAGATCATACAGATGTTAAGCCTCGTGCTTGTAATGTCCCCGGCACATACACCGTTCAAACCGGAACACACGACACTGCCTTACAGCAGAAATAGATCATGGGGGTAGTACTACCCCGGACGAGCCCTTCACTAAGAGCTTTATTACTATTGAATATGTAGTGTTGTCATATTGCAGTTCCAAGTACGTACGTAACCTAATTCATAACGACACCGCCTGGAATATTCTGAATATTCCAATAAATGTTTCCCAAAGGTACATAATTTACTAAACAATGGCATTACCCGCATTATTAGGTCACTTCAGCACACAATTAGAGTATTTTTCAGTTCATTATGTTTTAGAGTACTTTTTTGTACTTACATTATTTAAGACTAGCGAAACGCGCGCCACTTCGTCCGCATCGGTTTTTCATTCAAATTTCAACCCCCTTTGTACCCGTTTAGAAGTTGAATTACGGGAATTTCTTTCTTAGTACACCTCTACGCACCAAGGCAAATATACTCTGAAAATTTCAAGTATCTGCGACCAGTGGTTTAGGCTGTGCGTTGTCTACATGTCAGTCAGGCAGGATAAAGATTCTTGTAATAAGTATAGATAGATGTATAGTGTATGGTAGTAGCTGAACCTTTTGGGCTGTAAGCTGCGGGTTCAATCCCCACTGAAAACATAGATGTATGAACATAGATGTCTGTTTATTATAATTATTGTATGACGATGGTGTGCCGCGGCGGGCGAATGTCCGCCTGCGACGCAGGAGGATGCGGGTTCGATTCCCGCCTTGGGATGAAAGTTTGTGCGATCTGCAAATATTTATTCCGAGTGTTCTGGGGGTTTTTTATGTATAATAAAAAATATTTATTTATGTAATGTATAAGTATATGTATTAAGTATATCAGTCATCTAGTACCCATAACACAAGCTCTGCTTAGCTTGGGGCTAGATGATGCTGTGTGGATTGTCCAGCATTATTATTATTATTACTATTATACTGTAGTTATTCTACGTATTTACAAAAAGCTCGAATTTTTTTGCGAAGTTTACTGTTCGCAGATCTACTAGTATATATTGATGAAGTTTCAGATTGCTAACGAGTAGACTGAGTGGAGGAGGGGAATAACAACCAATGTGTTCTAATTGCACTGAATTGATGACCTATTTTGCATCCAACAAATTGATCAATCAATAAAGGCGCGGTTGTGATTGGCTTCGATCACAATTGTACCTAGTTTTATGATTGACAACAATGAACGTTGCATAACTTCAGTAGTAGTAGAGATCTTAATGAAGAGCTCGTCCGGGGAAATACTACCATGCCTATTCCTGCCGCTAAGTAGCTTGCTGTGTTCTGGTTTGAAAGGTGTGGGTGCCGGTGAAATTACAGGCACATTAACACCTGTATGCATCAGGTTGATGGACACAGATCAATGCATCGTAAGCTTTGTTCCTAACGTGATCCTAAGGGATTTTTATAGGTGATAGTAACCACTTAAGATCAGGTGGGCCATCTACTTGTTGTATTAGCAAGTAGTTTAAAAAAAAAAACAAAAATACTAATACAAAAAACGGGAAGAACCAAGCCGTAAGTTACTTGTTTGTGTTTGTCTAGGCTTGGTTGTGAGGAACTGGAACTGAAAATTTGACTGACGTCACAGTTCAGTTGTAGTAGTTCTGCCTCTTGCGCAGTAGGTTGTGTGTTTGAATTCCATCAAGAACTTTCTTAGAAGGGATTGAATAGTGTAAAATGTCTACAGTAATTTATCTGATTTTAATCAAATGTTAGCAGAAGTGGCTTAACAACACAATCCCGTCAACACAGTAGCTGAAATAGTGATGAGAAGCTTACAATTGCCAAGCGTCAAAAGTACCTTGACACTCAAAGTGATTTGCGAATTTAGGAGAATTTTTAAATATTTTGTTAAGATTAGATACAAACACATTATTCCCCTAAGGTGGAGGAAAGTCTGGTGAACAGTTTTAGGAGCCAAAAGAGCGCAAACGATTTAATTTGGGCTTGGTTTTTGGATATTAAGTGCTTTATGGAATTTTATTCCATTAATCAGAATAAAATACTTGCATGATAAATCGTTATTAATCTTAAATCTATAAATTAACGGATAAACGAGTACTTATGCCTGTCAAATTAAACCAAATCTCATAAATTACGAACGTCTAATTAGGTTGTCATGCACTCGTTTTAAATTCAAACGCGACTTTCCCATCGAGCGATATGTTTAACGTGTAACAAACGCAAAACAGCCGAATAGGTGTTTTATCGTAGCAATATATCAAACTAATGACCTCTGTCGCCGCGACGCGACGCTCCTTATATTGCGACATTTCGACGATCGTAACCGATGCCAGATAATAAATGCAACTTTTATAAGGCTCTTTATCGTGGTCGAGACCTGAATTTATGGGTTTGCAGCGGTTTAACCGTTCCCACGGTGATGCTTTATCGCTACGAATGCTTTTTTAATTCGCTCGTAAACTATTTGCTTTAACGATTAATTAAATTTAAATATTTTTAAATTATCTCCGCTTGTTTATTCGACGAGCTCTAGAGTTATAGCCCTCTACGTCCGCTTAACGAATTTAAGATCTACTTAACGTAGAAGATTATAAACCAGCCGGTCATTTTGACGTTTGATACACCAGCGCGACTGAATAATCTTCAAACACAGATAAATAACATTTAAGTTGTCTCGACTTCGCATTTACATTTTCTCATCGCGCTCTGCAACTTGGGACAGCGGTAGGTACCGACAGTCCAAAATTAATCGTCTCTCAGTCGATAGTCTAATGCCGGTCGATTCGATTACACTTTGCGCGGCTGAGCCACAACAGAATTCCTGAATAGCATTAAAACAGAGCTGTCTGGGCGTTCTATGCAGGGAAATGGGCAGTGCATTTGACCGCGAATTTAGTGAAGTTATTTGAGTTGAGCGAGCCAGCACTGGCCGTTCGCTTATTGTTCTCGCGTTGCCGCCGGCCGCATCGCCGACGGAACTTCGTTCCGTGCCATATAAAGAACCCCTTTATTGCTTAGCTCGCGTACGCGTGTTTAATTTATGCGCACTAAACCAGAGATAAACTAATTCCTGCACAATGAGTACAAACAAACATAATCGCTGTAAAAGTAATTTTGCTACCAGATTAGGGTGGTTTTTAAATAAAATAAGTACTCTGCCTTCCGCGCGGAAGTGACGTCCATTTCGCGCGAATCTCGTTGAATTATTTGCACAAAATGGCGGCTGCTCTGGTCAGTCGCATTGTGGCGCTTAACGCTCAGGAACACAATGTGTTAAACGTTATGACGATATAAAACTCGCTAATTGATCTCGTAAAGCGCACGCTTTTCATAAAAACGCTGACTCTGCTGTTGCAAAATTTATATTCTGTAGATAAATGCAACTAAGTATATTGATAGCTTTTAAGGTTTGTCCACTATTTTCAAGATGAAAGAATGACCACTATTCTAATTTCTGCCGCCCAGCAGTTTGCTGTGTTTCGGTTTGAAGGGTGTGGGCGCCTGTGTCTACCGTACTTTTTACTTGGTTTAGCTGACTCATGGCCTAGGCTGTCCGTATCTGTAAGCTGTATCTATATTGAAAAATAAATAAATGCTCTGGGCCGTAAGTAAATAATAGCGTGCCTGAAGATAATTTTTTTTTGTAAGTAGGTTTAGTATTTAAGTCAAACCACCGATGCTTTCTTCATCTATAGGTACTAATATTATAATCTATATTCTATTTAAATTATTTTACCGTTGGGAAGCTACACTATCCCCGAGTGACATAGGCTATATTATATTTTAAAAAAAAATAGGAATCCTTACTAAAACCGTGCGAAGCCTGGACGCGCCGGTAGTAATTAATAAATATATTTCTTGCAAAATGAATACAAAATAGAGAGGTCAAATTAAAATATACACAGTTCATAGTTCATTATTATATTGCACCATCATAATCGTGTTCTGTAAAATTGACAATAAGAATCATGTCATATTAACTTGAACATCTCTCACACAATAATAAGCTCCACTTAACTAAGATTATTTTTCCTACACCAAAGACGTTTGATAATTGGATAGGTAATTATTTATTCGGCCGTCTTTGATTTCATTTCACTGTCTCTCACAGATAAACAGCCATGATGAGCGTGTTTATTAGAAGGTACAGTCGCTTACAATAAGATGATACAATTTATATTTTCTATACCAATTATAAGAACCTTTATCCTGTCTGACTGACATGATTATAGACAACGCATAGCATAAACTCCAATTAAATTCCCAAAATTCAACCCTTAAATAGAAGCAGCTCAGATTAAAGCTTTTATGAAAATAACTTCACGCGGACGAAGTCTCGTTTGGCGTTTTTTATAATATTTTCAAAGTAAGCCTTTATTTTTTGCAATCATCTGGTGTGAAATAATCTTTCAATACTTCACGTCTAGATGATCTTTCTGACATTTGACTTGATACAAAAACCCCAGTCAAAATACCTTTGTAATTATAAAGTAGGCTACCATCATATTTAATTTCAATTATTTGCATCTTAAGACATTTTTAAAAAATTTTAGATTAGTCATTATAATAGTAAATAGTTTATACCGACAACTGTACAGCTGCATTGCTCTTGAATATTTAATTGGCTCACTTCATTTGATTCTTGTTCAGACCAATGAAGACCATCAAATAATTACTTGAGAGAGAACGGTGCATCAGGGCATTGGGGCAGAAATAGCTGAACGTTATAACATGGTCAAATATACCTACACAACAAAATATATCATTTAATTAATTCACATGATGTTCATTTTTAGAAATGACTCACTTTATACTATGGACATTTACCTGTATATAAATGTTTCTCATTCGTTTCTCAATCGAGCGTAGGTAGGCAATGGAAAAGTTTATTGATAAAGCGCGCAAAAGTTACAAAACCAACCAAGGATACAGGGAAGACACGAATAAAAGAAATACAAGAAAAAACTGCTAGTTACGTATAATAAGTCCCAGGCACTGACTTGTTTGGGATCGCGGGAAATCGTTGGATGAATAGGGCTCGAAATCATTCTGATTGAAAAATGTGTCGAAAATTCGTTACTTGAGACATACTCAAATCTCAGATGCGTTTGAGTATTCGGGACTTCCTCCCCTCCTCCCTCTAAAAATCTCTACAGACGACACAACAGATAAATTTAAAGCCGAAAAAAATTACGCATAAAAGGTATCTTTTAGATATTATAACCGCTTTCACAGCCTGAGTTGTCAAGCTATTTATGGTTACCGTACTCGAAGATTATAATGATTGAGTAATTTCGATGGAATTAATAGATTACAACTACAATTTAGTTGAGCAAAGGGCGGACCATCCCGACACGGGGTGATTAATCGTCGATCGTCGTGTCACACGAAATATCACTTCTAATCAGCTGGCAATGTAAAATGAACCTTATCGTGTTTCTTGAAGGTTGAAAGCTCCTTGCATTTTGAAAATTTTTCTGTAGTGTTTTCGTAGATATTTAATTCATGGCGGTGATAAATATAATTTGGCAGCTTTTGCTATATATACGAAAATACGATAGTAAGGTTTAGTGGCGTAGCGTGCCTTGGTGTGGCCCCGTACATAAATTTGTTTGGGAACCCTTATAAAGGGTAAAGATTTCTCACAAAAGAAAAAAAAAGTTTGCATAAAATTAAAAGAAATATTTATTCAGCATAGTTATCTATCCGTCACTTTTTCCAAAAATTTTTGTTTGCTTTTTTATTTTTTTTTTTACTTTTATGACTTGTCATTTTTGAAAAATTTTTTGAGAAGTTTTTATAAATTTTCACTTACGCACGTCCACGGGGGCCCCATATAATTCGTACGAGCCGAGCTCACGACTACTATATGTAACTGTACTAATATGTCTGTCCAACAGCGCCTAAGTATAGCGTACTTAAGACTAGTTTTAGATTTTTGTGCTAGAAGACTAACTTAGTAACATGAACTTTCAGTACCTAACGGATTTGTACGAAGATACCCTCATATCCATTGTCCGGGTCTTTTCGGGTCTGTTCGGGCCTGCTTGGACTGAGCTATTTGACGGCTCAGGGTATGGATAATGGCATGACAAACTATCGAGTTCACGGTTACCTCTCTAAGCCAGGACAACCGTGGGTAGTAGTATTCTGGTTAAGGTTTATAGTGAAACTACTGTTGGTACTTTATACTTATTCTGTGACTGCGTTAGAACAGCAGTAGAGCTAATTGAAAAGTCAACATCCCGATATCCAGGAAGATAGATTACCAAGCATGTAAGTAATTTATAAACTCTAAGGCACCTTTGCCGACAAGAAGGTAATCGTTTTACCACTGGTTACCAAAAGATGATAAAACGGCCCGTATAACCCTTCGATCAATGATACCTCAGATGACGGGTCATATACAAAATCAAAGCTAAAAGCTGTTCGCGTGAATATATACTTAGACAGTTACATTTGTTTACTGACGAAATGAGAAAAAAATGATAATAACAAAGGATTACTGTATCGGCCACGCACGTTTGGTATATGCACTATGATGCACTACCCTGCGTCCACCAACCTGAGACATACAGGTGTTAAGCTTCTTGTGCCTGTAATTTCACCGGCACCCACACCCTTCAAACTGGAACACAGCAATGCGAGCATCACAGCTTGGCGGCGGAAATAGGTACGGTGGTAGTACTTCCCCGGACGAGCCCTTTCACAAAGAGCTCTGCTACCACTAAGTAATGTATATGTAAGCTATATGTATAGGTAAGCTATTGTTAAAACTAATTTACCTACTTTGGCTTTGTTACATACAGCACAGGTGCAAACTAGGCTTTATTCAAAACTAGCGGCCGCTCGCATCTTGGCCCGCGAGCCAGTTTTTTCCCGTTCCTGTTATTTTTTAGAGATAAAAAGTAGTCTATATGTTAAGCCAGGTTACAATCTATAATTATTACAAATTTGATCCAAATCGGTCCACTGCTTAGAGCGTGAAAGAGTTACAAACATCCATCCATACTTACAAACTTTCGCGTTTATAATATTAGTAGGTAGGATAATACCAAATTTACAATAGTCACAACGAATGGGCATTTCAATGCTAAGCCTTCAAATGTTTATGTAAACTGGCCATTAGCGGATTACGGGAATGTTATGCCGGAAGGTAATGCCAGCAATTTGCAAATGGCAAATAATACGATTATGGAAGGAAGGTATCAAAGCTGGATGAAATCTCTATGAAATTACAGATTATGGGAACCGCTGGATTTGTCACTATATTTGTAAACTAGGATTAGAATTCATAGCTCGTGGTTATCATCATCATCAGCCTGTAGAATTTCACTGCTGAACATAAATAATAACTGTGGCTCCTTGGCAGTTAGTTTGCTCCGGTGATTTTTCTTGATTAAGTCATAGTGATTTTGTCGCTGTCACAATATGATAAAATAATAATAATAATGCTGGACAATCCACACAGCATCATCTAGCCCCAAGCTAAGCAGAGCTTGTGTTACGGGTACTAGATCACTGATATACTAATACAATACCTACATTACATACATAGATATTTTTTATTATACATAGAAAATACCCAGAAGAAAATATCTGTGATTTTAATTATTAATATGTGACATGATATCGGTCTCATCTCTAGTAGGTTACGGAGGGTTGCATGCAAGTCTTGTAACCGCTGTCACAGACCGCAGCTATTAAATTGCAACCGAATCAGCCAAATCCAACCAAGCTGTTAATGCGACTTGGATGCATCTTCTGAAACGACAAGTTTCTGGACTTGAAAACCAAGTTTTTAGCTTAAAAATGGTTTGGAGTGCTTAAATTTCTTTTGATTTGCTGCTGTGGTTAGATTTGAACGATTTGTGTGAGAAAGACAAGTGATTATGAATGCGAATCTTCACGTTAGTGAAAGAGAAACATTGCATCAAATATTGCGTAAAGTATACACAGATGTAGGTATAGGAGCGGTCCTATTGGCGAGCCTTGGGGCACGCCTGCAACTGACATTGTGAATGATTTGTATTTTGCAGTAAAGTTTCCGGAGCTGAAGACTGTAGCCGAGTTTCGAATGCTACATTTATGATCTTTACAATTATTTCGATGACAGCACAACAAAATAAAATCGCACTAGTAATGCAGAAGTTCTCAAGAAGACAAACATTTGTTCCCACTTATGTCTGTAACGGCTTAAGGGATTTGTATGAGATTTAGAAAATATATAGCAGTAAATTTGAAATACGTAGTAATTAATATATATTATAATAGTGTAATTAATATTTATTTTTATATTTAGAAAGGAACAACGATTTGAAGTCCTTTCCATCCACCGACTTCCAGTTCCCTTAACAATATCGTCGGTCCAGAAGCTGGTTTATCCCATGTTTCGTCTTCCGGTTTATGGTTGCCATTTGAGAACCTGAATTAGGGTTGTTGATTCTACGAGCTTGTAGCCAGTCCATTTCCACTATAACTTGCTGATTCTGAAAGCTATGTCGGTAAACTTAGTTCTTTGTGGATTTTCTCACTGTTGTGTGACTTTCAGCTTGTGTATAAGGCCTAACTATTGGCCACCGTCTTAGTAACATCTTTATAGTTCCTCCAATATGCCAAAATCATCTAGTTTGCCTCAGATATTCATCTAAATGTAAACCCGAGTTAGAGTTTAAGTCCAACTTGTCTGATTCAGTCCAAGTTTGAAAGTTGTAGTCTGCTATATCGGTTACACGCTGTTGAAGGAGATATAGCTTTGGGATTAGTTATTGAGCCGGCATAGATACGTTGCTATTCTACGCTTCAATAAAAAAAACTATTAATTAACCTCACACATTCACCTTTCAATGTATTCATAATTAATTTGTTTTTATTTTCCCTGCATGCGTTTTTTCTTACCATACTTTTTTTGTATCCATTTCTTGTTATATTGTTAGTTAGTTATTAGCAGAACTATACTCATTGGTTTAGGAGGTGGGCGTTGAAACTGCAACACAGTTTTTAACTTTCGCAGTTTCATCGTTTTATTTTGTAATCTTATTCACTATGTACATTGTTCTGAATAAACGATTATTATTATTATTAATTTTATTTATTTAAAAACATCTATTATTACTGGTACCTAATACAATAGAGTAGTCATCATTATTTAAGTAGATCATAAGCTAAATAATGTCAATAAGCAATGTAATTAAATAAAACAATAGTAAAATAGTTAAATACAAATGTCAGTGTGACTAAGCATATGTCTAATAGTGGGCTGCTTCAAGCTGAAGATCAAGGCATTAAATCCTGAAGAAACCGTAATATCCTCACAATTTGTTCCCCAGGCAAGATGTCTAAAGGGTTAGTTAGAGGTACGTCCAAATATTACAATTCGTATACAGTAGTATATAATTAGCCACTACCTATTAGAAACAGCCCTATTACTACCTTGTTATTTTTAAAACGAATGTTTCTGTATTCACATAAAAAGTACAGTCCTGATAAAGGCAGGATTACACTTACCTTAAGCTCGCTAATATGTTTCTAACGCGTTATGTCACAACTTAACACCTTAACAGCCTTGGGAAAGCTTTTTAAGATGCTTGATGATGATAACCTAGATAAACTAGACGCGGGAATATAAGCCTTATTACCATGGAATAAAGAACGCAGGGTGAATGTTGTTTGTATGCAAAGTGCATTCGTAAAGCTATTAAATTAGTAGCAGGTAATAAAATTGGTGCATAGAAACGTAACTCTTATGGTACGGTGGTGCAGCGGGGAGATCACGTGACGTAAAGCGATATTTCTTTTCCATTCAAGATGCTTGCGGAGTTTAATTGATTGCCACTTAATAAAGTATTGTAACGTTTATTTATCTGGAAGTATACATAAATAATAAACGTAACTTAAACTAAAACCTTGCTCTAAATTAGCCCAGTCACTAACAGTGTCGTATAATCAAAACAATAATTTAAGCAATGCTTATTTTTTTGAAGATTTCGCATCGAATATTGCCGATTTCGAAGATATAATAGGTTTCAACGCCTTACAATAGATTTACTCGTATCGTTTGTTGAGTCAGGAAGGCGTTTAGTAGTAGTAGGTCTTAGTTAAAGGCTCGTCCAGGGAAGTAATACCACTATGCCTAGTTCTGCCGCCGCTTTCGGTGCAATTACAAGCAAATGAGACTTAACACCGTTCAATACCTCAGGTTGATAGACCAAACAGTGTATCGTAGTGTACGTTCCTAACTGACGTGACTTGCAAGGCAATGCTTTGTTTAATTAAGGTAATGGTAACTACTTAACATCCGGTGGGTCAACTAATTATTCCATTTGGTAGTCGAATAAAAAATATTACCTACACTGACTTATTATGAACCTATTTCCGTAACTTAAATGAATGAAGTTTCATTTCTATGCTCTAGTATTAGTTGTATGATAAAATAATCGGATAGAGATCGTAAATCCTTTCCCGCTGTTTCGCTTGTACAAACAAGTTCACACGACTGCTCATTATCATAGCGTTCATCTGAAACATTATCCCGTTCATTTCTATTTCCCAGTTGAATCGTATTACTCTTTAAATTTCAATGTTTTTGCGTGGTCTTATCTATAACAATGCCTTCGGTCTTTGAAGTCAAATTTCAAAGATCACTTCAATTCTAGGTCTTAGAATAAAGTGAATCCAAGCGCTAATTGTACCCGGCCAAGTCTCGAAAAAATGTTTACAGGATTACGGATTTACTATTTACAGGACGCTGTAGTACCGGGGACAGGGTTTTAGACAAAGCAGGTTTGCCCAGCATGTATTCCATTTTCACAGCTTAGTCAGCCTATTCTACAGGAAAGACATGGTCATTGCCATGTTTTTCTTCACCATTTTAGATCACTGGTATTGCACAGATACATTTTTCAAATAGAAAATCCATTGGTGCACAAAGTCAAAGTCAAAGTCAAAGTGTATTTATTTGCAGAATTACATGTATAGGTACAGATGTCACAGTATTGTATTTGGTTTAATATAATTCTACCATGTTATGGCATGCAAAATTTAAATTAACAAGCTTATTTAAATTATTAGAACAATTTATATTATACTTAAAACAATTTAGATTTATTTAATTTATGTCAAGTTTAGAATGTCAACGGAATAATAAAAAAGAAAAATACAGTAAAATTAATTTAGTATAAATTACAATAAGTTGGTAGTTTACAATAATTTATCTGTCATAAATTGGTCAAGAGTGTAACGACGACCAATGACGACGTGTGTGTTGTGTGCACGATAGGATAATATAAAAATCATAATAGGCATAATAAGACGAAGCGTAGGACGTCCTCCTACCCGATGGACTGACGACATTGTTAGGACCGCGGGAAGTCGATGGATGGAAAGGGCTCAGAATCGTTCTTCCTGGAAACGTGTGGGAGGCCTATGTCTAGCAGTGGACTTCTACAGGCTAATGCTGATGATGATGATGAATAGGCAATACGAATTACAACCTCAAAACAAAATCAAGAGCTACTTTGTGCATCACACAACACATTGAAGTAATTTCACACAGGGAATTTGTTTCAATTTGATGCAGATTCCACAGCACCGTACATACAGAAGGCTTATTGTGTAGTGCAACAGTAGTTCGATGCAAACAGAAGGGAAACTTCACTGTTCAACTTGTGTGGTTGAACAAAAGCAACTTAAATGAAGTGTCTCGACTTACTAGTTAGTCTCGCGTTCGCAATGGCTATTCTACTGACTTGTGAATAAAACATAACCGATTAGACCAATAGGTGTTTTTGAGTATTTTAACACGTTCAACGTACATGAAAACGTGTGTTACATGAAAACGGATTCAAACTTGCATTTTCGTGAAATCTCATTGATATGTGTGTGCGTCGCGATATCGATGTTCGATGTGAAATAGAAATTGACTCGCAGCTATATTCCCAGGTACAGTAGCTATCTTTGCAGATACCAAAGGTTGATATGCATTTCAAAGACAAGGATAGTCAGAGACATGTCCAAACATTACATTCGTCACATGCATTACAAATTGAAACTTTTAACTTTATAAAAGCTTTCCCAGTCTCTATTGTTTAACACGTAAATAAATGACGCATTTTGGGTTCCGTGAACACTGCTGGCTCCTTATCGCGGACGACAAATGCGTACGACTGCGAGGGGGCAATGAATTACGCAAACTACGGTATTAGTCAAACGATCACATCATAACGTTTTGTGACCTGCCCCATTTTGCTAAGAGATTGGCGGAAGAAGAATTGGCTGTATTGTGGAGAGTACTTACAATTTAAGGCCAAACGGCGCGAATTCCTATTTTTATTTTGTCATACATTTAGTTTCACTGTTCCGTGATAATTTGGATAGATAGGGGATATTTACGGGATGAGACCTAGCCTCATAGTTCAGTCAGTAGTAACTCTGCCTTCTGTCCTGTAGATTGTAGGTTCGATCCGACAAAATGCTTTTGTCCGTCTATCAAACTGTCTGTCTGCTCTTGTCTATTTTCAAACCGATTTTGACGAAAAATGGCACACAAATATTAAATTTTCTAGACGGGTTTTAATTTTATGAAAGGGAAAAGAATCGGTTATTGCATGGTTAAAAGAACTTGCGAGCAATTCTCACCGAGCAACTAAAAAAACGTAGGTATTTGCACAAATATTCTATCAGCCATCTGGTTCCCATAGTACAAGCTATGCTTAGTTTGGAATTAGATGATGTGTCCACACATTATTATTGTTTCACAATTTTATACGTTTAAATACTTTCTCATAGTACTAACATAGTTGTATTTTCTACTAACTGACGCTCGCAGCTTCGCCCGCGTGGCTGTTTTTCCCGTTCGCGTTATTTTTTCGGGATAAAAAGTAGCCTATATGTTAATCCAGGTTACAATAACTATTTCAATTTTCATCGAAATCGGTACTGGTTAGAGCGTGAAAGAGAACATCCATCCATCCATCCATCCATACTTACAAACTTTCACGTTTATAATATTAGTAGGATATAAATAAAATATCACCAATCTCATCGATACTAAATTATCTTGATAGTTGAGTACTATATATAGATAACTAAGTTTTGCAAACTTTCAAGATGGGAATTCAAAGTTTGTATATACCTACAGACTTGTTAATTGATAGACTTGGATATTTAGATACTTGAAAGTTTAGTGTTCTTGGATTTATACGTAGTACAGGTACTTAAGTTAGTTCCCGACCTTCACCTGATATAATTGTTATGATAATAAGTTGTTATAGTAAATTTCTTGTTCATTTTTGTACATTTTATTACAGACTATATAGCGAAACGCGTGCGTATTCGTCCGCGTGAAGCTATTTTCATACAAACTTCAACCCCCGCTGAACCCGTTTAGGTTGAATTTCAGGAATTCTTAGTACACCTCTATGCACCAAGACGAATATACCCTGAAAATGGTCTCTACGACCAGTAATTCAGGCTGTGCGTTGTCTATATCCCAGTAAGTCAGTCAGTCAGGACAAAGATTCTTATAATTGGTATAGATTTGTCGGTGTGGGTACTGAAGTTTTTCATACTAACTTTTCCCCCCTGTTTACACCTCTTTAAAGATGACAGCTCAATAAAAAAATAATTAAGTTAGTAGGTAGTCTAACTAACTAGCTATAATAATCCGCAAACAATCCCGCAAATAAAACCCGCAAATAGAAATTACTAAAAGAGAACGAAAGTTGTGTTTAGCTCCATTAGTATTCCTTAAAGTACTTAATTCCAATTATTTACGACATACTTGCACACTTCTAACAAGTCTAAGGGTTTAGAACAAGCTAAAGTGTAGTTAACAGTCGTAAATAATTAATTTAGCAACAACAGCCGTCACGCTTCCGGTCAAAGCTATATCAAAGTCCACTTTACTTCCGGTCCAAATTAGGTCCAGTCCGGTCCGTTTCCGTTTTGTCCCCATTGAGCTACACAGTAAATCTTTCTCGCTATCCTATTAAGATAATAATCAGCAATTCGGAAACATTGGACGTTGCCGCATCCACAATTCCCCTAAGTGTTGAAATAAAGATATTATAAACAGGGGTGAATTTGCAGACTGCAGACAAACTATACTTTTTAGAACTTACTAAATTTAAATATATGTTTGTGCGTCACGTAATTTTAGTAGTAGTAGAGCTCTTAGTGAAGGGCTCGCCTGGGGAAGTACTACCACCATGCCTATTGCAGCCACCCAGTAGTAGCAGCGTCTCTTGAGTACTAACACCGCGGTCACCAATTCGCCTGTCAAGTGTGATAACTATAGCAAAATCCTCCAAAATAAGGGTAGGTCTATGTTCAGTTGTGAGCTTAAGGCTGATGACGTAACATGACAATTTATTTAAAGAAAACATGATTTCCTGGTGCTATAAAAAAATAACAAACTACAGAATAATTTACAACCTTCTTGAAAGTACCAACATTGCACATTCTTTATTCTTGAAAGCCTGAGCTTTTAGCAAACTATAAAATATGAAATAAAGTTTAAAAGTAAATTCACGCTACACCGGGACTTGGCCGACCCGTGCCCGTAGCATCCATTCGATTTGAACTTTATTTATAAGAGATACAGTTATACATTATAAGCTTGATGGATTGGCATCTTTAAATATTGTCGCAAATGTCGTGTTTTTGTCCGTCTATTATTACAAATAAATGTTTTTTCTTTCTTTCTTTCTTTCTTTTTTTCTTTCTTTCTTTCAAACTTGGCTTCGACTGGCCTAGCACCAACACAGACGTATATAAATTCAACTCAGTACAAGACAGAATAGGTTTCAAATTCAAAGCATGGTCGTTAAGCAAGCCAGCTTCTCCGTTCCAGTGTAACGTGAATCCAGCATCGTTTCTGTTTTGCGTGTAATTATGGTTCTACTAAGTTTTATTTGCTTATAAGTATTTTCATAAAGCTAATTGCTAACATACTAAAGAATGTAATAAAACAGATAGATTTTGACGATTTAGACGAACGCTTTTTACTAATTTGTCGTTTTTTCAATATAATTCTTAGGCCATGCTTACCAAACCAAACCTTTTTCACTCGCAGTAAAGTACGAAAACTGCTAGCAGTCGGGTAAAAATACATTTTCTGCCGTTCCCTAATCCCCGCGGCCGCTGGAATCGCATATTTTCATAGGATTAATTACAATTTCGCTGCGTTCCAGTTTGTGATATGGTATTACGGGGGTGTCCCTAAACGTTAGTGTCATAATCACCCGCCGGACCGCAATCCGCTTAGTTAAATACGTAATTTTCTTCGCTGTTTCATTACTTACACATATCTACGTTAATTTGGAATCATACTCGGGTCATGATTCATAAATATAATAATAATAATAATGCTGGACAACCCACACAGCATCATCTAGCCCCAAGCTAAGCCGAGCTTGTGTTATGGGTACTAGATGACTGATATACTTAATATAATGCCTACTATATTACATGCATAGATATTTTTGATTATACATAGAAAATACCCAGAACACCCGGAATAAATATTTGCAGATCGTACAAACATTTATCCCAAGGCGGGAATCGAACGCGCAACCTCCTGCGTCGCAGGCGGACATACGCCCTCCGCGCCACATCGGTCGTCAGAATAGTGAAGTGTAGAAAAAAAAACTCTGTTTGTTTTTGATAGATACAAAAGTCTTTGTTACTCACCTCAGAGGCATTTACGGGTATATCCGTTGCCAATAACTAACAGGCGTCGGTTAGTATTTCTGAGAATGGTTGCTTGACTGATAATCTTTCTTTTTACCTATTGGTTATGAGGTGAGAGTCTATCAGACAGTCAGTGGCTCGTAGTATTACTAACAGACGCTAGTAAGATATTGGAACCGAGATCAAGATCGATTTCACGTACAAGTGTTGTTTATTTTTGTCACTAAGTTGTAATTACTTGCCTTAATTGACAAATTGGAGAAGTCACTACCATTACACAATTTGAAGTAGAAAGAAGAACTCCAGTGCCTAGTGAAGGGCTCGTCTGGGGACTACCACTATTTATTTTTCTGCCACCAAGCACCGTTACTGTATGTTATGAAATTACAGGCACATTAAGCTTAACATCTCTCTTAAAGTGATGGAAGGATCCAATTCTATGACAAGGCCACTACAACTACAGTATTATATAGTAGATACTATAGTAATCGAGAACCTAGTAGCTAAGTCAAACCTTTCTTAGGGTTTTCAGCTACTACTGATAAAATTGTGCTGCTTTTTTTCTGTCAAATAAATAAATAATAATAATAATAAATAAATAATAAAATATGCATCAGAGGTCACTTTCATACACCTATTTACGGGACAGGGTTTTTAGATGGAGTAGGCTTGCCCAGGCATCTATACCATCCTCATAGCTTAGTCGGCCTAATCCCAGTTTGGAAAATGTATGTGCGTAATGCCAGTGCTTTAACACGGTGAAGGAAAACATCGTGAGGAAACCCGTGGTGTAGCTCTGCGCCATGTCTTTCCTGTGAATTAGGCTGACTTTATTATAACTTATGCTATAAATACTAATTGTACTAACCATGTCACTTCCCCAACCAGTTTTGTCTCATAATATCATAATAAGCTCACAATTCCCCTACGAGCGAACCCGCCGAAATTAACTAATACAAAATTTACACTGCAAATGAAACTGGTACAAGAACTAATTCCACATTACCATCTAACATATTCATGACAATAATTATCATTATTATGCCTCGGCTTTCTAGCTTCAATAACTAACCTAACATGGTATTCAATTTCCGTCATGTACATAGCATTTATTGTAGACTTAGCGGCCGCTCGCAGCTTCGGCCGCATGGCAGTTTTTTCCCGTTCCCGTTATTTTTTCGGGATAAAAACTATATGTTTACAATCTATATTTATTCCAAATTTCATCCAAATCGGTCCACTGGTTAGAGCGTGAAAGAGTAACAAACATCCATCCATCCATACTTACAAACTTTCGCGTTTATAATATTGGTAGGATAATTCATACGTTAGAGGTAACTTTTTCAGTCATGCCTCTAGTTAGTAATATACCTGACCCAATTCTAAAAAGCAACGTTACCAAAATTTTCCAATCACAGAGAAATAGTTTTCGTAATAAATTCATTGGACAATTATCGTTATCGCTGTTGCCGCCCGAACGGCCATAAACGAGTTATGGTGGTGTAGTAATGGAATTACCAGCCCAGTAAGTGAACGCCTTGGCAACAGAGCTTCGATTGGACCAGCTGCTTGAGAATTAGCTGTTTGTGCTAACCGTTTAGATTACGCTATGTCATCATTTTTGAAAACCATCATTGAACCCTTAGACATCAAATTTGATGAATAAATGGATTAAAATTGATGGATATTTAACGGATCGGATTAATAGTTTTTCCATTGATGAAAAAAGACTACTTTGTCCGAGTGTTGCCATACAGTTTGACGAGGCATTCTAACGGCCGAATACTCAAACGAATTTTTGACAGAATTTTATTGCAAACTGTCAAAAAATCGCGACTTGAGACGTGATTAAATTGAAGTTTCGTTTGAATTTTCGAGCGTGTCGATATTTATTAATTTATTTTATTTTTAGCCTATCCTGTCCCACTGCAGGGCAAAGATCACCCTACCTATGTTCTATAATTTAAATATCTATAATTGAATTCAATTATAGACACGCGATTTAGTCCGTGTGATTTTCATACAAACTTCAAACCCCGCTAAACCCATGTAGGAGCTGAATTTGAGGATTTTTTTTCCATATAAACCCTTACGTACTCAGACAAATATACTCTGCAAATTTTAACTCTCTTACCTGTGGTTTAGGCTGTGCGTTGTCTATATATCAGACAGCCAGGAAAGTTATATGTTAAAAAAATATGAATATTATAAAATTATATTTTAAAACTGTCCTCAAATAAAAACATAAATTTCATTCGAACGTTTTCACCAAACAACTGTCCTGGGAGGAAATTGAACCCATAACCAACATCGCAGCAGCCTACGAGACAGATCTAGCCTAACTAATAAACATCTATCTCGTTATCTTAGTCTAATAATCTTACGCTAAGACTTTGTAAACTGCACCAAACTCATTGAATAAACCAAATCTTAATGAATCAGGTAATATTGAAATTAAACCGCTCCTAGGTGCAGCGTTATCGCGCCCGCCACTCCTGCCACTACTTACTAGGGATGTGCTTAGGAACTAGGGATGTACGCTTCGAATTCTTACAAAACAAAACATCTCTGATTTTTGACTATATCTATTGAGCTGTGAAGTCATAGGGATTTCAACTCTGGCGACTTGCAAGTGACCCAGCCGTGTCATAAAATAGTCAATATAACAATATTTTTTTGGTTTCAGGTATGTTTATGTTCAACTTTCATAGCGACTCCTCCTCAGTACCCTGAAACGGTAAGTCACAGAGTTCTCGTATATTACGGATTATGATAAGTAAGGATATAATAGGGTAGAATCACGTTAGGTGGTCCCGTGTCGACTGTCTCAGACATTTTATATGGAACAGACAGAGACAGAGAAATACATGGTAAAATTAAATTTTCTTATTAACGAGTACCTACTCGAGAGTCTTCGAGGGTCTGTAAGGGAGGTAGTCAGAGGTACGTCCAAACAGTACATTTGGTACATTTTGCAGTAGTAAGAATTTCATACCATGTAAGTATAGTAGTAAGTATGACAGGTTACAAGCCTATCGCCGCTGATAACTAACTGGTTTCCACACAATGTTTTCCTTCAAATTCAAGTTTCGATCGTATCGATCTCCAATAAAAATATTCTTATTTTTATTCCAAATGGTGTCCTTTGAAACTGACTTTTCAAACAAGCCTTTAACAGTTTAACAATGTAATTCTTGTTTCAATTACGAGAATGGGGCCTCTGATTGCAGAAACACCCCTTTGATGAGACGCATGACAGTGCATCGTAGGACACGTTTTTAACACTTTTAAGGTAACTTATCATCAGGTGGGTCACCAGACAGATAAAATATAAAAAAAAGAGGGTAGACTAGAGTTGTGAGCCATCAGGCCATCTAGCTGTTCCATCTGCAAGTTTGTATGTAAAATGCGCGCAAAGTCACGTATATAGTACTAGTCCTCACGTTCACGAAGTCTCCGGATTATTGGCCCCTATCGGAACTGGATAAATTACTTTATTACTTGCTAGCTGGAACCCTTTTCCCGTAAAAGAAGCATTGCCGCCATTTTGAAAAGCATTTTCACTCAGCTTATAATAAGGAATTTTCTTTTAAATTGATGCCTGTTATAGGAGGGCTGATGTGAAGTTTGATAAATATAAATTGGATGAAGGCTATGTAAATATTGGTTATTTAGTGTTGGTAAAGCGAAGGCGGAGAGGTTATTTTCAAAACTAAGAGTTTTTTGTTTGAGTTGTACTCTTTGAACTAAGATTTACGAAATCTAATTCGATGATGTGGCACGCCGGGCAAATGTGCGCCTGTGACGCAGAAGGTTGCTTTACATACACAGATATTTTTCATTATACATAGAACACCTAGAATAAATATTTGCAGATCGTACAAAAATTTATCCCAAGGCGGGAATCGAACCCGCAATCTCCTGCGTCGCAGGCGGACAAACGCCGCCGCGCCACATCGGTCGTCATATATAGATTAAAGAGCTTACAAATCCATTTATTTTCTGTAAGTTTATTTACCTAAGGTTTAGGTATGTCCCAAACTCTGATTATCTTTTTAGTCTACTAAAATGCAAATTTTTAAGTGGTTCATGCAGTCTTCAAATTAATTATTACTGAACTACCCTTTTAGTCACAGAGTAATAAATATGAACATCGTCGTTATAAAGTTTAGTATTAGGCTCTTAGTGAAGGGCTCGTCCGGGAAATACCTACTACTACTTTTCTTAATACCGTCAACGTACTAAATAGGTACCTAACTTAGAAAACAATATCCATGCTCATCACACAAATTGTTCTCTGTGTTACTTATTTTTTTTTATATTTTACTAGTGGTCCGTCCCGGCTTCGCAGTGATTTTAGTAAGGACTCCTAATTTTTTTGAAAATTAATATTGCCTATGTCACCTGGGGATAGTGTAGCTTCCCAACGGTTCAATAATTTTTCAAATCGGTCCAGTAGTTTCGGAGCCTATTCAATGCAAACAAACAAACAATCAAATCTTTCCTCTTGATAATATTATTATAGATACAGTACAAACTAAGTTGTGAGGCTAGGTATTTTAGGGTAAAATAATTCGTATCCACAGAAGGTATGAATTATTTCTACCCAACATCCAATCTATCATTCTACGTGTATGCTCTACCTAGCTTATTATTACCCTGGTCCCTCGGCTTTTAACCTAGTTTTCTGTAACTATTTTATATTCTCTGACCTAAAACGCAGAAGGGTGATCATTTATCTTTATAAGTGCTTGGGGTAGCGTTAAGGGGTGGAGGGCAAGTAGGTTTTAAGGGGGTAGGCCTTAATTAGTGGGTTAATCCACCATTCAGCTCTCGGGCCTAAATGTCATCATCTTCATCATAGTTTTACTAGAATGGGTTCAGTATGTATAATATTTATGGATTAATTAGATAGTATATCTAACAGGTATAGTGGCTACTTTGTTTTTTTTAATAGTTATGCTTGTAGAACAAGCATATATCCCACCTGATGTTAAGTGGTAACCATCATCAATAACAAAGCATTGCCATCAGCAAGTTTTATAAAAAAATATCTAGATGTCAGTTTCTCGTGACCAAGCGAGAAACTTCGGCTTTGTTCCTACCTACCTATTTTTAAGCACATATTTTTTACAAAATAATAATCAGTTGCAAATGTATCAAAGTGAGTGATTTCTATAAATATGAACAGGTTCCGTATGCTGTTTTTTATTCAAAAACTATTACAAAGAATCTAGGGATTTTTCACAGGGTTCTCGCACTTTGGTTCAATACAATGCTTGTTGTTTTTTTTTAAGTTAAAGCTGAAAATTCGTAGCAAATAAATATCAGTCTATACCATCACACATCAGTCACTTATAATCACAAAATGCTACCTATTTAAGTGAGAACGAAAACACCATTAATGTAAACTCCATCATTAATTCCATAGATGCTTCCACTCTAGTGTACTCGCTCCCGAATCCGTGGATTACCCCACTTACCCAGCTTGAACAATTTAAATGGCGGCATCGAAACCTTATAATAAGCATTGTTTACTTATAATTCTGAGGAACAAACATACATACAACGCACGGCTGTTAATGTGACACTCCACAAGATATATATTTTATTTTTTTATTATTAATTCACTTATTTCAGATAATACAATCCATCCATAAAAATACACAAACATAAAACTTCCACAATAAAATCAAATTAAATTAAAATAAAATCTTAGCTTTAATAATGTTACGACTAAATTAAATAATACAATACTAAATTACGGAATGATTAACTCCAATTATAATTTAAAATTTTTATTATTTAGCACACCGCATTTATGTTTATCATATATGTTTATACCTAGATTACATTATGCCGCGTAGCCGAAATACCTACAAGCAGCTTGCTGTGTTTCGGTTTGAAGGGTGTCGGTGCCGGTGTAATTACAGACACATGAGGCTTAACACCTGTATGCCTCAAGTTGATGGACGCAGAGCAGTGTACTGTAGGGTACGTTCCTAACTAACGTGACCTACAAGGCAATGCTTTGTTATAGGCTATGGTAACCACTTAACCTCAGCCGGGCCATATGCGTGTTCTATCAGCAAAGAGTATAAAAAAACCTAGACTTACTTCCAACATTCCTGCTAGGGCCAATAACTAACTAAGTCTTTGACATCTCATAAAAACCTACCTAAAATATAAAATCTATTGATTTAAATATATTGATTTAAAATCATCGTTATTTCTAATATGTCCCACAGCTTTGTTCCCAGACTGTAATACTTCATATTTGTGTGGGTATATACATACATAAGTAAGCAGATAGAATATAGATGTAATGGATCGTTTGGCGACGATAAGCTGCAAATTAGAATTTGAATCCTGAGGGGTGGTGATGCTGAAATGCTGAATCAAGTCACTGGCATTTAATGGAACTTGTATTCCCACTTATTTGTTTAACACTATTGATATAGTAAACTATAATTATGCACTGTTTTTGACGACCGATGTGGCGCGGTGGGCGAATACCCGCCTGCGACGCTGTAGGTTGCGGGTTCGATTCCCGCCTCGGGATAAATGTTTGTACGATCTGCAAATATTTATTCCGATTGTTCGGGGTATTTTCTATGTAATAAAAAATATTAATATATGTAATGTATCGTATTAAGTATATCAGTCATCTAGTACCTACCTACCCATAACACAAGCTCTGCTTGGCTTGGGGCTAGATGAGCTGTGTGGATTGTCCAGCATTATCATTATTATTATTTTAGTTGTTATACTCTAA
This sequence comes from Electrophaes corylata, assembly GCA_947095575.1. Lineage (NCBI taxonomy): Eukaryota > Metazoa > Arthropoda > Insecta > Lepidoptera > Geometridae > Electrophaes > Electrophaes corylata. Next base: position 12,949,728 of record OX352700.1, on the reverse strand, counting down.
ATGAAAGGCTCGTCCGGGGAAGTACTACAACCATATTTCTACCGCCAAGAAGCTTTCTGTGTTCCGGTTTGAAGGAAGGTACTACTAGTTCTCTAGAGAAATAATTTTTGTTTAACGACCTACGTATTTTGCATGTCATATATGTAACTCAAAGGTGACTGACTGACATAGTGATCTATCAACGCACAACCCAAACCACTGGACGGATCGGGCTGAAATTAGGCATGCAGGTAGATGTTATGACGTAGACATCCGCTAAGAAAGGATTTTGATTAATTCTACCCCAAGGGGATAAAATAGGGGATGAAAGTTTGTATGAAACTTTGTCGATTTTAAACCGATTGGGCTGAGACTTTGCATGCATAAAGCTACTGAAGCTGCGAGCGGCCGCTAGTACCTACATCATAAGGCTTAAAAAAAAGTAGTGAAGTGCTGAAGTCGCATACGAGGTCTCTGAAACCCGCGGTTTCCAAATATAGGTATTATTCTGCAGCGCCAGTTTAATGATGAAACTTGATATGCAGAGATATGCACATTTGTGTTGCTGCTATGCGTATTCTGAACCACAGACTGAATCAACCCACGTACACCTAGCAGCGGGTTAGTACACTTTTGATATACAACCTTCAAGCAAATTTGGACTTTATCCTACTAATATTATAAACGCGAAAGTTTGTAAGTATGGATGGATGGATTATTGTTACTCTTTCACGCTCTAACCAGTAGACCGATTTGGATGAAATTGGAATAAACATAGATTATAACTTGGATTAACATATAGGCTACTTTTTATCCCGAAAAAATAACGGGAACGGGAAAAAAACTGCCACGCGGGCGAAGCTGCGAGTGGCCGCTTGTTTTAAATAAAAACAAAAAAATGTACCGCAAATTTACGTATGTAGGTTAGATACCTACTACCGGTTTAGTGGCAGAATAACTTAGCTATGATAATAAATCATTATTAGGTAGACTGGTATAATACATATTTCAAGGAGAATCTCACTAAGTTTTAATCTATGAGTTGGATATTCAAAGAAAAGCAGCTTTGAACCACTATAATGGTGATGCACTGCATACATACATATTTTCACAATATTATGATATAAAGTAGACCTGTCTACAAAGACCCATAAAAAGATCAGTGAAACAAACAAACAGTGTAAAATCCTTGCAGTGTGCGAGAAAATATTATGCTCGTTAGCATAATGCTGTTTGTGACTGTTTAATTACAGCTGAAAATGTGCAATACTAAAGTTACAGCGAACGCCACTCGCATGCTAGCGACTATGCTACTTGCCTACTCAGTACAGTAGTACTCTCCAACTTTCCCCCGTTGTCGAGCAAGAATGACAAAGTTTTAAAAGCGTTCCACAAACAGAAACAAACGTAATTCCGAATGGATTTGAATTTGGAATGTTTTAAAAATTAAGTTGCAAATTGAATTCGGAACCGGCGCTGGGTCACTGTCTTTTTTAGAATATTAGTGGCAGAAACGGTTTGTGCATTCTGCCATTAGCATTGTTAGGGTAAATATAAGTGTTGCCAGCCCGGTTTTAATTAAATATATCCTACCAGCTTGCGTGTTTTAATATTTTCCTGAAAGCTTTCGCACATTTTCAGCTCGCACGTGATTATACCCAATAAATAACTTTTTTCAATAGGTTATAGCCATTTTGATTTTGGCTGGTTCAATAATGTTTTAAATTGAAATTACACATTTGTAGAGTTTAAATAACCGCGCTCAATGGACCGATGTCAAAACATTTGACAGTATAAATACGGTGTACCGCAACCTTTTGTGCCAGTAGTGATAATAAAATCACTTATTAAATATTAATGGTTTTGGATTTCAACGTTGGCCTTTTTTTTTACTTTAACATTTTACCTGGCTTCGTGTACCTATTGTGTTCTACATTTTTCTGTTAGCGTCTCGCTATAGGGTTCGTAAAATTAGGGTTAGAACAAAGTTGAGGGTTCTAAATTTTAGTGGGAAATAATTAAAAGCTTGAGTAGGTAATAAGAACACTCCTTACATAAGGTGATTGACAAGTCTATGTTTTTGTTAACAAAAAAGACTTAACAACGTTTCTCACCAAAATATCTATTGTCCCAAAGAAATTAGCTCGTTGTCGGTGAAACCGGATTCGTAGCCAAACTTCGCCGGAACTAGATTCTATCAGTAAAACACGAACAATTTGGTGAACGAGGCCGAACAGAGGCGGGTCTAAGGAGAAACAGCTCTGTTGCGTTTTTAAATACATACTGAAAGTGGATAATAATAATGCTGGACAATCCACACAGCATCATCTAGCCCCAAGCTAAACAGAGATTGTGTTATGGCTACTAGATGACTGATATACTTAATACAATACATGACATACATAGATATTTTTTATATGCATAGAAAACACCCAGAACACCCGGAATAAATATTTGCAGATTTTACAAACATTTATCCCAAGGCGGGAATCGACCCCGCAGCTTCGAGCGTCGCAGGCTGTCATTCGTCCGCCGCGCCACATCGGTCGACACTAGGTATATTGATAACTATTTACATGTTGCATTTTGAGTGGTTAAAGCTAAGGGATTAATAATTGGTTATCAAATCGACCTTTATATTAACGGTGGTCTAGTGGGAGTGACCCTGCCACTAACTAACCACATTAGGCGTCCTCAAAAAGTCCTGAGTTGGTACTGCTTGGTACTAAGAGATCTGAAGGGATGTCTACCGTAGTTGAGGATTAAAGTCGTGAGGCTTACTGAATTGGAAATTGTTACAAAGCAAAATGTATCGTTATACTAATCCAGATAAATAAATAAATGTAATATTACTAGTATTATATAGGTAAGTTTTTTTTTTTTTTTTAATGCTGAACAATCCACACAGCATCATCTAGCCCCAAGCTAAGCAGAGCTTGTGTTATGGGTACTAGATGACTGATATATTTAATACAATACTATATTACATACATAGATATTTTTTATTATACATAGAAAATACCCAGAACACCCGGAATAAATATTTGCAGATCGTACAAACATTTATCCCAAGGCGGGAATCGAACCCGCAACCTCCTGCGTCGCAGGCGGACAATCGCACGCCGCGCCACATCGGTCGTCAATATAGTATACCATAAGTAATAATATAAGTAGGTATAGTTTTTTTTTTAACCAAAGATAAATAACATCTACAGCAACATGCCAGTGCGCATTTTCTCATTTACTTCAAGAGCTAAAACAATTTTCTGTTAGTAAGTAAATAATAATGTATATAGGTTGCTATCTCATCAGGATACACAAACTGTTGATTGCCCCTTCGAACCGGAGTACAACCATCAAATCAAGTAAGACAGTTCAGTTTATAGCTAGTTCAACTGCAAGCCAGACAAGATCTCATTTCATTAACATAAAACAGGGCTTTGTTAATCCCGGCCTAAGATCCAGGGATTACCCTTTCTTAGAAACCTCAAAGTTTAAAAAGAGAATGTCGGAAGGAAAACCTTTTCGCTATTTATAGGACATCGTACAAACCACAAAAAGAAAACTCAAATTCAATTACATTTATGAAAAGTAAATATAGGAACCTAGGTTTGTATAAGGTTTCTGTAGCTAGATTAAAAAGTTTCCGAAACTCCTTTTTAATAAGCCTCTTTGTTTGGGCTCTCGGGATGGTCTACACCAGTCATTCCCAAAGTGGTCCAGGTGGACCCCCAGGGGTCCACGGGAGACTCAACGGGGGTCTACGTTGCACGTGACAAAAATGGGGGTCTACAATCGTAAGCAGGGGTGCATGAAAATTAATTTGGTTTCGATAGTGAAGAACTAAAATGTTAAATAATATGATACCTAAATTAAACCTTCTCATTAAGACAATAATTTATATATAAATTGAGAGTATTATAGTTCCAAACTGGGAGTCGAACCCAGACCATGTCGGTATCGCGCCGAGATTTAGAAATTGGTAGTAATGTAGATGCAGGGGGCCCTCGGATCCAGCAACATTTAAAAAGTGGTCTATGAAACAAAAGAGTCTGGGAACCACTGGTTTACACCAAAAAATAATATTTCGGTATGAGGTAAAATAAAGATTCCAAATTCAAACATTTTAGCGTGATTACGTTCCGTACCCAGCTCATTCAAGATCACTCGACGTAATTAACGCTCACATTGAGTTATTTACTTGCCCGCATGTGTCGGCGGAAACGGAACGCGGGCGCTGAGGACGATTGACGCGCCTAATTCTTAATTTACACGATCGATAGACACGAACAACTTTGGAATGAACATCATTTACTCCATGTTCGTAGTCCTATTGAAAGAACTTAGACTCCTACATGATTAAAGTAAGAAGTTGCAGCTTAGGACTGGTGGTCCCTGCTTCGAATAGAATCACTCATCATCATTAACATAGATCTCGTAAGAGGCGCATTACAAACCCTCTCAAATTTGGGGCAGGCCTATGTCCAGCAGTCAACGTATTTAATCTGATGATGTGAAATGACTATTCATATAAGAGTCAAACAGTCATACTCAAAAACAAACGATTACTACTTTTGAGAAATCTGTTCTAACACGATTTGTAGCGTCTATGAGTGCGGCTGTAAAAGCTTTTATGAGAATATTTTAAAAGTAATCTCAATTAGTCTGACCGGAATATTCAATGTAGCAAAAACTCTGCAGTCTCTCTCTTTCACACGAGAAGGCTATCCTACCGCCACTTACTTTTAATAAAAATCCGCCAGTAATTTGCACATGAACCAGACTGTGCAAGTAAGTGGTAGGTAAGTCATCGAGTATAGTAACTGCGGGACCAATGAGAAACAATAGAAAAGTTTATCTGTTTGTTACGTTTTTACAACACAACCCAATTGACATTTAGGACTTTAAGTACAATATTATTTTAACTGCAAATAATATAATACAAAATAATGTACAGTGCCTATTTCGCCCAGCAGCAAGCAGCAGCAGGACAGTGGTAGTAAACTTGAAATACCTAAAAAAAATTTTTTTAGGGTATATTTGTCTTGATGCTAGAGGACGTTGAAAGGAATTTCCAAAAATCGACATTTAAACGGGTACATCAGGGAGCGAAGTTTGTATGAAACTATGTTCACGTGGTCGAAGTAGTACCTACATGACAGTTGAGAAAGAAAGCTTTATGTCAATGTCAAAAGTATATCTTGGCAACCCAAGAGCATGTTTTAGAACGAAAGTACGATGAACATCATTTCCGAACAAAGTATTTTTAGGGTTAATTAAACCCTACTCTTCTATGTAATAAAATAGTACCTACCTAATAAAAAGTACTTAGTTACTTACCTAATTATAATTATTTTGCTTTGTAACCTACAAAATGGACTCACATTCCCGCCATAAAACACTCTCATGTTTATGTTTTTAATCAAGTGACGTTTCCGTGACTGCGGCCACAACTGATGCATGAAAACTGTATAATTGGATAATTTTATAATGCCAGTCTGTTTATAAGCCGCAACCATGCAAGTCACTAGCGTGTGTGATAACGAAGTGATTAAAAATAAAAATATGTTTCACAAAACATGACGTAAAGTCTATTGAGGCCCTTATTATAATAGAACCCATTAACTAGGTCAGCGAAAAAGTGATTGCATATTTTTAGTTATTAATGTTTAATGTTTCTTTATTCTGTAGGTGGTGGGTTCGATCCCCACCGAAATTTGTGTGATAAATAAATATGTTTGGGTGTTATATTGTATTCTAAGTAGGTATATATTTCCAAAAGAACGTATTTTATCAGTCATCTTGGTCCCATAGTACAAACTATGCCGAGTTTGGGGCTAGATAGTATTCTGTAAACATGTTCACAAATATTTATTACTAGCGGCGCGTCCCGGCTTCGCACGGGTTTAAGTAATTATCCCTATATTTTTTGAACATATAATATCGCCTGTGTCATCCGGGGATAGTATAGCTTTCCAAAGGTGAAAGAATTTTTAAATCAGTCCAGAAGTTTCGGAGCCTATGCAATGCAAACAAACAAACAATCAAATTTTTCTTTCTTTAGTGCACGATCGAATTCGAACCCATTACCTTAGGATCACAAGGCAGAACCACCCCCACTATACCACCGGTGCCGGCAGTTTACTATATTATTTTTTTAAGGTCTGTTTATTTTATTTTGAAGACCTGGTCACGACGTTATGCCAATCTATTTAATGCATGAAATACCTTACGTTTCCCTACGTCAAGCCATCGATCAGTTCCTTATCCGAAGCCGACACCTAACTACCGTTTAACGTACTTATTCCACTTGATAGATCACCGCCGGGCGACACTCGAATCCATTAAACCACGTCTAATTGATCGCACTAGGAATTGAAAATGGCAAAAAGTGGCCAGCGAGACGCTTGAAGAATTTGTGGAGAAACTGTTTGGGAAGTTCCCTGAAGGTGAATACTAGACACCGGTGCCTGTCATCTGCTGGTTGGAAGTCAATTTACATTATCTTTATGTAAGTAATGCTGAGCAGAGTTTTTTGGGGCGAGAATGCATTCGATTATAAAATGTGAGTCTATTAGGCAAACTAAATAACTATACGACGACCGATGTGGCGCGGCGGGCGAATGTCCACCTGCGACGCAGGAGGTTGCGGGTTTGATTCCCGCCTTGGGATAAATATTTATACGATCTGCAAATGTTTATTCCGGGTGTTCTGGGTATTTTCTATGTATCATAAAAAAATATGTATGTATGTAATGTATTGTATTAAGTATATCAGTCATCTAGTACCCATAACACAAGCTCTGCTTAGCTTGGGGCTAGATGATGCTGTGTGGATTGTCCAGCATTATTATTATCATTATCTGGTCTACTAGTTGATACGACACGTGATCCGATGGCTTATAATTAATAATAGATTAAGTGTTTTAAGATAATAAATATAATGAAGTACATAAATACTCCATACAATTAATTTTCAAACACGATGTCTTCGATATCTACGTTTAATAAATGACGGGTCCCGCTATCTTTGAAAACTGTAAGAAGTCCAAGTCAGTCGAACATTGGAGAGTTTCAAAACTTTCCAAAGCGAACGAGGCATTCGAAATTATTTTATTTATTTCTGGTACGATTGTCTTGTTCATAACTAAAGTAGAGATGTTTATTTATTGTTCTATAATCTGCGGGATCGTTGTCATGTCGTATTATTGCTCTTATTAGTTTCATCATCATCAGCCTGTAGTAGTCCACTGCTGGACATATGCCTCCCCCATACGTTTCCAAGAAGAACGACTCTGAGCCTTTTCCATTCATCAACTTCCCGCGGTTCTAAGCTAACAATGTCGTCAGTCCATCGGGTCCTACGCTTCGTTTTCCGGTTCGTAGTCGCAAATGTAAAAATTACTTAGAAAACTAGTTACCAATTAGAGGTTTTATTAGTTTCAGAGAGGACAAACTCTTTGAAAGAGTTCGTCCGGGGAAGTACTACCACCGTATCTATTTCTGTCACCAAACTGTGGTGCTCGCATTGCTGTGTTCCCATTTGAAGGGTATGAGTGCCGGTGGAATGATTATGCACATGAGACTTAACATGTATGCCTCAGATTGATGGAAGCCGGTACCGATACAAGTGATGACCACTTAACATCAGATGACTTTTTCATTTCATTTCATTTCATGAATTATGATGTTTCATCAGTAGTAGGTATAAAAAAATGCTTTTATTTTTCGTTTCATATTGTCGTTTTGAGTTACACTGTGCGGTAGGTATGCTAGGCAACAACTTGACTGAGGAATGGGGTACCGAGGCCCCGCAGTGTATCTCAAAACTATAATACGAAACTTCATTTATAGTTTTCAGGAGTAAACCTGCAGGTACCGCTCCTACAAGGCACGAGACTAGTTCCCATATCAATTATATGCGGCGTAGTAACACTATAGCTAACAGGACGGACCTCTGAATGAATTGCCCGGTCGTTAGTTGCGTTGTACCGCACTCCATACCTCGGGGCCGCGGTCGCATACCGTGCGATCATGCATGAGGGTGCATACCAAGGCAGGTATTGTGGCTATGGCCAGTATGTGGGTGAATTGTATCGGCTTCGCTGGGTACCTGAACAGCGCTATATTGAAGAGAAACTGGTAAAATGTATTTTTATACGCCTTACTGTTGGACCAAGCAGACAGCCCACCTGATTTAGGTGGTATCTAACATCTGTCACAAACCTTTTCCTTGAAAGTCATGTTCGTTAGGAGCGTGCCCTACGATGCAATGCTTCGCGTCCATCCACCTTAGGCATAAGGCATGCCTATATCTGCCGCCAAGCAGCTTGCTGTGTTCCGGTTTGAAGTTTATGGGTGCCGGTGTAATTACAGGCACATGAGGCTTAACACCTGTATGCCTCAGGTTAATGGACGCAGAGCAGTGTATTGTAGAGCATGTTCCTAACAAATGTGACCTACAAGGCAATGCTTTGTTATATATAGGCTATGGTAACCGCTTAACATCAGGTGGACCATATGCTTGTTCCATCAGCAAATTGAATAAAAAAAAAACGGTGATATGCCTCATGTTTCTACAATTTCACCGGGCACCCACAATCAAGCACACGAAAACACATCAAGCTGCTTGGTGGCAAAGATAGGATGAAAAAATCTGGAAACATGTAATATTTAAAATATTATAAAACAGACTGATAGTATAGGCATCTAACGCTTTAAAACATGTTTAGTACACCCCAACACCAAAACAAATATAATATCCTACCCTGAAAATTTCAAGTCTCTCCGATCAGCGGTTTAGGCTGTGCGTTGTCTATATATCAATAGTCAAGATAAAAATACTTAACGATTTAAAAAAGGTTTTAAAAGGTTAAAAAAGGTTTTAAATCGTTTGCTGAATAGGTGTATTCGTTTTTTTAATTGATAAAAAATAAATAGTTCTTTCATCTCAATTGTTTGAGTGTTAAAAACAGATCGCACTCTCGCAGATTCGCATTTTATAAATTGCTTTTACGTTACGGACCTCTTAATCTAACAACATCTATAGTACCTACGCACTCGCCCGTAAATGGCCGATGACAAATGAAAACAGACGGTTGTTTGCTTAGGGTCTCGTCTGCTTCATAAATCACATGAAAATCAGAACTGCTCCTACTCTCCTGACGAATATAATGGAGTTGTGCCACTTGAATCATACAATGGTCCCTGATTATCGGGAATTATTTATTTATCCATCATCTATGTACCTTTTCAATCAACTTATACTTGTAGATTAGTGCCATAGAAATTGGTCCCACGGATTCATTAAAAACAGTAAAATCCATTGGTTTTAAGTCAAAACAACTGGAATAAAATCACCCAAAAAAGTACCATTCAAGTAGAGGTTGAAGTCAGTCGGCGGGTAGCTTCTTAAAAAAACCTACATAAATACTACTAAAAAAGATACTACTAGTACTAGGTAGATGATTTTTATATTTTTATTATAGCTAATGGCACGGAACCCTTCGTGCGCGGTCCGATTCGCACTTGGCTGGTTTTCATAAACGTGCATCTAGTTCTCTGACATTATTTGAATTCACGAGTAATGGTATAAAGTTTAAATCCCTCGTAATTAATCACTACATAACGAATAAACAGAATGATTCTATTAAACAAAGTTATTTTGCAAAGAGCAGTTCTTAGCACGCAAGAAATCTTACTTATTGCGTTTCAAAGTTAGAGCTCGTTATGCCCGTTTCTTTAACAAGTTCAACATTCATCCAGACAGGTTAATGAGTGTATCACTTAGGCCGAAACTGCTAAATAGCAATTTGAAAGACCAAAAGCTCAAACGTAACTCAAGAAAATTAAATGCTCTTGCCTCACACGAAATAAAGGTAAACTTCTGTTGCATATTATTATTAAGTTCTTGGTATGATAGCCTTAGCATGGTTTCTGTCTTGCATTCAGTTAGATTGGCACCACACTAGAGCTTCATTATTTACATTATTATTATTTTGTAGCAGGATCATACAAAAAAACGGTAGGAACCAAGCCGTAAGTTTCTTACCGGTTCTTCTAGGCTTGGTCTCGAGAAAACGGCGCTTAGATTCACCTAGATTTAAGACGTTTCAAGATGATCCCTGCGGATTTTACTGAATAAATGCCTTTTGACTTTGACTTTATAAAGACGTGATAGAGCGAGAGAACCGAGAGGATCACGACGGTCTCTTTCTTAGACTTGGTCGCGAGGAACTGGCGCTTAGATTTCCTTAAGCTACGGATATTACTGAATAAATGCTCTTTGATTCCTCCCCTCCCTTCGATATCGTAAAGGATTGAACATCGCCTATAACACATAGTATTGCCTCGTAGGTCGCGCTCGTTAGGCGCGTGCCCTACGATGCACTGCTCAGCGTCCATCAACCTGAAGCATACAGGTTTTAAGCCTCATGTGTCTGTAATTACACCGGCACCCACACCCTTCAAACCGGAACACAGCAAGCTGCTTGGCGGGAGGCATGGTTTTTACTCCTTAGAGTTACTACTTTTGGCATTCCTTTCCCATAGTCTATGGTTTTTCATAAACATCAGACTATCCTATCCAGAGATCCTTAGACTATGGCGAGGCCTATATCCAGCAGTGGATCTATGAGGAATAATAGGTAAAGACTTAAAAAGACATTTTCCGTTCATTCAGTCAGGCGCCATAATTTCTACTTAAAACGTACCTACCATTTAATTACCGAAAAGGTTAGCATGAAATATAAATCAAACAAGTCACCGAAGTTCAAATTAAATCGTTTTTAAATAATTAAATTCCAATATTGGTGACAGAATGTGCTTTTAGGGTAATTTATTTATTTTATATTGCCGTAGGGCTCTTAAATAATGATAAATCTACTGTTTAATATTAAATATACGTAGCTATAACCACAACGTTAGATACCTACCTACCCAAATTATTCATCATCATTATCATCTACTGCTGGACATAGGTATCTGTATCAGGTCTTTGTTAATCAGAGTCGTACAGATGTTTATTCTCGTGTGTATTACACCCTTCAAACCGGAACACAGCGTACTGCTTGGCGGCAGAAATTGGCATGGTGGTAGTACTTCCCCGGACGAGCCCTTCACTAATAGCTTTACTACTACTAAAGTCAAACGCTTGGTGGTTTAGGTTCAAAGGCTTTTCAAAAGTGTCGTGCGCAATACAAGTGCTAAACAGTGAAGAAAAACATCGTACTTCTAAGGTTCAAGGCAATCAAAATGAAATTAATTAGATTTGATTAGAGGTGGCTAGAAACCAGATCATTATTTTCTTTTGTCGCTGACTATACTTACCAAAAAGTACTTTTCCATGTTAATATTTATAGTAAAAATAACATAAATCTGTGTGGTTCACTGGGTTAACTCTAAAACCTGTCGCCGCACCGTGATATGTCCGAGCCATTGTTCTAGAATTATTTACATGCAAATGCTCTCTTAATTTAGGTTACACGATCGTTTGGTACATCGTCAACGCATCGGGTGGTCTGGCCACCCAACGTATCGCACATCTATCGATAAACGCACCGCACTAGCGATACAAACGTTTCTTCAGCAGTCTCTCTCAAATCCATACCTTGTATATGTAAAGGTACGCAAGCGATTATGAAACCTAAAACCAGGTTGACATAGTTTATTTTCTGTTTGATGAAAGTTGATGATCTGAGTCGAACGTCAACGATAGGTTGCAAGCTATAGTAAATCCTAAGCTAATGTGATAAAGATTATTTTACATCAAAGGTCTGTGAAGACAGTGGGTTCCTCACCATCGATATATCGATAGTACAACAGTGCGTTTTATACGACATGTCGATTTTATCGTGAGCTTTAATTATAATAGGTAGCCGCCGCGCCTACTTATCGATAGGAGCAGAAATATGAGATAGGCGACAAGGAAGCTTAATGCCCAACAGATAACCTTCCCGATTTATTTGGACATTTTCTATACAATAAATTGTGATTGTCGATAACAAACTTCGTAATTTATTGATGTGAAGGCAACTGCTGAGATAAATCTTATAAAGTTGCGCAAGCCGATTAACTTACTAAGGAATTTTGTCAAACCTTCTGGACTAAGGTAGGTAAAGACATAACCTAACCTAGTCTTTTTTCTAGAATAAAAGTCAAGTAAAGGTCGAAAACTAACAAAACTCTTAGTAAATAACAAACCTTTTTGCAAGAAACCTTTTTTCTGTCAGAGGCGTTTGTTTTTATGGAATCTTGGATGGAGTTTGAACTAGATTTTTTTTATTTAATCGAACTCTTTGGTCTAATTTCAAACAATTAAATCAACCAGATTTATAGTCAACATTGGTAATTGTTTTTTTTTTTTAATACCAAAGCGTGAACCGTCAATAAACTTGAAACTGAGCGGAAAACTTCGCAGTGGAAAAGCGCAGTTTAGGATCCTATTTTACGAGCCCCGAATGCCAAATCCAATTCCGGCGCATAAAATACAGGCTGTTAATTAAAAACAGGAATCGAAATGCCGCCTGATTCCAATCCTGTGGGAGCCTTCTCGACGTAATCTGCTGTAATCAGCTTTTAATTACTCGCACAAATAAATCCTGGACAGCAAAATACTGTAGTGTAGTGACACACTAAGCTAAAGTGAAACAGCTAATATAAAACCTTGCTTGAGTATCTGTAACCAATCTTTTAGGGTTCCGTACCCAAAGGGTAAAACTAAACGAATCAAACCAATTATAAGAATCTTTGTCCTAACTTACTGACTGATATATAAATCTAGGCAAATTTTAGTGCGTAAAATGAGGTGTACTAAGAAAGAAAAACAAAGATAGCATCACGACTTATAATCCCCAAGCACGGTAGATATCCCCTTATTTCATTACATCCACTTCTCAAAGAACTCTTGATACCATGACGGATTTTTATGCTGACCCTATATAGATATAGGGTCAGCACAAAAAATCCGTCGTCCCCCTAGAGGGGGTATCATCATCAGTTAGGATTTACAATGAAAATTAAAATTAAAAATGCAAATTTATTTATTACAGTAAAACAACAAATGTTTACAACACTATTAAAGTATTTCTAACCTTCTTATTGCCTGCATAGAGCTTTCGCTCAATGCCACTGGGTGGTTCGGTCCGTGTTAAACGTCTAGAATAAATGACAAGATTGAGTGCCCGCTATTGTTTTACTGAATATACTGATGGTTAAGGCTGCTATAATGTTATACTGCTGCTACACTTGACGACCGACGTGACGCGGCGGGCGAATGTCCGCCAGCGACGCAGGAGGTTGCGGGTTCGATTCCCGCCCTGGGATAAATTTTTGTACGATCTGTAAATATTTATTCCAGGTGTTCTGGGTATTTTCTATGTATAGTAAAAGTATCTATAATAATAACTGATAATAATAATGCTGGACAATGCTGAACCGCATTATCACTTAACATTAGGTGAGATTCCGGTCAACCGTTTACCTAAACTGTAAAAAAAAACTAAAACACCCGATAAATCTGTTGCCATCACTACCTGAGGCATGCAGGTGTTAAGCCTCATGTGCTTGTAATTTGGCCACACCCTTCAAACCGGAACACGCTGCGCTGCTTGGTGGCAGAAATAGGCATGGTGGTAGTACTTCCCCGGACGAGCCCTTCACTAAGAGTTCTACTACTACTACTAAAAACAAACAAACAATACATACTATTGTATCCCTGCACTTTCCCAATCACAATGTCGATTCCCCCGAGACCCCATTGGCATCGATAAGGCCAAGAATCCAAAGGCTTCTTGAGAAGTATCTTAATTGCGGCTAATAGCAAGAAAAGCCCCATTAGAGCCCTCTTTCGAAGGAGTAAACGAATTAACAGAAGCTAGGGATGGCTGCGTTCGAAACTTTGCAGCTTTTTCTGCCCAAAAGCATTTTACTAAGCCAATTTGTTCCTTGTTTTAGAAGGTATGATGGTAGTAAGCGTAAAGATTTTAGAACTAACCGTGTCTCAGAAGCATACTCAACCTTTTTCATCACCAACATCAGCCTGAACGAGTTCACTGCAGGAATTAAACCGCCTGTATATTTTGGGAGGGTTTGCCGTGGTTACAGCAATATTGGTGATACGTACTGATGAGATGCTGTTGCATCTGGTGCGTTCTCTAAGTCACCAAGTCATATTCACATGGCACAACACAAACTATCCATTTTTTATTGATAGGTGGTTAAGTCTTACTTTGCATTTAAACTTCAATAATAAAATTGTGGTGATCAATGACCAAACTACGGATTTTTTCCGATCATCCAAATCTTTCCGGTTTCTGTATTCTCATCAGAAAACTTCCATCTCTAGCGTATAGGGGGTAAATTCCTTTTAAACAGGGCTCAGGTGCAAAAGAGTGTAGAATAGATCCGAGTGGTTTTGTTGAAAATTCGCGCGACAACACAATACGCGTCCGCTAAGATAACATTTTAGAATTAAAACTGCATCACATCCGCTAGAGAGAAAAACATTTTCACTGAAAATTACTCGCAACATTTTAACAGGACATGAAAACACGTCCGTAAGCTTTCTAGAATGTTTTGTGTAAAAGAATACTGCGGTGAATTCTTTTGTCTTTTACTGCAGCAGGAATACTATCCTGGGATTCAAACATTTGGCTTAGTTTATCTATAGAAAACTGTTCCTATATATAATCTGAATTAATTGTGGTGAGAGCATTCGATTTTATTCAGTGAAAGATATCGATTGTGCGATACTTAAGTCCTTATTTTATGATACCGCCCGTTTTTTGTTTTTTTAAGACTATTCGACAAATCAGTCTAATCATATGAGTATTTATGACGACCGATGTGGCACGGCGGGAGAATGTTCGCCTGCGACGCTGGAGGTTGCGGGTTCGGTTCCCGCCTTTTTTTCTGTTTTCTTTCAGTAATAAGTTTATTTCTGGAAATACGTGAGGAAGGCCGCAAACGGAAATTAATAATCAGTAAAGCACAAATGGTTTCGTATAAGTTGAAATTAAGTATAGTTCGTATAAGTGAAATTACTAGTGCCGTATTAAACCAAAGTTACCTACTGCGTTTCGTTCCTCTGAATGTTAATACGTTGGTTAATTGACCAAATCATTAGCAGCACACAAATCGGCATCTTCAGATCTAACTTCACAACCACCATGACCTTAATCCGCGGTAATAAGGCTCAAAATCCGATGACAAAGGTGTGATAACTGGGAAGTGTTATAGTCGTGCGAACTGCGTTTGGTTTCCGCTCTCGCAAGTTCGATGCCTCCATTAGAATTGCAGTGAGCAGGTGCATTTAAGACGGTCGATCTAATCTGAGGTGAAATTATAGTTATGGGCGATGATACCTATAGCCGCACCTACAGCTTCCGGCATTTGTAGAGGCGCATGATAACAGAACGAGATTCAGAACCCAGCCAGCCAGACCTGTGGTATTCAAGTCTCAGAGAGTTGTGACAGAATCAGTTATGGAACAGACTATGCTCGGAATCTCTGAAACGAAGTTATTTGACAAGGTTGTCGACAAGCCCAGAACTAGTAAGCTGAAGTGGCAGGTCATGTCTGCCGAAAAACCGATAGCCGATTGAGTAAACGAGTTCTGGAGTGGAGACCATACCTGGGTAATAGTAGTGCAGGATGCCCTCAAACTAGATGCAGCAACAACTTATGCAGAGTGGCAGGCAGTAACTGGATAGGGAAAGCCATAGACCGGGATCTGTGGAGCACTATGGGATATACCTATGTCCAGCAGTGGACTGCGATGATGATGAAAGTGTCAAAACACATACCCACATTTTGCAATGACAGGTTTCCATTGTCGCTGTGTGTTTCGCTATTGTTTTATCAAGTAATTTTCAGAACTGAGACCTCTAAAGCTAAATACCAGTTTATACCGAAATAGTAAAGTGCGGTAGTTACGGGTATATCCTGTATACCTGTTCTCTAGGTATACCGGTATGATAGCAAGTGGTGCATGCCGACTCTAAGCTTAATGCGAGCATTTGCAATAATTGAACGCAGTCGGTAATTAGCCAGTAATAAACTGGAGTGTGGATAGAATTCCGATTGCAATTTTGCTAATGAATGTACAGTCAGCTGCACTGGAATGTATACAATTCGTAACTTTCAAAATAGTGTCACAATGTAACAGTTAATATTTTGAGAGTAAAAATGCAAAAAATAAGTGAACACACCAACTGATTACATGGTATTTGAGTTTCTACTGTCTAAAAGTTTATAGTAATGTTGTAATAGCGATTTAAAAGTTAATAATTGTATACATTCTAGTGCAGCTGACTGTACTTGCCTGTAGAGAAGCGGCATGCGTAGCGTTTACTTCACGAAAGTGCTAACTTAGCACTTTCGTGTAATCTAATCAAATCCCGAAGTCATTGCAAATTTTTCGCTTTTTTTATGGGACCCAGGTTACCGTCGCGTGGGTTAAGATTTTAAATGGAGTTTCAATATCGTCTGAACTCAAAATTACGAGAATTGGCCTTCTAGTTAATTACCTTAAGAATTTCAACTCGTGTTTACCATGCTTTAATGAACCGAGACGTAATAGTACTATTTTTAGCAAAGCTTTTCATAGGTAACTGTCCTTAAATCAATGCAAAAAATCAAGCTAAGCATTCAACTTTATTCTGATTAATATACGGCCCGAAAACGGATTAAAATAACGTAGCAATGTCACATTTCATATTGAATTATTTTCACTTCCAGCCTACATAGAATCTTCTCGTAAAACAGAATTAAACGTGTGAAAACGCCGAGTTGTCGGTTTGATGAATTGCTTCTAACGTGACTTGTTCGTAGGCGCGGAGTTGTTCGCAACTTGCTAACTCTTTCGATTTATTATGTCGAGTTCAGATGTTTTGCTTCGGAAATTCAAAGAGATTTAACAGAGGCCCGGCTCTTGTATTTTTATGAGCTGAAACAAGAGATTGAAACTAGAATGTCAGTTTCAAAGAATACTATTTGAAGTTTAACATGATGAAACTTGAAATCGACAATATTTCGTTAAGAAAATTGGGCTCCAATTGTTTTACTTGAGAAATTAAAAGAGTTTTTAACAGAGGGCCAACTCGCGTATTTTTTAGAGCTGAGACGTGATTGAAACTTGAATTAGATTGTCTAAACTGGGCCTGCCTGAAATGTCAGTTTCGAAGAATATTGATTGGAGATTTGAAGATTGTCACGATCGAAATATGAATTTGATGATATTTCGTTACAAGAATAGGACCTCGGATTTATGTTCAGTTCTTAAATTCTAAAACCATTTGTAGTGGCAATGGAACCTTATGATCCTAAGGTGATGGGATCGAATCCGCTTGTGCACAAAAAAGTTCTATCAGTTATCTGGTTCCCATAGTATATTCTATTTAATATCGTAGCTTTCCGCTATGACAGGGTATTAGAAAACACATTTCAACAATATTACCATCAATTCTACGAAAACTATATATCAAGCAGTCGACTGGGACCTCAATACAAAACAACAGCAGTTTCAGTCGCTCATAAATTAAACCTTAAGCCAGAAGTAATACTTCGGGTCCGAAGATATTCTAGACAACAATTTCTATCAGTCAGCTCTAACGTAGAATACCTACCTCTACCAACGGTTTCACTATCCCAATTTTCATGCCCATACCAGGAGATTCAAAACATGTACGGTTTCTCATTTTGATCGCTGTTCTACTAGCTAAAATGGGCAATAAGTCTGTTGTTATTTCTTATTATTTATTATATTGACAGTGACAGAAATACACTACAGAAATACGATTTAATTTCATTTACATCCATTGTAAAGTAACAGAGAATATAAATCAGAGTAGTATAGTATCCCCAAAATGGAATTTATATGTATTTAAGTAGATTCTATACACCTTAAATAAAATGTTCATGCTCAATGTTTTACACCGCAATACATAATATTTCGCCCATTTTCTTCTATTTTTTATTTTGTTTGAAAAGTAATAATAAATATTTGTGGTCATTTTTTTTACACAACATTATCTAGCCCCAAACTAAGCTTAGTATAAAGGAACCAGATAATTGATGAGAATACCCACTTAGTACGTTTTTTTTATTAAATAATAATTTAAATCCCTACTGCATAATCGAAAGACTACCTACCTAACTACTTAGTATTGTTATTTTATATTATGCTATATAATTATTCGCATGTAAGTGAATAGGTCTTTTTGTAAATCAATAAAAAATAACCTTATTTAGACGACTAAATTTACCCAAGTGTACTATAACTCAATAAGGCTTACTAATTCACATTCTAGACTTAAGTATTCATCAATTCAGTCTAACAAGCATCTAACTATAATAACTAAGTTTTAATTCGATGCGGTTGGTTTGAGAAAGATAGGATTAGTTAGTCAATTCAAATTGGAAACCTAACTAAATACATCAAAGGTTTCAAATAATTAAAATTTGAATAAGCTTTGAAAAAGTTGGCTAAATTCAGTCATGAAAACAATTAAATTAGACTTACGGCTGAAACTCCCAAGTACGATGGGCATGCTTTTAAATCTCGTGGTACCTAGTACTTTAGTTAAGATTCTGTGAGGATGTCTAAGAGGGTTAGTCAGAAAAGACACATCCAAACAGTTGCAGTTTACAGTGGTTGGTATTCCCTGTCTGTTTGCAATTCCGTCGCTGTTAAAGGAAATACTCACACAGTTTTTAAATTTAAATTTCCCCTGGTATTTTTTTTTTATACAACTTGTTGGTGGAACAAGCATATGGCCCACCTGATATTAAGTTGTTAACATCGCTTATAACAAACAAATTAAAACAAATATAAAATATTGCGTTGTAGGTCACGCTTGTAAGGAACGTGCCCTATGCACAGCCCTGAGGTATATTAGGTGTTAAGACTCATAGATACATACATAGGTATTTTTTATTATTCATAGAAAATACCCAGAACACCAGGAATAAATATTTGCAGATCATACAAACATTTATCCCAAGGCGGGAATATAACCCGCAACCTCCTGCGTCGTAGGCAGACATTCACCCACCGCGCCACATCGGCATCGGTCGTCACTACTGGTGGTCTTAGAAAAATAGTCTGAAATCAAACGTAGATAATTCCTAGAGTAGGTACATTATGAATAAACACTCTAGGTAAACCTACCAGCCATTCTAATTAATTCCATAGGCTATGCGCTTGCACAGTGCATGAATATTAACTTTAGATAAAATGCTAATTCCTATGCATACATATTTATCTTGAGACTAAATTACAGGCGAGACACGGTCGGGTAAGATAGCGAAATAGATTACTGGTTATTACGGGACTCGCAAATTGCAATCAGAGGCAATAGAGGATTTAAGGATATGGGGCTCAACAAAAAAAACATTAATCAGTTACTAAGGTTTTTGTTTTACCCCCAACGCAAACAAGGATGTTATGAGTTTGACGTCTGTTTGATTGGGGTTCTCAAACAGATGAACTCATTTTGATCAAGTTTTTGTTTGAAATGTGACTTGATCGTGAGGGATTTAAGAAAATCTGTTCTGTTAAGATCGTTAGTTTTTTCTAATTCATAAAGAGTTTTAGAATTAATTTGTGTTCAGGGTTTTTTTATTTATCTTGTCAATATAAGATAACTTAATTTCAGGAGTTTAGTGTGTATCTTAAATCGTAGAGACATCCTCAGGTGTGATCTATAATTTTTTTTTTTACCCTCCAAGCAGCACCTATTTGGCCTAATCTATATCTATACTAGAAGAATCTTTGTCCTGACTGACTGATATGTAGACAACGTACAGCTTACGCAACCGCGGGTCGTAGAGACTTGATATTTTAAGATTAGGTATATTTGTGTTGACGCATAGAAGTAATTCCTAATATTCTATTCCTACACCGGGGGTTGAAGTTTGTATGAAAATACCTTCAAGCGGACGAAATCACGCGTATTTTCACAAGCACACAATGCATACATAGTAAATACCTGCTACGCGAACTAAAGTTTCCTCGTAATGTTTTCCTTCACCGAGGTATTACGCAATGTGATTATTGCAAATGAACTTTACTGAAAATGTTGTCAAAACTTTGTCAATAGCGACAGAGCAACGGGTCTAACCGCGAAGTACCTAATACTTCGACCTCAACTGTAAGCATGCTTACTCTATTTGTGATTGTCATCCCATTTAGTAAAATCGTTTGATATGGGTTGGATGGCATGAATATGACAATTATAGGAATCTTTGTCATGATTATGGTATAGACAATGCACAGCCTAAGCCGCACAGACTTGCATTTTTCAGTGCATACTAGGTTATTTCTAGGTATGTTAGATTAAAGTCTTGAAGCATAAAAGGCTTTCTCCAATTTAACTTCTAAAGGGGTGCAGCGAAAATTTATGTTTGCGACTTTTAAATAGCTTCATGCGAACGAAGTCGCACGCATTTTTCTAAATATAAGATTTACGATTACAAATAATAAGTATAACTATATCAGTTGAAAGGACTTTATTTCCATAAAATCAAATTTTCACTTACATGAGAATAAATAAATAACAATGGTATAATGCTAATTTGGTGGTAGACAGGGATATTTCACAGCAATCGGTTGTCAAGTTAAAGTAGAAAGTTTGTTGCACTCCTTAATGTTTCAATCAAGCTTTACTAGCATCTGCAGCTAATAGGTAATTGCAAAGCATTTTAAACAGAAACAAAGCATAAAAATCTGTTCTTCTTCTTTCAAGTCATTGGCTAAACTAATTAATACTTTAAATAATGTGAGCCAGAAACCCATTGGTGACGACTAAATAGCACCAGAAGGCAGGGTCGCTCCTACTCGACCACACCGTTGCTTTCTGTATAACATTTCAAAGTGACATATAGATGGGGTCGAAGCTTACATTTTACCCGTATAATATCAGCTTTGTCTTTGCGGTAGTATCCTATTAATAACATTAACAATGCGGTGCCCGTTAATTGAATGGGTCTATGTTATCTTGGACTCAAGCCGCGGTTTCCGAAACTGCGGCTGATAACATTGCAGTGGTAGCCATTTTTACCATGATTTATAAATAATAGTAAAACATTATAATACAATAATAAGAAAGTATCTATACCGATTGTAAGGATATTTGTTCTGACTGACTGACTGACACAACACAACACAACACAACGGACAACCTAAAGCACTAATTGCAAAGACATGAAATTTTCAGTAATTTGTTTTAATAAAAAAAAATTATGATAATTACTTCACGCTTATAATAAGGTTAGGTTAGTAGTTTCATTTTACTACATTGTAGTTTCATTAAAACCAAAGCAACATTAAATTTCAATTAACCAATAAATAAATAGCTGTAAGGTACCTCACATGTATAGTTTTTTGACACAAAAATAATTATTTGTATTTTATGTTGCTTAACCGACAGAAATGTCCAAACAGTATTAATTGTGGAATATATTCCTTACAGCATGATGTTTGAGAGCCGTTTCACGGTCGTCAATGTAACGGTGACCGTTTTCTGGAAAACTGTAATGAAATTATCCGCGGACTAATTAATTATAATCAAATTGGATGCGATACGGATGAGTTTCATAACAAAATCGGGGTTATAGAATTCTGTAGGGAACATGGGGAGGTAAAGGAAAATGAACCAAATATTAAAAGGGGAGAGTTTTGGTAGACGTGATGAATTAGCTGAGGATTTAAGTATGTAAATTATACTTATATAGTTTGCCTGCAACATTATGAAATGTTACCATCCTATACTAATATTATAAACGCGAAAGTTTGTAAGAATGGATGGATGTATGGATGGATGGATGGATAGATGTTTGTTACTCTTTCACGCTCTAACCAGTGAACCGATTTGGATGAAATTTGGAATAAGCATAGATTATAACTTGGATTAACATATAGGCTACTTTTTATCCCGAAAAAAACAGGATAAAAATAACGGGAACGGGAAAAAACTGCCACGCGGGCGAAGCTGCGCGCGGCAGCTAGTCATGCATATATTTTTTCCGCCAAACTAAATTTTACCCCGTTTGCAAATAATCTTTAATGAATAAAAAAACGTGTTACGCATTCCTAGTACCCCCATGATGTAATAATCTATAATATAAAAATGAATCGCAATATGTTCGTGAGCGCATAACTCAACAACGCCTGAACCAATTTGGCCAATTCTTTTTTTAAAATGTTTGTTGAAGTTCAAAGATGGTTTTTACGGCGAGAAAAATTCGAATAATTGCCGGAAAACCCCTAAAAACAGCCCTTTTCTTTTTCCCATTCAAACGTTTTCTAACTAAAACGAGCTTTATTGCTATAACATAAAGTTCATATTGAATTACAAGCACCCATTGTTGTTTAAACAATGTAGGTATGTTCCTAACGTCAAAGAGTCAATTTGCACTTTATTACCTCTGCACAAAGTTTAAATTCAATCATATCTATCAAAACAGTGTGCGTTGGAGCACAGATAAATAAAAAAAAGAAAACGAAATCGAATAGTTCAATTTGGTCGGCTTCGCGATATTATTTCATTTGTTTTACTTTAAAATGCATTAGTTTTCAAGTCATTACAATAGTCAAACAAAACCAGCGTTACCAAAAGTGTTTTATTATTTTAAGTTTTTATTATTTCATATCCTTATTTTAAATACGGCTTGAAGGATTTAACTCCAAGTCATATCAAATTTAAAAAAAGTTGAAACAACAACAAACTGTCAATGTCAGTGTTTTTTTTTTCTTGGATTTTCGGTTACCAACTCTAATGTTTGCAGTTTGCTTTTGTCAATTGATACACGAAACAAATTCGTACCTATATAGTATTTTGTGCAGTGTTTATTAAGACAAAATAATCTATACAAATAAATAAAATTGAAGTGTCTGTTTGTAATATTAAAATAACCGCTTTTTACTACATGCATATGAATGTATATGCGATACATATACCAAAATAGCATTTTTTTAAATGTTTGTCTGTCTGTCTGTCTGTTTGTTCCGGGTAATCTCTGGAACGGCTGGACCGATTTCGAGGGGACTTTCACTGGCAGATAGCTGATGTAACAAGGAGTAACTTAGGCTACTTTTTATCCCGAAAAAATAACGTGAACGGGAAAAAACTGACACGCGGGCGAAACTGCGAACGGCCGCTATTTTATGCCGTATTAACGCCATCTGTTGGCGGATGGATGGAAGTGGCTAGCTTTATTCTTTAACAAGTTGTTACGAGAAGAGGCGATCCCGGACGAATGGTGCAACAGCTCGCTGGTGCCCATCTTCAAAAACAAGGGTGATGTACAGGATTGTAACAACTATAGAGGAATAAAGCTCATGTCACACAGTATGAAAATTTGAGAAAAGGTTGTAGCGCGACGGATGAGAGAAGAAAGCGAGGTATCACAGAACCAGTTTGAATTTATGCCTGGGCGCGGGACTATGGATGCCATCTTTGCGCTTCGTCAACTTTGTGAGAAACACAGACGAGTACACAAAAATTTGCATATGGCGTTCATAGATCTTGAGAAGGCGTATGATAGAGTACCCCGAGAGGTTCTGTGGTGGAGTATGAAAGTTAAGGGAGTGCCTGAGAAGTACATACAGCTCATTCGAGCTATGTACGATCGAGCGAGTACTCACGTCCGGTCTGAGGCCGGAGTTACCGCCAAGTTCAATGTGGGTGTAGGCTTGCATCAGAGGTCGGCTTTGAGCCCTTATTTGTTTTTCCTGGTGATGGATGCTCTGACATCAGACATACAGGAAGAAGCACCCTGGTGCATGCTGTTTGCCGATGACATTGTTCTGGTTGGAGAAGATGCGCTTGAGGTCCAGAGCAGACTAGGAAAATGGTGGGATAAATTGGAGAGTGTCGGACTGAAGATCAGTAGAACCAAAACAGAGCATCTGTTTTGTGACTTCGGTGGTCCATCCAATTTTATCCCAATAGCCTTAGATGGTGTATTAGGGATACACCAGTTTGTTCCGATTTCGGTACCTCGGCTCATTGATACAGAACGACGGCGATATTGGCCGAGACGTGAAGAATAGAATAAATGCGGGATGGATGAAATGGCGACAGGTCTCAGGAACCACGTGTGATCCGAAAATGCCCCTTAAACTTAGGGGGAAAGTTTACAAAATGATCATTAGACCTGTCGTATTGTATGGATCTGAGTGTTGGACAACTAAAGGGACTAATGAAAGAAGGGTACTTGCGGCAGAGATGCGAATGTTGAGAAGGATATGTGGAGTTACTAGAATGGACAAGATACGAAATGAGTATATCAGGGGTAGTTTGAAAGTAGCGCCAGTGACGGAAAAATTGAGGAGCAATAGGGTAGCGTGGTATGGGCATGTCATGAGGAGGGATGAAAGTCATTTAACCTTGAGAGCGATGAACATCAATGTTGATGGATATGTGGGTAGAGGTAGACCAAAGAAAAGATGGATGAATTGTGTGAAAGATGACATGGATAAGAAAGGAGTGAGTACAGATATGACGGCTGATAGAGGGGAGTGGAAGAGAACATGTTGTGCCGACCCCACATAAAGTGGGATAAGGGCAGGAAGATGATGATAACGCCATCTGTTGGCGACATCGAGTACTACTTCAGTTAAGATTTGTAAGTAAAAATGTTTACCGCCCAACGAAGTGGGCACGGGTCAGCTAGTATATCATAAAAATCACAATTGATATTCACGAGTGTATTTTAACACTAGCAGTTGCCCGCGGCTCCGCCCGCGTCTATGTCGGTTATCGCTACAAAAAGTATCCTATGTGTTATTCCAGGTTATAAGCTACCTGTGTACCAAATTTTATTAAAATCCATCCAGTAGTTTTTGAGTGAAAGAGGAACAAACATCCACACATCCACACATCTACACATCCACACTCACACACTCACAAACATTCGGCTTTATAATTTTATAGTAGGATATGAAATGTCAAAATTATGTCTTCAATACTAAATTTTCACTTATGCCGGCAGTCCCTGAGTGCAACCCGTTGTTTAAGATAACTAAAGCGATTATTGTAGAGCTTCTCTATAAACAAAACAACATTTGACGTTAAAGCCGCGCAGGTACCTTACTCATAGAACTCCCCTCCCGCACGCGCACCCCCACCTTGGTGACGCTCACTTCGCAACGGGCCGTGCAGCAGAAATCGTAATATTTTAATTTCGCCATAACTTCAAAACCAAACGTCCAATTTTAATCATTCAAAGACCAAATATTATCTACATGAACTGTACTTAGTGATAAAATAATTTATTTCGATAAGGATTAATAGTATGAGTAAAATAAATGCGTTTAAATGTAGTCCAAAAAAAAAACCAAGATTTTTAAATAAAAAAATGGTTGTTGTGCCTCACTCGACGTAGATAGGTATAGTGTGTCGCGGACTTTTTTGTAGATATTTGTAAGATCTACAATTATTTAGAACATTTTATGGTTCTATCTTTTATAGTTTAGGCAGCGTACGCAAAATAAGTAACTTTTCTGGTTGATTTTTTCCGAAAAACCCAAATATTTTACGGAACGCTATTTTTTTCCAAAATAAAATTTAGCCTATGTTACTTGTGGATAATGTAGCTTTCAAATGGTGAAAGAATTTTTCAAACCGGTTCAGTAGTTTCGGAGCCTATTCAATACAAACAAACAAACAAAGTTTTCCTCTTTATAATACGACATAAAGTACGCCCAACGAAGTGGGCACCGGTCAGCGTGTAATTATAGGAGTAACTTAGGCTACTTTTTATCCCGAAAAAATAACGGGAACTGATATAAACTGCCACGCTGGCGAAACTGCGAACGGCCGCTATTTTATGCCGTATTAACGCCATCTGTTGGTGACATCGAGTACTACTTCAGTTAAGATTTGTAAGTAAACATGTTTACCGCCCAACGAAGTGGGCACCGGTCAGCTAGTGTAGATATATATAGTGTAGATATAAATATAAATATGTATAGTGTAGATATAAATATAAATTATATAAATAAAGAAATAAATAATGCCGGACGATCCACACAGCATCATCTAGCCCCAAGCTAAGCAGAGCTTGTGTTATGGGTACCTACTAGATGACTGATATACTTAATACAATATTATATTACATACATAGATATTTTTTATTATACATAGTGAATACCCAGAACACCCGGAATAAAAATTTGCAGATCGTACAAACCTTTATCCCAAGGCGGGAATCGAACCCGCAACCTCTGCGTCGCAGGCGGACATTCGCCCGCTGCGCCACATCGGTCGTCAAATTATAAGTATATTATATTAGTATAGATAGGTCCTACAATTTATACCTTTACAAATATAAGATTTTTTTTCCTGAGTGACTGACTGATTGACATATAGACAACGCACAGCCTACACCCCAGGTCGTGAGACTTGAAATTTTAGGGTATTTGTTTTGATGCGTATGGGTGTATAAAGAAAGAAGATCTAAGGGGTCCAGGGGGGTAGTAGCTTGTTTGAAAAATACTTCACGCAAACGAAGTCGCGCGTACCTCTAAGTGGTAAAATTAAAATGCTTTTTTGTGAATTTTTAAAAACAGCGTGTAATTCCATGCATAATAAATAAAAACACAGTGTTATCGCAGCTTTAAATAAAGGAACAAAATAAACTTAATACAAACATGGCAACATTCCCGCGAAGTAAAGGTTTAATTAAAACATTGCAACCGCTGGCCTACTTAACGGAGTGCAGGCGACAATGCCTCTCGAGATAAGCAAATTAGGTAAATACTTCACTAGTGTAACCGCGACTTCGTCTGCGTGTAACTGTTTTCATACAAACTTCAACCCCCTCAGTTAAAGATTGAATTTCAGAAACCCAATCAAGTATGGTGGAGGTATCTCCAACACTGGACTTTTTATACTGATGATAACGAGTAATTGTAGCCTATATTGATTATTAACTATCGACGCCAGTGAATAGCTCAATACCTAGCGATAATTTATTGAACGGTGTAATGGAAACTTGAGTCCCAGAACCAATGACCTAGAGTCCCAGAGCGGGAACTGCCAAGATAAGTTGCATAACATAAATTAATTGTTTACTCAGACACTTGAACAGAATCGCTACAAGATTGCATTGCTGGAAACACGGAAACACCAACCTCATCTCAAGTCATTGGAAATAAACTTGCTCCTTTAATAAAAGGCCTTATTCTTTTTGTTTTAAAGCACATAACCGAAAGATGCTCGTAAAACCGCATCATAATTTCCCAGCGGGCTGAATTTTTAAAAATACACCTCAACGGTAAAATATTGTAGGTAGGCTACGAGGACTTGTGAATTTTAAATTGTCGACTTGTTTGTTAGAGATTTCCTCTTCATTTTCCGAGGCACTGATCATAAGGGCACTGGTTTTCGCAAGCAAACGCGGTTGTATCTTAATTACGGTCGTAATAAGTACTCGTAGTGGTGAAGCTCGTCCGGCGAAGTACTTCTACCATGCATGCTTCTACGGCCAGGCATCGTAGGGGACGTTCCTATAGAATAAATAATATAAAATAATAAAAAAGGGTTTATAACAGCATGTAAATACTCGTCGGCAGCCTCAAGGCCGCTATTAACCTGTAAGTGAGGGCAGTGCACGCTCGATCCCAATCAGACAGGAAAGGGAAAGGGTCGAATCCTAAGCCTGGGTACATCTGCTTTGATGCGATGGGATTTTTGGATTGACATATTAATTGTGATTTCCCCTGATAGAGGCAATTTCTATGAAATCAAGTCGGGACACAAACTCGGTTCGATTCGACGATTGACCCAATTTGCGGTGCTGACGTTCTAAGTATCAAATATCAGGCTGGGTCGTGATTTTTCGTGGTTGTTTTATCAACGATGTTTCCATTTGATTTATCAACCATTTTCCGACAGGAACACAACACAACAAGGAACAGGAACATTAAATTCAGCTTCTGAGAATTAGCAAAAAAACATCCTTGTGATTTCAACGAATAAATTTTATAAATACCAAAATGGCTTTTCTGGTAGTTATTTCTGGTTTTACCTTATTATTCATTTCGAAAGTACAATTTTTTGACAAACAAATTCTATTTCAATCTTGTCTCAGCTCAAAAAAATTAAAAGAATTGGTTTATATACAATGTTAAAGAGCCAGTTTAATTTAAAATAAACGGAGTATTGGTAACAATGGCGTATTTACCATACAGTTTTATCGTTTTATCTAAACTGCAAAACAACTGCAGTTCCATACGTTTGATTAGATCGCCGCTCGGTTTAGTTTATTTCAATTCCGTGACGTTCCAGTACGGACAATAGGCACTGCACGTTGTTCTCGGCAATTGAAATTTGAATCATAGCTGAATTATTTCTATCGTAAGATTAAACAGTCACATTCAGCTCGGTCGATACGTTATGTTTATTCTAGTTAGGAATCTATTTGGACAACGATTTATCTGTTTCTTCAGCTACTGTTAAGATGAAAATAAAGTTATAATATATAAAAATGTTTCAGCTATAATAGGCAACAAAGTTAAAAACTATTCAGTAATATAAAGAGATCATTTGGAATCATCTTAAAGCTAGGTAAATCTAGGCGTCTGGCCCAAAGGCAAGACATGATCAATGCGTGCTGAGCAGACCATAAGCCATGGGTATCTTCACGATGTTTTCTTTCTCCGTACGAGAACACTAGCATAATCAAACTACTCCTGACCTTAGGACTAGAAGGCTAGCACTAGTTCAGACTAGACTCTAAGCAGTTTTTCCAAAAACTTTTAGATACTAGGTACGTCATCCCTTGCCATCACAGTTTGCCATCAGCAGATTTTGGATAAATGCTGTAGTTTTTATTTTTTTGAACGTTACAGCCATCGTTATTACGCGTATATAATAATATAATATCACGAAGGTCACCCAGTTCAGCCTTTCGATCTACCATACCCAGTGAAACTGTCAGAACGTTCTTATTAATGCCTAGAGTGGGTTGTGCGCCATTAACACAGTCTGGCGACTATTGGGAATATGAGGCAATTTGTCACAATTATAAGGACAAGGGCTAGGTACTGAAGCTAAGGTTTCTCAGAAGCAGTAAACGTACAACTTATACTACCGTATGTAGATTCAACTGAGAAGATAAATGGACTAGAATGTTGATGAATTAGCTCCGGAAATCAAACAAATGGAAGAGCCCCCCTCTTCCAGACAGTCTAAAAAGCAGCATGATGATATAAAAGAACACATGAACTAGAACAGCGAGAGATAGAGATGAGTAGAATGAGTAGATTTCGAAGCACAAAGTCGGAAGTGGGAAAACGATAAGTGGAAAAGGCTGAAAATCTTTCTTCCTGCAATAGTTTAGGCCTATGTCCAGTACTGGCAACTTTTTGAGCTACTGATGATGATAAATAACCCCAAACATCCTGTAAGGTTATGTGTAGGCGTCAAGAGATGTAATAATATCATAATAGTTCAAAGTAAAATCCTTCGATTATGGATGAAATTTAAAATCTTGAGCCTTTTTTCAATAATAAATCCAGCGAGTGTCGCGTATTGTCGCGTCCTTCTGACCCATCTTCTAACAAGGTGCCACAGATTATAGAAGATCCCTAACTTCGATAACAGTTACTGTTCGTTACAAGTTTTTCATGTCCTCCCTTATCTGAGAGGGTCTGCTGGAGGGTGTTTTGTTATGTAGTTGGAGAGTTGGAGACATGTTTTAATTTACAACTTTTGGGTTCACAATGTTTACAAGTGTAGATTCGAGATAGGGAAAAAGAATAGAAATAAGTAAATATTATATTATAAACTTGCGTTGAGGCTTACTTACCATAAAATACTTATACATAATACCTATTTATACCTTTTTTCCATTCATCCCGATATTTATCTTGCTTTTATCTGTGGCTACGTATCTCTGGTGATAATTCTTTGCAGTGTTTTTATTATTTTACTTTCTGATGATAATCATATTTAAATTCCAGGGTGCCTCCTAAAACCGACTAAACTGGTCTTCATTCCCTGTCGTAAAGTTAAGTCCTTGTTTTTTGCTCAGTCGCTAGGTATTTAAAGGTCTTACAAAAACTAGTTTTTGGTCAGACTTCGGATACCTATTTTGTGCGTGGTCTGACAGACGTTTATCCAATTTATTATTATTCTGCCTATCTAGGTAATAGATATGTCAAGTAGATTAGTGAACATACTACCAGAGTAAATAAGGCCTAGCTTAACACAAGTATAAACCAAGAGCTGTTTTAATAGAAATTATACCTACGTAGGTAAGTAATGCTTAAGTAAGTACCGAGGTACGGTTTTGAGAGAGTTGAGTTATGTTATTTGACTTTCAGTTCGAAACTGCTCAAGTCAGCGACCGAAGTGACAAAGAGCACTCATAAAGTACCCACACCCAGAATAATTTGAAGTTTTCCGTGAATTTCACCTATAGTTAAGTAGGTTAAGCTAAGTAGTAGTAGTAGAGCTCTTTGTGAAGGGCTCGTCCAGGAAATACTACCACCATGCCTATTTCTGCCGCCAAACAGCTTGCTGTGTTCCGGTTTGAAGGGTGTGGGTGCCGATAAAATTACAGACACATGAGGCTTAACACCTGTTTGCCTCAGTTTATGGACGCTGAGCAGTGCATCGTAAGGCACGTTTCTAACGAACGCGACCTACGAGGCAATACTTTGTTATAGGCGATGGTAAACACTTAACATCAGGTTGGGCCATCTGCTTGTTCCATCAGCAAGTTGTATAGGTTAGCAAGGGTAGATTGGCGGATTGGTGATCGCAGGGTTGGTATGGTCAAAAAATACTGCTATCCAGCAGTACTTTTTGACTATACCTGCGATCACCCATCCGCCTGTCCTTCTAAGAACGTCTAATACTCGTAGATGTCAAAAGATGCAAATAAATGAAATGAAATGTCAAGTGTGGTGACTATAACCACTCCAAAATATCGACACCACGAGTATTAAATGTTATAAGCCATTTTATCCAAAATTACTTATTAGCATTTTCTGACTAAGTACTACTTTTAAAAATTTCGATATTCGCAAAAAAAATATTTTTACCTAGATCTTACTGGTTTGAATGTATGTAGTTATTATTTATTATTATTATTTTTCGGTATAAAAAGTAGCCTATATGTTAATCCAAGTTATAACCTGTGTTTATTCCAAATTTCATTTAAATCGGTCTACTGGTTAGAGCGCGAAAGAATAACAAACATCCATCCATCCATCCATCCATACCTACAAACTTTCGCGTTTATAATATTAGTAGGATACACAGTTTTAAAACTAGGCACTGCCTTGATATCTTCGCTGTATCTCCAGCGATATCATCCTCCCAATACAATGAAAACACGTATGATGTAGATCTCTACGCACAGAGTTCTCGCGTTAAAAGCCTTTTGTTCCTAACGAAAACCCGTTGTAACTCATGCAGTAACACTTGAGACTATATTGGTACAAGTCACAAGAAGTCTACAGTATTTTCCCTATTTCCTTAATCTACGCACTTCCATTAGTTAGCCTACGGATCGTCGTAGTGCTACTTGTGGTTAGGTTATGACGCATTTCTCCTCTAGTCGAGTTTTATCGATTACAAATTTCACGATATCTTCAGAGCCTGGACAACAATCTATTTAAAAGAAAACAGTTACTTACCCGACAAACTAAGTTTGCTTTTATTTGTAGTAACTTGAACAGCAGTCTTCATTTGTAATTTATCAAATAAAAGTGATAGTAGTACAGTAGGGACTTGAGAAATTACGACCACGACAAATTGTAAAACTTTCATGTTGCGATAGCGTTTCGCTATCTGTATAAAAGTTCCCATAAAATTTAAATAAGCCATTCCAACCGCACACTCGTGATACCAACAGAATTGAACGCTGTAAACATGCAAAACCAGTATTTTCCAGAATAACTAGCTTCATGTTGAACAGCCACGCTCGTCGCTCGCGTTTGTACTAAGACGTTGCGCTGAAGGCAATTTCACCCTCTCTTATCTCATGGTGGCCTGGTAGCTGCGCGCCCGTGACGCGAAGTTATTTACGCGCGAGGAACCGCCCCTAATCCCCTATTTATTCCCGGAGATGTATCTGAAAATTAGGGATCACATAAGGGGGGGATCTGCGCGCGGTGTTTAATTTGAGGCTATGAGCCGGTGTTTCAGCGAAACTGTAGGTACTAAAAGCGATACGCTACATCATGTGGTGATCTTCTGCAGATTTCCTGAAGATCCCAAGGAGCCATTGTTTACCTCAGACAGCCTTTGTTTTGTCCCTGAACGTACTGAAGGTACTGTTGTGCGTCGATCTATTTCGGACCGCTGTCAGCAACAAAAGAAAATATCGTGTTTTCTTTCTCGTACAACATTCGGCTTGAAATATTGTTTTATGAACTTTATGAAGAAGTTTTTCTTGAATATAAACCGGCTGCGAGCGAAAATCGGCGAGATTCGAGTTGTAAGAATACGACACTTGAGTTGAGTCGGTTTGTGTGGAGAAAATTGCTTGCGGGTTTCGTAAAGATGGCAAAAAATTAAAGCATTTTTTATGTTTATTGAGTTGTAAAGGAGGGTTCGAGTGGGTGAAGGGAAATAACAATAATTACTTAGTAGGCACAATGACTAATCTACCAGACAAATAAAGTAAACAGCACAAACTCAGTTGGTTCGGTAATTCCACCAATACTTTTACAGTTAGCAGTTAGTAGGGGTAAGGTTCGTTTGGGGAAGTAGGTACTCAGTCAAATAACAGGCACCAGCAAGGCTCTTTATGTGCTCTGTGAGCTTAATGAACGCCTCAAGTTGATGGACACATCGTAGGGCACGTACGTACGTAGGGGGCGTGTGTAACTTGCGAGGAGATGCTTAGTTGTTCGTGATACTGCTTGACTGAAAGTTAAATAAAAGCACAATTGTTTTAAATTTATCAAAAATATATTTATTTATATATAGTGAACATAGTACATATGAGTGATAACAAAAAGTGAACACTGGAAACTACATAAAGTTAACACTGTGGCGCAGCTAGAATAAAATAGAATAGGTTCAGATTAGGTACAAGGAGCGGTCTTATTGCTAAACAACTTAACCAGACAACCTAAGGTGATGAATGTGTAAATATAATTTAATTATAACGACACCCAATCATGTTTCACGAGGTCGGAATAAGCTTACTTCGTCAACCAGCTATAAGCTTAAAATTCTTTTACTTACTAATACATACCGTAGCATCTGTAAGTAGGTAGGTAGGTAGGTACATCACTCGTCGTCAACAAGCGCAGTAACACTAACCGTCACATTGTGTCTCGAGTGGCGCAATTTGAACCGCTTCCAATGTTTCAAGTTCTAACATATCCATTCGGCCGTGAATGGCCGTTTTAAAACACTTTCTGTGTGTTGAGGGCTGGGACAATCGTCAGGGTCGCGCGGAAAGGAGCTAGTGATGTAACTGTTTTTTATCAATAATTATTCGGGATTCGTAAATTATGTCCGAAAAAATCACACCTTTGCTTTGTGACACTAGACCTCGGACAGTC
This sequence comes from Electrophaes corylata, assembly GCA_947095575.1. Lineage (NCBI taxonomy): Eukaryota > Metazoa > Arthropoda > Insecta > Lepidoptera > Geometridae > Electrophaes > Electrophaes corylata. Next base: position 12,916,217 of record OX352700.1, on the reverse strand, counting down.
TAAAGACCGTTAGCCGTAAAGACTTTCAGGGTATATAATTTGTCTTGTTTGGTATTTTACCCCTCAAGGAGCAGTGGGGCTTGAAGTTTGTATGGAAGTAGCGCGCGATTTCACTAGTACTGAAGTATAAGTCATTCGACCACAACCACAAAGTTTTAATAAAATAAAATACTTATTTTCATTGAAAATGAGTCATTTCAAAATGAGCACAATAATTCGCATTGTGTTGGATCATTTCAGATTTTTCAAGACCAATGGTTTATTCATAACTGAGTCATTATCTCAGTTAAATGCATAGCCACCGCCTGTTTCCGGTTCAAAAATGTTTTTGCCTTAATCATCTTGCATCTGGTTTAATACCTGTTATTCAACTCGATGTTTTGAAGCGAAATAATAGTGATTTGTTTAACAATGCTAAAAATCATTTGGGAATTTGAAGCAGTTATTTATCATTCGGCTGTAATATTTATAAAAACATACCAGTGAAGACTTGGTTATGTTAATTCATTGAAATATTTCTTAATATATTCGTGTTTGAATTAAATCGATTAACCGGCCCCCTTAGCGATTCTCGATTATGTTCACAATCATTGAGTTGTACCTAAGGGTCATCAAATGCCACTTTTAGTATAGAAAATGATGTTTGACATCGATGATTACACTTCTTGTGAACTAGTCGTTTTGTTAGGTCACAAGAGGCTGACCGTAGTGACCGCCTGTCAATAGATCGAATACATTATACGTACCTAAGTAGATAGATACTGTCGCATCACTACTCCATCAGAAGGACGTGACAAGAAACCTTCTTCATGCCTTTATCGAAAACCTTTGAGGGAAGGATTTTCAATTCACTCACAGTGTGAATTTTAAGTGCCCTTCAAACGTGTTCAGTTTACAATCTTGAGATGAATTAAGTATTCGGTAAGGTACTTACCAACCACGAGGTGACTGAGGCTAGAAAGCGATTAATGAACAAAATACCTACTTAGGTATTTTACTAGACTGTTAAACCGTGCATTTCTGTTATCCGTAATCCGTTGGGATATAACCGGATGGATAAATTAAGATTTGGATCTAGATATAGGACATCATTCTTTTTTTTTATTTTATTGCTGGTCTGAGATGCGTTTTCTTTTTAACCGCTTATAGGCGATAGGTTTTTTACCAGTGATGTCCAATTCGTAAAAGCAATTAGTATTGATTAGAGTTGTCGAATGTCACTCGTTTCGGCCTCATGTCGCTGTCACCGAAACTCCACCTTAACCCAACTTTAAGATATTACTGATTAATCTGTGGAGAGTCTGGCTCGTTAATTACACGCTTACATTGTCTGTTTGAGTAAATTAGATTAGGCTAAATAGTCTGATTGTGTAGGCTGAATGCGATGTCAAGTTTGTAAGTTGCTGACGAGATTGGAATAATGAAGGCTAACTAGAAAAGCCAGCAAATAAGGGGGAAATTGCTATGGAAAGGATTCGCCTGTCCCAACAATATTAGCAAGTATGTTCGTATGAGCCAACTCTAAGCAGCATGCCCGTCAAAGCAGGGACCAACAGCTTAATGTGCCCTTTAAAGTACACGGAAGCGCTCATGCTGATATAAATATGTACTACAGCATCGATCAAAATAGTCATCAAATCGAGCGCGTTTAAGTATTTCATAGTTTATTTAGTTTATTTAGCAAACGCGAAGCTCTCGAAATGTGCATCTTATCTCTTAGTTCATTTCTTTTTACAGAAGACAGAACCAATTCACTCAATACGATTAGGAGACAGTCATGGCATTCGCCTTGCAGCGGTAAAAGAAACATACAAAGAGATAATCTGGTTTTCATTCACTGCGCGGAACACTAATAAAAGTTGAAGGATCCCCAATCCTCTTAGGGTTTACCTCACTTAGAGTGCTACGGACACTCGCGACAAAGACCCTTGAAGGGTAGGTTAGGTAGTGCGTACTCGGTAAACACACCCCATTCGTTGATAGGAATTGCACGTTTGCTTTATCTCCCTTTAGGTATCGTCTTAGTGAAACGGGTGGAACGAACTTATTTAAAAGAGTGAAACCTTTTGCTGGAAAGCTCTTAAGGAATTCACGCTTTTATTTCAGAAAGTTGTAATAATATATTCCTCTCTGGATTTCGCTATATTTTTCCAATTTATTTGGATTTAGACTTTTAAATATTTATTTAATTATTTGATCTAGGAGGTAGGTACGTATAGAGTTTTGCTTCACAACTATTTCGATAGTTAACGGCTTTAGTAAATGCTAAAGTTGTAAGTATCCTCAATAATCTCACCCCACCGCAGCGGTGATGCCACACTCATTCCCGTCAACCGCAATTAACACAACTATTCCGCTCGTTTTAATATAAACTTCACAAAAGCAAATAGCTTTAGAAACCACCGACTGTTATCCTGAGGGTATTCAACAAAAGGCTCGTCCGTAAATGTAGAGCGTTTTTAAAACTAGCGTAGTCATTACCGGCCGTTTTGTTTTGCATTCGCAATTCGCAAAATACGTTTCGTTGTTCTCTGAATTCGGCCGCTAGTGACACAGCAAATTACTTTTAAGCGGAAATTTCGCCCGCTCACTGTTGTAATGACCGTTCCAGCCGCAAACAAACCGACGCCAACCCAACTAAAAGTTTTAAGTTTGGAACTTTGCTCCGGCGGCGCGGCGCGTTGCGTATAATGCTAAAACCTGGTGAAACGGTTTGGAGCGATGATGGCATGGTGCGGTGGTTGCCGAACGAATAATTTCCGATCCCCGTCCCGCTAATGACCCATCAATAACTCTTTGTTCGACACATAAATCGAAAAACTTGAGAAAACGCCGGAATACCAAAAATCTTATTTTCGGTAACGACTAAGAAAATCTTATTCAGAAGCTTAAGCCAATACTTAAATATCATAGGCAATACTCGGCATCAATTTAATTGGTTTGCCAAATAGCATTCTATCGCATCGCAGTCTGAATCCACAATCGGTGTGGTTATTCAGGAATTTCATCTCGTTGCAGGTTCATTACAACCGCAAATTAATTTACCATCTATCTACCTGGGTTTTGTGGTCACTTGCTAAGTATTACAAATACACTCATATCATTTTATAGAAGCTAAAAATACTAAAAGGTAGGTGCGTAGGTTTATATTTGGTACCCAATTAATACGAAGTTGCACGTGTTCCTACTACCGCAATCTTCCATAACAATCACGTTGAGTATTTACCAAGTCACCAGCATTAATAGGTTCCCGGGTCGTCCACAACAAAGCCTCAAAATCTACATAAATATAGCGTGTTATTTTAAAATTACCATTAAATTGCTGCCATGAGAAAGTAACAGGTTAAGCGAATAATGCTTTCCGATCCTTTAACCAACGTTTCCCTACAATTACTTTGAATTGTGACTGAGTTTAATGAAATTGTTATAAACATAGACGGAGGTAACGGCATAATCGAAGGCCTAGTGGGAATACCGCCATGTGGGGGGTTCCAGGAGGCTTGTTCTACCTGGTTAGGTGAGGTTCAGGATACAAGATAAAGCGTTTTTACAAAATAAAGAGTATTTATGTCGTTTTGGTTGAGTTTTTAGTTAATTCAGTAAATAGTTGCTGTTTCACCTATCAGCTGTTTACTAAGTTTGTTATTCCTTCGAGTAAATCAAACCGCAAAAATACCAGTGGCTTACGAATATACAGATTTCTGACTTGCGATGCCAAGTACTTTTCAGTTGTGCTTTGTTCTTTGAGTAGACAGGTTTATTTCTTCAGGTCTATCTTAATAAGCTTTCCAAAGCAGTTTACTTACCACCCAGCTTGTTTTATGGCCCCTCAATACAAAACAAAGTGTACAAAGTAATAGGCCCATTTCGGTTTGACGAGTCGAAGCAAATTATGTAGGTACGAACGACCTGCCCACTGCCCAGTGCAACTCACACAGCCAACGGCAATTTGTCAGATTGAATTTACTGAGTGAATTTGGGTAAAACTGTTAAGTGATTCTGTTTTACTTTTGTGATGTGATTGGTAACATTATTTTTGTATTTTTTCAGATGACACCCACTTCTGTGCGCTTTGGACGAATCATGGCTTGGCTGACTTACAATATTTCTTTGGTAAGTTTTGAAATGCTCTGATGTGTGACATAAGGTAGGAGCAAATAGGTATACGTTTGCTCCTACCTTACTTTTTGTGCACTTCGGTAAATATAACTAACCATTATCAGACTTATTATTACTCTAGAAACTATGAGTATAATAGGTTCTTGGTCGCTGATAAAGGGCCACTTTTAATTATAACAATTTATTTATGTACCTATCACGCACGGCATGTTACAATATTTTGCTATGCAAAACGATAGAAAACCGTTCATTATAAAATTTATAATAGGAAAATCTATTTTGTATCCCGTAATAATTCCACAAACCGTACATATTCAACGCTTTACCAATTACGAGGGCACGCCAATAAATCTCGATGAAAATATTGATAACGACTGACGGAGAGTGCGTTCCGCTCGCGCCGTGTCCGTCGTGCCATGAATTACTGCGCAAACATCGCCCATCTGCGTAATTTATCCACACAACGTTTACGTTATTAAATCAGTTTACAGAATTATTTGTCTATTCGAGCGAGCAGCAAATCGGGCGAACAAATTAACACGGATGGCTCTCCCAATGAGCTTCGTTCGACTTCGGACGAGGACGCATCGCCTCAAATGCGTTCAGTTTCTGCAATCTGCATAATGCTACTCATTTGCCGAGCGTTTGTGAACGACAAATGAAGCGGGCAGATGGAAATGTTTTAAACGGCCAGCGTAGCCGGAACCGTGTCTTGGGGACCGCAGCGGATGCGTGAGTGTCACCCACGTTGGTTGGACGAAGGCCGAAACGTGCCGAAACGCAAATATTCGCGAACCGCGCGTCTCTAATAGCGCGTGAACCCGGTGATTGTTCGCTTGGGGTGGAGCATGCCATCCGTTTATTTATTTTACGAATGAACGACTCCTTTCCGATGCTTCCGACTATATAAACATGATACAAAAACTTTTTATACGCATGAGAATACCTTTGTTAGTATGGTATGATACGCTCGTGTGTACGCTATGTTACCTTTACCGGAAACCATAGCATAAAACTACCATAATTCGTAAGTTCCCGGTATTATTTCCGTCACGCGATAGGCGATAGATCCCGGAACCATTTTTCCGTGACGCGTGGTAATATCATTGTCCTAATTTTTTGAGGTCATACATTTTTGGTCATAAAGAGCGGCGACTTCATCATCATAAAAGAAATATTTTCCAAAAGGAATCTCACTTAAAGTAACAATGCATAACACTTTCTGGAATAACCAAACCACTTAGGTACGCACATCGAAATTAATATTATGATTGGTTTAGATAAATCCTGTTTGAATATTAGGTACAGTCAGCGACAAAAGTACATTAACTATTCTGGTTTGTAAAATTCAAATATTTCTCAACCAACTAACACTTGAACTCATATTGGAAACATGCCTTGAGACTCGAGAAAAATTGGGCTTTGATAAGCTGAAATTGTTAGTTTACTTTTATTGCTAATTGTACCTATGATGATACATAATGTAGGTACCGTACTGTGTAGGTAGCATAGAAACTTATCTAACATCGGGAGTTGTATTATTTGCAAAATTCAAATTGGCTTGTAAATAGTTAATTTACGTTCCATTATCAGATTTACTAACAAAGCAATACGAGCGCAATTATAGAATAATTTATTACTCAATCAAGAGATGATATGATTAGAGAGATGAGACGAGCGGCTAAACGTGCTCATACTAATTAATAGGCAAACAGAAACACCAAATATATAGTAAGAGATACCTGATAAACCTAATAATGTTCCATGGTTTGGAACCCGAGGAACGAAACTGCACCTCTGGCCTCTCAGTCGTATCACCCAAAGAGGTGATTAGACAAAAAGAGAAAGAAACAACAGGGAAATAAAACGAGACGCCCAATTCTCGTAATAAAATATCATCAAATTCATGTTTTGATCGTGTTAATCTCCACATGGTATTCTTCAAAACTGATATTTCAGAACAGGCTCAATGTTGGCAATAAGAGTAATAAGAGTTTATTATTTCAATTTCATCTCAGCTCAAAAAAAATACGAGTGTTGCGCCTTTGAAATCTATGCGACGCTGTAAGCAATTCTGCAAAATTTTAATTTCTTACCATTCTGCCGAAAAACCACTAGGGTAGTCAGGGAGCGGTACTTTAACCACATCGAGGCCCTCATTAGCGAAATCCAATTCAAAATTATCCAATTGAAGAATCTACACGTGCCGACCGTGCGAACTTTCAATTCTAACACCGCGGATCCACTTTCCCTAATTTATTATTCCTGGAGTCGCATTTTTAATCAGACGACCCCTTTTTGCTGATTTGAATAACGGACAGTGCCTGTGGCCAAAGGGTCCGAAAATCCGAAGAACATTTGGCCGAACGTTGACCAAATGACGAAATTCCATTTTGCCTATTCCGTTTCAGACCACCATCGATAAAGTTTGCAAGCTTAGGTACTATATAAACAACAAAATCATCAAGTATAATTAAAGAGATACTAGTCCAATAATATTCCGAGTTTTTTTTCAGCTAGTCAACTTTCCGGCAGATTAGCAACTGTGCGTAGAGTGCCGACTATATTATATAATGTAGTCTGTAGTGGTAGTGGAGCGTTTGGTTCTCGTGCCCTCGCGATTAAACGAATTTAGGCCAAACTTGGTGTTGAGGGTAGCCAGGTTAGTAGGTACGGAATAAGGGATAGCGAAGGATAAATTCCTTCCTTCATTGAATAGAATAAACTCTGTTTTTACATTTAAAGTGGCATTTGTTTCAATTCGTGTTTGCTTTTGAAACATGAAACATTTCGTCACAAAATCTGCTAGAAGTTCTGCACTACGCAAGTTTGTAGTTAGTTGTTTTAGTTTACTTATAGATAAGATACTCTTATCGTAGTTTCATTTTTCTTTATTTTTTGCAAGAAAATAACGATTGCATGCAATGCATTATTATTTATGCCTCGCAACGGTAAATTCAACACACTTATACCAGAGGCTAGAGAGAAGTAGACGAGATTTGAAAACTCTCGACATTTTCTGTGTCTGGTCAAAAATTTTATTGCCAGAATAAATTGAATTTAAAACGAAAGGAATATTATAGTTTCAGTATTTGCAATTCGCATCCCACTTTCCCAGAGTTGATGTCGTCCTTATTTTTTACGCAATTACGTGATTTGCATGCCTATCTACCCTCCCGGAACGTCCTCCAAATGCCTACCTTATTGTAGCCCAAAAAGTAGGTTTTTCAACTGATCGATAAGTATATCATGTCATGGCCTTGTTTTTGGCTGTTAAATGGCCATTCCTGTACAAATGTATGGTTAAGAGTTTTACGATTACCTACTTTTAGAAGATAGACCGGTAGAGCTACCGCGAAACTGAAATACTATCTAGAATGGCCTAAATTTATATGTTCAAACCATGTAAAGCAATTCCCTCTCAATGTGGATTTGAATAGGTACTGCTAAATCTGTAAAATGATCATGAATGTTTTGATGCCCATTCGTGTACGGTTTTGCAGACACTTTGCAGGTCCTATACCTCGGTAAGATAGATCATCGATTTAATGAAATTAGATAGGCAAGTATGGACTACACGACTTCGAAAACAATGACGAACGTTTCTCCATCAACAAAGCCTGAAATATCCCTCTAAAATGCATCTAAAATGCAAAGCGGGAGCGAGCTTCAGTTATTGGATTTTAGCGGAAATTTCAACGTAGGTATACGAGTGAAACGAGCAAAACATCTCACTGTTAGCGAATCATACTATTCAAATTTGATTCTGTACTGTAGAAGTATACACACGTATGTGCACTATAGCGGCCAATGGCTAAAAATCACAATAGTCACATAGTCATTTATTAGTAGGTACCACTTTTGTACAGGTTAAGTACATAAAAAATTGATAATCAAAAATAATAACAATATTGTCTATAGGTAGGTACTATTTATTTGCTAGTCGCTAAGGCCCTTCTGTGAATTTTAAGTAAAAATTTGAATATTAAAACATAAAAATTTTAATATCTTCTTTGTAACTTCTGTGCTACACTGACGGACATAGTTTAGACTACCTACTACTTCGTCGTATCTATATTCTATATCTGTCAACAAAACCCAAATTAAGATTAGTATGAAAGTCAAATAAGAAGTTATTAGGTCAAGCTAGTCACGGCTAAATGTATGGACCGTTTGAGATGGTATGATGTCATATAATACAATGTTGCTGCAGAATTATCACAATAAAAATTGTTAAAACCGATATCAGTTGTTCGTAGTATAAACAGTTTACTCTTTATTCAAACCCAACCAAAGAGTTGTCAGTATCCGGAAGTTGGAATAGCATGGCAGCACTATTGCCACAGAAACAGAACAGACCCCAGGGTAAATGATCCGGCAGATATGCGTACGCGAAACGCAAAACTGCGGATGTGGTCGTCACAGCTGAATTTACCGAGTTACTAGGTACAGGCACGAACAAAGGAAAAAACATTTGTCTGTTTTCGTTTTGTGCGTTATTGCACTTTGTTTTTTGGTAAACTGCTTTTATAAAATGCGCAATTTTTAAATGTCCTAAGTATAGGTACTTGACTTGCTTACCTATCCATGTTGTTGCTAAAATCATATTTTATGAAAACAAGTACCTATAGGTACCTATACCTAGATAGTGTAGATAGGTAGGTTAGGTACTAAGTCATTTCTATACACAAGGAAATAACAACATGAACGTAGGAACCTACTTACTTAAAAGGCTATTCCAGGAGTAAATAAGGAAAATCTCGTATTTCTTTGTTTCAATCTAAGTAAATTGAATTCGCAAAGAGAGCGTCCTCAACAACTCAAAACTCGGTCGATGCTATCGTGGGCATCGAATCGAGTTTCACTCGACGCCGACGACGCGACTTCTCCGTCGCCGCCGCTCCCTATAGAATGATAATAAACCCACTTAGCCAAGAACTACTGGCAGCTTTGTCTTTAAAACTAAAGATTGTCGCCGTTGCATCTATCAGCAATCCGACTGTAACAGAATTAAACTCGACTGCAATTCTAACTTGAGTCGAATCTCGACTTCACTCAGATCTAGTTGCTAATTGTCGGAAAGAGGGAACGTAATAAAAGTGCTAGTCTTTGAAGCAAAGAAGCCGCCCTCGAGCGACTCAGAGAAGCGCATTTTAATAAATTAAAACTGCGCAAAATTCCCATTCCAATATCATTTTATTTTCCTTTTTGCGTCCACTTCGTTGAGCGCCTCTCCTTACCTAACATTGATTCTATTTCACCGGGAGAACATCTGTTTGGCTAAATCATGTCCGCATTAAAAATAGCGTGTATTTTAGAGATATCTACTTTCGTAATTGAAATGATTACGTGCGCGAACGTTTGGTTGGTCAAGTACATACGAGTAAGTAGAGTCGAGCGAAACATTTACGGTCCAGTTGATGTTAAAGCAATGGGCACCGACTGGCACTGCGCGGCGGCATACTGATAACGTTTACCTAACGCTCGGCTAGAGTCTAGATCCTATGAATGGCTAAGCTTTCGACGGTTTCAACAGAATTCTAAACCGAAGTCGCATAGTTACCTTCAATTCGAGAAGCAGTATCGTTTTATGTGAGCTCTGCTGGCCCTGGAAAACTATTTTATAACGACTATGGAACACTGTTGAACTTGAGCACATTCTAAGCGTTTTTGTTTTCAATTTCAGGTATTCCTGGTATCGTTGATGGTCCTGACATCGCAGAGCGGCGCTGCGGCTCTGGCTAATTGCCCCAATGGCTGCAACTGCAACGATGACACACTCGTCGTGGTCTGCGAGGAAAGCCGCCTCGACGTCCTTCCAATCGCACTCAACCCTTCTATTCAACGCCTCATAATTCGCAACAACAAGATCAAGACCATTGACAGCTCCATGCAATTCTACGCGGACCTTCAACATCTTGACTTGTCTCAGAACCATCTCGTCAACATACCCACCAAAAGCTTCGCATACCAACGCAAACTACAGGAACTACACCTCAACCATAATAAAATATCCTCAGTCACTAACACCACCTTCCAAGGACTAAACTCATTGACTGTACTGAACTTGAAGCGGAACTTTCTCGAGGAGCTTACAAACGGGGTTTTCGCTACATTGCCCAGATTAGAAGAACTAAACCTGGGACAAAATAGAATCTCCAGAATCGAGGCCCGAGCTTTTTCTGGTTTGTCTGCCTTGAGAATATTGTATCTCGACGATAACCAGCTGAGTTCAGTACCGACTACGTCATTCAGCCTCCTGGGGAGCCTTGCAGAGTTACATGTAGGGCTAAATGCCTTTTCGTTCCTACCCGATGATGCCTTTGCTGGTCTTAACCGATTGGCCGTGCTAGACTTGAATGGAGCTGGACTCTTCAACATTAGCGATTTAGCATTCAGGGGTCTTCCAGGTTTGAGAAGCCTAAATCTTTTTGGGAACAGGCTGAGTGTAGTGCCAACAAATCAATTGTCTGGTTTGACGAGGTTAGAGGAACTCTACATCGGTCAAAACGACTTTCTAGCACTGGAAAGCCACTCTTTCAAAGGCTTGAAGAACCTCAAATTGCTCGACATAACTGGCGCTACGCAATTAGAAAGAGTAGAAAAAGGAGCCTTCGAAGATAATGTCAACTTGGAGTCAGTTCTTCTAGTGAACAACAAGAGACTCTCGATTATAGAAGACAACACATTACTCGGTCTACCAAAGCTTAAACACGTTTCGCTAAGAGACAACGCCATTATAACTTTAGGTGAATCTGTTTTCGTAGGCAAAGAACTCCGTCAGCTGGACCTGACAGACAATCCAATGTTTTGCGATTGTCAGCTGCTGTGGTTGCAAGTGTTGTTGAATGATAAAAGTAACTTCACACAAGTACAGTGTTCGAGCCCTGAGCACCTGAAAGATAAGTACTTGAGAACTCTCAGCGCCGACGATCTGGGCTGTGTACTGCATGACACGCGACAGCAGACCATAATCTGCATCGTGGTGGTCGCATGCGTCGCCACAATCGCCACGCTGGTCCTCATTCTATACAGATATCGCAAAAGCATGCAGGAGAAGCTGAAAGACTACAAGTGGAACAAGGGTCGGAAAAACCTCGACTATCACAAGCCGATCTCAACGGAGGAAGACTGCATCGTGCGCGGTATCCACCCGTCACAGTACCCTGCTCCGCCGCACACCCCCGGCCTCAGGCCGATCCCGGTGACGGAACTGTAGCTAGAGCTTTACGCCTCGCCGAGCGTGTTTTTCATGTCGGGCGGCGCTACGGCGCGCCGGCCGCAACGCTCGGGAGGCGGCGGGGGCGGCACGCTGCCCGCCAGCGGCTTCACCTACATCGGCGGAGAGTCGCGCCACCAGCCGGTCACGCTCAATAACGGCGCACCGGCGCATCACCTCAACAACGGCTCGCTGCGGTCGCTACCAGACAAAAAGAACAACCGCGGCGCGCTCTGTCACCCGGACAACTTCCAGCGGAACGTGGATTCGCGCTACTCGCGTAAGCAGGAGAACGGCTACCTGCGTAACTCCGAGACCGTCATCGGCTTCGGGCGCAAGGAGTGCGAGTTCGTGCACGCGCACACGCACGCTGACTACAGCGAGCCAGAGTACTCCGTGATACCGGAGAGCTACGCGCGCGCTATGGACGACTACCCGCGCGCCTGTGCGCACTCCAATACGTTCAACTGCTGAGTGAAACCGTAAACATGAACTTTTAAATCGTTTGTGATCTTGAAATTCTAGCAATAATTCTTCATTCCATTATGTTTTCTATGGACTCGTGATGGGACGTAGTGCTCTAGAGCGGTAGTGACTTTAGATATTTCGGTCCGGTGTACGACTTTGGTCGGAGTGGACTATCGTATCGTTAAGAGAGTACCTTATTTGTAAATTATAATTAAGTAGTGATGGATCTATTTTTCGATTTGGTGTGGGGCGAGAGAAGGTATGAAAGTGAGACTTTCATGGACGGTACAATGTACAGACTAGTCGGGAGAGCCCGGGGCCGCGGCACGCCCTTGTTATGATTTTTATATCATAACATATTGTGATTTGTATTGTTTTCTACCAGTGCGGTGGATTTTGTATTTGTTTGTACAAAACCATTCCATAAGAAATCTTTTTAATGTCGTAATATTTTATTTATAAATCATGTAAGTGTGCGTTAAATAAGACACCAATATAAAAAATATTAGAATTATCAATTGTAAATATATTTATACTAGGTAGGTATACTTATATATTAAGATATTATAGAATTTAATACGATCTTGTTCTTCTAAATTACCATCATTAATTCGGGATATTGTATGGTTTGCTTCGTTGCCGGGTGGCTATTCTAAAAATATGACATTTCTGTCTCTCACTAAGTAATCACTGTGTCCTAGTGTCCTAACACCTTTCATTAATGTGTACTATAAATAAAGCACCCATTCACGATATTTAGACTATGCTCAACTTGATCCTTCATTGTAATTCTTAGATTAGCCATTTATTTTCATGATTTATGACGAAAATTAGAAATTAATGTCTATAGTTTGGATGTGTGACGTATCTAAAATAATTATCTTTACTAGCTAGGTTAGTTATGTACCTACTTAATTCTGAATGCAACAATTTGCGGTTTGAAATATTATTTCTATGATAAAAAGAGGAGGCACTGGCAGATTTCGACGTTTTCCATTTATTTGTAAGAAGGCACGCAAAAACACGGTAGGAACTAAGCCGTACCTAAGTCTCTTGCCTGTTCTTCTAGGCTTGGTAACGGGCACCTAATCTATAGCTACTAATAATATTATATAGAGGAAAGATTTGATTGTTTGTTTGCATTGAATAGGCTCCGAAACTACTGGACTGATTTGAAAAATTCTTTCACCGTTGGGAAGCTACACTATCCCGGGTGAGATAGGCTATATTTTATTTTCATAAATATTTGTGATCCTTACAAACCTTAAGTTACTAAAATAAGTAGAGTTACTAAAATTATTGATCTACTAATCTACTAGTCGACTGTGTCTAGCCAGCCAAATAAGGCAGGTAGTTAATTTAGCGTCACACATCCAATGCTCTTAAAATGTGCCTGAGACGTTTCTCTTTATGAACTAAGATTATCATGTGTATATAACAGTTTATCCTTCTCTTTTTTTAGTAGGTATTGTCTTATCTTGGCTTATTCCCTTTGAGTCGAAATGTATGCACGCGTATGTAACTAGGTTCTCCTCTGGTATAGATACATACATACAGATATACTATTTAAAATACTAATTAGTACCAAGAACTCTGAAAATAGGAGGTTAGGTTATATTTTGAAGTAGGTAGGTAAAAGTACTAGAGAAGTAAAACTCACAAGGAGGACGCTAAAGTTGGATGGTTACAATATCAAAAAGTCTTACCTCTACCTCGTTAGTTCCCGTAGGTTCCCTGGTACTTTGTCTTCAAAATCTTCTAAATGCAATATCCTAGCGTGCGTAAAGTTGGAAGCCTGTTTTCCTGGCAGTTCAGTACAACTATTGGACTAGGGGTTGTGGTACCTCATCGGTCTCCTTTTAGGGAAACTGAAAGAGTTCCCGCATGATTCCTTGGGTTAAACAAACCTAGAACTTACATAAAAGGTTTGAAGTAATAAAATTCAAAACTTGGTCATAGTCTTGTTAGAAATTAGATTTTGAACCTAATATTTTTCCTGAGCAATTATTTTCCTCAATGTATTGTGTCCAAGTGTAAATATAATGGAGAAACTAAAGACTAAGCGATTTGGCACAATGCCGATATTATGCCTAAAGACGTATACAAGATGGAATACATATGAAATTGTGATTAGAACTTTGCATTGTAATAGAATCATGGTCATTTCTGTATTTTATTGTAGTTATTACCTAAATACAAACTTGATAATATAACATACCTCAAATTTATAGCGTGTTTTATTAACCCTCTGAATCCCCATCACAAACCAAGTAGAGTAACTCATTTTTTTATACAACTTGTTGATGGAACAAGCAGATGGCCCACCTGATGTTAAGTGGAATCACCTATAAGAAAGCATCACCTCGTAGGTCACGCTCGTTAGGAACGTCACCGACGATGCACTACTCAGCGTCCATCAACCTGAGGCATACAGGTGTTAAGCCTCATGTGCCTGTAATTACGCCGGCACCCACACCCTTCAAATCGGAACACAGCAAGCTGCTTGGCAGCAGAAATAGGCATGGTGGTAGTACCTACTGCCCTGGACGAGCCCTTCACAAAGAGCTCTAATACTACTAAACATTACATAGTGACTAAACTGTAAATACTCTTAGCGTTGGGAATACGAGAATTGTCTAGCTAGCTACACTAATGTACCAGAGAAAAATCTAAGTACATAAAATAGTACCTATATGCAATAAGTTGCTACCTACCTATATACATTCAACATATATATTTATATCTTTAAAGGTATAATAATTTTATAAGAATCTTTGAACTGACTGACAGACAACAACCGAAAACCGAGTTCCTTGGGCTCAGCAGGGTTTGAAGTTTGTATGAAAGTTAGCTACTTGACGCGGAAGAAAATGGCACGCGCTTTTCTAGTCTAACATCATTCATATAAAAAATATTTTCTTGATTTTTATATTATTTGTTAAACTATGAAAATAGCGTCAATATGAAAAACTATGACTAGGATGATAAAAGGTTTTGTTATTCTGAAATAGTAGTTATCTCTCGATGCTGACTGTACCAGTAACGATGTAAGTAGTTAGTAAGGGTACTGTAATAAGGCAAGAAAATAAACTTAGTTGTTCATCAATTTATTTATGCAACATTAAATTACAAAATTGTTCAGCCTTGTGATGGGAGCAGCCGAGTCGGTTTTTAAGGTGTGAAATTATAAATAAATTAGTACTTGGATGAGGCGCCTTAGTATTGGAATATGAATTATATCACTTTTGCCGTAAGCTTAGCACTTAGAACTTCTCCTCTTCGAGACCATGTTTGTAGAACATCATGATGGGTACTTGTGCTCCATCAATATCTCTGTAACAAGAATAAATAACATTATAATCTGAAAGTCTCCTAAATTATGCTTGTCCTGGAGAACTAAGAGACTGCATGATGATTATAACCATGAGCATAATCCACTTAACAACATTACGAATCTATTTGTGCTAGTAGTCAACTCTGATGATGGCGCATTTAGGTTCCTGCAAGGCCTCCAACATTGATCAACAATAGATACAATCGGGACCAACAGCATAACGTGCCTTCTGAAGCTCGGAAACGCTCAGGTAAAAGTGGTTACCAATCTAAATGGTTTGACCAGTCAAACACCTCACAACTGTTAGTAATAACTCTGCCTTCTGTGCTGTGGACTGTGGGTTCAACCTCTTCCAAGGACAAACAAGTGTGATGAACATGTTTGTTCTCCCTCTGGCTGTTATATCGTATTCTAAGGTATTTACAAAAAACGTACATAAGTATATGAGTCATTTGGTTCCCATTGTACAAGCTATGCTTAGACCGATAGATAGATTGATTTGTTAGTGCGAAAAAGTATCTTGCGGTGTAGGTATTCCATAACGGTAAGGATAGGTACTCAAGTATAACTTACAGAGCTCTAGAGTAAATGTCAGCTCCCTTTCATGAACATTCACTATTAGAAATGAATGTTTTTTCACAAAAGTTATTTGATTTAGCATCAAACGAATCTCAGGATGATATTGATGATCAGCCTAGATACAGAAAGATTGATGCAAATATAGATACAGCTGTGGTGATTGTGGGCATCTACTCCAAAAAAAAACCAAGCATCTTATTGACGTTTTAAGTTACACTGCAGGGCAACTCTGTAATCGTTGTCAAGTTGTAACTGCCTGCCATGCAGTGTAACAATACTTCACTAATTATTGTCTTGGTATAGAAAAGGTAAGTAAGAGAAGGCAATAAAGAATGAGAATAGCAGTTTATCTCAAGTACTTAAGGTTAAACAAGTCGGTACGTTGTCCATACAAACGCTGTAAGTGTTTAATGTCTACTATTTATTAACGTGCGTCCGAAGTTAAGTTTGATACTGAATTATCTTGCCGTTATCTATGTACGTTATCCTATATGCTACGGTAAAATCAGAGTACCTTAAAAGTTACAAGCGTCGAAAGATTTAGTACTAATTCTTGTAACGCTTGTAACTTTCAAGGTAATCTGATTTTACTGTAGAATATAGGGTAACGTACCTAGGTAATGGCAAGATAATTCAGTATCAAACTTAACTTCGGACGCACGTTAATAAATAGTAGACATTAAACACTTACAGCGTTTGTATGGACAATGTACCGACTTGTTTAGCCTTAATGCTGGCAACATCAATCTGCCTCATGGTTACTACAGTAAGCCCACCCATATATGGGGATGCCAATGTCCAGCAATAGATTGATTCTGGCTGATGTTTAAAAAAAGGGGTAAAACTGCTTTCTCCACTTCACTAAGTGCAGTAGGATAGCAGTAAGTTATAACAAACTTTCTACTGCCTCAACCAGTATGTAAGAAATGTAATGTATGTAAGTATGTATGAAAGTACTTTCACTTTATGATCAAAAATTTTGACCATTCACCTGTTAGGAACTTAACTATGTTCCCAAAGTAACATGTTTTATAAAAAATACAATCTATACTTTTGAATTGTCAAATTTTTAGGTAAATGCCTTAAATAACCTAACCCATACCCGGTTTTAATATCTTACAAGCATCTGTTAGTAGTAGGTACTAAAGGTTATTGCCTGCTAGATGAACTTTTACTTCAATGGCTGTACACAGTTACATTAAAAGCAATCATACTAATACTAATAGTTGCTTGTAAGGTACTGAAATCAGGCATTACAGAATTTACATAGTAAAACGCTGATATCTGACTGCTTACCTGTATTCACACATTGCCACCATGCCATCACAATCCATAGACTCGCCCGTGAAGAACTGTAGTTCCTTAAACCTGCCAAGTATGTCTTTCATAACTTTGTTCATGTTAGTCTTGAATACATCTACTTGATCAGGTGCTTTCTCTTCCAATTTTGCTACTAATCTGAAAATAAACAAACGGTTGGGAACACACAAGGTCTAGTAACTGACTCGCCATTAATCTATACCAATTCTACTGACACATTGGCAATGCACAACCTAAACTAATGGTTGTAGATTTAAAATCTTCAGGGTATGTCAATCTTAGTGCATCAAGGTGTACTAAGATGGAAATTCAACCCCTAAATGGGTACAGTGATGTTCGAAGTTTGACAAAGTTGAAGATCTGCATGTATTGTTAGTTATAGAAACCTGTCAGCTCCCTTTCATGAACAATCACTATAAAAATGAATGTTTTTTCATAAAAGTTATTTGATCTTGCATCATGACCTTAGCTGACTGCTATAGAACAGTCAGCTTTAGAAATGAGATGATGCAGAATTTTCACTAAGCACACGGCTGTGTACCTTACAGAATAATTAAATATTAACTTAGTACAACATAACATAATATAACAATATTTGAGCAACATATAGATAATGCACAGCCTAAACTTCTGGTCTGAGACTAAAACTTGACAGGGTACATTATGTATTGATACATAGGGTGTACTAAAGATTCCTGAAATTCAAAGCCAGGGTGGTCAGGGGTGCAGCCAGAGTGGAAGTATGTATGAAAACTTGAGAAGGACAAAGTGGAGTATTTCCACTACTTTTACATATTCTTCTTCAACATTATATCACGCTGGGTCAAATTACTGTAAGTAGTAAGAAACTGGTATGTAATATTAAACAAATTCTTTATCATGGCATTGAGCTGACCTGATATGAAATGTCACACAAGTCAATAAATAATCAAATTGATAAGTGCATTTGAACCTCTTAATCAAACTGCAACAGTTCCAGGTTCTAGACAAGTGATTTTCTATTGTTTTAACTTTACACAAATCAATTCATTTGGTTATTTCATATTGAAAGTGTGTTGATAAATGAAGTATATATTGTTTATTGCTTCAAGTGTAGTTAGGTCAGCCATCTAGAATGATTCATCACAATTTCAAGTTCAATGACACACACCAAACGAATATTTAATCTCACCTCAAAAACTTTCTAAGCCCACACTTTAATTAAATAGATTAGACAGTTTTCACTCACTTTTTCATGTAATCTTTGAGATATAAGGTGTACGATTTCTTGTCACCGAAGGCGTAAGTTTCGACTAGCCTGTGGTTCAGGACTATGTCAACACCACTTTCAACTGCTGCGTCGTTACCTTCATCGGCTTCTTCTGCCGAGGGGTTGAAACCTTCGATTTGGATATCTCCTTGTGCCCTCGTCACCAGTTTGCCGGTCACTTCGTAAATGACTTCATCGACCAACTTAACTCTGTAAGTGTCCGAGAACATCTCGTCACCTGGAATAAACACAATAACTTAGTCATTGTCAGCCTCGAAGGTATTTGATTGCAGAATATCACACCACACGAGAAGAACGAGATAAGATTCTTGATTTTGTCACAATCTGGACCAGACGTAATGTCAAAAACACCATATCAAATTATCACTGAATTCCCGAAATATAGACAGAATATATATTTTATATACACAACAAACGTAATTACCAGTAATAATATCCTTATAAATTCTCATTTTGTTAGATTAAATGTGATTAAAATTATAAAAAACCGAAACTACGGCTACTAGCCCCAAGAACTAAACCGGAAAGGGCTGTCAAAAACAAAAAGGTGACAGATTTGATTTGAGATTCTAACAAAATGTTGCAGGATGAAAATAATTTAAGATTGATATTATGTGTGCATTGTTTTTTCACTTAGATTTTTATATTGTATATAAGTAATTTCACGTGATATTTGTATTAACTTTTAACTAAGTAGGATAGCGACTTAGAATTCGTTCTGTTATGCAATTTTGTAAGTGAATAAATTGAAATGATCAAACAATCACTCTGAAATTTGCATTGACTGCATGATTGATACAGTAGGCTATCAGGCCGAGGTTGATATGAACAAGGTCAATGTTTAAAATATACCACAATACCTACCTACTTTGCAAGCACAGCATAACAAAGTATCTAAATGAAATACAATGAACAGCATCTAGCAACACATAATAACAATTTCAAAAACTGGGGGCGCCCTACAATCACGGGTGTCCGTCAGAACAGCAGGTACCTAGCTCCAATCGTGTTTTCGATATTGCAAGCATTTAGTCAATTTCTCGACAGTTCATATTTTCATAATACTAGAATTTGTCACCTCATATTTTGGGATATTTTCATATAAATACATTACCTGCTGTCTTGACGCTTCCTCAGCAGGTAACTCTCTTAATCACAGCGATCACTGCACCTTTTGCACTGCTTCCTATGTCAGCATTTAGTCATGCATTTGTCAATTTCACATACCAAGTTTCATCAAATTTGGTTTAGTAGCAACGGAGATATTACGATGTGTTTATTTGAAAATTTAACGGACGCCATGTGCCATTTTGACGCCATTTTCAACCAAAGTAATTTCACTTGAATCGAGTCACCTGCAGCTTATTTCCAAGAAATAGTTATACCGACGGATTCTTTACAATTTTATCTTTCAGATAGCAGTCCAACATCGTAGCTTTCTAGTGTTTTTATCCTAATAAAACAATATATACAGTTTACATGCCAATATGTCCAAAGTGCAGTGCAAAGTGATACTAGGATAAGGATACTAAACTTCATAGAAAAAATCATACGACAGAAATGTATAAGTCAGACACAGTATTTCCAGCTTTTAAAACAAGATTAAAGTATTCATCATCATCATCTTAGATAAGTTCACAGCTTATTTCCATGATTAAGATATGTCGATGGATTCTGATACACGGGTACGTGGCCAGTAGCACTGACCTGACCGACCATGCCAAGCTAGCGAGGGTTGCTCACAGTACGTAACATGGCTGCATGACGATTGTTTCTGCCTCTCCGATATGCTGTGTGTGACTTACCGACATGTCGATACCAACCTTATGATTTAAAATTCAAAATGGCGGAAGCGAATGATGGTATAAAAACTGACATGGGGGTCTTCTTTCGATTGATTTGGGGTGCTACTTATGAATATCTGGTCAGATTTAAAATTCAAAATGGCGGGTGCAAATTATGGAATAAAAAACTGACCTGGGGGTCTTTTTGGACTAATTTGAGGGTGCTGATTATGAATATCTGGTCAGAGTTGAAATTCATAATGGCGGGGGCAAATGATAGAATAAAAAACTGACGTGTGGGTCTTTTTCGACTGATTTGGGGGTGCTAATTATGAATATGTGGTCAGATTTAAAATTCAAAATGGCGGGTGCAAATGATGGAATAAAAAACTGACATGGGGGTCTTTTTTGACTAATTTGGGGGTGCCGATTACGAATATCTGGTCAGATTTGAAATTCAAAATGGCGGGTGCAAATGATGGAATAAAAAACTGACATGGGGGTCTTTTTTGACTAATTTGGGGGTGCCGATTACGAATATCTGGTCAGATTTGAAATTCAAAATGGCGGGTGCAAATGATGGTACAAAAAACTGACATGGGTGTCGTTTTCGACTGGTTTAGGGGTGCTGATTACGAATATCTGGTCAGATTTGAAATTCAAAATGGCGGGTGCAAATGATGGTACAAAAAACTGATATGGGTGTCGTTTTCGACTGATTTTGGGGTGTTATTTACGAATATCTGGTCAGATTTGAAATCCAAAATGGCGGGTGCAAATGATGGTACAAAAAACTGATATGGGTGTCGTTTTCGACTGATTATATTCGTAATTAACACCCCCAAACCAGTCCAATACGACACCCATGTCAGTTTTTTGTACTATCATTTGCACCCGCCATTTTGAATTTCAAATCTGACCAGATGTTCGTAATCAGCACCCCCAAATCAGTCGAAAACGACACCCATGTCAGTTTTTTGTACCATCATTTGCACCCGCCATTTTGAATTTCAATCTGACCAGATGTTTGTAATCAGCACCCCCAAACCTGTCGGAAACGACACCCATGTCAGTTTTTTGTACCATCATTTGCACCCGCCATTTTGAATTTTAAATCTGACCACATATTCATAATTAGCACCCCCAAATCAGTCAAAAAAGACCCACACGTCAGTTTTTTATTCTATCATTTGCACCCGCCATTTTGAATTTCAAATCTGACCAGATATTCGTAATTAGCACCCCTAAACCAGTCGAAAACGACACCCATGTCAGTTTTTTGTACCATCATTTGCACCCGCCATTTTGAATTTCAAATCTGACCAGATATTCGTAATCGGCACCCCCAAATTAGTCAAAAAAGACCCCCATGTCAGTTTTTTATTCCATCATTTGCACCCGCCATTTTGAATTTCAAATCTGACCAGATATTCGTAATCGGCACCCCCAAATTAGTCAAAAAAGACCCCCATGTCAGTTTTTTATTCCATCATTTGCACCCGCCATTTTGAATTTTAAATCTGACCACATATTCATAATTAGCACCCCCAAATCAGTCGAAAAAGACCCACACGTCAGTTTTTTATTCTATCATTTGCCCCCGCCATTATGAATTTCAACTCTGACCAGATATTCATAATCAGCACCCTCAAATTAGTCCAAAAAGACCCCCAGGTCAGTTTTTTATTCCATAATTTGCACCCGCCATTTTGAATTTTAAATCTGACCAGATATTCATAAGTAGCACCCCAAATCAATCGAAAGAAGACCCCCATGTCAGTTTTTATACCATCATTCGCTTCCGCCATTTTGAATTTTAAATCATAAGGTTGGTATCGACATGTCGGTAAGTCACACACAGCATATCGGAGAGGCAGAAACAATCGTCATGCAGCCATGTTACGTACTGTGAGCAACCCTCGCTAGCTTGGCATGGTCGGTCAGGTCAGTGCTACTGGCCACGTACCCGTGTATCAGAATCCATCGACATATCTTAATCATGGAAATAAGCTGTGAACTTATCTAAGATGATGATGATGAATACTTTAATCTTGTTTTAAAAGCTGGAAATACTGTGTCTGACTTATACATTTCTGTCGTATGATTTTTTCTATGAAGTTTAGTATCCTTATCCTAGTATCACTTTGCACTGCACTTTGGACATATTGGCATGTAAACTGTATATATTGTTTTATTAGGATAAAAACACTAGAAAGCTACGATGTTGGACTGCTATCTGAAAGATAAAATTGTAAAGAATCCGTCGGTATAACTATTTCTTGGAAATAAGCTGCAGGTGACTCGATTCAAGTGAAATTACTTTGGTTGAAAATGGCGTCAAAATGGCACACGGCGTCCGTTAAATTTTCAAATAAACACATCGTAATATCTCCGTTGCTACTAAACCAAATTTGATGAAACTTGGTATGTGAAATTGACAAATGCATGACTAAATGCTGACATAGGAAGCAGTGCAAAAGGTGCAGTGATCGCTGTGATTAAGAGAGTTACCTGCTGAGGAAGCGTCAAGACAGCAGGTAATGTATTTATATGAAAATATCCCAAAATATGAGGTGACAAATTCTAGTATTATGAAAATATGAACTGTCGAGAAATTGACTAAATGCTTGCAATATCGAAAACACGATTGGAGCTAGGTACCTGCTGTTCTGACGGACACCACAGCATATCGGAGAGGCAGAAACAATCGTCATGCAGCCATGTTACGTACTGTGAGCAACCCTCGCTAGCTTGGCATGGTGTGTCAGGTCAGTGCTACTGGCCACGTACCCGTGTATCAGAATCCATCGACATATCTTAATCATGGAAATAAGCTGTGAACTTATCTAAGATGATGATGATGAATACTTTAATCTTGTTTTAAAAGCTGGAAATACTGCGTCTGACTTATACATTTCTGTCGTATGATTTTTTCTATGAAGTTTAGTATCCCTATCCTAGTATCACTTTGCACTGCACTTTGGACATATTGGCATGTAAACTGTATATATGGTTTTATTAGGATAAAAACACTAGAAAGCTACGATGTTGGACTGCTATCTGAAAGATAAAATTCTAAAGAATCCGTCGGTATAACTATTTCTTGGAAATAAGCTGCAGGTGACTCGATTCAAGTGAAATTACTTTGGCTGAAAATAACCTCAAAATGGCACATAGCGTCCGTTAAATTTTCAAATAAACACATCGTAATATCTCCGTTGCTACTAAACCAAATTTGATGAAACTTGGTATGTGAAATTGACAAATGCATGACTAAATGCTGACATAGGAAGCAGTGCAAAAGGTGCAGTGATCGCTGTGATTAAGAGAGTTACCTGCTGAGCAAGCGTCAAGACAGCAGGTAATGTATTTATATGAAAATATCCCAAAATATGAGGTGACAAATTCTAGTATTATGAAAATATGAACTGTCGAGAAATTGACTAAATGCTTGCAATATCGAAAACACGATTGGAGCTAGGTACCTGCTGTTCTGACGGACACAATCACGGTAGGTAACTTCTGTTAGCATCAAAACCTTGTCGCATGTGTCAAATATGACAGATTTTCTATAACAAATCTGACATATTTGACACATGCGACTGGATTTTGATGCTAACAGAATTACATGAACGGGGGCAGGTGTCTAAGCTAGGGCTCAATGTAACATGGTGCGAGTTAAATTGTGTAAACTCTAACAAAAACAACCAAGGTCCAAGATAACTTTGGTAAAGGTACGGATATAATGTCACGTTGTGATGTAATGAAATCTAGTATAAAATACTACTTTTGAAAGTGTTCTTAGTAGGTGATGATGGTGATGTTGGTATCCTCTTTTGGTCTGCATCAAAAAACCTTAGTATATTATATTCACCAAAGAAATATATAGGTACTCATCTGAGATTATATTTTTTGGTTCCGTCACTCAGCTAGACCTTTGTCTAAACATCCAAAAACCAAACCAAACCAAAAGTATAGTAATTTGACCTAAACTTAGATAGATAGATATCTAAACAAGAGCTCTTCCCACAGTGATAGTACGTGCGAGTGCCCCAGCTGGTGTCGTATAATAATCAATTAGGTTAAAGTTGAAAATCCTAGCAATCAATCAAATCAAGCCAGCCAACTCATATTCAAGCTCAAGCCTGGCTTGTGTAGTCAAAGAACTAGGAATTGTTTGAGTTGAGAGCATAATCAACTGAAGCTTGGCTTGGTTGGCTCAAAATATAATATTGTTCATTATAGATGTAAAAAATTTGCGCACATTATTTTACACAAATATATAATGTATCACATAGACAATCACCCAATAAATAAAAAATTTAGATGAACTCTGTAACTGTAAAAAATTTATGTCAAAGTCAGTCATGCAAGTAAATGTCAAGGCACCTAGGATAAAAATAATAAATTTAGGAAACAGATGGCGCTTTTTTTGTTGAAAAGGCAATGGAAGTCGTCTTGTATAATTCTACTGTTTGTAGATTATGTGGAGAAGAAAATGATAATGGAACATTCTTATATTCAACTGAAGAAAATAATCAAAACATTAGTGACCTAGTGAATGCATATTTGCCAATCAAGGTACCTTTAGAACTTTTATGGTGACTGTATTGACTCGACAAATTTTCGAAGATGGCTGTGCACTTCTTCAGACTACATTTTCATAACTTATTGTTAGCATAATAGTACTAAAAGTTTATGTGTGTTAATATCATGACTTAACTTGGATGTTTTATTTAGTGAATTGAAATTATGGCATTAGTCATACATGTATTAAAGAGCAAAATCTTCGATCAAAATTGACCAACAGCTGATTTTGTTTGTTGCGCTGTTAGCTCGGTTGCAGTTTCTTTCTGTGTTATTTTTTTTACATTTTTGAAAGTATTTACCTGCATAATCTTATACCTATCTTATCTTAGGTTTCTGATGATGGACAACTACCACGAACTATATGTCCTGGGTGCACGATCCAGCTCGAAGCTACGGTCGAGTTCATAAACTTGATAGTCACTGGCCAAGTAAGTGAAAGACAGCCACTTCATCAACTTGCTTTTGAAATAAGTATAAGTACCTGAATATCAATTAGTAGGTAGTTAATCGTACTTCGAGCACACGTAAACTGAAAACATACCCTTTCAGTTTACCAACCCACTATAACATTTTTTTTAAGTACATCTTCAGTTTTATAGATTACAGAATGTTGCAGTTTCATAATTTTACCTTGCAAGCACTCATCGTTTTTCTGAAGAAGTTATTGCTATTCGTGTAACAAATACTCATTACCCAGTGAACGAGCTCAAAGTGGCACATAAAAATTAATAGCTATTGAAAGATCTGAAATGAGAAAAGCCATAGAAGAACCCAGGTCATTGACATAGCTCTTAGAATCAGCAAGTTAAATTGGCAATAGGCAAACCATATTGCTTCTAGAACCAATCACCGCTAGGAAATAACAGTTTTCGAATGGTGACGAACCAGGAGTCAAAGCTTAGAACAACCTCTCCTACCCAGTGAACAATCAATCTTGCTAAGATTGTAGAAAGTCGGTGGACGGAAAAGGCTAAAAATAGTTTTTCTTGAAATTGTATAGTTTGAATTATAATATTGGCCTATGACTAACAGTGGACTTCTGCAGGATGATGATAGGTGATAGTTGAGCTATTTAATTTTACTGACATACATTTGGTACGCAAAGCTTGTATTGTTCTATGGGAACCAGATAACAAATAAAATAATTAGAAACATTTTTTGTAAATACATAAATAACTTTATCTCATTTATAATATCATTGTTTCAGAAAGCAATAAGGAGTATCTACCAAAGAGAGAAAGAATACAAGAAAAATTTAAACAAAAACGTTTCAAATGATTCAGATACAGTTATTACTGAAGGTGGGTCTTGCATGTATGTCTGTGTGGTTACCATTTGTTTTTTTTACTATGGGTGACCATTAGTTGTATTTAGATCTGAGCTCTTCTATGCAGGCATATAATTATGACTATGTAAAACAACCTGGAATTTCAAAACCCTGAAAATTACAATTGTAATTGTAATTTCCATGTAATTACAACCTGGAATTATAAAAAAATATGTTGACTTCACTGTTTGTCCCAATGTGTATAAAAAGAATTTCTAATCAATCATCAGTGGACCCCGCGGGGGCGCATGGGGTGTACCAAGAGGAGCATCCTATCTCTCTCCAAGTGGCCGGGCTAGACAAGCCGAGGCGTAAACGAGGTCGGCCGCCTAAAAAGGTCCAGTCACAAGATGAACAGGCCTTAGAGGCAGCCGCTATCGAGCAGAAAGTCAAGATGAAGCAGAAGGATGAAGAACCAACTGGCAAGAGAAGGAGGAAAACTCCTGAGAGGTTCCGGGAGGTTGTACAGGTAATTGCTTGTGTGTGGATCTACAGAGAAGAGATGTAACCGAGAGATGTTCGGCGCTTTAAAGCTGAAATATATCTAAAATTCAGTCTATGGCCTATCGCTCTATGTTGCAGTTACAGTTGTTTAAGTCTCATCAACATGGTCATTAAGTTGAGGTATTTAAGTGTTGGACTTAGGTCTTCCATACTTTTTCAGTTAGCATTGCCGTTTAACGTGGCAATGAAACCAGCGTGTGGGACGCTTCCGAATGGTAGTGATTTCACCAGTTATAGTTTTCATAATCAAATGTTTTTAATATTTAAGTTACTTCTTATTTACGAGTATAACGGGTTTTTTTCCATAAACAAACAAGCTTTTTCTTAAGCTTTGCTAACTGTGAATTCAAGCGCAAGCCTGCAGATCAATCTATAGCCTTATAAATACTTACAGGGCAAAGAACTGGACCAGATCTTCAGGGAAGAAGGCATGACAGATGGCGAGGAAAGTGACAGCGAGCTCAAGGCAGAGAAGAACAAGATGCTTAAAGAGCAGGCTCCAAAGGCACCTGAGGTCATCGGACACACTGTGTCCGGAGAACTGGTGATGATTGTGAAGGGGAAAGGCAGGGGAAGGCCAAAGGGTGAGTGATACTATAGAAGTCATCATCATCAGCATGTAGAAGTTCACTGTAGGCCTCCTCCATAGGTTTTAAAGATTCCAAGATGTTTCTTCAAATAGACATGTCACTTTCAGGGCGCACGAAACAGACTCACGAGACTTGCGCGATCTGTGGCAAGGACTTCTCAAATTCCGGCCGGTACATGTCTCACATCGCTCAGCACGGTCCTGTTTTATACCAGTGTCAGCAGTGCGCTGAAACCTTCCCTATTCGACTGGACTTCAACAATCATCAACAGGTATAGAAAAAAACAAAAAAAAGTGCAGTTTAATAACTGGAAATTCACCCAAACGAATATCATCCAAGCAAAAGTTAATGGTCCTCTTTTAAGTAACTCTTCAGGGTTAAACTCACCTTTGTCTGCTGTGTGAGTAACTGTCTGTAAATATCAATTGTGTAAAGAAGTAATAAATAAGGTGTTATATACGTTTTTTAAACTTAGTTATTGCGTAAATGGTGGTGCAATTATGGGTACACAAGGTTTAACACCTGTATGCCTCAGGTTTATGGACAGCCAGTGTGTGAGTACGTTTCCAATGTGCGCGATTTACAAGACAATTCTTTAGTGATGGTTACCACTTAACATCAGATGGGCCTTAAATGTTATGTCAGCAAGTAGAATTTAAAAAAATATAGTATAATTATGATGGACTATCTGAAACATCCAGTGTGAATATTTGGTTAGACCTATGCCAGCTTTGTCTCTAATCGACAGCGGGGTTGCTACTATTCCTAAACGCGTTTCTTCTATTTCAGGAGACCAACCATGAAGGACTTAACGTGCTACCCTGCCCCAAAGATGATGAGGATAACAACGACGTGAGTAGACAAACCACTATACTTATAAATTTTATTTAAATTTAAACAGTGCTTTAAATGATTCCTGTCACTATTTGTCATTACCTATTGATAAGCGACGGCAATCGTGAAACAGTGTTTATCTTTGACAGATTTTTATAAGTAATGCAAAAATATAGAATAGAATAAAAAAATATTTATTAACACCACACAAAACAATACAAAAAACACAAAGTAGATATAAAAATAAAAAGAAAATGTCTTTGCTGGTCTGTTGAAGGTGACTTTTGAGTAACGTCTCTGAATACGGGTCTATATATTCTCCTCTCCTCCTCCATCTTCTTGGGGTAGATCATTAACGTGAATAAAAAACAAAAATGGCTATAGTATCGAACCTTGTACCATACTCATTTTTATTACTGACCCCGGAGAACGCTTACCATTTTGCGTCCACTCTTTTTTCGCGCTACTTAAGTAGAATATAAGAAGGCTAGTCATTTCTTAGATTTAACACCATAGTGGTTAAATTTCCCGGCTAACCGTTCATGGTGCACACAGTCAAATACTTTGGACAGATCACAAAAGATGTATATTAAGTTTTTTTATTAACATGTCATTATATCTGATAAATAAGCTGTGAGATATCAGAGGGTATATAACTTCGCTGCCTGTTGGTTAAAATCGTTAAATTTTTTATTTATACATTTGAAAACCTTACTAAATGTAAGTATTCTGATCCTCCTGATTTGAATAGTGGTATTATTTTTATTATATTTAATTAAGTCTATTCTAGGAGGAAATAAGTAGTTAAGGGTTATTCATGTAGAAAATAGTAGAAATAATCAATTATGATTTACAAAAACAAAGATTTACTGTCATTGACAACATATAAAAAACCCAAAATAAATATTACTTAGTGGAATTTTATTCTTTTTCGGTTTTTGTGGACTTTCACACAACTGGAAACTCGAGGGCAGCACGCATAGACTCTGGGATAGCAGGACACTGATAGTACGTAATACTTGACCACCAACGTATCATACCATTCTTTATTGCTTTGAGATAGTTGAGCTGTCCATCTATGATCAGTGAATCACATACTTCGGATTCAGGGGTCCCCCATCGCTGGCTTGTTCATATTGGAGTTGCTATGTCAGTTTCTTATTATAGTTTTGTATTTTCTATTTATAAGATGCACACATGCAGTTTATTATGTAATTTATTTGTTTCCTCTTTGTAGACATTATGAACCTTTTTAATTTTGTTACTTCTTATTGGTATTATTTATATACATATTTTTAAGTTTTTCCCTATTTAGTGTATCCGGTGCATGAATCAGCTCTTATTTGACCAGAGGCTCATTTCTCGTAAATCAAATTCAAGTTTCGATCGTGTCAATCTCCAAATGGTCTTCTTCGAAACTGACAATTCAGACAGGCCCACTTGACAATCAAATTCTAGTTTGAATAAGCTCCAAAATAATACGAGAAAATGGGCTTCAGATTCATTGCAACTTATGATGTAACTATTTGTTGTTACGGGAGATTAGGTTTCACGCGAAATTACACCTTACGATTTCTATTAGTTATACTCATTGCGATTGGAAACAAGCAAAGTGTTACAAAGAACAATATTTGAAGAAGTAAGTTAGTAAAAGTGGATCCTATACCGCGGTCTAAACAATTTATAAATACATTCCGAATCAAATAAAATCGAATACCTACTTATAAATCGATTTTAATTTATAAAATTCATTTTAGATGTCAAAAGGACTCGTAGTTTCTGAGAAAAAACGCCGATTAAAAGCCATTAGGATACACCGAAGAGCCATGAGGGACGCTAGTGATCCTCTCTCACTCTCTCACAAGGAGTTTGTGTCGGAATTCCGCCTCACTAAAGATGCATTTGATATGCTCTGCAAAGATGTAATCCCCAAGCTTCGTAAAAGTGAGAGATCGACAGCGATCCGGCCCGACATCAAAGTAAGTTCCTTCTCAGAATATGTTCAGTTCTAGGTCATCATTTCAAAGACAATATATCAAGATAAGATTTAGTTTTTTGTAGATACTCCTGATCTAATAGAAGTTATTTTTATACCTTACAGATTCTTGCGGCGTTAAAATTTTATAGCCACGGGACGTACCAACGGTCTGGTGCACAATCATCCTTCATGAGCATGTGCCAGCCATCTTTCTGTACCTGCTTGGACGAAATCACCAATGCCTTAAGTTCTCCAGATATTGTCCTCAAATATATTAAATTTCCTTCGCGAAGAGATGAAAGAGAAGCCATAATGACAAAGTAAGTATTACAAACTGATTCGAAAGGGCGAGTGATAGGTACCTAAGTCAGTTGTCCCAGTGACTTAAGATCGCGGCCTCGAATCCAGTCGTGCACTTATAATTTTTTCTGGTTGGAAAAAAAATTGATAGTGAAGTAAAATGTATAATATAATACAAAAAATTACTATATAATATAATTTTTACTGGTCTAAAAGATATGCGGGATTAAGGCTGCATCAATAAAATTCAAATTCAAATCAAATTTTATAACTAAAAAAAATTACATCCACACTGTTCAAAATTCTACAAGTACGACAGTATACATATATTTTAGGGCCAAATAAGCAAAATTCTTCAGCGAGAAAACAGTCGATGCTGCCTTATTGGCGGTGGCAGTGGAACATTTGCCTAATTTTGCTTCTATTCCAGATTTATGAACAAACATGGCATACCTGGGGTGATTGGATGCATCGACGGCACGCATGTTGCAATAATTCGTCCAATTGAGTTTGATGAGGCCTACTACAACAGTAAGGCGTATCATTCCCTTAATGTGATGCTTGTAAGTAAACATAGACGTTTGTTTATTTATTACATCTCGGTATCTCGGTTTATCAATCCAAAACGACGGCGAGATTAACCGTGACGTTAAAAATAGAATAAATACAAGATGGATAAAATGGCGACAGGTCTCAGGAACAACATGTGATCCACATATCCCCCTTGGACTTAAGGGGAAAGTGTACAAGACGATCATAAGACCTGTCGTACTGTATAGATCTGAGTTGGTTAACAAAAGGGACAAGACAAATAAAATCGGCTAAGTGCGAGGAAGGAACTGTTCCTAGGTACTCTACAACTAATAATAATATAATAATAATGCTGGACAATCCACACAGCATCATCTAGCCCCAAGCTAAGCAGAGCTTGTGTTATGGGTACTAGATGACTGATATACATAATTACAATACATTACATGCGTAGATATTTTTTATTATACATAGAAAATACCCAGAACACCCGGAATAAATATTTGCAGATCGTACAAACATTTATCCCAAGGCGGGAATCGAACCCGCAACCTCCTGCGTCGCAGGCGGACATTCGCCCGCTGCGCCACATCGGTCGTCAATAATATAACTATAATCTTTTATATGTTGTTCTAGATATGTGACGCCAATCTAAATATCATGCATGTGGATGTAGCACACGGTGGAGCAGATAAAGATGGTTATATTTGGAATCAAAGCCCAATCAAGTCATGCATGAAGAATCTCCTCAAACAGGGAGAGATGTGTTGGCTCTTAGGTACATTATGACATACACATTACATTAGAATTTTGCATGATTATTTTCATTACTTATAATAATAATAATAATTAATAATAATGCTGGACAATCCACACAAAATCATCTAGCCCCAAGCTAAGCAGAGCTTGTGTTATGGGTACTAGATGACTGATATACTTAATACAATACATTACATACATAGATATTTTTTATTATACATAGAAAATACCCAGAACACCCAGAATAAATATTTGCAGATCGTACAAACATTTATCCCAAGGCGGGAATCGAACCCGCACCTTCTGCATCGCAGGCGGACTTAATGTATAAGAGTAATGGTATTAAACACTTTTTTTTAATAACTCTGGCTTTATGCTGTATGTTGTGAGTTCGATCCCCACAGAGGACAAACATTTGTGTGATGAACGTTGATGTTTGTATTATAATATATTATTATTAATTTATGTTAATAATAATATATATAATTATTGTATGGGTGTTTTCTGTAAAAATGTCCACAAATAATTATTTAGAATGTATAAATGAAATTTTTGTTGACATTTTTTTTGACAACATCATTTAGCCCCAAACTAAGCATAGCTTGTACTATGGGAACCAGATGATTTAGATTATGTGTAAAATGTCCACAAATATTTATTTATTGTTTGTAGGAGACTCGGGTTTTCCACAACAGCCATTTATGATGACGCCAATCTTAAACGTCGCGGAGGGTTCTCCTGAAGCGTACTACACGCTGAAACATAAAGATGCTATGAAGGTCGTAAAACGCTGTTTCCAGACGCTGAAGACTCGCTGGCGTTGTTTGCTTGCACATCGAGTACTCTACTACGACCCGGTTAAAGCAGGGAAAATTGTTAATGCGTGTGCTGTGCTCCATAACATCGCTAATGCGCACAATGTCCCTATACCGTTACTCACCTACGAGGACCAACATTGCCTGCTTCGTAGTCAGATAAACGAGAATTTCGACGAAGACGTTTGCAATGACTATGTAAGGTCTTATCTCGTTCAAAAGATGTGGGCGGCTCGGAAACAGTCATAAATTTTACTATTGATGCATTTAGATTAGTATTTTTTGTGTGTTACATAAAGTAGTATGTAGTTTGTATTACATAAGTAGAACATAAGTAGTAGTATGTATGAATATAAAAAAAAATCTCTTTTAACTAGCGTATACTGTTCTGTATAATTTTATATTTCTTGTACATCATGTGTTGTATGTTTTAAGTAGTGTTTTTATGTTTTATTTCTGGCAGTTGTTTTGTAGTGAGACTACTACAATAGTACAATACAATAATGTCTGACGTGTACTCACATGTCAGATATCCTGATCTCAGTATCTTGTATACTTCCAAAATGTATAATGTACTCTAATTATTTAGGTCAGATTTTTTTTATACTAGCGGTGGAATAACCAGATGGCCCACTTGATGTTAAGTGATAACCGTCACCTATATCAAAGCATTGCCTTGCAGGTCTCGTTAGTTAGAACGTGCCCTACGATGCACTGCTCATGAGCCTTTGACAAACAGGTGTTAAGCCTCATGTGCCTGTAATTACACCGGCAGCCACACCCTTCAAACCGGAACACAGCAAGCTGCTTGGCTGCAGAATTAAGCATAGTGGTAGTACTTCCCCGGACGAACCTTTCAATAAAAGCTCTACTACTACTATTAAATTATTAAAGAACTTCATGTTTTAAAAGATTTAATTTTTACTTTCTATTTGAATTAATGTAACTTCAATCTGTATTCTTAAAAACTAAACAATAGGTAATTTAGGTTTACTTTACAATTTGTTCTGTATTCCGAAATATGCTCTACGTTTATTATATAAGAGTATGTATGTTTTTTATAGAAATGAGATTATAAACTGGAGTTCATACAAGGTTCATACCATAGATAGGTATATAAGGAAAATGATTGTGTTATAGACAAATAATTACTTGTTTTACAATAAATGTGTACCTACTTATAAAAACAATTGTTTCCCTTACAACATACCTACTACTATGAATTAGTGTGAATAATTAAATTAATATAATAACTAATAAGCACCAATGGTCTAGTGGAAGGAACCTCGCCTTCTGTTCTAAGGTTGTCGGGTTCAATGCAGTCGTGCAATAATAGATTTTTCTATATAAATAAAATCGTGATCTCAAACGGTGAAAGAAAGCATTGACGACCGATGTGGCGCGGCGGACGAATGTCCGCCTGCAACGCAGGAGGTTTTCCCGCCTTGGGATAAATGTTTGTACGATCTGCAAATATTTATTCCGGGTGTTCTGGATATTTTATATGTATAATAAAAAAAAGTATGTATGTAATGTATTGTATTAAGTATATCGGTCATCTAGTACCCATAACACAAGCTCTACTTAGCTTGGGGCTAGATGATGCTGTGTGGATTGTCCAGCATTATTATTATTATTATGAGGAAACCGGCCCGTATTCTAGCACCGATGTGCTTGTAACCCGTCACGTATGGAATACCAACTGCAAAGTGTGCATGTGCCAAATGTAATATTTGGACGTAAGTCCGTTACAAAGAGCTTTACCACTATCATACTTCCACATCGGGGCTCATGTTGGTCATATATTACCCCCTAAAATCAATTTTTAACCCCTGACGCAAAAATGACAGGGTGTTATAAGTTTGACGTGTCTGTGTGTGTGTCTGTCTGTGGCATTGTAGCTCCCGAACGGATGAACCGATTTTGATTTCGTTTTTTTTGTTTGAAAGGTGAATTAGTCTGGAGTGGTCTTCGATGCCGGGGGTTTTTTTTAATTTTTAAGTTTAATCATGTACAACATTAAGCAATGAATAAATTATTATTACTTATCACTTCCAGTTACTGTATATGGAGCGAGTTCATAAAATAAAATATCGATGTAGAATCAATCATCAACGAAATCCTGAGGGTTGTATCTGGCTATCTGACCAACCTTATTTACAAACACTGGATTTTTATCCACATGGGCAAAAATAAGAAGTGATCTTATTCTGATAAGATCACTTCTTATTTTTACTTCTTGACCTGAACTTTAACTAACTTTATTTTTATTTTTTTGTAATATGGGTTAAGGACATAATTTTTGTACCTATGTGCCTGAAATAAATGACATTTATTTTATTTATTTTAATGAACTATTTCCAGGAATCCTCTCAAGCTGAACTGACCACGTCGCAACCGGATCTGGAAACGCCTCCAGAGCTGTTCTCCACTCCCGAGCTGGTGGAGAAGGTGGATGAGACTGGGCTCCCGGACTCTCAGCCGCAGATACTTAACGTAGAGTTCATAAAGGACTTAGATGCGAGTGAAAGTGAAGTGAATAAAGGTAAGTTAGATAGAGATAGTACTTTTTTTTTATACAACTTGCTGATGGAACAAGCTGATGGTTCACCTAATGTTAAGTGGTTAACATCACCCATAACAAAGTATTGCCTCGCAGGTCCCGCTTGTTAGGATCGTGCCCTACGATACACTGCTCTGCG
Organism: Electrophaes corylata; assembly: GCA_947095575.1. Taxonomy (NCBI): domain Eukaryota; kingdom Metazoa; phylum Arthropoda; class Insecta; order Lepidoptera; family Geometridae; genus Electrophaes; species Electrophaes corylata. The sequence goes on along the minus strand of OX352700.1, from coordinate 12,881,194 downwards.
TCCATCAACCTGGGGCATACAGGTGGAACAAGTCGTTACTATTTCCATACAAACGCTGTAACTGAATATCTCTACTATTTATTAACGTGCGTCCGAAGTTAAGTTTGATACTGAATTATCTTGCCGTTATCTAGGCTCGTTACCCTATATCTACAGTAAAATCAGATTACCTTAAAAGTTACAAGCGTCGAAAGATTTAGTACTAAATCGAAAATAACGACTTGTTCCACCTTAAGCTTCATGTGCCTGTGATTACATTGGCAGCCACACCCTTCAAACCGGAACACGCTGCGCTGCTTGCCGGCAGAAATAGGCGTGGCGGTAGTACTTCCCCGGACGAGCCCTTCACTTATGCTTTCACTCTTATGCCCTACAGGCCAATCTGTGTTTATTATTACAACTAAATGTTCTTTTAAATCTAAATTACAGAAGTGAAATCCGATGTCAAAGACTCTCCTAACGATGATACGCCGAGGAAGCATAAACTGAAGTGCCCTCACTGCGACAAGAAGTATAGCAGCAAGCAAGCCAAGTCTATGCACATTAAGGTACGCTGCGGTTGTGGTAACGGTGAAGGAAAACATCACTTTTTTACGATGTGATGGAACAAGCAGCAGATTACCCACCGAATGTTAATGTCACGTTTGTGTGTGCCTTACGATGCATTGTTATAAATAATTTGAAAAGAGGGCAGTTAATGTTGAAAATACTGAATGCGTCAGGTTGATGGACTCAGAGCAGTGCAGTGCACGTTTCTAAGTGACCTGCAAGGCAATGCTTTGTTATAGATGATGGTAACGACTTAACATCGGGTGGTCTATTAGCTTTTTCCATAAGTCTGAGCAAACCTGAATGCGTCAAGTGCCGCATTCTAATACCGCAGAATTTAGTTTTAATTGAAATGAAATATTTGTTTATTGACACAACAGGTAGGTAACTAATACATGACAGGTGAGACTTAGGTAGGTACAAGCAATTAATATGAAGATAATGCAGTGTGTATGCAGTTGTTGTATTTTGGGAATCCTTTTCTTAGTACATATCTTTGTACCAAGACAAATATACTCTGAAAATTTCAAGATTCTGTGACCAGCGGTTTAGATTATGCTTTGTCTATATGACAGACATTCAGGACAAACATTTTTATAATAAGATAAGATAAGATTGTATAGATGTAATAAGTAACAAAACATGTGCGTTGTTATCAGGCGGTGCATAAAGGTGAGCGTCCATACATCTGCAGCGAATGCGGTGCCGCCTTCGCGTACCCACGAGCCCTCACGCTGCACATGTTGGCGCATCGACGGAAGAATACCTCCAAAGGATTTGCCTGTGATCTTTGTGGAAAGGTATCTTTTCTTTATTATCGGCCTTCCAAAAATGGTAGAGCATCTTGGCGCCGTTTTTAGGGTTCCGTACCCAAAGGGTAAAACGGGATCCTATTACTAAGACTCCTCTGTCTGTCTATCTGTAACAGAATAAAATAAATATTTAAGGGGGCTCTCATACAACGATTTATTTGCCGTTTTTATTATAGATAATGGTACGGAATCCTTCGTGCGCCAGTCCAACTCACTTGGCCGGTTTTTTTTACCGTGTATTAAAAGGTCCTTGAATAATGAAACTGGTTTAAGACTGCACGGAGAAATAGTAAAAGTTTTAAAGGCTTGAATAAATCTTGAACTCACACCATGAAATCTAAAACGAAACTATTTTAGTTTCACTGGAGATTTTGGGACATTGATACGTTTAAATAAAATGCCTACGCTTTAAACTACCTACTCCAGTTTTCGTGAAATATAATTATTTTGGATGGAAACGGGATATTTACCATAATTTTTGAGTTTGATTGTTTTATTCTTCGTTTCTATTCAAAATATAATTTTTGAAGTGATACTTTTAATGCGACTTTCAACAAGGTTGCGTTAAACGTTTAACACTACCATGGAGGGGGCATGAAAGCACTGTTCTTTCTCTCTTTCTCTCATAGCCAGTTACGTTTCGTATATTAAAGAAGTTTTACTTCAGTCGTGTGGTCTGAAGCACACTCGTTTTTTATTATATTATTGTTTTAAAAATATCCCAAAGTTAAGAACCGAATGAAGTGTGAACCCACGAGATTACACTAAGATAAGATGTTTGTTCCCAGGTGCTCAACCACCCGTCTTCAGTAGCGTACCATAAAGAAGCGGAACATGCAAACCAACAATACGTTTGCAATAAATGCGGCAAGAACTTCAAGCACAAGCAGTTATTGCAGCGACACCAACTGGTGCACACGCAGCTGCGACCCTTCCTCTGCAAGGTACATATAGATAGATAGATAAGACATTTATTCAAACCACCACAATACAGAATACACATAAAACAGAACAAATACATTAAATAAAAAATAAACCGAGCTTAAATTTCATTATAGTTGATTTGACACCATTTTTAATAGATTTAAACATAAAACTGTTAAAAATGGTCTCCATGTAAAATGACCACAGCTCAGCATAATGCTACGGCATGTTGCCATGCCGTACTTGCCCCTGACTACCTCGGCACAGTGCAATCAGTGCGGTGATAGCTGGCTGTGAGGCTCAATTGATAGTAACTCTGCTTTCTGTGCTGTCTATCTAAAGACTAGTTGCTGTGTGATGAACATAAAAGTTTGATCTATGGCTGTAAATGTGTCTGAAATTTTTAACAATTCCCCCTGCCCTGCCTTCTGCGATGTAGGTGGTGGGTTCGATCCCCACCTAGCCTAGAATAAGCGTTTGTCTGATGAACTTTCAGCATTATTATTATTATTATTTGTTTAAGTATTTATATTTATTTGTGATAATTTATCCACAAATATTTATTTTTACTTACTTTATTATTATTATATAAATCATATCAGACAAGGGGTTCAAGGATAAAATTTCGTAGTACATTATCTTAAATTTCTGTATGGGTGGTTCATTGTATTCTTAGTATGTATTTACAAAAAAAAGTATGAGTATTCTATCAGTCATCTGGGTCCCATAGAATAAGATTTGCTTATGTCAACAAATATTTTCATTTTACTTAACGGTTATTAAACCGGGACGATTTGCTACTTAATCCTACTAATATTATAAACGCGAAAGTTTGTAAGTATGGATAGATGGATGGATGGATGTTTGTTACTCTTTCACGCTCTAACCAGTGGACCGATTTGGATGAAATTGTTTTTTTATTAACATTTTGGATTAACATATAGGCTACTTTTTATCCCGAAAAAATAACGGGAACGAGAAAAAACTGTTACGCGGGCGAAGCTGCGAGTGGCCTCTAGTGCAGTGATATAATGAATGTCTGCAGGTATGCAACGCTAAGTTCAAGACAAAGGCGAATCTGATAAACCATCAGATGCTACACACGGGCATCAAGAAGTTCTCCTGCGATGAATGCAAGCAACGCTTCGCTCACAAGACAAGTCTCACACTGCACATGCGCTGGCATAGAGGTAACGGCTATTTGATATTTCCTAATTCCATATTTCCTGCGACGCAGGAGGTTGCGGGTTCGATTCCCGTCCTGGGATAAATGTTTGTACGATCTGCAAATATTTATTCCGGGTGTTCTGGGTGTTTCTATGTATAATAAAAATTATCTATATATGTAATGTATTGTATGAAGTATATCAGTCATTTGGTACCCATAACACAAGCTCTGATTAGCTTGGGGCTAGATGATGCTGTGTGGATTGTCCAGCATTATTATTATTATAGAAAACTAATATAATCTATACCAATTACCTATAAGAATCTTTGTTCTGACTGACTGGCATATAGACAACGCACAGCCTAAACGGTTGAGACTTGTAATTTTCAGGGTAGGATTGTGTTAATACGAAGGGGTGTACTAAGAAAGGAATTGCCCAAATTCAACCCCTATAAGGGTACAGTGGGGTTTGAAGGTTGTACGAAATCAGCTTCATGCGGACGAATGCGCAGGCGTTTCCACTAGTAATATATTAGAAAGTTGTATATTTGTGGATCAATAAAAACTAGACTGTTTTATTAATGACTTCTGATGTTGAATAGTTACCATCACAAACAAAGCCTTGAAGGTCACGCTTCTTACAATGTACTGCTCTGCGTCCATCAACCTCATGTGCCAATCTCACTCGAAACACAGGAAGCTGCTTGGCGGCAGAAATAGGTACGGTGGTAGTACTTCCCCGGACGAGCCCTTCACTGATAGCTCTACTACTACTACTAAGATACTAATGGCTTTATTCTTTATGTCATATTATATGTGTACTTAAAAATAATTTTAATTTCAGGTCAAAAGCCCTACGGATGCAAGATTTGCGATAAAGCATTCACTCAGAAAGGCAACTTGTCTGAACACATGCGAATCCACACGGGAGAGAAACCCTTTCAATGTGCTCTGTGTCCGCGCAAGTTTACCACCTCGTCGCAACACCGGCTGCACTTGCGAAGGCACGAGCCTAAAGCTCACAGGTAATGTTCACTTGGAAAGACAACTGTTAATCTATACCAGGGTTTCCCAACCTTTTTTGCATGGTGCCCCCTCCTGATTTTAATTTTTTTTCCATGCCCCCCTATATTTTTCATCATTGTTTGGTCTAAGTAGCGTATCAAAGAAAATAGTGATTTAGCAGGTAAGTGGCCCTACTTAATCTTTTTGTAAGTGTTTTAAATCATAAGCAATGATAATTAGATTAAACTAACCGAACACTTCATGCACCCCTTAAGATCTTTCTACGCCCCACCGGTTGGGAAGTCCTGATCTATACTATTATAAAAAGGACAGATTTGACTGTTTGTTTGTTTGCATTGAATAAGCTACGAAACTACTGACTGATTTGAAAAATTCTTTCACTGTGAAAGCTACACTATCCCCGGATGACATAGGCAATATTATATTTTCGAAAAAAAATAAGAATCCTTACTAAAACCCGTGTGAAGCCGGGACGGAGCGCTATACCACGCTATACGCAATATATAGCTGGTTGATAAATAGGAACTTCAGTAAATAGTCGTATTTCTCTAAATCGATTTGATTATCAGCCAAGTGGTATTTCTATGAGACTTTACATGTTCTTTGAGTATTCGGAAGTTGTCATATTACATCCGGTATATAACATATTAGACCACCAGCAGCCATCGCTTATAATTATGTCAGAGGGATACTTACTTGCCCAAAATGCGCTCGAACTTTTGTTAATAAAATTGGGTACGCAAGTCATGAGAGAGCGCATGAAAGGACTGGTCAATAAAGTCCTAATTAGTTTTTAATTATAGTCTTAATTTTAAGTTAGAGTTAAATATGCCTGTTCAGTTCACACAGTCGCTTTAGCCGAAATCGGCCAGGACACATCATCATAACATATTTTAAAACTACACAAACACTTTAGGGCAACCGTTTACTTTCAAAATCTGTGTTTGTCTAGAATTTCAAGTATTCACTCTTAAAGGAAACCTTTGGCAAGTTTGTAGAATCTTTCAGAATCAGCAAGCTAAGTGCCACTTCAGAGCTATGTCGGTGACCTCGGTTCAACTTTGACTTTCTTTGAAACTAGATGGGCCTGTGTAAAATCTCCATCAACTATGGAACAAGCAAATAGTCCAACTGATGTTAAGTGGTTAACATAACCGTGTCATACAGTACACCGCTTGCTTGCGTCCAATATCCTGATGCCTAATGTGTGGTAATGTAATGCCTGATGATGGTGTTAAGCCTAGTTAAGGGTATTTTTTTATACTACTTGATGGCCCACTTGATGTTAAGTGGTAACCATCACTTATAACAGAGCATTGCCTTGCAAATCTCGTTAGTTAGAACGTGCCCTACGATGCACTGCTCTGCGTCCATGAACCTGTGACATATAGGTGTTAAGTCTCATGTGCCTGTAATTACACCGGCACCCACACCCTTCAAACCGGAACACAGCAAGCTGCTTCGCGGCAGGAATAGGCATGGTGGTAGTACTAGGTAGTACCCAGTCAAGCCCTTCACTATGATAAAATTAAGTCATATTCTCCACAGAATATACCCACCTCAGCGAATACAGCCGTTTGAAGAAACCACGACTATAGTAAGTGAAGACGGAAGCCTCATTCACCTGACTATCAACTCTAATGACGTCACTAGCAGCACTGAGGACAATAACGTCGCTAATAGTGTTGCTAATACTGGAGGTAAGTAATTATTTCACTATAATAATAATAATAATAATGAAGAAAAACTTCTTTAATATACGAAACGTAACTGGCTATGAGTGAATGAGAGAAAGAACAGTGCTTTCATACCCCCTCCATGGTAGCGTTAAACGTTTAACGCAACCTTGTTGGAAGTCGCATTAGAAGTATTACTTCAATAACTTGGTCTTTACTCTAAATACTGTACTCTAATACAACTTCTGGACGTAGATCTCCCCCATGCTTAAAGGGGTTTACCGTAGTCAACACGATTGGCTGGTGGATTGGTAAATCACGTTCGTTAAGAACGTAACTTACAATGCACTGCTCTGCGTCCATCAACTTGAGGCATACAGGTGTTAAGCCTCATGTGCCTGTAATCCTACTAATATTATAAATGCGAATGTTTGAATGGATGGATGGATGTTTGTCTGTTCCTCTTTCACGCTCTAACCAGTGGACCGATTTGGATGAAATTTGGAATAAATATAGATTGTAATCTGGAATAGGACATAGGCCATTTTTTATCCCGAAAAAATAACGGGAACGGGAAAAAACTGCCACGCGGGCGAAGCTGCGAGTGGCCTCTAGTTTCATAATAATGTAATAATATTTGTGTAGGTATCGTCACTGAGGCAGCGGCTTCAGCGTGCGTTACATTCCGCGCCCCTCGCCCATCTAACTACCCCTGCCAGCACTGCCCGCGTATCTTCGGACACTTAACTGCGCTCAACAAGCATAAGAAGGTAAACACATTCGATCACTCATACATTTAAATATGATCATACATATCTATACTTACTAATATTATAAAAAGGAAAGATTTATTTGCATTGAATAGGCTCTGACACTACTGGACCGATTTGATAAATTCTTTCATCGTTGGGAAGCTACACAATGCCCAGGTGACAAAGGCTATATTTATATTAAAAAAAAATTAGGGATCCTAACTAAAACTCCAATAATGCAACCCAAGTTGTAAAAAAATTACCTAAAATTCCTTACATCCAATAGTTTATCGTTATTCCATACAATAGTTTTCGCAACTATTGAATTTATAATTTTTGATTTTTTGTTAAATACCCGTGCAAAGCCGGGACGGGCCGTTAGAACATACATAAAATCACGCCTGTTTCCCGTGGGGGTATGCAGAGAGTTTTGGGCTAAGTGTAAGATGTCCAGAAATATTGAATACATCCTATTAATATTTTGATATTATAAATGTCAAAGTTTAAATATTTGTAACTCAATCATGCTTTAACTTCTAGACTGAAAAGCAGAGCCAACCTCATGACTTTAGAAGATCTAAAGACAACTCATGAGATACACAACTTTTAGGCCTACCAAGTAGTGCCAACTCAGGATTCTTTGAGGATGTTAGGAGGGTAGTCAGAGTATAAGAACCAGTAGATTAAACCTATAATAAATATAGTTCTATCTATTATCTATCTAAATATATATAACTCAAAGGTGACTGACTGACATAGTGATTTATCAAGGCACAGCCCAAACCACTGGACGGATCGGGCTGAAATTTAACATGCAGGTAGATGTTATGACGTAGGCATCCGCTAAGAAAGGATTTTGATTAATTCTACCCTCAAGGGGATAAAATAGGGGATGAAAGTTTAACGGGAACGGGAAAAAACTACCACGCAGGCGAAGCTGCGAGCGGCCGCTAGTTTGATAATAAATTCAATCAACTTATGTCTACAGCAAGTCCACAAACAGACGTCTCTACTAGCAGTACAGCCCACGCTACTCCCGCTGCACAAGGCTCTCACAGAGGCTCCTCTGCATCAGCTCCAGGATCCTCAGTACGTGGTGGAAACAGAAGATGAGGAGGAACGGGTCATATACGTCACGTATGACGTTGATTCACAGCCGTCTGATTATCAGATCATGGAGCCGGAACAGGTGATTATTATTATACTCACGAAATCGTGTTCGCGTTAAACTACACGGTTTCATACAAACTTCAAGCCTTGGTGTACCCTTTTAGGAGTTAAATTTATAGAATTCCTAGTACACCCCTACGCACCAAGATCATCGTTCTTCCTGGAAACGTATGGGGAAGGTCTATGTCTAGCAGTGGTCTACTAATGATGGGGATAATCAGCCTAAAGAAGTTAGTTTAGTAGTAGTAGAGCTCTCAGTGAAGGACTCGTCCGGGGAAGTACTACCACCATGACTATTTTTGCGGCCAAGCAGCTTGCTGTGTTTCGATTTGAAAGGCCGGTGAAATTACAGGCGCATGAGGCTTATCCACCTGTATGATGCCTCAGGTTGATGGACGCAGAGGAGTGCATTGAAGGGCACGTTCCTAACGAACGTGAACTACAAGGTAATGCTTTGTTTTAGGCGATGGTAACCACTTAACATCAATGGGACATATACAACACACAACAACAAATTCAGTTTTTTTTTTTCAGTACTAACAGCAAATTGTATAAAAAAACCTTTGTACATAAACTCTAAAATAGATTTAATACTAGATTATATTGTTTTTGGTTGCAACGAAGTTGAATTTTGTAAATTTAATTTTATGTCCCATTGGTTTCCAGGCGGAAGTGGAAATGGAATCTCCGAAGGGCTGCGAACTGTACTCGGGAGAGTCATTGCTGCTGCAACCAAAGCAAATTGAACAGGAACATATGTCGGTAAGCGTTGGTTTTATTTATTTATCGATTTATTTATTACCATAAGAATTTACAGACCATAGTGTATAAGTAGGTACTTACGCATTTTATTTAAGAAAATAGAGTACACAATTTGGGCTTACAGTCCAAGGCGCCTAAAAGCTATAAACTAATCGAAATTATTAAATGTGTAACACAAAACAGACAGATAGGTAGATATTAAATAAGGCAAACAATCTAGTGAATTTAAAATAGAGTTCAAGAGATAGAAAAAAAACCGGCCAAGCGCGAGTCCGGCTCGCGCACGAGGAGTTTCGTACCATTTTCTATAAAAAAACGAAAAAAAATCCAGTTGGTTGTATGAGTATATTTTTATTCTGTTTTTTAGTATTTGTTGTTATAGCGGCAACAGAAATACGTAATCTGTAAAAGTTTCAACTCTCTTAACTATCAAGGTTTATGAGATACAGCCTAGTGACATACGGACAGACAGACAGACAGCGGAGTTTTAGTAATAGGGTCCAGCTTTACCCTTTGAGTACGGAACCCTAAAAATACGTCAATAGTGTAGATAACTCACTAGCTATAACACTCCTCAGCGTTCATCAATCTGAGGCATACAGGTGTTAAGCCTCATGTGTCTGTAATTACACCGACACCCATACTCTTCAAACCGGAACACAGCAAGCTGCTTGGCGGCAGAAATAGGCATGGTGGTAGTACTTCCCCGGACGATATGCCTGGTATTACAGTCGTGAGCCTATATTATTTATTAGTATTTCCTCAATGTGTATGTTTGTTTTCCAGGTGACGGACGAGGAGGGTAATCCGTTACATTTCACAATGCAGGACGGCACACGGCTTGCCATCACTTCTCTCGACGGGCAGTCCTTACAGGTAACATTTCTTATAAATAAAAAAAGTGTACATTTTTACACAATATCATCTAGCCCCAAGCTAAGCATAGCTTGTAATATGGGAACCAGATGACTGAGAGAATGCTTTTTTTTGTAAATACACACTTATTTTGTAACAGGATCATACAAAAAAAACGGTAGGAACCAAGCCGTAAGTTTCTTGCCGGTTCTTCTAGGCTTGGTCGCGAGGAACTGGCGCTTAGATTCACCTAGATTTAAGACGTTTCAAGATGATCCCTGCGGATATTACTGAATAAATGCTTTTTGACTTTGACTTTGAGAGCACAATATATAACACCCAGACGCTGAAAAAACATCTATGTTCATCACACAAAATTAAATGTCTGTTCTCGGTGGGAATCGAACCAGCAGCGCAGAAGGCAGGGTTACTACGAACTGAGCTGAGACGGCTGTTAAATTATATTTAAAACATAACAGAAATAACTATAAATACCAAGTACAACAGGCGACCTTTTCGCTAAAAGCGATCTCTTCCGGACCACCTTTGGATGGAAACGATAAAAACAGATAAATATGGCGGTATATGAAAAGATCAATAATATAAAGATAATAAACACATTTGTTATCAATTACCACATTTGACGCAGAGCAGTCCATCGTAGGGCACGTTCCTAAGGAGCGTGACCTGATAAGCAAGGTAACCACTTGACATCAGGTGGGTCATCTGCTTGTTTCATCAGCAACTCTCCTCTACTACTGTACTGATATATTTATTATCTACTATTTATTAACTTACTGTAATTTTCAGGTGATAACGCAGGATGGACAGACGATACCAGTTGAAATTAATGGATTTCCTCAAGATGGAGAGGTATGTTCGTTATTTTTAAATTATAAATTTAGTGAATAGAATAGAGAAAGGTATACTGAGATAGTTTGAGCTTAAAGAGGATGGATACAGGTGCGTGTGACACAAAATTTTGTCGACTGTTTTCTCGTGCAAAATAGAGATATCTCTCTGTCTACCTGTGCTAACAGTACATCCTTTTGTATTTTAGTTCTAACTTATCTTTTTTATTCCATGTGTAAAAATGCCCTCAAATATTAACCAATTTCATTCAAGTTTCCTTATATGCGACGACCGATGTGGCGCGGCGGGCGAGTGTCCGCCTGCGACGCAGAAGGTTGCGGGTTCGATTCCCGCCTTGGAATAAATGTTTGTACGATCTGCAAATATTTATTCCGGGTGTTCTGGGTATTTTCTATGTATAATAAAAAATATCTATGTATGTAATATGGTATTGTATTAAGTATATCAGTCATCTAGTACTCATAACACAAGCTCTGCTTAGCTTGGGGCTAGATGATGCTGTGTGGATTGTCCAACATTATTTATTTATTATTTATTTATGTATATTTTACCTGTGTCTTGCATGCCTTACTTAGTACAAGTGTTTTTATTTTGTTGTAGGAATCATCAATGCAGGATGTTTCAGTGCAACAAGTTAACTTAAAGGATGATGAGCCCAGTTCGCCCGTCACTCACTACTACACCATAGTCTAGCTCAATTAAACTAACGATTGCCTTTATTACCATTACCGTAAGATTGAAATTAATATTGATAAGTAAGTTTTGATTTAAGTAATTTTAATTATTGTGATTTGAACTCACCAGTCAAGCACAGATTTTTATTAAAAGCTGTCATTAAATCAATGCTTGTGCATTGTTTTAAAATAAGGTTGAATAAGGGTGCGTTTCCACTGACACGAAACTGAGCTGTGCAATTAAGAATAATCTGATGTAAACGCACTTTTAGGACAAAAACACACTAGCGCACAGTACGACGGAGGATTTAAAATTTGTCGAATGCGTTTTTGTATTGTCTAATCAAAATAACAGATCTGTCATCTACTGCTTAGTGCACCAAGAACGACAGATTTTCATGTACAATTGAATTAAATACTTTATTTTGATTACTAATAAAAAATATATTCGACAAATTTAAAAATCTAAAGCGCCTTCCCTGTGTGCGCTGGCCTTTAGTCAAGCTACACCTATCGCGTCCAACATATTTTATATTCACATATTGTACTACACATAGGTACATACGTAATACATATTGTAGTTTTCCAAGCAGAATGATATTCTACCCTAAATATTTATTTTTTAGATTTTATTCAAATGCTTAGCAATTTTCTACAAGCTTCGCATTCAAATAAAAAGCCATACCCGATCATTGATCTCTCTAAAAGTTTTATAATATTTAAATAATCGTAACTGATTTAATTTAATTTGAAACTATAATGGGAATTAAGCTTTGTTTTATAATTAAAATAAGTCCTTGTTAGCGTTGTTTGATTTTAGGTATTTAGGAAAATAGTAATAAAAATAATTTAATCTGATTCAGGTTTTCATTTGGTTTCACCTTAATATGCTTTATATATAGTTTTAAGTGGCGTCAGTGATGGAAAGATTGAGAAGCAATAGGCTAGCGTGGTACTGGCATGTTACCAAGATGATGAATATGAATGTAGATGGATGGGTAGAGGTAGACCAAAGATGGTTGAAAAATTAAAAGATGACATGGATAAGAAAGGAGTGCTGGATATGACAACTGTCAAAGGGGAGTGGAAGAAAAGAACATATGCCACCGCAAAGTGGGATAAGGACAGGAAGATGATGTACTGTTTTTCGGTTTAGGTAGGATTATAAGTAAAACGGCAGAGTATTATGAAATTCAATATTATTTCGTTATGCTTTTTAATACAATATATTTGCATACCATATACTATCGGTAGTATATTATTGATGACCAATCATTAAACAATGAAAATATGACATTCATCAATTCTCGTTTAACATTCTTTTAATAAATAGCTGTATACAAAAACAATTATTTACAGAATAAGGCAGTATAATTACCACGTAAAATGTGCCTTGTCTTAACTTTAGCTATACAAGCAGTAAAAAAATGGGAATTGAATAACGTTAAATGAATGTCAGTGAACGAATACAATAATCATCTTAATATTAACTCCAGTCAAATAATTACTAACGAGTTACATTATTACAATAACAATTAAGCGATAATTAGTTTGTGAACTTGTTATTTTAATATTTTCATAAGGGATACTTTCAGCTATAAAAAATAACGTATCGAATTGTGGCGGTTACTTTTGAGACAATTCTATTCATTTGGAACGTATCGACCGTCTCACTAACACATATGGCAAACATTACACTGATAACACATCTTATCGAACAAATATCGAACTAGCATATTACGCGCACAGAATGATCGAACGAAGCGAGATGATAAAGTTTGCCTCCACTCGTCCTATCACAGCGCCAGCGATGCACTTATCCATTAAATAACCAACGCAGTCGCCAGACAAAGCTCGACAAACTAATTACAACACAAAACACATCGAGCACAATCCAACATGATAAACTCTCAAACGAACCGCGAACGTAAAAACCCTAACATGATTCGAGTTACGATCTAAAACCATCCTAATGCCGGCGGCGCTGACCGACCGGCGAACTTACTAGATCAATATGACTCGTGAACGCCGGACTATTAGCGTGGATCCGCGAATTTTACAATATAGATGAGGATAAAATGCACTAACCGATTTAAAAGTAATGGACACTGGCACTAAAGCCCTACCTAGGCGTTGAACCGTAGAGAAGTCGAGTGGTGACTCGACTGCCGGCGACTAGATGAGTGGCTCTATATGACTAAGGCCATGTCTTTCTTACTCGGCAACTGAACCTTCTTGCCCTGCCAGAGGGAGTTGTGTATCGTGAACGCATCAATCGTCACAGTCAGGTGCTTCGTGTGGATTTGCGAGAAGCATTTGCTGCCCGAATTGTATCTGGAAACGAAAATACCGACTGTTATCACTATGATGTGTATTATTGTGTATGACTGTAGTCACTCTGGAGTTTTCTGTCTCTAGTCAATTACAGCCAAAGTTCAATGTAAATAGTACATAAATATTTTTTATATGCGTTATTGATTGAGTAGGTGTATTGATAAAGGTGATAAAAAAGAATCAAAATCGGACTACTCTGTAAAAAGTTATGCGTCATCAATCATCCCCTATTTTCTTACCCTTAAGGTTGGATTTTTTTTATAATTTTATATGAGACTAATTTTGGGGTATATTATTTTGAATAAAAAAGAATGTGAATGCAATGGGGGCTTGAAAAGTTATTGTTATAATTATGAGGACTTTTCTATAACCTTATGAAGATATCTCAAGCAGATTTATCAAGGTGAAAAAAAAATACTCACTTGAAGAATTTGTCGAACATCCTATCGTTGACGTTTTTAGGCCCGGTGCCGTACAACTTGGTGACCTGCTCAGAGTCCGGGCAGTAGCCATAGAGCGCGCGGAACTGGCAGCCAGCGTCCCGGAATAGAACCAGGAAGTGCTTGCTTTCAGAGCGCGCGATTTCTTCTAGCACTCGTCTCTTAGCCTCCGCGTTGACGGCGCCGGGAAACACGCAGTATTCGACCGCGTTCAGCATTATACCGCGGTTGGACTTCGTGGTCGGTTGCTTGTATAACCGAGGACCTGTGTGAAAACACCATTATTTTACGGTACTACTATATTTGTATCGTATTCAAAGCAGTTTGTAGCCTATGTAATGTACCTACTCGACTTTGTGATTTAAACTACCCGTAAATGTCAACATTCTACAGCTAATTTTTCTAGCTAATTTTACTAATGTGTAAATTCTATAATATCTTAAATCTGGTCAAAGTTTTTTTATATTGATTCTGTACTGCAAAAATGAGTACCTGTCTCGTATGGAATACCAACTACTGCTAGAATGTAAGTATGTACCAAATGTAGTATTTGGACGTACCTCTGACTACCCCCTTAGACAACATCCTCCAAACAGTCTCTAGTCTCTATCTACCGTGCCTGGGAATTAACGTCGTGTGAAGCTATTTAATTCTTTTACTTCAAAAATACAATGAGTATTGCTGAGTACCTGTATGTACTTAAATTTTGATGTTCAAAGATATTTTATGTACATTTTTGTATTAATTGCAAAATGCGTAGTGGATGCACAAAATAAATGGAGTGCCGTGAATCGAGTGTTAATTCAAAACGTTTGTGAGTAAGCGTATGTTGATGAAGCAACTCTTGTTAGATCAAAATGCTTTTATCACAAATCCATGCCTTAGAAATATTGTTAGAACTCTTCAAAAATTCAAAACTTGTTGGCATGACATCGCTTTTCGGTGTTTCAAGTTACTTTGTGATCTTAACTTCTCGCGTGGTCTAGATTACGTGTCTGTGAGTATAATCTAGCTACCTAACTATCTACTAGTATTGTAAGAGGACCTTTGGCAGAGCTGCGATTGGATCGATTGGATCTTGCTATGTGGACAAATTGGACAAAATTTTAGTTTCGTTTTTCAGTTGGCTTAAACTTTAGAAATTGCTAAGATAAATATTCATATCATTCTCAGTTTTTGTTGTTAATTAGGCATGACATTCAAAGTAGTGATATGAACAAAAAGAAATTAAAAGATGACAAAATAAATACATTAGGCGTACGATTGGAATCTCCCAAGATATAAACGTTATACATAAGTCACAAATGTAACGGAACTTCCACACTGTAGACAATCAGTTTACAATACTAGAACAGTATGGGGAATTACATAAAAATGTGGCCCATGTGAAATAACCCACGTCCGTAATATAACGTATTATTTCTATTCCCTGCAGACAGTCGTGACAATAGTAATTAATTATTTTATAATTTTTATTCTAATTAGCAACGCTGAATAGGCGCTACTCAAGAAGTCATAACACAGATCTAGGCTGAATCGCTACTAAATAAATCATAACAGACCTAGTTCACATTAAAGGTAACCGTTACGAATTTGTTATTATACCGGGTGTAAAAGGACCACTTCCAAATACTCCAGGAACGTATAAAGTTACCTACAACAAGGTCTTATAGAATACCACTTGGTTAACAGTCAAATACATTCAGAGTAATACGATTATTTTGCTGAAATTCCTATTTATCAACCAGCGATGTATTCTATACAGCGATCGATGACCGCGCGGAAGTGGCGACTGCAAGGGCAACGCGTTTTTCATTTTTTTTGTTTTTCAAAAAATCTTGTTTTGAATTCGCAGTTTCAGTTTTGGGAACTAATCTTATTACACCCGGTATAGACTAATGTAAAAACCTGTATTGCGAGAGACTGGTGCCTGTGGTAAGTTCGGAAAACCTGTGTCAGGTCACCAGGATGTTGACACTAGATAGGTAGATACAGTATTCACTTTATCGTAACTCTTATTGGCTAAAGAGAGCAAGTGAAAATAAACGTGAAATAGATAAGTGATAATGTAAAGAACTCACCCGAATAATCCATAATGGAGGAATGAGTGGAGCTGACATCGGAGGCATCGTCAGCGTGGTGTCGTCGCTTGCCGATGGCGCCGGGCAGTGAGCCGGGGCCCGAGCCAGCGGGCGAGCCCAGCGCGCGCAAGCCGGGCGAGGCCGCGCGTCTCGGGGGCGTCGCGCGACCCAGACCCGAGTCTATACAACACAGGGCTCACTGATGATGACCTATTCAATATACCATCACCTACGCACCCTATAATTTACGACCCTACCCCTGTACATGAAACATGTACATTTTTCTGTCTATCTCGCACGCTGATCGGCGGTGTCAGACTTTACACTGAGGTTAAAGTGATCTTACAACGGATTCTATGAAAACCATGTACTACTAACTTGAACCATACCCCTGAAAGAACTATATATAAGAAGCGTTAGCTACAATTTGTTGCCTGTCTCGCACGCAGATCGGAGTTACTACTCTCATTTGAACCGTTATAATTTAAAGAGTCATTTAGGTGGCAGCTTTGAATGGAATAGATATGCTGTTGAAAATACTATATTAATGTCCTGACAATTGAATTCGAGGTAGTAATATATTACTACACGGAATGTAGATGTTATTTTTTAACACTTAAACGTAGTGGGTAGTAAAATAACAGACAAACAAATATAACCCTTCGCCCTCTGATTGCGAAAACCTGTTCTGACCTAGACAATATAATTTTATACAGGCTAGTCACCTGCGACACAGGGAATCCTAGTTTTTTTTTTTTTTTTTTTTCGAACGGACTAAAATGCTGGTATAATCGCCTAGCGATTACCGACAGCGTTACCGGGCAGGGAATCCTAGTGTTCATCATACGTTATTATAAGTAGAAACCTATCAATGTAACGTATTTATAAGTTTAACTTTATTTTGGTGAATAAATGATTATTGTAGTCTTATTGGATTTCTGGAAACTTGAAATTCAAAGTGTGTCATAAAGACTGAAACCTGACTTTAACCTAACTTATGTCTAATACTAGACTTATGCAACCTTGATCAAACTAAATTATCATCAGTATCAATAGCCTATAGAAGTCAACGATTTGACATATATGATGATTTCATGGAATATATATCTATTGACTTGAGTCCACTGCTGGATATAGGTCTCAATCTCTATTCAATAGGAAAAACTCAAAATCCTTCTTCCTAGAAACGTATAGTTTAGCACAATTTTGAGTTTTTCCTATTTACTGCCTTTCCGTGATCTTAGCTACATCGTCGCTCATATGTAACCGAATGCCCAGTTTATTTGCTTCAATAGCTGTGGCCAAATCTACACCAGTATCTTCCTCTCGACAGTCCAGTATTTATCAGTCAACCCAGAAGATTACTTATTTTAAAATGTCTTCACATATTACCCAACATTTACACTAAATACGACACCAACATTTAATAAAGACATTTACTTAACACAGTAGATATTCTTTCACCAATGTTATGTAGATATTTAATCTGATTACATGCGTTTTTCCTCAACAAAATATTGAAATTTTGAAGAATTTTGATAGGAAATTGAACAAAGGTTAATTTAGACTGAAAGTTGAATTTTAAATCAGTACATTTACCCTGGTTAGTCATATTTCTTAGTTATTTTTGACTAGCATATCATTTAATTGTGTAGATATGTTTTATTTGAATATAACTATGAACTTTAATTTATAAGTAAATAATTATTTTTAATTTATAAAGCGCAAAATACTAAATGTCTTCGTGTACACAAACTACATACAGAATATATTATAACTTCTATGGCCAAGCAAAATAAAAAGGCAGAAATCAATATAACAAGCTTTACATTTTGTATTTTACGCATACATACACAATTACATCTAGCTTTTACATAAAACTAAACATATACAATTGGGTATAAATATATTTAGCTTATAAAAGCATAAAACACATTTACAACCATAAATTTTAATTACAATACTGAAAATGGGTAAGTAAGATTGTATAAGAGTGTATACACTTGAAAGAAACCTTTATATACGAATCTTTTGACCTGGAAGATTATTTTGGTAGTAAAATCAAATTAATTTTTACTTTTTTTACTTCAGTCATCTTACCACGGATCTATAATGGGAATCAAAATCAAAGGTATCAAAACTGGGTAATATTTTGTACTTTGTTTAGGCAACTAACAGTATTAAAAACCTTTACACTTAAATCGCGAAACCTTTTTTTTTAAGTCAAAACGTTCCAGAAATTGCTATTTTGTAAAACTGACCACAAGATTTTATTTCTATTCTGGTCTGTAAAACAACTTGTAGTACAATAATGTTTTCTATTTACTTCAATCAACTTACATAAGACCGTTTAATTTCGAACGAATATCCTCATAACTAAAATTGTGGAACACAATTTCACATAATTTTAGATTTACACCACACAATCACAAAGATCACAATTTTACACAAATTGTAATTTTAACAACAGTTCGAATTTAGAATGAGATATGAACGCAGCCGTTATGGTAGACGTTTATATTTTTATTATCGTAAAAAGGTAGAAATTCAAAAGGTTGTAACGTGTTTTATATAGTTACCAGACGATGTCACACCAACACCATAAAATAAAAGTCATGCTCTAACGACGAACCAAATAAATATAACGACACCGAGAACCCAATATAATACCACAACCATATAATAAAATATGTACTTATATAATTGCCGATGACCCAACTAAAAATAACGTGAAGTGCACAAGACGAAAGAACACTCGAGAGGTGACGAGAAATATACGTATTTATTTGTTAATTATAGAGCTTGGAATACGCGTTCGTATTAAAAATGTTTCAAAAAATAAATTATTGTAATTTTAACAGAATTTTACACAGTATTTTATTCTAGTCCAGAAATAGAATTTCCAGTCTATAGAAACCATGCATGAAGAATTTTAGATTCTTATTATATTTTTATAGAAATGATAGATAATTCATTTATTATTATAATCTTTGCAAACTCATCTCTCTTTCATATAAAAAAAATTACTTAATCGTAAATATGTGTGACTAAATAGAAATGAGCCACCTCCCGAGTGCAAAGAGCAACATAAAAGAACCCAACGCACCAAAGCGTCCGTACCACCGGCATTACCAACGTGAGTCAAGCTTCACCGAGTGGCCTCTCAAACTCTTACCGCACAGATTCATAAGAGAGCTTGACTTCCGTCCAGCCTTAAAGTTATTCTGGTAACTTGTATATTTAGACCTTCCACGTGCCGATTGAGGTTCCTCATTCACACGTTCTGAAATGTTTCCTATACATGACATAACGCACATGCAACGTAGACTCCGTCTCTCAAGGTATGCAGCAATGTGTCGCGCACAATCACAGGCGCACGAAAGCATGCATCGGTCACACAAGCTGGCTTCGATTTAGGCAAACAAAAGTAATCTCTAAAACGCGATATAAACTGCAATATAGAAACTAAACTTTATACAATCTCGAATCAATTTTAGTAATGCGCGGAAGGTCTAGCGGGGCGCGTTTTGAAATTTGGAAAAATAAGCTCAAATACCTCCGTCTCATCCAAATTGGAAGATGCAAACTACAATATGGCCAAAATATATCAAGCATAATTTTGCGAACCAATAGGTGTCTATATTGTCGTAATGAATGATATACATATAAAATATCTGTTCAAAAATAAATAATATTTAGACCAAGCTTTCTACTAAAATAATCAAATAAAGCCTTGTAAAACCAACTGTGGGACATTCGTAATAAACATTAAAAACTGGTGTCTTTGTTGTTCAATACAAAAAGGAAAAACTTGCTATAGGAACACAGTTCAAACAAAATATTTAATATCTAAAACATCTTGAACGGATAAAGTGTCTTCTTCATAAATATTCAGTTTAAGATGTTTACGATATTTTAATTCAAAAAGATCAAAAAACAAAAAGAAGCCGTGTTACCAAATTGTATAGAATATATTAAGTTTGTTTTTTGAATATATATAATTTGATAACACAATCAGCCGTTTAATCACACAAAATCTTCCAATTCTGTTTATAAATAACTTCTAATACATTTTTAGTATTCATTAAATAGGAGTAAAAAGGTCCAGACATGGTTTACCCGTTCGATCAATGATACCCCGAGATATAGGGTCGGCGTAAAAAATCATCTCGGCAAATAAGAGCTCACTTCCGAAGTGAGTTCTTATTTTATTTTGACAATTAGTGACATTATTTACTAAGTGACATAGTTGTATTAAAGTTGAACTCATAATTGTTTATAGTTTTTTCTCACTTCGTTAGTAAACAAAAGTAGCTTTAAGCACAGATTTTGTATGTGACCCGTCATCTAGGGGTATCATTGATAGTTTACCCTAGCAAGAGGTATAGGTCGACTGACGAACCAGAACCGCCTCTAGCCAATGTTTTTTCGAAGAGATTTAATTTCAGCTTTGTTTTCGAAGTGAACTTCAATAATATAATAATCGACATCTTTTTAACATGTATTTCAAGCAATAAATATTCTTTGACTTTGACTTTGATTACTGCCTAAATAACGTTGACCAACCCCACAAAACGCGCGACTGCAATGGTTAACCCTTTTTCGCGATCACACCTTCATTTAGACCCAGACCAAATCCCTAAACCTTATATTTCAACACCAAACTCAATCTTTAAAAATATTGCAAAAGTATCCGTTATTTATAAACAGAATGTCGATCAGCAAGACAAGAAGCGGCGGTTGTTAGTTAGCTGGCAGTTGGCGATGCACATACCTCGCGACGTCTTACAAGAGCCGCGACGTCCGAGCGGACCGCTCGACGCCGACCCGGGCGACATTCCCCCACGGTCCTCCACGGGAGAGTCTGGAACATTGTTAGTCACGGTAAAGCGAGCGTGGTGATATCCCTCAACCCTTTTATCATCCAACCAACCCAACGAAATAAAATTCAATAACAAGTGATATAGCCACGATGGGCTTGCAATTTGTCACGCATGGTATACCAAAATGTGGGTATATACCAAATGTAATTCTCATTTTAAGTCAACATAGTGTCGATTTGACAATTCGACACACGAGTTACGGTAAAGAAAGCCACTTCTTTGGAGTTCGACTTTCTATAGGAACGGAGATAAATAGCGGATCTTTTGACTTTAGGGCTAATATACACCAATGTCTATTGAATATTTTCTACATGAGAATGATCCTACTGTATTCTCAAACAACGTTCAAGCATTATTACGTGACGACTATGATATATGAAACAAAATGCAATGATCGCTGTAAAATGCATGAACTGTAAGTATATTGTGCACGATCAAAGCGTTGCAGTAAACAAAAAGGTTTAAAGGGAGTTTACCTCTATAGAGTCCGGCGCGTTCGGCGAGGCTGTCTTGCGAGCCGCGGTAGTAATCGCGACGCATTGTACCGCCTGCACGACCACCAGGAGGGGGAGGGGGAAACAAAAACAAAACTTTACGGAACCCGTTATGCTGAAACCTTCACTTCACCCTCGAATACCTCAAGTCGCGATTTTTTGACAGTTTGCAACTTCGATCAACTTCCTTATAAGTACACATTTCTATCACTTTATATATACTTTTCTCTCTGCTCAAAGGTTTGTTGGAAGAAAACTCTTTTCAGGGTTAAGCTCGCCTTTGTACATGTTTTTTGTAATAACTGTTTTGTAAATATTTCTGTGTGCAATAAAGAATTTAAGAGTAGAATCAATGATACCCTTATTTGAAGGGTCACATTCAAAATCATAGCTAAAAGCTGTCCGCGTGAACTTAGACAGCTACATGTGTTTACTAACGAAATGAGGAAAAAATTATAAACATTAAGTTCAACGTAATTACAACCATGTCACCTAGCAAATAATGTCAAAACAAAATAAGTGCTGGACCAAGATTATTTATTTTTGGGTCCAAAAATCTGAGTATCAAGATTGCTTTTACATATTTTTATATTACATTCACCTCACTAAGTTGGATTGGCCGCACTGGAGCATCATGTTATATTATTTTGTAAAAACACAAAAAACTATAAGAACCAAGCCGTATGTTTCTTGCCTGTTCTTCTAGGCTTGGTCTTGAGAAACTAACACTTAGATTCACCTCTTTATGAAACTATTCTGAGTAATTTCTTCGACTCAATGAAATACATTTTTCCTACGTAATTGATTATTTGTATTATGGTTTGGTTTCAGCATAACGTATTCCCGTAAATAAACAAAGGCGGCATGCCTCTAGCGAAACATAATTTTGCTACAAAAACAACATCTAGTGCAACTGGCTTGTGTTAAAGTGCAAAATGGTATTAAAACAACAAAATTTAAACAAAACATTACATCTATCAGTGTTGTTTTTATACTAAATGTAAACTAAGTTTTCAATTGTGGACGACTGTGATGTGCCGCGGCGGGCGAACGTCCGCCCGGACGCAGGAGGTTGCGGGTTCGATTCCCATCTGGGATAAATCTTTGTACGATCTTTAAGGTTAACATTTCTTGTCTGTTTTAACTTATCAGCATTAAGATCCGAGAATAGTTTTTTAGGTGACGCGTGCTGTACTCTAGGTTGGTAGAAGCTTGCACACGTACTCTAATCTTCCTCTAGACTAGTCAAGTTTCCGAGTATTAAACACCAACACTGCAGTCACCAATCCGTCTGTCCTACATGGTGACTATTTTTTTTTAAATTAATCATAACTAAGCATTGGGTTCCATCACACCTGATGGAAAGTGTTCACTACGTTCAATATGAACTGTTTTAAAAAGAAAGTTACAAATCCTTCAGAGTAGGAATCGCACCGACAATGCTTCCAGCATTGGCGACGGTGACCACTTACCATCAGGTTGGCCGTAAGCCAGTATGCCTATTTTTAAATAAAAAAAAATTGCAAAATATAATAAAATTTTAGACGTCCATTTTTCTTTTTTATATTATTAGGGATTTTATATGGTCCAGAGTGTACCATTTGCATTGTTCAGTTTGGTCTATTTTTTGGTGTAAGGTTTTGTAGAAGGTGTTGTATGTAGGGTGTACCTGCTAGGTTGGTGGAGGAAGGTTGCTTGGCAGTGAGCATGCCCTCAGCGGCGTGCAGGGCTCCGCTGTCGACGTGGATGGTCTTGGGGCGTGCGCGGGGCGCGGCGGCGGCGCGACGCACGCGCGGCGTGCTGCCGTGCCGGTCCAGTGTACCGCCTTTTAGTGCATCCATGTGCATCAAATCAGACTTGTCTAGCACCTTGCCCTGGAAACAACCATTTCAATCATCATTTTCCGGCCATTATCCCACTTTAGAAAGATTAAGTACTAAATCTTTTGACGCTTGTAACTTTCAAGGTAATCTGATTTTACTGTAGCATATAGGGTAACGAGCCTAGATAACGGCAAGATAATTCAGTATCAAACTTAACTTCGGACGCACGTTAATAAATAGTAGACATTAAACGCTTACAGCGTTTGTATGGACATAGTACCGACTTGTTTAACCTTAATATGGCACAACATGTTCTTTTGTTCCACTCCCCTCCATATATGAACCGTTATTGTTTAAAAAGAACAAGCATTTCAATATAAAAAAAAAAACAAAAAAGAAATTATTAATAACAATAATAATGCTGGACAATCCATATAGACTCAATTACTGATGACACACACTGATATAGACTTTCGTCTTGAGGCTTTGTAGTAACGGTGATGTAAAAAATTTTAAGAAATAAAAAAACTAAAAAACAGTAAGAAGTTATTGCCGCGAAACAAGTATACTACTAACCTCTCGTTCAGCCTCCTCGATGGCCTTCTTAAGCTTGTACTGCTGGAGTATAACCTCTCTTCGTTTGGCTTGTTCTTCTTTCCTCGCAGCTTTCAGTTCCAAGGCGGCTTCTTCCCGGGACTTCCTGGCGGCTGCGGCAGCGTCAGCACGTGCCCGGGCTTCATCAGCACGTTGCCGCCGTTGTAATGACATCAGCATTATACGCTCTTTCTTCCTCTCCATCTCTTCAGCTGAGTTCTGGAAGTACCATTTTTTTATGTTACTTGTTAATGGAACAAGCATATGACCCACCTGATGTGGTAATGGTAACCACTTTACATCAGTATATCTTACATAGTATGCCTCAGGTTGATGGTCGCACTACTCTGCGACCATCAACCTAAGGCATACTGGTGTTAAGCCTTATGTGCCTGTAATTGCACCGGCACAAACACCCTTCAAACCGGAACATGCTACGCTGCTTGGCTCTACTACTACTAAAACTATTGAAAACATTCAAAGAATTTAAATTACATCCTGTTCAATAAACATAGAAAAAAGAAATAGCGTCACGAATTTCATCTCCAAGCTCGGTAGATGTCCCCTAAGATCTTTTAAAGCTCATATTAAGATTTTTTTAGAATGTCTAACTTCTGCGTCTTCTATTTACAGCAACTACAAGCACATACGACGAACTTATAACTTATAATAAGTAAAGAATAGAATCTAAAATGGCGTCACCTCTCACTAAAACACATACTGTACGAGGTAACATAGGACACAGTTTCTTATTTTTGCAGTATCCTGGTTTATACAATATATTTCTAACCTTTTCATTTCTTTTCTTTCACTCGAACAGTATGTGTGAGAGAGAGATATCGATTTCGCAGCGCCATTTTAGATTCGTTTTTTTATTTAAACAGATTATACAATTATTTGGTTCAAAAATCCAATTATTACACAATTTACACAATTGATTCTAACGCCAGTTATTTACAGAAGCAATATTCTTACCGGATCAATATTAAGTTCTCCAATCACCAAAGCAGCAGGCTCGGGCGCCGGCGCCCTCTGAGGTCTGTCTCTGGGTGGTTCCCTCTCCAAATCATCAGGTCTCGCCATGTCCCTCGAAACCCTATGCACCACGAACTGTTCCTCTTCAGGCCTCAGTCTTTCGTTCCTCTCAACTCTATCGTTCCAAGTATTCTCAGGACTACGGTCTGGACTCGTGCTGTCAGACAGTTCTTTTCTAGGGGAGCCTTTTTTCGCCCGCAAAGGCGGTTTAGGTCGCTTGGGCTGTTCGTTATCAAAAGATATGTAGAATCCTTTTTCGTTCGTTTCTTCTGGTTTGTGGAAGGAGTTGCGTGTGAGGGACGGCCGCGTGGGGGATGGAATGCGATACGTTCTGGTGCCGGACGATATGTTCAATCTGTCGATGCCTTGCCTCAGTGCGTCGTCTTCCGCATTGCCTATGAAGGAGATGTTCTGCGGTTCCATGTCATCGGGCGTTGAGCGAGGGGCGATAGGAGTGTGAGGGGAATGCAACTGATGTAACGCGACCGGCTGCTCGCTCCGTCTCGGCTCGGGTAACGATCCTTGCCTTTGCGGAGTAGGAGCCCGTCTTTGAGCGGGTGGACTTCCCGAAACTGTATAAGAAAGATGATTGTTCGAGGGTTCCGAGCCATTCTGGTATCTATCCGTCGGATAGTGGACTTGGAATGGCTGGTTTTGGTTGCCGCGGTCGTGCAAGGTGAAGCCTTGTGGTTGCCAGCGGTCGGCAGGTTGCGGGGCCTGAGGCGGAGCTTGGGGGGAAGGGGAACGCCAGGTTCGTTGAGGACTTTCACGTCCTTGCTGACCGTATTGGTTGTTTTGCTGGTGCAGCTGAAAAGTATGAATAATACACTGTAACAGACTGATTGGAACCTGTTTAAGCTTGCTATCTTAACGTTTTAGTGTAAGTAGAACCCATCACCGTGAGATCCTGTGGATGTTACAGTGAGTGAATAAGTGCTGGACTTGGTAATATTTTACAATCAGATATTTGTTTAGTTCACAGTTCACATGAGTTTAGATTAGTTAAACGTTTCAGTCTATGATTTATCACGATCAGATGCAACACAAGCTAATCCTTTTCACAAACTGCAAAAACCATACCGGACAATCAAACGAGAAGACTTGACAATTATCTACCTGTAGCCCATCTGGTACTGATCCCACACACTATGCACCAACCTGCCAGCTCCTCAGCGCCTGTGTCGCTCGTGGTACGCCTCAAGCCTACCACCATATGTCTTGACTCTCCATCAATCTCCCTGTAGCCCGCCTGGCAGTGCTAGAGGGTAAAGGATACCATATTCTGTACGAACCTGCCAGCCCCTCAGCTCCTGTGCCTGGCTCTCCTGGTGCGCCTGAGCGTGCTGTGCCCATGTGCGTCTGGGCGGCGGTGGTGGACTGTCGTGCAGGTAGAACTGCCGGCTGCCGTCTATCTCCCGGTAGCCCGCCTGGTACTGCTCCGGATACTGCGGCTGGTAGTACTGCGGAATGTGCGGCGTGGAGCCGAAGTTGCCGAGAGGCATCCTCGAGACGTTCTGCTGTGAGCTGAATTGGCTGTGCTGGAATTGTGATGCGCTCGTCAGCATTTTTGCAAGGTGCAAATACTTTAGATTACATACGTTTCTACTTTATAAAAGATTTTAAATATACTGTTTTTAAAATTAGAATTGTTTTGAATTCTGATTAAATCGATTAATTTTGATACTAGTTATTTTACAAAATACATTTTTTTTTTCTTTGTTCATATTTCAAAGCAATGCTCAAGTCTGAATTGCAGATTCATTAATAGTTTCTGAACCCAAATTTGAGTGTCTGAATGAAAAAATAAATACTTTCTTTATTAGCTAATAATCACATACCTACACATATACTGTTGTAAATTTTTTTTTATACTGGTCGTATGTAATCTATAGTACGTGATAATAGTGATAGATGGAAGCACATGCTGGCTCACAGCTCATATATGAGGCATTCGAGGTGCCAAGGTAAGCAACCGTTATGGATATTAATGGTACATGCTAATGCTGGGTGTTGGCGTCGTCGACAAGAAAGGAGAGTTCCAGTAGAATTTATAACCTCAACTTCCCTGTCACATTCTATCTCACTCACACTGTTCAAGTGCAACCGGAACAAAGATATGCAGAATCTAATTTCACAGACATCGTTCTATCCCGCTCATGCTCCTCCCCATCTGTTCATGCGCAACCGGGATGCAGAAACACTTCAGAGTCACAAAGATCTCTATTGTCATGATATTACGTGCCAGCTTCTTATTGCAAACAATTAACCAATTCAAATCATTCATTTTTAAAACCAGACAGAAAATTAGACCGCTGGCTTGACAGTAAAGTATAAAGAAATCCTTAAAGGAAACTTTTAATTTTTAATTGCCTGGAAAAGGTGGTAAGTTTAAAATTAAAAACTTACCAATTGTGGAAT
Source organism: Electrophaes corylata (assembly GCA_947095575.1). NCBI lineage: Eukaryota > Metazoa > Arthropoda > Insecta > Lepidoptera > Geometridae > Electrophaes > Electrophaes corylata. The sequence goes on along the minus strand of OX352700.1, from coordinate 12,853,851 downwards.
GTTTTGTTGATACTGTTGCTGATACGGGGACTGAGGCATTTGTTGCTGGAACATCTGATTTTGTTGCTGAAACAACTCTTTCGCTTGTTGCTGCTGGAACAAGTCCTTAGCCTGTTGTTGTTGAAATAACTCCTTAGCCTGTTGTTGCTGGAATAGCTCTTTCGCTTGCTGTTGCTGGAGTAACAACTCCTTCTGTTGTTGCTGCAGTAACAAGTCCTTCGCCTGTTGTTGTTGCTGCAACAATTCTTTCGCCTGCTGCTGTAATTGTTGTTGCTGCTGTTGCAACTGTGCTTGTTGCTGCTGCTGCTGTTGCTGTTGTTGTATCTGGGATTGCTGGCTGGCGAGTCGCGCGATGTCACTCTGAATATCCTGCAGGCTGGAGTTCATTCTGTAAATGTTTTGTGTATTCTTCGAATGGGGATACTTGAAGGCAAAGTGCCTTTGATTTTAATGAGTCAAATGGATTGATTTTGTGAATCGTGTAGATGAAAAGTGAGGGCCTAATAATAGTGTAAATAAGTGATTGACTAGCATACAAAACATATACATATTTACAAATAAAACATGCATAAATTCACGATATTTGCTTTCCTTGTAAAATGTTGTCTACTCATTATTTCTTGCAGTAGATAGTAAAGTTCTTAAAGTAGATATACGTATCTGTGCTAACATTGGTAGCACCAAAAACCCATCTTACTTTATCTCATGTGATAAAAAGAAGTAATTTGTCTACAAAATACTATAATTATTAATAACATGTGTTCATGTCACGTTGCACACCTTAGCCCGGCTAGTGATATGTCCATCACATAAATGATTGCATTAAATTATATTTCTTAAGAAAACTGTATATAAGAATGATATTGATTCTTACTTGGCGATCGACTGTTGATATTGCTCCATTACTACGTTTTCTACAGCTTGATTTTGTGGTGGGTCAGCAACCATTTCCTGTATGTGAAAAAAATCATGTAAATTTCTTTGTCAAATAATAATAATATATAAAGCGACGATGGGCAGCCTAGATGCGTTTCTATCAATCCGCTACAATATCCTCTTCATCTGTCAAAAACATTGGAAAATGGGAATAGACAGCAAATAGGGCTATTAATAATTTCGAATGTTCTTGATGCATTACTCTTGTGCGGGTCACCAACAAGGCGTAGAATATAATTTTGAATAATGTTATACATACTTTCATGCAATTGAATGTCAAACTCATGCCTTAAGACGCTATCCCAACCTAGATTAGCAACTCAGTTACTCGTACATTTTCTAATTTATGTCATAATATGGTGAAATTAAAATGGTGATTTCAAGTCTCTGTGACCAGTAGTTATGGGCTGTGTGTCGTCTTTATGTCCGTCTGTCTGTCAGTCAGTCACTCAGTCAGTCAGTCAGTCAGATATAGATGGATTTCCTTTAACCTGACCACAAATAAATTCTATAGGATAGAATTTTAATATGAAAGAAACATGAAATATGATTGTTTTGCGGCTACCTTTCAGCTGTAGTTGCTATCAAAGCGTGATTGCAGCTAGATTTTGTATCGATTAGTGATCGTAGAACGAAACAATAAACTTTATTGTGTTGTAATATGTTTTCCTCAGGGTTCGAAGAGAAATGCTATCATTTTCTTCGGCTTAAAATTTTTTTTAGTAACTCGACTAGATTTAAAACTATATATTTTTATTCACTTGGTATTGTCAAAACTGTTTGTCGAATGATGGACAGTTGCCATAGAGAAGAGAAGAAGAACTCTGAATGTCTGATTGCAACAAAGTGATTGAAACCCTCTCAGCCCCTGATGACATTACCTGATGCATCGTCTGTTCCGGCTTCAGTTCGTCGTCTGCCGGCGTGCGTGCCCCTTTGCCCTGCAACACGCGTGCCCTCCACCGTAACACAAAGTACATGCACTCGTCTATTGGTATACACAGGACTTTATGTACCTTCATAACTCTTAGTTATTCCCCTATTTAAAGAGAATACCAGGTATCAGCAGTCCACTGGTTGAAACCTGGTATCGAGCTTGATACTATATTAAGACCACGTTTTATAATGAGGCTGTTATGGTCTATTTCTTTCTGAAGCAGATTTTTTAGTCTTTGGTGTGTACTCATACTGGTGTTTGACTTGATTAAAAATTATTACAATTTATTTACTTGACACTGGCAAAATTGTCTGACGAATGACGAAAAGTTGCTACACAATGATGGCAACAAATTTATCGGCCATTTTAGTTAACGAAGCTTTCAAAGATTCAGGTGCCACTGAGGATTGTTCTTAGAACAAGAGTACATTAAGATTTGATAATAAACGCCCTGTATACCAATAGACTACCATGCTGTCAAAAACAGTAAAATGAAACCTATTCATACAATTACCTAAGTGCTATATTGCAACAACCGGTATCTATCGTGATTTTGTGGTGGTGAGATAAAGGAATTAGGAAATTTTACTCGATAGTAATGCCAATTTGTACATTGCAATGAGTTTAGTGTATTCAGTGAGTTGTTGAATAAAATATGATAAGTAATATAACAATAAAAGATTATGACTTATAAAAGAAAGCATCTATTTTGTTTCGCCAAGTTAAGCTACAATTTTTCAGCAGCTATTTTAAAAGCTCGGACGAAATACAGACAAAAATGATACCTATTGCAATGCGCTAAAAGTGAAATTTCAAACTTACAACTTCAATGGTTCTTTTAAACGAGTTTTCGACTAAGCTGTAAGCATGTATGGACTAATTTGAGTTTACAAAAAATATATAAAAAAGGAAAACTAAATAGGGGTTAAAAAAACCCGGCCACTCACCAAGGAGGCCAACTGGTATTGCAAATATGCATCCTAATAAATAAAAACAAATTATTTTTTATTAGTTCAAAGAAGAATTAAAAAAAATATTAGTTACAGTGTGATTTTAGTTATTTTTTATAAAACTAAGTTCAATTCATAGTTTTATAAAAATGTGTGTGTTCTGTTACGTTATTATATTTTATAGATATCGGTTTATATTTTATGCGTTTAGTTACTACTATTAAAACATGCTTACAAAACAATACTTAAAACGCTTCAACCCAATTTCACCTACAATTGAAAACACAAATCATTCAACTTACAAACCCTTTACCCACTAAAAGTGCATTTCGTTTCAAACTACTAAAAAACACAATCAAACCAATTACTTAAACAAATTAGCTGCGGGCGACTGTCCGGCTGAGACTCGAGTGGTGCAGGTTCAGATCCCGATAAAAACAAAACACAATCGCCCTCACGCAGATAGATAGACGCAACTCCCCTTAAAAAACTACACAAGTCCTTGTACCTAATTCCATAAACAATAATATCTTTATGCGTTACTTCCATAGAGAAAACTAGAATACTGGCAGACCAATCAAACAAACTCACCCTAGTAACAGCTTGCAAGAACGCCTGTTGTCCCAGTTGCTGTCTTTGTCTATTCACTTGCATTTCCATTCGTCTCTTGTCCTGCTCTATGCGTCGCCGTTTCTCTTCCAGCTTCAGTCTGATATTATTGAGTTGTGCCGCCATCGCACCGCCCGGAGATCCCGATATATCATCTGTTAGGTCGTCACCATCTAAAAACAGTTGTTTTATTAGGGTTCCGTACCTAAAGGGTACCCTATTTACTAAGGCTCCGCTGTCTGTCTTTCCGTCTGTCACCAGGCTATATCTCATAAACCGTGATAGTTAGAAAGCGGCAACTGCATCATCTGTGAAATTTTCACTCGCACAGAAATTGGACCGGCACCCACACCCTACAGTACATACATGTGTATCACTGCTTAGCGGCAGAAATAGGTACAGGCAGTGGTAGAACTTCCCCGGACGAACTCTTTCGCAAAGAGGTTAACCCCCAACAATGTAAGACTTACTTGGCTGCTCTTGTTGCATGAACTGCTGCTGCCAAGTAGTGGTGTTTGCGGGTGGGGTTGAGAAGCTCGTTTTCCGCCTGTCTGTCTGTTCGCTCTCACTATCTCCGAATTGCAACCCTGTACATTACACATACTTTTGTAAGTAAAAAAAAACCTTGTACACGCAGATCTAGCATTTATGAACTTTAAATCAATAGCCATAAAAGCTTATTTGGAATCAATTAGGATTGAAAATGATTGCTAGGTCTGCGCTAATTCCAACTAATATTGACAGTGTGAATAACTTATTTATGACCGGTTGCTTCTCTACAAGCGTCCATCAGTTGATTCCTCATCGCGTTGTAACAGTGTAAGTTTAGTAAGGAGAGCTCATCCGGTAGACGAGTACCAACAGTACTAACGGACGCCCGTAGAATATAGGCACGGGCGTTAGTAGTAAACAAAACAACTAAGAAAATCGGAGTATGTGGTCTTCACTAGTTTAGCAGCCATTTTTCGCAGACAGAAATATTTCATAGTAAAAAAATTCTCTTAAACTTTATGAACCAAATGTGCTTACAATTCTGTCGTTAAAACGTGACGCTAAACATAATCTAGTTTTAACAAAGAAAGCGCAATCTGGGCGGGGCACAATCTACGTATTTATCTGATAGCTAATTTAAAAGTCAACCGAATTTTATCATGTCAATTAAAACCTTATAGCTTGTGTTTAAACTTGACTATTTAAATTACGTAAATCGGCCTTCTAATTGTAAGCTTTTATAAGTTGTATTGCAAGAAATACGAGGACAACGCTGCCAACCATGCAAGAAGCTAACTAAGCAAGCGAAATATTATTATTGAATACGTGTAACGTGAAGTTTAAACTTTTTGACGTAGTTTGGCGACTTTTCTGCAAAAAGTAAAACAATTGAGTAAGGATTTGGAAACATAATTTTTAACTCCTAAAAACTGACTTAGGTCACAGAATCAGATTTTAGTACAAGTAGTATTGTTAGGTGAGTATTTTTATTCTTGTTTAATACTGTTATATGTAGTTACAAAATATCTTAGATTGATTATCGAAGATTCACTTGTTAGTTTTTCCGCCATCTTGGATTGTGACGTAAAATATCCAACATGGCGTACGTCTTCTAGCAGTTAAGTTTTTTGATCAAATGTTGTTATTGATAAGTTGTCAAGTTCGGGCTGTGTGTCCTCCTATTTCCGCAAGCTAGCTATGAACTACAAACCTGACTGGTCGCCATTACTCCTAATCTTGGTGAGGTCGGCGAAGCTCGTCGTTTTGGTTGCGTCGCCGTCGGTCGAATCTCGGTCGTCGAGGTAGAACCCATCTCCGCCTCCTTTAAAATAAATAAATATCTTTCTTTAATCATGGGTCATATAATTCATCTTTATTTCAGCAATTCCGTGTTTCAGAAAACATTTAAGACTGACTAAGCAATCATTGAGCCTGATAGAGGCGTTTGGACAGTCTAAAAACTGACACAAGAGTTGTACCGTTTTTTTCCTGGGGGAAATGCTATACACATGCTTCCTGCTGCATGCTGACTCGGGGAAAGTAAAAGGAAACAGCCTCGTCGTAAATCTTTAGTGCCGTTTGTGATTAACCAGGAAAGAATGAGTAAACGTCATTCCCGAGACCGAATGAGTGAACGTAACTTTGTTCGTAAAATGGCTCTGGTTCAAGGTGATAGTATCACTGCTGTCTGCATCCGCTAAGCTTGTGGTCGTTAGTGCCGTTTGTGATTAATCAGGAACGAATGAGTCAACATGCCTTTGTTCGTAAAATGGCTTTGGTTCAAGTTGATAGTGACGCTGCTGCTTTGGCTTCAGAAAGCGGGTGATTGACCAGGAACGAATGAGTGAACATTATTACTGGAAACGAACGAGTGAACGTGCCTCCGTTCTTAAAATGACTCTGGTTCAAGTTGATAGTGACGTTGCTGCTTTGCTTACGAGAAGCTCGTGATTGACCAGGAACGAATGCGTGAACATTACTACTGGAACCGAATGAGTGAACGTACCTTTGTTCGAAAAATGACTCTGGTTCAAGTTGATAGTGTCGCTGCTGTTTTGCCTTCGCATAGGGCTGTCGTTGGAATGTGTCGAGTTCTGACGTTCGAGCTTACGATCGTCAGTGCCGTTCGTGAAGTCACCGTGGATGAACTGCATCGAGCCGCGGATGTCTTGTCGGGAGGAGCGGAGAGGGGGATTGTAGGTATCTAGTGGACCTGGGAGAAGAAATATAGGGTTTAATATTACCTAGTGATTTTGTACTTTCCTCAAATATCACATATTCGTGAATTTGAGCTATATTTGATATGAAAAAGGGCGATATAAACACCTAAGCAATGTACCGAAATTATTTTTTTCTTAATACGTGCCAAAAAATATTTAAAAATAACTGACTTAGAATGTAACTCGAATTTTTTACTTACTTGCTTATCTGAGATTGCTTGTATAACTTAATAAATCACAGTTCCTTTTATCAGTTTTGTTTAAAATGAGTTTAGGACAAATATCTACCTATACCAAATATAAGAATCTTTGACCAGACTGACTGACTGGGATATAGACAACGCACAGCCTAAACCACTGGTTGTAGATACTTGAAATTTTCAGAGTATATTCGTCTTGGTACGCTGAGGTGTATTAAGAAAGGAATTCCCGAAATTCAACCTCTAAACGGGTACAGCGAGGGTTGAAGTTTGTATGAAAATAGCTTTACGTGAACAAAGTCGCGCTCGTTTCGCTAGTCTTATCATATAGTGTAATACAAACCTTACTTTAAGTTTAAAAAAAAACAACTAAATCTATTTTAAAACTAGTCTAAATTACCTGCAGGCGCAGATATCTTCCTAACATTAGCCAGCGTCGCTAATTCCTTCTCTGGGTTCTTGCCCGCGAAGTGTAATCGATCCTGCGACCCACCAAAGTTCTCCACCGTGAGCTGACTGTCTTCTGTTATAGACGAGCGCCTCGACCGGCGACCCGCGAAGGAACCCTCGCGACTATCCGCCCAGTTAGACGGTCGACCGGCAGTTCTTGCTTCAATCACTGGGACAGAAAAATACAACAAAATAAAATACATTTTGAGTGGAGGGCACTAGACCGCGCGGTAGGTCGCCCATGCGGTGGATCGACCAGGTTAAGTCTGCGGTAGGCGGCCCCCTACATGAGTGCTCTAGAATGGCAGCAAGCCGGGATGGATGGCGGGATATCGTGAGGCGTGCCACTGCCCTAGACAAAAAAATAAATAAAAATAACATGATGACCACGACCGCTCTGCCAAGAGCGTAACGACTAAGAAGAAGAAAATACATTTACATGTATTTTATTCAGAACTTTTTATATAAGTAGTTTAAACAAACTAGTAGTAGCAGAGCTCTTTGTGAAAGATCTCGTCCGCGGAAGTTACTACCATGGTAGTACTTCACCGGACTACTAGGCACAATTCTGTGGTTTGAAGGTTATGGGTGCAGGCTAAACGCCTGTATGCCTTAGGTTGATGAACACAGGCCATTTCATCTTAGGGAACGTTCCTAACTTACAAGGCATGATAACGGGTCACATACAAAATATGATAGTTACCACCGCAGATCAAGGTCCGTCGCAAATCACCCACATTGATCTTTGCTGTCAAACATAAGTTTGAACTTGTATGTTTAGGTCTCTCTTCTAAACCATAGAAGACAATAATAATAATAATAATGCTGGACAATCCACACAGCATCATCTAGCCCCAAGCTAAGCAGAGCTTGTGTTATTGGTACTAGATGACTGATATACTTAATACAATATATTACGTACATAGATATTTTTTATTAGGTATACATAGAAAATACCCAGAACACCCGGAATAAATATTAACATTTATCCCGAGGCGGGAATCGAACCCGCAACCTCTTGCGTCGCAGGCGGACATTCGTCCGCCGCACCACATCGGACGACAATGTTTTGATCATTCTCTTCCGAAACACCACTAATACAGGATATTGAGCCTTATTACATAATACATAAGCCTGAACTTACAATGATCATCGTCTCTCCGAGCCATAGAAGACAAAGTAGTTATTCCTCTCCCTCGATGCACTACAAAGTCGTCTCTTTGTGGACTGCAACTCCGTCGCTCAGGCGTAGAGCACGCCGACCGGTTAGACACGGTCCGAGGGCGGGGCCCACAAGCGGACGGCGAACGCGGCACTGGATATTGACAGTTATTGTTAGAGATATAAGCTGGGAAATTAAATGCGTTGATGTATAAATTGCAAAATTGATTTATGATGACTGATGATCCAAAATTGGCTTATTTTTGGTTTTGTGTTTACCATTTACCTACACTCGGATATCAGAAAGATTTTTATAATACTTTGAAATTACAAACCCTATGATACATACAACCATTTTGTATTTAAATTGATCTTCTTCTTGTTTTATTGTAAGTTTTAATCTATTTTTATGTCACCAAAGTTTTATTTGAGTAAACAATAAATACACAAACAGTCAAAAATAACTTCATTAAACCTTTTTTTACAACATGAATATCAACCATACTTTATTCATTTATTTATTGAGCACCAACAGCTTTTTACAACAAAAAATAAACACTAATTAACTTTAGAGAGCCAATTACTTTAATTACTTTTGTGATGTAATGGCACTAACTACAACAAGCAAAAAAATCCTGCTTAAAAACGTTGCGATCAAACATGGCTCATAATCCCGTTAATTATTGTTTGTTTGTAAGAGACAGCAATACTTTATGAGACTATGAACTCAATAGTCTTTCATTAAACTTTAAACTTGCATAAAAATAAAACAAACAAGTATTTTTGAACAACAATGACTGTGTCAAACAATACTCACTACAAGTAGTGTGTGACTGTGACTTAATTGACTACACTACTGTGCAATTTTTTATCAATGATTGAAACTAACTAAATGACGGTAAACCTTCTAATCCTACCATGTTTGATTCTGGGAGTCCTGAGGACATAATGTCAACGACTCCAAAATAAAAAAAACTTAAAAACAATTATAAAAGCAAAAGAAACCCCATGCTGAAGCGCGAATCAAGAACAAAGCGATCATAGAAACCAATGAGTTATTGCGTTTGTTAACAAAGCACAGTGTAAAATGCTCGAGAAAGAGACAACTTACGTGAAGAGTGAACAAAAATATACATACCTACTATAAAACACACACATAAATAAAAGACAAAACACGCAGGACACACACAAGTGGATGATTCGTTATTCCGTGATGACTTCCGATTGAAAACAACGTCGGGGAAGGCAATGTGTTAATTTTCTCTAGTGGTATTTCATAACTATGAAAATACGTAGAACAAAATTCTAACCCAGATAACATAAAGTTAGTATATACCAAAATGTATACTTTAACTTTATCATCAGTTTTTCAGCTGACATGAAAGTGCCAATTTTAAGGATAATTATAAAGTAAAACCTTGATAAAATGACAGTTTTTTGACCATAAAAGTTACTTTGTGGTAACTTTAGCATCGTGCGTATCGGACAGACTTCACCAAGTCTACTGCGTTCATTTAATACTCTGCGTACAATAAATACTCTGTGGCAGTCTGCCTTAATGTCAGATATTTTCCTTAGAAAATGATGAGATAACCTGATAAGAGCAAGGGTATAGTGCACAGTTGCCTTCCCCACACGTTGACATTGACAGCGGTACCTGTAAAGGGCGGCATGGTGTCCTCTCCGCGCAGGTCGGGGATGGGCTGCGAGGGCGGCGGCGGCAGACACCGCCTGTGCCGCACGCCGTGCGCGTTGCACAGCTCGCGCGCTGCCAACAACGCACGTCACCAACCGACCGACACTCACCCTGTCTCACTTCACTCTACTTGTGCGCATTCGCTTCTCATTGAGACCTCACACAATACGCGATAATTCTGGACGTGTAATTACTCGATTTTTGAAGTAAAACTTCTAATGCGACTTCCAACAGGGTTGCGTTAAACGTTTAACGCTACCATGGAGGGGGTATGAAAGCACTGTTCTTTCCACCAACCTGAGACATACTTGTGTTGTAATTTCACCGGTACCCACACCCTTATACTGGAACACAGCAATGCAAGCATCATTGCTTGGCGGCAGAAATAGGTACGGTGGTAGTACTTTCCCGTACGAGCCCTTTCACAAAAAGCTCTACTATTTTTTCTATCTATTTCACTAGACACCTTTACGTGCCACTATTTAGCCCTCAAATGAGTCTCTTATAGAACACTAACTGCTGCCCAGAGTGGGCATATTCCAAATGTTATATTTGGACTATTATTTCTAACTACCCCCTTAGACATCTTCAAAGGAGGTACCTACTGGATATTAAGTAATTTGTGCATAGTTCCTGGGTTGCTGTTATGAAGTCATGTTCCGATACACCCCACAAGCAACATTGGTAGCAGTGATAGTTATAGTCGCTGTAAAATATTTGCCAATTTACAAATACAAAATGAAATACGTGCTGATAATATTGTGACCAATAAAACATTTCCGCAGAAGCTAAGAGCTCCATTGCAAAAGCAAGACAGGGTGACAACATAGAAAATAGAATCTTACACGCTAAGCAATACCGTTCAAATCAACTTACCTCTCACACATCAATCTGTCAGATAACAAAATCCGCTCCTGTCAATTCTAGCATCAAAACAAATCCTGTGTATGCGAATATAGAAAATGAAGCTTATACCGCTTCGGTGAAGGTTTATTTTAATAAATTAATTAAATTAGTACGCTATCTTTGATATTATGACCACATACTCCCATTACAAGGCTATCATGCAATACAAGGGCAATCAGGGTAGTTGTTTAAACTCACCACTTCCTGGATGCTTGACGGCTTTCACCGGGTGGACTTCTAGCATGTTGAAGAGATCGGCGAGCATTGCTACTAGGTTTTGACGCATTGATCTGAAAAATACAAGAACATTGATTGATTGATTGATTGTATTTTTGATAGGTTTAATAGAGAAATAAGAAGGAGTTCTTTGCTATAACTTTTTAAACTATCATGGTTTTGATCAATATTTTGGATAGAAACGGGATATTTACCATGATTTTTGAGTTTGATTGTTTCCCGATATTTCGGCACAGTTGCATGCGCCATGATCACGGGTCGAACTGAAGTCTTTGGCAAGTGGGTCTAATGTTATTGGCAGACATAACGGTCTACCCTCTTCCGCACTCGTTTTTTGCAAACGACACTACTACCACTGGTATCATTCTCATTTTTTATAAATTAATAACCAAGCATTTAGCTGCCATCACACTGGATCGTGACTGGAAATTTTAGTTGATCACAAACTTACATCGTTTATACTATTAAAATTTATACAATTTATTTGAGTAACAATGACTTACCCTCGCATATACGTCACATCTTCAGGCAACATGTGAAACACATCGTGCGGTAACGCGCTACGGCAGAATTCGCGCACCAACATAAGATTGTGCAAGCAGTCTTGAATCGAAGCCATCCGTCCCACTCGCACCCGCTTTCGTGGGAGCGCCTCGGGGCAGTAGAAAGAGACAAGTGCAGCTAGCGCGGTACCGTCGCATAGCTCCTGCAGGTTAGTGACTATAGGAACCTGCATGCATGCCTCCTCCTGGAAATATTTGTAAACAATTTAGTTTTTATTGAAAAAGAAACAGTCTCACGACTTTAATACCCAGGCACGGTAGACATCCCATCAGAGCTCTAAGTACCAAGTAGTACTAGCTCAAGATTCTTTGGGGATGTCAGAAGTACGTTCAAATAATACATTTGGCACATACCCACTTTTTGCATGTAGTTTGTTTTTCATACGTGACAAGCCCATCGCCGCTGCTAGAATACTTAGATTGGTACCACACTGGAGCTTCATTATTTTCTCTTTCATTATTATTTTGTAACAGGACCATACAAAAAACGATAGGAACCAAAACGTAAATTTCTTGCCGGTTCTTCTAGGCTTGGTCGCGAGGAACTGGCGCTTAGATTCACCTAGATTTTTCACCTGCTGATCTAGTTAAAACCTCAGAGCACTATGCTTCTATCAGGTGTGCGTAACTTACCTCGGCTTTATTGAGCGCTGAGCAAGCCGCATTCACCCAGCACAGGATGCCGTCTTCGTGCGGTATGCTCGAGCCAGCGGCGGGGAGGGGTTGACTCGTGCCGAAGCGCTGCGCTGCCGCAGACACGCGGTCTAACGTCACAACCTCGCGAGCGTACAGCACCATCAGTGCTTCTATCACAGACATGTGTGCGCCCTGGAACGAACATACGTAATAACATTACGCATAATACCACCCTTGTCCAAAAGTGACGAGTCGAATTACAAGGTTGATACGGCTTTGTCCCATGTGCTGTAAGATTTGGTCGAGGTGAACCCGACTTAGAATAGGATCCCTTCATCACCTTCCGTGAATGTCGTAGAAGGCCTCTGACATCTGGTATGTCTGAGGTTTGATACTCCAAGCAACAATAGATAATTTGTTTTCAGAAAGAACTTCTGGACGTATTCAAAACTGTGGCACGGTTATATCAGGCATGACATGATTGCTCATAAAAAATAACTTTTCAGTCACTCTGAGTACTTTTTTGGTAAGTCAATCCATCAATATCCAATGACATGATTTATGACACTATCATAAAAGAGTGACCAGACACCAGATGGTCAAACGCGTAGACGAATGTATCCAGTAGCCCCACTCAATACTGATTGTTGACCAAAGTATACTGATTGTTACACTCTGGTCGATTATACAGTAATTTTTGATTTCATGGGGATTGAATCGAAATAATAAAAGTTCAGTGCTAGGGATTCTGGTTTACAGATGTGTACGTAGGAGAGAGAAGGTAAGGAGTGGAAGATAATTAAACTTACCATTTTGAGCGGGTTGTTTTGTATAAGCACAGTTTCAGTGAGTGCGCAGTCGGGCGGGTCTGGCACATGGACACCCTTCCTCGCGAGAGTTTGCAGGATGTTCCAGTGGTTCAGGCTATGGTAGTTCTGGTCTGAATACATGTTGGCCAGCGCCAAGCAGTACAGCTCGGCGTTGGCCAACCCGCCTGATATCGGCGGCTTCAAGTGCTCCTGATCCTGGAAAAGATGGAGATACCAGTTTCAAATGATGTGGTAATAAAACTAATAAATAATGTATGCCTTCCAACGAGAAATTAATATCACGAGCGACCTCGGGATCCTACGACAAACATGGGATCAACGGATGGCATTTAGAATCTAAGTGTAAGAACCAACATGGAAAAAAATATGGTATTCGGCTATTCGGAATCTTCGAATAATCTCCAGATCCAGGAATAGTTATTATGTAGTTCGCTAGATGGCGCTACAGTCGCGACTATCTTTTTATTTGTTTTCCATCGATGCCTCACCCCAATCTTTCATTCACACATTACTTCTTATCATTTCACTGTATTAAATGACAGAATTGATAACGCGTCCAAAACCATTGCAATAGTCTTAAACTTAAATGATGCGATATCGTACTGCCTATGCCTAACTAGATCAATGGGTCATGTCCCATTTTTAAATAGGACGGTATACTCAGAGGCTATTAGAGTTTGCTATAATTTTGTTGTTCAACAACCACTTTACAAGACAATAAGTCCCAGTAAGTAGTAAAGACTCACTACGCACCCGACGACACTGTGAAGATCGCGGGAAGACCAGTGAAAAAAAGGCTCAAAACTTTGTGGTTTCTGTTGCATCACGCGAACCTGATAAGTGATTGATTTTAGAGCCAATACTGTTCTCAGATCGATAGGGGCCCGTCATCGTGCCTCTATACAAAAATCTTCTCTCATAACGTAAAACAGAAACCCCAATTAAACTCAAGACGTGGAGCTACGGCCACTTTCTCGATACGTTCACCAGACAAGGACTTAGGTATAGCTTTAGCTGGGAGCGAATGAAAGCGTACCTAACATAACGAGGTGAAACAATGCACCACACCTACGCAATAAAACTATAATAAGTATTCGAATAGATTTTATACGAATATATCAATGCGAATACAAATTTTTATGACCTTGATGAGGACAATAATAAATTACCGGTATTTACTCAAACATAGTCAAATTCTTTAGATTTTATTCATATTAGTCGAACTATTAGTATTATAATACATACGCTTCATTCGCTAATGTATTGAAGTAGGCCACTGAAGTTTCTTTGTTATTAGTTCAATCTACACAAATTATATAAATCTGTGTCCTACTGACATATAGACAACGCACAGCCTGTTACAAAAAGAGATGGCAACATGCCTGTAAGTTATTTTAGCCAATAGATCCTTCAGGGAATATAAGTTCTCTAATGGCGACCTCGAACCGGAAGACAAAGGACGTCCTCCTACCCGGTGGACTGACGACATTGTTAAGAGCGCAGGAGGTCGATGGAGGGAGAGGGCTCAGAATCGTTCTTTCTGGAAACGTATGAGGGAGGCCTGTCCAGCAGTGGATTTCTACAGGCTGTTGATGATGATGATAACAGTTAGCGACTAGATTAGATTAACAATTTCAATAATTCAATGTCGTTTGGCTCAAAGCGGATTTTCGAATAAAGTTCAATGATAAAAGTAGTGCTGGGTTAACAAATTATTTAAAATTAAACCCGAAATGTTTGTGGTTTGAATTTTTTATTCCTAATCAAGAAGTGTGTATAAAAAATGTTGTCTTACTTATTTAGCCCTTTTAAATAAACTTTTACTAAAATCAGCTACCACTCTTTGTCACTGCATGAGTAAGAAAGAGATAACAATCGTTTATTTCTTTAAGATTTTTTATAAATCTGGCCATTTAAATTTAAAATAAGTACAAGCATGGGTCTGCTCACCACTATAAAATAGGAAGGGTGTCAAATAATTTTGTATTACGGGGTAAATAATATCATAACACGTCAACCTTGCCGAAACCGGGTGCGGTCGGGTGAGCCAGACGCGCCGTCATTATGACGTCATCACAAAATTACAACCCCTGACACACAGTTGTATCTGAGACTAGCAAAAATACTCACGAGCTCATCTCCTCCCCTGTTTAGGGGTTGATTTTTTTAAGTTTTTTCAAAACGCTCCCTATTATCCATACACCAAATATACGTTATTTAAGTTTGCCTTGCTATTGTAGTGACTACCTATTTCTAAGAAACGACATTAGTTTAGCTTTTGATAGGTTTTAATATGTTTAAGTTAATAAATAAATATCCACAACATTTCATACAAAACCATCTAACCTCAAACTATGCGATCCGAATTACTGATATGATGACGCATGTATGCCTCAGGTTGATGGACGCATGGCAATCATCCTACGGCACGTTACGAACGTGACTGTGCTGTAATACTTTGCTATAGGCAATGGTTACCACTTAACATAAGGTGGGTCAATCGCTTTTACAACAACAAGTCGTTAAACTACTGGAAAAATGTGCTGTAAGAAGCACAGCAAAATCAACCAAAGTTTGTTATAACTAGCGGTATTCACGTTGTCACGGTTGTTTTGCTTACATAATTATTAAGGCACTTTGCTATCATGAAAGGGCACTTTTCCGCGACCTTTCACTGTAATTTTAGGGATAAAAATATCATTTAGTTATGATAATCCAAGTTACGCAAGATATTTTTCTATATCAGCTCAGTAGTCGAACCACAAACATATAAATCCAAACATATAAATGCTTGGATTTATATGTTTGTGGTTCGACTTTAGCATTAATAATAGTAGTAGGATAGAATTTCGAAACAACCCAACAAATTCCATAAATAGAAGCTCCCACCAAGCGAGTCCAAAGTCATTGGAGTACATAAAGTCAAAAATCTGTGTCACGTGCCTCAAACCGCCGCTTGTCGGCCGACGACACATGGTGATACAAACTTGTTTTGTTGCAAAATCGAACATTACAACATTTATGATATTATCATCTCATTGACCATGGCTCGGCAACCGCTAAACGACAGACACGTGAAGTATATTAGACAATATGTCGATACGACCTCGTTAGCTCTCACTTTTAGCCTAAACTCGTAATATTTTAGCTATTGTCGATTACGGCATTTACTTTACAAAAGACCAGTAATATCGTGCAAAGGAATAATTATTTATTGCAATAATCGCTGAACGGTACAAATAGTCTGAAATTCTTACACACAAATTGTTGACTAAACAATTATCAGACAGGATTACGACAAATTGAAATGTAATTCAATTCAATACCAGACGCTAAAAGACCATTTCATATGACAAGCGATTAATAGATAAATTGAATTGTATTCCAATTCAATTCAAATATCAACAAAAATTCCATTTTATCTGATATCTTATTTGATGCTTTTTTTTCTGTAATAAACATTTTTTACTTACTTACTTTATCTAACTACCAGTCAAAATTACCCATTTGCCTAAGTTCAACCAAAAGGTCAACATACCTCAAAACATGGTCAAGTAATAATAAGAGGCATAACTGGCAAATAAGCGCATTACTGGCATTGCTGTAATAGTTTTGCCATAATATTGTCTCCACGTATACATACGAATTAGAATAATGGTTCTTAGTATCATTGAATGTTTTATAGAATATCCTAAATACATAAAAGCCTGTAGAAGTCCACTGCTGGGTATGGGCCTCCCCCGCACGTTTACAGGAACAACGATTTAGGACCCTTTCCACCCAACGACTTCCCGCGATTCTAACAATGTCGTCAGCCCATCGGGTAGGAGGGCGTCCAACGCTTAGTCTTCCGGTTCGTGGTCGCCATTCGAGAACCTTAAGAGCAAAAGAAAAGCAGATGTAAGATGAGAAACCTTTAAAACAATGCTGACAGAAATTAAAAAAAAGCGTACTTTTTATAACTTTGATTGTATACATTTAAATCATACACTGTCCATTTTCACTTTGGTAAGAAATAAGCATTGTTTATCTAACAAATTAAACAATAAATATTCTGATGGCAAGAGACCTTATTTATGAAGTATTTTTATAATATTTCTCTAAGGACTACTGAAGAGTACCAACTCCTATCAAACGAGGGAATATGGGACATGAAAAACGGCGATAATAAAGTGAATGTTATTTCAAGACGATCGTATTTAACGTCAATAATGCCGTGTGCTCTATATCCGACAAGGTAAATTACAAGCCGGTTGCGTGGAGGCGATCATACCTGCAACCGTTATCTGTAGTTTACGATACGTAATAAAGTACCTATATGCAAGTAACGGAAATAATAATAGGAAATCATGCATAGAGATGTAACATTTATTCATACAGATTATAGCTGAGAAAAAATAATGTGTAAAGGCTAGGTCGGATATTCCCTAAAACATGCATATCTATAAAAAATTCACTACATAACCCTTTACGTTTATGCATCTATCGCCTATACATACATACGTATGAACCTATTACTTGCACTTATTTAGTAATTGATTTCTCTTTAATTTTTACTAATCCGAATTATTAATATGACCCCACAAATACATGCAAACTTGTTTAACTTTTGTTTAAGTAATTAGTCTACGAAACTACAAAACGAATGCGATAAGCCAGGAACAAAGCGGTAGCTTAGACCCCTTGTCGCACTCGGGTCAAGAGTGGCGCCGCTGACGACAGCATCTTCTCAATACCAATCAAATGCCTTGTTTTGCTAGAACACGTTTCCTTTTACTCGTATGAATCATGATAGAGATGCCACTCAAGTTGAATCAATAACTATGATTTGATTGTCGAAAGTAAAGCATTGATTGACTCATCAATAGAGAATTGACTTGCAGACACTTAAAAAGTTAAATATTTACAATACAATGTGGGCTTTCTAGACAGATACCAGCTATCTCATCATCGCACTTCGAGCAGTCGGAGGTATCAAAAGAAACAATAGGTGTACCACCAACACAACATTAGTGAATAAAGATTATTTAATGGAAGCAAAAGGCGAAGGGTTCATTGACCTGAACTTAATGATACATAAATCGTTGTCCGTCCGTTTAGCATTCATAAACTAGAGGAACAATTAAATACAAATGAGCCGGCAATACGGTAGCGAAACACTACAGCCTAATTATTAAAGGTATATTATGCAATGCAAAACCAAAGGCAGAACCAGGTTACAAAACCGGCTTAATCATAAGCCGACAAGAAAAGAACAAAAGATCACATTTGCCCAGAGGCGGAAATGGCACAGACTATTTTTACCGGCGAACTTCAAAACCAATTTTCATAAATTCTGTCCAACCTAAGGGTTATTCCAATTCGAACCTTCCACCTTAGACATAAGGGACAATGAAACGTTGAAGCGGATTTATTTGGGTAATATTTTAGTCGAATGTTCGTTCATTAGGAACTATTTCTAACGCGGAACACGATTCGAAACGACATCGACGAGAAAGAACACCGCAGGAATATAATTTCAAAGGATGCGAGTAATGCTTATATTTTAACGGATGAACATATTAAAAAAAATAACTTTCAAGCTGTCAATAAAATAAGATCGTAATAATTGATCAGGTTTTCGCATTGGTCGACGAACTTGAGACAAAGACATATTGCGGTATCCACTGCAGAGTTCAACCAACTTCGTCCGCTTCTATGAAACAGAACGGTCGAAAAGCTTATGTCTCGACGTTGAAGCAACAATCCACTTAAGTATACATGAGTTGAACATAATCAGATCAATAAACATTGTCTATACGTGCAAACAATGGCTGATTCTGATAAGAAGTAAATTTAATATGATAGGGATATTACGCGACTCACCGACGCGTAAAGAGTTCAACTATCAAAGTTTAGTTTCTCGAATAGTTTCTATAGCTAACAGTGACAATGTGCTGCATTGTTTCCTTATCTATAACATTGTGAGACAGACATTGCAAAGGTAGATAAGGTTCTGTTACGAGGGAAAATAATAGGGACACATTCCTTACTTGCAATTGGACGGGAGTAAGTTATGTTTTGATAGAAATAAAAGGAAAATCAGAATAACTAAGAATTGTATTGGATGGACGGGCTGTGGGTAATTATGATGATGATGTAAAACTGTTGATACTCCAATGGAGACTAAATTAAATGTAAAAATTGATCAAAATGTATATAGTCAAATTCCTTATCAACAGCTTATAGGGAGCTTAATGTACCTATCTGTGTTGACTAGGCCAGATATAACATTTGCTGTGAGTTACCTTAGCCAATTTAATAATTGTCACACAAATGAACACTGGGAATATGCTAAGAGGGTTTTGAAATATTTACAAAAGACTATAAATTTTGGTATAAAATATTGTATAAATGGAAATTCAAAAATAAAAGGTTTTGTTGATGCCGATTGGGCAAATAATACTTTGGATAGACGGTCTTACACCGGATTTTGTTTTGTGCTTAGTGATGGCATAATATCTTGGGAATGTAAAAAACAAAAAACTGTGGCTTTATCGAGCTGTGAAGCTGAGTATATGGCTATTTCAGAAGCCTGCAAAGAAGCCATTTATCTGAGGGCTTTGCAATTCGAAATCACAAATGAAATGTATAGTTTGAGTTTGTTCAATGATAATCAGAGTGCACAGAGGCTGTCAACTAATCCTGTCCTTCATAAGAGATCTAAACATATTGACGTGAAATATCATTTCGCTAGAGAGTGTGTTTCAGGGAAACTAGTCAAACTTGTGTATATGCCGACAGCCGACATGCCCGCTGATTTACTCACAAAGGGATTATGTTCCAAGAAGCATTATGCTTTTATGGATTCATTAGGTGTAGTTTTAGTATAAATTTAAACTCTGTACTGCTTTCATAATTATGTGATATAGTGGGGGTGTTAAACTATATGCAAATAATCTTTGTATAACCCTAGTAACGCCATCTATTGGCGCTTCATCTGATAACTGTATTACAGGTACTTATGTCAATAAAGTTAGTTCGTGTCTATACTCAAAACCGGCGTTTTCATTATAATAACGAACTAGATTTTTTGGGATGAATGCAGCCCTTGGTCAGTGGGTGGTGATTGAACTCATTCGCAACAACTGTTAATGGATATCCGTCGAGAGAATGGCTTCTGATAAAGGCACAGAATTCGTGGAATCCAGCACCGCAGACTAAGCAAAGTTGGAAATAGCAGATAAAATTTAACATGTTTACTTTTGTATAAATGAATCAGTTAGTATCATGGATTTTAACTAGATAATATGTATATAGCGTACCTACCTGAAATTTACGTGATTCTAGTTTGCAAAGAGAAATATGGTATATGGATATATTTAAATGATTTATAGTTTCGGTTGTGCAAGAAATAAGAGAGCTTAATATTAATGTAGAGTGAAAAATGTTTTTCGATGGGTATACGAGAAAACTACATCTCTTACTTTATCATCACCGTTTCGTGCTCGTCTCGTAACAGCCATCTTCAGACTAGTCCGACGATTATATTACACACTATCAGATTACACAGGGCACTCCCAAATGAACATTCCTCCAGCACTGAGCAGCTCGCGTGACTTCCAAGCCACGTAACCATGGATGGCTCCGATCAATAGCAAGCTTCAACATAGCCTAAGTTTGATTTCAAGGTTAGAAAGAAGGTTTCTGTGGTTTTAGTACTCATAAGACCTAGTAATCGAAGAATAAACAAGGTAGCTAAGTAATAAACTCAAGACAAAAAATAACGGGCCGCCAAATTACAAAAATCCATACTGGAAACGTGGAGAATAGACCTAGGCAGATACATATTGCTTTGCACTATATTCGCAAGATATTATGACTCACAATTGAAGTTATATCTTACGAGTTTTTAATGAACCAAGTGAAAGTTTTATTTAAGTTTATGTAAGTCAAAAATCTGATCTTTAAAACTGGTCTTGACCTGTTCATAAACAAAGTCACTTGCAGCTACTTTAATTATAACTTACGTAACATGTTTCGCAATCAATAAATGAAACCCAGTGTTAATAAACCAAAATATGAAGCAGTTTCGTCAAAAAACCCTGATATAATGATATCAGAAACAGTTTTGATTAGGAAACCACTCTCAGACTAAAGATATTAAACAAAAGAGTAAAAAGCAATGTAATCGGTATATCCACGGTAGATATAAGCCAGGCTAGCCAATCTCTCCCTTTTGTCTCGAGCCCGGATGTCTGAAGCTCGACAAAGCAGATACAACTATTATTAAACTGAACAATAATACCAACTACGAAGTAGTTTCTCAGTGAGCAAAACTTTTAATGATACTGACCTCAGTCGATTTTAAAAAGCGTGGGTCCGCTTACCATCAAAAGTAGTAGGTTATGTAAGTGAAATATTTAAGTATAACAATGATAATAGGTTATGAAACATTAGAATACGGTCTCAGTAGAATCACAGGAAATCGATAAATACCTACTCATTTATCTTCAACATCAACTGAATCAAGAAGAAAGTTTTTAGCGTTGCGACAAACAACAAACTTGGCTGGGTCCTATCATTTCTTGTATAATCTTTGTTACAATAACAGACCTCGGAGGTAGTTCAATCTCAAGCTTTTATGTCATTTGGAATGTATTTAATGTAAAATATAAAAAAATTTTTTTTGCCAAACCATTTCGTTTTATTTTATTACGTTATGAAACAAAGAAAACAGTATTTATATGTATACACATTACATAGATTATAATCCGAATTGACAACACGCATCAATACTTTAATTACCTACTCGCAAAGATCAGTAAAATAGATAGTAGGTAAGTATAAAATAACAAAATATTGCTGGTTGTTAAACGTTACCCCAAATAGAAAAGTTTTGAGTGGATTGTCTGTTTTTATTGAAAAGAATTTTTAAGATATTTTGTACGTAGTTTGTTTGACAACAAAGGTAAACGTGAGAGTTAAGTAAATAGTAAGGACAACGATCTGTTATCTAAATGTCATTGCTATCTGGAAACT
The DNA here is from genome assembly GCA_947095575.1 of Electrophaes corylata. Taxonomy (NCBI): domain Eukaryota; kingdom Metazoa; phylum Arthropoda; class Insecta; order Lepidoptera; family Geometridae; genus Electrophaes; species Electrophaes corylata. The sequence continues at coordinate 12,832,008 of OX352700.1, read as the reverse complement.
TGTCACCAAACAGTGATAAATATATAAAGAGTTGAACGATCTTACCTCATGATCCCTGTAGAACGGCTCCTGAAGATTTTCTGGGACCCTGTTGTTGAACGCCTTTGATAACAGCCATTTGATTGACGCACGCTGCTTTGACTGTAACAAGACAAAACACTATCAGCCGAATGTCCGTGACTTCATCAATGAAACGTTCAGTTAAATTCAAACTTAGAAGATACATTCAAGTCACCTAGTTGATGATGCTTATGAAGAAACAATAGCTAGGTTTCATTCAGACCTGAAGCTAGTTCAACGACAGTTCAATTAAAATGTTAAACGACGCAAGCATATCGAAGCTACGTCATCGAAGTCACACTATGGAGAGGCACCATACCAATGCATTGCAGCATTTCATTGTAACATCGAAACTGTTGCTAATAGATTATGTGGCCTCACGCACGCTACAAACCATGAACATACTAATTTCTCTGATGAACTATAAGAATCGTGAATATGAATATCATCATAAATATGAACACTATTTTGAACACCTAATAAAATAAATCTACCTATTGTTTTTATTCTTTTATGTAATCAAGGTTTGTAGTGGCACCTACAAACCTTGAATACATATGCCTAGAATAGAAGCTAACTAACTATAATGTCAAAGTGCAGATTAGTAAGCTAATGACCGAAGTAAACTTCAAGTTTAGTTCTCATAAGCAAAGTTTTGATATACTGTTCATCCATTTATGTTACAAACGAACGTTTTTAGTCTTACCGGCGCCTCTACAAGCTGAGTGACGACAATCCTCAATAGGTACTATTATTGTGAACCGTCAACCAGTACTATGGCGAACGTCCGCTTATTGTGATCGCGTTGATCAATAACTGGAACCAAACTGGATCCTTGTCCTAATTTGTTTAAATGCGACTCACAATGCAATAAGTGAAAGATTGATGAGATAGCAACTAGTTCAATTCGAAATAAAGTGTCTGAATATGCTTTAAATTAATGAGGACATTATGGTTATCAATACCAATAAAATGTCTTCCTACATATTAATTTTGGTTCATAAAGGACAATTAATTCGATCAGAAAATCTAATTGAGTCCCTTTGGTTTGATATTGGATAAGATACTCGATAGACCTGGTTTTTGGGTTTCGTTTTTGTTAGGCACAGGTAGTCTTACGCAGGCAGACATTGACAATAATAGTAATGTCAAGGACAGAGTTATCGAAAGGTTGGTATTGTACGTAAATACGCACAAAACATATTAGCTACTGCACACAGCTAAACATCATGGATTCCATCATGCCGTCTGGCACGATTACCGCACATCATATTGGACACGCAAGAATGAAAGTAAACACGCAATCGATCGCTCTCTGTTATTATTTGACCATAATCAATAGGTATGGGTATGCAAAAACTCATCGAGATAAAATTAATGCAAGAAAGTAATTTATAATAACACGTTGGTACTAAATTAGTTACAGATGATTAGACGAGCATAAAATACGATGAGCGAGTCTTATGAAATGTGAATCTTAAATTGAAATCATGTATGAATCAAGTATGTTTAGAGTCATATATCCTGGAAAACAGTACCGAAATAATAGCTTAATATTATCCAAGAGTCCCCCTATAGGAGACAATTCTGAAAAAATAGGCTAAATGAAATAAATTTACCTGTTTCGTCATTATCAGTTCGAACTATATAAGATGCAAGTAAGCTGCATATAAACATCAATATTATTGCATCGAATACGATAAACAAAAACACTTAAATCCACTTAGATAAACGAATTACGATAAAAAATATACTGAAGTAAAAAAACTCGTAGCCAGGAGAAAATCAATCAATAGTTTTAAAATATCGACAAATCATAAAGCAGAAAAGTAGGAGCGTGCCACCGCACAAAACGGTAAAAATAGACAGGCGCCGCCGGAGACACTCCCAAATAGGAAATCGTTTGGAAGCTGAAGATTGACAATCAGTAGCAATACTAATACGGGAGCTGGTAAGAATATAACTGTTACTAAGATGTAAATTGCTTCAAGTGAAAAGCACGTTGAGGGCACAGGTTAGTACAGGTGACTACGTTAGTTTACGGAGAAACTTTCGTCTCTACTTTCTCGAAAAATCAATGAATCACAATGACCCAAAACAAAGAATGATCTGCAATTATTTTGCTAGACTTGAAATATTCCAAAATTCAGCTACTTTATGCTACTTCAGGTTATAAAGTCGGTAATTGATAACAGTTTATTCATGAGAGCGATGCAGCTATTTAGATCGGAGACTATGCACATACAAAGTTGCGCTGTGAACGTGAGATTGAGACCGATTAGCATTTTATTGCCTTAGCGCTGATACAAATTACCACGGTGCACAGCACATACGAGTATAATCAATCAACAACAATGGTATTTTGTCTTTAGGTTCATTCACGAATTCGAAGTGTGTGATGTGAACACGACGGATGTTTACTACGCTACGGATCGGAATAGGATGCCAATACTAAACAGCATTTGAAACCAGTTCTCTGTAATTTGATTCATTAGAAACAAACGACACGGCTAACATTGTAAAAGTTGTTTAAAAATACGTGGTGAAGTTACAAAGTTGCAATGATTTATGAATTGAATGTGTAGTGCCTTCTATATTTTTCTTTGTACATAATATCTACAGACTTTGTATTCCTAAGTCATCTAGACTAAGAGTATTTAAGAAATAATCTAATAAATAAAAATAAATTCCTGTGCGTTAGTCTCGCTAAAATTTAAAAATGGCCGACCGATTTGTCTATTTTTTTTTTGTTTTGTTGCCTCTAACTCAAGGATGATTTATACATATATGTATAAAAAAACGTTGCTGATATGAAGTTCACCTGGTCAGCTAGTATTTTATATATATTTAAATAAAAAAATATAAACATAGTCTGGGCGAAAATTCAATTTGCCAGCGTTTCGCTCGTAAAGTGCCCGACAGTCGACTATTAAGTACTTTCATGCACCACGCTATAACATATACCAAGTGGAGCGGGCAAGCCACTCTCTACAATTCGTACTAGTTAATTGGTGAGTAATTAGAGATGTTTTGTCTACCACACTCTCTCCTGAGAATCCTAAGCCTCATCAGCTCCCAGAAGCGGCCATTGATAAAACAAAACAAAACAAAATTATTGAACGTGTATGATATGCGAACATGTGTATCCGAGCAAGCACTTGTCCAGTCAGGGGCATGCTGTTTAGAGTCAACGGCATCCGGAAGATCGCACTTCCTGAGCAGACCACTGTGACCATTGCGGGTAACGAAGCGTGTCAATTGAGGCATAACTTAAACTTTAACTTAAACTGCAAATGTTTATTCACCTAGAAACGAACTATAAAACGAATAGCAGATTATTTATCTGATGTAAAATAATCGTGAGCACGTTTAATATCAAATTACATGTCGGTGCACTGCACTCCTTGTTTGCAATACAAAAACTCCCTCACCGCATTGACGACTGCAGACTAGAACGAATGGACTCGTTGTCTATACTGGCGGTATCATTTTCCTTAGCCATATTCCCTGACAGGATAACTACCTCGACCTATAAGGTTGCACATGCTATAACTACTACTGGACGATGCAAAACTAATGCATAATATAACCTGATACGATGGTAACGAGTAAATTACGACTGTAAACTATTAAACATTAATCACGAGTAAAGGGATGGAAAACGTGAATAATGGTGGACTGTCACTTTAAGATTACAGGCAAGAATCGATGATTCGGAACCTGGGCTATAGATGATACACTTTTACTGTGATGACACAAAAGGTAGCTACGATTGAATCTATGACACGCACGTGGGCACTAAGAGCACATAGAAACAGTGAGTAGAGCCGATTTAACTGTACGATCAGGTTCTACAGACTACTGAAATAACAAAATTGGAACAAGTAACGTTTGAATACAAAGCGTATTTGATCTAAAGCCAGCGTAAAACGGTTCATTTGACAGTATAAGTGAACGAATAGTTATGTAGGTTTGGTCTGAGCAAGGAACCTGGAAAGGTGCGTTGGCACCTGCAGCCCACGCGATGAGAAACGATGAGGTCGCGCGCCCACACCGCCGCCTCCACAGCCTCAATACCAGGCTATAGATATACCAGTCCTGCTTCAATTACATAAGTGTAAGCAGGAAAACAAACTGTATTTTGGCATTGTAATTACGATTGGCCAAAGATGTGCTATTATCATGAATGATTGCAAATATGTTGCTAGTAAATACTAAGGACTAAATGCGGTGAGACTTTAGTTCTAAGAACACAGAACTGAATGGATTTATGTCACCCATCATAACATATATCTGTGTCTGGATATTATATTTTATTCAATAATATGTATGTACAGAAAAAATCATACATACAAGTTTTCTATCAGTCATTTGGTTCTTATACGAGTAGTACTTACAAGCTCTGCTTAGTTTGGAACTAGTTATTTGTAAAAATGTCCACATATATTTATTTATTATATTTTTAACTTGAAATAACAATTAAGTGTTTTTATTTAATTAAAGTATTAAACATTTTAACTTAAACATGCAGATGCCATAATTGAGTATAATATAATAACTAATTCAGAAAGTTACGGATGTGTTTAAATCGCGGAATCTGAGAGAAAACAGGGTAAAGATATAAAGATTAAAACATACGTAGTACATTTTCTAGTCTGTGGTACAGCTCATACGTAATTAGAAACTTCATCTAATTACGTATGACTATCTTTTTTTCCGAGCAACACGGCACACCTGACGCTTTTAAATAAAAATACTGAACAATACTGTTATAAGTTTAACATCTGCTTTTTGCATCGGGCGCCCAAGTTCAGCAACTGTTATTATTCAACTTTTTTATCCCAACTTATTGCACTCACCTGCCATTATCTTTGTGTGCACAGCTGTCTTCATAAATAAACCATTTACAGGTTTTTAAGGCCGACACGACACAGGAAGTTCGAACTGCGAAACAAGCCAGCTCCAAAAGCGATTACAATGAAGCTTCAAAGAGTGCTATCTACGTAGTAAGTCAATATACATGATAAGTTCGACAAGAACATGAAGTGATTCACAGACGAGCCAAATAAGGGACAAGTCAAACACGAGCAGAGAGAAAGAATTTTAATATTGCTGCTCGGAACAAACACACCGATACATAATTCATGGAAGACGCCAAACATGGTCAAACGATCGAGCTAATTCTTCACCTTTGAATGGAATCCACAAGGTTTCTAATAAGCACGATCTAGTCTCGTTTATAGGTAAGTAGGAAACAAATGCCTAAGATCACGATGTTTCAGGAAAGACGAACAACTAAATCGAGCTCAATGGTTCTTCATTTTATTGATAGACAACCTAAACGTGACCTGTAAATTAACGATTTGTGGGTGGTGTGTGTGAAAAAACGTCTTTATAATTCATAAGATACTGACATCAAGAGAGGAAACAGGAAATTTATAGTTACGCATAACTTGGTAAGGGTTTCTGAATATGTATAAATGTTTTTTTAGCTCCGCGGCAAGTGGAAGTATCAATGCGTATCGTAGCTCATAACATTGTTAAAGCTTTCGCGTCTAGTGGAACTAATAGAACACACAATTATTAGCCCGCGGTCAGGAAGTAGAAAATGATTAGCCCTGTCTGCCACTGACTCATTGCAAGATGTTCGATTTACCTGACCGCTGCGGCTTAGTCACAATATTTCTGGTAAAACTGACTACCTTTTTAAATAATAACATCAATAAAAACCTTGATATTCGATAAGTGAATGTTCGTAAAATACAGATAATTGTATTTGTTAAGAATCGAACTTACCTAAAAAACAGTAATTGGTCTCAGCCATTGATTACCTATAACAGAAATGTCAACAAAGCGAGGCTGAGTGATGAAGTCATAACTAACGACAACTATAAATAACATCGGAGTTCAGACCCACGCAGTTACTACAGCATATTAGTTTTATAGTGCTGTAAATCCTTGTAAAGGCTTTAATCGATGCGATTCTACAATTTCATATAAATTCTATAGCTAGGTTACAGAGAGCCCGCTCTAGATACAGTTTTTTTGGTTGAAGCCAAATTGTAGGTCATTAAATGTCAGAACTTTTGCGGTAGCTGCAATTACTTTACACTTGACGTCAATTATACGGATGACTGTCTCCCGTTCATCAGAATTTAGTGCCATCACTGACACGCAAACATTTGACAATGAAATTATAGTGGCCTAGAGCCTACGCTCCTATCATATATAACAAACACAGTCAAGGTCCGTGGCGCGCGACTCTGATTGTAGGAAGCAGAGTACTCATTGAGCTAGGAGATGATGGTAAATCAAAAATTATCCCTTCAAAGAAATGGAGATAACATCTATCACGATATCTGTTATCGATTTAAATACACATTGTGGATCGTCATCACCGTCGAAGAGATAAAGTCGTGACTAAAGACTCGATAACTGATAAGACTGATAAGACGCTCATTTAATTTTAAGTATATTCTAAATTCATTACACACAAACACATTGAAGGTGATCAGTTGTAAATAAACGAATCATTGAGCCGCAGCTTTTGATTATCAACCATCTGCCGTGTGACCCAGTTGGTATTCAACTGAGCTACTCGGTGAAAGTGAGAGATGGAGTGCCTGTGCAGGTATCCGGAGTAGCTAGACAGTTCTACCAATAATAATTTCGTAACAGCTATTATAGTACTCAAAACTATCGTCGATCGATATTACCGACGCGACGGCTCTTTATGATTTATTCGGAGGAGTTACATTACATCGTAGGTTACGTCAGAAACTAAAAATATTAGTGACAACCAAATCTAATAAGATACAGTGGTGTGTACAGGAAATATATTGCTAAGAAGGTATGAAAACATTAAATCACAATGGATTTTTACGCCCTTAAAAGAAAAGTGCTCAAATATTCAAATCATGTAAGGTACATAGTTTACCAGAATTGAGGTGTGTTATAGATGTTATAATATGTAAAAGAATATTAAGTAAATATTGTGGAATTGTGGAACAGCCGTCTGGGCCTCGCCGACCGACACGACAGCCGGTTTGAAGAGCTTTTTTCCGAGTCCTACCTAGTTACTTGGCTGGCACGCAATGTAGAAAAATATGTAGCATAGAATTTTTATTTCGTTCCTCGCATGTGTCCTAATAAAATATCATGTTATATTTGGGCAGCTGGTGGTACCATAACACTAAATTCGAGTTATAGGTAAGGTGTTGAAGGCTTTTACGCACCATTTTGTATTTGAAGTATCATAATGTTAGTAATTTTCGTTTCGCTATCATGGCTAGATTCGCAGCTTCACAGCCGTATAGGCTTCTTGCAGGAGAAAGTTCCTCGCAATCTTACCAATGAATAGGACGGCTTCGTCTGCGTAATAATGAACGCCTTCTTGATAGCTAACTTTGCCGGTTTTACTTAGTAGGTAACTTTCGAGCAATTATGTGATTCATTTTTTAATATTTAAACTGGACGGACGAACGAGACGATGCTGAACGAATTCTCTTACGAGATTTAATATTGGTTTAATACAATCATACTCCCTACTTATACAACAAGAAAAAAAAGTTCGTAAGCAATACATTTGCAAGGTAGCAATACCTTACCTATATACTTAATCACCAGTAGGAGTATCAGTTTAATGTCCACCATCATTTCATGCTGTTTCGCATTAACCGTGAACACCATTAAATTCACCACACGGGCGTGACCAAAACGAACAGACACAGTTCAATACCAGTCAAGGTCTGGTTTTTAAGCTGGTAGAGCACGGATCAAAATCTCATCATGGAAATACGATTGAACGCAGTTCGATTTCAAATTCGAATCGAGGCTTAAATTGATCCCTACTCGTCGGAGTTGAGAACCCATCGCCATGTTATCGAAATCTAATGCTTGCGAAAAGAGGTACATACGAATATTTCACACGATAGTGTAATGGGCTTGGGGCATGCCGTGCTGAGTGTTGAGCTAAATATGAGTTGAGTTTTATAATTTCTTCAATTTAATTTTTCTTCGCCATAAGTCAGTGCCACACGTATTAACTACTTATATCCGGCCTATGGATTAGGTCGTCAACGCTGTAGTATAGGTTTACCTCTGGGTCTACCCTCTACTCCGTTTAAATAATGTCCGGTACCACCACGTCATAAGCCTAAATAACTCCACTGCTGGACATAGACCATCCTCCATATTTGGGAGGGTTTACCTTAGTAGCGAAGCATGGTGACGCTACTTTATAGGTGGATTGGAGTTTCGGTATTATACGTAATCATATATCACTAATGCTTTCCCTTAGTCGCCTTGTACAACACCCATAGGAGGTGTTGGAAGGTCCAATTCTACGCCTGGACCAGCACAGTCATAGTCGGGACCGCCATAACCTGTCAGGCACCACAGCTTTCCGTAAACAGGGCGTAGAAGAAAAGCTGTCCATTGACATGATGCAAAAGCTTATTCATAATTCATATGAAATAAACCTCATACAGATTTTCAGGAAGGTAGCTACATTTGTTAAGAAAGAACGGTATTGCTTGGTATGCGGAAGCAATTTATGCTTAGCTTACACAAGATACCAATGCAATTGCTGGATGAAATAAAACTACCTACTATGCCGTAGATCCCAATCAGACAGTTTTAATTAAATATATTTTATCGATTTCAGCTACAAATTTAACGGTCACTGCGGGCAACTTGTGCTGGGCCGATTATTTATTCACGCGCGGCCCACTTCCAAGATTTCCCACGTTGTTTGGCACTACACTAGCACTATACTCAAAGTTTGCGTTGCACCGTATCACGACACCAATGGCGACGGTCGAAGAATTCAGCTATGTAAAATGTGCTACTTCAATTCAGTTTACAAGGTAAAATAAAATTTAAAGTAGTTTGCTTTCGATTTAATTCGCTTCACAGAGACTACACAAAATCCGGTTAGTATAATGGATAAATATAATACTTCGTGAAAGTAGTCAGCTAAGCCAAGCTAGTCAGTCAGTATCCAAATAATTATATTTTGAATTGAAATGAAAATTCGAATCTCCGTACAAATGGCGGTCTGTGTGCTTTTGTGTATATGATGGCAATAGGCTGGTATTGCACAAGAATGCTAGCATCTTGAGGAATATGCGAACCATTCTTGAAGAGAGTTCATAAATAGTTGCGAGCTCTGGCGTGAGAATTCTAACAATTTATCCAGGCAGGTGGAAATGTTTCGATGGAACCTCCGCAGTGTAAAGTAAGGGGAAATGTTATAACAAATTTCTATTGAACTACTTATGAAAGGAATTACGGAGAAAGACTTTTCTGTGGTTCACTTGAACCAGTTTCAGTTGACTAAGCCGATAGTTTGAAATCACAGAGCGCTATTATAAATGCATTAGAAACAAATGGAATCGTGAAGTGTTGGACAGAAGTGGACAGATAACGGTATGCCAAAGTAGACTCGAGGTTTTGTCAGCTATGCTATTTTGTATCCATGCGGTGCTTAGACATTGTGATGCTGCGTAGATCAGAAATTGTTTGCAAATCTTTAATAACATACTTTTGCATCTTTTGTAAATGATTTATACAGGGTCAGCTAGGGCAGTAATCTACCAATGGCCCTATGTATGGTATGGTGGGGTATTATTTTTGATGGAATAGCCAGCACCTAATATCATCATATCAGCTTAGTCACCATAATCCACAAGAAAAACACGGTTTTCAGGTCCATGGTTTGCGAAAGTCATAAGTCAAAAGTTATTAATTCATTCAAATCACTTAGAATTGTTAATCTAGACCAGACCTAGAAAACATCTAATGGTTTGGTAATTTTTTGTGTGATTAGAAACCGCGACCATAGGATTGGGATGCAAGGATGCTACCACCAGTGCTTAGAAGTTTATACTACCAGACTACCAGAAACTTTTATATTTCCAACAAGTAGCATAGGTAGAAAGGTACCCAATAAATCAACCGTGACTATGATTGCCAAATAGGTTGGCTCGCATTGTTTAGCTAAACCAATTCACATGAACTCCTTACTAACATAACATCCAATTTGCATAATACATAGATGAGAAGATGTGAATGCTACAAAGAAGCTGTCTGTGACAGAACATCGCGATAAAACGATAAATGGAAACATTGCGACGATAAAAAACGTGTATTCTCATGACAGCTACTTGATTTGAGAGAAAGTGAATTGTATTTACTTATTGTGAACTTAGATAACCTTGTCATTGCCAATTGCTGTTCTGAAAGACCATTATTTTACAATACTTTCATCACAATATATATTGTCAATATCTGTTACGTAACTTTGGGTGCATATTCACCGACGCGGTCCGGAGCGGTGTGAATTCGGAACTACCAAGTAGTAATAGTGCTCGTCTATCTATCTGATCGCCTGGACTCCGCAATACACCGCTCCGCGTCAGTGGAACCGTATCCTAGACCACGGCATGCAAAATCAGACCTGTTTTGCTTTACCAAAGGTTTCTAGGGGAATAATTATCTTACTATCTTTTACACTACATACAAAATGCCTAAAACGTTGCCTAAAAACTATGCTAGTGATAAATTTCTAAATGTTTATGTATTCGTCAATTTCTTCTAGTTGATGCGTAGTCTTATGAAGCGTCTTATTTGTTCACTTACTATCGGTCTGTGTGTTCAAATTGTTTGATTGTATTTAAACAAATATGATATTTAGGTGCGTACTCAATTTCACTTTTAGCATATCGTTACATGAACGCTAATAACATTCTAACCGCTAGTATGTAATGATTTGGCGTTGACTTCCGTTCATTAAGTCCAAATAACACGTTATTTTGGCAACATTCTCATTCATTCTGTCGTTCGAATCAAAATATTAATATAGTTTGACGAAATGGCACTACGCCTACAGGAAAACGTTACGTTTTCAACAATAATAATAATGCTAGTCAATTCACACAGCATCATCTAGCCTCGAGCTAAGCAGAGCTTGGGTAGTAGATGACTGACATACTTAATACAATACATTATACATACATAGATATTTTTTATTATACATAAAAAATCCCCAGAATAAACATTCGCAGATCGAACAAATATTTATCCCAAAGCGGGAATCGAACCCGCAACCTCCTGCGTCGCAAGCGGACATTCGTCCGCCGCACCACATCGATCGTCAATACAATGGACAATAGTATACTTAAAAGGATCTGGAATGCTGGGGGATCTCATTATTTTAATCAAAATGCGACAAATTTATTTAAGTGTGTTGCATAATAATATTAGTATAGTATAAAATTTAATTATCAGTATGTTTTTTCACATAAGATATGTGACAAGTGGCATGTAAGCCTAAGTAGTCGATTAGATTATTAGAAAGCATTTAAGATCAATACGATACATCATCCCGCAGATATAAAAGGCTATACTTTTTTCTGTCAGACATAAGACTTGGCCACATGAAAGTAACCGCACTCTGCACTGAGTAGTCCGCTTATAGCTTTCTCCAACTCCTTCAAAGCGGACGTATCAGTGTCTAGTATTATCGAGTGCCTCAATGCAGTTAATAGTCTGGTAATAAAACTATGCAACAGCATTAGAAATTAAGTAATGGCCAAGGAAGACACTAAGCACCGAAAAGTTAACAACAACCCAAGGTCATGTAAATAACCTATATAGCAATATCTTATTTAAGGTTTTTTGCGTACATGTTTGAAAAGATGTTATGTTTTCCGCAAAACAACATCAAGACGGTGAAAGTATTCAAAAGATAATATTTGAAAAGAAAATATAACCGGTTATGGATAAGACAAAGATCAAAAAAACTTATGATAAAACAGATGGCACCCCTCAAGGACACGATAGCGAAACATCAGTTGAAGATGTATCGTTATCCTAAACGACAGATAGCAATCAGATGATAAAGTAACTCGATTTATTTATAGATCCACATTGAGTTGAGCAATGTGAAATTAATCACCAAATATATGAACCGTAACGATGAAATGGTTTATTATAAAAGGTTGCAATAAATTATTTTTGGGATTTATTTACTTCCAGCCCATATTTGTTTAAACGCAGTCATTAATAATTGCATTTAGTTAAATCTACGAGACTACTTTTTCAAGTACGTGCATCGATTGAATTTATTGCAACGGCTTAAGATTTATGCTCCTGATCGAATAAGCTTTGATCAATCATTTTATTTCAATGAATGATGGTAATTTCGAAAGTTTTTTTGTTTAGAAAATGTTTGTTTTAATGTTCGGTTAACCATGCCGTGTGCAGATTCAGACTGAAATAGGCCAACACGTTAAACACAAACAACCCGCATGACGAGTTGTCTATAAGACTTTGGTTCCACTAATTGCTGTAATTGAGGACTTTTAAACTGCACCGAAGTAAACCAAGGACCAACAAATCAAAAACGCATCAAGACAATAAAATTGTCTCTTGGTAGGGTGGAGATGCGGGGAATTTAACGATCAACAAGGTGTTACAAGTAAATTGCAAAACTACCATAAGGCCATTTACCAAAAGTAAAGTGCCCAAGAAACAACAAATAATAAAAGATCAAAAAGGTTCAAGAGTCTAAATATGTTGTAACCTCTTCAAACAAGGTTATATTTTATTTTTTTGCTAACTCTGGTATGCCTGCTTATGCCTAAGGTGTTTATGTATGGCAACAAGGTCCTCTCCTTATTGAGAGGTCTGTGGGCGGAAGCGTGCACCGGAGTTGACAGTAACGTGCCATGGCGCAACCAGTTTGGTCACATCTATAAGTGTGCCACCCAGTTCTTGTATATTTATAAATATGATACAGGTTAGCACTAATTCTTCAGTTTATGACCAGATAGGTGGAATGTTGAGCAAATAATCGGCAGGTACAACGTGCTCCAAACATGGAAAAATGAAGTTGACAAGCTGCTGGCGTAAATGTAGTTCTGAGAACTGCTAGACATGTTCCAAGGATATTTTTAAGTTGATAATTAAAGTTGCCGACAAAATGGTCGCGCATCCTGTGATTTAGACATTTAGATGGAATATTTTGGATCTTGTATTAAAAAACTGAGAGCTGGATTAAGCCTCTTTTATTTAGGCTGTTGTTGTTGTTAGTTGTACTACATTCTTATAATGTAAACTTAGACTAAGTTTTTTTTCTACTTTATTTTAGCTTTACGGTTGTCTGGAAGATATCGCGTCCAGCGATAAGACCGGGCATTGTAGGATCATGATTTTTGTATATTTTCTTTTGCATTAGTAAATAAGCATTTTAGTTTAGCTTAATTGCTAGCTTTTGTCCTCAATATAGTTTACTTTATTGTTTATTATCTTGTATTGGACCAGCAAGTTAGTAGATTAAATAAAATGTTACAAATCGTGAAAGCCCGGCGTCCATGCGTGATGAATGGGTTATTTAAATTCATTCTATCGTTAAAAAATAACGGGTGGGAAAGGAAACTGCAACGAACAATCGGTGAATTACAGCTCTCAGTTTCCATCGACAGCATATTATTACAGAAAACATCGTACAGTGCCTATTTGATTTGTTTTATGTATTTTCTCTACGCATTGCCTGTTCGTTATTTTACTCAATTTGCCTTTTAACGAGGTTTCTTACCAGTAAAATCTTTACGGCAAGTAACTCTCCCGGTTCTCTTGATGTTTTTCATAAAATAGTTTCAGCATACTTCTAATTCCCTAAGTAGAACCTAGTAAGACTTATCACTGAGTTTACAGCACAACACTTTCAATTTTCGTAGAGTTCATTAATTTGGGCAGTTATAAAGCGAATACGCGTCAGAGGGTCTGGGTCGGCAAGCACACCGTATGGCTTCTTTCGTGGATGGTGACCAACGAGCCGTAGTCTTCGAGATGGCTACGGTCTGCTAATCTAACCTTGGCCATATGCCTCCCGCGCGATCCCGGTGCGATCATGGTGACATCACCAACAATAATATTCTAATGCTCTGAGAGGCCAAGGCCGGCATTCCTATGAATTATATTATAATAGAGGTAACACATCAGAATAATAAAAAGGAAAGTAAGGTCGACGACCTTTCCGTTGAAGATGCAGTTGCTGAGGGACTTGTCCGGATTCTTTTTTTAGATACCAAAATGCGGTGTCGAACTAGTTTCGGAAAGTGTGCAGCAGTGAAAGAAAAAGTTCGACGGGCTGACTAAATTACGATTAAGCTTGCTGAAATTGGAATTAATCTTTTTTTTGCTCAATAGTCGCATGCTCGAAATTTTAATACTCGTAGACGTTCTAATGGAAAATGTACAATGCCACTTTCTAATGTTGAGCAAAAAATATCAATTTATAGAGTTAGTCAAAGTTGAGTAATCTATTATCTCGGGATTTAATAAAGTTTCAAACTGTTTGTTTATCAATGAATTCCTTAGATATCACTTAGATAAATTAGAATATTACGTTGTCAAGATCATGCAAATGACTAACCTGACCGTGGATAACTAATGAATGTGGAATCAAGTCGAATACATTAGCAAGTTTATCGTATCGGGACACTATCAAACAAACTCCGTAGGTAAGGCATCGGCACACCTTGCGTTGCGATAGGTACCCAGGTAGGCATGGATCATCAACATTCCAGGCGAGTAGCGTTCAATGTTAACTGTAGCTGTAGTGTAGGTTTTGCTCATACCGTTTCTCGGACGACTTTAGAGGCCTAGGCGACTAGGCCTATCAGGGCCGAATAAATGATGTATTCAGATTAGCATTTAGGTACTTCTTGGGGGGTAAACTACCAAATATTATGTTTGTACCTAACATGCAAATCTGTTAATGGCAACATGTTTAGATATTTTTGCTTTCAATCATTGTATTCTTAATGAGCTGTGGATTTTCTCAATCATAAAATAAATAAAATAATAAAAATGGGATAAAAAATTCACAGTTGGGAATTCTTTACCTTACTATCTTTACTTTATTTCGTTACTACCTTTGATAACAACATTCCTCGGATACTTTAATACTTGATCTGTAAAGTGTAAGGGATAGACAGAGGACGTCCATACGATACAACTAAAACGCCACTATAACTGGTATGGTTTAAAAGAAACTGTCATTTGGAATAAGTCCTACTGTCAAGGAGACAGTATTAAGGATGCCGTAGATAGAGTTAGTGGGAATCTCTTACCGAGACGGAAACGGAGGCACTAGGCATTCCCTCCTCAGAGCCCTGACCCTCCGGGGCGCTTAGAAACCGGCGCAGAGTGCCGTATCCAGACGCGGAGGCTACCATCGCTACCATACTGCACAATCACAACACTGCTGTTACTGTACTGATGACATCACACGCGTGGGTTCCAACTTTGACCTTTACTCAGGCTTCGAAGACTTAGCGCACGGCGTTCCGCGCGCCAGACGCGACTATACTGCCTGATGGCTGCGCCTGCGCCCCCCACCACGCACGATAAACTTAGATAAGCTACCTAGCCACAGATTAAATAATAGTGCCAGTACTTTTGTCTTACTTCCGTAGATCTTCGTTGTTTTGGGATGATGGCATTATGAGGTATGAATTACTTAATATGGTAAAATGAATTACCTATGTATTTAACTGATAAAATATAGAAATACTTACAATTAATTATGTAACAATTCCGTGTGGGAAAATATCAAGACATATCTATCTATGTATACCTCTACCTTACGTATCTACGTAAGTATATAGATAAAAAAGGAATGCAAAAACCAAAATAACATTTTTTCTAAGTAGATAAAATCAATAAGTGATTAGTAGGAAATTATGATTATATTAGAAACTAGCGGTCCGTCCCGGCTTCGCACGGGTTTTAGTAAGAATCCCTAATTTTTTTGAAAATGTAATATAGCCTATGTCACCCGGGGATAGTGTACCTTCCCAACGGTGAAAAAATAATTCAAATCGGTCCAGTAGTTTCGGAGCCTATTCAATACAAACAAACAAAGTTTTCCTCTTTATAATATTACATAGTATGATTATGATTGAAACGCGGATGTTTTTTTTTAATTTCAACAATATTTACTCAAAAGTAATAGTAACAATGAGTTCATACAAGTATTAAACCTCATGTTTCATTTTCATACCTAAATTTAAAAAAAATAATATTAAATGTACACATCTACATAGTACCTTTGTGTAAGCAAAATTATAAATACTAATTTTAAGAGCACTGATTCCTTTGGTTCTAATTAATATAGTATTAGTTAGTATTCAACACAGGCAAAGTTGACATATCTACGTAGAACTTGCCTTAAACATAGTTAAGATACTATCTTAAACTTAGTTTAAGATAGGTGTGATCAACCACTAATTGTTACCATTCTACAAATTTAGTAGACAAGGTCATAAGATGGCGGAAAATCAACATTATGTATAGAATTTTGTATCACTGATTGTTAATAGTTTCTTTTAATCTATTGAATAAAATCTCCTTGCATGGCTGGTCAAAGATAACAGTGTATTTTCAGATTTCTAGCTCTCTTTCAGTATTGATTTTTATATGTTACATTGTATGCAATGGAATCAAAACATCCTGGACAAGGTACTACTCGTTAGTAGGCACATGCTTACTGTTTATGTACACTCAGCAAGAGTCAATGAACACATTTGGATAGGGAAGTTCAAAAGCATAAATAGGTACCTACATAAATTGTGTGACTGATATTTTGCATAGTTATACACATGTATTTTAAAGGTATTTACGATATGCAACATTATAAAGTGTATTTATTTAATCATTTTTATTACTTATTGCTATTTTTAGTGCACCCCAGATAACCTTCTATTTTTATATTCTATCCATCCAAAGGTTTGCAAATCTTGAGCAGATCTGCAAACTGAAATTGCCATTTCATTGTAAAATCAAAAAAGAAAGGGCATTGAATAGCTGTTAATAAAAGTCAAAGTCAAAAAGCATTTATCCAGGAATATCTGCAAGGATAATTTCAAATCGGCTTAAAGCTGTATGAATCTAGGATCAGTTCCTAGAAACCAAGACCAATCTAATGCTTGTTTCTGACTATAATTTAGAAAGGTTAGGATTCTGTTCATGAACCTTTTCTACACATCAATGAAATTGCTTTTCCCATTATGTGCATGTGCTTCGTATTTTATTATTTTTTTATTATGAAAATTAAGAAGGTACACGTACCAATTAAGGGTATGTTTGGCTAGATAGCAATAGTTTCAAGCACTTTTTCAGGTTGTCCTAAAGCTAATTCAACAATTACAAGCACAAATAAACTTTGTAGTATAATAACTAAGTAATACCAATATGTGCATGTGTCAAATGTAATGTTTGAATGTACCAATATATTTAACCCGAGTGTACAATGGTGTGTACAATGGTGATCTGTTGTTTGTAGATGAAGTAGTACCTTACCATAACACCACTACACAGGTAGAAAATGTAGGTATGGCCTTTCGGATTTAGACATTCACAATTTTGAATACCAACAGATTTGAAGGAGTCTCAAGCAATGTCCCTATTCTATTACTTTAACATCTCAACCAGTCTTTCAAACTTTAAAAGTTCTACCCATAAGGACTGGACAAGTTGGTACTACAGTCACTTATAACTTAACCCAATAAGGTGTCCACAGCTCATAACAATGTTCTAATGTCAATAATTTATTCACAAATAGAGTGGGTTGCGATAGCCTCGCCCACCTCTTGCCTTGCTTTGTGCCTTTAAAAAGTTTTAAGTCTTGAATACTGAATGTCACAAATTAGAAAGCAATTAATCACATTTTAAAAGAATATTTTCAAGATATGATAACAATCTCAGCTGTCCACTAGAACTATTGAGTCATAACAAATTTGCATTGAACTTTAATAAGTGGCTGCATTCCAATGCAAACTTGGCAAGTAGCAAGGCAAGGGTGAAAATGCAGAAAAACCGGCAGACAATTAGCTATAGAGTGCTCACCTGTTTGGTGTCCACACAGTCACTAGCCTCCATGTTAGCATGTGTGCGCTCCTGCCTCTCTATGACTTCGGAAACATCAGAATCTCTTACACCAGCCACAAAACGAGTTAAAATCACACGGTCCCAGCCTAAACATAACAATCGCGATGGGCACAGCGAATTTCACGAAACAATGTCAGCGTTCAAATCTCGCGTATAGGCACTTAGGAGATTATTTTGCTTCTTCTAGAAATAAAATTACATGGTGTGAACAATGAACAACTATTTTTGAATAAATTAAAATTGTTCGAGAGCACTAAAATTATTTTTTGCTAGGTAAATCATGAAAAATACAGTTGAACACCATCTTAAATTTTCACACATTCCGTCATCGAGGCTGATTAAATTGAATTGATTGAACTGACTGGCTGGACTGACGACTGACAAACGGGGACGAGACGGTTGGTCAGTCGCGTGTCAGTCGATTGCATTCCAGCAGTATAATTATTAAATAAACGAAATAATGATTCGTTTCAAACAGGAGTAAACTCCTAACTGGAGATTCCATCTTCGATTTCTATAATAAATATTATGGCAATAGTTGCAAGCGCTTAAAAATTTCACTCTGTTCAACTAGCATTCATTTAGTGAATAATGAACCAGTAATAATAATAATAATAATGCTGGACAATCCACACAGCATCATCTAGCCCCAAGCTAAGCAGAGCTTGTGTTATGGGTACTAGATGACTGATATACTTAATACAATGTATTACGTACATAGATATTTTTTATTATACATAGAAAATACCCAGAACACCCGGAATAAATATTTGCAGATCGTACAAACATTTATCCCGAGGCGGGAATCGAACCCGCAACCTCCTGCGTCGCAGGCGGACATTCGCCCGCCGCGCCACATCGGTCGTCAGTGTTTCATTATCCGTAAAATGAAATGTATTTCTGTGAGTGTGCAGTTGTAGCGCGCGACATCTGAGTCCGGTAATTGTACGGCCATGGATAAAACAATCTACACTATACGTAGGCAGCAATACATGCACAATGGAGAAGTTTCCTACATGCCGTTATTTCAACCTAGGAGTTCGTTCCTAACGTTAATAGGAAAGCAGTTGTGTGTTTGTGTAGTATTTTACTTGTACCTACTTCGTACTTAAGTCGCACAAAATTTTGTACACCCTTGGAAAACACGACAATGGAATTGGATGCCAAAACGTGGGCCTCGTTTACACTCACTTTTAAAGGCTCTAAAGATAGGTTAGGTTAGAACATTAAACAAAACGCGCGAGATGAGCGAGCAGAGCGAGCGTGCTCCGGCAGCAGCCACAGAAGTGTCAGGGATAAAACAGCATGACCTACCTACACTTATCTCAAAATAGGATAGTACAACTTTACTCTTTAGTTGTGTCTAAATGAGGTTTAAGATTTCATTCGAATAATCAGAGCAATGGTTGCCAATTCTCAGGTCGTGTATTCCATGGTTGTACATTATGGCTGTGTATTCCGTGGTTGTACATTAACTGTACTCCGAGTCTTCGATAGGTACGTTATTTGGTAAGGTTTGTCTTTGTTTGTATTTTCGTTTGTATCATAACTTGAACTTATTTCTAATCAGAATGAATAATACTAATTCACAGATGCTTTACTAATTCAAATGCCTCGTGAGAAAAGTCGTTATCGTGACCGACGGAGTTCCTCATACAGTTCAGAGGCTTCATACGACAGGAAAAAGTTAAAAAGCAAGCACAGGAGGCGGTCTAGAGATCGTTCAGTTTCCAGCAGTATCAAAAAAAGACGTTCCAGTTCTCGTACTAGGCACAAGAAGAGGAGCATTTCTCGAAGTGTTTCGAGAGAACGGTACGAGAAGTCTAGAAAAAGATCCTCCTCACGGTCTCGGTCCAAACGCGACCGGTCAAGATCGAGGTCACGGAGCAGAACCAAGCACAGCAAAAGTAGTAAGAAGTCGAAGAGGTCGCGCTCATCCAGCAGCCGTTCGAGCTCCTTTGACATAGGTGATTGTAGTTTATATTTTTTACTGTACAAAACCGTCTGTTTTGTTTGAAACAAAAAGTTACTAACCAAATTGTAAAATTTCAGAGCGAGCTGTACCTTCCAAGAGAGATAACTTAGATGACACTGAAACTAAAGTAGAAAAGGCAATCAAAGCAGCAGAGGCTGCTGGCCTGACTATGACCAAACTTCCATCATATGAATACAAAGAAGTGGAAGTAAAAGAAGACATGCCTACCATCCATGATCGTAACCTTTTAGCAGAGATAAACTGTGACTCATTTGTTCAGCAATCATTCACATCTTCACGAAGTAAGAAAAATATCCTGATTGACCTGAATGCTGAAACTATTATGGTGCCAGAGTCTGAGGTCAAAGTTCAGAAAGATGACTGTATCATTGATTTCAATGTAAGCATTATGTTTTTGTCTTACCACCTATCTCCAGCCCGGTTAAGATGTGCAACGCGACAAAATTTAGTTTACTCGTTATCTAGAGATATCTCCTTATATCTTCCTGTGCTAACATGCCAATACCAAAAATCTATCTCGTTCTGTCAAATGAAGGCTTAATGCTAATGTTTAGCTTATCTGTGGGTCTTTTTATCTACAATTTCTGAAATGTCCATCGATAGAAAAAGTATCTCGTGTCAAGCGCAACATATCTCGCGTTGCACATCCTAGACCGGCAGGGCAAAAGCTTTATTTCACTTAATATCTTTTCTATTTTCAAAATATTATAGCTTCAAGGATTTCTGTAGAATAAACCTGTGTCATTGATTTGTGATAAAATGTTACTGCATTGCATTTTTATTATTTACAGGAAATACCCAGTGAAGAAGAGCTGAGGGAAATGTGGATAAACAAACTGTTCTTATATCGGAAGAAAATAGTGAAGGGGGAAACATAATAAAAAGTTGTGGAAGGATTGTGAAATAAACTCATCAGATAATTGTAACTTGTATTAGCACAAGCACTTCAACTACATAAATCTAACACTTGAATAAACATAACAATTATTACTTTGTAATGTTATAGTTTTTTTATTTAGTGTTCGAGCAATAAAAATGAGTAATAACCTAAATTATTTTTATTGAACACAATCTGCTACAACTCGCATTGAGGGACATGCTGTCACTACTTAGATATATTTACAAGGTACTGCAACGAATTTCAATCTTCTACTAAGAGGCGAGACTCTCACATGTTGTTCCTTTCTCGCTGAATTCTAGTGCTGTATGTCCGTGATACCAGGTTCCATGTATCCATATACCTGTCCATACACATTGCTATGCATTTCTGTTCTGAATTATCCAGGGATGTACCAGGTTTGCTGATGCACTTCTTGAAACATTTCTCTGACATCTTCGTAAGCAGTTCTTGAGCATTTGCGATCGCAATTTGTTGTTTTACCTGATCCATCAGCTCTTCCTTTTGAACTCCACTGAGTGAACCAGTAGTTAGAGAGTCCATTTTAGTTGTATCCAGAAATATTCAGTAAATTCTCAGGTATATATTCTGTAAGCAGTTAGTATTAGTACCCAATATAGTGAAAATTTACAGCCGATTAAAAGTACACATATAACCTCAAATCATAGACAGTCTGTCAGTCAGTGTCATCTAGCGTCAGATTCAGACTGTTTAATTTTGTTTTGAGCTTAGATACAAATCTTTTCGCCAAGAGGAATGAAGCATACAACATGTTGCCAGATACCATTTTAAAAATCCTTAGGGGAACATCACCGATGACGACGACCGATAGATGTTGGCGCGGCTGGCGAATGTCCGCCTGTGACGTAGGAGGTTGCGGGTTCAATTCCTGCCTTGGGATAAATGTTTGCACGACCTTCAAATATTTATTCCGGGTTTAATTTTGTAGCAAACTTGCAAATATAATACCACTATGAAAAACGTCTGAAATTAAGTAGGTTCATAATTTATTTAGTAGATGCCTAATATATGTACGAGATTCGAAAGCCGAAATACGTGATTTGGTCTGTTTCTGTACGAGGGGAAAAAAATAAAGGTTGGCAACCCTGATATCGTTTCTATCTTTGTTTACGTTTTTATTTTTGCCTTGAATTTATTCATATTCAATCATCATTGAATCAGATACTATTGATTGTATGTATTCATCATATCAGATTGAGTACCTACCTACTAGGCGGAATACTCAGTTTCACCGTAAACATTAGGAAATTTGTGGTTTTATTGGTTTTTAGGAGGACTTACTGAAAATGATTTATGATAACACGGTATCCTGTATAACTTCGACCGAACCTATCGAAGACATTGCCTGCACTCTAACTCACGATGAATTACTTGAAATCACTCAGTCGTCACTCTATACTCTGACAAAGTGCGATTCTTTACTTAGTGATCTACCTTCAGATATTATTCTTGAAGAGGTTTTGTCACAGGTATTTCTAAATTTCTACCCTCTGGTTACACAAAATACCTACCTAATCAAAGTTGCAATCATGATCTGGTTTTTGTATTATTCCGCTGTTGGGCAAAAGCCTTAAAGATTTGGTAATATAAAATATATTATACATTTTCCAGATCGCAGTTGAACATGGTCAGGCAATTACTCTTTTCATATCGAGAGAGGATGAACCAGTATTGAAAGTTATTGTAAGTAAATAAGTTGGAGAGCTCCACTCTTGCATACATAACGCTGTATAGGTCATAACTGTATGGCCTACTCAGTAATAAATATTGACAAATATTCACACAACAGCTTCTAGCCCTTTAGGGCTAAGTAAATAAATAATTCAGAGACCACAGTCTAAAGTTACACTGCTTTTATATGGTGTTTGTTCATAGTCCTTTATATTCTGTAGTCTGCTTGTATCTGATATACCTATTATATCTGACTTAGGCCCGAATACTCAAACGAAACTTAAATTTTATCACGTCTCAAGTCACGATTTTTTGACAGTATGCATTCAGTCATAAATCTGTCACCAGAGATGTGATTAAATTTGAGTTGCGTTCGAGTATTTGGCAGTTACTTACCTAATAATCTTTTTTCATAGGTGCCACAAGATGCTTCAGTGCGAGACTTGAAAAAGGCACTAGCAAGACATTTTGAAATCTACCAAAAGAGAATAAAAAATAAAGTTAAAATATCATGGAAATATATTTGGAAAACATATAACTTGTGCTATGACAGTACTGTGTTGGAAAATGATGATGATTGTATCCAATATTATGGTGTAGTGAATAAGGTTACTCTTCAATTCAAGAAGAAGAAAAGAAAGAAAAATAAATAGATCATACAATTATTTATTTCTGCCTTAAACCCTCTAAGTTACTAAATAAAATATATTTCTGGATAAATCTTGAAAATACACATTCACAATGAACTGAGAAAAAGCCAACAGCTTAACAAAAAAAAAATATCCATACGAACTTGATATTAAACTTATAACATAAACATAATATAGAGGACAGCAACAATACACAGATAATCCTACTTACAAAAAATGCAAAATCAGTAACTCCTGTCTAAATAAACAAACAAATTTAAATGGGTCATTTAAATTTAATACCTCTCACCCGCACACCATAAATGTAAGTGAAAGGTTATAATTAGCAATTCGCTACATGTGCAACAGAGAGGTAATGATTAGCGACGCCATTTAAGATTCGTTTCATGCAATAGGTTACATTTTGCTATCTGCAGATGCTTAAAGCTGTTCAAAGTCAGGTTGTGGTGGTGGCTCCTGAGGCAGTGGCTCAAAGTCCCCAAGGCTGTAGGAAGCCTCTTCATGCCTAGGAGTAGCCAGCGGACGGTCGTACGCATCCTTCAGGAGCTCCTGTTCATGCTAGAATTAAAGAATATCTATAGATATAAGTTTCCAAATGTTGAATTGATAGCTGTAAATCTTTGTTTATCTTGGAGCGTTGACTGTGGTTCAGCATAAATAAGAAAACGTTGTTAACTACAGTAACTTGTGTCATTAGGAAGGTGATTTGGTTAACTTCTGACACAGCAAACAATACACAAATACAATCCCCGCCGGCGGGTAAAAGTGTGGAGTATTTCCAACTTTACGATGTTTTCTTTACAAGAAACAAAACTTACAATCTAATATAGAATAAATTTTAATTTATAAAACAATTACTTAGGTAACTACTCTTGATGCTGAATTTTTTTTGGCTTACTAATTTACTTTTGGATGAAGTAGTGGCCCACCTACCCCTCGATTGCGTAGTAGATACGCAATCGAGGTGTAAGAGTTGTAGCTAACACATTCCTGTCTGAGACAGGAATCTGTTAGCTACAACTTTTACACAATCACTCCTCTCATGCTAAGTGGTTACAATAACCGTTAACAAAGTTCTGCATACATTAAACTGAAGCACACAGGTGTTAAACCTCATGTGCCTGTAATTTCACTGGCACCCACATCTTTCAATATTGATCACAGCAAGCTACTGTCCTAACTGATTGTGAAATTACTTTGTTCTAAATATTACCAGTGGAACCTTCCATAAGAGACGAATACCAGCGTTAGCCCTTTAAAAAATTACCTGATCATTCTGGCTCAAGACGGAAGGTGGTGCCAGATCATCCAAAGACAATTGTGTGTTGAGCACTGACGGTGGCGCATAATCTGCCATGGATGATCCACTCTCCACCGGCTGAAATAAATAAATAGATAATAAATAGGCAGGTAATGTTCGTGAGGAAATGCCCAGCTCTGCGTCCATCAACCTGAGGCATACAGGTGTTGTTAAACCTCATTGTGCCTGTAATTTCATTGGCACCCACACCCTTCAAACCAGAACAGTACTAACTGAACCCTTCACTAAGAGCTCTACTGCTAGCGTGATATCTAAGTATAATATAAGGAGATATCTAATAAGTATAGGTACACGAATTGTTATAAGTACTAACCAGTTCGGGGGCAAGATCCTCGTAAGGCTTGAACATGGGTTCTTCAGCGGGCCGTACGGTGTTAGCTCGCGCGTCTTCTTCGCAGCTGTAGGCAGTTTTGTGCTCGCATATCAGCAGATGAGTCAACATGTCCGTACCTGCAGTTCACATGAAAAAATACTGTTAAAGCAAATACAAAAACGAGTATTTTACGACTTTAGTACCTTATCAACTATAGGTAACCACGTAATTACTTTATCAACTTTATGCACTGACTTCGTACAGCACTAACTGTGTACATACATTCGTACTGTTGTATGTAAAAAATATGAGAACATATCAGCCAATTTCACGATTAAACGGTAAAAGCTCAAAATCGTGAAATTGGCTGATATGTTCTCATATTTTTTGAGTTTTTACCCTGTAAATATAAATTTTAATGCTATAAAACCATTCTGTAAGTTACGAATTGTATACATTCTAGTGCAGCTGACTGTACGTACCGACTTTAGTACAGTTTCATGTGTACGTACCGAATTTAATACAGTATCATGTGTACGTACCGACTTTAGTAGAGTATCCGCAGATGCAGTGGGTAGTGTATGGTGCATCCCTCGGCGCGTCCTCAAGCGACAAAGGACCAGCGCAGTAGCCACTGTGTTGCAACATTGCACGGTAGCACGACGTTGCATACGAACATTTTGTGCAGCTTGTCGTACCCCTGAACACAAATATTTGTTACTAAATAGACAAAGAACAGTCACATAATGTTGCCAACTGTCTCATTAACGGTAGCTAAATACTTTACAAACTGTAGCCAAATCACTAGATCATTTCACCAAAAAGTAGCTACACTAAGTTTAAAAAATATATATCACTTTTTGGTAATTTAAAAGCCTGACCTGCACCATATATATCTTTAACTATACAATTTTCAAACAATGACCATTGTACATACATACATACATACCATTATGTACTCTACTCACTTTTGTACATTTTTATGTTGCAGGGGAGGATTTTGTACGAAAAACTACTCGTTATTTTCATAGATGTTGTATTCTTTGTAAACAGTAAACTTACAAGAAATGTTTATCGCTGTCCATATGAGTGTCGCATTCTCTGCAGATCATACCATCCGGTAACACAAGGGTTAGATTTTCAAATGTGTCTTTGACGTCATGATTGGCAGAATCCTTTACTGGTGGGCGGGCCTTGTTCTACAAAATCAAACGAAATAGGGTCATAACCAAAATAATTTCTTTTGTATTTTTTTTTGTGGGCATAAAATCCTCACGCCACTTTACGAAACCCGACATTAATATTTAGAAAGTTATTATCATGAGAAATAGTTGTAAGCTGTCGAAAATTCAAATTATTATTGCGTTTTGACTAGTGCATTATTTCTTAATACGTTCTTAAATAAAAGAGCGTCACTAACGTATGATATGATATTCTAACTAACGTATGATATCTTATTCTTTAGGTAGGTTAGGTTTTTTTTTTTTTATACAACTTGTTACCATCACCTATAACAAAGCATTGCCTCGTAGGTCACGCTCGTTAGGAACGTCACCAACGATGCATTACTCAGCGTCCATCAACCTGAGGCATACAGGTGTTAAGCCTCATGTGCCTGTAATTACACCGGCACCCACACCCTTCAAACCGAAACACAGCAAGCTGCTTGGCGGCAGAAATAGGCATGGTGGTAGTACTGCCCCGGACGAGCCCTTCACTTAGAGCTCTACTACTACTAACCTAGGTCCTTTGAGATGTGTACGAGATGATATTCTAACAAGGTATAAGGGGACAGGGTATGAGTATATAAGACACTTAATCTTTTTTAACAATTTATTTGACTTTTACTAAACTATACTCATACTAAGATGAAAACTATAGTATTATCTATATCAATGGTTCAAATCTACAACCACAGTATATTAAAATGAATCTTTTCAAACTGTCAAAAACCAAAATTGTTGATGAGAATTCATTCTTTTGGCTGTAACCAGTTACATAATGCTTTCCCATGGTTTAGGGGTAGGCAGTACCTCAATGTCAATGATCCTCTTTTCTCCATCGACACCGTCGTTATTTTTCCAGTAATTTCTTATTTTCTGCATAGATTGAGAATCAGCTAGCAAACTATTTCTATAATACAATTTTTCTTGGTTTACTATAGACAATATATTTTAGAATAGTTATCTTCGGTGGTTAGAATAGGGTTGTGAATCCGTTAGCAAATGTAGCCGTTAGATTGAACAAAGTGCGTTTTGGTGCCTGGAATGAAATGGTGCGAGATAGTTGTGAAATAAATGATCTATGAATGTATGGTTAGAATCACACATCACAGGAGTCCATTACTAGTAGTAGAACTCTTAGTGAAGGGCTCGTCCTGGGAATTACTACCTAACATTATTATTGATAGTAATCAATCGAGAAGCATCTAAAAACCTGTTTAAGTTTTCGGGAATAGTCTTGTTATTTACAGGGTACGTAATTGTAGCATACAGGGTATGTTTAAGTAGTTTCACCGGCACTCACACCCTTCAAAACGGGACACAGCAAGCTGCTTGGTGGCAGAAATATGCATGGTGGTAGTACTTCCCCGGACGAGACATTCACTAAGAGCTCTACTACTACTAAAAGTTTACTAGTCAGAGAGTGTAAGAAAAAAACCGGCCAAGTGCGATTTCCGTACCATCTATAATAAAAATGGGAAAAAAATCAAGTTTAATATATGAGAACCTCTTTAAATATTTATTTTATTGTTTTTTAGTATTCGTTGTTATAGCGGCAACAGAAATACATCATCTGTAAAAATTTCAACTCTTATCACGATTCATGAGATACAGCTTGATGACAGACAGACAGACAGCGGAGTCTTAGTAATAGGGTCTCGTTATACCCTTTGGGTGCCGAACCCAAAAATCACCACGCGAAAAAGACCAGAGTATTCAAATAGTGAGTAATACATTTACCCGAGGCTTGGCAATCAGATGTTCTTCAACACACAACGGAGTCGCGTTGCTGACAGTTATGTGATCGCGAATCTGGTGCTCTTTCAATTGACCTAAACAAAAATATAAAATAACATTTCCTATATATTTTTGATTGCAGTTTTTTGGTTGCGACGATGGGCTTGCAACCTGATCACGGCCCGATCGGTCATAGGATTACTATGACAGAATAAAGATAAATTATTTCACTTACCAAGATGCACAAATTTGAGAGTACAACGAGTACATTTGACCTCGAGCTCCTTATCGCGGTGCTGCTTCAGGTGGTCCATGAAGATGTGCACGTTCGTCATCATTTCATTGCCGTCTACGTACACAGGTATCACCTAGAAAATAAGTTATCTAAATTATGATGTTATAAGTATAACCTATGCCGTCATTAATTACACACACTGCTTGAAGATTGACTTGGTGAAGGTAGTACGAATAATGACGTTATATCATCAATGCCGTCATTAATCAAACACACTGCTTGAAGGGGCTTGGTAAAGGCAGTTCAGTACGAATAATGACGTTATAAGTTTAACCTATGCCGTCATTAATCAAACACACTGCTTGATGTGCTTGGTAAAGTTAGTACAATACTAATAATGACATACGAAAAGGATGATAAGTTAGCAATGAGCAGTGTAATATATACCTTGAGGCAATGGACACAGAGTAGAGTGCCGCCTCGATTGTGTTGCGTGCGGAAGTGTCGCACGAGGGCGCGGTGCGATGACACTCGGTAGTCACATGCCGCAACGCTGCAGCGGTACGGCAGCTCGAGTGGCGCGTGACTCTTCTGCATGTGCGATGCTAGAGACAACACCGACGCGAACCGAACCTGGATAAACAACTTGTATTACTTCAAATATTGGCACAAACAAATGTGTAACGTGTACGTTGGTGAATATATTCTAATCTTTTGTGGGGTTATCAATGCGTAATTTATTGATTAAGAATCGTTTATTGTAAAAATGTGTATAAAATATGGGCGTAACAAGTTTCTGATTCAAAAATCTGAAATCTACTTAATTGAATTTCAAAGTATTAAAAAATCTTAATAGAGTCGAATTATATTATGTATATATTACTTTGGGTTAAGTATTAATTTACCTACTTTTTTAATTAAATTTTTCTAAGAATAATCTATACCAATTATAAGAATCTTTGTCCTGATAAAAAGTAGCCTACATGTTAATCCAGGTTACAATCTGTATTTATTTCAAATTTCATCCAAATCGGTCCACTGGTTAGAGGGTGAAAGAGAAACAATCATCCATCCATCCATCCATGCTTACAAACATTAGCGTTTATAATATTAGTAGGATTTAATTGTAGTATTGTAGATATACTAACCTCACATATAAGACACGCATAAGTGAAGAGATCAGGCGACTTGGTGTCAGCAGGATGGTGATGCTTCAGATGCAACTGCAACTCTCCGTCGGAGGCGAAGCGAGCCATGCAGTATACACATTGGGAGACAAGCGCGTCCTCCGGCGTGTTCGGGGCGACCGGGATTACATGCGTCACCAGATGGTCTAGTAGAGATATATTCTCGTTGAACTCTTGATGGCAGTTCGGACACTGTGGATTTGTAAAGTAATTTGATTAATTGCGGATGTGGCGCGGCGGGCGAATGTCCGCCTGCGAAGCAGGAGGTTACGGGTTCGCTTCCCGCCTTGGGATAAATGTTTGTACGATCTGCAAATATTTATTTCGGGTGTTCAGGGTATTTTTTATGAATAATAAAAAAATCTATGCACGTAATGTATTGTATTAAGATGTCAGTCATCTAGTTGGCTTGGGGCTAGATGATGCTGTATGGATTGTCCAGCATTATTATTATTATTATGCCTATTTCACCACAAGTAGCTTGATGTTCTGGTTTGAATGGTGTGGATGCCGGTGTAATTACAGGCACATGAGGCTTAACACCTGTATGCCTCAGGTTGATGGACCAGTGCATTGCAGGTTATGTTATGAACGTACATAACGAACGTGACCTGCGAGGCAATGCTTTATAGGTGATAGTAACCGTTTAATATCAGGTGGGCCATCTATCTATCTTATAAATAGAAAAATAGCAAAAAATCACGTTCGTTGTATGAGAGCCCCCTTAAATATTTATTTAATTCTGTTTTTTAGTATTTGTTGTTATAGCGTCGACAGAAATACATAATCTGTAAAAATTTCAACTCTCTAACTATCACAGTTCATGAGATACAGCCTGGTGACAGACGGACAGACAGACAGCGTAGTCTTACTAATAGGGTCCCATTTTACCCTATGGGTACGGAACCCTAAATACCGAGAGTTAATGAAACTTACATCAACAGCAATCGGTGTTTTCACTCCCGGCGTCTCCCCTCCAACTTTACCAAAGTAGAATTTCTCCATAGACACCATTTCCTCAGGCTCCTTAGGCTTCACCTCCTTCTTGATGCTCTTCAGCGGTAGATCCAAGTCTGGGTCATCATCGATGTACGTGCGCGGAGCTTTACGACGACCGCGCGGTGTGCTTTGAGTGGAAACTTCATCCTTTGCTTCGTCCTTTTTCTTGGTCTTCGGCTTTTCTTTGTCCTGTTCCTGCTTTATTTTTGTGCGACGCAAAGCTAGAGGTACCTGTAATTATATTCAACAATGAATGTTTTTGCTATAATCATCATCATCAGCCTTAATAAATGAATATTTGTGGACATTTTTACACAACATCATCTAGCCACAAATTAAGCTTAGTTTGTACTATGGGAACCAGATAACTGATAGAATACTTATATACTTTTTAATTTCAGACGACCGATGTGGCGCGGCGGGCGAAAGTCCGCTTGCGACGCAGAAGGTTGCGGGTTCGATTCCCGCCTTGGGATAAACATTTGTACGATCTGCAAATATTTATTCCGGGTGTTCTGGGTATTTTCTATGTATAATAATGTATAATAATAATCTATGTATGTAATGTATTGTATTAAGTATATCAGTCATCTAGTGCCCATAACACAAGCTCTACTTAGCTTGGGGCTAGATGATGTTGTGTGGATTGTCCAGCATTATTATAAATAAAATTGAAATACATACTTAGAATACTTAACACCCTGACACAAAACACACATCTTATGTTCATCACACAAATGTTTGTTCTCAGTGGGGATCAAACCCACCAACTGCAGCACAGAAGGCAAGGTTAAGCTATGAACTGAGCTGTCACGACTGTCAATAATGAGTCCACAGTTCTCAAAAAACCACCCTGTAGTGATTTATTTAAGTTTAAAACTCTCTTAAGAAACAGACAGACGTGGTTGAAGACTTCAGATATGTATGAGTATGAGCTTGAATGTCAGAACTATGTAAGTGGATTCTAGCTTTACATTTAAAATATAAACATGCGTCTGACACAAACAAAAACCATTAGATTAATCTGCGGGAATGCCTACTTGTCTGGTGATTATAGTGGTGAGTGTATTTCCTGTCTTAAACATGTTCTTCCCTAGTTTATTCGTTTTATAGTGCTTACCTGCACTTAATTTTATTTTTATTTTATTTATTGGGGTAAACTAACAGTGACACAATAATGGCTAAGGTAGAGAAGTTTAAGGTAGACAATTATCCGAGAGTGACACCAACTCCGTTTACCACGGATTACTTAAATATTTTAAACTTACATCTAGGTATAGCATTATGTTAGGTTGATAGTGCTTATTTTAGTGTTAACAGAAGTGTTATAAGTTGTTTTTTAATGAAATTACACAGATTTTATGCAACGGGGATAAGCTAACCACACCGGGAGCCTAATCCAACTCGACAAATAACCGTACCTCTTCCTCATCATCATCTTCAATGTATAGAGTTTTCTCCTTCTTCTTCTTCTTGGTAGGCGGCGGTGGCGGCGGCGATGCATCCCTCTTCTTGCGGCCGCGTTTGCCACGCGTTGTTTCCGCTTCCTCACTCTGTACAAAGTACAATTGTCATTTCCGTAAAGCTGTTACCTATAGTTCAATCTTTGAAAAACTATTGAAAAAATATACTGAACACTTATATTACACGGGTATTTATCGCGTATCACCTTTTTATTTATTTTCTGGAAGTTTTTTAAATAAAAAAGGTAATACGCGATAAATACCCGTGTAATATAAGTGCTCAATATGTGTTCCGATCGTGAAAGTCTACAAAAGATTTAAAAATACTATAAAAGCTTCTTTAATGGATTTCGGAAGCCTTATAAGGTTAATGAACCATTTCTAAATATGAATATTATATTACAAGTATTCTTACCCCTTTTCCTGTAGGATACTTCCAATTCTTGAAAGGATTTGCGGCTATTTTGTTGAGTCGCACAGTTATGACGTCTTTAGAATCCAATTTCGTTTGCTCCGCAATGTGAGAGACTATGTAGTCAAACGCTTGACCGGGTGATATGCCGAACCTAAAGAAGAATTTCAATATTTATTATGTAAATTATAAAAATTACTTCTATGTTCCGGTTTAAACAGTTTGGGTGTCGGTTAAATATAGGCACATGAGTTTTAACACCTGTATGCCTCGGGTTGATGGATGCAGAGCAGTGCATTATAGCGCACATTCCTAACTAACGTAACATTTAAAACAATGCTTTGTCTAGGTAATGGTCTTTGCAGTTCGTCAAATCACGTCAAACTTTTGCGGCAATAATTTTACTGGAACATAATTCATTTGACGACCGATGTGGTGCGGCGGGCGAATGTCCGCCTGCGACACAGGAGGTTGCGGGTTCGATTCCCGCCTCGGGATAAATGTTTGTACGATCTGCTAATATTTATTTCGGGTGTTCTGGGTATTTTCTATGTATAATATCTATTTATGTAATGTACTGTATTAAGTATATCAGTCATCTAGTACCCATAACACAAGCTCTACTTAGCTTGGGGCTAGATGATGCTGTGTGGATTGTCCATTATTATTATTACTTACTTCTCCCTCCAAACCAGCTCATCCAAGAACTGCTGTATAATCTGCCTCGATAATAAAGACAGCGTGTTCTGGAACATTCTCGGCACTATCCTCCTCAGATATTCCATTATGTTCCCGTTGGAGTTCTTGCCTTCCGTGTGTGAGGACGATTGGTGCACATTCTTGAAACCCATGTTGATAAGTGTGCCTAGGAAGAAAGCCAGTTATAGAAACTGCGTGTAAAACTCCCAAAAACTTAAACATAAACATAATTTATTTCCAATCTTAATTGGTACATATTTTGCTTGTAACTTACTTCCTAGAATAAAGCTACTTAGATCTAGATTTTGAAATAGCTACTTAATACAGAGGTAGACAAGTGTAGCGATGAATAAATTTGACTGGAACAAATAAGTAGGTAGTTACAAAAAATCATACTTGTATAGAACGTTCGGTTCAAACTGACTTCACAGCTTAGTACTAACTAAGCTACTACTCAGTAGCTCAGTACTGCTTAGTAGGGTTGCTACTAAGCAACCCTAGCTTCTGTGGGTTATTTCCACTCGTCTTTACATTTCGTAACAATAAAACGTGGGGACGAACTACCTTTCGACTTTTAATATTACTTTTTATGTTTTATTTATTTCTCTATTCTAGGCTAACCAACAGCTTACTAAATACTAAAGCAATAGGTATAGGCAGTGAACTGCTCAACATCAGGTAGTTTTTTTTCATGTATAAGTAAGTAATAAATCGCCTATGTACTACCTTTTTGTGCAATAAAGAAATTTCTAATCTAATCTAACATCCATTCAGTACTTTTTGTGTGAAACTGATATAAAGCCACTAGTCATAAATTAAACTAGCATTATACAAACTCACAAAAACAACATCAAACATTGTAAACATTATTTTGGATAGAAACGGGATATTTACCATGATTTTTGAGTTCTACCCGTGATCATGGCGCATGCAACTGTGCCGAAATATCGGGAAACAATCAAACTCAAAAATCAAAACCATGATAGTTTAAAAAAATTTAAGCATTAACTGTAAATAGCATTATACATTTTACATTACCTTTATCAACAGTCAGGTCGGTGAGGATAGTAGATGATGGGTGTACCCATGCATAAAGAGGCTCTAGAATCTTCTGGAAACGTTTCTTGTAGTTCTTCTCGTGTTCTGCTAGAGGCTCCACGGCACGAAGACGTATCTGAGAATATAGTAATTTGCTAAATCTATACCAATTATAAGAACCTTTGTCTTGACTGATAGACATATAGACAACTCACAGCCTGTTATGAGATGAGCCTATGGAGATTTTAAAGGGTATATTTGTTGGATGTTTGGTGTGTAGAGAATGTACCATAACATACGATTCAGATACGAGATTTTATAAGACTTTTGAAACAACTTTAAGAACACCAAAATTAAGGATTTTTTTAATGTTACTGTTGGTGGAACAAGCATATGGCCCACCTGATGTTAAGGCGTAATCACCTATAACGCGTCATCACCTATAACAAAGCATTGCCTTGTAGGTTACGCACGTTAGGTACGTGCCCTATAATGCACTACCCTGCATCCATCAACCCGAGGCATACAATGTTAAGCCTCATGTGCCTGTAATTTCACCGGTAACCATACCGGAACACAACAATGCGAGCATCACTGCTTA
Organism: Electrophaes corylata; assembly: GCA_947095575.1. Taxonomy (NCBI): domain Eukaryota; kingdom Metazoa; phylum Arthropoda; class Insecta; order Lepidoptera; family Geometridae; genus Electrophaes; species Electrophaes corylata. The sequence goes on along the minus strand of OX352700.1, from coordinate 12,797,526 downwards.
GCAGCAGAAATAGATATGGTGGTAGTACTTCCTCAGATGTGCCCTTTCACAAAAAACTCTACTACTACTAGAATTGTTCATTCTCTGTTGAAATGTTTTGTGTTCTCTGTAAGTAAACTTAGTTTAGGTAATTATTGTATTGTATTAAACGATTACAACAAATACTATTTTATGTACAAGTGACTAATCTAAGAACGTCTTATAGATGTCAAAACATGCAAATAAATGAAATGAAATGAGAAATTATAAAGATTCAACATATTATTTCGCATTCCGAGTTTGATGGCTAATTTGACTGGACTATTAGTTTGGGGCTAGACAACGTTGTGTGAATGTCTGCCAATACTTATTAAATAGATACAAGAGCGGGTTTTATAACTTACGCATTTCTCTGAAGTATCCAAAACGCCCAAAACTTCAACCTTAACTTGTCTCTGCGTTCCATCATGACTAGTCGTTCCCAACGATATCACTCCCACCTCTACCTTCTTCCCCGACCCTCCCATCAGGCCTAAATGTTGATGTATAGCTGATGTACAAACAGCTCGTAGCCAGGTGAACAACCCCTTCACGTAGAGGTTATCGACCTTAACCCATTGGACTACGTTCTGGACATTCGTCTGGCAAGCCCAGTGATAGACGAGTTTGAGTAGAACGCTTGGGGGGAAGGTGGCGCCTTCGAAGATTGAGCTGGAGAAGACTGAGACGAAACGGGTGGGGCAGCATTCTGAGATCCAGACGTAGCCGCCAGAGTAGGGAAATTTAGTTACGTCAGAGTACATTCCTGTGAACAACATATTTCCATGTTACAATGAGTTTTTATTCAAAAAAACTTCAGTCTCTCACATCATTACAAGGTGCGGAGTTAAATATACTTGCTAATGAGCTCGTTATTTCGGCAATTTTAGACTCCTACCGTATGTCTGTCTCGCTCACGCAAATAGTTCGCGAACGGGACGACTACAATTGTAGCTATAAATTGGCACAAAATTAGTTAATTTACGATTGTCTATGTTGCTAGAATTTCAGCCTTGTATAATTAATTAATTCTTTATTTATTTCAGATTACAATCCATAACATAAATAATGGACCGCTTTATGGCGTCTTTACATAAGAAATAAAATAACTTCGCTATCTAATCCCTAGGCTCGGTAGATATCCTCTCAGATCTTTTAGTACCAAGTACTGACTTAAGATTAATTGAGTACGTCTAAGGGTAGTTAGAGGTGCATTGAAATATTCTATTTGGAACGCAAATCTCAGTAATTGGTATACCATACGTAACAGGTTTCAAGCCCATCTCCGTTTTTGGGATACTTTACTCACGATGTTTTCCTTCACCGTCAAGAGATGATAGTCTCAAATATATAATTTTGTTTGAGAAATGAGAAATCTTTATTGAGTAAATCAAAATACACAGTGTCAGTAGAAGCTTTGGCTCCTGAGCGTTAGCTGTATGACAGGAGACAGTTACTGCTCTAAATCTATGCTAAAATTAATATATTTTGAAATGACAATAAAAGTATGATTGTAGTATTTGTAACAAAAAAAGTACCTAGGTAGCGGCCTAGTTGCGGAAACCAGTCCGCCCACCAAGTACCAAGTAAGTAAGTACCTAGGTAATGTTAACGGTGTTTTTGTTAGTCAAATGTAGGGGTGTGTTTGTATTGTGCGTATGTATATAATAATGATAAGTAATATAAAATAAAATATGTGCATGTGTAATAAAATAACTTACCAAGTTTCAACTTATTGCCCGGATGTATAAGACACCACTGTTCGGACCGCACTAATCCATTCTGTATCAGCCACTCTGTAAACTTCATAGGAGTGTGCATCAGAACTGACTTCACTTTGCTGTCTAGAGCTGAACGGTCTGAGGGAGGTGCAGAGTCCTTTGAACGGAGGTACGGTCGAGCGACGACTACTAGAGACGGGAACGTCTTGCCTGGAAACAGGGATAAATAAATAATGGAATTCAAAAATTTTTTTTTAATAAGACTATATCGGAACAAGCTATTTTAAATGATAACAATAAGTAACAAAGCATTGCCTCATAGATGACGCACATTAGGACCGTGCTCTTCGATGCACTGCCATGCGTCCACCAGCTTGAGTCAAACAGATACAGGTCGGGCCTTATGTGTCAGTAACATCAAAGTATAAAAGCACTCTTATATTCTAAGTATGTATTAGCTATCTGGTAAAGACAGATATTACTTCTGAGGAAAAAGGCTAGATTGCGTTGCATACAATGACCACCGAAATTGTTTTAGTTCATTCCAATATCTCTCGTTCTAGTTACCTTGTAGCTTGTTGAAGGACACTTCTCTGGAGTCAGCAAGGTTCTTGTTCGCCCCACCACCACCGCTAGCTTCCTCCTTAGTAAGATCTACAGTGGCAATAGTCTTAGCTGCAGATCCTGTCAGTAAGCCACCAATAGCAGTGACTTCCGATGGACGCACATTTGTGACCACACTGTGTACATCTGTGGATATAAAATGATCACGTACTTGTTTATTGTTGTAGTCTTGGGAATACACATACTTTTTTATTTAAGAACAAGGAATAAACATTAATGTTTTTTCTGAGCCTGAGTGTTAGTTTGGAACTAGATGATGTTGTGTGATGTCTGGTTCAATCTCCACCTTCAAATTTTCAGGGTATATTTGTCTTAAGAAAATAATTCCTTAAAAAACTAGTGTGCTTTAGTACACACAACTGAAGTAAAACTTCTTTAATAAACAAAACGTAACTGGCTATGAGAGAAAGAACACTGCTTTCATACCCTCTCCATGGTAGTGACAAGCGTTTAACGCAACCTTGTTGGAAGTTGCATAAGAAGTATTACTTCAATAAATTCAACTTCATCGAGGGAGAGAGAGGGTTGAAATTAGGGTGTATAAAATCACGTGCGAATGCACTAGTATTGGTATAAAAGGAATAGAATACTTACTGGAAGGAGCCAAGGTTTTATCCTTAGTCTTTCCATCTTTAGTTTCTTTTTCTTTGTTTTTGTCCTTGTCTTTGTCTTTCTTCTTTTTCTTGCTGTGACGAGTTTCAGGTGAATAGGATCTGTCAGGCGACGGAGGAGAGTACTCACGGTCTTCTTCACGTGTCTTTTTACGCCCTGGACACAAGACAACAGTTATTTGAATCGTAAAAATAAATACTATAAAACATTGTTAAGCTCTACTATACAGAATTGAAGTGTTATATACAGGTTTTCAGTTAGTTTTTGAATATTGAATTTGCAATAATTTTTTTCATGTGTTTGTAAATATTTTACCAGCCATTTGCTTTCTAAATGAAGATTAATGCATCTTTAAAGCATTGCATTTCAGATCACACCGAGCCTGTAATTACAATTTAGTGTTTTTTGTTTTTTCAATTTAGCACCAATGTTTATTTGTTTGTTCAGTCGCAACCAGATGTCCAGTAAATGAAAAATATTGAATGGTAAACTAATTGAAACAAACCTTTCTTGCTGCTTGGTGGTTTCTCTTTTGAAATGGACATGGAGCGTGATCTTGATCTAATAATATCTGCACTCTTCCGCTCAAGATCTTTGAGTACTGGTTGTCTGAAAATTATTAATAGAAATTTGTGAACATTTTACTCAACATCATCTAGCCCCAAACTAAGCAAAGCTTTTTGTACTATGGGAACATTTTTGTAGAATACATTATGTACCTACCTTTTTTTTGTAAATAAAATATTAAAATAATACAACACCACTACACAGACTGAACAACTACGACTGACAAATTAAATTTAACTTACTTTCCGAGCAACTGGTAGGCTGTAAACTGGTCACCATTGTACACAATTTGGCCTCCCGTGTCCTTCACCATTTCATCCAGCTTGTTTTGAATACTCTTGTATTCTTCGTCTGCATACTTGTAAGCTGCTAATTGAGCTTCGGATAATTCCTCCTCCCAACATTCCAACTCAAGCGTGGGTACATCAGGACCGAAGTACGACCGCTTGTATAGATCTGCCTCTATAATCTCCGCTAAAGGAGCAATAGGAGTAGCGTCGTCAACTACTGCAACATCCTAAAAGTAAAGGAATTATATAGGTTAGCAATTGATCAGTGTAAACAAACTAGGAAATTAGTCTAGGAACTACTTACACCGGTATCATCCTTGGGTTTCTTTAACTTCATTGCTAGGGTTTTAGAGATAACGTAAGGTAATTAAATCCATGAACAATTAAACTCGCTGCTACACTGGACTACAAACAAACAAATTGGAAAAATGCAAATTGCATTCGCAAAGCAAAAGCCGCAACACCAAGCTAACAATCGCCTAGTAGTCTGTGCAATCGCCTGACACAGGTTATATATAAAGTAAATAAATAGATAATAATATTCTTTGTATAATCACAGATTAAAACATCCGTAGTTTCCGAAAAGATTTAAACAGAAGATTGCTTGAGCGTCTAAAACTACCTTTAGCTGTGTATTTGTTAAATTATGTCATGACAGCATAGTCAAACCAAGTTCACGTAAAATGACAGTCAGTTTATTTAATTATCAAGCAGTCTGTGGACGTAGTATCAGAGTTTGAGGAATACGCTAAATTGTGATGAAATTGTTTTAGCGAGTGTTATTTCAGTTTTTCTCTTTATTATTGCCACGGCAAGGATGGAAGCCGTTCCCAAATTGCCATTGATCAAATTCGATCTGAAAACAAGTCCAGAAAATACTCATTTCGGCCCCAAATTGAAACAGGTAAGTAAGTAGGTCTTGTAATCTCTGTCTTTCACCATTTCTTTGTCGACTACGCATTTGTTGTTTTTGTAGTATATTGCGGAGGCATACAGAGAAGACCCTGAAAGTTACACCAATGAGACACATCAAATGGAATGCTTGCGGTCGGTCGCCGTCAGGCCGACCATGGATGAGGAGGGTCTCAGTGGCTTACACAAATATTTTTGCCAATTGCGTTCACTTCCAAGTCGATTTCCTATGGCGAAAGGTCAGCCGGCTGCCTGCTCGTTCTCTTGGTAAGATAATCTTATTAGTCTGGTAATGGATTTTAAGCTGACTACTCTAACAATAGTGTATTGATTTGTGAATCAATTGAATGAATCATAGCTTTGTCGCGTTAACCAAAATGAAATAAATTGCTACAAATGAATCTAATAATAAATGAAACAGTTATGCTTCCCTACCATCACTTACATGGCTTCACTTGTTGGTAAACAATTTTTTTTACACTGATTAATACTGTTGTGTACTGTTTCTTTCCTTCAAATCATAATTGTTTGTTCCCAGGAGAGATCTCTATGCCAACATGACCTGTGCTCTTCCTGACATAAGATTTGAAATGGCCTGCATACTTTACAACATTGGAGCCTTACATTCCTACCTTGGCTCTACAGAGCCTAGAACATCAGCTGACAGCCTAAAAGCTGCCTGTACTCACTACCAGAATGCAGCTTGGGCATTCCAGTATTTGAAGGAACAATATCCTCAGCCACCTGGAGTAGATGTATCAACTGAGATCATGAGACTGTTACAGAAGATATGCTTTGCTCAGGCCCAGGAATGTATCTTGGAGAAGAGTATTCAAGACACAAGGAAGCCTAGTGTTATTGGTATGTAGATTTAACTGGTTATGTAGTCATTTACATTGGTGGAGTAGCATTTTTAAATGTTCTGAAGATTTTTAATACAAAATCACAAAGGTGCTAAAGTTCAGAATTAGTACCTACATATTTATATGGTATAGGTACATATCCTTGTACTGATTTATGTTTTATCTCAAATGTTTCATAGTTTTACAATTATAGGTTACTTACTGTGTTGACTCTGTGTCTGTTGTGTTGAATAAAAACTTATTCAATTCTGTCCTTTTTAAAAGGTGCTGTAGCAACCCAAGTGTTGCTGTTTTACAAAAATGCCTTGGCCGTGCTAGGAACATCAGGCGCTGACAACATCCATGAAATCATTGGCACCAAACTTTACAACTACTGGCATAGATACCTTTCATTCAAAGCCTCGTACATTGGCTGCATTGTCTCTTTGTATCAGGGTGAGTAATCTGTTTGGTTTACATCTTTATCTAAGTCTGTAAAAGTCTAGAAAAGATAATATGATGTATGTGATAAAAAAAAATTTTTTTTTTATATTTAAATGTTGGTTGGTGGTAAAACAATCAACCTACAACCATTGGGAATAAAGGTTCTTGAATGGCACCTGATGGAGTGATGACATCATTATGATTGCGTGAAGTCTATGGATGGAAATGGTTTGAAATCGTTCTTATGGGAGTGACACCACATACTGATCTTAAGACTGTGACTTCAAATCCGGCCTTACACTAAAGAATTTTTCTATATGATACAAATATTTACGCAATGCCAGTGTCCTCAAACAATGAAGGAAAACATTGCAAGGAAACCAGTTAGTATTCTAACAGCGGCGATGATCTTGCGACCTGTCACGTATGGAATACCACTACTGCAAAAAGTGGGTATGTGCCAAATGTGATATTTGGTCATATCTCTTACTACCCTCATTAGATAGAATAATGTGTTGTGTAATAAGCGCTTAAATCTCCAGGTATGAATGCTGAAGAACAACAGAAAATGGGCGAGCGTGTAGCTTTCTACCAACAAGCCGTTGAGCGCTTGGCTGATGCGAGAAAACTAGCCAAGTACATTGAACCCGTACAAGTCACCCAGGAGGCAATGACCTTTACAAATGACGTGGTGGAAGGGAAAAGGAAGGCAGCTAAGAACGAGAACGAGTTTATATATCATGAGGAGGTTCCTGAAAAGGATCAACTAGTGGAAATGAAGCCGGTTTGTCTGGTCAAAGCTATCCCGATCAACTTCAATGATCCTGAGGTATGTTTTATTTTTCAATTTAAGTAGAAGAGAACAACAACATGACAACTACGGCAAGTCTTTGTCCAACAGTGGACTTATTCACGCTGATGACGATGATGAATAACAAGAAAATGTGACGGTTTTAAAGGAATATCACAGACATTATTCACAACACCATGTAGCCCCAAACTCACAACACACAACAAGACTCACTCTCTGATGGGACACTCACCATTTACTCTTGCATTGCATCAACTACATTAACTAATACCAGTCCTAGACATAATGATTTGGCGTACTCTGTAGTGTTAGGTCTATCTTTACTAATATCTATACTAATATTATAGGAAAGATATATAGAGGAAAGATTTGATTGTTTGTTTGCATTGAATAGGCTCTGAAACTACTGGACCGATTTGAAAAATTCTTTGACTGTTGGGAAGCTACACTATCCCCGGGGCAGGCTATATGGTATTTAAAAAAATTTAGATCCTTACTAAGCCTTGCTAAGCCGGGACGAGCCGCTAGTCTCTATATAAAAAACAGCTGATTGTGATGATTCCTTTCCACTCTCAGATTTCGGGCCCGGATGTATTCGCGCGGCTGGTTCCAATCTGCGCGCATGAAGCTTCTTCAATGTATTCTGAAGAGAAGGCCAAGATTCTCAGACACATCGTCACTCAAGCTGAGTCTAAGAATACGGAGCTGACTGAGTTCATGTCCTCACTACAGCTAGATCAGCTGGAGGTTATTGATTCCGATCAGAAGTAAGTTAATTTTACGAAAACCTATATCCATTTATCAATATTAATAATAATAATAAATAATAATAATAATGCTGGACAATCCACACAGCATCATCTAGCCCCAAGCTAAGCAGAGCTTGTGTTACGGGTACTAGATGACTGATATACTTAATACAATACATTACATGCATAGATATTTTTTATTATACATAGAAAATACCCAGAACACCCGTAATAGTAACAATCTTTGTCCTAAATGACTGAAAACACTGCAAGCGCAAAAAAATTGCATTACATACATTTTAGTCAAGTTGGTATTGAACTTTTGCATGAAAAAGCTGATTTGATTTTATATCTTTAGTAGGTAAACTGAGATTCAAATTTTAAAATGTACTAATACATCTCTGGTTTTTATAGAATCCCTCAAGAGATAGTCGATAGATGCGCGGCAATGAACGCCAAAACGGAGATAATACAAACACTGGTAGACTCTATGAACAGTCTGGCTGAGATAATCAGTGACGTGGAACATTCCCTTTCAGAAGTCAAAACTCTTATCCAGGTATTTACTTCATAGCTTGAGCAATGTATTCAATTATAAAAATAACTTATTTATTTTTTATTATTAGATTCATAAGATAATAAAAATCATCCCAAGGGTTATTTCGTTGAGTTTGATTGAACTCTCGGTACCGCAGTTGGTTAGTACATCCCCGTATCAAGGGTTCAAAACCCTCAACTTTTGGGATAATATAAAAATCTTTGTGATTTCCTTAGGTCCATATCCTCATGTAAACAATTTAAATAAATTGTTTTTTTATTTGAAACCACAGAACCTCAGTTTTCTGTGTTTCGAACGTGCATTGTTTTTCATTCAGATTGCTGATGCAATCTGAAGATGTCTACAGGTCTGGACATAGGCCTTTATTTTCCATTCACTGTACCTATACATGTACTGTACTGTACCTATACATGTAATTCTGCAAATAGATACACTTTGACTCCGCATTTTTTTTTTCACGTTATAGGAAGAGACAATGAAAGAAAAGGAATACCAGAAATCAATGGGCCCCCGTCCACCGTCCATAGTCCAAACCGAGCTGTCTCGGGAGTATCACAAGTACCACGAAGCCCATACACGGACCAACGAAAGTAACCAAGTACTCCACAAGGCGATGACTCTCCACATCGCTAACTTGAAGCTTCTCTCGCAGCCGTTAGAAGATCTACAGAGCAAGATACCGAGCATAACCAATATTGGTAAGTTATCACGTGTGGGTATGTAAAAATGGAATATCTGGACGCAGTAGTAGTAATGAAATTAAATGAAAAAGTTTATTGAGGTTACACAATAAAGGGTAAAGGAAGGAAAAGCACGGAAATAAAAAAGACAAAAATAACAAAACATGACTATTAGGTATAAATAAAGTCCAGCGCTCTTACCCATTTATCCTATCAAAAAAAATGGCATAATGTTTCATCAACTTGGTGCCAGTTCAGCACAAAATGCTGAATAGATAGAAAGGTACCTATCCAACGCTGATTTTCAGCTGCACCAGTTTCCAGTGACGACGTACGTAGTAGAAGTAGAACTCTTAGTGAAAGACTCGTCCGGGGAAATACTACCACCATGCCTATTTCTGTCAGCGAAGTGCCGTGGGTGCCGGTGTAATTACAGACACATGAGACTTAACACCTGTATGCCTCTGGTTGATAGACGCGGAGCAGGCATCGTAGGTCGCATTCCTAACGAAAGTAACCAGCAAGGCAATGTTTTATTATAAGTCATGGTAACCACTTAACATCAGGTGATCCATGTGCCAGTTATATCAGCAACACGCTATACACTTCAAACTAAAGTATTACCTGAAGTAATGATTTTTCTTCTCTTTCATTTTAGAAGGACTAGACAGAGAGACAATGTCAGAAATGCGTCGCGTAGTCGGCAAAGCGCGTGAAATGCAAACCCAGCGAGATACCCTCATACAAAACTTACGTGAGGATATTACCAATGATGATATAACATCACAGCTACTGGCTCGCAGCTCAGAACCAGCTGAAGATATCTTTAAGCAGGAGCTTGAGAAACACACACCTAAGGTACGGCCACCTTTACGAATCCACGACACAAAAAATCCTGTTTACTGTAGAGTTTGTTGTAAAGTTTGCTTTCCTCTATCAGTTTGTTGGTCTACAGATCGTGTTTTATAACCGATTTGGACGAAACTGATAAAAAAATTTAATTAATTTAATCCCCAAGCCCGGTAGATATTCCCTCAGATCTCTTAGTACCAAGTACCTACTCGAGATTCTTTGAGGATGTCTAAAGAGGGTCGTCAGGGGTACGTCCAAATATTACATTTGGTACGTAAACCCACATTTTGCAGTTGTTGTTATTCCATACATGACAGGTTGCAAGACCATCACCGCTGCAAGAATACTACCTGGTTTCCTTACGACGTTTTTGCTAGTAGGTAATAAAATAACTTTTCACAGGTGAAAATAATCGAGCAGAATTTAGTAGCGCAAGAAAATATTATCAACAAGTTAACATCTCTTTACGCGGCGTATGGCGAATCGCGACGCCTGCTCACTGACGTGCTGAGGAAGCGAGAAGGACTTATCAACGGTGAGACAAAATATAGCATAAACTTTTTTAGTAGTAGTAGAGCTCTTTGTGAAAAGGCTCGTCCGGGGAAGTGCTACCACCGTACCTATTTCTGCGGACAAGCAGTGATACGTGTTCCCGTTTAAAAGGTGTGGGTGCCGGTGTAGTTAGTCACATGAGGCTTAACAAAATATAACCTGATAATGTTAAATCTCTACGACCAATGGTTTAAGCTGTATGTTGTCTATATGCCAGTCAGTCAGTCAAGACAAAATATTTTTATAATTGGCATAGATTAAATTAAATTAATTTCTGCACATTGCAAGTATGCACTGAGAAAAATGAAAAGCGGAAAGTGCCGTTATTACGGCCGATTATATTCGTATGAAGGCAAAAAACCGACCAAACGTAACAACAAACAGAAACGCCTTATAAAGTTGTTGCGGTCTTTTTGTGTAAGTGTAATAGACGTATTCACTTTGAAAGGTAAAAACTAACGTAAGCGTTACATACTCGCCCAGCGTAATTACAATTCAACGGTGTAAGACTTTTTTAACCTTAGACTCGAAATCCATTTTTCTCATTGTGGTATCTTTATTTCCAGCTCTGATTACCTCATACGACGCATACGAAGAACTCCTCGCCAAGTCTCAGAAAGGGCTTGAGTTCTACAAGAAGTTGCTTCACAACGTGAACCAACTCCTCACCCGCTTGAAAGGAACCTGCCAGGTGCAAGAAGAAGAGAGATCGCAACTACTGGCTAAGAATACCAAGCGTACGTATAAAATCATCAATGTGATAAAAACTGAATAGTGCGATTTGTAACTTTTAGAATGGCGATTTTACAATAAATAATTACAGGTTGAATATTCAAAAATAAGTGATTACAATAATCATGATCAACCTACAGATGAATGGACCTCGGGTTAAATAAAAAAAATTACGAAAAAAGTTTACCAACTTATAAAAACGTGGATACATGTTTATAATTATAAATAAAAAACAATAAATAAAATATTTTGCGAATATTCGACGTTCCAACGCCGAAATTTGGTCTTCGTCTTAACCACTATCATTATAAACACTAGTACACTCATACAAATACTTAAAAAAAAATCGTATCCGTGTATATAATAATATCACTGTGTATTTACTTTTACATTATGTACTTAACAGCATCAACGCCCACGCCATCTGTAGTTCCAAAGCCGTCTGAGGTTGCCGCGGTGCTGCCACCTGGCGGCGCGCCTCTCAAACTAAAGGACTACTTGCCTTACATGAAAAATAGAACATCCAGAAGCGGGACCCCTCAAGGTATTTCCTATAATCACACATATACTATGCAGTATCTGGTATAGAAATAGATTTTATTTTCAACCGACTTAAAAAAAAGATCAAGATTCTCAGTTCGGGTTTTTTTTGACCTCAGAACTCTGTCATTAAATAATAAATATTGACAAACACCCACGCAACGCTCTCTGGCCCCAAACTAAGCAAAGCTTGTTCTATAAGAACCAGATAACTAATAGAATATGTACATTTAAACATTGGTAATGATTTAAAAAAAATGTTTTTTGGTCTCATAAAAATGTCATCAAAATCAGTTCAGATATTGTAAAAACTCTAAAAGCCATAATCGATTAAATTTATTCAGTATTCTAAATAATCGGGGTTTATAGCAAAGTCTAAAATCATTTATTCGTTTACAACAACAAGTACCACTTTACATTATTTTAAAGCTAGGTGAATCTAGGCGCCAGTTCATGGACCAGTGAAGGACCGAAGTACCTATTTATTAGTTACTAGCAGACCGTCCCGGTTTCGCACGGGTTTTAGTAAGGATCTCTAATTTTTTTGAAAATATAATTTAGTCTGTCACCCGGAGATGTTTTAGCTTCCTAACGGTGTAAGAATTTTTCAAATCGGTCCAGTAGTTTCGGAGCCTACTCAATGAAAACAAACAATAAAATCTTTCCTCTTTATAATATTAGTATAGAAAAGGAAAGCTTGAATTCATTTCTATTTCAGGAATGGAACCTATGCCAGCGGATGCTTACTACCCTGAGTCGATATACCCCACGTCAATTCGACCAGCGCCTGTCGGCTCTGAAGGTATACATTATAATATAATAAAATGATCGAGTTACTCGAATAACAAGTGACACACTCTCTGCTTTTGTTATCTGTCGCTTTCTTACCTTCAAACTCTTGTTACAGCAACAGATCTACAAATGCAACTACCCGATGGTGTAATCATGCCCCAAATGCAACCTAACCAGTACGACCGCTACGCAACACCTTACGCACCCGAAAATGATCCTTACGTCTCACAGCATAACTACGCTTATCCCGCGACAAGCAAATACGATAAACCGGAAGATAATTATGGATATTCCTCACCGTATATCCCGCAGCAGTTCTCTGCGCATGTGTCTGATCCATCGCAACAGAGTTACTCTAATCCGTACTACGCGGCGACTCATAATAATACCACCATTGTGACTGATTCGCAAGGGTCTATGCAATACCCAAACCCACAGACTTCGAACCAATTCCCTAATAACCCGACCCAGATACCAAATCAAGGGAATATGACCCCTAATCAGTATACTAATATGAACCAACCAAATCAAGCAAGTATGAATCCTAATCAGTACCAATACGATCCATATTCGCAAAGCCAAGCTAAACCAGCTAATCCGATACCGGACGTTGTTTCACCGTACAATCAAGCCGATTTGAGCTCAAGTTTCTCGCAAATGCATGTTTCCGCTCCGAAATCGGAAGCTGCAGCTAACTTTGGACAGGATTACACTCAGACGTACTTTAATATTCAGTACCCTCAAGCGACCACTCCGAACTATGCTACTTACACTCCATCTATGAACACCTCCTCGAACACTAACATGGTGCCGTCGCAAACGCCCTCTGATTATAGCTCATTGAACTATCCTTACAGTAGTGATTCTGCTCAAAATGGGCAGAACCCTAACGTAAGTAACCCTAACTTGGGTACTTCTAATATGAGCAATCCAATTCCGAACAGCCATAGCATGGGTATTCCTAACAAGAGTAATCATTCTTACAGCAGTGATTCAAACCAATATGGACAGATGGTCAATCCAAATTTGACCAATCCAAACTTGAGCAATCCGAACATGAGCAATCCGAACATTCCCAATCCGAATATTTCCAATCCGAACATCGCTAATCCGAACATCAGTAATCCAAACATGGGTAATCCGAACATGGCCAGTCAAAACATAGGCAATCCGCATTTAGCCAGTGCGAATATTCCCAATCCGAACATGGGTCATCCAAACATGCCCAATCAAAATATAGGCAATCCGCATTTGGCCAATGCAAACATGATCAATCCAAACTTGACCAATCCAAACTTGACCAAACCAAACTTGGCCAATCCGAACATGGTCAATCCAATTATGGACAATTCGCATTTGAGTAATCCAAGCGCAGTCAATCTATACAGCAATGATTCGACTCAATACGGACACACCAACATTCAAAATGTAGCAAACCCATACCAATCTGACCCATTCATAGCGAGCAGTTCAAACAGTAACCTATCACAAGGATACGCTACCTACATTAACGCTGAAAGTACTGTCACTTCGACTACGAATATAACCGCTGGTACACAAAATTTTGCTGAAGAACAAACATATCCTAACCCAGCTTTATCACATATGGATGACTTTGACCAGCCAATCAAGTCCCACGTTACCGGGCAAGCCCTTTCCACACGTGCTTACAAACCGACCTATCAAAACTACGGCGTACAGAACGTACCAACGTCACAAATGCAGAAAACTAGCGAGGAAAACTATCAACCCACCAACGCGTATGGGTACCCTGACCAATCTAATGTGAGCTACAGTCAGGGATATCAAAATCATCCGGGTTTTACTTTCAATGCCGTGTCGGGAGGATATGACTATAGCTACGGCTCACAAAACGCTTACACGACTAATACCTATGATACGAATCATGGGAATACAAACTTACAGCAGACGGATAAAGGTTCAAATCTGCCCGCGCATGCCGTTTATACTAACGCTGGTTCGCATGGTACTTTGCAGTCTCCCTCTGAAACGCCTCAAGGTCAAGACCAGGCGCAAGCAGGCAATAATCAGATCTATTACAATACCCCGTACGGTTATATTACCAACACGAACCAGGCCCAAGACATGTTGCAGAATCCTCAGTCTACGAATTATGGAGCTAACGTTAATCAGTCGACTTATATGCAGTCTGGAAAAGGAAATAATACTAATACTACCGATACTAATTACAAAGGTGAGGTGGATTTGTTATCATAATTAATATTTATAAATTATATACATATTGTGATCAATGAAGTAGAATAAAGTAGTTTGAACTGATACAATCTTTTATTATCTTTCCGTTTCAGTGTCAACGTTAACAGAGAATGTTGGAGAGTCAAATACTGGTTACAATCAAACTCCGAATCAATCATTGAATAATCAACCTTCAAACGCTGCACATAGTATTCAAAATTCTGAATCTACGAATTCTGGTTACGTTGAAAATGTCGGGCCAGCTCAAATCCAGTCTGCGAACCAATCATATGACGCTGGTCAAACTCAAAATACTGAACCAACCAACCAGAACACGACTCCTGTTCACCAAAATACTTACCAACACCCTGTTGAAAATCAAAGTCCAGCCAACGAGCCAGTTAAAGCAGCCGTTATCAAATCCGAAGTCCTTGAAAACATTCCAGAAACAAAGCCTGAGATATCAGCATTCGACCTCCTTTCAGACATAGACTTCACAGTTAAGACTAAGACTCTTATGCCAGAGATAAAAGTTCCACAGATATCTGAAAGCGCTATCAAAAAACCTTTGCCTAGACCAGAACCGGTAAAAAAGGTTATCAAAGAAGAGGTGATAGAACGACCAGCGAAACGGGACCTGTTCTCAGACCCTAGTTTGTTGAATCAGTTTACACAAGAAGTGAAGAGTTTGCAGAGATTGACTGAGACGTTGACGAGCAAAGCCGGGACGGGGTTGACGGTTTTGGACTCTAAGTGGAAGACATTCCAGGATTTACAAGTAAGTGATGACTATAAGTTAATACATCACCATCTGTTACCATGGAACTACACGCATAGCAGTGTATCGTGGGACACGTTCCTAAAGTACGTGACCTGCGACAATGCTTTGTTAGAGATGATACTTATCACATAAGTAGTTTAAAAAACAAAAAATAAATTTGGTACCCATTTCAGACAGCGTCTTCTAATTCCAAACCAAGCAAATTAATCATTCAATAAAATAAATGATTAATCGACGGAGGATGTTACTAATAATCACTCGTCTACGAATAATCATACATTTAGATGGAATGTATTTTTTTTGCTTTACTTAAATAAGTTAGGATTTCATCTGTTCTTCAAACCATTTCGCACCGCGTAATTTATTCTCAAAATAAGCTTAGCTTCTATTATAGGTATCACATATCTTATAGGATACTAATCCCCTCGGGGTCACCAATTTAGGCTTAAAAAAGACGAAGTGTTTGTTAAGATTAAATTAAAAATTTAAAAAACCCCGACGACGCCTGATAACACTCCCGACTAATTTATCTTTCAAACAAAATCAAAATTGGTTCATCCTATCGGGAGCTACGATGCCTCAGACAGACACACAGACGTTTTTGCATCGGGTGTTAATAAAAGAGATGTGGAAAAAGTCGCAACAAAAAATCCCTGTTCCAATCATTGATTTATTCGTATTATCACTTATCTAGTTATTGCATTCATAATTAATGCTATTTTCAGAACAAAGAAAACATGGCGAGATCCAAAACGATAGCCATGCAGCATACAACTGGTAACATTGTAACAGAAGTCGTGCCTTATGACGACTCCAGGCTAACGTTAAAATCGGACCCGGATGCTTACCTCAACGCTTCATATTACAAGGTAATTATGTAAAAGTATTATTTTATCTTGTGACTTTAGAGAACATAATTAGAATTTTAAATAACCAATTCCAAACTACTGTCTTGTACTATGTTAGAGAACTGAATACTTAAATACCTTTTTTATGTGAATACATAGAATACGATATAACTAACACCCAGACACCGATGCCGGTGAAATTACAGGCACGTGAGACTTAACACCTGTATGTATGCCTGAGGTTTTTGGGTACAGAGTGTACAGTGAGTACATTGCAATGTAGGGCATGTTCTTAACGACTGACCTACAAGGCAATGCTTTGTTATATGATGGTAACCACTTAACATAAGGTAGATCATCTCCTTGTTCAATCAGCAATCACATAAAAAAAGTCAATATAACATCTGCGTTCAGCACAGTAATGTTTGTTACTGATGGGGATCGAACCCACAACCTACAGCACATAAGACAGCTACTACAAACTGGTCTGTTGCGTGTCTATAATAAAAAAAGTATTTTAAATTTTCTATTTGTCATCTGGTTCACATAGTACAAGCTATGCTTAGTTTGGGGTTAGATGATATATAAACATACATACATACATATATATATACAGTTTTATAATAATAATGTTTATTTATATTCCAGCAATTGGCTCCATGGTGCATTCCTTTGGTAATATCGAAGACTCCATCTGAAGATGAGTATAGCATTTTCTGGAAAGCAGTATTAGAAAATAAAATTAGCTGTGTTGTCTGCCTTCTCAGTGAAATTGAGGTGAGTAGTATTAATTATTGAACAAGCGAAACGTAACGTAACGTTAAATATATATCTTTTTTTTTCTTGAAAGGTAGTAATATGTTACAGATTACCAACTACTACAAAATGTAGGTTTTTGACAAGTAATATATATTTGAACGTTTGTCTGATATCCACAAATAATTTTGAGTTAGTACTACTTGATACTAAGAGAGGGGATATCTACCGTGCCTGGGGAATAACACGTGGCGCTGTCTGCGTTTTTTTGTAACTAAATGTACACTACTCACGTTTTGGCAGATGCAAGGCAAGTCCTACTGGCCGACCGCGAAAGGACAATCCCTTGAGCTGTCTAACCTGAAGGTGACACTGGATGAGGTGAACTGTACCGTCCACTGGACCGAGAGGAAACTCACTGTATCCTACGGGAAGACTGTACTTGGAGTCACGCATTATCAAATCAATGTGTTTCCTGCTAAGTGAGTAAACTTTTGGTCTTACTCGCTGTGGTCGATAAGTTTGTTGATATATTTTTTTTTTTTTTTTTTTTTTTGTGGCCTGTGTCCGTCTTGCGGACAATTTTGCCAATGTCAAGTGGGTGGGTTGAATAAAATTAGTCAAGTCGAGTCGGTAAAAAAAGTAAAGTCGGCTGTCATTGGTTTTGAAGAAAAAGATGGCGTTTTTCTTCAAAACCAAAGGGAAACATTTTCGTTCAAATCAGTATGCCACATAACACATTGCGTTCAAAATTGTTCTTCTGGGAAACGTATGGGGGAGGCATATTCCCAGCTGTGGACTTCTACAGGATGATGATGATTCTAAACCAGAACCACCACGGCCGGCTATACTAACTAATTACCTTCCTTTATTCTAGAATCGTGTGCTCACCGCTAGTTCTGCTAGTAGACCAAATCCTTAGTCTCACGTACGAGAACCGTCTCAGCAACCAACTGTCTGGCGCGTGGGTACAGTGTGCTGCGGGAGCGGGACGAAGTGCAGTCGTCGCGTTACTTTGTATGCTGGTGTGCCAGGTGCGAGCGGGACAACTGCAACTTTGCGGTAAGAAACTATTTATATTTTTTTGACATTTAGACTGAATAAGACTTTATTCCAGTAGTTATCGATCGAGAGAGCGAGTCAACTTGGACGATTTTACTTTCTATATTTGTATGTATGTATGTATTATATGTATGTAGGTTTGTTCGTGCATAAATTGAACGGATCGGATCAACTATTAAATTTTGTAGGTCTATAGATGTTGTTGAGTAATTTTCAACGATTTTGTTGATAAGGGATTTAGGGGCACCAAGATAAATATTCCCAAAAATTCAACGACAATTTAAAGTCTACGCCCAATTGTTCAGCCTGTTCGTTGTCTATTAGCGCTATTAGTCAGTACAAAGGTTGTTGGTTGGTCAGTACTTGTTAAAGATTACACCGACAGCCGTCACAGCTTTTTTACTGTATTTTTTTTATAGTAATAAATGACTGTAAATATGAGTTTGGTTAAAAAAAATAGCCTGTTTGAGCGTCACGGCGAGTGCTGTGGTAGCTGATACTTTTACACTATGTAGAAATTGAATTATTTTCTAAAAATATGCTTATTTTCAGACATGTTGGACGAAGGCTGTAAAAATCTGTGCATGCACAGAAGCAACGTGCTAGAAGATACCAAGTATTTGGCGGACGCGTACAGAACTGCTCTGTATTACGTGCAAGGCGTGCTGTGTTCTGGTAACTCGAATTTTGTTATCCTAACGTATTGCGTCTCGTGCCAGTTCATTGCTGGTTGTTATGTGACAACTTAGGCGATTTTAGTATGTATGGTCCTTCCAAATAGTCCTCGAGCTGTCAAACGTTATAAAAAGCTATCACCTTTTTAGGGTTCCTACCTACCGTACCTAAAGAGTAAAACGGGACCTTATTACTAAGACTCCGCTGTCTGTCTGTCTGTCTGTCACCAGGCTGTATGTCATGAATCGTGATAGATAGAGAGTTGAAATTTTCACAGATGTTTTATTTCTGTTGCTGCTATATATAACAACAAATACTAAAAACAATAATAAATATTTAAGGGGGCTCTCATACAACAAACGTGATTTTTTTGCAGTTTTTATTATAGATAATGGTACGGAACCTTTACGGTTCCTTTAGTCTTGTCTTCTCTTTTTGATCTGTTTTGTATGTGTATGTGTGTCGTTTTTGTAGCAAATGTGTGTATGTATTTTCCATATAGTTTTTTTTTATTTTTATCTCAGGTACAACAAACTTCAATGGCGAGGCGGTATCTTCAGCTTCGTGCGCTTCCATCCTCCCCCCTGTAACACCCACCCCTGCTACCTCGATGCCAAAGCAGAAGTTCTCTCGCGAGTCCTTTGAGGAGATGAAGCAATCGCCCGGTCTGAAGAGCGGGGACATGAAAGATCCTCTTAACTTCCTAGATCCTCTGTGGAGTTTGAAGAAGAAGTGAGGACAGTTTGGCGTTAACTTTGGTATTTTTTTACGGTGATGCAGTTCAAAAAAATAGGCTTATTAATATTGTGTCCAGGAGAATGATTTTTTACAATAAAAATACCATCATTTGGCTACAATTTCACCTAATCCTGACGCAGGAATAATGTATATCACAATTTGTTTTCAAGACAAGAGTGTTTAGGTAGATTTTAGCTAAGCTTTCTTCATCTTAGGCTGTATCTACACTTTCCATCAAGAGTAATAAAAGTGAAACGTTGAGTGTTAAAAAAAAAAATCATTGTCTTTAAAATTTCCAAGCGTGAACGCCAAGTTAGCGACAAACTGCTTTAGCAATATTCGCCAGTTTACTTTCATCTGCTTTGTGATTCTGTTAAAAAACATATTATTATTATTATATTTATAGCCTGGGATTCTTGCACGATTGTTACGGTAGTACAGTTAGCTGCACTAGAATGTAAATAATTCGTAGCTTTCAAAATTTGTATTACAGCATTTCAATAAACTCATACACAAAACGCAAAAAATATGAAATCAGTGAGATCACTTTATTGTTGTGTTGCTAGTGAAATATTTAATTTTGAATACTGATACAACTTTGAAAGTTTGAACTGTATACATTAAAGTGCAGCTGACTGTACCATTCAATATACAAAGCTGATAAATCACTACATGTATGGAGACTGCTTTAAACATAGCGTACATCACTAATGTATTAAACGGTAGTAGCTAAAAATTCCCGTACGAATGTCAAAACTGCTCAAAGCCCAAAGTTCCTGAAGATTCCAATGGTGTATCGATTCCGCACCACAAGCATGTATCGATAGTTAAATTTGACATACATTTTCGATAATACGGACTTTTTTCGAAATTTATCGAGATTGATGGCATGGAACGGTCGATAAATTCGAGAAGTTCTACCGAATTTATCGTCAAGCTGTGACAAGGAAATCACTAGAATAAAATATGTCGCGAATTGTCGTGGCTAGTTCTGTGCTAATTGGGTGTAGATAAAATTCTATAAATAAAATCAGTTTGCCGATGCGACAAGTTTTTCGACCGTAGTTATATGATCGCACTCTGTTTGTATGTAGGTAATGACAGAATGTGCCCGCCCTTATTAAATCATTGTACAGAACTGCAGATCGCCACCGAGGACGCCACCAGTTGAACGCGTTGGTTTGCCCAGATATTGGGTTATATCTTTATACAACTTGCTAATGGAACAAGCATACCACTTGATGTTAAGTGGTTATCATCGCCATAACAAAGTATTATTGCCTCATAGTATAATGCAGTAGTTAGACGCGGTAAGCTTTCGTGTAACATTTTACCGCAGTGAATTATGATCGCGTGTTAAAATTACCATGGTGGATTAATTTTAAAGTTGATATCAGCAGTTTATAGTACTTGTTATAATATTTTGTCGTTATAAATTTTACTGTAGTTAGGCTATGCGTAGATTTAAAGTTTTTGACACTTTGACTGAAGTTTGATTATTGCTTGCGAATTGAAGGCATTTACATATTTAATATTATGAACTTAAAATAACGCCCTTAATCAACTACACTGAGGATTGTATTACGCGCCCTACTAAATAAAGTAGCTTATTTCACCTAGTAATTACCTATCCATTGCGGCTTTACACGCTTTGATAGTAACTTCCGGTGTACGTGCAAGTGTAATGTATGTTAAACAAAAGAAACAATGGCCGGTGGACCAAATGAAAACTACTGCATTGCATCGGCGCAGTGCGTTTGGTTTTGTGGCTTCTGTTTTGTTTTGATTGAGATTTTAGTATGGAGACACAATAAACGTGTTGGGACTGAAAATTTACGAAATAGGCTCGCATTTTTTTTATACAACTTGCTGATGGAACAAGCACATGGCCCACCTGATGTTAAGTGGCTACCATCACCTATAACAAAGCATTGCCTTGTAGGTCACGCTCGTTAGGAACGTCACCTACAAATCTACTATGCATTACTCAGCGTCCATCAACCTGAGGCATACAGGTGTCAAGCCTCATGTGCCTGTAATTTATACAATAAAGCAAAACAAAATTTAAAAAAAATCTCCGATTTCAGGCTTAGTTAGGACACGGCCGAGTGGATAACGCGATATCTATTGTATAGTTCTTCAAAGAGTAATGTAATCACAGTATTCATTTCTGGTAAATCGGTAATCAATTATTTAAATAACTTAGTCAATATTTAATGGTTTTGTTTTTATGGTATTTTTCCAGTATTCATTCAGTAGACATAATTGTTACTAGAAAACTACTAAGTTAATTTAGATATTATTAATTTAATAAAATTTGTTCTATCTTAAATCATTCAATAATTATTTTACCTACTTTTTTAAACATGAAAGCTCACTTAATTTTGCCTCACAGCTCAGTTGTAGTTTAGCATTAAGTATGCACTGTAGGATGTGGGTTTGATTTCCACTAAGGAAAACATTTTTGTGTTGAACATTGATGTTAATATACCGACGAGATTGTGTGAAACCGCACTTGGGTACAGTCGACATTAAATATCTAGGTGATAATAGCATTTTTTTTTCGACAAATAAAATCTTTTCAATAAATTAATCCACTCCGAAAACTTCCAAGGTCGTCTAAGTAATCACTGTCAAAGTAAAAAGCATTTGTTCAGTAATATCCGCAGCATACTATCTTGAAACGTCTTAAAGCTCTAAAAAACGACGAAAAAGCGGAAAGATCAAACGACACAACGGGAAGGACGGAAATACGAAATACGAAAAGAAATATGAAGTAGACGTAAAGACAAAAAAGGCAAATACGGTATTTCCGTCACGACGGATACGTTACCAAGCGCCAGTTATGTGACGTCACAGAGTTCAATTATCAATCCCTGCTTGAGTTGATCAACTTGTGCAGCTGACTGTATAGATATCAGTTATCGAATGTGTCCTTGTGCGCGGTTAAAAACGATATGAACGGTTCTGATTCATTCTGGAAATTACGAATGTGGCTAGTAATTTTTGTACTCTAGCGGCCGCTCGCAGCTTCGCCCGCGTGGCAGTTTTATTCCCGTTCCCGTTATCTTTTCGGGATAAAAAGTAGCCTATATGTTAATCCAAGTTATAATCTATGTTTATTTCAAATTTCATCCGAATTGGTTTACTGGTTAGAGCGTGAAAGAGTAACAACATCCACCCATCCATCTATACTTACAAACTTACGCGTTTATAATATTATAGTAGGATAGTTTTAGCCAGCCATATAGGAACCAGACGTAAGCGATTAAAACTTCTTAGAGGCACTAAGTATCTAGGCACTTGTCTGGGGATGACAGGCATTCGTTCATAAAAGGACAGTGTACACACCTGCCTGTTCTATTGGGCGTTACTATGGGACAGATGCAATACATGTTTGCACAACAACACACATAGTGGTAAACTATTATCTACAATGTAATTTTAATTACAATGCACTCTGTTCTTTGCTAGTTTAAATGGCTTCTGTTATAAATAAAAAATATCAAATAATAATTGGCGGAGTTTTCCGAACGCGAATCTAGCCCCAAAATAAGCAAAGCTTGTACTATTTAATATAGGTATTACGGGCGAAACCCCAAACGCAACTTAAATTTAATCACGTTTCAAGTGCCAAATTTTTGACAGGCTTCCGTTGCAAACTGTCAAAAAATCGCAACTTGAGACGTGATTAAATTTAAGTTGCGTATTCGGGCGTTACTTTGGCGTTTCTATGAAATTATAAAGATTATTTATAGTTACAGCTAGGTGAATCTAGGCGCCTGTTCCTCGGGACCAAGCCTAAAGAAAAGGCATGTGTAATCCTTTTTACAGAATAATAATAACAATGAAACTCCAATGTGGTGTCATAGAATGCAATAGAATAGGTACGTGGTGGATTAATGATAGTAGTGTCGATGTTTAAGACACAGGAGATACTACTGCCCATCTCCATCCATCCATCTATCCATCCATCCATCCACACATACCTTGTCACCAATATGAAGCCACTCAGATTGCGAGACTTGTGCTATGCACGCATCACAGTCCACTTTATACACGACTTTACATATTATTCCATTCAAACCTATCAATAATTTATTGTAAATTACATTCCACAAAAATGAAGTAGTATTCAACGAATAAATAGGTGCTCAAATTAAGTTTTAAACCAATCATAATTATTTTGATTGATGATTTGAATCTTATTGCTGGTTGTAAAATTAATCAAGTAGGTCACAAAATCGGAAACATAACGGCTTAAGCGGTTGAAGCGCTTTTGGTAGTGCTCGTTCACAACAGATCAAATAAGGTAGTGTTCATCAGCTGATGGGTGACCGCTGTAGGAGTATTTCCAACTCGGTTCTACAGAGCTTGTAAATAGACCGCACAGCAGAGGATTTGCGTATTGTTATTTTAACTGGGACAGTATGGAGAAATCCGAAAGCATAGGAGATATCTTCAGAAAAAAAATACTTAGGAACCATTAGGTCTTGTTTTGTGAAAACAGTTTTTACTAAAGATTTGAATTATGAGTTTCGTGTTCGTAGATGGCTATAGTAACTACTTTGGTGAAGGGTGAATTATCCTAAAAACTATTACAATTTACTGTATGGCGTGCGTTCGGAAGCGCTCATATTCTAACGTCCCTAACGGTCCCCCACCCAATTGATGTCCTTATGCTAAAAAGATATAGTGCTCAGGAATTGGTCTTAAGTATAACAGTCACAAATTTTTAGAAACCCACCATTTCTCCTAGGAGCCAGGGTCATTAGAAACTCTATTGTGTTTAAAATCCACAAATCACTTTTATTATTGTTTAATTGTAAGTACTGTGGTTCATTGAAAAGGGGTTGCAACTCTTCTAATCAAAGATAAACCACCCTTTTGCGTTTATCTTATAATAAAGCCAATGAAATAATTATTTATAGCATCCCTAAAAATATTCCTAGTGAAAAAGTACCGCAGGGAGTAGGTACCTATCTCTCGAACCTAGAGGTTAATTTTCTAGTTGATCTTTCTTCAAAGAATCATTGTGCATCTAAAGTTATATTAAATTATGTTAATCAATTTATTTTAGATCTCAATATAAGGTAGTTAGTGACAAAGTTTTTATTTATAACAATCGTTTATTATTCGTAAATTTAAACGTCCACATTTCTTCAACCATTCAGCTCGCAAGAATGTGGTCCTAAGTTCACGCGAAGTAGGTTGAAAGTGAATTTAAGAATAATAAACTTCTAGTTCTTTAGGTCGCCAGAAATTATTGGTGCTCACTCTCACCATTAGCGACTGCCACAAATGCGATTGTTTTTAGACACCGAATTTTTATTACTGTTATTTTGAATTTGCCTCAGACAGAACTTGTAATTCACCTTAAATGCAGGTCTACTCTAAACGATAAACGATAAAGTTTTATATTGTCGTTTTGTAATACACTGCACGAGAACTTAGTAGCCGTTCCAGAGTAAAGTTGTCGCTGCCTGCCATATCGCGCAGTGTAACTTAAAAGAAAAATATGAAACTTTTATAGTGTCTAAGAGTAAGTAGATCTGCAATCATAGAAGTATTCATTTCAAAAAAGATGTTTTGGAAGTGACAAGTATGCATCTAATCTAACTTGTTACATTTGTCTTATTAAACATTTCTATTTTATTATTTTATTGACTTTGACTTCATATAATTCCAAGAACAAGATTGTGTGCGTATTTTTGTTCAAGATAAAAACGGAGTATTTTGAGCATGTTATATAATAAATAATGATATTATGAACGAATACCCATGAATTTAATTTGTATTTATAACTTATAAAATAAACAATTGGACTGATATCCGCGTTTCATTACCGATGATAACCCAGAGGTACCTACCTAGGTACCTACATTACTTTCCCAATCTTATCTGCTGGCAATGAAAGTGAATTTGATAGAACTCAAAATTGAGGGTCTGGTAATATTGTGAAATAGTCCTTATCAAGGTTAGGGGTCCGAAGAAGGAAGCTAGTTCCGGGGAGGCTGTATAATGTGCCCGAAGTTCAGACTTGGATGGTTCACCAGTCAGGCCGGAACCGTTGCCGCGACCGCACGCCGCTCGCTGTTCGTCCGTCCCAATAAACTCGCGCACGCGCACGAACCAACCCACCCGCTTGACAAAAAGTGACAGTGACGTTTTGGGGGGTCGTCGCAACAATAACAATTTTACTTTTTTTTATTTATTTGTGATAAATTTTTGTGCGTTGAAAATTTTGTGGTATAAAATGGATTGTGCACCGTGATAGCGCGATGATGCGCAAGGATTCGCCCGCTGCCGGCGGCACGGAGTTTACCCTCGATGGAGCCGAATGCATCAACCTTCAGCAGATCCTTCAGGCCTTCAATTCCACTATTAGCGAGGAGCACGCTTGGGCGCTGTTCTATCAGGCCGCGCGATGCTTTCAGAAGTGCTTGGCTGAAGGGAACACTTGTTATTTGATATCGGAACCGAGACATGTGCTGCTGCATAAGGATGGAAGTGTTCATCCGAGGACACTCCAGCATCCAGGAGGTAATTCACTTTAAATATTTGACCTAGTATTAGTTCAATATCCACTGTTTTCTATTTTTTTACCAAAACAAGGGACTTATTGATAACAACGAATTGGGTGATAAGGTAGACCTTACGCTTATTATACCCACCTAAGTAGTTATAATATAGAGTAGATATAAGAGGCATTAATATACTATACCTATAGTCCTATAATAGAAGTATACCTACCTAGGTACTGCCTAGACCTAGGTACCTACATTATCAGTAGTAACTTTAGATAGGTAGGTAGGTACATCATGTAGGTACCTACCTATATCGCTCACGTTATAGCAGAGTGTATGTTATCAAAAGTGTATAGGTAATAATAGGTTGGGTGGGTAGGTACCTACCCAGGTACCTACCTATAAACTGAAAGTAATAGATATCTACCAACTCCAATTAGAAAATAACACTTTAGATAGACACCTACCAACTCAACCTTTTTTTCTTGGAATAGGTGAGTATTGGTGGGTGCTTTATTATTGCAATTGGTTTAATTAGTTAATGAAACTGTTATTATATTTTCCAAAAAAATATGCACGTGGCATGTTAGCACCTCTAGATAAAGTAGGTAGGTACCTACTTACCTAACTATCCTAAGATTATTTAAAACAAGAGAATAGCCGAATAAATAACAACAACCTACACTATATAGGTATCATTAGAAAGTTATAGGTTCATTCTCAAAAACATTAAAGCATTCACTAAAAATGCGAAACGACCGTATTAACTGCGTTCATTTTATGTATATTCATAGTTATATTTATTGGTTTTATGATGTAACTTTGCACCGAGCGCCAACGAGAAACCATATAAAAATCTTATCAGACATTCAATCTATTTAGCGACAATCTTGCTGAGGCTAGGTCAAGTTGCTATGAGCCTACATCTACAGTTTTCTATGTTTTATAACAATAACTTCCGCTTTGGCTTTGCTTCTTCGACTTACCCCGATTATGTAGGTACTTATTTTATTGATTACTTATGTATCACTGGTCTTTCGTAGATCTATCGAATATCAATAATGAAATATAAATAATGAAGCATAATTTTGAAAATATGAAGTAATATAGGGACTATACCATTTTTTAAAAGAATGTTACCATCCCATGCGAAAACAGGAAACACATATTATAGGTACTTAAAAAATGTTAATTTATGTTGCAAAACAATGTTTCTAAAATTAATAAAGGCTAGAAAAAATATCTCTGTATTGATTCACAATCAAGTCCACAAAAAACCTTCGTTTGAATCCACTGTGGGTGGACTGCTCACGGTCTTAGCATAACCGCAGTCCATAAAATGATTTTTCAGTAAAAAAGTCAAGAAAAATCAAGGTTGATTTGTTACTACATAAATATAACCGAAGTGGTGACGAAATCATTCATTTCTAACGTTATGTCCTATCTTCCGTTGCATAGATCAGTTTAGTCTTAGCAAAGCTATTGTACAAGCCACTGTTTCGGAGCACCTATCTTGGTATTTGGAAGCTTCTCAAAGAGGCTGGTGACTATAAGTATCTTCGCAATTCTTCGCATTACCTTTCGTGACGGTCAGTATGAAACATGTATAAGTAGTACCTAGGTACCTACTATTCCGCCACTTCAATCCCTATAAGTTAAAAAAAATTGTAAACCTTTAGGTGCAACTCCTACAGATGCAATAAGATAATATCTTAGGTAAACTTGCAAGGGTAATTACGTAAAAGAACAATAAAAAAAAAATTATGCTACTGCTGCGGAACAAGCATATGACCCACCTGATGTTAAGTGGAAATCATCACTTATAACAAAGCATTGCATGGTAGGTCACGCATGTTAAGTACGTGCCCTACGAAGCACTACTCTGCGTTCACTAACCTGAGACATACTGGTGTTAAGCCTTATGTGCCTGTAATTTCATCGGCATCCATACCCTTTGAACCGGAACACAGCAATGCGAGCATCACTGCTTGGCGGCAGAAATAGGCACGATTGTACCTAGTAGGTACTTCTCCAGATGAGCCCTTTCGCAAAGAGCTCTACTACAACTAATCTACAAATTTTAAACCTAATATGGTCATTGAATTTGCCAAAACCAAAGAGTTCTGTTAGCGAACAACATAGAGTAATAAATAAATAAATCTATCTATCGAAAAATTACAATGAATGAGATCGTATAACTATTGTGTAAGAAATGTGTAAAATATAATAAGAAAAAAATCGAAAAGTGCACTAGGATTTATTTTTGTGTCTTATACTTATAAATATTCTTGGCAAAACTAGGAAGCGGCGAATGCATACAAAATAACATCGCTATCTCGCTTCATTGAGCTAAGATTGATAAGAATCTAGACTAGAATTATTATGTCTGCGTAAACATGGTAGGACCTACCGCTTCTAGATAGTTGTGAATCATTTGAGAAAAACTATTTCCCTTTGAGATTGTTAGATTGATAAATGCGAAAGTTACATTGATATTATGGTTTATCAATCACAATCCCTAAAGACATCTAAGGGGTATTCAGATGTACAAAGTTTCTAGGCGTTCATTTAGTTATATGCTTTAGTTCTGGAAAAAAAACAGAATGTTCACGTTTGATCCATCTGATGTTGGTAATCATCACGGTGCCGGTGGCTTGAATAAAGAACCTCGCAGAGCACGCACGTTCCACGTGCCCTACGAATAGTACGATGCACTGCTCTGCGTACATAAACCGTATTCTAACACTAAAGAAGAAATACACAGACCTATTTATTCATTTATTTACTAAAGAAACGCGCGCATCTTTGTCCGCGTGAAGATATTTTCATACAGACTTCTACGTCCGCTGTATCCGTTTAGGGTTGTATTTCGGAAAATCCTTTCTTAGTAGGTACACCTCTACGAACAAACAAATATACCTTGAGAATCTAAAGTCTCTATTTTGGATGTGCGTTTTCTAATGTCAGTCACTTCAGTCAGGACAAAAATTCTTACAATTGGTATAGAATTATTTCAATACAACACAAACTAACAGTTTAGGACAAAGATCAAGTAACCAGGTTGATAAATTTTGGGATATCGTTGTACCTAATTATTCATTAGTGTTTAATTCGGTATACACAAACACAAGTTAGAATTGAATGTGCAGTCAAGCAGAACGATTGGAATCTTAAAAAGAGCAAAGAGTGTTTCATTCGATACAATGTTGCAGTCGACTACTCGGAATCCGATCGTGCACTTGAAGTAAGCAATACCACTTAGCTACATACGTTTTTTTCATTGCTGTAACAGACCTTGTTACATACACTTGAGATCTGCTGTGGTGGTCAATCTTTTTAATGTTTATCTTTTTTATGTGGCTTGATGATAGGACAAGCAGATGACCCACCTGATGTTAAGTGATTATCATTACCTTTAACAAAACATTGCGTCGCAAGTCGCAAGTCACGTTCGTTATGAACGTGTCCTACGATGCGCTGCACAGCGTACTGAGGCATACAGATGTTAAGCCTCATGTGGCTGTAATTTCACCGGCACCCACTCCCTTCAAACCGGAAAACAGTAAACTGCTTGACGGCAGAAAGAGGCATGGTGGTAATACTTCCCCCGACGAGCCCTTCACTAAGAGCTCTACTACTATTAGTACTACTACTTTTTTGTTTCTAAATTAGACATGCAAAACCATTTAAAAGTGGAAGTAAACAAAAGGAAAAACATAAGCAGTAGGTGCCTGTACGCCATATCAGCAAAAGTATGCTTCACCATGAATTATACCTAGTAGTTAGGCGATGTTATTCTGTCAAAACCTGAAGCTAATAGATTTCAAAATAATTAAAAATATGTACATCTAAGTCAATGTCAAACAAAAAGCATTTATTCAATCATATCGCCATAATTACTTGAAGCTTCACAGTACCTACCCTTGTTCTCCAATAGCTGGGCAAGTTTTGACGTCATATTTTCTTACCGTAGGTACTTACCCACTTAAATTGAACCAAAAGGTATCATCTAAAATGTAGGTAGCCTAGGATAATACACCCTTAGGTAGTAAATAATAGACTAGTGCTTGTTTGCAGTAGCGGTCCGTCGATCGATCGGTGGTTTTATCATTTCATCGTCCCACAATTTTCCTTAGCTTTAGCCTCAATTTCATGTTTGCTTAGTAAGTATGTATCTCTTTCGACAAACTGTAAAAGTGCTGTCTGGGAAGATTGAATATTAGGTACTTATGATATCAAATGCACACATCCTATATGTCACATAACTTAGTACCAAGTTGTACTGACTCAAGATTATTTGTGGATGTCTAATGGCGGTAATCAGAGGTATGTTCAAATATTACATTTGGTATATACACACATTTTCCAGTAGCTTAATATTCCATACGAGACAGGTTGTAGGTAAATCGCCGCTGCTAGAATACTATCTGGTTTCCTCAAGATTCTGGCATTGCGCACCTTTTTTTTGTATAGATAAAGCCATTGTTGCACGACCGGATTCGAACCCCCGATAGGATCAGAAGGCAGAGTCACTCCCATTTGTCAGATACTAATAGCTCAGATATTCTATTTTTAAGTAAAAAGATGGTGTGGTAGTGAAAAATACGATGGTCGTCGAAGGCCACCGTAGGCATCGTAGCGTAACTTAACGTAACCCGTCATTGACCTAATAATGTCTTTTCAATGTTGAGAGCTTCTACTGGTGTTTTTTTCCGTAGTTTTTGCTGAGCCATTTTTAATGGTATTCTTGATTGTTCTGTCAGGGTTTCTCTGTCTCAGTGTCCGTGGGAAAGGGGCCTCAGTCCCGGAAGATCTGATAAATCGCGTTATGAGAGTGCGTGGAGAGATTTGTATTGTTTGTTATGTACAACGGTGATAAGTTATTTTGTGATCAACTGGTAACGGGTATTTTATGTAAGTACTAGCGGCCGCTCGCAGCTTCGCCCGCGTGGCAGTTTTTTTCCCGTTCCCGTTATTTTTTCGGGATAAAAGGTAGCGTATATGTTAATCCAAGTTATAATCTATGTTTATTCCAAATTTCATCCAAATCGGTCTACTGGTTAGAGCGTAAAACTTACAAAGAAAATTACAGCTAAGTAATATAAATATTTATAATTGGTATGTACAAAATACATATGAAACAGTTGAGCTAGCTACAGACAGTTGCAAACGATCTAAAGATAGCTCAACTGATCCAGATCGGTGCCAATCGGCGTTCTCAAAACTTAAAGTATGTAAGTAAGAATATTATATTTCCATAACCATTTACTTAAACAGAGTACAGGAGTAAACAGATAATAAAACCTTGGATCACGCAAGGCATCTTACGCTGTATTATAAATAGAAATAATATGCAAAGAAAACTACGCACCGACCCTAACAATGAAATACTTAAGATAACCTATAGAAGATATAGAAATTACTGTAACAACCTAATAAAAAAACTTAAGAGAAAATACAACAAAGACCAACTTGACAAGTCCTCGAAAAACAGTAAACACTTATGGAAAACTATCAATAATATAACAAACTATAAATCAACAAAGACCTCAAGTATACACTTACTTAATACAAAGGCTTCACCAAAGGAATCAGTTGATTATGCAAATTTATTTTTCTCTAGCATAGGAAAATCTCTGGCTGAAAGTATTTCTCTACAAAATAACATAACCGACACTCATTCTTCTTCTAATCTAACATTACCGCGCAGTCAAGTTTCATCTTTTGTGCTTCTGGAAACAGATCATAAAGAACTACACAATATCATAGTTAATCTCAAATCTAAAAGTGCTCCCGGATGGGACAATATACCTACTAAATTTTTAAAACTATCTAAGCATTTTATAATTCCAGTTTTATGTCATCTGGTAAACCTTTGTTTCACTAAAGGAATCTTCCCTAATCTCCTGAAACAGTCAATTGTAACACCGGTATATAAAAGTGGAAAAAAAGATGACATTAATAACTTCAGACCTATATCCGTGCTACCATCTATTTCGAAAGTAATAGAAAAAATAATTAATAACCGACTTTTATTATATTTGAATAAATTTAATATCCTATCTAACTCACAATACGGTTTTAGGCAGGGGATTTCTACTGAAGATGCTGTAGTAGCTATTAGTAAACTTATTGTGCAACAAGTCGATAGCGGAAAAAAGTGCTTGGCGGTCTTTCTTGATCTAAAGAAAGCTTTTGATACTGTGTCTGTAGAAACCCTCATCAAAAAGCTTGAAATAGTAGGGGTTCGAGGAATGCCGCTAGCACTTCTGACAGACTATTTACGTGAACGCAGGCAAACTGTTAAAATTGGTGAATTCACTAGTAATTATGAGACCATTAGCTATGGTGTACCTCAAGGGAGCGTACTGGGCCCAACTCTATTCTTGGTTTATATAAACGATCTCTGTAACCTCAAATTAAACAACGCAAACATTTTTTCTTATGCAGATGATACTGCCATAGTATTTAGTGGAACTTCATGGAGTGACGTTAAGAAAAGTACTGAAGAGGGTCTGTTCAAAATTTCTAAATGGCTTAACATAAACTTACTAACTTTAAACGTCTCCAAAACTAACTTCATGACCTTCACTAAATATAATAACAGCCAACCTAATAACGATTTTAATCTAAAAATACACAATTGTAACCTCAATAACTCGTCTTGTGATTGTCCTAAAATTAATAAAGTAACAACTACGAAATACCTAGGAATAATGATTGATCAACGTCTATCTTGGCACGCTCACATTGAACTCCTGATGAATAGGGTTCGCAAATTAACCTGGATCTTTAAAATTCTACGTCATATTGCACCAAAAGACTTAATTAACCAAATTTACATATCTTTGGCACAATCTATTCAAAATTATTGTATACCGGTCTGGGGTGGAGCTTCTAAAGTAAAGTTCTTGGAACTCGAAAGAGCACAGAGGTCTCTGTTAAAAGTAATGCATTTTAAGCCCTACCGATACTCTACAGAGATGCTCTACAAAGATTCAGGACTGCTATCAGTCAGGAAACTTTACATCCTAAGTACCGTTTTGAAGTTGCACAGATCTATTGGGCTTAACCCAAAAAAACTAGATAAACGCAGAAAAGATAAAGTAGCTACTAGAGTTACTGCTCGATCTCAATTTGCATCGCGTCAGTTTGCAACACAATCTACCTACCTCTATAATAATATTAATAAAACCTTGAATATCTACCCTATGAATAACTATAAATGCAAAAAAGCACTTATTGAGTGGTTATTATCATTAAGCTACGAAGAAGTGGAAAAACGCCTGGAAATTGTTTCGTAGCATGCATTCTTTATTTTTACTTAATATATACAAATTAATCATCTATTATATAAAAGAGAAGTCCATTCACTCACTGACTCATCACGATTCCTCCGAAACTACAAGGCTTAGAAGTCTGAAATTTGGCACAAGGATTCTTTAGAGGGTGTAGACGCTCACTAAGAACCGATTTTTGAAAATTCGCACCCTAAGGGGTTGAAAAGGGGTGAAAACGTTTGTATGCAAAATCGTATTCAGTGGTCGTATTGAAATGAAACTTTGGATAAATGTTACTTATGGCAAGGCTAATAAAATGCATCATTGTTTTTTTTTAAACAACCCTTATAAGGGATGCGATGGGGTGTTAAAGTTTGTATGAAAAAATCGTAATGCGTGTTGCGATTTGCTTCAAACTCAGTTTGGCTTCTTAAAATACAAAAATATTAATGACTACATTCAAAATTTTTCAAAACTACCCTTCCGAAAGGGGATGGTCGGGTGTCAACATTTATATGGAAAAATCTGTATGCTTGGCTTGATTTACTTCAATCTTTGTTCGGACACTTAAAATACGATATTACTATACAAGTATTTCATGGTTTTAAAAAACAACCCCTACAGCTACCCCTACCCCAATAATCTATTATATAAAAGAGAAGTCCATTCACTCACTGACTCATCACGATTCCTCCGAAACTACAAGGCTTAGAAGTCTGAAATTTGGCACAAGGATTCTTTAAAGGGTGTAGACGCTCACTAAGAACCGATTTTTGAAAATTCGCACCCTAAGGGGTTGAAAAGGGGTGAAAACGTTTGTATGCAAAATCGTATTCAGTGGTCGTATTGAAATGAAACTTTGGATAAATGTTACTTATGGCAAGGCTAATAAAATGCATCATTGTTTTTTTTTAAACAACCCTTATAAGGGATGCGATGGAGTGTTAAAGTTTGTATGAAAAAATCGTAATGCGTGTTGCGATTTGCTTCAAACTCAGTTTGGCTTCTTAAAATACAAAAATATTAATGACTACATTCAAAATTTTTCAAAACTACCCTTCCGAAAGGGGATGGTCGGGTGTCAACATTTATATGGAAAAATCTGTATGCTTGGCTTGATTTACTTCAATCTTTGTTCGGACACTTAAAATACGATATTACTATACAAGTATTTCATGGTTTTAAAAAACAACCCCTACAGCTACCCCTACCCCAATAATTTCACACAAAATAAAATTATGCCAACTTAAAAACATTTGGTGTACTAAGCACTCTTTATAAGGCTTGAGTGTTTACTAAGAAACGATTTTTGAAAATTCGCACCCTAAGGGGTTGAAAAGGGGTGTAAACGTTTGTATGCAAAATCGTATTTAGTGGTCGTATTGAAATGAAACTTTGGATAAATGTTACTTATGGCAAGGCTTATAAAATGCAACATTGTTTTTTTTTTAACAACCCTCATAAGGGGTGCGATGGGGTGTTAAAGTTTGTATGGAAAAATCGTAATGCGTATTGCGATTTGCTTCAAACTCAGTTTGGCTTCTCAAAATACAAAAATAATAATGACTACATTCAAAATTTTTCGAAACTACCCTTACGAAAAGGGATGGTCAGGTGTCAATATTTATATGGAAAAATCTGTATGCTTGGCTTGATTTACTTCAATCTTTGTTCGGACACTTAAAATACGATATTACTAAACGAGTATTTCATGGTTTTAAAAAACAACCCCTACAGCTACCTCTACCCCAATAATTTCGTAGAAAATAAAATCATGCCAACATAAAAACATTTGGCGTAGGCACTCTTTAAAAAGCTTAAGTGCTTACTAAGAAACAATTTTTGAAAATTCGCACTCTGGGGGGTTGAAAAGGGGCGTAAACGTTTGTATGCAGAATCGTATTTAGTGATCACATACATTGAAATGAAACTTTGGATAATGTTACTAATGTCAAGGTTTCAAAAATGCATTATTGTTTTTTTTAATTACCCTTATTAGGGGTGTGATGGGATGCCAAAGTTTGTATGGAAAAATCATAATGAGTGGTGTTATTTGCTTCAAACTCAGTTTGGCTTCTTTAAATACAAATATAATAATTACTACGTTTAAAAATTTTTCATGACCACCCTTATGAAAAGGGGAGGTCGGGCGTCAACATTTATATGGATAAAATTGTATGTGCGGCTTAATTTACTTCAACCTTGGTTCAGACACTTAAAATACGTTATTATTATACAAGTTTTTCATGATTTTAAAAAACAACCCCTACAGCTGGTTGAAAGGAAATATATTAATTTCATAAATACGCCAATTTATAAACATTTGGCTTAGGCATTCTTTGAAAGGTTTAGGTGTTTACTAATAAACTATTTACGAAAACTTACACCCAAGGGGTTGAAAAAGGGTGTAAACGTTTGTATGCATGTTTAGCGATCGTATTGAAATGAAATTTAGGATAAATGTTATTTTAAAAGGCGTTATGGATTTTTTTA
Organism: Electrophaes corylata; assembly: GCA_947095575.1. Taxonomy (NCBI): domain Eukaryota; kingdom Metazoa; phylum Arthropoda; class Insecta; order Lepidoptera; family Geometridae; genus Electrophaes; species Electrophaes corylata. The sequence goes on along the minus strand of OX352700.1, from coordinate 12,761,852 downwards.
ATTGCCCTTATACAGGGTGTGATGAGACGTCAAAGTTTGTATGGAAAAATCATATTGATTATTGCGACTAGCTTCAAACTTAATCATGGAATACACAACCATGGAAAACACAGCCAGGTATTGGTTTACATTCTTGCATCCAATTCCATGGTCGTGTATTTCGTGGTTGTGCTTTTTAGGTCATACCAAATTTTCTGCACTTTTGGAAAACACAAGCTTAGGATTGGATGCCAAAACCTATGCTCCGTTTGCACTCGCTTTCTAGGGCGGATCTGACTCGGATACGTTAGGTTAGGTTAGAACATAAAAAAAACGCGCGAGGCGAGCGAGCGACGCGCGAGGCGAGCGAGCGGAGCGCACGTGCTGCAGGAGCAGCCACCGAAGCGCCAGAAATAAAACTGCATGATCTACCTATACTAAGATACAACTTGGCTCTTTAGTTGCGTCTTTGCACTCGCTTTCTAGGGCAGATCCGACTCGGATAGGTTAGGTTAGGTTAGAACATAAAAAAAACGCGCGAAGCGAGCGTGCTGCGACAGCAGCCGCCGAAGCGCCAGAAATAAAACTGCATGATCTACCTATACTAAGATAGAACTTGGCTCTTTAGTTGCGTCTTTGCACTCGCTTTCTAGGGCGGATCCGACTCGGATAGGTTAGGTTAGGTTAGAACATAAAAAAAACGCGCGAGGCGAGTGAGCAGAGCGAGCGTGCTGCGGCAGCAGCCGCCGAAGCGCCAGAAATAAAACTGCATGATCTACCTATACTAAGATAGAACTTGGCTCTTTAGTTGCGTCTTTGCACTCGCTTTCTAGGGCGGATCCGACTCGGATAGGTTAGGTTAGAACATAAAAAAAACGTGCGAGGCGAGCGAGCGGAGCGAGCGTGCTGCGGCAGCAGCCGCCAAAGCGCCAGATTTAAAACTGCATGATCTACCTATACTAAGGTACAACTTTATTCTTTAGTTGCGTCTTTTGCTCTCGCTTTCAAGGGCAGATCCGACTTGGATAGGTTAGGTTAGGTTAGAACATAAAAAAAACGCACGAGGCGAGCGAACAGAGCGAGCGTGCTGCGGCAGCAGCCGCCGAAGCGCCAGAAATAAAACTCCATGATATACCTATACTAAGTTACAACTGACTCTTTAGTTGCGTCTTTGCACTCGCTTTCTAGGGCGGATCCGACTCGGATAGGTTAGGTTAGGTTAGAACATAAAAAAAACGCGCGAGGCGAGCGAGCGGAGCGAGCGTGCTGCGGCAGCAGCCACCGAAGCGCCAGAATTAAACCTGCATGATCTACCTATACTAAGGTACAACTTGACTCTTTAGTTGCGTCTTTTGCACTAGCTTTCTAGGGCGGATCCGACTCGGATAGGTTAGGTTAGGTTAGAACATAAAAAAAACGCGCGAGGCAAGCGAGCGGAGCGAGCGTGCTGTGAGAGCAGCCGCCGAAGCGCCAGAATTAAAACTGCATGATCTACCTATACTAAGGTACTACTTGACTCTTTAGTTGCGTCTTTTGCACTCGCTTTCAAGGGCGGATCCGACTCGGATAGGTTTGGTTAGGTTAGAACATTAAAAAAAACGCGCGAGGCGAGCGAGCGGAGCGAGCGTGCTGCGGCAGCAGCCGCCAAAGCGCCAGATTTAAAACTGCATGATCTATCTATACTAAGGTACAACTTTATTCTTTAGTTGCGTATTTTGCTCTCGCTTTCAAGGGCGGATCCGACTCGGATAGGTTTGGTTAGGTTAGAACATAAAAAAAAACGCGCGAGGCGAGCGAGCGTAGTGAGCGTGCTGCGGCAGCAGCCGCCGAAGTTCCAGAATTAAAACTGCATGATCTACCTATACTAAGGTACAACTTGACTCTTTAGTTGCGTCTTTTGCACTCGCTTTCTAGGGCGGATCCGACTCGGATAGGTTAGGTTAGGTTAGAACATAAAAAAAACGCGCGAGGCGAGCGAGCGGAGCGAGCGTGCTGCGGCAGCAGCCACCGAAGCGCCAGAATTAAAACTGCATGATCTACCTATACTAAGGTACAACTTGACTCTTTAGTTGCGTCTTTTGCACTCGCTTTCTAGGGCGGATCCGACTCGGATAGGTTAGGTTAGGCTAGAACATAAAAAAAAAACGCGCGAGGTGAGCGAGCGGAGTGAGCGTGCTGCGGCAGCAGCCGCCGAAGTTCCAGAATTAAAACTGCATGATCTACCTATACTAAGGCACAACTTGACTCTTTAGTTGCGTCTTTTGCGCTCGCTTTCAAGGGCGGATCCGACTCGGATAGGTTAGGTTAGGTTAGAACATAAAAAAAAACGCACGAGGCGAGCGAGCGGAGCGAGCGTGCTGCGGCAGTAGCCGCCGAAGTGCCAGAAATAAAACTGCATGATTTACCTTTACTAAGGTACAACTTAACTCTTTAGTTGCGTCTTTTGCACTCACTTTCTAGGGTGGATCAGACTCGAATAGGTTAGGTTTGGTTAGAACATAAAAAAAACGCGCGAGGCGAGCGAGCGGAGCGAGCGTGCTGCGGCAGTAGCCGCCGAAACGCCAGAAATAAAACTGCATGATCTACCTTTACTAAGGTACAACTTGACTCTTTAGTTGCGTCTTTGCACTCGCTTTCTAGGGCGGATCCGACTTGAATAGGTTAGGTTAGGTTAGAACATAAAAAAACGCGTGAGGCGAGCGAGCGGAGCGAGCGTGCTGCGGCAGTAGCCGCCGAAACGCCAGAAATAAAACTGCATGATCTACCTTTACTAAGGTACAACTTGACTCTTTAGTTGCGTCTTTTGCACTCATTTCCTAGGGCGGATCCGACTCGGATAGGTTAGGTTAGGTTAGAACATAAAAAAAAACGCACGAGGCGAGCGAGCGGAGCGAGCGTGCTGCGACAGTAGCCGCCAAAGTGCCAGAAATAAAACTGCATGATCTACCTTTACTAAGGTACAACTTAACTCTTTAGTTGCGTCTTTTGCACTCACTTTCTAGGGTGGATCAGACTCGGATAGGTTAGGTTAGAACATAAAAAAACGCGCGAGGCGAGTGAGCGGAGCGAGCGTGCTACGGCAGTAGCCGCCGAAACGCCAGAAATAAAACTGCATGATCTACCTTTACTAAGGTACAACTTGACTCTTTAGTTGCGTCTTTTGCACTCATTTTCTAGGGCGGATCCGACTCGGATAGGTTAGGTTAGCTTAGAACATAAAAAAAACGCGTGAGGCGAGCGAGCGGAGCGAGTGTGCTGCGGCAGCAGCCACCGAAGCGCCAGAATTAAAACTGCATGATCTACCTATACTAAGGCACAACTTGACTCTTTAGTTGCGTCTTTTGCGCTCGCTTTCAAGGGCGGATCCGACTCGGATAGGTTAGGTTAGGTTAGAACATAAAAAAAAACGCGCGAGGCGAGCGAGCGAAGCGAGCGTGCTGCGGCAGTAGCCGCCGAAGTGCCAGAAATAAAACTCCATGATCTACCTATACTGAGGTACAACTTGACTCTTTAGTTGCGTCTTTTGCACTCGCTTTCAAGGGCGGATCCGACTCGGATAGGTTAGGTTAGGTTAGAACATAAAAAAAAACGCGCGAGGCGAGCGAGTGGAGTGAGCGTGCTGCGGCAGCAGCCGCCGAAGTGCCAGAAATAAAACTCCATGATCTACCTATACTAAGATACAACTTGACTCTTTAGTTGCGTCTTTGCACTCGCTTTCTAGGGCGGATCCGACTCGGATAGGTTAGGTTAGGTTAGAACATAAAAAAAACGCGCGAGGCGAGCGAGCAGAGCGAGCATGCTGCGGCAGTAGCCGCCGAAGCGCCAGAAATAAAACTGCATGATCTACATTTATTAAGGTACAACTTGACTCTTTAGTTGCGTCTTTTGCACTCACTTTCTAGGGCGGATCCGACTAGGATAGGTTAGGTTAGAACCTAAAAAAACGCGCGAGGTGAGCGAGCGGAGCGAGCGTGCTACGGCAGCAGCCACCGAAGTGCCAGAAATAAAGCTGCATGATCTACCTAATACTAAGGTACATCTTGACTCTTTAGTTGCGTCTTAACGAAGCATAAGCTTTGGTTCGACCAATCAGAGCAATGGTCACCAATTCCCAGGTCGTGTTTTCCATGGTTGTACATTACCAACACGCGTTGGGAAGGACTCATATAAACTACCCTTACGAGGGGTGCGAAAAGGCGTTTGTATGGAAAAATTATAATGCATGGTGCGATTTGCTTCAAACTCAGTTTGGCTTCTAAAAATACAAAAATAGTAATAACAACGCTCAACATTTTTTAAAACTACCCTATCGAAAAGGGGAAGGTCGGTTGTCAACATTTACATACATATATGGAAAATCTGTAGGTACCTTAAATGCGTGACTTGATTTCTTTCAATTTTGGTTCGGACACTCAAAATACGATATTGTTACACAAGTTTTTCATGATTTCAAAAAAACAACCCCTGCAGCTGGTTGAAAGAGATAAAAATGTTTATTTCATCTATACAAATAAATAAAAATAAATGTCCCAGCAGTGGGACGGGATAGGCTAGGAAAAAAAAAAAAAAAAAATTGAAGTGTCTGTAATATTAAAATAACCGGTTTTTACTGCATGCATATGAATGTATATACGGTACATATACCAATAAGACATAGGCTATTTTTTATCCCGAAAAAACAACGGGAACGGGCAAAATCTGCCACGCAATCTGCGAGTGGCCGCTATGTTATGCCGTATACCCTCTATTAACGCCATCTGTTGGCGACGCTGAGTACTACTTCAGTTTTTTTATAATGACTGCAATCATCAGTACTTATGTACTAGCGCCACCGTGCATCTTTATTTTTACATAGTACCTTTGTAAAAATGTTTACCGCCCAACGAAGTGGGCACGGGTCAGCTAGTTATATATATGTACCTATACTCATTCACACACAGTACCTAGCAATATAGACATTATATCTTATGTATTAATTAAACTTACCGTTTCTTATTTTATTTTTAAAATTCATTATGTATATTTAAATATGTATATATTATATTGTTTATATAAGTATATACTATATTGTTTATATATACATACATTATACACAAAAGTTATTTTTTCCTTTATTTTCTTTTCAAATTACTTGTGTACAAACTTAATTTAAATACATAGTGAAGTAGCAAGAGCGAGACCCTTGTTACATAGCTCCCTTCATATGTATAATATTAAGTTAATAGAATAAGTAGTAGTACTTCCTTATGCTAAGATATTTAGTTAATTAGGTAAACAGGATCTTTTCTTAATTGTATCGTACACAACCCATTAGTCTTAGGGACCTTGTTTTTGTTTACATGTATTTTTCCACTGTTAACTTCCAACCCTTAATTTAATTATGTATAATTATCCCACGACTCTTTTAGTATTTAAAACCTTGTGTTTAGAAGAAACAGTTCAGTTCTATTTCGTAATTCTATCTCGACACATCTCTATATTATCACATTTTTATAAGTTTCAATTTAATAAAGTTATTTTCAAAGTGATCGTGCTATTTACTACGTAACATTTGGCGCAGCCGGTAGGATACACAAGACTCGCATCAAGACGGGGATAACGTTTTTACGTTTCTACGTACAGCGTGAAACGGTACCTGAAGGGTTTTAATCTTCCCTGCCGAACCGAGCAATATGTGCATCCGCATTTATATTGTGTTACTGTGGTAAGTGGCATAGTTTTATACGCTCAGATTCCTTAGAAAACCTAAAATCTCAATCCCTAACCTCAAATACCCTACCCCTACCTTAAAATACTAGATCATTCATACATCTTAACATACAACGGAACCTCTTAAATTGCTTATACCATTATGTCTGTTGATTCCAAATCCCTAAAAGTAGAAACCGCTACCATGGAAGTCGATTTCAAGACGCTTCTGGTTATGGTACCTGAATTTGATACCACAAACGGCTCACAAGTTTATCGATTCATTCGATCATGCGATTCCGCGTTTAAACTCGCGTCAGCAGCTCAGGAGCATATACTCCTGACTTACACACTAAACAAAATCACAGGGCCAGGTTCGTCAGACGTCCACATAAATCAATTTTCCCAATGGTCAGATTTAAAAGCTTTTTTGATTCAAAAGTATTCTCAAACTAAAACTATCGGTCACCTTCAATTAGAGCTCCAGTCGTTATTTCAAAAACCGAGCGAATCTATCACCGATTACTTTCATAGAGTTAATACATGTAGGAGTAAACTCGTAGAAAAACTGTCTACCGAAATACACGACGACACGTTACGGGGTCGCGTAGCTACCACTGAGGAAACAGCGCTTAACGTTTTTGTCAACGGATTAAACTCCGACATAGGGGTCATGCTGAGGGTTCAATCGATAACTTCTCTTACTGATGCTGGAAACTTTGCTATTCAAGAAGAAAAAATCCGTAACATGAACTATGCTAGGCAAGCACTATATAGAAATAACGTCTCGCGCTCAATCAACATACGTGCTAGCGAACCTAGACAAAATCAAAACTCGATCATACAACAGTCTCAAAATAGTTCCAAAGTTTGTAACTATTGTAAAAAACTGGGACATTTGATCTCGGAATGCCGTAAACGTGCATATAATAACAGTCTCAGACAAAACCCTAACAATGTACAACAAGTGTCGCAACTACGTCCCGCACCTTCAACTAGAGTAAATAATTTAAACTCACAGGCGGCCGAAAACATGGGCATGCCTTCGGAAACCGCTTTAGCTTATTACTCCAATGCCCAGACACTGATGTCGAACCCCTGCTCGAGCCAAAACATGGATGTCGAGACAGAGGCAATCCGGATAGGATGCTAAAGCCTGAACCAACCCTAGCTACTAGGAATAATTCGTCACTTCATTCAGTCCATCGGGGACAAGTGACAATGTTTCAGCACAGTGAGGGTTATACAATGGCACCACAACACAGACCAGTCTATCGGAGACAATATTGTGATGCCAGCACTCAAACTGAAATCCTAAATCTAATTCGACCAAATGATAGTTTGAATCTCGAAACAAATATAAAGCCAAATTCCGCAAAACCCACAAAATCCAATGCAAAACCAAAATCAAATTTCAAATTTAACTCTAAATCAAAATCGAAACCCAAATCTAAATCAAAAAATACTAAATCCCCTGAATCCATCACTATATCCTCGCTTAACGTGCCTCCAGAAAATCTCTTGCATTGCCAATTCCACATCGAAGGAAAACCAGTTGTACTGCTTGTTGATACGGGAGCTGCTATTTCTGTTATAAATATGGCAAAAATAGGAACAGCACCTCTAGATGTATCGAACATTGTATCAATCGTAGGTATTTCAGGCAGTCAATCTTCCATTCAGAGCTTCGGCATAGCTCAGATATCCTTGGACAATTTTCCTAAATTCAAATTCCATGTAGCCAACCTTAATATTCAAGTCGATGGTATTTTAGGTAACGATTTCATGTCCAAATTCAATGCTAATATCTATGTCCAGTCAAAATCCATGAGAATTCGTGATCGAACGTATAAACTTTTCCATATCGGTGAAAAAGAAACTTTCAGTAACGAAGACGAACAGCTCGTAAACCAACGCTCAGAAACTGTCATAATGTGTTACACTGAAGACATTCGAGATGGATGTGCGATTATTGAAAAACAACAGATCAGTGACGGGATCACCATCCCCAATGCATTAGTCGCGGTTAAAAACAACAAATTCCTAATCACTTGTGTTAACTCAAATCATACTGATAAAGTATTACCAATTCCTAAAATCAATGCGACACAACTGGTGACAGATGAAACACACCTTGAACACTCGATTCATTTATCAAAATCCACTAACTCAGGTCTTAAAATTAACACAATTCATAAACTTATCCGTTTAGACCATATGAATGTTGAAGAAAAAGACTCTCTTCACAAAATCATAAATGAGTTTTCTGACATATTCTATTCCGAAGGCGAGCCTCTGACATTTACAAACCACACAAAACATTCGATTCCTACAACCTCAGAGACGCCGATTCATACGAAAACGTATAGATTTCCTTTTATACACCAGCAAGAAGTCAAAGCACAAGTTCAAAAAATGTTGGATCAAAACATAATTCAACCCAGTACCTCTCCCTGGAGTAGTCCTATTTGGGTGGTACCAAAAAAATTAGATGCGTCAGGAAAACAGAAATGGCGAGTCGTTATCGACTATCGCAAATTAAACGACGTCACAATAGGTGATAGCTACCCCTTACCTAACATAACTGACATTTTAGACAAACTTGGTCACTCAGTATATTTCACGACACTAGATCTAGCTTCAGGTTTTCACCAAATAGAAATGAACCCAAAGGATGTACCTAAGACGGCCTTTAACACACCTTATGGTCATTACGAATTTTTAAGAATGCCATTTGGCCTTAAAAATGCACCAGCTACATTCCAACGTGCCATGGATAATGTTCTCCATGGATTGCAAGGAGAACGGTGTTTCGTCTATCTTGACGACATTGTTATTTTTGCTTCAAGTCTCCAAGAGCATGAACAAAAACTCACGGAAGTCTTCAATCGCCTTAGAGAACATGGTCTGAAGATTCAGCCCGACAAATGCGAATTCATGAGAAAAGAGGTAGCCTATCTCGGTCACATTATTTCTAGCGAAGGTGTCAAACCTAATCCTGAAAAAGTAACAGCTGTTCGAGAATTTCCAGTTCCTAAATCATGCAAAGACATAAAGTCATTCCTAGGTCTTGCAGGTTACTATCGCAGATTTATTCCAAACTTTAGTAAGCTCACTAAACCAATGACGGGTCTTCTTAAAAAGGACGTCCCATTCGTTTGGGGTGAAGAACAGCAACGTGCTTTTGAAAACTGTAAAGACATCCTTACAACGACACCCATCTTGCAATATCCCGACTTTAGCAAAGAGTTCAATTTAACAACCGATGCTTCAAAATACGCGATTGGTGCAATACTCTCTCAAGGTGAAGTCGGTAAAGACTTACCAATAGCATACGCTTCACGAACATTGAACAAAGCTGAATCGAATTATTCCACTATCGAGCGCGAATTACTAGCCATAGTATGGGCAGTGAAGCATTTTCGACCTTATCTCTTTGGTCGAAGATTCAAAATACTAACTGACCACAAACCTCTTATATGGCTCATGAATGTTAAAGATCCAGGTAGTCGACTAGTCCGTTGGAGATTGAAACTTGAAGAATATGACTATGAGATGAAACATAAATCAGGTAGATCTAACACTAACGCTGATGCTCTTTCTCGTCCACCAGTTATGAACACTAATACAGCTAACATGACCGACTCATCTCCTAATTCTCTTCATCAATCCCCTTCAAATGATTATCTCCAACTGAATTTCGAACACTTTACTGCTTTAGATAGAATAGAGCGCAGATGCTTCGAATCTTCTAAAGTTAAAATCTCACCTGATCGGTTACTAGATCCCAGACATAAAAATGTCTTCATCCCTACATCTTGCAATATCTCAGATCAAAACGGTATAGAAAAGGAAGCCTTAGGCCTATGTTCCGGAGTAGAGCTTTATATAGAGAAAATCAAGAATCTATACGATGCAAATCTTCTTATTTCCAATGAAAAACAAAACCTTATATTCTGTTGTACAAGACCCAACCACTTCGATCCCTGGGATAAAGAAAGTTATTTTAAAGCTTTACTTTCTTGTCTGCGACACCATACTACTTCCCATCTTTTCGTTCCCGATCTCAAAAATGATCACACTTGTAAACTAGTCGGTAATGAACAACTACGTATCTCCGCATATTTGGCCGAAAGCTATGATTGTGAAATCACCATTTGTGAAAATAAAGTAAAATATCCTAAGCCTGAAGAAATTCCTAACATTCTGAAAACATATCATGATGAACCTCTTTCAGGGCATCGAGGTATAGTTGAAACTGCTAGAAAAATTAGAGATGAATTCTATTGGAAAGGAATGATCAATGATATTAAAACTTACATTGAATCTTGCATCATCTGCCAACGTAATAAAATTCAAAGAAAATCTTTTCAAGCTCCTATGGTCATAACTTCCCAGTCAACCGAACCTTTCGAACGAGTGTCAATGGATCTGGTTTCTTATTCGGACATTAGTGAAAATAACAATAAATACGTCCTAACACTACAAGACGACCTAACACGATACGTGCAAGCATATCCAATCCCTGATAAAGAGGCTGTATCAGTAGCACAGCGGTTGCTGCATTTTTGTCAACATTACGGAGTTCCTAAGAGATTCCATTCTGATCAAGGAACCGAATTTATGAACAGCGTTATAAAGCAACTAATTAAATTTTTCGGCTCCAATCATACCTTCAACACAACCTACCATCCTCAAACAAATGGTGCTCTCGAACGTTTTCATGCAACGCTACGCGATCATATTCGCATGTACCATAATCGTCGATTAAAGAATTGGGATCAAATCATTCCTTTTGCAATCATGTGTCATAATACCTCGGTTAATAACTCCACTGGCTATACACCTCACGAACTCCTCTTTGGTTATAAACCACGTCCATTCTATTCCTTAAAACCAATTCCTGATTATACTGCATGTGACTATCTAAAAGATCTCAACGAACGCCTAAGAATATCCCGCGATGTTGCATTAAAGAACATCGAAAATATGAAGGAAAAGGCTAAAGACCGATACGACAGTAAAATCAAAAATGCTGTCGAGTATAAGGTAGGAGATAAAGTGATGCTCAAGGTTCCGAATCCAAATAACCTGGATTCAAAATGGGAAGGCCCGTGTGAAGTAGTACGAGTAGGTTTTAACGAAAACTATTTAATCAAGAAGGCAGGTAAAAATCAATTAGTGCATGCTAATCGCCTGCGACCATACCTAGGATAAGTTAGTATATTATAAATTAACATAGACCAAGATTTAGATTAAAATTTACATCTTATTTACAGGGTTTGCCACCTTACAGCGGCCCAATCTATATCCTTTCTCCAAATTTTCCAGGACCCAAACTACATTTATAGTTTCATCTTATGTTCTACTATTAAAGCCATTATCTTTATCATCTTATATAAAATTTATAAATATGCAAGGAGAATGATTAAAAAGAAGTTTTTCACTAATTCAGATTCTAATTCTGTAATTATCTCTATTCCAGTGCAACCACAGAAATCTTAAACCCTTGTTCATTTCATTCGAATCATTAAAACGTCTCTCTGATAAATTTCAAATCATGTCGAGTCAATATAGTAATTTTCCAAACGTTAAATCAACAGTGTCGTACCTTAGCGTAAACCTTAATAAAATTGAATCAAGGCTCACTGAACTCAATATGTATCTAGGTAGAAACACCCGCGTTAAAAGAGAACTCCTAGATGGCTTTGGTTCTGTGCTTAAATGGCTTATAGGCACACCAGATGCCAAAGATGCTAAACGCTACGACGAATGCATCGATAAACTAGAAAAAAACGAATTAGATTTATCCAACCTTATGCAAAAGCAGCTACACATCACGTCTTCAACTATAAAGAATTTTAATGAGACAATCCTCAAAATATCTTTCGATGAGCAAGTTATTAACGAAAATATAAACCGATTAAACAAGTACCTTAATAAAAGTGACGCTGTTATTTTCAACCTTAAAGTCAGTGAAGATATCTCAACTACATCCCTTCAAATTTTAGAACTTGTCACTAGTCTAGAAAATGAAATCGATGATTGTCTAGATAGTATTCTATTTGCCAAGTCCAATATTTTACATCCTTCCATTATAAATTCTAAAAAATTATTCGAAGAACTACTCAAGTTAAACAAAGTCAGATCAAACAAAAAACTCGTCGCATCTATCACTATTGATAACCTGCATACCTTATTAGAATCTTCCACTTTGACAGCCTACGTTTATTCAAATCGTCTGGTCTATATCTTAGAATTCCCTCTTGTCATGAATGATCCTCTAACACTATACCACATATATTCCATCCCTATTCAACACCCAAATTCCTCATTCCATTCTACTATCCTTCCTGAGCATATATACCTTGCTACTGATCCCAGTGGGCAATATTATGCGTCGACGAGCTCGCTGGATAATTGTAACACCTTTGCACCGAGACAAAGCATCTGCAAGGATCTCGTGCTCTATGACTCATCAGAGCGTCCCATCTGCGAGTTACAACTACTTTTTAGCAAAAAGACTACGATACCTGAGACCTGCACAACAACAACATTTCCAGCAGAAATACAAACGTTCCAACTACTGAATCGAAACAGATGGCTCTACATCTTGAACACCGAAACAAGCTGCGTTCTACACTGCGGCGACGAAGTCTCAAACCATAAGCTTCAAGGTTCAGGTGTCATCACACTACCACAAGGGTGTAAACTTTATACAGGCTACAGTACGCTTACAGCATATCAAACGAACGAGGAAAACACGACGAGTCCTATCATCATTCCCGACATAAGAACGGATGACTGCTTCGAGATGTCAAAGAAAATTGAAGCTCCACCACATCTTTTACCCATCAAAATCAATGAGATGCCTTTAGACTCACTAAATAAAATCAAAAACCACCTAGAAAAATATTCCGAAGAGTTGTCAAAACTTCAAGCCAAGTCTAAGACTCAATCGTTCGTAGAGAAAAATAACCCTATTTTTATGTGGTTTTATTTTACGACCGCTATCATACTCCTTTCATACCTCCTTATTAAACTATGCAATCGATGCCCAAACGGATTCATTCGAAGTCAAGGACGACGTTCATCAAATGACAGAGGTTGTGTTCAAATCTTCAACAACTGCTTCGATAACTCCCGGAGACAACGCCGCACCCAGATCACTATACCACTGCAAGACGTTCGGCAAACATCTTCCTGCGTAACCGATGATGAAGAAGCTATCGACACTCCAGGATCACCACATTCCCAAAGATCAGGCACTCATGCCCAATCTTTATTCTAAGGGGGGAGATGTTACATAGCTCCCTTCATATGTATAATATTAAGTTAATAGAATAAGTAGTAGTACTTCCTTATGCTAAGATATTTAGTTAATTAGGTAAACAGGATCTTTTCTTAATTGTATCGTACACAACCCATTAGTCTTAGGGACCTTGTTTTTGTTTACATGTATTTTTCCACTGTTAACTTCCAACCCTTAATTTAATTATGTATAATTATCCCACGACTCTTTTAGTATTTAAAACCTTGTGTTTAGAAGAAACAGTTCAGTTCTATTTCGTAATTCTATCTCGACACATCTCTATATTATCACATTTTTATAAGTTTCAATTTAATAAAGTTATTTTCAAAGTGATCGTGCTATTTACTACGTAACACCCTCTAGCACAGGTATTTCCATACTTAAAAGAGGGTCCCAAACCCATAAAATGTAACCTAGATTAAGTTTACTGAAATAAAATATTTGTATTTGTATTGTATTTGTATTTACTTATAAAATTTAAACGCTAATGAGCGCGTGCGGATTATTTTTATCACGTTTTATAATCGTTTATTTCTGGCCGCTCTAATGAGAGAGTAAGTACTGATTCTATGTAGTAATAACGCTTCAAATTATCTAAAACCTGAAGTAGAAATTGTAACTATCAACAGAGATGTCTTAAACGATCCAATAACTGTATTTATCGGTAGTTAAAGTATTGAACTAGATATTTTTATCGAACCGGTCTTTATCAAAAATACCTGTTGAAGTGTGACCCTAAAACAATACTCAGTAGGTTAATTTAATTTTATAGTAAAATCTAAGTTATCAACAATAGATGTGCCTATTTCGTAGATAATTTATTTCTTGGTCGATATCATTTTTCTCTTTTTATTGGCGATAGATCATAGCATTCCAATGAGCAAAAAATGCGTGAGCGGTTTCTTTGAGTAAACGAATGAAACCTATTTACATAGGAATCCTTTAGAAGTCAGTATAAATATACTTTGCCGTCCAAGCTTCGAAACACAAAAAAATCTACAATAGGACTCCAAGATTCTAGGTTTAATATGAAGCATTTTGAACCTTATTCCATGGAGATACGTGCTATAACTTTATTTACATGTAGCATTTTCCTAGAAGCAGTGGGCCACTTCGCCCTACAGGTAGTTTATCTTAACGAGTGAATGACACCTTAATGTTTACTTATACTGAGTATTTACAAAGTTACCAAGCTCTGCAATAAGCTGAAATTACCTGAATAAATATTACAACATGAACTTGCTGTATTGATAAGTGCTACCACTTTCGAGTATTTACTTCGATGCACTTTGAAAAAATTGCAAATATAGTTTTATGATTGGGATTCCGCAAGTACCTTCTCTTTAAAAACCTACTACAACATTGTCATCATCAATTTACGTAAGTCCAATGCTGGAGTTAGGTCTCTCCCAAGACACGTAACTGAGCCCGGTCTTCGATCATGACGACCGATGTGATGCGGCGGGCAAATGGCCGCCTGCGACGCAGGAGGTTGCGGGTTCTATTCCCGCCTTGGGATAAATGTTTGTACGATCTGCAAATATTTATTCCAGGTGTTCTGGGTATTTTCTATGTATAAAAAAAATGTATGTAATGAATTGTATTAAGTATATCAGTCATCTAGTACCCATAACACAAGCTCTGCTTAGCTTGGGGCTAGATGATGCTGTGTGGATTGTCTAGCATTGTTATTATTATTCTTCAGTGTTTACTCTACATACATAGTGATGTGCGTAGATAATGAAATCCAAATGACCTTACATGCGTACCCATAGCCGTGCATTATTGATACATTAGACAAGGTCTCACCGTCCGAACTTGCTAATAGAATTGCGTTCCCTTTATAAGCCATACTTCCTTCAGACTTTATCAACACGTGGTGTAATCGGTTAAATAAAACGTTTTTACAAAAATAGCTAACGCTCGCGTACTTTTTTGTCAACGTTTGCGCTTGCCTATCAAGATAAAAAGTAGGCTATTATAGGTATGTTATTTTATTTCGAATATATTTATAGTATCTCTAAGTCATCCGTTTCCGTTCTGCCGGAACGTAGATTTGTGGGAACAAAAATATTCGTAAGTGACTACCAAACTTTCACATTTATATTTAGTGTGATTATCACATCAAAGTACAATGACAATATTATTTGATGGCACACATTCTTCCGTTCTCACCTTTAACCTGTCATTAAATTCTAGGTCATCATTTCTGACCCTATATAACTCAAACACATTTACCTTTTTAAATGACTATCATAGAAAGACGGTACATGCGCGGTTCATTGTAATAAAGACATTATTCATAGTGTTCTTTGTCAGACGAACATGGACGCACGATATTCGTGACCCGACCTCACACAGGCGCCTCATACGCCTACCCTCATATTTACTTTACACTAAGTAGTACGAGGTATCAATATCTACGTTTTTTAGCTAGAACAATGTAGATTTCAACCGGTTACGTGAGATTATTGGTAGAACAATAGCTAAGATTCTTCAAGCTTGATACGGCTATGAATTGAGGTAACAAGCTTGAAGTTATAGCTGCACTCTTTAGACATGCTAGACTTAGCTAGACCAAACAAATGATCTAAATTGTATGTCACTCTTAAAAAATATCCGGTCCAATTTTCTCCGACTTACTTTGCAAATTCGACTATCATGAAAATGACTTTTTTATTTTTAGAGTTGATATAGCCTATGCCATTGACAGATAACGTGGCTTTCTATTGGTAAAATAATTTTCAAAATCGGTTCAGTAAATCCATAAACAACCCCCTACAACGTCACAAACTCACAATCTCACAAACTTTACCTCTATAATATTAGTATAGATTTATTTTAGGAATGTTATTAAAGACTGAAAACGAATGGTTCGGTTGAAGTTAAGTTAATACCTAGTAAAAAGTGAATACCTAGATTGTCTGTCTCTCATCAATCTTATTTTCTTTTAGCAATATTATCATTATTTGGAATCAATAAATTTACATAAGTACCTACAACTGTTTTGGAACTTACTATTTGGAGTCCAAAGTAAGTAAATCGCGGACTATCAAAAAGAAACTACCTACCTTACAAGCGGTTCTGTAAAGAGTATTGACTCAGCCTCTGCAACCGTTATGAAACTATATTCTTACGAGCAATATATTTCTCGGGGATATTTTCTTGTCAAAAAGTGAAGACATGGTAATTTACTTCACCTGATTTCACTGCATCTGCCAACTAAGCCGTGAAGATGCAATTTATAAAGACAATGCAAATGCTCCGGGGATGCGATTGTTTTGAATGGCGCTTTGTCTGAGTTAAGTAATAATAACTTGTTGCTTTTGTTTGCTATCGTGGGATCTTACGCTTCAAATCTTCAATGGTCAAGAGGAATTTTAGAATATTGTACACTGATTTGAGTTTGAGTAACGCATGTAGTAATAGTAATAGCAAAAGAAACAGTGTGAAGACAGGATTCTAGGTAGGTACTCTTTAAATCTAGTGCTAGCAAATATTTTCACGACAAGATTTATAATGATAAGACAAATACAAATAAAATTTATGCATAAATAAATATGTCAGGACATTTTTACACATCATCTAGCCCCAAACTAAGCATAGCTTGAACTATTGGAACCAGATGACAGATAGAATACTTATATTTTTTTGTTTTTTCGTAAATACATGCTTAATACAATGTAACATCCAGACATAGAACAAACATCTATGCGTATCACACAAATGTTTGTTCTTGGTGGGGATCGAACCCACCACTTACAGCACAGAAGGCAGGGCTACTACAAACTGAGCTGTGACGGCTGTCAGACAACATAAACATACATGAGCTATTGAATGACATCGTTCGCATTGATAAAATTGAGGCCTTTCGTTTATTTATTTGTAGAATACTGGTCGTTCAGGGTCTGTCAATACCACGCCGCCGGTCCTATTATACTGGTATATGTGGGTTATCATCCATTCCAATTACTCTCGTATAGAATACAAAATAGGAAGTATGGAATACAAATAGCGGTATCTGCGCTGTGGGTGGTTGTGGGGTGTAGGTCCTTGTCTGGCCAAGGTCGATCGATAGGGAGTACTACGCGTCATGCTCAGCTGTGACGTCACTGCTATTCTATGTAGCTACGTGTTTGTGACACGAGCTGACCCTTTATTAATAGAATGGTTCTAAATATCACTGAGTTTTTTAGATTTTAAATTGAGTATGAGTATGAGTAGGTAATAAATGTACAGAGATCTGCTTACAGCATTAAAATAATATATTTTGGTTTCAGTAACCCATAAAATGCATTTAACTGAGAGTCAATGTGAATAATAATAATATTATTATTCATAATAATAATTCTATTCTAGTATGGTACACTGTAAACCGCTATAAGGGCTTTTGCGAATGCTGAGTGGTGATCGATTTTGTCATAGTTATTTTAACTTACCTGTTTGAAGGTTTTTGTGACGAAAATATATTTATTTCTATTTTATTATGTTAATTTATGTTGGGTTTTAAACAATACATAACAGAATCTAATCATTTTCGCATAGCAGTAGCGAGTATTTGCGTCACAATCTCTAGATATCGATACGATACGACCTTTGATTATGAGATAAGTGGGTTGTTTGATTCGTCACAATATCGAAACGAAAATCTGTTGCTTCGTAAACAAAAGACATGCGTTTTGGTGTGGTTTTGGTAAACAAGAAAAAAACTTTCTGACGTGTTGTTGCCAGTCTATTAGTACAACAAAGAATAGGAAAAGTGGTGATATTTAGAGTTCCGTACCCAAAGGGTAAAACGGGACCCTATTACTAAGACTCAGCCGTCTGTCTGCCCGTCTACCACCAGGCTGTATCTCATAAACCGTGATAGAGAGTTGAAATTTTGTACACACAGATGATGTTTTTCTGATGCCGCTATAACAACAAATACTAAAAAGCAGAATAAAATAAATATTTAACAACAAACTTGATTTTTTTGCCGTTTTTATAATAGAATGGTACGGAACCCTTCGAGCGCGAGTCCGACTTGCACTTGGCCGGTTTTTGTTATTATGAATCAAATTTAACTAAGGTTACGTTTAGTTTTACGATTTTTAACCTTTCGCGGTGATCTAGGGTAGAACAAAATATAGTTACAAAGTCATGATAAAACACAAAAAATTATAAAAAAATCAATCTTATAAAACAATATCAAAATCTTATATTCTTAATTTAAACCGAAATATACCAAGTTAATCCCCAAGGCTATCCCTTTAGATCTCTTAGTAGGTAGGTACCAAGTACCTAATCTAGATTATTTGAGGATGTCTAAAGGATAGTCAGAGGAACGTCTAAATGACATTTTACCTTTGTTTATATGCCAACCTATCTACCTCTTTTGGATGTATTTTTCTTTGTGTTTGTGTGTCAAATAAACGTATATTCTATTCTATTCTATTGGTTAGTTTGGTCTAGCTAGCAAGAATGAAACATAAAAAGAAATAATTTATTTATTTATTGGAAAACTAACAGCTTATAATAGCTAAATAACATTAAGATAGAACCGGAAAACCAATTAAAGGTTTTCACGTATAGAAATTAGTTATGATACAGTTGCTAACTGTGAAAGTCGTACGGAAATCTACAAAAGTTACACATGATTAAAGTTACTAGTGATACTAATAGATATACATAAATTAATAATAATAATTATTTATAATTGCTTATCAAGTAGGTATTTGTACAGCGACCGTGACGGAAACATCACATTTCACACATGACAGACATGACATGACAGACTTTCGTAGATCACTCGTAGCATTTCGTAGCGCTCGTAGCGAGTAATTAAATGATTGTGAAAGCTTATATCAATGTATTTGTTTGTTTATCTAAATAACTAACTTGGTGGAAACCAGTCAGTATCCTAGCAGCAGTGATGGGCTTGCAACCTGTCACGTATGGAATATACAAACTATACTTGCTAAACTATATATGCTTTGTTATAGGTGATGTTAGCCACTTAACATCAGGTGGACCATCTACTTGTTCCATCAACAAGTTGTATAAAAAATATATACAAACTACTACAAAATGTGTATACAATTTTAACGTACCTCTGACTACCCTCATTAGATATCCTCGAAAGATCTTGAATGGTACTTAGTACTAAAAGATCTGAGGGGATATCTACCAAGCCTGAGGATTAAAGTTTAGGCTGTTTCTGTTTTTAAATGAAAAGTTTTTCTTTATTTTTTATTTTTTTTATACAACTTGTTGATGGAACAAGCAGATGGCGTACCTGATGGTAAGTGGTTACCATCACCTATAACAAAGCATGGCCTCGTAGGTCACGCTCGTTAGGAACGTCACCGACGATGCACTACTCAGCGTCCATTAACCTGAAGCATACAGGTGTTAAGCCTCATGTGCCTGTAATTACACCGGCTCCCACACCCTTCAAACCGGTGTTTGTTTCAAATTAAACTTAAATGCTAGAATGCACTAGAATTTTCAGCTTCAGAAGATCTTCTACTTTTGTCTCAGTTGTAATTCGATACGTTTACAAAAGAGCAATCGACACTTTCAAATCGATATAGAGTACATTGTGTCTGGGATTTCACTTTCTTTTACAATCATACTTATTTAAATCCCTAACTTTTACTTTCCGTTTCGTTCATATCAATTTTTGTGAGCGGACAATGCAATGGACCGTAGATCCAGCATTCTTTATAAGTCAATACTCAATACTAAGTACGACCAATGTGGCGTGGCGGGCGAATGTCCGCCTACGACGCAGGAGGTTGTGGGTTCGATTCGCCTTGGGATAAATATTTGTATGATCTGCAAATATTTATTCCGGGTGTTCTGGTTGTTTTCTATGTATTATAAAAAATATCTATGTATGTAATGTATTGTATTAAGTAGGTATATCAGTCATCTAGTACCCATAACACAGGCTCTGCTTAGCTTGGGGCTAGATGATGCTGTGTGGATTGTCCAGTATTATATTTATTATTATTATTATATACTCAATACATTTATTGCTTTCGCATGGTTAAGGTTGGATACAAACATTGTAATTTATGTGTAAGTAAGTACCACATGGACCCTGAATAGGGTAGATAGATAGATAACTCTTTATTTATTACCACAAGTAAAGTACACACATTTTATAAAGAATATAAGGTAAACAATGCAGTAATACAATGGGCGGCCTTATCGCTGAAAGCGATCACCAGGCAACCTTTGGATGGACAGGACCGAACATAATATGAGATGTGGGGGAGTTAAGTGCGAGTTTTATTATGGATATTAGACTATATATAGCAACATGGAGCCAGGCCGAGGTTAAAAGTAGGTAGGTAGTATACATGTACTATTTTTAGAATAGTAGTATTCGTCGTAGAAGTTGAGTGTAACGTCTGTGTGTTTGTTTGTTGTCTCAACTTCAGCTAATTGGATTTTACGGGGAAATCTGCCGACCGTGCTTGGATATTACAACCGTGAACCTAAGCGATAATCTTATGTAATAAATCGATAAATAAATAACGACACACATTCACAACGCCTTCTAGCCCCAAACTATTACCTTGCAAATTACCTTGAATAAAAAAAAAACCATACAGGGGAAAGATGGGGAACTTTCAAATTTTATTTTTAATCATATTTTAAACAATCATACTGATTTTCAGCTTGGTGGGAATTTATGTAGCTGTCGAATGTCTAAATTGACCGGGCTATTATTCTAAGATACATTAGGCAATGCTGATAACTGAATTAATCGACCGAGAACACCATTTTATTTCTCGCTGAACGCTAGAAATCAAATTTTGACTATCATTTACCTTATAAAAATGGTCAAGTAGTGGAGCTACAGACTTTCTCGAAGAATCTCGAGTATAGGTACTTGTTAATTGGTACTAAGATATCTGAGGGGATATCTACCATGCTTCGGGGTTAAAGTCGCGATGCTATTTATTTATTTTTATTTTGACATTGGATTAAGCTATCGAAGATCACTTTGTTCTCTCGATCATCTGTCTACTAGGCTTATTGGGATTTGAACCCAATCTATTCTCCCCCATCTTGAGCAATCCATTGATGCAAATACTTTATCATATTTAAAACATTTTGCAATTCTTGCAGGGCTTCTAAATATTAGTATGCATATTTTCGTTAAAGATTATCTTTTATGTACCATTCTAAGATGATTTATGTTGCTCATCTATTTGGTCAGCCGATTGTGAAATGTCTTACCAACTTGGTAATATAGAAATGCATAATTATGTAGATTTTAACTGTTATGTCATACATTGTTTCCGATTGACGAATTAGGCGTAAACGGTTCATGCTTTCATAATCAAAGTGTTTTGTATTGACATAGATTATCTAAAAAGGCGTTGAGTAACTAACGGTTATCTTAATCGTTATCTTCAACGATTGAGTTATTCATTCGTGATGCACAGACCACGTGCAACGAAATTAAATAAAAACCGGCCAAGTGCAAGTCGGACTCGCGCACGAAGGGTTCCGTATCCTCCGTAGGGTATATATATAATAAAAACGGCAAAAAACCACGTTTGTTGTATGAGAGCCCCCTTAAATATTTATTTTATTCTTTGTTTTAGTATTTGTTGTTATAGCGGCGTTAAATACATCATCTGTGAAAATTTTAACTGTCCAACTATTACGGTTCATAAGATACAGCCTGGTGACAGACAGACAGACAAACAGACAAACAGCGGAGTCTTAGTTAAAGGTTTACCCATTCGATACGGAACCCTAAAAATTACACCTTGCACTTGATATTTTGAAACAGTGCGTTGAACCGGAGATTGCGTTACGCAAGTATTTGTGTACGATTGTAATGAGGCATTTATATAAATTGATGAGCCAAAAGCGTCTTTCCTAATACGTGTACCCAAATTAAAATGAGTGATGTTTTGAACGATAACTATGACATTTTTATTGAGTCGCTCACAGCATTCGTTCGTGCAAGAGTAATGAGTGAATTTCCCATAGGTAACTATTACCTGATGGCAAGGAATAAAAAACAGTTTGTACATCACCGATGTTGTTCGGTAAATTACCTTTTCATTGAGAATTATTGGATTGGGTGGGCTGCGGTTGAAGTGTTTAGAGATCGCGTTAAAATACCAAACTGTTATTATTGTATCGCCTTGCCTTTCTTCAGCTTTTGCGGTGCGAAGAATGCTTTTCATTTCTCATTGTGTTTCACTTTCTTGCTGGCTTCTGAGTTTTAAATATTTACCCACACAAAAATTCGGTGGGTAATTATAAATTACCATTTATAATTATCACATTTGCGATTGCGATCAGTTTGAGATTTAGCTTAGCATAATTTACTTTCATTCCATTGCTCCGAGACTTGCCTTAGATTAATTTCAATCGGTAAATTACAATATTGTGTCTGCCTCAAGCGTGGTTATAAATTTTGGGAACCCGTTCTGAATCTCTGGCGAACATAATAATTTAATGAAATTGTAGAGTTTTGTAATAACTTCGTATGTAATTACTCTGGGTCTAGGCAAGGCGTGTGTACCTTCGGTGTAGTTATCTGCTCATCATGGGAACATACGACGGCCATAGAGCCCTAGAGAAGGGAATTCAGGTAAAATTAATTTAAATAATTTGAAAATCGTGAGATTATGTGTAATTATAATTTATCGATCCTCAATGCAACTTTGTGATACATATTACGCAGTTTTAATCATAAATTGGAACTTCAGTATTTGTGGTTGTTATTAATCTTCATAAACCATGGTAGACAAGCTATTGTACTTAAATACTGGCAAAATATTACTTTGTAACTTATCCAATCTAAAATAAATTTTGGCAGTTCCAGAGATTACGATTGTTGGAATCGATAAAAAATCTGCCACAATCATCAGATCTAGTCGATGATTTACCGAGTCGACCGACCATGCTCCATTGCCCATCTCTAATTCAGCCGTGGTTACTTTACCATTATTGTAAAGCCGTGGCGTGATTTCAAAATCTTTTATTTTCTCGTAACGAGACATAACAAGAGAATTTGCAGGCGTGGGAACACGATGATAGGTGCAAATTTGAGCCACGACGAATCGCGCAGATCTCAGATAAGTTTAAACTGTAGTTTAAGCAGTTTAAGCATCTGAAAATAGTGTGGTGTGCGGTACGAGATTTGAATCAGTAACGGTCCGTTACCTTTTGCAAAACGTACAATGTACATGCTCACTCACCCTTTTACGTAATATGAGTTTCAAACATTCAAAAGTTTGTAAGTGGGCGCAACTATGACCGCTTTATGAGTTCTCTTCCTTTTGTTCTGAATTTATTATTCAACTCTTTTGTTAGATAAATAGCTAAATCTGTAAACTGCGAGTAGGTGTTTGTGACAATACGAAATTTTAGTGAGCGGTAAAAAGGACATAAATGTCTTAAAAGTAATTTGTTGTAGAAGCGCTCAATCAAGTATGGAATGACCGTGGAATATGTTCAATGTCCTATGGCTAAGAATAATTACTGTAAAAGAATTGGCCATTTTGTGGACTTAGAAAGAAGGTTTAGTTCTAACTAGTACGAGTATAATACCCACAAAACAAAAAATGTCATAAACAAAATCACTTCTTCCGTTAGGTTTTAGGGATGTTACGGTGCTTCGTTTCCGTTTTGGAGTTGGAGTTTCCAATGAATTTCATCCGGTTTTGGCTTAAACTTTTAAATCGGAGACATTCCGAGGCTTCCCATCTGCCTCAACAACAGTTTTGGGCCCTTTATTACTGTCTTCTCGCAATCTTTACACAGACGTTAACGGTTCTTTGGGCGGGGATTTGTCTAACGGCTCACCGTTGGGCTTGGAAGCTGGATTTCTGCCAATGATTCTTTGCACCCCCAACAAAGATTATTCTTATGATCACCGCACTGGTTTTTTCATCATACATATCAAGGTTTTACTAACGACATATGTACATATACATATGAAATGGTATATGAGCATTTGCAAATGTTCAGTTTAATTTGAATACAGTCCAAAGCATGTGTTTCATAAGCGCACGCGCAACATTCGCTGCTCAAGGCCGGTGCACTGTCATTGAATATGATTCAAACAGTATTGGTGTCAAGGACATTGAATTATGATACATTATTATTATAATGTCGACTGACGTTGCAAAGCTGAATAAACAAATCTTGACTTTATTTTTTGAACAGTGCAATATATGCCGTAAGAGCCAAAACTGTGTAGGTTTCTTTGTTCAAATTGTTTTACAACGTTTATTTTATTGGATATAAAAAAACACAGGCTTTTGCATTGTTCTTAGGTAATTTTAAACAGCGCCAAAACACCTTTATAAATATGGCTCTGTTTACGGTAGGCATTATCTAGGTATAGGTATTATTTCTACAGTTTATCGAAAACTTATTAGATATTGGAATATACAATTGGGAGAAATAGGAAAAATCTTATGATATCTAGATTATAGGTATGTGCCTACTTACTTTCCGTGTAAGATACTTAGATAAATGAAATCCGAAGCTTAAAAATCGGTTTATATAATATACTGTAAATAAAGTATCTAATGAATGCGTTTATGTTAAAATGCAATATTTTTACTCAACAACATAGTAAACACAGGATCTGGAACGAAGAAAGCAGAAATCATCGTGCATCGAAACATGATTCTGCAAAACGCTCAATAACAGATTGAAAATGCTTTCGCCAACGTGACCATGCCTTCTTTTCATCAGCTTCGTGCTTTTACAAGTCTTGTAAAAGTATTTTATACGAGACTAGCGAAACACGCGTGACTTGGTCCTCGTGAAGTTATTTTTATATAAATTTCAACCCTCGCTCTACCCGGGGTTGAATTTCAAGAATGCCTTTCTTAGTACACCTCTACGCATCAAGACGAATAAAACCCTGAAAATTTCGAGACTCTACGACCAGTGGTTTTGGCTGTTGTCTATATGTCTAGTCAGTACAAAGATTTTTAAAATTGGTATAGATTTAATATTTAACCAACTAAATTATTCATGGGAAAAGTGTGGTCTAAAACACAGAAGAGTAAATGCAATTTAAATGTTATGTTGCACGAAAACACTATTTTCTACGTACTACAAGTACAGCATATACTATGCACCTGAAAGGTGGGCCAAATTTGTACGTTGAGGACACTAAGGAATACCCAAAATTCAACCCCGAAACGGGTACAGCGGAGGTTGAAGTTCGTAAGAAAATAACTTCACGCAGATGAAGTCGCGCGTTTCTCTAGTTCTGCATAAAGTATCAAAGTATGGTATAACGAGGCTACTATTTTTCCAGGAAAAGTGCAAAGTACTTTTTATCATACTTTATACTTTATATATAATCAACGTGGGTGCAATTCAGTGCTATTGAAAAGTGTGGCTCATTTCCATTTGCATTAAAACGTAACTTGCTATTCATCTACAGATTACTTCACTGATCTGTATAATGTACCACAGAGACTACAATGCGCCCAGTTACATTATAGGCTTACCTGACAATGCAAATCGGTAATAATGCCCCTAATGGCACTCGCAGACGTCAGAGGCGTCACAACACGCTCCTTTCTCCTAACTAGAGCGTAGGTGTACGAACGGCCTTGATAGCCAACAAGCTTGTGCGTACTGTGGGCGATGCTATAGAGAAAAGCAGGCGAAAGTCCTTGCATAAATGTGGTTGTTTTACGCTGCCACCAGTATTTCCGGATCGTAATAACTTAGAAAACAGTGTACTGGTGCATTGTAGTATGCTAAGCGTGCTCCACCTTTGGCAAACAAACATTTGGAAATATATATCTATCTATATCTATAACAGCTATAAGAACCTTTGTCCTGACTGACTGACTGACATAAAGACTTGAAATTTTCAGGATATGTTCTTCGTACGTAGGGATGTACTAAAAAGGTTTTATTGAAATCATCCCCTAAACGGGTACAATGGAAGTTGAAGTTTGTGCCAAAATAATCTCATGCGGACGAAGTTTTAACTCTATTTTGATCAGTAGTGTATCATAAATAGTTTCGGTTCAGTATTACAAAAAGATAATCTTTTAACGTAAGAGTTGTGAACTTTCTTTTTTGATAAACGTTTAATTTAGACTTTTAAGAACGCTTTTTAGACTTTTTAGGCTTTTAAACATAATGTTTCTAGCCTTAAAAGTGCATAGAACAGAAGATAGCGTAGTACATCTCTCTGTGGAATAAGACCTGTTTGTAGGCGGACAGTTGACATTTTGATGTGTTGCATATTCTGTAAAGGATATTGTTCACTTAGCTATTGTAATCACGCACTGATAACGTTCAAAAGGCCTAATCTATCCTGCAGTGTTTGGCAGTGAATAGTTGTCACATCTCCGATCCCACACTTGATAATATACTTTTAAACGTTTATACAGTATCACCATCATCAAAAGAAAGGAGTGAGTAGGTACAGATATGACGGCCGACCGAGGGTAGTGGAAGAAAATAACATGTGCCGACCCCACATAAAGTGGGATAAGGACAGGAAGATGGTGATGACAGTATTACTATCATCAAGCCTATGATTTTAATTCTTAGGCGCGATAGATATTCCCATAGATACCTAAGTACCAAGTAATACCAACTCAATTTCGTACTACTAGGTACTAAGAGCTCTGAAGATTATCTGCCGTGATTTGGGGATTAAAGTTGACAAGCTATTTATTTTTTTCTTTGAATTTTTTAATATCATAATATAACAATATGTTACTGTGAACCAGTCTGAATGAGTTCACTACGAATAACTCTACTCCGGACATAAGCCATATTTAGGATGATTTTACTTAGTTACAAGGAAAACTACAGTTAGCATAAGTATTTATAATTGATATGTAAAAAATACAAATTAAACAGTTGAGCTACGAGTACAGACTGTTGCAAACCATCTAGAAATAGCTCAACTGATCCAAATCAGTGCCAATCGGAAGCGTCCCCAAAACACTGGCTGCATTGCCACGCTAAACGGTAAAAATGATGCGCTAAGCCAGATACTCACCAGCCCTCGGGTCACGCGTCGCTTCGACCAGACACCCCGAAGCTTAGTTAGTATGTTTGTTATGTATGTTTATTTTATGTACGGTATATTTTTATATTCCACAATTAAGTTGCCGACTTCAGCTTAAAAACACTATAAAAAATATGGCGAGTAATGAATAATGAAAATTTGTATTTTATAGCTGTTTTAATAACTTCCTCGATGTAAATAATTAGAAAAGTAAACACATAATTACGACTAACATTTTAAAATTGAAAAAGCGGCATTTATAAAGTAATAATTAAGTAATAACCTCTTTATTAGATACACTAATTAGTAAAAATATACAAAATGATATAAACTCAAAGTATTTATTTAACTAATTGGTTTTACACATGTACACAAAGCGCTTGGGTCTTTAATAAGTCGACTAAAATAAGTAACGTTCTGTTTGTCGTCAAGTCACTATTTGAATGGCTAGTGGTATTTACATCTAATTGCTTCATCTCGGCGTATCGTTAGCAGTCGTAAGCCATAACGGGGCCTCCGTTATGGCTTAAGTTAAGGCGTAAGTTCAGGGCGAGTTTTTATTCCATCATCAACGTTAGCCACTACCTCTGACGAACTTATCTAAAAACTGTTGTGGTACAAAGTAATGCTATTTAGGTATCTACTACGTTAAAATACAGGTATCTATATATTCTAGAACCAATTTGGAAGGTATCCATTTTCTATATTGACGGTGTACACTTTTAAAAGCATGCCTAAGATTTTTTAATATGGCGCAGCCAGTGGGATTTTTATACGCTAAAGAAAAAAAGATATAAACTGCACCCTTAACTACTTTGTCTTTCTGGTGCACAATAAAGAGAAGATAATTTTCTCCTATCTTCCTATCCTGAGTAATTAATAAAATAATCTCTCAGTCTGAATAAATCTATACTAAACGTAGCCATTCTCTCCCCCTAAGTATTAATTACAATGACTGCTGACAATTCTGGATCTATAATTTGCAACCAAATTATTTTGGAAAGTTCAACACTTGATAGCGTTATCAGCTTATCAGCGCGAATGATATCCAGTAGTTTAATGGCGTTAATAATACATTATCAATGTGCAATCATTGGCCAACGGGACTAGGCCTACCCTATCTCATAACTAGATAAGTAATTTATTTTCAATTTGGTAAGCGAATTTATCGCAGTAAAATTTATACGACAGTCAGTGCCACAATTGACAGTAATAACGATTACGGTACCTTAGTTTGGATAGCTTTAGATTAATTGAATTTACTTTGAACAATGCATTTATTTTCTAGCTTTTCTTTAATCGGAATGTTTATCCTATTATTTTTCCTATTATAATATTATAAACGCGAAAGTTTGTAAGAATGGATGGACGTTTGTTACTCTTTCACGCTCTAACCAGTGGCTCGATTTAGATGAAATTCGGAGTAGATATAGATTGTAACCTGGATTAACATATAGGCTACTTTTTATCCCGAAAAAATAACGGAAACGGGAAAAATCTGCCACGCGGGCGAAGCTGCGGGCGGCCGCTAGTTAAGTATAAATGAATATGAACCTATACCAAATCAATTCAAAAAATACCTTTGCCATAACGCTATCTAGCTCTAAGCTAAGCAAAGATTGTTCTATGAGAACCAGATAACTGAAACAACCACTAATGCTTTAAAATTGTAAGGTAGGTACGTTCTTGACAAACGCGACCTGCGAAGCAATGCTTTGTTATAGGTGATGTTTACCACTTAACATCAGGCGGCCTACATGCTTGTTCAGCAAGTAGTAAAAAAAATATGAGAATTAACTATCGTCCATCTTTGCCATTTCTAAATTGGTATGGAAATCACCTTGCAGATAAATACGAGTGCCTATAAGTACGGTAGATAATTTCAATCACTCAAGCCTAAGTACTTATGCTAGCGCCTTTGCGGCAAGATCACACGAATCAATTCCTCAACCCTATATTAAAAAAAAACAACCGGACGTGTCTCATACACCATGCCACAGGACATGTAACAGTTGGCTCATAAGTACCACAAGAGTGGTATCAGAATCTATGATCTGAAAACTTGGGAGACAGTGGTGGTTATTTTACGTCACATCGCTAAAGTTATAAATCCGACATAAATAAGTAAACGGTGGAAGTTAAAGCTGAGACAGTAAACAAGATAGAAAATTTTAGAATAACGATACGGTGAACCATTAATGGAAACCTAACATGCCACAAATAGATAACAGCGTAATTAATCTAAGACAGATCTGGAGGGCTTGGAGTGTACTCAATTATAGGCACTTTGTAGCTATTATCATACCTAATGATTGCGCTTCAACAATTTATTTATTATTGTAAATGCGAAAGTTTAGATATTTTTGCCTCGATAATTTTGTAATGGGAAGACCAATTTGGAAAGATAAACAAGTACAAAAGATTTCACTGTTTTCCTTTAACAAAAATTCAGGAAGAGAATAAAGCAAAATGACATAGAAGAACAAACACTGGCTCTCGTTCTCTAAGACTTGAAGATTTGAGTGAGCCGCGGCCGGCGTCCTCTAGAAATTGATATGTAGCAAGCCGGCAAACCGCATAATGTATGCCGACACTTGATACCATACCGCAAGGACGGAAAAATGCGCATCATACGAGTTTAATAAGAAATATTAGGATACATAAGGCTCTTGATAGTTTGAAACTATGTAGACTGTTCGAAAAAGAGCCGTTAGCGGAGAAGTCTTGCAGTTTCAGTAGTGATGTTCCCATTGCTGTGTTTTCATTTGAAAGGTATAGGTGCCCTGTACGTTTCTGGATGATAGACGCAGAGTACATCAGGGCACGTCCTTAGTAGACGTCATTTGAATTGTAACTGCTCAATATCAAGTGGACCATCTGATTTCACAGCACATCCTAAATAAAATGTACCTACCGTATCCAGGAGTAACTAGTTGAAATTTATTTATTGCAGAAACTGTGTACAAAACAGTTTTTAAGCCAAGTGGAACAACCATTTATCCATTAATTATGGACGTACAATATTTAACTAGTTAATTTATTGATTATAAAATTATTTAATGTCATAAACATAATTTATCTAAGAGCCACCTACGGAGTGTTGTCTTAAATTTACTAGAGGCATTTCTCTTATGTCTCTAGGAATTTTGCTATATACTTTTACTGTCATGATAGAGCAATTTTTCCCATTGTGTAGTTTATTAGTGTAGTTTCCTGGCTGGTAGTTCCTTGCGGCAGTTCTACGTGACCCAACCGTGAAGAATAGACACAAAATTTGCGACTTCGTTCCCATCGTTTTACGTCTGAAATGATCTTCTCGTTCGATGAAAAAAACAAACCAACTCCGTGAATTTATAATTTCCTGTAGGTATACCCATAACCTATTTGATTACACGTTGCATTCCGCTATCATGTCTAGTACTAGTAGCGTAGTAAAATTTTACACAGCAAAATTCATTAATTTAATGAGTTGGCAATAAAAACTCCATAAAAAGTTATAATGTGTTCACGTTTACGACGACAGGTACAGCTATAATTATCATCTTGAATAGATGTAACATCCAGCCCCGTTTACGAAGAATGAGTCGAGCCTTTGATTGTTGTAGAATTGCAACGTAATGCAAAAAACATTCAAGATTTTTGGATGTAATGACTTAACTGACTGTTCACATCTTTAGGTGTCAATGTCACACCATTAACCGGCAGTGGCGAGCGTATTATGTGGGTGGAAGAGGAAGACCTTGAGGGGTAGCAAGTAGCAATAACCGTGGCTTGCGTAATCTTTCAACAAGATTATCCAATTATTGACGCAGCTGCCTCGGGCCTAGGCCCATAGCCTGTTTAAGATGCATACGTGCTTGTCGTCTTATTATTTTGAGCATTTTTCTTGTTTGTTAGTATGTGACGCTATCTTCAGTAATTTATGTTATAAAGTTGAGTCAAGTTCATTAGGAGATGCATCGTTTTACAGCGTATTAGTGTTTTTCCTCTTGTTCAGAGACTGTGTTTGCTTATTATCTAGTGACAGTGATGGACTGACTTCTGATATAACTGATAACTTTCTTACCTCTTCATTATAAAATCTGATTTTTGATACTGTTTTCATCATATTATTGAAAATATACTTTCCTAATTTCTAATTTCATTTATAATCTTGTTTAAAAAACTCGAGGATCTCAGACTCTGGTAAAAACCGACATAAGTTACTGCCTTTAAGAAATAAAATCGATGTTAAGGATTTTATCGCTAATATAGTTTTTTATGCCGCTGCTGGTGGAATAAGCATATTATTATAGTCACTTGATGTTAAGTAACTTAGCCTTGTGGGCCATGCACATCAGGTACCTTGTAATGAAACTACCCTGCGCCTACTAACCAGAGGCTTAATGGTGTTTAGCCTCTTGTGCCTGTAGTTCCATAGTAATTGAATTTAATAGTTTGGCCTTGTTTTTTCATAAGGGCTTAAATAAATGATAAGATAAAATCATTGTGGTTTTGCTTGAGTTCTTACATAAAGGCTTACAGTCACCGTTCCATCACATTCAAAATCAATGTCAACTCGGTTTGTTTTTTCCGGTGTCCGATGACCGTTACGTCATTGAATCCGTCCGACTTGCACCGTCTTGCGTGACGTTTCCCTTAAGGGGGTGGTATCCGCCAATGAGAGGTTTTCTCCGTGTTATTTCTCTTTGATGAGTGAGTATAAATGTCCAAAAAATATATATATTGCTTATTAAAGACTAAATTTTAATTTGAACAATTGAAATAATTCTAACTATATTATTACTATATGAAAAAAATATCCAAAGTGAAGCAATTTTTATTTTAAATTTGGTTATTTCTTCTAAGCGGTATTGATTTTTAGTATTTTTTTTTCACACAAATATTTGTCAAAGTATTTATCACAAAGTGAACAATTGGCAGTTCGAACTAATAATTCATTAGGCTACAAATAATTATTTCTTGAATGCGATATGAAATGGAATGCGCGCGGGTCCCTGTGCGGGCGACGGGCGGCAGTGCAACTCAGTATGGACAGACTCCTCAAGGTCGTTGGCGAGTACCACCGCCTTAAATAGACCACTTGTGGAGTCAGTCGTCGTGGTCTGATCTGTCAATACCAAAAGATTATACTATAGTAGCAAAGAATCCACAAGTGGTCTGCTATAATTTGTACACTTCATCAATCAATTTGATAACTTTGTTGTGCAATAAAGCACAACGGGTTTTACTCTGTGATTCTGGCTAGCAATTGTCAAGTCTTAGTAGGTCTTGGGGCGGCTTAAATACAATTAGGTAACTACTATAATTAACTATACGAACTTATATAGTCGTATGTTTCTATGGTATTATAAGAATAACACGATACCTACCTACCTAAGAAAAAAAACCCCTTTTAAATAGAACCTACCTAGCACCTATCCAAGTTCCTTTTGGCATGTCATGTCTAAAGAGAAAAGTTAAAAACTCTTACAGCGGTTTGAATGTACTTTTGATATTTAAAAACCTTATCTATACTGGTACGTACTGTACTAAAAAAAAATTCCTAAATTACACATAATTGCACATATAGATACAGCGGGGGTTGAAGTTTGTACGAAAATAGCATCATGCGGACGAGTCGCAGGCGTTACGAATAATCTCTTACGTTTAGTTCTTTTAAGACAAAGTCGTTAAGGTGGTTCGATTTCCATACAAATGTATTTTACCAATTGTAGGCTAAGGTAGTATAATTTCACATTGATATAAATATTGTTGGTGTTTTAAGCTTACAGTTTAGATTCAACAAGTCATCTTTGTCTGTGTGCGTGAGTAGCCGCTGCGTACCGCTGCGCTATTGATTAACCAAATATAGGCACTTCCTAGACTAAAATTAACCTGAAATTTTGCTGGGTACATGACTAATAATTAAATATGTCCGTGAATGATGATTTGATTACATAATATGCACACTTTCATTGATAAAAAAATTAAAAATCGTCTAATTGGCACACTAGCGCCATCTCTTGGCACTCATGTGCCTAGCAGCACTATAAAATGGTTTGGCTCTAAAGTTTTTTGTGCTAAAGGCACATGCCTTCTCATCACTTTAATGGAGAACCGCCTTCGGTTTTTGTGGGCTTCAATCAACCGTACAAAATCAGAGGCTGATTTCAAGAGGCTTTTAGTCAACATTGTCATTAAACGCATTGAGAGTAATTTTGCCAAAATCTGTGCCAAATGAATTTATTTTCAGTCTCTCCTAATAGGATTTGGAACCTGTGATGTTTATGATGCCTTGGTCACTTGATTAAATACAAAAAGCCCTTTATTAATTTATTATGACTTATTTATTATGACTATGGCCTTACAGCTCAGATAATATTAGCTCTGCCTTCTGTGCTGTAGGTGGTGGGTTCGATCTCCACCGAGAACAAACATTTGCGTGATGAACACAGATGTTTGTTCTATGTCTAGGTGTTATTTTTTGTCTAAAAACTGTAAAAAAATGTATGTACCAAAAAAACGTATTTATGTATTCTATCAGTGATCTGCTATGCACACACAAGCTATGCTTAGTTTGGGGCTAGATGATGTTGTGTAAAAGTGTCCACATGTATTTATATTATTTATATCCATAAAATGTATGTGTGCAATGCCATAGTGTTATCAAACGGCGAAGGAAAACATCATGAAGAAACGAGTTACTATTCTAGCAAGGGCAATGGGATTACAACCTGTCACGTATGGAATATCAACAACTGCAAAATGTGGGTTTGTACCAAATGTAATATCTGAACATACCTCTGACTACCCCCTTAGAAGAATCACGAGTGGGTACTTTGTACTAAGAGACATGAAGAGAAATCTACCATGCCTGGACATTAAAGTCGTGATAATATTTCTTTTATATTTTCATCTATACTAATATTATAAAGAGGAAATATTTGATTGTTCGTTTGTTTACATTGAATAGGCTCCGAAACTACTGGATCGATTTGAAAATTATTTCACCGTTGGGAAGCTACACTATCTCCGGGTGACATGGACTATATTATATTTTCCAAAAAATTAGGGATCCTTACTAAAACCCGTGCGAAGCCGAAACGGACCGCTAGTTTTATATAATTATGTCCATGACAAATTATAGAACTTTTTTCATGAAGGTTTTATAAAAAAGCTAAAGTAGTCTTTGGTATAAAAAAGCAGGTACCTACTCAACCTTTTCTTTCTCACCACTTTCACTGTCTATCTCTTCGGGCTCTCCATGGTAGCTGACATACGAATTTATGCAAGCAATTTCATATTATGTAACATACATTTTTAAGCGAAGCGTATCTGCTATGATTGATTGTAAAATAAGTAGAAAGAAAGATCATTGTTATGAAAGCAAGTC
This sequence comes from Electrophaes corylata, assembly GCA_947095575.1. Classification (NCBI taxonomy): domain Eukaryota; kingdom Metazoa; phylum Arthropoda; class Insecta; order Lepidoptera; family Geometridae; genus Electrophaes; species Electrophaes corylata. The sequence goes on along the minus strand of OX352700.1, from coordinate 12,727,472 downwards.
ACAAAATGACAGTTGGAATGAGATAAACGACAGTGCTGTGCCGGCATTGATTGATTCATTTTGATAACAATATCTATACATTACATATAGAAAACATATATTTGCGTATTTAAATATCTATAGCGTAGATTACGATGTTTTTTTATGCGACTTACTGATGGAGCCAAGATTATCTTTATCTGACGTTTGATAACAGAAACAATTCTGAGGCCTTTAAAAATAATAATAATATGCTAGACAATCCACACAGCGTCATCTAGCCCCAAGCTAAGCAGAGCTTGTGTTATGGGTACTAGATGACTGATATACTTAATACAATACAGTACATACATAGATATTTTTTTATAATACCCAGAACACCCGGAATAAATATTTGCAGATCGAACAAACATTTATCCCAAGGTGGGAATCGAACCCGCAACCTCCTGCGTCGCAGGAGGACATTCGCCCGCCGCGCCACATCGGTCGTCAATATGTGTGATGTGGTTCTTATACTCCCGCTTATAGAAATTGCAGACAGACATTATGGAAATAAATGAAATAGCATCACGACTGTCCAAGCACGGTAGATATCCCCTCAGATCTCTTAGTACCAAGTTAGGAGGAAGGGGTACCCTCCCTACGTCCAGATATTACATTTACCAATTTGTTCTGTAACTACTTTTTATGATAAGAGTCCGAAGCGAATCACTGTGACCCTACAATACAGGCTCATTAGAGACCTAGTGTGGGGAACAGAGCTACGTCAGGTACTTACCTCAGTTAGTTACCTCACTTAGTGCCTATTTAATTAACCTTAAAAATGTACCATTTAACTATTAAGTCTAAATAAAAGTTATTATTATTATTATTATTATTTGGTACATACCCACATTTTGCATTAGTTGGTATTCCATACGTAACAGGTTGCAAACCCATCGCCAGTACTAGAATACCAACTGGCTTCCTCACGATGTTTTCCTTCACCGTTTGAGAGTACTGGCATTGCGCACATATTTTTTTCGAATAGAAAAACCCATTGGTGCACGACCAGATTTGAACCTACGACCTTAGAAACAGAACTTAGACTTAGAAGTCGGGGTCACTCCCACTGTACCACCGGTACTCCGCTGAATTATTTGTTAGTGAAATATTCGTGGCAAGTGACATTGATTTTGAGATTCTATATGAATACATCTTACTTCATTCAAACTAAGCAAAGCTTGTATACCTACTATGGGAACCAGGTAGCTGATAAAATACTTTTTTTGTAAATAGATACAATGTTTGCTCTCGGTAGGGCTCAAACCCTACACCGCTGGAGGCAAGGCTACTATGAACTGAGCTGTGACGGTTGTCAGTCTTTTTATCAGTTCTACCGAACGCCAGTTACAAGAAAACAAGAAAGTTACGAGTTTAGTAGTAGTAGAGCTCTTTGTGAAGGGCTCGTCCGGGGCAGTACTACCACCATGCCTATTTCTGCCGCCAAGCAGCTTGTTGTGTTCCGGTTTTAAGGGTGTGGGTGCCGGTGTAATTACAGGCACATGAGGCTTAACACCTGTATGCCTCAGGTTGATAGACGCTGAGTAGTGCATCGTCGGTGATGTTTCTAACTAGCATGACCTACGAGGCAATGCTTTGTTATAGGTGATGGTATCCACTTAACATCAGGTGGGCCATCTGCTTGTTCCATCAACAAGTTGTATAAAAAAAAAATACAACTAACACCTCATTCCATCACGTCACCAGATAATAAAGACTTCATCCGAGTCCTCAATTAACTGATAATTCTCGTTCCATTTGTGTTACTTTCCACAAGTAACGGTACGCAGCTTTGTCTCAGCCTCAGGTGGACCGTGTGCCCGGCCCTAAGCTAGTTATGCTGTATTCTGCGGTACAGCCAGAATCTTAACGGTACAGGGGACATCTTCACCGAATAATTTGAGCGTGTAAATGTGCGATTCGACACACCACTCAATTCGATACATGAAAGTGATCTAACGGGCGAGAATAAGACATTGCATTGAAGATAACAATGATATATGAGATGGTAGATAAATCTGTAGTAGTCATCAAAACTACAGTGGCCATTTCTTTGTCATTTATAGCTAGTAATATGCAGATAAGACATTCTTCTCGAAATTATATATAGTTTTTGAAAATACATACGTTTTTTGATAGAGGTTTAAAATGAATAAAGCTTAACCAATTTTATAAACACTTAGTAAAAACGAGTATTTTAAACTAAGTTAAATATTTGTAGATATTTTTACGCAATATCGTCTAGCCCAAAACTAAGCATAGCTGGTGAAATAAGAATTAGATGAATGATATAGGTAATACTTACAAAGGTTTTTTATTTTTTGTAAATATATGACGACCGATGTGGCGCGGCGGGCAAATGTCCGCTTGCGGCGCAAGAGGTTGCGTGTTTGATTCCCGCCTTGGGATAAATGTTTGTACGATCTGTAAATATTTATTCCGGGTGTTCTGGGTGTTTTCTATGTATAATAAAAAATATCTATATATGTAATGTATTGTATTAAGTATATCAGTCATCTAGTACCCATAACACAAGCTCTGCTTAGCTTGGGGCTAGATGATGCTGTGTGGACTGTCCAGCATTATTATTATTATTATTATTACTTACTTAGTGTGCAGTATAAAAATATATAGAGCTATAAGAGAATATTCCCGTAAAGCTCCAGAATATTTTCGTAAAACCATAAATTAGTATAAGTTATGTCAAATATTCAGCAGCTTAACTTAGCCGTCTGCCTGAGTTCCCTTTTATGTTAACTAACGGTAAGAGATTAAATTATAATATTTCAGCGTTGCCAACGCCCTCTTTGGGAAAGCGGGTTCCTTTTCCAGATGTGGACGTCTTGTCTCTGGATTTATCACTTGTGTTTACTGGCCCTTAGATGGTGAACGAATTAGACTGCTATCTGGCGTTGTCTAGGTCTAACTAGGTGTTGTCTTTCCTGAAAGAGGTTTCTTTTTGATAGACGCAACCCTTTGTAAGTGTAGTAGAATTAGCAGTGTCAACTCCATTAGAATAAAATTATGTTATAAAATTTTCCATCGGATAAACCGTTTATAATAGGATTTTAAAATAAAAAAAACACTGGATGTTTTTAAGGTAAAAAGTATTAAAATTAAACGGCTTCATGGTGAGAATTTTATGCAAAGCTCAAAACAATTCCATCCAGCGCAAACGGTAACTTATTAAAGATCGTATCAATCGAGATATTTATCCCGAATCGGAACAAAACTACATTTGCGCCGGAGTCTATTAATTTTGTCTGCGCTCTCTATAAAGCTGCCAAACTAACTGTTATACGAAGACAGGTGGTAATTACGAAACTCTCGCTGTGTATTTGAATTTTTCAATGTCACTGCTGTTTTTACCGTTTCTGCTGTTTAGTTAGGTGTCTCAATTAAATAGTTATAATAACAGTTGTAAGAAAATCTTCTGTAATATCAAAAGAGTATTCATGTATTTTTAGAAATGGCTATAATAATAATAAATTTATTTATTTGTAGCCAAAAATATAGTATGTACAATACAATAGTGGTACATACTGCTTTTACATTTGGTTTTACACCTTAGCGATGCTGGATGGTCAACAGTGTCCCCTGATCAAAGAAGAAAGCTGTTTGCCTGCGAACTTTGAGGAAGTTCCTTAAAATGTTATAGGTATTCAATCAAAAGATAAACTAAGCGTGGATTATTGCTACTTTTTTTAATAATTCGTAGTGACAAAATTTTCAAGCAATGCTCATAAACTGCAACATCTTTGAAAGCTACATAGCTTTTTCATTTTTCATCTGTTAATTTATGTTCTGTTGTGCTATTTCGTTGGTATTTTAACCAATATTACTTGAGGTCTTAGCATATAGTGTGAGCAGTTGAAATAAAAGTGTATTGTTAAATCCTGATCTTTTTCTTCAAAACCACAGCCGATTTTATTTTGCTTACTGACTTGACTGAAATATATTTTATTATCACTTGAAACTGGCGAAATGGTCTGTCAAAAGATTTTCTGTAGAGATATGTGCCATACCGAATAAAAAAGAATAACTTTTAAGTATACAGGGTGGATTTTTGAGACGGGGCAGTAAAGTACTTTAACCGTTACGGTTATTGGAAAACGTTCTTTGGAGACTATACATAACTTTTTGAGATAATCTAAACTGCAATTAGTAATAAAACACCCCTATATGGGAGTTAGAGCGATTGAACTTAAGACGAACAACATTTCTAGAATGAAAAATATTGACCTTACCACACGCACCATAGTTACGGTTCAATTCACACAAGAAGCAATGAATGATAGACATGGAATGATGATAGATTTATGACATAGCATTTATGCTTCCATGCTACGCAGCGTGGTACTAGTTTCTCACGCCATGGTATTACTAACAAACCCTCTAAAACACCATTAGACCTGCTTATTTGAACCACGAGTGAGTAATTTAACTTCTTGTTGTTTTAATGATAGGTTTCGATACTACTCGCGTGTTAAGGGTTTTTTTAGCCTATTTATCATTGTCGGGGAAATTAAGATGAAATGAGCAGATACTTAACCCAGATGGTATCAAAAGATAGGCATTATAAACTTTCTCTAATCTAAGACCGTTGTTTTCTGCGGATTTGGTTTTCGATACTATCGAATACTTCTACAGTGTCTTCTCTTAAATGTGTTAATTAGTGGTTTATCTTTTCTGAACATCAACGCGAGATAATAGATGATTATAAGAATGCTATAGCAATACCAAATAAAACGTTTCACTTTTCAATCTCAAGTTTTTTGAGAATTTAAATGTATATAATTATCGTGTTGTACTAGCCACCCACATATGCACAATAATAGTCGGAAAAGACATCGGTCGCCAATGAGACTCTCACGGTCATTCATTCACACTTGACACTGTTCGGAATCTCGAAGTGTTATGCGACCGATTTACTAAGAACCCTTATACTTTCGTTTCTTCAGATGCAACTGCCTTTTCAATCTCACAGTCTTATACTGCAGTCTTTCGGATGTAAGCGTGTGCGGTCAGCTTTTCGCTTACGACGGGCGTCCCAAATACCAGTTATGAAGCGAATTTATAGCTTTGATCCTCCTCAAACTGTTGTAAATCACGAGAACATGCTCACTGCCACTTACCAACTGTATATTAAACTGTGACTGCGGTATTTTGCTTCTTTATCAGCCTTCTACAGTGTGTCGCGTCGCGTAACTTACATGACAAAAACCCGGTTCCTATATTCTACAGGCATGCGTTAGTAGCATTACGGGTCTCTGTCTGTTAGATTATCTCTTATCTCATTGGATAACAGTTTACAAGCCGATGAGACGAGAGATTATGTGTCCATATTACCTTTATATACCATACACCATAAAATACATATTTATAAACATTTTAACGCATCTGGCCCCAAACTAAGCATAGCTTGTACTGTGAGAACCAAATGACTGATAGAATACTAATATGTTTTTTCATGAAAACATACTTAAAATACAATATTGCTATACGCAGAAGTCCCGCGCGTTTCGCTAGTTAAATATAAACTTTATTTGCAATATTATTAAGTAAATCCTATTCATATGGAATATTTTCTAAATCAACATTAATTCTCATCTCCAAGGATCTACGTGCCAGAGGGGCTGCGATGAGGCTTGTGCTACTGAATCTGCAAATATTAATCTCATGTTTCAATACCATACGAACGTACTGACGAACTGTATATTTGTTTGCCGAATTGAAAAGAAATAGGTTCGACTGTAATACCCAAGCACGGTAAATGTCCTTTCATTTCTTATTTTATTCAGAAAGCCTGAGGACCTTCTAAGGATGTTCTAAAAAAGGAAAAAGAAAGAAAGAAATAGCTTCACGGCTCAATCCCAGTTACGGTAGATATCCCTCCAAATATCTTAGTATACCTACCTAGTACCATGAACCTACTCGAGGTTCTTTGCGGACGTCTAATGCGGGTACGCCCAAATTACATTGGTACATTCCATATTTTGCAGTAGAGTTGGTACGTACATACGTGACAGGTTGCAAGCCTATCGCCGCTGCGAGATTACTGATTGATTTTCTCACGATTATTATTATTATTACTTCCATTAGGCCGCCGGTGCTCCTATAAAAGCATAAGAAACCTCCTATCCTCCTGTTGTAAGAAAACGGGATAAAAATAGTGGTTCCAGCAGTAATATCTAATTTTGACGCAGGGAATTCTTGTAAGGTCAGGACTGTAAGACTTGTGTGTATTACTATAATTAAGCATGCCCATGGTCTGATAGACGGGCAGGGTGGCTGGTGCGGAACGCCCCTGTGAACGTTCCCATGACGCCATCGCATCGCGTCGCCATCACCATGGGAGCAGGTGGGGTGGTACTATTGTCCCGACTCCTGCATTATTCATACCATTGTCTGACTTTACGGTCAGATTGTGTACAAAATGATGTTTCAAACCATCCCATTAATTAATCCTATCTCTTGGAGCATTATAAAAACTAAAATAAATCCCTAATAAAATAAAATTTGATATTTTATGTCCACTAAAATAAATTATCCTATACTACGCGAAAAGCGCGACTTCGCCCCCGTGAAGGGTTTTTTATACAAATAATACCTATTAATAATAATAAAATATTTAGGGATTTAATTTCAGGCATTATTTTCTTAGTTTAAATGTCAAGTTTTTACAACCAGGGGCTTAAACTGTGCGTTGTCTATTTGTCAGTCAGTCAGGACAAAGATTCAAATTGTATAGATTACTGTCAAACGTTACTTTTTAGTGCAATTATCGCTTTAAATTTGTCGCGGACTAGTCGTAAGATACATAATCAGGTAACTAAAATAATATTTACAGACTATATAAAATTTTGTCTCGACCACTAAGGGAATCAAACCTATTTGAGCTGGTTAGACGGCCACTGCGCCATACAGGTCTTTAGTGTAGAGGTCCGCATATCGAAACGTTTTAAACCATTGTTTTACTGCAAAGCTTTTGTTTGCAAGTAACTGTTGGTTGTTGGTGCCCCGTTAGAGATATCAGTTATTGGTAATTCGTTTGTTGTAGAATACCTGTTGCCCACTTGTACCCGGTAACTAATATAGTTCTATGTGGTGCTAACCGAGAAATTAAACAAAGCTTTGGCGTGGGTGAGCATAACTTTAGTGCAGGGGTGTCGAACTGAATTTCCCGAAGAGCGCTTTATACAACTTTGTAGATGTTGACAAAAACACTCAAAATAAAGCATATTTTATTGTTGGATAACTAAGTATTTCCCTGCTATCATATCTGAAAGAAAATGTAAATGCAGCTTAAGATAGAGCTAAACTATAGTCCACTTATTAACGGTTGTTTTAAGCTGTATAGTTTCGAATATACTGACGTCGGTAAAGAGTTTTACTCCTTGGCAGTTTGCATTAGAAAAGTGGTAGCAAAATGCTTCATGCGAAAATGTGGGATAGCAGCATAAAATATATGAGATTTCTTATTTTGTTTGAACAAATTTGCATTTGATTGATTTAGTATTGTTACCACAATTTTGCAATATAAACAGAGTCACAACGGTGGTAGGTTATTTAATTGAAACGTGTACTGTAAATCATTAAGCCAGGTTGAACATTTCTAGAAGTTCGCGGGCCGTATTGCAGAATACCACGGGTCGCATGCGGCTTGCGGGCCGTATATTTGACATGACTGCTTTCTTTAGTGTGTCGTGAGGAATTTTCTTCTGAGTGGCAAACGACATTACTATCGCTTTATTTTATTGTTTTCGATTATATATGTTTACCACTATACGTGTATCTCCATTCGACTGTTCTATCCAATCCTTTCCACTTTGAGATTGTCTGGGAGAAATCAATTTCAGCGATAATACCGCCTGTTGTCATTTATTATGTCACGTCTCGATTTATTGTGAATCTTTGTTGTTAACAGCTATTAGATAAATCTAAAAGATAGTTTTAAAAAAGGACAATAAAAAAAATGCTGATTCTTAGGCACGGTAGATAATCTCAGATATCTTTTGAGCGTCAAGACTCCAGTAGACGCTCAAAAGGGGTAGTGCAGAGGTATGTCCAAACATTACATTTGGCTGATGCTCACTTTTTCTTGAAATATTATAAATATGATGTACCTACTTTAAACTATACAGTAAATAAAAATGCGACTTAATTTGCATGCCTTATTCAATTTATCCTGACAAATTAGGTCGAATTACTCTTGAAAGGACTATCACTACAAACCAAATAGGTTAGTTTAGTAGTTTACCAGTTTACTCATTATCTCAATGGCATAAGGTTCAAAGCTCCATGCCGGTCTCTCCTCGTTAAGAGTAACATTGCTAAAGTTTTGATTAATTTTGCAGATGCTTTCAAGCCCTACGTAGCTTCTGATAAATGTAGGCCGTTGATCAGGTCTTTGAAGCTAGACTATCATAATAAAGCATTCACAAACGGGATCCTATTCAGTAACATCTGTATTCGTTACTGGCGGTATAAATAAACATAGACCTCCTTGGTAGTTGCCATAGCTATATCTCTAGTGGATATAATCCTCAAAACCACAGAAAAACTAGAAGTCAAGGTTTTTTTGTTATACAATTTGCTGATGAAACAAGCTTATGGCCCACCTGATGTTAAGTGGTTACCATCGCTTATAACAAAGCATTGCCTTGTGGGTCACGTTAGTTAGGAACGTGTCCTGCTCTGCTCTGCGTCCATCAACCTAAAGGGTATCTTTGAATTACGGTATAACTTTAAATAACATCGTTTTTGATCATCACAGCTCTGTTGGTAGTAGGTCTGCGTTTTACGCTGTAGGTTGTAAGTTTGATTTCCATCGAGAATAAACATTCGTGTGATAGAAAATAGTTTTTTTGTTCTGTACAAACAATGATTTAACCCAGTTTTCTCACAATTTTACAAAATTTCTTTAAAAAATTATATGATATATACCTTCCGAGACCACCCTCTCCCCCACATGAAAATAGGTGAGGTTAGGTTTGACCCCCTCGCCCCCTAAATACTTCACGTAATAATAATTGATGGACGCCCCCATATGACGCGTAGTGACACGCGGCACGGGTACCTATAATGTTATTCTGCCTTCTATGAAAAAGACGTGGGAAAATACGGATGATGCGGATGCGACGACTGAGATTAGATTAGTTAATTAGCAAAGTTTTGATGTACCACTTGCGGTGCAACTATCTGACCCTTTTTTTATAAAATAATTCAGAAGTCAAAAAAGCAATCTAAACTCAAGTCCAAATGGGCACATCGTGTTATGTTTGTACCTACCTACATCTTCACCCAGACCACAAGTATTGAATATTGAATCAGACAATATCGCGCCACGGAGCCACAAATGGCTCGCTGCCTCAAAATTACAAGCAGTTTTGGCCATTACGAGGCATTGTTCAACGGAATGTTTTGACTTATCGTATCTTAAATTATGACCTTCGAAGAATCGTTGGACCAGTCTATTCCGCTCATAATATTGGCAAGCTATGATCATCTTTTGACAGCTATGAACTTATCATTATCATGACTGACTTCACAGCTCAGTTAGGTAGCTTTGCCTTCTACATTGTAGATTGTGGGTCCGATCCCCGCCAGAACAAACATTTGCGTGATGAACATAGTTGTTTGTTCTTTGTCTGGCTGTGCCCGAAGATCAGTCATAAACATAAGATATTAGTCTTCCCTTTACGTTTCCAGGAAATATGTTGGTTTTACATATTTACGGACATTTTTAGACAGCTTCATCTATCCCCGATCCAAGTTGTGCAGCTGTCAAAAAGTACATTCTATATTCCAGGAGTGTAATAGGTGAAATTGGTTGGAGAACACAATCGTTGTGATTAACTATAATGTAACTTTCTTTGTTGTAACGTATGGTTAGTGGCTAAATCGTTTGGACTGATAGTTTTGGAGTGGACACAAACTATTAGGTTTGATGGATGGTATGTTCTTAAACTACATGATCTTTTTGATAATACTGAGTGTCACTTAAATATTTAACACTAGTGCAATGCCTATAACTTTGTTTGCGGGATAATACTATTTACGGATGTAACCCATAATATTTAGGTGACAAAAAAAAATGCACGTGAATGAAAATCAAAGTAGGTAAATAAATAAATATTGTGGTCATTTTTACAGTATTTTGTGCAATATGTAACATTGGTTTTTAAGCCAATTGCTTTCTTTAAAATGATAAAATATGTCAAGTGAAACTCTTCTCCACTTATTTCTTGAACTAGTTTAAATGGTTGTTACCCGACTATAAATATCAAAGTGTATTCATTAATAATTAATTCATAGACACCGCTTCTATATTTCAGTCTACCGTCATTTGATATCGCAAATTGACGCGAGCATTACATTAATGTGCAACTTTATACGCGCAGTAAATCTAAGGATAACATTTTATAGAAAGCAGATTTCCGTTCTTTACTGTTAATGGTCAGCTGTTAAGCCGAACTGTATTCTTTGTGTGATTTGTTTGTAATCTATACTATAATAAAACTGTAGGAGTTGAAAAATAACATTAGTATTTTTTTTAATCTTGCTAATGGTGGGTAGGTACTTAAAGAAAGGAAAAAGCACAAAATCATCGCTAAAAAAAATGTTGCTTGTTTCTACACGCATCACGCAAAAACTACTAATGAATGTTGATGCGATTTGCAGAATTAGTTAGGTTATAGTCCAACTTAAAATTTAGTATGGATTTCATTGAGCTGTCATGTCTAAAACGCGTGTTAAAAAGGCATGAAGTTGTTATGCAAAATGCAACAAAGTCGCGAACGTGTCACCTAATATAATATAAAAATCAACCCACGTGACTTCTGCACATATTAAGTGCTACTTTAGTCAATATAGTTCTGTACTTTTAGTCATAAAGTCAGTAAGTGCCTGGATTATCTATTGCTCTAACTTTAATACGCATTATTGGAAATTGAAATCTAGCAAACTATAAACAAAAATCTGTTTGTTTTGTGACTGCGACCTAACAGTTTCCCCATTGCGTGTGTGCAGGTTTGTATAACAGTGAGTAGCACCCTAATGGCATTTGTGCACGGAAGTCTTATAAGTGAACTTTTCGACCTCACCGGCCCAAAATTATTGCTCCTAATCGTAATATCGCAACTTTGTAACTTTCTAAACTCTATTAAGCTTGTTTGGGACATGCACTCACTATATAAAATTTGTGGCAAAGATGATTTGGTTTAAAATTTGCCATTCTGCATATTATCTGCAATATCGATTGAATACCTCACAAGCAAACAGTAATAATAGAGCTCTTAGTGAAGGGCTCGTCCGGGGATATATTACTATGCCTATGTCTAGCCATTTGGGTGCTGGTGAATTTACAGGCACTTGAGGCTTAACATATCAGTATGCCTCAGGTTGCCTCGGTATGATGGACGCAGAGCAGTGCATCATAGGGTACGTTCCTAAGAAGCGTGGGAGTCAATACTTTGTCATAGGTGATGGTAACCACTTAACATCAAGTGGCTCATCTGCTTGTTCCATCGGCAATCGCATAAAAAAGTAAATGACACAGCAAAGTTATCGAAAGTTACTTTTTGACGGTAAAAATAGTTAAGGTGAAAGTACTTTGGACGAAAACTCCAAGAGCTCTACTACTTGTACTTCTAAGCTCTTCATTGCCAAATAAAGATAATGAAACTGCACTATTACAGTATACTAAATAGTAGAGTCACTGATCTCTGTAACCATAATTTGTCACTAATAAGGTTACGCAAATACATGGAGAGATTTAAAAGATGAGTTTTAGAATTGCACCATTCATTTATTGTCTCATCGAATTGGGAGTAGAAAAGATTTTAGAGCCATGTAGAACCGCTGCTCTGTATTGCAACAGGCTCACCAAATCGGTAGCGAAGAAAAGGCGCATGATATGATTGTAATTATAATTCGTAACTATTATTCACTGTCCTTATCTTGGCAGTGTGGTTGTCAGACCCATATTTTAGGACTAAGATTATAGATACTTTTTTTTATAATAGAATCTTTTATTTAGTGTTTACGATGGTATTAAAAGTCGCGCTAGATAAGTTTATGCGTGGAGATGTTGTAGGAACTATCCTTGATTTAAAGTTTTTTTGATTGTGGTGAATGTTTGCTTGACTAATTACGGCCAAATACTCAAACGCAACTTAGATTTAAACACGTCTGATGTCGCGATTTTTTGACAGTTTGCAATGAAAGTCTGTCAAAATTTGAGACGTGATTAAAGCTAAGTTGCGTTTGAGTATTTGGGCGGTGTATTAAAAAGTGAGTCTGATTTTTTTCAATTTTCTATCTTTCTTTCTTTATAGCTGTTGTATAATGTAGAAGTTGGAAATTCTCACAAAACTTTTTCTACTGTCATACTGTTTCATTGTTTGTTTGATGGTACCACTCAAATGTTACCATATAACGTTCCCATAATGTTCTCGCTTATTCAATTTGATTCTATCATGTTTTTTTGTGGGCGATTACACTTTCACTTCAGGTCCTTATTATAAATAATGGTCAGATATTGTTTAACACTCGTTTTCGTTAGACGCCTCAGGCTAGCGTGGGATGAACTCAAGTACACTTTAAGTTTTTGTTCATATCAGTTTACGGTTTTAATAGACAGTCTTAAATTAATATGAGGATATTGAGCAACTGTTGAAACGTCTTTACTTTCTTCATAGTCACTATCAAAATTTATTTTAATGTGTTCATTTTTACTATCACTGTGTGGCGTATCCGAACTAAGGTGTACACTACTGTTACCGAACGGCATCTACGATGACACGCGTTGCCACGCTAGTTGTTGATTTTTTAAAGTTAAAAGTCAAAGTCAAAGTCAAAAATCATTTATTCAGTAATATCCGCAGGGATCATCTTGAAACGTCTTAGATCTAGGTGAATCTAAGCGCCAGTTCCTTGCGACCAAGCCTAGACCGTACCCAAAGGGTAAAACGCTGACCCTATTACTAAGACTCTGTTGTCTGTCTGTCTGTTTTATCCGTTTGTCTATCTGTTTGTCCGTCTGTCACCAGAAATTTTTACAGATGACGTTTTCTGTTGCCGCTATAACAACGAAAAAACAGAATAAAATATATATTTTAGGGGGCTTTTATACAACAAACGTAATTTTTTTGCTGTTTTTATTATACATAAAAACTATACGAAACGGTAATGGTACGGATCTATCCGTGCGGGAGTCCGAATCGTTCTTGGCCGGTTTTTATGTATTTGTTGCTAAAATGGAATCTTCATTTTTTCTACGGCCGCAAAATTGTGCGGAGCTAATGTAGTATTTTCTACATTATGTGGAATATTATTTTATTGGAAAGTCTTCGTTTTTATTTATATCATTGAGAATCAAACAAGGCGTCTACGTATCGTAAAACTGCATGAATAATATTTAATTTACTGTACATTATGAAAAAAATAGCTATTTACAGAATTCAATGATATATTACAAATATTTATTTAATAACATATATGTTTTAATAAGGTATAACAATGTCTCATATAATCTTTGGCCGTGGCATTAAAAGCGATAATTAAAGAGGAATTTACATTGCATCATTCTCAAAACTGGTGACTTTTGTAAAAACATTACAAGGCTATCTATTAACATGTTTTTAAAAGCTATTTCAAATCATTTGTGAACGGGGAACGGAATTACATGTGCTTGCTTAAAAACTTTACAATCTATACCAATTATAAGATTCTTTATCCTGACTGGCTGACATATAGACAACGCACAGCCTAAACGGTTGGTCGCAGAGACTTGAAATTTTCAGGGTATATTTGTGTTAGTGCGTAGAGGTGTGCTAAGAAAAGAATATCCAAAATTCAACCCCTGTGCGAGTACAGCGGGGGCTAAAGCTTGTAAAAAAATAACTTCACGCAGGTGAATTTGCGCACGTTTATATCATATTTTATCACTAGGCTATGCTAATATTATAAAGAGGAAAGATTTGTTTGCTCTGAAACTACTGGACTGATTTGAAAAAATTCACCGTTGGTAAGCTATACTATCCCCAGGTAACATGGACTATATTATATTTTCCAAAAAATAGGGATCCTTACTAAAACCCGTGCGAAGTCGGGACAAGCCACTAGTTAGCTATAATTTAGTATAACATTAATCTTACTAACAACAAAACTTTTAGATAGTCGGGTAGCAAGAAATCTAGAAAATTACCGTTGTACCTAATAAGCAACGTCTCGTCGTATCTATGAGACTGCTAGACAGCTCTATATTAGATTTAAAATGAAATCTTTAGAAAATGCCTCCGATACGTGAACACGGGGAGTCTGCGCTATCATGGTTTCTAATGCAATAAGCAGAAGCTTTGAAAGCTAATTTGTAATGTGACAGACATGATGAATATAGACTTACACACTAAACTGTAATCGGAATAGCAGTAGCAATACTTTATAAAAATAACACCAGCTCATAGCCAAAGTAAAATCGTCATTCGTAGAATTGACTCTACCATCTGACTGCGGGTTTAGGTTTATAATAAGAAACGCACACGAAGGTTATTACATACAACATTTAACCCTCGCTGCACTCTTTCTTGGGTGACTAAAAAAATATATACCCTGAACATATCAAGTCTTTGAATCTACAACCAGCACATTTCTTGCGTGCTGTCTATAACTATATCAGCCAAACAGGCAGGACAAAGATGTTTATAATTGTTATGGTAGGTGCAGTATTTCATAACCATCAACTTCGGACCTGGTAAAGTGCACTGCTGGATGCAGACTGTATATATTTTTAGAAGGAACGATTTAAAGCCCTTTCTTTCAAACAACGCCCCGCGATCTTTCACGCGGTCTTTTGGCAGTATTTATACATCAGCGAATCTGTTATAGAGTGAAGTATCATACTTCACCACGACCACGACCGCTCTGCCAAGAGCGTAACGACTAAGAAGAAGAGAATAGATCATACTTCACTCTTACTATTATACTCATACTTCAAGTATGAGTATAATAAGTCTTAGAATTATGAGTTTTATTGTGAGTGTAGTAACCTTTTTTATCATAGATTTGTTGTATCTTGCATTTAAAATTTTAGGAATATCAAGTATAACTTTTTAAACTATCATGTTTTCTATCAATATTTTGGATAGAAACGGGATATTAACCATGATTTTTGAGTTTGATTGTTTCCCGATATTTCGGTACAGTTGCCTGCACCATAATCACAGGTCGAACAAAAATGTCGAATGTGCGGAAATAACGGGAAACAATCAAACTCAAAAATCATGGTAAATATCCCGTTTCTGTCCAAAATAATTGTAAAGTAAATTCTTAAAACGTTAGAAATTCTATACGTAGGCGTTTTGTGTAAGTCTCGATACTGGTCCTTCCTAGTCTCGTGTGCCTGCAGGCTTAGAGGCGAGGTTTTCCCCTGTCACTGGAAAGCGCGCTTTCAGCCGATGATTATAGACTCACTTCTTGATTAGCACATTTAGTCTGTTCGGGTGACGTTGATGTGCAATGTAATTTGTGGATTAATGCGGGTAGTTGGATGATAATTGCAAGGGAAATGGATGCCGTGGACGGCTCTTTGAAAAGATTTATTTCCTGTCGATGTAAGATAGGCGTTGAATTTGTATAGTGCAACTTTTACTGTTCCAACTTCATTTTGCATGACTATTGAATATTTTTTAAATATTGTTTTAAGTTCTCTTAATTTATATGATTAGTACTTCAGTAGAGAATACCATCGGGCACATCTCAGTTATCAATTTCTTCCTAGTTAAATTATCTTCTCGTGTATCAAACACGAGCATGTACTTCCTCGTAAAGCTTAAGCATTCGAATGATTAGCAAACTTTAATCTTCTGAAGAGCGGATTGAATATTGCTTCATTCTCAACTAGATCTGAGTCACGAAGAGCTACGCCTACAGGTAATAATATGAAGTTTACTCATGAACAACTAGTGAACTGATTATTTAAGGAAGCAAAAAGACGCAAACATAAATGCTAGCCGAGAAAGATTTAATTTTAGCCAGTCGCCACTGGTAAATAAAATAGTTGTAATTTTATGTAAACACGAAATACAGGCTGATTAGGTCTAGAGTTAGGATTAGGATAAGGTCACGTTGATCGCATGAGCGTAGACGGCTACGGGTGCTAAGATTGAAGTATCGATGGGCTAGCTGTATAGCTCGTATAACCGACAACCGCTGGGGGACAAAGCTGATCAAATAGCGACTGCGAACCGGATGACGAAGAGCAGGACATCACCCCGCCATGTGGACCACTTAAATTGTTAGGATCACGGGAAGTTGGTAGATGGAGAAGGTACAAAATGGTTCTGCCTGAAAATGTATAAAGGAGGCCTGTGTCCAGTGGACTTTTTTATGTTATTAGTGATGAGGATGGTAACTGGCATACAGAGACTTCTCAGTAAAATTATCAGTGTTACTTTATTTTGTTTTATTTTATTTACGACATACAACAATCAGGATGAACCATCCTTATCCACGATGGCATTAGTTCTACCAACCACGTGTTTATCATATGATAGTATCTCTTATCAGAAACAATGTGAGCCCTCGCTTGCCCGCGCCGTCGAGTGCCGCACTCTATTGAAGCACTTTGATTACATGGCGCTGGTTTATGCAGTTATTATACCTATGTTGATAAGAGGATATACGGCTGATATCTATCTATACCAATTATAAGAATCTTTGTCCTGACTGACTGACTACCTGGCATAAAGACAACGCAGAGCCTACACCACTGGTCGTAGAGACTTGAAATTTTCAGGGTATATTCGTCTTGGTACGTCAAGGTGTGCTAGGAAAAGTAATTCCCGAAGTTCAATCCCTAAATGTATACAGCGGGGGCTTAAATTGGTATGAAAATAACTTTAAGCTGACAAAATCGCGCGCGTTTCGCTAGTTATTGATAAACCTTTAGAAAATACTGTTTGGTTTGGATTCTTTTTGAAATGTCTATAAAGGCTAAAAACGTAGGTAAACAAAAATTTCAAAATACTTTCGTAAAAGGTTATCTAAATTAGTATTCTGTCTAAGATGAATAAACCGTGAAATTTTCAACTCTTTTATCTCTTAATTTTTAACTCTTTTTTATCTTTGGTTTAGGCTGTACATTGTCTATATGTCAGTCAGTGGACAAAGATAAAGATTCTTATAATTGGTATAGATTTTATTATTGATTTAGGGTCAACTATGAAAGGTCAAGTACACACGAAGGTCAATGTTAACAAAGGTTGCTACTTAATTAGCCGAAAATGTAGCATGATATAAAAACTTTATCGTTTGGCATAATAGTAAGCACATAAACATGAAATGTTTATTACTAATTTATCACAGTAATTTAGTTTACTACCCTACCTAGCAACTTCTAATGGGTAATAACCTCTTTGATACGCATGCGTAGGTAAATAAGAGTAATTATGTTGCTACTCAAATATATCTTTATTTCTATTTATCTTACTGTCTCACGCAGTTATAGCTTATTATTCACTTAGCTCGCTTTATTTACAAACCTCAACTCCTATTACACCCTTCCCCCTTAATTAGAGGTTGAATTTCAAGAGTCCTTAGTAGGTACACCCCTACGCACCAATACAAATATTCCCTGAAAATTTCAAGTCTCTACGACCAGTGGTTTAGGATGTGTGTTGTCATATCAGCTAGCCAATACATAGATTCTAGTTATTGGAATTATAGATAGAATAGAATAGAATATTCGTTCTTTGACACACATACACATACAGGAGAAAAAACATCCAAACAATAAAGTAGGTATGTAGTTTCAGTAGGCACAAAAAGAGAAAACAAAAACCAACATAATAGTTAAAAATAGAAAAGAAATAAAGTAAAAAATAAAAGATAATATTTAATTACAGCTTACGATGTTACAAGCAAATGACCCTGATAACAACTGGTACCCATCATCTATAAAAAAAAGTATCAAACCTAGAGTTCCAATAGGTAAGAAGGATACAAGTTTACCAATAATCATTTTCTATCATCGTTCAGAATAGGTTTCCCCGCCCCTGTTTACTTATCGCAAAGTTTGTGTAGCCTTCAGTTGTAGCGAGAAGGTAGGGCACATGTTTACGCAAATCAATTTGCGAAAGAATGAGTTTCGGCTTTGTTTTCCAAATGTTTGTTAGGAATGCTAAAACAAAGAAAGATAATGAATAGGAACTATTTATTGCTCACAAAAGTAATAAAGTTAGTACCTATGTTTGTATCCTAGCAGTTATTGGCCGTACTTATCGAAGTTTCCAAAAGATAAGTGGCTTAAAGGGTATGGGGTGCCAGTAAAGTTACAGATACACGTTCCTAACTAACGTGACCTGCAAGATATTGTTTTGTTACTACTGAACATCAGGTGTCTGCTGGTTCTAACAGCATAATGTTTTTAGGTGTCCTAATAAAACCAAAGATCACTATCACATGAGCACTGTTTCTGCTCGTGAAAGGACCTAAATAAGGCAAGAAAATGAGCTACAGAGCTGACTGCATATTGGTCTAAGGAAATGCGAGTTGGTAGATTAATCGAAAAGAAGAAGAGAATCATCGTAAAAAGCAGCCTAAATAGTGAACTCCTGGACAATAACCTCCACCATATTTGGAGGGATTTGACGTAGTCACCATGTACCAGGCGGATCGGTAATTCAGTGTTAGCGTTTTGTAGTCAGGAGAGCTGAAACTTATCACCTTGTATATTCTCAGTCACCTCCCAAGACATTCATGGGAGATGGGGGTCCTACTCTAAGCCAAAACCACCACGGTTCCTTCTCTACCGAGGATTATCACATGGTCTCCCATCGCATATGTCTATATCTCGTCAGTTAATAATTCGTCGCCGAATTTACATTGGTTTTTGATACCCGAGCCTTAAAAATCAAATATGGTCTATCCGAGTGGGTCTCACTACTTTACATCCTTTATATCCAAGTAGGTTTTGTACTTTAAATATACTAAATATACTATTTTGTTAATTTTTACGTTCATCACTAGTCACAAACAAGCGCTTCCATGCTTTTTAACGCGAGTTAATTGCTAATGCCGAGCCCAAGGCCTTTGAGCGGTTTATTAACATTGGCACCGAGGGTGGTCATTTTACGAGCTTACTTAATATGAAAAAGTGGTAAACCTTTATTGTAAATCGATACATGCTGTTACAGAACAGTGACCTTGGACCGGCTGTAAATATAAACAAACTGTTGCCAGTTCGCACTATCTTATCAGCATCACTGCATGTGGGTCAGGTGACGAAACTCCATGAAGTTGTGCCTTCAACTGGATCATTGCACACTGCTGATTTAGTGATTTTGATGGCCCACTTAGAGGGCTTAATCCCTTTAACTGGGCCAACAGTAAATATGATGATAAACCCTATAAGAATAGGGTATGAGTATAAACACTTCTATTCTAACATTACTTAAGGTTTTTGTGGCGAAAAATCTATTCTGTATTATCAGTAACTGCTTGTTTTAATATTTATTCTGTACTGTTGGTAAGACAGGGCTATCATTCAGGTGAGTTGAACTAACGGCTGATTTTGTTAGTAAGGCAGGTATATCTTGCAAACACTAGCAAGAAAACTGTAAGGCTGCGTGAAGACCTCACAGCCATGGCTTAACTTACCTTCTGAAGTACAGATTAATAAGTTGTTGATAGTATGTAAATGCTACTTTAGCAGAAATCCATATTAGCATAACTGCAATGTATATTGCTTAAATTAGTCCATTTGTTAACCAGGCAAGTCAAAACAAATTTACCACGAATAACTTTATATAGACTTCATATTTTCTACGTGTTTGTTCGCGTAGACTGCATTTTCCCGTGAGATTAAACTAAGAGTATGTTTCGCCAAAATTCATCGACCGATTCAGCAGTTCAGCCGTGAAAATGATTATTTTATGATACACGAGAGTACCTATATAATCATTAAAAATACCAACTTTGATGAACAAAACAAGACATCCGTTTATTTTCCCAGATACGCGTAACAAAATGTGGAAACCAATTGATGTAGCGTGAAGCTGTTGTACCTAGAGTAATTTGAATTACAGCAGTATACTTTGCTTAGACAAATACTCTTGACTCTAGCTACCGTACGTAGACCTTTGACATTTATAGATTCCGTACCTATTTCTGCCGCCAAGCAGTGATGCTCGCATTACCGGTGTCGGTGCATTGTGTTTCGGTTTGAGGGTATGGGTGCCGGTGAAATTACAGGCACATGAGGCTTAACACCGTCCAGCATTATTATTATTATTATTAATATAACACCAGTTTGTCTCAGGTTGATAGGCGCAGAGCAATACAATGTAGGGCACGTTTTAACGATCGTAACCCGCAAGGCAATGCTTTGTTATAGGTGATGGTAACCACTTAACATCAGGTGGGCCATCTGCTTGCTCCATCAGCAATCTAAAAAAAACAATAAAATAGCGTTTTTTTAAAACAAGATGACACTTCATCTTTGGTCTGTTTTTAGTACCCACTGTTTATAGTAGGTACCACTGGTCGCATTTCTACTATGATACATGTGTGTGCATATTGTAGCAAAAATAGCATTTACCAAGCCCATTGCCCTTGAATTTTACGACGGGGGTTCTTCGTGAAGATACATAAAGAGTTAATTTTGTGTGGCTGCTTTAGGAATTCGGGGCTGTCAAAAGTGCTAAACTCTCACTGGTCAGAGCTTTGTTTACAACAGTCCAACTAAAGTTTCCTTTGTATTGTACAAGTTGAAAGTCATTTAACGTGACGTTTAAATACCTATTCTCCATAACAATACGCTTGTTTACAAGTTTGCAAACGTGCAATATTTGTCGTCTAGTCGAAACATTAGAGGCTTTGTTTTTAAATCGCTTACCGGTGTTATGTGAGCATAACTGTTTTGGGAACTGTAGGCCGATAATGATTTTCTGAAAACGTAATATAAGAACTGGGTGTAGAAATGCATGGTCAGACAATTAGTTTTAACAATGTATTTTTTCATATCTATTCTAGGAGGACTTTAGTTATGTATGTACCTACATAAATACATAAACTCAAGTTTGAACTGATGTCTAGATAGATATATATATTTTTTTATCATTTATAGACAGTCCTTTGGCTTCAATCTCACGTGGTGGTAAGTGACGATGAAGCAGGATGGCCTAGAAAACACCTATTCACTCTTGCCTTAAAGAGATTCAGATATAGATATAAATATTATTATATTCATTGTCGAAACTAATATTATACATCCTTTGTACAGTATATCTTTAGCAAATGTAACCATTTCAGACTTGAAGACCTTTGATTATTTACCTGTCATAATCAAAGTTGAAGACACACTTGAAGACTAAGGACGAATTCAAAGAGTTTTTGTTCAATAAAATCAGGTTGCTGTTCTTAAACAGGTAGGTAAAGAACTTTTCACAAAGAGTCACTTCGTCTCTCAAGCCGCAGACTTGATACACAAACAGAGATGTATGAGTAACAGATAGGGTATCTCAAAACAAATTTCATTACAGTTACATGCTACATGTTTAATTTAGAACCCAACAACTGATAAGAAGACTCGCGTTTACACGCTTGTTTTGGTTTGGCAAATGCAGAAATTCTGACACAGTGACATAGTTATGGGGAATTTGGGTATATTTGAACAGCATTGTGAAAGTCACGATTTTTCTTCCGAAAATTGCAATGAATCTTATGACGGATTTGATACAAAAAAAAAAAGTTCCAGGTTTCATTACTCGTTTTAACAGTATCTTTCACACTAAATCACAGGAAGATCAGACTTGGAGTTACGGAAAATGAATGTGTCAACACTAGATGTGAAGTAGTGATGAGCAATTCACATATTTTCCTTTCCTGGAAACCGGCAGATGTTTTATAAGGATTATGAAGTACTGACAATCTGTTAAATTTGCATGGGAATTTTGTTTAGTACATGATAACATCAGTAACGTGACTTGTGTACCCACTCTAGATTTGACAGGATAAAATGCTTTCTACATTTGAGATGAGTCAGCGCCAACCCAAGGAACTTGGCAAAGTGTACCCTAGATTACAAAGCTAGCTTAACTAAGCTTTTTCTCCAGTTTTTTGAGAATAAGAACCTCTCTCTCGCACGCTTCTTACACACTTATTCGTTGGTAAGGAATGGGTGGGACTTGGTAGAAGCTGTGCAAATAGCATTGTATTGATTGGAGCAATTGATTCTCACTTTAGTTGATTAGCGCTATGAATAAGTTATAGGGTAGCATATCAATTTATTGATACTTGAATCAAGGTTACTCAATGTAATTGGCCAGTTGGTATACTAGAATAAAAATCCACTGAGGATACTAAGCATCCCTCATAATTTGAAGGGGTACCATGCTTGGCAGGTGGTTCGTTGACAGCAGTGTTGGTATTACAAACTCAGGAGATGCTTGCCCATCCCCTGTTGCATTCCTTTGTCATCCATGGGATAGAGGTTCTATTTTATGAAGGGACCACCATAATCAAGATTCTACGAGAGGTTTTAGTTAATTGTCAGTTTCTGCGCTTTGTAGAAACGTATCGAAAATATTGCAGTCGTAAAATATACATTAGCATAAACAGTTTGCAGAACAGATAAACTGGACCAGGTTATTTTTGTAACAACATTATCGACTGTATAGACGAAGCCAATGATGTCATTCATGTTTAAGGTCTATTCAAATCGGGAAAGATCACGGTCGTAAAACAGTTTTCTGATTGCAAAATCCAATCATGTTTGATGAGTGGGCTCAAAAGTGGACTTTTGTGATTTACTTCGTTTCAAATGATTTACGACTGAAGTATGTAGTACCTACAGTATTTTTTTTTTGTGGCATCTGTCCGTCTTGCGGACAATTATTTTGCCAATGTCAAGTGGGTTGAACAAATTCTTTTTAGTCAAGTCGAGTCGGTAAAAAAAGTAAAGTCAGCCGTCGTCGGTTTTGAAGAAAAAGATGGCGTCTTTCTTCAAAACCAAAGGGAAACATTTTCGTTCAAATCAGGATGCCTCATAACACACTTTCGTTTCAATTGTTCACACTTGTGCTAAGACCTCAAGTAATGATGGATAAAATACCACCAAAATTACCCATCAGAACTTAAAATAATACTAGAAAAATAATTAAAATGAAAATACAAAGTTGCTTCCAAAGATGACTAAGTTTACCGTTATTCGACATTTTGAACTCTGAACTTCAGTTATTACAGAATGACAAAGACAGTGCCTATTGGGGTTTTATTGAAGTGCTGAGTTTGTAATAACCAAGAGTTTTAAAGAGTTTAGAAAACTGATTATCGAAATATTATAGGTACTTAAGGCTGAACACCTGTATGCCTCAGGTTGATGGACGCTGAGTAGCGCATCATAGGGCACGTTTCTAACGAGCATAACCTACAAGGACATGCTTTGTAATAGGCGGTGGTAACCATTTAACATCAGGTTGCCTAGTCGCTTGTTCCATCAGCAATTCAAATAAAAACTAACTTAATTTAATGGTGTAATTTAGCATATTCACGCTTCAAACTCAGTCGGTTTAGATGCCATGCAGTCGCAAAAAATACTACATCCAGATAACGAGAAGGCACTGAACTATAAATTGATGAAACGGTTTTCATGAGTGGGTAAACGCTTTTTTTTTTGATAATCAAGGAAATCAGATTGTGGAACAGTTTTTTAGAAAGATCTCTTTATCATTTTTGATATATGATTGTGAATCTTGTGCTGTTGTGATAGGAACTACGGATATGGTTTAGTCTATCTAATGTGTGATGTAGTTACGCTAGGATGGGTTTGTCACGAGCGAGGGGTGAATGCACTGGACAAATATTTTGTTTGCATAGGTGAATGCGTTAGGACTTGACTCGTTTTCTTTGTATAGGAAGTTAGATGTGTAAGCATTTCCGTGTTTTGAAAGGAATGTCACGATATGCCTTCCGAAGCACAGAAGAGGCTTCTATTATGGCTTGTTGACTGATAGCTTTGGAGATATAAACGTATTCCATAAAGTACCCACTCCAACTACGCACAAGCACTGTTACAGATAAAAAGAGTATGTGTATAGAATGCGAGCTTTCTGTGCTATATAAACTATAATTTCATGCCGATCAGTTCAGTAATTTAGCGGTTAAAACGTAAGAAATCACACATGTAATGACGATGAAGTTTAATTGAATTAAGATTTAAATTATTGTGTCAATCGTTTTACACGATTTTTATCTTGAAGTTTATGAATATCACCTCTCTTAACCTTATTCCTTATCTGTGACAAATCACAAGTGAATGGTGCTGTATATTGTGAATTGTTAAAATTAAATGGACCACTCTCACTTACTTTTTCAAGTGCTTTTTAAAATGGAAAGTAAGAAGAGTTTATGGAAGTAAATTAGGGAGTAGATTATATTCGATAACAGTTTATATGAAAAAGAGACCGTGCATTTGAAATAAGCCAAAATGAAACTTAAAATATTTTTTCCTGCTTTCTGCGCTGTAGGTGGTGGGTTCGATCCCTGCCGTGAACAAACATTTGCATGATGTTTGTTGTGTGTTATATTGTATTCTATGTATGTATTTACAAAAACCGTATAAAAGTATTCTATCAGTCATCTGGTTCATAAAGTACAAGCTATGCTTAGTTTGGGGCTAGCTGATGTGGTGTAAAAATGTCGACAAATATATAGTGTTTGTTTTTATTTAGTGAGCAATCTCCAGGGATCATTTTATTTTAAAGCTATGTGAATCAAGCTGCCAGTTTCTTGCAATCAAGCATAAAAAACTTTATCGACAAGTAGTATAAAAATAATCTAGAAGATTAGGTAATTGTAAAATTCAATTAAATAAACAGAAATATACTCACAAATTTAAATTCAGTAGACCTCAGTTCAATTGGTACTTTACTTACCTAGATAATCAGTTTTGGGTTTAATAACACAATGTTCTCACTATTAATCTAACCAGTAGCATAGGTTAGTCTTATCATTTTTATCAGTAGTTAAATATAACCTCAATATAACTGGTTATAGCCCTCGTGACCTTATGTACGTAATTAGTATATTGAGCTGTGAGATAGTTACCGTCACATATAGAGCCTATATACAACACAGAACTGGTGAGAAGACTCAAAAGATTAAAACATTTTGAGTTTAGTATTAGTACCTATCAGTGAAATATATAAAACATTTGAGGTAATTTTTAGACAACATCATCTAGCCCCAAACTGAAGCAGGGAACTGATAGAATACTTATTAGAATACAATATAACATCCAGACAGAGAACAAACATTTATGTTCATCGTACAAATGTTTGTTCTCGGTGGGGATAGAACCCAATGGGAAATGTAGTGCCAGAGCAAACTTGTGCTATAAGTACTTATAATGAACACAGAATGATGAACACAAAAACAAAGCGTGTGAAAAACATTTATTGATTAGTTTTAGCTAAAAACTCTAAATTACTCAGTAACTTACAATATGACTAGATTTTAATACTATTAGTTTTATGTAAGCTAAGAAAACATCTAGATTCTAGATATCACTTTCTTTGTAGTTTTAAAATATGTTGATGTATATCTATAGTAAATAATAAAATGCCGGCAGATATTAGCACGAGACGTTTTATTAAACTTGTTCGGTATTTTGATAAAAGCTCTGGTTAAATGAAATGGTAAAATGGCTTCGTCAGAGATCATCCATCAAACCAATTTCAGTGGAATCTTTATAGCTCAAAAGATTTTGTGTCAACGCATACCGTGTGTACACATCCGTGCAAAATATGAGCAACGCTAAATTGGGCTGCAGGCCAACGACCTCGGCCCATTGACATCCCGTTTGACAGGTGACATCCGAAGAGTTAGAAGTCCCATCTTGTAGTTACTAGACTGTAGCGCTATTGGTGTGCAACGTACCAAAGTGTAATCGAGATGCGTTTTAGTGCAGAAAATGCGAAATGAATAAACCAGGTCAAAACAGCCATTTACGCATACAAGCACAGTTTTTTTATATTTATTTGTGTTGTTTCAGATGACAGCAGTAGAGAGGAGGTTACGACAGAACAACAGGTATGCTGTAATTTTAATCCGTCTTAAGAAATTTGAATACTTAACTATAATATCTGCTTGGAGAAGTATGTTCAATTAACTTGGTGGGCGGAAAATTACATTCTGATTTTTAATTTCAGAATAAATAGACTTGGCCTCAGATGATGTTGTTCAAGTTAACTTTTGGTTCAACGCGATAAGTTAAAAGTATTAAACATTGACCTATATTTTATCGGAATTTTAAACACTGATTAGTTTTTTACATGACTACCCAATTAATAAGCGATAGTGTTATCATTTACAAAAATATATAAGTAACGGTTTATTGCTATTGATAATTAAAGCCAAAACTTATAATACATTCCTTCGTCAAATACACTATGGCATTACTGCTCCTGTTTTTTTGCTCGTAATTATACTACATAGGATACATACCTACTTATCTATTTAAGGCAGCAAGTGTTTTATGTATATATTTAAATATTCATTATAAATGTAGACTCACTTCACATTATCATAATAGTGTTTGATAAAAAAAAACGAAGTAATTATAAGATTAAGTAAGGCGCAAAGCGCGATATTTGCATTGTAATCGCTAGATTTCTTAAAAATAAAGAAATTTGCAGAGTATTTTTTAATCGGTTGCGACCTGGTATCGCAATAAACTAGTGATAAAAATAATTCCCGGCTCTTATGTTCTAGAAGCATGGGACTAGTCTGTCAGATAATCTCTCATCACATTGGGTGACAGTTTACATTAGCCAATGCGATGAGAGATTATTTAATAGACTACAATCAGTAATTGGGGTTTTGAATTTTTTTTTCAAAATAAAAATTATTTTTTGAATCCAGTACCGATAACACGCCGACAGCACACGAACAAACCCGAGCGCGTGTGACGACATAACGTTGAGACAGTGAGTTTTCACTCATTGCAATAGCCGCGTAAACGCTGCATAGCTACAACATTATGACGTCACAACTATGGTGATCAATCATGGCGCGTGTATAGTCACGTGATTTTTTCTAAATTTAATCAATTTTTAATTGATTATTATTGATTGAAAAAATTATTTTTTGAAGTTTTTTGCATTAAATATCAATATCATTAATAATAATGTTTTAAAATACATTAAAAAAATCAATATTTTTTTTTTTTCAAAACCCCAATTATAGCATCTTAGCATACGATACTAACGTGTGCTTTTAGGGTTTTTTATACAAAAAATGTATTCGTTCCACTTAATAGACTAGTGTAAAATTGTAAAACGTAATCAAAGAGCGCAAAGAAACTGACATCAAAATAAAAAGTGATATCCATAAAAAACTCGCCTCCGTGCTAATAGAAATAAACATCCACAAATGAAGAATTTACATCGGTTTTAACGCGAACCAATCGCGATTCCATTTCCAGTTCCCAAGGATACGAGAAGGTTTACTCACACGATGAATGAAATGGTTTTTTAGGGTTCCGTACCCAAAGGGTAAAATAAATAAATAAATAAATATTTGTGGACATTTTTACACAACATCATCTAGCCCCAAACTAAGCATAGCTTGTACTATGGGAACCAGATGACTGATAGAATACTTACATACTTTTTTTTTGTTAATACATACTTAGAATTCAATATAACACCCAGACACAGAACAAACATCTATGTTCATCACACAAATGTTTGTTCTCGGTGGGGATCGAACCCACCACCTACAGCACAGAAGGCAGGGCTACTACGAACTGAGCTGTGACGGCTGTCAAACGGGACCTTATTACTAAGACTCTGCTGTCTGTCTGTCTGTCTGTCACCAGGCTGAATCTCATGAACCGTGAGAACATCCAGGGGGTAAGGGCAAATCCACGTCTAATATTAGACGGCGCTAAAACTACAGCCGTCCTTGCTGTTTCTGTATTTATTGAAAGAGACAGCAACATAGGATTAGGAAATGACACAACCGTTTTTTTCTAGAAAAAAACTTAATATAGGTACTGCATGCTTATAAGTTTTTTTAAGCAATTTGGTTTTCAAACAAAATAAATCGGTCTTAATATTCCCACAAAGTACAAGAACATCGATCAAGAAAGTCGGATGCTGGCGAATCTGCATAAGCTTATAAATCTAACGGACTCAGATAAAAATTATAATCAAAGGCAAAGCTGGGTACTCACTAGCGAGCTAATAAACCAAGTATTCGTAGGTTTGACTCCAGTGATCAACACAATCTATGCGCAGTAGCCTTAAAAAATAGACGGGCTGTTGCAGTTTTTTTTACGCATTATTAAAAAACCAAGTGCGAGTCAGACTCGCGCACGAAGGGTTCCGTACTATTATATATTATAAAAACGGCAAAAAATCACCTATGAGGTAACGCTTTGCAATACCACCAAAGCCACTTAACATCAGGTAACATCTTAGGCATCTTAAGGGTAACCACTTAACATCAGGTGGGCTATCGCCTTGTTCCAGCAGCAAGTTACATAAAAAAAACAGTAACCACTACTCGATAGTGAGTACCCAAGCGAGTATAATCGATAAGGTACCCGCTCTAACGTAATTGGTATTAATATCTATAGAACCTGCTTTCGATCACAAATCACACTGGTTTTAGCAAGTTGTCAACTTTATGGTGTAGTACTTAGGCGGCACTTTGCAACTCTTTAGATACCACGCGGTGTCTTTACAAATGTTAATGTAGGGATGGTGATTTTAGATGGGGAGGGAACTGCATCCTTAATCGTTGCAGCTGGATTATCAAGATTTTACCTACAAGGTCTCCTTATATGCTCTTACTGTGCCATCTTAAATTACCTCCTGTTTTGTGTTTTATATCTGACATACATTTGACTCAATGCTATGTAACTCCAATCTAAGCAAAACTTGTACTGTGGGAACCAGATAACTGATAGCATACTTTAACATAATTTAACAAATAAACGCTTAGAATATTATATTATAACATCCATACACAGAACAAAGATCTGTATTCATCACACAAATATTAGTTCTCAGTGGGAATCGAACCCACAAACTACAGCGCGTTCTGGCAGAGCCAACCAACAGAACCCGCTGGGCTGTTACGCCTGTAATATAGACTTTATCGTCATCATCAGTAATACACGCAGCTTAAAGGCCGTCCACCGACATTCCGCAATATGAACAGTTTTGAACCTACGCTATCAACTTATTTTCTGCAACCCTTATAATATCATCGGTTTCATCGGAAATACAATATTTTAACACACGAGAGAGTGACATTAACGTATGATAGAAGCGTAATGAGTATGTAAATATGATCGGGAATAGTATATGTGTGTTCATGAATTCCTAATAAGGCTATCATGGATCTGTCAATGTGTCTTTAATATGCCTATTGGATATGTTAATACTTCTTATTATGATCGTAATTTAAGGTATATGGTAGGTATGCGCTTTTATGATTGCGAATCTCAACTTTTTAGAAAAGCAACTGTTGTTTATCCTCTTTCTAATCTCTTCATTACTGCATAAAGTTGCAATGTATCAGTCAAAAAATGCAGTCATAGAACCTCTTTGTTATATATTGATGTAGTTTCAAATCACCCATATTCATTTAAGAAAATATCGATTGGAGAGTCAGTGCTATCTTAAGCCCGAATACCGTTATTAATGGGCTTTTGCCGTGGAAATTATCAGGCCCATAGCACAGTGCAGTAGCATTTACACAGTAAAAACACTAGTGCTATCTCGATCAAAAGTACTTAACTCCTCGCCTAACAGTTTTATTGGTTTGGCATTGCTAAATCAAATATCAATGTCTCAAACGACTTCAAGTTTATTTTTGACATAAATTTGGTAGTTCGGTCTGGCCTTTTCTTGGCATAACCACTGTAAGCGACGCGATGCTCATACCTACCTTATATAAAAACCTAATGTTTGTCCAGTGTAACTACACCTACCTAAGTACGCATAGTGCATTCTAGAATGCGCCAGGGCACGTGAGGGGTACAGCGGGCGCGCGGGGAAGTTAGTTTTTAAAATTAATGCTGGTAGTCGTCGCTAATACGAGCCCCGCGTACGTCACACGCGCCCTGGCTGCCTAGCTTTTTTCTAACGGAAATAAATAGTATTTAACAGTTTTACTTTGTTTTGGCTTTCAAATCACTGCACATCACCATACTTTGCCCACACCACCAACATTGGTCCTTCGAGCCGGATCTTTAATGTTCCAAACACCTCCGCAAAGTAAAAAAATGGTGAACACCCGCAGTACATCGCGTAACGAAAGTCAAGTAAAGGACACAGTGAAATCGCAGAACAAAATGGAACCCAGTGAAATGAATTTAAAAGTGATTGATAAAGGAAAACCTGGAACTAGTGCTGGAAGTTTAAAAGTAGATGAAAAAATACTTACTGTTCCGTCCCAAACATCGAAATCAATAAAAACTAGAAAATCTTCATCTTCATCATCTGCGGTGCTCGCACAAAAGAAAAAGCTTGAATTGGAAGCAGCAAAGCAAAAGGCTCGTATTCAAATGGAATTAATCGACAAAAAATTAGCAGCTGATTTGGCAGCTGTTGAAGAACAATACAGTCCACACGCATCGGAGTCCGATAGTCAAGGTGACGGCAAGGATATTGAGCAGTGGCTCGAGCGCAGCCAGCAGGAACTGGAGAAACAAAAGGCCAACGATCATGGAAAACTAAATGGCTCATTGTTTCCGCCGCCAGATGACGACGGCACTAACGGTCCAGTCCAGCAATTGGCCAGCGCACTGAGGGACCTGGTTGCATCTACTGCATCCACCAGCCACAGCGCCAACCTACTTAGCCGCATCAGCACACCAAAAGAACTTCCTTTATTTTTTGGTGACCCTATGGAATGGCTATCGTTCAAGAACGCATATGAGGAATCCACTAAAATATGCAACTTTAGTGGAAAGGAAAATTTATGGAGGCTTCGTAAGTGTCTACGAGGCTCCGCTAAGGAAGCAGTGTCAGCGCTGCTGATAAGCACTACATCACCCGACGTAGTAATGTCTACTCTTGAGCTACAGTATGGAAACCCGGATGTCATTATATCAAGAATTTTAAGTGACGTCAAAAAGCTTAGTCCCTTGCCACTGGAATACCATAAGGACATAGTGACTTTTTCAGTGAAAATAAAAAACTATGTGGCATCGGTACGTGAACTCAAACGTGAAGAGTACCTACATGGTGTCGGTGTAGTGGACATAGTGCTCGCTAAGTTACCTACAGTGCTATTGTCTAAGTGGGCGGACTATAGTTACCCGCTTATAAGTGAGCGTAAGAAGGCTAGGCTAGATATCCTATCGGATTTTTTAAGCGAGGAAGCTATAAAGATATCTACATGTAGCGCTAGCCTTATAAACGTACGATGGGACAATAAACGTAAATATAGTGAAAATAACTCTTCTCACTCTGTTTTAGTGCAAGCTGAACAATGTAAACAAAGTGAACTAAAGTGCCGTTTTTGTCGTGAGTCATCTTCGCATAAACTAACAGACTGCAAGAAGTTCAAAAGGTCATTACGCAGGGACCGCTGGTCTCATGTGAAGCGCGTAGGTATATGCTTCAAGTGCCTACTATTCCAGCACGACCGGAACACCTGTCCGGCCGCCGCCTGTGACGTCGACGGGTGCGGTGAGTCTCACCACCGCCTGCTGCACTACCCAACAAGCTCACGACAAAATAACAGTGCCCCGACCGCAGTGCAACCACCGACGACCGACCGATGTGGCGGGGCGGGCGAATGTCCGCCTGCGACGCAGGGGTTGCGGGTTCGATTCCCGCCTTGGGATAAATGTTTGTACGATCTGCAAATATTTATTCCGGGTGTTCTGGGTATTTTCTATGTATAATAAAAATATCTATATAATGTAATATAGTATTGTATTAAGTATATCAGTCATCTAGTTCCCATAACACAAGCTCTGCTTAGCTTGGGGCTAGATGATGCTGTGTAGATTGTCCAGCATTATTTATTTATTATTATTTATTTATTTATTAGTGTACGCAGTGTTAACGAACTAAGTTTACCTAAACAAGACTTAACTTCAGTGAAATGTGAAAACTTTCAATATTTACATAAACTTAGTGGTGAACTGAGTTCCGGTCTTACCAAACCGGAAGTGCTCATAGGACAGGACAATTATCAATTACTGTTTCCTTTAGAAGTGATTGTGGGTGGGCCAAGCGAGCCTTGCGCCACCCGCACGCCGCTGGGTTGGTGCCTGCACGGCAGGGTGCCGCATGCACGTACCTCAGCGCACGAGAATCATTCTACACTCCTCTTGAGCAGCGACAAGGTCAGTCCACGAAATTATGATAATGATGCCTGTAACCTTCGTGACCTCCATGATGAGGTGCAACGTTACTTTTCTATGGAGTCTATGGGAGTATCTGCCTCTAAACCCAGACAGAACTCAGATGATGAACGTGCCCGGCAGCATATGGAACAAACCGCCACTCTCATTGATGGCCGGTGGCAAGTCAGCTTACCCTGGAAGGACAACAACTGCGTAATGCCTGACTCACTGCCTATGGCTATGACCCGCCTCAGAGGAGTAGAACATAAAATGAGAAAGAACCCGGAATACGCGCAAAGGTACCACGAACGTGTACAACATTTACTACAGAATGGTTACGCAAAAGAATTAGTAAATACCGAAACTACGCACAAAACTTGGTACTTACCGCACTTCGGCGTCGATAATCCTAATAAAAAGAAGCTACGATTGGTATTCGACGCTGCAGCTACAGCTTCAGGATTATCGCTGAACGACTATCTACTCAAAGGGCCGGACCTACTTATGTCTCTATTTGGAATAATGTTACGATTCAGAGAGAATAGAATAGCCGTAATGGGTGACATAAAAGATATGTTTTTGATTGTTAAAGTGTGCCCTAAGGATCAAGACGCATTACGATTCGTCTATAGAGGCAACCCTACCGCAAGTTACAACCCTGAAATGTTAAAGGAACCGATAAAAACCTATGCTATGACGTCATTAATATTTGGCGCCAATTGTTCACCGTTTATCGCTCAATTTGTTAAAAACAAGAACGCTCAACGCTTCGAGTCTAGTATGCCTACAGCGGCTGCAGCTATATATACACAACACTATATGGACGATTATATACATAGCTTACCAGACGAGCAGTCCGCGATCCGATTGATAAAAGATATTACTTATATTCATTCACAAGGAGGTTTTCAAATACGCAATTGGATTAGTAATAGTGAAGCGGTACTTGACAGCATACCAAAAGAGACTCTCGGGGCGTCGGCCGTAAGGTTCAAGATGGGACAGCAATATGATGGAGAACGAACACTCGGACTTTTATGGCATACCAATGACGATACTTTGAGGTTCGATGTATCATTTAAAAAGGTTCCTGAAAATATAATTAATGGACAAAAGGTACCTTCTAAAAGAGAGATGCTACGAGTAGTTATGTCGATTTTTGATGTTTATGGATTTTTATCGCCATTTACAATCAATGGAAAAATAATCTTACAAGAGACGTGGCGCCTAAATATCAGCTGGGATGATCCAGTAAACGATGAAATGTATACAAAGTGGTTAAAATGGATTTGTTTACTAAAAACGATAAATGAAGTTAGACTGCCTAGGTACTACCCGGCAGCTACAACTAATGTGAGTGAGACGGAGAATGGAACTTACCTGCCGTCGCAGCCGCACCTCAAGCATGCGCCTAACGAAAGTGCTACGCTCGTAGCGGACCATGATAGCGCTACGGCTTCTACAAGTGCTACGCCGTCGCCGCCGCCGCTGCCTACACCTAACAATGGACAAGCGCTTACAAATAGAACTGGTTATATGAACCTACAGATGCATATATTTTGCGATGCGTCTACAAAAGCATTCTGCGCTGTCGCTTACTGGCGCTGGCTAGATAACCGGTTTAAAACGCGCGTAGCGTTTATAGCGAGTAAATGTCGTGTAGCGGGAAATAAACCTATCACAGTACCGCGTCTGGAGCTACAGGCTGCAGTGTTGGCCGCTAGACTGGCAGACACGATAGCTAGAGAACACACGATGGCCGCTGAGCAAAGAGTATTTTGGAGCGACTCAACAACCGTACTACAATGGATACGAAATGATTCACGCAGTTACAAAACATATGTAGCAAACCGTTTGGGTGAAATAGATGAGCTGACAAAAATAAATGAATGGCGATACGTGCCGACTAAACTAAACGTCGCCGACATCGCAACGAGAGAAAGTTATGACTGCTCGGTATTACAAAATGCATGGTTAAATGGTCCTAGCTTTTTACAAAAAACATGTGACCGCTGGCCGCTGGATGTACTTGAACCTGTAAACAAAGAATCGCAATTAGAAATTGTAAATGTCGTAAACATGCAGAACTATGACTTACCTGTACCTGAACCTACCAAGTTTTCGTCGTGGCTGCGCTTACTCCGAGCAACGTCGCGAGTACTTACCTTTGTTGACAAGGGACTTGAGGCCATAAAACGAAAATTCGGACCAAAACAATTTACTTACAATCTGAATGATGACGTAATGGAGAAGGCCGAGTGTCTACTGCTACAATACTCACAAGCTCAGTCATTTAGTGAGGAAATAACGTTACTACAAAATTCCATGGGCGTACCTACTACGAGTAAACTACTTACCTTATCACCTTACCTTGATGCTCACGGAGTCCTGCGCGCTGGTGGACGGATCGACGCCGCTGCCGACGTGCTGCCCGAGGTGAAGAGACCTGCAATTTTAGATGGAAAAAATTATATTACTCGTCTGATAGTGAGATATTACCACGTTAACGCTGCACATGGAAACCAAGAGATGGTAGTTAATGAGATTAAACAAAAGTATTGGGTAATGAGATTACGACCAACTGTTAAGAGTGTGGTAACAAAATGTATGTTATGTAGATTAAGAAAATGTAAACCTGAAATACCAAGAATTGGTGACTTACCTTATGCTAGAATGGCTCATCATCAACGTCCATTCACCTTTTGTGGAGTTGATCTATTCGGCCCCTTGGGGGTCACTGTTGGGAGACGTCATGAACAAAGATATGGAGTTCTTTTCACATGTCTCACTGTGAGAGCCATTCATATCGAAATAGTTGCCAACTTGACTACTGATTCCTTTATCATGGCGCTGCGCCGCATGGCCGCACGGCGAGGATGGCCGCAACAGCTGTTCTCCGATAACGGCACCAATCTTCGAGGAGCGAACGCCGAACTGAAAAGGTCTATACAAGATTTAAACGAGAACGATCTGACGAACGAGGCTGAAAATCATGGCACTAAATGGACATTCATACCGCCTGCAAGCCCACACTGGGGTGGGGCCTGGGAGCGCCTCATCCGCAGCGTCAAGACGTCACTACAAGTTGTACTGAAAGAGAGATTTCCGCGTGATGAAGTTCTGATCACGCTACTAGCCGAAATAGAGAACATCGTAAACAGCCGACCACTCACCCATGTGTCTGTAGAACCTGGAAGCGCTGAAACCCTCACCCCGAAACATTTTTTACTTGGGACGTCTTTAGACTCACCGCAGATAGGTAAATTTGATGATTCTGACCTGTACCTGAGAAAACAATGGCGAATATCTCAGCGACTAGCGGACATGTTCTGGAACAGATGGGTCAAAGAAGTGTTACCGGATTTGTTACCGCGAACTAAGTGGAACCAAGAACAAAGACCCCTACAAGTAGGCGATTTGGTATATTTAATCGACCCAAACGGGCCCAGGAATAAGTGGCCGAAGGGTCTGGTACAAGAAGTGTGCCCTGGAAAAGATAAGCGTGTCAGAATGGTAAAGATAAAAACTATGAATGGAGTACTTACCCGATCAGCTGCACGCGTCGCTCGAATCCCGTTGGTTGATGAGTGCTGCTAGCAGCACTGGGGTGGGGCGTGTAAGCGACGCGATGCTCATACCTACCTTATATAAAAACCTAATGTTTGTCCAGTGTAACTACACCTACCTAAGTACGCATAGTGCATTCTAGAATGCGCCAGGGCACGTGAGGGGTACAGCGGGCGCGCGGGGAAGTTAGTTTTTAAAATTAATGCTGGTAGTCGTCGCTAATACGAGCCCCGCGTACGTCACACGCGCCCTGGCTGCCTAGCTTTTTTCTAACGGAAATAAATAGTATTTAACAGTTTTACTTTGTTTTGGCTTTCAAATCACTGCACATCACCATACTTTGCCCACACCACCAACAACCACCGTCTTCCTAAAAGTCTACACATCTTCTTGGACTACTAAGATTCTTGATTTTTAATTTTAGAAAAACGTCAATTAAGATGATTGCGTTCAAAAGTTTACTTATAACATGTAAAAAAGAGCAGATAAAAACGTTTACAGCATACCTACTGCTTAAAACTTATTTTTCTGTGTCTTTAGTAAGTTTGTAGATTGTGAACCTGTCTGCGACTAGTTTGCACATTAGCTAACACGCACCTTATTACTATTCTGTGCTTTGACACAGAAGCCTTATTAAGTGGCTAAACAAGAAAACATTTAAGAGATAAACGAGAGGAAATGTAGGACAATATATTGAATTTACCAGTATTATTACCACATTACAATTTAAAAAGATTTCTCCTTTACTTGAAAGTACGATCGAAATTATTTTGATGAACAGAAATCTGATTTTAGTATCTCGAACTATAGAAAAAATTATAGAGAAACACATTTATCTAAATGGAAGAAAATGTATGACTATATGCTTAGTTTAGGACTAGATGATATTGTGTAAAAATGTTCATGAATATTCGAGTACTTATAGCTAAATTTATAAAAGAAATACACTTTCATCTAAATTAAAGAGAGTAGTATAAATTCTCAAGAGAATTTCAGAGTTTGCATTCTTTTGGAGCATTTATGCAAATTAATTGCTACTGAAGGCATATTAAGTAAATACCACGGAACATCTTAAAATTCAACACAAAAATGTAGAACAGGGTCAAGAATTCTCTAGCGACTACGGTGTGGACAATAGTACTCCATATTCAGAACTGTGAGAACAATCTTTGGGAACCAAACATCCACAAAACAATAGGCAAAGTATATCACGACAATTGAAAAAGGCTACTATGGTTGACCAAAGACAGACTTAAGAACAATATTGTTAGGTAGAAACAGGATTGGCGATCAGATAATTAATTCAAGTAAAACAACAAACTGACTTCATTACTGGTAGCCGGTGACTTACTAAGCGCTTAGCGAGCGTCACAGATGCATTTCAGAAATGATACAAATTGGACCCGAAAACGAGTAAAATAATTTATGTGGTAATTGCCTTTACATATTCTCTGTTTTGCCTTTGCCTTATAAGGGGTTACTATTAATGGGGATTCGTGACAAATGAAACAATAGAAGAGTAGGTATCGTTATTTGTACATAAGTTATGAACCGAAAGCATGTATCTTATTATTCGTTGGATGGACGAATAAACGATTAACCTGAATTTTTGTGATGTTTGTACCACATTAAATATTGCTTGTAACATTAGTAAAATATATTGAATGGCTCATCTCAGAGCTTTTAAATCAGAAATGAAAAAAATCCGTAGAAGAACTAGGGACACAGAGCTCTAGAATCAGCAATTGGTCAATGACCAGGCCAGGATTGTGACCATAAAGGTCATAAAGTCTATATAAGGCTAAAGTCTTAGAGTGGATTATTAACTCCGTTATCTGGCCAGGCAGCTGCCTCAAATGAACTCATTTAAAACTAATAAATATACGCTTTTAAGTATTGATTACCTTCCTAGTGATAACGGTAACAGCTTTTTCATTCAATATCGAATCAATACACCATGATTACCGCTCACAAAAAATATTTATTACTTAGCAGTATGTAAGTAATTGCACTGGCTACTAGGGGTCCCATCGTGAGTGTATCACTACACATCAGTTTGCTCAGTCAAATGAGCTTTATCGCGATGGAATAAGATTTAAAACTACTATCAGCAACTGGTTTATGCAATCGAAAATTCAAAGTTACCAGAAAGTGGTGCCTACTTTTATCAAATGTCATAAAACAACCTATAAGTAAAAAATCATAATCATACAAAATAATTTAGCTAGAAATAGACAAAACTGTAAATACTAGGAGAAGGTTTTTACCTCATCAGAAATTATTTCTAATAGCCTCGTAAATTAGTTATTGTAGATATAGATTTTATAGAATTAATTTATGCAAATAGCGTACGGGTAAACAAAGTTTTTTTTATTTGGTTTTTATGTGAAAGTCTAAGTATAAAAGTTATTTATTCATTGAAATCTTTAAGATCACTCAATATAGTCTTAAAGCTATGTGAATCTAAGCACGAATTCCTCGTGACTGAGCATAGACGAACAACTAAGAAATTTACAACTTGGTTCCTACCGTTATTTACAAAATAATATTTTGTATGTTCTATTTTACTAAAGCCGAAATCCTGAGCCTTATTGCTTTTATTTTTACCATTCTCTTACGAAAATCTTCAAAAGATCATAATAATAATAATAATAATGCTGGACAACCCACACAGCATCATCTAGCCCAAGCTAAGCAGAGCTTGTGTTATGGGTACTAGATGATTGATATACTTAATACAATACATTACATACATATGTATTTTTTTTATTATACATAGAAAACACCCAGAACACCCGGAATAAATATTTGCAGAGGGCTGATTCTGAGTTTTTTTCGTTTTCCGGATACCGGATTTCGGTTTGCGAGCTCGAACTTTTTGTATGGAGATATGATAAGCGCCTCTAGCGGCATATGGGGGCACTAGCGTATCTCCATACAAAAATTTCGAGCTCGCAAACCGAAATCCGGTATCCGGAAAACGAAAAAAACTCAGAATGAGCCCTCAGATCGTACAAACATTTATCCCAAGGCGGGAATCGAACCTGCAACCTCCCGCGTCGCAGACGGACATTCGCCCGCCGCCACATCTGTCGTCAAAAAAAATCATGTGCCAAGTGCATCAAAAGATCATGAACTTAGCACAGGTTCACATATAATTGCCGTTTCGTCTGCAAAGTGAGAATTCAGTGCGTGAGCAACTTGTGGGTTCAATATTGATGGCCTCCAGCTCCGATGGACTTGATGGATAGCTGGCTGGAAACAATCTAACTGTGCGCGTGATTAGTGCACCTGTAGTACCCTGGGAGCCAGGGTCCTATCAGGGGTAACGGTAGTTGTAACACCATCGCATTTTACTCTAATAGATGTTGCTTATCAGAAAATACTAATAGTTCTCGATTGCATTTACGTTTTTGAATATTCGCTTCCAATATTTTACAATCGTCTTACTATTACTAAGAATAGTTGATTGTCAGATAAGTCTTCATCTCATTTCGCAATATGAAGAAAGCCTTTGTCCAGCGTTAGACTGATTCAGGCAAATGATAATAGTGATATTAATCTGGTTCACGAACGATGTATGCTTCTAAATAGTTTCATCCAGGTCCAAGTTATGGAGATGAGTGATAATACGAGCTGGAAACAACTTATACACTAACTGAAGTCCATAGTAGGGGCTTACAAATTCAAGTTAAGTTCGCACTCGAACCACTCACCTGAACCCTCAGGCGTAGACCAACAAGTAAGTAGGCAATTGCATTATCATCACCGTAACTGTAAACTAGACTAGCAACCTTCAACTTCATTATTAGAATACTACGGATAAAAATGGTACACCCTATTTCACACTTTATCATCATCATCATCATAAACCGGCCTGTAGGAGCTGCTGAACATAGGGCTCTAGGCTTCTAGGCTTGGTCGCGAGGAACTGGCGCTTAGATTCACCTAGATTTAAGACGTTTCAAGATGATCCCTGCGGATATTACTGAATAAATGATTTTTGACTTTGACTTTGGCTCCCCCACACGTTTCCAGGAAGAACTATTTTGAGCCCTTTCCATCCATCAACTTCCCGCGACCCTAACAATGTGGTCAGTCTATCGGGGGAGGTGGTCCTTACCTTACCTAGGTATGTACCGATAGTCAATTTGGCACCACTAGAGTGACCGCAACACTGCCCAGGTTTCGATTGAATCAAAGGCTTTTCCATAGACCACAAACGCCAAACAATGTGACCGACACACTTAGCACTTTAATTTTAATTTATTTCTAAATCATCAACATCCAAAGCCTGTAGAAGTTCAGTGCTGGACATGGACTTCCCCCATACGTTTCCAAGAAGAAATATTTGAGCCCTTTCCATCCGCCGACTTCCTGCCAAATTTTTTTTCGAAAATAAATTTATACTTTGAATTAAAACCATAATCTACAACTATTTGCTCCAATTACCTACAATTTTTAAAACAAAATAAAGAAAAAGATTCCCTCAGATCTTTGGATATAGTTAAGTGCTTAAGTGTAACCTAGAATTGCATAAAACATATAAATATTTATTATCTAAACCCATCGTACTAATTTAGACAATATATGACCCGGATCACATTTAACTAAACTGGTTCTCATATTTAGATGCCTTTATTAACATAACTATTTTGACTTCGTAATAATGCAACTTGGGTCCTTATAAAAATAAATGTCCGTTCATATAGTTTGGATTACGTAAAAATATTTATAAAATGCTCATTCAGCTCAATTTATTGATTCTAGATTTTATCAAATGATAAAATAATGGTAAAATGTCACTTGCAGTATAATAAAAACAAGTTACGAATATTTATGGGAAAATAACAAATACTCTTTTTGTTGTGTGAATTTAAGATTGTTGTACACTTTAAATTCCAAAAATTCAAAGTGACTAAAAACAAGACTTTATTATTTTTGTTTTTCAGCCTTAAAAGGTAAGGTATTAAATGTATTTATTGATTTGATTTAAAACTTTCACACAGAATAATGAAGTGCTAGAAAGACTTAATGCTGATAGCATTGTCTACCAGGCAACCTGAACGTTCCTGGACGACGAATTCTTACTATAAATACCATTGATGTTCATACAAACTTCAACCCCCCCCCCGTTGTACCCATTTGTAGTTCAATTTCGGAAATTCCCTTATTACACCTCTACGCCATAAGTCAAATATTTCCTAAAAAAAAAACAAGTCTCTACGACCTGTGACAGTGGTTTATTTGTACAATTCATTTCTTAATACTGCGCGCGGAATTATTTGTAAAATGTATTTCTTACAACGCACGGCATCAAAACTTACTGCTTTTTTGTTCTTGTAATCTGCATATTGCAAACAACATGCAATGGTCATTTAAAACCCTAAATAAAGCTGTTGAAACCTCATTCAGGCCAACAATTTGAGCCGTGAGAGGAAACTCAACTAGGCAGGTTACCGTGGTAAATACTACCAGCATTGTCCAATAAGATTTGAATTTAAAGTGAGCAATTGTATTTTCTCATTAGTTTAAACTAAACTTTTTTGTTTAAATGGTACTGCTATTTCAAGTAAATCTCACACTTAGTAATTGTTCTAGAGGGTAATTACATGCCATAGCAATAATCTTAAATTACTTCTGGTTTATATCATTATTTAAACAGAATTTACTCGCGTATGGGTTTATACGTATATTTTATAATTTTAATAATCACTTTCCAACCTGGGTGACGGCCTATGCACCTACTAGAATGCCTATAAACATACGCTATTTTAACATACGTTAGTTTAATATAGCTAGCAGGAATAGCATTTACCTGTGTATATTCATAGCCTACCTACCATTGTAATGTAACCGACGTCTGATTTTTGTAATAATGTGTCTATGAAATAAGATCGTTGTAGTAGGTTAGGTACCCGCTACATGAGTAATCTAACAAATGAGGAGTGAGCAGCAAATGAGCCTTTTTTGCTCATTTTGCTGTTATTGCCGAAACGTGGAAGGTTTCAAAGCAAACATTGTTTTATGCCGCCGGAAGCAATTAGGACCAGGAAATGACCAGCGTGACGGAACCTGATCGTTACGTCATGATGACAGTGTCAAAGTTAAACATACACTAAGCAATAACGTGACATATTTCTGTAAGTACTTAGAATTAAGTTACATATAATGCATCGTTTGATATGCTCTCTGTGGCATAGTGAGTTTAAGTTACATATAATGCATCGTTTGATATGCTCTCTGTGGCATAGTGAGTGGTAAACTCGCTGAAGAAGTATCAGGAGGTGCGGGTTAGGTTTTAAGCAAAACCGTTTAAACAATTTATCGATGTTTTAATAAAAAAAAACAGTTCCACAGTTAGTTAGACTACAGCTTCTTTAGTAAAGCTTTGCTTAGTTTTGGGGCGCTAGATGGCGCAAATGTCTGCAATTTTTTTTATATTTTACAGACATCAACTTCCATACGTCACCGATTTATTAAACGGTACGGTAACGGTTTAAGTATTGATTTACTAAAACGAAAGCACCCAAAAACGGTCCAATTCGAACGGCAAATCCATTCACAAGATTTCAAAAACACACCATTTTTTTTTTAAATCGATGTCATCTTTTTACTTTTTTTTAAATACTATTAGCAAGATTTCAACAAATATCTTAATGCATTGACTTTCAACCTCTACAGTTATATTATAATAGTAGTTGTAGATTGTAAAAGTGGTGATTTCTTCTTGCGCTTAAGTGGCCAGTGGCTTTTATACTACTTGTGTACTCGGTAAGGAATTTTATCAGCAAGTCTGTCTATATTTCCCGAATTATCTCTAAAATCTTATTAATTAGAAAGATGTCCGGGCTAATGGGCCCCATGTATGCTGTGTTATCTGTGCGATGGTCTTTAGATATACTTTAATACTAAACATTTCTAATTAACGTTTACAAGGACAGCCAGTTGCCGGAAACTAGTGTTATCCAAGCTTAAGATGTCTGGCCTCACAGCTCAATCGGTTGAAACTCTGCTTTCTACGCTGTAGCAGAGTTGTTGGCTGTGGGTTCAATCCTCACCAAGAACAAACATTTGTGTGATGAACATAGATGTTTGGCCTATGTCTGGGTGTTTCATTGTGCCTATATACTAATGTATTTTAGCCTATAACGAGTATAAGGTATCTGTGGATATG
The DNA here is from genome assembly GCA_947095575.1 of Electrophaes corylata. Classification (NCBI taxonomy): domain Eukaryota; kingdom Metazoa; phylum Arthropoda; class Insecta; order Lepidoptera; family Geometridae; genus Electrophaes; species Electrophaes corylata. The sequence continues at coordinate 12,684,333 of OX352700.1, read as the reverse complement.
GGCTGATGTCATTATAATACTACATTTTACATAAGTTACCTGATATAAATAGTTAGGTATGCGAACCGCCTAGGAGTGGAACTCATTTCCTGGATAGGGACAGCCGAAATACGTTTCCCTGCACTTTTAAAAACTAGTAAATCACTCGATTGCATGAAGTTTACCACAGATGAAATAATCGCTACACGCGCTTGGAATGCCAAGACTAAAGTTATCGTGCGTTGAACTCTCGCGCGAATAAAAAGCGAACGGTTAGCCTTGACCGTGTACACTTAGCGAATCTGTGGACGTGCGCGTGCGCCGATACAATCGTCGCGCCGCGGCTGGATTCTTAGCTTTTTGTCGGATATTTACTAAAGCATACCTGAGGCGGTACCTTCGTATTTTATTTCTATTGAATGCCTTTACTGAATCTCTTGTTTTCTGTAAGTACCTATACTATGGATGTTGAGCTTTGTATCCGGCCAAAAGATCTAACCTATCGTATCTAAAATTCAGTCCTTTATATGCTACTTAGGTAGGTATGCTTACTTGAAACCCCTGCATCAGTTGTTCAGTTAAGTACATAATTTACACATTACACGGGTATTTATCGCGTATTACCTAAAATCGGAAAATAAATAAAAAAGGTAATACGCGTTAAATACCCGTGTAATATAAGTGTTCAATAATGTGTTCCGATCGCAAAAGTATAAAAAATACTTAAGTACATTACATTTATTATTGTACCTCTTATTACCACCATTTGAAATCCTCAAACAATCCTGAGGTTCTTCGTGGTATTATAGTTCTTGGCAGGTAGTACTGAATCTAGCATTTTACTATTTAGGCATGGTATTTAGGCATTAGACAATTTAAAAACTAGACTTTCTGATTTGGATGCTGTCACTGTAACTTCCTGGCGATTACCGATTGCACGGGTCGAGCGTGAGGGGCTCACTGGGGCATCGGCATGCTTTTATCATATTTAGGCCCTGGCAGAATACCAGTGTCGCACTGTGCCCCACACCGTGCGACTAATACTGAGCCAGGGACCTAATTGACCCCACCACACTTTTACTGCTGTTCTTTTACCGCCACTTATTTCAAGTTAGGAGCCTGGGTGGGTTCCTTCTGAATACCTACCTACCTACCTACCTTTTGTTTTTTATTTTTATTTTTTCTATTTTATTCTTGTGTAGCAGGGTAGGTACGTGGGTGGTGCCTACCTAGGTACCTACGTGCTGCTAGTTTTAAGTTTACCTACGGATGTAAATAGGTATTTAAGTAGGTAAATAGTTCTTAATGTTTTGGGTCAATAAAAAGCTTTTCTTTCTTTCTTTCTTTCTTTCTTTATCGACTATCACTCTGAGTTAGTCAGAATCACAGAATCTATCCTATAATAAAACTGTAGACGTCGAATTTTTTTCAGAAATCTTCAGAAATCCATCGCAATCAAAAATCGCGATCGGCTAAAAAGTTTCAATTAATCAAGAAACTTGTGTGCTAATTTTCGTTAAAATCGGTTTACAAATAAATGTAACATGTACGAGAACAGGCTGACGGATGGACAAAAACATTTTTTGACCAAACTCGAAACTGACACGCATAATATATAAACCAGTCGTATGGCTGACATTGACAGGTCAGGAGTTTGACACTGACAGTCACTTAACCGCTTGTGCATTTAAGACAAGGCTTGTGCATCTACTACATGATACGACACTGATAAGTGAAAACACAGTTTTTGATGTGTTTTTCGAGTAAAATTCATGCGATTGATGTCAATCATACGTAATGATATTTTTGGTACTGTTTGCTGCAATCGAAAACATAGATTATCTGGTCTTCTTTAATATTATATGTACCTACGTATATACATATGTAGGTCTACGAAATAAAGCGATTATTAACCAGGGGGCGGATACGGATACAGCTGTTGTAGATGATAAGAGGGTTTTGTTTCAGTAAGTAATGTCCAGGATTTTGCTAATAGGTAGGTAATTACTTTAATAAAATTTAAATAATATGGACTTTGATCGGACCCTAGTCAATTTTTTTTTCTTTTTTTTTGCTGGACAATCCACTCAGCATCATCTAGCCCCAAGCTAAGCAGAGCCACCACCATTACCATAGATATTAATTTAATAAAATTATTTTGGTGTTTTTTTTATGTGACTTGATACTACGTACATTGCCTATAACAAAGCAATCCCTCGCAGGTCACGCTCGTTAATGTGCCCTACAATGCACTACTCTGCGTCCAACAACATGAGGCATATAGGTGTTAAGCCTCGTGTGCCTGTAATTACACCGGCACCCAAACCCTTTAAACCAGAACACAGCAAGCTGCTTGGCGGCAGAAATAGGCATGGTGGTAGTACTTCCCCGGACGAGCCCTTCACTAAGAGCTCTACTACTACTACTGCTACTACTATTACGGCTTCCATCAGAAATTATAAAAAGAAATAAAATATCTGTCTTGTCCTGACTGACGACATATAGACAACGCACAGCCTAAACCACTGATCGTAGACTTAAAATTTTTAATACATTTGTCGTAGGTACTAAGAAAGAAATTCCCGAAATGCAACCCTCTAATTGGGTCCAGCGTATAATAATAATAAAAATAATAATGCTGGACAATCCACACAGCGTCATCTAGCCCCAAGCTAAGCAGAGCTTGTGTTATGGGTACTAGATGACTGATATACTTAATACAATACATTACATACATAGATATTTTTTATTTTACATAGAAAATACCCAGAACACCCGAAATAAATATTTGCAGATCGTACAAACATTTATTCTAAGGCGGGAATCGAACCCGCAACCTCCGCGTCGCAGGCGGACATTCGCCCGCCGCGCCACATCGGTCGTCAAATAAGATTTGTATAAGAAGTAACTTCAGGCGTTTCGCTAGCTTTCGTATCAAACTAAATGAAATATCTCGTGTATTTCCATAAGCGAGTTTTACAAGTACACGAGCCCCGAGGTAATAACTATTGAATCCGAGTGAAGTGTTTCGTGCCAGTAACACGCTGAACTGTAATGAACGAGTGCACAGGTCTCTCGTATTTAGGTCTATGCTGTAGGGCGGAACGGACTGTGTGACTGAGGCGTGGAACTAATTTAGATATCCTAGGGTATTAGATTCGCGTTATGATAAAGGCTATAACTTACCTAATATGTGAAAGTTTAGATATTTGGTTTTGGTTGTGGCTCAATCACGCTCAAACTACTAGAACAATTTGGATCAAACTAAGAATGATTATAGTTCTTAACCTGGATAAATATATAAGACACTTTGTCAGAAGTAAAAAAAAAACAAAGAAGCAATAGAGGAAATGTGCCTTAACTTTTATTAAAGCAAAGTTAGAATACAACCTACAAGTAATTTTCTTGTTTATCATCATCCTGCCCTCATTCGCTAAGTAGGATCAGGAAAAACGGGGATTTCCTCTTCCACTGTCCTCTATATGTCTTCACCTGAGTGCTCACTCTTTTGTTATATTACTTTCATAAACTCAAGAGTATCTTTCTTTCTATTTAGGCTTAAAACGTGCACTTAAATCGTGGCAATTTGAGATTAACAACTGAATTGTGGAATTTGGACTCTAACTGTTAGCTACCTAGTTAAACAGCCAGCATCTTATTAAAACCAATCACATTAGCTTTACCGTCGATATTTTATGAGAATGGTCGTAAATGAGCCGCATTGATGCAGCTAAAATTAGGTCTATTCGTCTTTTTATTGACCGTTTCTCGTAAAACGGTAACCGATAATTCCAACTATAGTACGGTACAAAAGATTATCCTATTAATTACCATTGGAAACATCTATTTAAAAAGAAAATTGCAAGAAAAATACAAATGGTTAAACTATCTGCAGACTGCAAACAATCTAGAGATTGCTCAACTAATCTAAATGTTTCATGAATGTTATCCTCTTTGGTAGTGAAAATATTGGGTATCTTAAGGATTAATTAGAGGCACGTCCAAACGTACCTTTGACTTACCCCTTAGACATCCTCAAAGAAACTCGAGAAGTACTTAGTGCTAAAAGATCTAAGGGGATATCTACCGTACCTAGTAAGTATTTTAAACACATTCATGTGTGTTGAATTATCTGCATATAGTTGTATTTTAAAATGGTACATATATTTTGGTCACAAAAGTCAATCCATCATTCAGTTTGATCATAATGTAGACTGATCCAGATAGTAATCTTCAACGTGATAAAATATACATAAAATATCACTCTAGCTATAATATCTGTGATAAGATACGGATCAACAAAATTTGGCCCCAAGAACTATAAATTTGAATATTTGTATGTTTTTTCGTATCAAGTTTTACGAAAATCGGACGCAGATTTGCGAATATATTTAGTTATTTTGTTACTGGTTTTGTCTGATTCAGATCAATGCCTAACCTGTTTAAGAGGCCCAATTTATAATTTTGTTGGTGTCGTGATTACTGATTAGTTTTTTGTTGATCCAAAACTTCATTCTTGTTGTTTTAAAGTTTTTGTTTATATAAATAGGTAAATGCTTGATCGTCCAAATTATAGATATTTGGTAAAATCGACGCCCGTAACGAACCCCACTCGTTGGGTGTTTGATGGTATTTGATTGTTTGATGGTATTGATGTAGGTATTAGATAGTCTTGTTCATATATAAAAAAACCGGCCAAGCGCGAATCGGACTCGCGCACGAAGTGTTCCGAAATTTTCACAGATGATGTATTTCTGTTGCCGCTATAAAACAACGAATATTAAAAAACAGAATAAAATAAATATTTAAGGGGGCTTTCATACAACAAACGTGTTTTTATTGCCGTTTATTGTAGATAGTACGGAACCCTTCGTGGGCGAGTCCGACTCGCACTTGGCCAGTTGTTTATGTATCATCCCGACGTTTCGGCTATGTTGCAATAGTCGTGGTGGCTGGCAGACGGCAGAGAGAAGGCAATACACGATAAATACCCGTGTAATATAACTGTTCAATATGAGCTTGTATGTGTACACCTTACATACATTAACCTATCTCACCTATATACATGATCGGAAGTTCGTATTAATAAAACCATGAAACAGGTTCCACTATCTTGTATAAATGTATAAAAAGGTAAGCGCAGACCTATGGAAAAAAAACCGTCAAGCAGCTTGCTGTGCTTCGGTTTGAAGAGTGTGGGTGCCGAAGAATTTACAGGCTTAACACCTGTATGCCTCAGGCACGAAATCACAAGCAAGATCGTGTATACGTTGCTTTATAAATATAAAGAAAAAGAGATGTACTACGCTATTGTTCTTATTCACTCTTACTCTTGGTTACTTTCTCTCTTTATCTTGCTGTTCCGTATGAGCCTACCATAATACACAATCTTTTCTTAAGTGTGCGCCTTGCTTAAATTAAAGATGGCACAAAGTCGGTTTCGAGCAGACATCGATTCCGATGGCAGTTAAAAACGACGGTTGATTATTTTGCATAGGTCATTGAACTGTGGCCTATTGAAGACTGTAAAAGCAATTGAAATTGAAATTGCTGTAAATCGTTTATAGTTAGTAAAAGGGAATCGAATGGAAATCAAATATTTCATTCTGTTCTGAAGATTAGTGGTGAATCTTTTCTACAAATAGTTTTTTTTCCTGGCCTATTTCCCCTCCCCTAAAGAATTCCAGGTCTCCCTTTCCTGAGCCTTCTCCCATCAACTCCTTTCAAAGGTATCCAGATTTCCTCGCCAACGGTTTATCGGGCAACTCCGAGACCCTAAAAATGTACACCACAACCGTATCATGCCACACATTTATAATATTTCCAAGCACGTTAGGTAATATTAGTTCTTATGTTGACATTCAGCTGGAAACTGATTGATCTAGATAAAGTACATAAAACGTGATGTAATACAAGATGCGGCTGCGCAGATCGTCGTCTCCTCGTGACGAATGACCACAGCATTGGCACCAGATAAAGTGTCATTACGACCGCAGCGGCGGCGGCGGCAGTTTCCTCGGAATGTAAAACGATAGAGCCCTGTTATTTCCTGGCTATCATCGATTGGTTTCGTGGTGTGTGGGTTTCATTATCATCATCTGTCTGTCACCAGGCTGTATTTCATGAACCGTGATAGTTAAAGAGTTGAAATTTTCACAGATGATGTATTTCTATTGCCGCTATAACAGCTATAACAAATACTAAACAGGATAAAATAAATATTGAAGGGGGCTCTTATACAACTAACATGTTTTTTTGGTACGGAACCCTTCGTGCGCGAGTCCGACTCGCACTTGGCCGGTTTTAATATAAATGAACGCCTCCTGCTCGATAGACCGACGTTAGTTTTAGGATTTAATGATGACTTCATTGACTTCATACAATTGTTAAATTCATAAATTGTTATTTTCAACATTATGATCCAGACTAGGGTGTTAAGTAAAAACCAAAAGATCTGATAGGATACTTACCGTGCCTGGGCATCACAGTTGGGAGCCAATTTTTTACGTTTAAAATCAAAATGTCCACATCGATGATTGATCGTTTGGCACCAAACCGGTCGCGCGACCGTTAAAAGTTCGTTTGCAATTCAATTATGACTACAGGTACATCTGCTAAAAATCAACGGCCAGGTGTTTTTTAAATACTACTTCAAACACTTATATGCACTTCAAATGCTAAAAAGTAAATAAATAAATATTTGTGGATATTTTTAAACATCATCTAACCCCAAACTAAGCATTATGCTAGCTTGTAAGTACTATGGAAACCAGATGACTGATAGAAAAATGAAATATGTTTTTTTTTATAAATACATACTTAGAATACAATATTAAATAAATATTGACACACATTCACACAACGCCTTCTAACCCCAAACTAAGCAAAGCTTGTATTAGGAGAATCAGCTGATCCGCCTGGTTGATGAATAGGAATTTCAGCAAAATAATGGTATTTCTCTAAATCAATTTAACTGTCAGCCAAGTAGATATAATTGTACTATAAGACCTTGTTGTAGGTAACTTTACACGTTCCTGAAGTATTCGGAAGTAGTCTTACTATTTTTGTGAATACATATAGATAGAGAACAAACATCTACGTTCATCACACAAATGTTTGTTCTCGGTGGGGATCGAACCCGCCATATACAGCTCAGAAAGCGCAATGCTTGTACTATACATGTTCTTTGCCTGGGGTTTACAGTAATCTAACGAAGTATTTACCTAAAAAAGACCAACCAGATATCTGATAGAATACTTACTTATACATATACCTTTGTTAATATGGTCAAAGTTAGTTGCACACTCGAGTATAATTCTAAAAACATGACCCGGTCAAAACCCAACTACCAAATAACCATGTCACACAAATTAACATTCTCTCCGAAGTCATGGTTTCCTACAAAGCGGTTAGCGTCATTTGATGACCACAATAAAGAGGAAACGTGACTGCGTTAGGGTCCTCTACTTAAGTCTAAGAAAGGATTTATCTATAGGGTTTAAAGTTTCGCGATTCCATTACGTATTTTGCGGTTCTATAACCTAGTCAAGTCCTTTGGAAGAACCTAAGCTTACTGCGATACTAAGTCGGCCGTTGCAAGAGTAACCTGAGTGGAAAAGGATGATAACTAAAAATATTAGCACTTCCGGTGTTGTACCCAGTCGCAGTCTATACCACATATGCTCACGTGTCCATCGTTTACCTCAACCATAGTAGGTGATCTCATCACCTGCTCGCGCAAAGCAATACTGTAGATGCAGCTATACATCCATTTATCAAAGTGTCTGTAAAAGTAACGAGGAATCTTAATAATTATTAAAAGAGGTTTACTACAAGAAGTTGGTAACACAACGTCACGCACGAAGCAGCCTATATCTAACAGTGAAATTTTGATGCTGATAATGATAATGGATTTCTTACGGCCGTCTAATAGCGGACTCGTTTCTTGAGAAACCTAAACTTAAACTAATGATCTATCGTTTATGTAAAGAGAGTGAGTATCATTAACATATCTGTGATAATGCGCAAATATTAACTTCTATTGATCGACGGGTATTTGTAAAGTTTGTTTATTTTTGATTCATTTTGTTTGAGAACAATTAATGGATAACTGTTACTACCGTAATAGGTATTTACAGTGTATTTACCTATTTTAACTGATTAAGTGAGGGGGGCGCGTGAAATGGATATCTGGAAAGATTGAGAGGAGGCCTACGTCACTGAGAAGCCTACGTCACTGAGAAGCCTACGTCACTGAGAGGCTTACGTCGCTGAGGTGACATATAAATATAATAAACCTATATACTATGTGTCAAAAGAGTATAGATTAAGCATTTTTAAAAATAGCCTAATATAGTATTCAATCTAAAAAAAAAAAAAAAAAAAATCGATAATATTTGTATCTGCAAATATTTATTCCGGGTGTTCTGGGTATTTTCTATGTATAATAAAAAATATCTATGTATGTAACGTATTAAGTATATCAGTCATCTAGTACCCATAACACAAGCTCTGCTTAGCTTGGGGCTAGATGATGCTGTGTGGATTGTCCAGCATTATTATTATTATTATTATTATTAATCAGTGGCAATGAGCTTGCAACCTGTCACATATAGAATATCATCTACTGCAATATGTTTGTTTGTACCAAATGTTATATCTGGACATCTCTGACTACGCCCCTTAACATTCTCAAGGAATCGGAAGTAAGTTTGGTAAGAGCTCAGAGGGTATATCTACCATGCCTGGGAATTAAAGTAAAGTTTTTTTTTTTTTAATCTATAAAACCGGTACTCGAATCCGGGAATATCTTTAAATTTCCATCTTATTTATTAATCTCCTAATTAATAAAATAAAGAGGAAAGATTTGATTGATTGTTTGTTTGTTTGCATTGAATAGGCTCCGAAACTACTGAACTGATTTGAAATATACACAAGCTCTGCTTAGCTTGGGGCTAGATGATGCTGTGTGGATCGTCCAGCATTATTATTATTATTATTATTATTATTATTATATTCTTTCACCGTTAGAAAGCTACACTATCCCCGAGTGACATAGTCTATATTATATTTTTTTAAAAACTAAGGATCCTTACTAAAACCCATGCGAAGCCAGGACACGCCGCTAAATTATGGTATTTCGACTTTCTATGGAATATGTCATGGCAATCTTATGAATTAGTTGGCAATACAATATTACATGTACCGTCGTTACATCCTCATTCACGCTCCGTCTTAAAAGGTTAACAATAATTTAAATGCAAGCTTTCCTTCACTTTGCATTATAAAGGTGAAGTACTCACACTTTCTAAGAATATTCAACGGTAAGACATAGACAGGTGGCTATCGTAAACTTATTATTTACCAGAAAAGAAATAACATCACCACTTTAATCCCCAAGCATGGTAGATAAGGCTAATGTCTGCCTACGACGTAGGAGGTTGCGGGTTCGATTCCCGCCTTTGGATAAATGTTTGTACGATCTGCAAATATTTATTCCTCGTCTTTGAATCAGCTTAAGAGTAATAGATCTCTTTATGAGAGGGCTGGCCCGGGGAAGTACTACCACCGTACCTATTTCTGCCGCTAAGCAGTGATGCTCGCATTGCTGTGTTCCGGTTTGAAGGGTGTGGGTGCCGGTGAAATTACAGGCACATGAGTCTTAACACCTGTAAGCCTCAGGTTGATGGACACAGGGTAATGCAAAGCACCTACAAAGCAATGCTTTTTTATACATGGTGGTAACCTTTTCACTTCACATCAGGTTGGCTAAACTTATTCTTGTTTCACCAGCAGTAGAATAAAAAAATCTTTAGATTATTGCAATTCGCTCCACTATAGACACAATACAAACACATCAAGCAGTATGACCACTCATAGAAAAAATTACACAAAATTTTAGCGTGCAGTACAGACAATGGTTAGTTCATTCGTTTCGGTAGTTAGTTACGTACTTCTGTCGATAATACCTACAGATACTTCAGATTCTTTTACGCTTGTCGGTACGTTTTATTTTCCTTCTGATTTTTAGGGTTCCGTAACCAAAGGGACCCTATTACTAAGACTCTGCTGTCTGTCTGTCACCAGGCCGTATCTCATGAACCGTGATAGTTAGAGAGTTGAAATTTTCACAGATGATGTATTTCTGTTGCCGGTATAACAACAAATATTAAAAAAACAAAATAAAATAAATATTTAAGGGGACTCTCTTGTCGTGATTTTGTCGTTTTTATTATAGCTTATAAGCTATAATAAATCTTGTCTGTCAGAATTGTGTCGACACAAGCAATATTAGTTATGTTGATATTGTGTAAATTAGCCAAAATATAACGATTAAGTGATAAAGTCGCGGGCAATAGTGTGCTGGTACATACTTAGTGATACATACTAAATACTGTGCTGCTTTGATGGAAACAGCCTTTACTCTTATTCCTGTGTGTAGTTTAACTTGCGACTTTAATAACCGCATGCCCGCCGTTAATAACTTGTTGTACACGGCTATCATCGAGAGTTTTATGGACCTTTCGGCTATTATTTACTGTTCGATGTTTTGCATCACTGTAATTAGCGAGGGGAACACGGTATGTGCAGTCTCCGGCTGCTAATCTGGCACAGACTTACACACAAATGATACGCACATAGAGGAGTAAAAAAAAAAACAAAACAAAACGAGCAAAGGGTGGGGAGCTTTTTTGTTTACTAGTCCTAGCAAGAGCTTTCTTGAAAGTGGTGATTATAGAAGCTCTTAGAGATTATCAATATGCAAAATATCAATCAATGAGGCACAGCCAATGATTTTAGAAGATAAAAGAGCTAGAGATAAAAGATACCCGCGAGCGAAAGAGATAGGACGACGCGACGACGATGTGCCACTTGCAGTACATGACCTACCTCTTTTTTTTTTAAATCAGCGATTAAATGAGTACTTACGTTTAACTGTTACGTGTTAATGAGTAATAACGTTTATTTTATGTCACATACAATAAAATAATTGTGTGATTACATTACTAATTCAAATTTGTGCTATCATCATCATTATCCATGGCCCTATATAAGTCACTGCTGTGTAATGTAGAGCTTCTTGCTCCTGATATTACACAGAATCTTAGGTTACGGATGGATCGACATCAACATCTACATTGACGTACCTAAGTTTCATAAAAATTCATCTTTGCTATACGACGCTGATAAATTAAAGCAAGCCCACTAAACACACTAAAACCTTCAGTTTCGATTTGTGCCAGGCTGTGTACCGCTTTGTGTATGGTATGATGAGGGATGGAAGATTACATTTTGATCAGCTTAGATAAGTTCTATTTGCGGTTAAGTACAAGCAGGTGGATATAGTGTAAGTGTTGGGGTATTATGTGTTATGGTAAAATAACTATTACCTGAGTACTCTTAGGAATTTATTGAAAAGACTGCTATATTTAATTAACGATGGGCTTTCAATCTGTCACGTTTGCACTATTGCAAAATGTGGCTTTGTACAGTCAGCTGCACTAAAATGTATACAACTTGTAACTTTTGGTATTACAGCAAGACAATGAACTCTTACACCTCAAAAACTAAAAAGTCATGAGATTAGTTGATGACCTTACTTATTTTTTTAATAATTGTTGCGTGAATATTTTGAGCACCACTGTGAAACCATTTTAAAAGTTACAAATTGTATATATTCTAGTGCAGCTGACTGTATCTTAAACTACTCTACCCAAGTACCCAACTACCTATTATAAGTCTTCAAAGAATCTTGAGTCTGTCTACTTCCCTTGGTATTACTTAAGAGATTTGAAGGAATATCTACGGTAGATCTCTTGATATCTCTTAGTATGAAATATCAAGCTAAGGATTTTAAGTCGTATTTCTTTTCATAAAATATTGCGAAACAAAGTAAAAAAAGGTAACAAATTGCGTCAAAAAATATATAATGATTAAAACGTACTTAGTAAATAAAGATAAAAACGGGTACTTTGCACCGTTAAGTTCTACGCATATTCTACCAAGTACTTACATTATAGGTCGCCGAAAATTACAGGCTATTACAGCCACCTTTTGTTCTGCATTGATGGATTACATGTTTAACCTTGGACTGCAAGTTTCTACTGCAGTGGAATTAAGTGGAGCCTATAATTTACAGCAACTACCTGTAGTAACAAACTATAAAATTAAGAAGTATGTCACGAGGGAAATACTCACAGCTGGTTCACTTTATAATTGCGGGAATGAAAATGAATTTTCAGGAATTCACGTCAATTTTAGCTAAAATGACCAAAAAACCGCTGCCATATTTTTTCACTTCCATAAGAGTGTAAATGACAAGTATATACAGGTACATAAATAGAGCTTGTATATAACTCTCTTCGTACTTAGGTCTTAGCTTTTTTGTAAGTCTACTGCTTTTTTGAAACTCTTGATATTGATAAATTCATGGCTATTCTCCGTCATCGAAACGTTACAGAGAAAAAAAGAAGACTAGAATATAGATCTAAACTCTGCATGTGGTTCATTGTTACCAGAAATAAAAGAGCCATCACATCTCTCATAAAAATTAAAAATCATTAACACCAATCTTTTCCCCAATATAAAAATGGAGAGTATAGGTCTCTGTAATCACCTTATTAAGTTAGATTGGCACCACACTGGAGCTTTATTACCTATTTACATTATTATTACTTTGCAAAGAATCATACAAAAAACGGTAAGAACCAAGCCGTAAGTTTCTTGCCGGTTCTTCTAGGCTTGGTCGCGAGGAACTGGCGCTTAGATTCACCTAGAATTAAGACGTTTCAAGATGATCCCTGTGGATATTACTGAATGATTTTTGACTTTGACTTTGTAATGTTAATAATGATCCATTCCTTTTCTTATTTAGACCCAGCTGCTTATTCTCAGCTGGTTACACCGCGTGCCACAAAATGAGTATAAAAAATACGACATATTTTTCTTCTGGCGTTTTCATCGCGCGACAGCTGATATCGCTGGAATGTCGCGTGTCACCTGTCGAAGGTATATCCATGGAATTTGCTGAGCATGCCGTAAGGTGGTCCAGTGTTGATGTTTTTATGATCATTAGGCGCGTAGGTTAATGAAAATTGTGATCAGGATGGTAAACCAGTTCATTAGGTATGCGAACGTATCATTGATCCATCTGCTTAGTATTTCTTTACATCAGTAGCAATAGTTTTTAATAAGAAATTTATTTTAGGAGCTCTGTGGTAATCTTTCTGTGTCTTTTATTAGCTACCTATTGTTTTGTCAACTGCGCTATCGGAGTCTAACTCTACCCGACGAATAACTCTTAGGGTACCTCAGGAAACTCTAATTTGGGGCTAGATGATACTGTGTAAAATTGTAATAAAATATTTATTTATACGAATTACCGTTGCTCCCTAAAACAAAAGCACCATTTACTTTCAACGCTTCGGAGGGCACGTTACGTGATACTAGCTCTAGCAATCGTTAAGCCATGACGGTACCTTGGTCTAAAAGCAGAGTTGACATCTAACTAATACGAACTATATTTACCATACAAAATATATTATGACATATCCTTACAAAATTATCAGACCTTTCTCTAGCTGCTGAACCAATCCCATCGCCATTTGAAGCAATTTTAATTAAAAGCTTAATTTGGTTCCATTGTTATCTGGCTATCTGTTATTCACAGGTCCCGCCATTCGTCGCGTCGCCCTTTACGGAGTCCAATTAGCTTGTGTCTCCTTTACCGTTCAGCTAAGGCTTATTCACACGTTACTGTGCAAAAAGTACCCACTTTGCGCATTGTAACGTGTCAACTATTATATTCAGAAGTACCTGTCCTGAAATTTGGTTATAGCTCTATAGTAAAACTAATAATTATAGCAAAATTGCAATTACTAGTATATTTAAATCAAAAAAATCTTCAATCTGCAAAATTTATATTTATTTGTTGGTAACACGCAAGCTTTAAGCATCTATAAGGTCACATGACTTCTCGATGTCTGTAGTTTAAGTTCAAATTACACACGTAACCTCGTTGTAATAAGGATCAAAAGAACATGCGTTCTACCGTGGCGCTAATAAACGCCGCCGTTAGGTCCATAATGTAGAAAACAATTAGTTTTATAGGTTCATAATGTAGAATTTTAAATATTATATTTTTTCCCAGTTGATAATGAAAAAAACTTAGTTTAAAAATTGGCCTCCTGAATATATTTCCGTTTTTCATTACCTGTCTTTAAGGCTACACTAGTCGGTACGTTATCCATACAAACGCTGTAAGTGTTTAATGTCTACTATTTATTAACGTGCGTCCGAAGTTAAGTTTGATACTGAATTATCTTGCCGTTATCTAGGTACGTTACCCTATATTCTACGATAAAATCGGATTACCTTGAAAGTTACAAGCGTCGAAAGATTTAATACTAAATCCTGTAACGCTTGTACGTTAATAAATAGTAGACATTAAACACTTACAGCGTTTGTATGGACAACGTACCGACTAGTGTAGCCTAAATAAACTCCACGAACTGGGGTTCTGAAAAGTATATCCCCTAAAATATGATTCATTACCCTTTAACATTTAAAACCAATTTACAGCAACCACGTCTCAGTTCCATAAGTCATCACACCACTGACAGCACGCACTAATAATAGACTGTCATCTCAAGGACTTGCGGTCTCTGTGACGAAAAGATGTGGCTTAATTTCCACCCAAGTTGGATTAATTGGCTTACCTCATTGTCGAAATTGGATCAACCTAGATGGATCTTCTGACCTAAATAAACATAAAATATAAAGGTATATAATATACATTGTTTTTTCAATCGCCTATAGCTATAATATTACTAGTATATAATACAACTCTATGTAATTATACTCTTCACTGGCTCGTACTTTACGACATATAAATAACTGTAAGTACCTAAGTATGTTTATTTTATCACAGGCAGATGGTTATGCTAGTCTGGAATGCTACAGCCACGTATCCGCACCTTGCTGGTCAAAGACGTGTGTGAACCGGCCTTTAAGTTGTCTCCTTTTCCGTTTAATTACACTTTCCTTCCGCGAGACGCTTGTCAATTACCAATTACAAGCAGTACGGTGTGTGGAATTCCTGTGCTATGCGCTAACCTTACCGTTACTGACCAGGGGACTGTTGATTGATGTTTCCTTTAAGGATCGTTGGTCCAGGCCCTTGATGGCATTATGGTGAAGGTCAATTGCGCCAAACAATAGCACAGCTTTTGCGCTAGTGCGTCCGTCACTCAAAAAGGGCCCACCAGCGGCATGGTTGTGGAAACCAGTCCACTCACCATGAACGTCACTGCGTATCACATAATGGTCCCAGCTTTGAATAGGACCCTTTGTTGAATGTCGTAAAAGATTGAGGGAACACACCAGAGTATAGTTAACAGAATCTCCTTAGCGCAAAACACTGATATCGCGGTCACCAATCCGTCTGCTAAGGATCACCACGTCAGCTACGGCAAACCCTCCCAAATAGACAACGGTTGGAGGGATAAAATTATAAAAAAATTACAGGCACATGAGGCAGGTACCTGTATGCCTCAGGTTGATGAAAGCAGATCAGTGCATCTTAGGGCACGTTATCATCGAACGTGACCTGCAAGGTAATGCTTTCATTGATGATGGTAACCACTTAACATCAAGTCGGCCATCTGCTTGTTCTATCAGCAGTCGTATAAAAGAACGGGTCTGTTTAACCTCCTATGAACACTAACGTAAGACTTGTTCTAATGTGTGTACTGACACAAGTACTCAATGCTAATGTGTATGAAACCCTAATTAGACTTTCCTTCCGCAAGACGTCTGTTGATTAACAATGCAAGTAGGTACAGTCGTGGAATTTCTGTTCTATGCCCGTTACTTGACAATTGATTGATATTTCCTTAGCTGTGGAGGTTCTGGCGTAGAACAGAACGTTTGGATAACGTAACTACTACGTTTATAAGAAATACTTTTTAAGTTCATTAGATTAAAATAGTAAAAAAAAGTAGTACAATATAATAATAATAATAATAAAACTTAATAACATAATTGTATCCTAATATGTAATTACAAGCATCATAGCTTGTGTCATATTTGGTAAATATGGTAATTTACACCCTGTATAGAATTAGGTTATTGTTCATTATGGATCATTGCGATAACGCGCTGTGGAGTGAGGGTAGCTTGGAATAAGAAATCCATCCACTCACCTACACACACACACACATCTACTACCTATTACTCGTAGTTATGTTATATTGTTTAGATGGCGTAACAGCTCGAGTCAGTGTTAACATCCACACAAACCTTAGTAGGTTTCACGATGTTCTACTAACAAATATTGTAATAAACCTTCTTTGTGAAAATAAATAAATAAATAATAATAACTAAAAGAACTCACTGGTAGGATAAACTATTCTTGTTTTGAGTTACACTGCGCGACATGTCAGGCAGCAACAGGTTGGCTGTGGAATGGGTTACCGTATTCCTCTCTACTCTCCACTACTACCATTATCATCAAAACTTGAAGAAGTTTCCACAGGTGACTACGAAACACGTGCTACCAACCCTCTACGTAAACTAAGATGGTAACACATTTTACAATCATCATAAAAAAGTACACAAATGTTTTTTAAATAATGAAAATTGCCGGCGACTGTATCACTAACTTAAATTTTCGTGATTACTGTAAAAATACTAAATAAATAATTTTATTTGTTTCAGGTTGGTACCAAACTACATGTTTGTAAGTAAATAGGTTATCTATACTAATATTATAAAGAGGTAAAGTTTGTGAGTTTGTAAGTTTGTCAGGTTGTATAAATACTTTGAATCTACAGAACCGTTTTATTTTTATTTATTTTATTTTGCCAATAGAAAGCCACTTTATTTTTGAGTGTCATATGTTATATATCCGAAAAATTATAAGTAAAAATGTTTACCGCCCAAAGAAGTGGGGCACAGGTCAGCTAATTAAATATAAAGGCCTATATTTTTACGTTTAATGTACCTAATGCTTTTTATATCAGTAGGCCTTATTATCTATATAATTTTTTTTTATTTCGTTGATCGTAGACTTGAAATCTTCAGGGTGTCAGTATGCGTAGAGTCTAAAAGTATGTTCAAAAAATGCGGAGCTTGAAGTATGTTTAAAATAGCTTCATTCCGTCGAAGTCGCGTGCGCTTACTCTACCTCTAGTTATGTATACCTAGATATACATAACTATGTATACCAAAGGTATTAAAATCTGTTACACAAAATTCTTACATGTAATAGAAATCCGAATTAGCATATCTACCTAGATAAGCTATGAACGTGTACTGAAATTATTGGACCACAAAATATTGCGCTTAGCATCTGATAATATCACATTTATGATAATTATCAACGTAACAAGGACGTAACAAGTAAGGTAATGCGCTGGCACAACATTATTAATTATTTTACATTTTAGTAGTAGTAGAAGAGCTTAGTGAAAGGCTTGTCTGGGGAAGTACTATCACCATGCCTATTTCTGCCGCCAAGCAGCTTGCTGTGTTCCAGTTTGAAGGGTGTGGGTGCCGATGTAATTACAGCCACATGAGGGTTAACGCCTGTATGTCTCAGGTTGATGGATATAGAGTAGTGCATTATAGGGCATGCCAAACTAGTATACTTATTTTATATACACATCATTGCTGGCTGTACCTAAAACTAAACCCACAACACATTATCAGTCTTAGACTTAAACATAAAATAATTATGAATTGGCCATGTAACCTATCTCAATTTTACGGTGCCGACCCACTACATAGTTCATTATTTTTTTCTGGTTTCATTATTCATTCAAATATTTAATTTGAACCCAAAAAACATATTAAAATAACAAAATACCATTTCGTTGATGCCTCCAAAATTGTAAACTTGAAATTTAATGCGTTACGGCACTTACCTAGAAAAAATACTGACAAAAAGTTTAAATTCCTTTAGAACTACCCGTATCAAATCAAATTATACCTATACGATAGAAATTAAGGCGTGGGAATCTTGGTTTTTTCTGTTTGTGAATTAGTGGCCATGACCGCCTTTATGCTGTTGGTCATTAATTACAATTCCTACACTTTTTATTGGAAAAAAAAACATGACAGTTCGCGAAATAAACCCCAATTGGTTTACGACATCGGCTTTCGTTTTTAACAAAAAGTTGTCAGAAAAAAATCCGTGGAAAGTACAAACTTGATAAAAAATTACAACAAATATGGGTCTACATATATGTAGTTAAGTTTGACAGTTTTTTTAGAGTTAAGGATAAGCTGTAAAGGATATTAGCATACAAAGCATAGAATAAATACAAAACAAATAATCCGTACCTTACATCGAAAAAAAAAAATAGTTTAAAGCCAGAATGAAAACAAAAATATCCTACACTGAATCGACGATGTTTTTGTTTTACTTGCTCGTGAAACAATGGTGGTCCACCTGATATTAAGTGGTTACCATCACTTATTACAGTAAAAACAAAGCATTGTCACGTTCGTTAGTTACATGCCCTACGATACGCTGCTCTGCGTTCATCAACCTGAGGCATACAGGTGTTAAGCCTTATGTGCCTGTAATTTGACCGGCAACCACACCCTCCCAGAACACTATTTGGCAGCAGAAATAGGCATGGTACTGTCCTTACCTGGACGAGCTTTTTACTAAAAGCTCTACTACAACTACGCGATATTTGATGACCCATTTAAATTGGATATGCCCTCATTGGCATCTTGCGTTTAAGGTAACTCGATCAAAAGGAGAGCTAGTTATCATGAAACAATTTCACTTTTAGTTTTTGGAGTCGGCATAAATAATACATTACAAATGTATTTTAAAGATTTATGAGTGATCACGTTTCCTGTGCGCCTGAGTCGCTGGCCCGCATCAACGCTTCGGCTAATTTTGATTGGCGTTTCTAGTTTAATGGTGTTCAGTTGCAAATTGATTCGTTGTAAATTATTTGCATACAGAAGTGTAGGTCTTATATTGATGCATCACTAAAAAAAAAAGATAAAACATTTATTTGTGACAAACACAGTTCACAATATACCTACAAGATACACTCAATAAGTAGATAAAAATAATAAATAAAGAAATTATTAAAATACTCATGAAAACATTACTGTGAAAAATATAACCAAAGATTCTTTACAGTTTTTATAAAGTTTTTATAATTACTAGACGCTGACATAGACAAAAAATCTTAGAGACGCATAAATGTGTGTTACCTACCCGAATAAAAAAAAACACGAATGATGAGTATGTTTATTCCAAATTTATTTTATTGGTTCACCTGTGATTGAGCTACACACATCAAAACATTTAAGCGATCGAACATCTAACTTTCTAAAACACTTTAGTGGTAGGTTTTAGGCGGACACTCGCCCGCCGCGCCACATCGGTCGTCAAAACCTTTAAAAAACCTTTAAAATATATTAATAATAATAATAATAATAATGCTGGACAATCCACACAGCATCATCTAGCCCCAAGCTAAGCAGAGCTTGTGTTATGGGTACTAGATGACTGATATACTTAATACTATACATTACATACATAGATATTTTTTATTATACATAGAAAACACCCAGAACACCCGGAATAAATATTTGCAGATCGTACAAACATTTATCCCAAGGCAGGAATCGAACCCGCAACCTCCTGCGTCGCAGGCCGACATTCGCCCGCCGCGCCACATCGGCTGTCAATATTAAACCTTTTCCAAGTAGAACTTTTTATCAGTACCAGCAACAAACACCGCATGCTAGTAAAACTATGCGGATGCAATGTTGCAGTTTTAGCTGTTTTGAATAAACCACAAAGTGGTATTTGGCGCCGTTTTACTGGCAGCTGTCCAGCTGTCCGTCACTATAATGTAAGTGATTGCTGCGACGTGACCATACTTGAATCCATATTTTGTTCTTGCATTGAAATTGTTGTACAAAGTTCGTTTTATTATTATAGTTTACTAATCGCTGTAACATACGTTATTTAATGATAATAAATTATAATAGATAATAATAATGCTGGACAATCCACACAGCATCATCTAGCCCCAAGCTAAGCAGAGCTTGTGTTATGGGTACTAGATGACTGATATACTTAGCACAATACATTACATTCATAGATATTTTTTGTTATACATAGAAAATACCCAGAACACACAGAAAAAATATTTGCAGATCGTACAAACATTTATCCCAAGGCGGGAATCGAGCCCGCAACCTCCTGCGTCGCAGGCGGGCATTCGCCCGCCGCGCCACATCGGTCGTCTTTTTGCCTAGTTTGAATACGTTTTAAAGTGATATTTATGTTTTTTTTAACGAATGCTTTACTTTACTTGACCGGAACGCCATTCACAATCCTACTTACTACTAATATGATAAACGCGAAAGTTTGTAAGTATGGATAGATGGATGGATGGATGTTTCTTACTCTTTCACGCTCTAACCAGTGGACTGATTTAGATGAAATTTGGAATAAATATGGATTGTAATCTGGATTAACATGTAGGCTACTTTTTATCCCGAAAAAATAACGGAAACGGGTAAAAACTGCCACGCGGGCGAAGCTGGTACTTACTGATAGTGTAACCGGCCCGTACGAAGGGTCTCGCATGCTCTCACCTCAGGCATCTGCAAGTAGTATGGTGATCTGGGTCAGTTGGCCGAGCTCGCTGTCCATTTAATTCGCTAATCGCACCAGGGTGGGAAGCTGGAAAGAAATTGGAGGAAAGGAATTGTAAGCACGCGGTGAAAACGACGTTTTTTACCGTTTTTCTGTGGCATTAGAGATACGATTAGGATTTCGAAAAGGAATTATAGTATAAATACATCATTAGTAATTTTAAAGAAAGAGTATAGTGGATTAGTGGTAGGTAGTGACCCCGCCTTTTGAACCTAAGGTTATGGATTCAAATCTGGTTGTGCACCAATAGATTTTTCCGTTCGAAAAATTTATATGCGCAATGGCAGTGCTCTCAAACGGTGAAGGAAAATATCGTGAGGAAACCAGTTAGTATTCTAGCAGCGGTGATGGGCTTGCAACGTGTCGCGTATGGAATACCAACTACTTTAAAATGTGGGTATGAACCAAATTTACTATCTGGATGTACCTCTGACAACCCCACTTAGACATCCTCAAAGAATCTCGAGTACGTATTTGGTGCTAAGAGATCGGAGGGGGTATCTACCGTGCTTGGGGATTAAGTCGTGATGCTATTTCTTGTCTTTTTTTATAAGTAATTAATTACTTATGTGTTGTGATTTATGTCTTGATGAAGGTCAAGACAGACTATTTTTATAAAAGTACTTAATCAAAGACACAGTTCATGCCTAGCTTTCGATACAGTTTTCTGGTATGAAATAGGAAAAATATACTAGCGGTGCGAAACTGCGGTGCGAAACAGGAATACCCAGCTTTTGTTAGCTAGAATTGGTCATTTACTCTTTCAAACTCAGGTAGATAAGTAAATAAATAAATAAATAATGCTGGACAATCCACACAGCATCATCTAGCCTCAAGTTAAGCAGAGCTTGTGTTATGGGTACTATATTAAATGCATAGATATTTTTTATTATACATAGAAAATACCCAGAACACCTGGAAGAAATATTTGCAGATCGTACAAACATTTATCCCAAGGCGGAAATCGAACCCGCAACCTCCTGCGTCGCAGGCGGACAATCGCCCGCCGCGCCACATCGGCCTTCAAGTACCATCTTATCCCACAAAATTATGACTTAAAACGTAAAATTTACAGATTTTTCTCTCACACACTTACGTTTATAAATATCTTCAGCACGCTCATTCCGGAATAGAATGTGACGTCACTCGGTAAATTGTAGGTCCCGTTTGCGACCTGCGAGACACGTGCATTCGCAGGAAACAACAGTACACGCGATATAAGCATTATGTAGCGTGTACTGTAATGTTATATCACCGTAAGATTTATCTTTAAATCCTGCCTCTGACTGATGAATCTTGACTCTTTGGTAGACTCAGGTGGCCTCATTCACATAGGTCGTTGAGGCACCACTTGCTAAAATAGCCGATTTGGCTATCTCTTTTTTTTGACATGAACGTGACAGTGACAAGAACAATCCCAACGAGCGGACCTTGTTTTTTGTTCACCCAGGAAAACCTTTTATAGGTACCATCAGCCCGGGGGGACCGATGGTTATGAGGCCAACGTGCGGACCTGCCTTGACATTGGCAAATTCGTGGCAACCCTCAGCCGCTGAAAAGCCATATAATAAAAGAAGAAGAGATATGCTTTGTTAGTTGATGGCTGCCACTTAACATCAGGTAGTCCATCTGCTTGATTCATCACGAAAGTGTTGTTTCAAAAACTAATAAATTATCAGATGAAGAGTATTTATTATTGGGATGTTATAAAACCTTTGTAATTTCCTGAAGTGCAGGTTAAAACTATAAAAGTAACAAATTATGAGATCACAAATGTTTATGTTGGCAGTTGTGATTTATCCATTTCCGTCTGGACGAGTGAATCACATGTTCCATTATTGTGTCGGCGCAGAAACAATGTCAATACCCCATGACATTGCGCATGCTTGCACACACATTACCATGGTTCGTTTTCACTATCGATCTCATCTGGACACTTTTACTACAAACAAGCTTATCCGGGATGGTCCTGGTTTAGTATGGGACCCCTCCGTTACCTTCTAGGAATGTTGTAAGCGGTTACTAAGAGAACGAATAGGGAGAATTATTCTCTATAACATAAAAGATTCTTTGCTCAAAACGTGTGACGTCTTCTTCTTTATTTTATATCTGTCTGTTATTCAACAGACAAGAGTTTTGCAAATGTCAAGTTAACACACAAATAGTTTTTTTGTTAAGTTGAGTCAGAAAAAAAGTTAAGTCGGCTGTCGTTTGTTTGGAGAAAAATATGGTCAAAACCTAAGTGAAACTTTTTCTTACAAATCAGGATCACAGATATTACTTTCATTTCACTTCATGTTGGATGATTGGATTAGTTGAAAATTACACTTCAGAACTTCACAAAAAATAAATTAAAATGAAAAAGATATCTTGCCTCTAAAAATAACAGAAAACGTATCCCCCGTAAAAGTTTTAGCCAATAGCATTTAAATGTCGTTATTCTCAAATTTTGACTTTGAGTTATTTCTATTTAAAAAATATAGATTATAAATATTGACAGCTGTCACAGCTCAGCTCGTAGTAGCCCTCTGCCTTAAGTATGCGCTGTAGGTGGTGGGTTCGATTCCCACCAAGAACAAACATTTGTGTGATGAACATAGATGTTTGTTCTGTGTTTGGGTGTTATAATGTATTCTAAGTAATATTAGTACTAGCTGTTGCCCGCGACTTCGTCCGCGTGTTTTTATTTCCGACTTACTTAACAATTAACGTTATATTTTGGCCACAATATCTTTATAAATAATAGCCTATGTGTTATTCTGATGTGTAAGCTATCATATTATAAGTTTTATTAAAATTCATTGAGAAATTTTGCGTGAAAAAGTAACAACGCTTTTGTAATATTAGTAGGATTCTATAAGTCATCTGGTTCCCATAGTTCAAGCTATGCTTAGTTTGGGACAGATGATGTTGTGTAAAAATGTCCACAAATATTTACTTATAATTTCGATGCGAGTTTGTTTTCCATGGTACCGTATGCAGTCACAATTCGGTGCATGTCTAAACCTTGTGTACTTCCTCTGTCCTGCACGCGATGTACTCAATAATGCTGCCTACTTTTCAATGTAGGTGAATTGGCATGCTATGGTAGTTAAATTTTATACGTAGTATAAAATAAACGGATTTTAATTTATATTATGACTGTAAAGTAGTTTGGTGACAACAAAAGTAATAGAATGTATTTCATACGAAACATTAACACAAAATGTGTCTTGAAAATATCTGTTTAAAACTTTATAGGGCGTTAATTTATTTGCTACTTAGCATAAAACATACAAAACGAAATATGGAATAGATAGGTATACATTAAGTATGATCAAAAGAGAAATATAAAATTATGTGTTGAACTTTGATTTCTACTGGCAGTGTGAATCTGAATTTGTTTATTTTCTGTGTATAATAAAAATAAAAATGTATGTAATATTGTATTGTATTAAATATATCAGTCATCTAGTACCCATAACACAAGCTCTGCTTAGCTTGGGGCTAAATGAGGATGTGTGGGTTGTCCAGCATTATTTATTATTAATATTATTTTTAAAGGGCATAACTTAAAAAAATCTATTTTGTTTCCTGTTAGCATTCAAAATGAAATCTATTGTGTCAAGAGAAAGAACCTTCACTTTCTATTTATATCGCATCAACAATCTTCTAAAGAAAATTCGCGCATAATCAAATAAATGTTCGTATCAATCAGATATCGACAGCGGGCATGACCGAGCAAATACTAAGCCCGAACCTGACATTGAAACAAGTGAAATTCTAGCCTCTTCACGAAGTGGCAATAACAAGGGGAAGTGTACCTAACACGATACACTCGACCTGCAGACTATTATATCAAATACTTCTTTCGCCTTCGACTAGACTGGTTTCTAGTCTGACAACGATATTTTTTTAGAAATAAAAACAGGTCGTTTATGTATAAGAAAAACAAAAGTGTGCTAAAAATGGACAGAATGAATCGGTCATCTGACAGAAACGGTGATAGTTGGTAATGGAGACAGTGTGTAACCGCTCTGCTATAATAAAAATTGAAAATGTTCAAAGTACAACACTAGTCAAATCGGGAAGCTTGTTGACAGGAAGGACTCAAAATAGTTCTTCATAGAAATCTCCAGCCGCCAAAATCAATAGGCTGATGATGAATACCTATTTTTCATAGTATCTTTGTAGTTTTTTATGAGAACAAGTCGATACGATGGGCCATTTTAGTCGCATCTCCCTTACATGCGCATCGTCTGTACGTCCGTCCGAAAGCGAACTCAATCACTTTCATCGGCTTGTTTTTTGCGTGTAGCGTAATGAACAACATAAAAAGATATTTACATCTATGTGGCACATCTTTTTTATGCTGTCACAATTTGGGCACCTTGAAAAAGAACTAAGGTCCGTTAAGTAGTGAGAGCTACAAAGCTAAATGAGTACCAAGATTTCTGTAAATATTGTGGGTAACTGGTGGACGGAGAAAACTCACAACTGTTTTTCCTGAAAGCTTATGGAGGAAGTCTAGTATTATCCTTGATTATCCCGTCATAAAATAAGAAACCTCCATCACTTCTCGCGTGGACAGCATAACAAGAGATGGGCAGCATAATTTCCTGAGTACATAATAGCACTGCAGTCACCAATCTGTCTGATAAGCGTAGTGATCACGGCAAATGGCAATCCTCCCAAGTAAGGGAGAAGCTAGGTCCAGCTGTGGACTGATTTAGGCTAAAGATGATGAACCTATTGTAAGGTTGAAAAAAAAATGGGCTGAAAGAATAAGCAAGCTTTAAAGCTTAGCGCAGTATATCTTGTATTTAGATCTCCTAATGGTCCACAAGCATATCACAGAACCTGTTCTCCCGTCATGCGTCTCGGCTCCATCAATCATGCGCTGAATACAACCAGCTGATTTGATTACTCATCGTCGTTCGTGCTCATTTGTTACTACAGGTTTTTAGCACGATACTCATGGACTAATTACATGGACTACTGTGCAGGAATTGGAACTTTTTGTTGGGGAAATTGCCTCTCTCATACATCCAAACCATACATGCGAATGTGTGTTTGTCTGTAGACAGACAGTTTATTACCCGACAGGATCCGACAGAAAATTCTGAAGTTAATTTTGGACCGTGTGCCCCCGAAATTAACTTCAGAATTTCCAAGACAATATATTCTAGAACAAACTTCCGTCTGACGCCCGCATCAGACAGCAGACATTCGGTCTGTCAACTTTCCTAACGCCTGCAGAGCCTAGTACCTGCTTGTAATAGTTCTATGTCTTGTACAAAATTTCCTCGTTTGTTGCCAAAGCCTTTCGGTTCGCGAAGTTTTCTAACAAACATTTCCTGATGATGTACCGCCAGTCTAAGCCTTTACAACTGAACTGAGCTTATAAATACAAACTTAGGCAATTTACGGATGCAACGTATTTAAGCGAGACAGGTCAAAGGGGAAGCCTTGCATAGTTTTTCCATAAACCTTTACTTTTGCTTTACACACGTGTTTACCTTTTGCGTAGTCGGGGCTAGTAATAAATATGTATACATATAGGCATGTATATTAATTTCTCATCTTTTCTTAGTTTTGAAATTATAAGTTGTTGTCAGTGTAACACTCTCAGTGCTTAAGACTTGAGTCTAGGAAATGGTAAATACCAGTAGCCTGATGAGAAATCAAACTGCTTCTATTAAGCCGAAGCACCTGACAGAAAGCGATAAACACCCGGACACTCCCGGAAGTAGAAACCTTACGCAATAGTCCTATTACAAACATGACTATTCGGTTCTCACTGGCGTTTTGTTGATACGCAGATAACGACCATTGTACCGACAGATCTTATTATAAAACGCTTCGAAAGTTTTAATTATCACTGGCAATTTTGCATACCTTTATCTACATATAAATAAGGTTGAGAATCGTTGGTTGTTTTTGATTGATACAGAAGAAAGCACCAAACGTATTACGAATTTGCTTTGTGAGTGTACTTTCTTCGAGCTATTGTGGTTAAATCATGAGGTAATTAATATGGACTTACTGTGGGTGATAGTGACAGTGAGTGTACACTGAGTGCTGACGAGTAAGATTGAGCTTTTTTAAGCTTTTGTAAATAGTGTTGGCATACACACACATTAAACACACAAATTAAACAATAATAATCATAATAATGCTGGACAATCCACACAGCATCATCTAGCCCCAAGCTAAGCAGAGCTTGTGTTATGGGTACTAAGATGACTGATATACTTAATACAATATATTACAGGCATAGGTATTTTTTTATTATTCATAGAAAATGCGGGAGGAACGTTTTTGCTATAGGCTGCGGTAATCACTCGACATGAGGTGGGTCATATGATTATTCCAACACTAAAACCGAATGAGGTAAGTGCTAAGAAAGGTAGTTGATATTTTAATTACCCATATTCGTTGATTTAATTATATCGTTTGGATTCATAATTCTTTGTGCCCTCACAAAGAATTAGGATTTTTTAGGTCCAGTCTGCTCTATACCCTAACTAATCGTGGCTAATTCCTAATTAGAATCGAAAGTGTTGCCATGTCGATTAATCGATAGCAAAGGTTACTCGATGCCAATTCATTGTTGTGTGTACTGCGGGCAAAGACCCTGTCGATTCTACAGTACGCGCCGTTGGTGATGCATGTGACTACAACAAGCAGATAGTAGACGTAGAGAAGGGGAATTGATAGTTTTTTAATACTATACGAAAACGTATGCACCTAGTGTGATTTAAACCCAGCCGTATGTTACGACCGATGTGGCGCGGCGGATGATAGTCCGCCTGCGACGCAGGAGGTAGCGGGTTCGATTCCCGCCTTGGAATAAATGTTGTGCGATCAGCAAATATTTATTTCGGGTATTCTTGGTATTTTCTATGTATAATAAAAAATATGTATGTATGTAATGTATTCTATTATGTATATCAGTCATCTAGTACCCATAACACAAGCTCTGCTTAGCTTGGGGCTAGATGATGCTGTGTGGATTGTCCTGCATTAGGATTATTATTATTATTTATTTAGGACACCCACTTACTAGGTATATGTGACAAGAAGGTTAATTTAATAATGGCTTATCACTAAAGTCTCAGTTAAAATGATAACAAGAAACATCGTCTATCGTAATTCGAAGTAAACGCTCCGGTACTCGCTTTACTCGCATATGTACAAGGCGTGTACTGTACTCGCCAATTAAAATAGTTGCCCCTGGACATAAAATTCATATTAGATTGCATCTGTGCAAGACAAGTGAATATAGTGTTATGTAATGGACGTTTGTATTGGATAGTAAATTGGCTGTCCAGCTCAGACGGTAAGTAATTAATAATACACATGAGACTAGAAGAATGCGTATTTTTAAGTATCTTGTGAAGCCTCAAACCTCGAAACGTAAAAATTTCAAGTCTCAAGTACCTCTATTTTTTTTATGACTTGTTAATGGAACAAGCGGATGGCCCACCTGATGTTAAGTTGTTACCATTACCTATAACAGAGCATTGCCACGCAGGTCACGCTCATTATAAACGTGCGATTACGATACACTAATCTACGTCTTTTGTCTACGTAATTTGTCTTCTGACAGCCTACGTTTGTGTATTCGCATTTTGGGATAGAAAGTAGATTTTAACTTTTGCTTAGAAATTAGCAAATTTGTCTATCTATCGATCCTAATAAAGCATATTAATCTCTACAATCTTAGACTAAAACGTTATGTGATGTAAATTTTATGCAATAACAACAAAATCAAGACAATGTTGAATTCGACCATCTTTACTTTGTTGAGGTGTTATTGTGAAATAATAAATACGGAAAAATATTTGCATAATTTCTAAAGCCATAAAATTTGGCCATTTTGTTATGAAACCAGTTATTAGTATTGTATCAGCGGCGATGGACTTGCTGAATGTAATATTTGGATGATCCTCTGACTACCCTATTTAGACATCTTTTTATTTTCAATTTAGTCATAGGAGCTAAGTCATCATTATCATCAGCTTGTCCACTGCTGGAAATAGGCCTATACGTTTCCAGTAAGAATTGTTTTGAGCCTTTTTCATTCACCGCCTTCCTAACACTTTGAGGTACCTATAGTACTTACAAAAAGAACTTGTTGTTTACTGTCAAAACCACCTCAAAGTGTAAGAAGGAGTTCCTTCAGATTTCGGTAATTCACACCTGTATACCTCAGGTTGATGGATACGGCGTGACTTGGGAGGCAATGCTTTGTTATAGGTAATGGTATCCACTTAACATCAGGTGGCCCATCTGCTTGTTCCATCGGCAAGTCAAATAAATAATAAATAGATCGGTTACTCCTCAGTTTCTTAGTAGGATTAAGTTTTAAGCTTATTTCATTTGTTTTGAATGATTTAAATGTATGACACAATCAAATTTCAATAATCACCAACCGTCACAGCAATTACAATTACGCTGATTATTTTCGCTGACCTGTTATGAAATTGAGATCACCCGCGGCGCCTGCGCACTGTCATCTGACCTCTTGTCACAGAATAAATAACATAGTTTGGTCATAGCAGTGTCACTTCGATGTTACTTCGGTATGTCGAATACCAGCGCGGGACGATTCGTCTCAACCAGCGAAGAGGAAGTGGTAGGAGATGCTGACACTAATCCGTCTGCCTCAGGAGGCTTTAGCTCAAGTGTAAGCCGTTGAAATGAAAGTGTAATAATGTGGCATCCTTATTTGAACGAAAATGTTTCTTTGAGGGCTTGAAGAAAAACGCATAAATTATTATATTGAAATTTTGTTTTATAAATGCTAAACCATCATCATAACCCACCATCTAAATATCTGTAACACTTGGATTCACAAACAATATATGCCCGTTCTGTGTGCTATATGTGTATGTCAAATAAATGTATTTTCTTTCTTTCTTTTATATGGTTTATGATAGCCTGTGATGGTTTTTTTCAAAACCAATGACAACCGACTTTACTTTTTTTTACTCACTTCATTGTCAAATCAATTGAGCTTTTAGTCATAAAAGCTATCTAAATTATTCTATTGATACTGGTGAAGTTGTCTGTTAAATGACTGACAGAAAAGCTAAGAAGAAAAGTAGAATAGGCTAAAGTCAAACTTCTATTTAGGCTGAATGGAAGCATAGGTAGGTACTGAAGTGAAATATTACTGATTCTACAATGAAAGCGTATTTCGAAGTGACACAGTGTTCTTGCGATATCAGACAGAGAGGCCAGCGGTTATTTGCATAACGATGTGCATTATAATCTCCTTTGTGTTGCGAAATGCAATCGAGATATTTTTCGTGTTTTTTTGTTCCGTAAGTTGCAACATTGGAATTCGTAAGTATTGAACCTCTTTTTGAACTGGTTATAAATGACATTGGGTTACATTACAAGTTTTATATTTAGAACAGTTTTTGAAACTAGAATTTTTAAACTAAAAATAGTTTTTAAAACAGAACTTTTAAATTAAGAACATCTTTAAAAACAGAGTTTTTAAACTTATAACAGTTTTGAAAAACAGATCTTTTAAATTGAGAATAGGTTTTAAAAACAGAATTTTTAAATTGAGAAATCTTTAAAAAAGTTTTTCTAAATTGAAAATTTTTGCAATCTTCTAGCTTCGTAGATGGCGGCGTGTAAAATTATCAGCAATATTTAGTTATTTTATTGGTGAAACTCTGGATTTTTGGTTTACGGCACCACTACGTCATCATCCATTACAAAAGATACCGGATAGTGTGTTAGACTGAACAAAAGAATTGATCAAGTGTTGCAAACTTATGCAAAACGAAACGAAACAAGATTATTAATCCACATAACTAAGCAAAAATGTAGGACAAAGATCATTAGGTTTGGACCACTGCGCTAGAATATTAAAAATGCCTATTCACACTAGATTATAGCATCGCTTAGCATCGATTTGACATTTTTTATAAGCCTTTATTTTTATGGCGAACGATGACGTGACACGATGGTGACAGATATAAAAAGACACTAAAAGTGAAACCCTGTAAAAGCCTGTGTATTTAGTATGATAGGCCTCTTAGCTGGGTTAGTAGTAGCTCTGTGCTGTAGGTTGTGGGTTCGATCTATAAATAGGATAAACATTTGTGTGGTTAATACAGGTATTTATTCTCTGTCTGGGTGTTATATTGTATTCCAAGTATGTATTTACAAAAAAAAGTATATATGAAATACTAACTAAATTACTTCAAAGTGTGGGTACCTATATGCCAAATGTAATATTAAACGTACCTTTGACTACCCTCTTTAGACATTAAAAAAAATTGTGTTGGTACTACGTATCTACAACACAGAGGTCTGAGGACATGACATATCGATACCTGGGGATAAAAATCGTGAGCTATTTTTGCTTGATTTTCCTTACTTGCTTCTCTTTTAGTTGTAAAAATACATGAAAAAATAAAGTTATGTTTTGGTTATCAAAATTAGTAAATGTTGTAAATACATTCCGAGAAAGTGCTAGCGAGTGAAAGTGGACTTACATTAAAATATATCGCGATCATCTTTACGTACCGAATTTGTTTAAACAACAGAATGCTCTTAATAATCTAAGCAATTGTAATTGCGATAACGTTACTCTTCACCTTTCCCTCGGTAGCTGCCTTGTTACACAATATCGCTCAAAGTCTTGATTCAACTTGGGAACTTTGCCCGTGAGAAAGATTGTCATGGTCGGGAAATGAAACCTTCTCGGTGGATAAGCTTTAGGGCCACTCTCCACCATAGTAGAGCGACTTTCTGGCGAGCGCTTTACGAAGCACAGCGGATACGAGTGACTATGTCCAAAATGTGTTGGTCGTCATAATTACAGCAAGTCAAATTTTTCTGAGGAAGCTTCGTAAAGATGCAAAACACGTGTCTATATCTTATTAAGTTTAAATTTCGTGTCAAGTGAGTCGAGTCGGTAAAAAAAGTAAAGTCGGCTGTCATTGGTTTTGAAGAAAAAGATGGCGTTTTTCTTCAAAACCAAAAGGAAACATTTTCGTTTAAATCAGGATGCCACATGACACACTTTCATTTCAACTGTTCACACTTGTGCTAAGACCTCGAGTAATGATGGTTAAAATACCACCGAAATTACCCATCAGAACTTAATATAAAACTAGAAAAACAATTAAAATGAAAATACAATGTTGCTTCCATAGATGATAGAAAACGAATCCCAGCGTAAACTTAGCCCGACGCCTGTCAAACGAAAATGTTTCCTTTTGGTTTTGAAGAAAAACGCCATCTTTTTCTTCAAAACCAAAAGGAAAGGATGCCACATAACACACTTTCATTTCAACTGTTCACACTTGTGCTAAGACCTCAAGTAATGATGGTTAAAATACCACCGAAATTACCCATCAGAACTTAAAATAAAACTAGAAAAACAATTAAAATGAAAATACAATGTTGCTTCCATAGATGATAGAAAACGAATCCCAGCGTAAACTTAGCCTGACGCCTGTCAAAATACTTCCAAATTTGACACACGCAAGTGTAAACACACTTTCACACTTCATCTATTGGGTTATCACAAAGAATATGGACTAAAAGTATTCTATGGGTTATCAATCATGATCAGTTTCAAGGAGAAGAAGAAGCGATAATACCTAATATTATTGTTCAAATATTTATCTTTATCTAGATCACCAAATAATATACTTTTTGTTACAAAACTTTTAAAAATATCATGGTTTTGAATAAAGTTTTGTTCGTCTTTAACGAAAACACTTTTTTATATTTTATTTTGTTTGTTATTGTTCTCTTGAACTCTATTGACTCCGACTTTATTTAAACTCAAAGAGGTGTTTTACTTTTAAATAGTCTCACTTTTTGTATCAGTAAAAACGAAAATAATACCGTCCATTGAACCGCAATGTGGCAGAATAAAAACACGACCGTAGTCACAAAAACCGTAAATTCAAAAAACAATAACTACACCCAAAGACAAGCGATCTAGCGTATAAAATTATCTTTAACGGTTAGTCAGTTGCCAGACGTTGGTACGTTTGGATGCAGATGTATTTTAGCTGTTTGATAAATGTTTAATTGTGGTAACACCCGCTTTTACTAAAGACTTTGCTAGCCGGGATAGCTGTAGGTAGAATAATAATGTACAAATGAGGCTAATTTGTAGGTTTTATAACACTTTGGTCTACAGTTTTATACTGGGTGTCGCAATGGTTTAGTTCTACTAAATGAGATTTAGAAAGGGTCGTAATTAAACACTTCCATAGGTAGAAGCACTATGATAAAATATTGGTACTCTCTGTTATTCCCTTTCAAGGTTATATATGTACAAACTTTGTTATTATAAAGTAGGTATAAGGTTGATAAATAATTAAAAATATCCAGACAAGCTTTTTTTGGCGAATAAAAATCTGCAGAAGAATATCCAATAGAAAAACGTTTACATACTATGATAATAACCAGGTTTTTGTACCATATATGGCATGAAAACCAGAAGGATTTTTTACTTGCACTTCATTCAAATGCACAATTCCGTAAGTAACACCAGTAGGTTTACTATAAAGGTTAAAGTTCCTTGACATAATGTTATTTATCTTCAGTTGAATCTGTAAAGTGACTCTTATTTACTCCAGAAACGGATGCTTCAAGTCTGTTACACAATAGCCTTGAATAACTGAATACTAAGTACAGTAGTCAAAGAAAGCGCTTATGGAAAACAGAAGGCCCGCGACATCAGGCGAATACATTTGCAATATTATAATTGATGTTTTCGAATGGCAGGCGTTACATAAGCAAGTGATTGGTGAGTCGCCATGAAAGGAAAACTGAATACTTCACTCGGAAAACTGAAACAGCCGTTGCGGCAAAAAGATTCTCGAGTAAAGATCACGCATACGTTTCCTGTCCTAAAAACAATTGCAATATTGACCCGTTAGCTCAATAGTACGTCTAGCACGTCCGATATAAAAATAGCACCGTCACCGTCATCACGTTTGGAAGAATTGTTCGCTCTAGAAGTTGACGTCCTAATAACTGAAATAATTATCGTAAAGACTGCATTTCTCAATGGGCTACGAAAGTTTTCTTAAAATAAAAGCTAAAGTTATTTTTGCTCATTGACTGTTAAAATATTCCTATCTATTTATGCAATTAAAAACTGGAAAGGTTCAAAAGTCTGTACATAATACCCAGATATTTTTTTCAAATCTTGCTAATAGTATTAATGATTATAATAAAAAGCCAAAACATTAAATCACTTTTGAAAAACAAGTTTGTTTGTACGATTGTTGACGCAAAAACTACTAATGATGCGATTTATAGAAATAGTTAGTTTATAGTCTAACTTAAAAATTAGTATGTTTCATTGAGCTGTCATCCCTAAAAAGGGTCTAAAAACGCAATCGAAGTCGCGAGCGGGTCAGCTTGTAATCTATACATAAAAAAGTAGGTAGGGCTTAAATATGCAGTTGTGATTAAACACTTATTTAGCTGACTGTACTTCGCGTACTCTAAAGTTACTACAATACATTTCCGAAGTTCCACGCATTGCTGTCGTAGTCTGTCTTGTTCTGTTGAGTTACAGTGGCTTGGTCTAAGTTGTAAGATGATTATATTAATAAGTCCTGTATACCTGAGGTTGAAAGACGCGGAGTAGTGCATTGTAGAGCACGTTACTAACGAACGTGTTCTGCGTTAAGTATTGTAGGTACTAGGCCCCTAAAAGTAAAAGGAGGCGGGTGCAAAAAATTCGTTTACTCCCATCTGTTCTGTTGAGTAGTTCTGTTGACAGAGCTACTGAGTTTTTTTTTAAGTAAAACTTCTAATGCGACTTCCTACAAGGTTGCGTTAAACGTTTAACGCTACCATGGAGGGGGTATGAAAGCGCTGTTCTTTCTCTCTTTCTCTGATAGCCAGTTACACATGAGTGAAACCACATGCGGAATAGATAGATGCAGTGGAGTCTTAGTAATACGGAACCCTAAAAACTAGTAAGGTATATGATTAAATCTCTTTAAGTTCATGCCTCATCCCTCTCCAATAGAACACAGAAGCTGTACGATAATTTGCATCAGGAAACTTCTGCCACCACCAGCGTCCATTCTGCCGTCTGCTTATTTAAATGACACTTTCCATTTCCGCTAGGTGGCACTGCTTACGCAACTGCTTGGATACGAATAAATTTAGTACAGAATAGAACAACAAAATGGGATAAAATAAAAATATCTATCTCTCTATAAATATAAATCTTTGTTCTCCTGATTGATATTAGGCAATGACAACCGATGTAGCGCGGCGGTTGAATGTCCCCCTGCGACGCAGGAGGTTGCAGGTTCGATTCCCGCCTTGGGATAAATATTTGTACGATCTGCAAATATTTATTCCGTGTGTTTTGGGTATTTTCTGTATAACAAAAAATATCTATGTATGTAATGTATCAGTCATCTAGTACCCATAACACAAGCTCTGCTTAGCCATTTTTTACATTGCGCGATATCGATAACTCAACTGCGGAGTGTTGCTTAGATGTCCCGCATTGTAAATCGAATGTCGTTCCAATACGATTTTTTTTATGTGTCTGGTTACTGAAATAAGTAAATGGCCCACCGCGTGTTAAGTGGTGACCATTACCTATTACAAAGCATTGCCTCTCAGGTCACGCTCATGATAAACGTGCCCTAACGATGCACTATGTCCATCAACCTGAGGAGAAGAGGTATACAGCTGTTAAGCCGCGTGTGCCTGTAATTACACCGCAAATGTCAAATTTATTCGTGCTACGCCCTCTGAACTCTTCTTGTTTACAAAACAAATTGTTACGATGTTTGTAGAGGAAACCAAGTACCCTGTATTGAATGGCGCTTACATAATCGTAATTCTTATAATTGATAGGCTATTGTTCCACTGCGCAGTATGTAGGTTTAGGTCAATTCGATTATTGAACGAAAACAAGCATGTACAGGATGTGTATCGAAATCAACGGAATAATCAATAAAAAAAAATATCATTGGACATTTTTACACAACATACATAAATAGATCTGTGGACATTTTTATACAACATCATCTAGCCCCAAACTAAGCATAGCTTAAACTGTGGGAACCAGATGATTGATAAAATAAGTAGGTATATGCTTTTTTTCTGAATACTTTTTTGTAAATACATGAACTAACTATGAACTATCTTGGAGGTATTAGAAGTAACATAGGATACTTTTTATGAAAAAAAATTTTTTTTTACGAAATATTCAATGCGAGCGAAGCCGCGGTTAAAAGCTAGTAGTAAATATCCCGTTTGTATCCAAAATATTAAAATCAAATACGTTAAAATAAAATTAAGAAGACGAAGTGTAGGACGCGTCACCCTCGGGATCACCCGATATACCGACGACATTGCTAGGATCGTGGGAACGTATAAGTCCTATGTCCAGTTGTGGGTTTCTACAAGCTGATAATGATAATAAAAATGTATTTACGTCAGACTGAACAACATCCTGTATCGTATGATTTGGGAATCAATTGAGTCTGGCCACAAATCAAATTAATTAGTGACGTCAAGTGGTTCCCGGGGTCGCGATTCCCCGTATATTAGCCCGATTGGCACATCAGGAACCATTTGTAACAATCGGCCGTTCGTAGGCATAATGATACAGTAAAAAAACAAGTGTGCTTTAGATCACACGACTGAAAAAGTCAAAGTGAAATCACATATGCCTCAGGTTGATAGACGCTTAGCAGTGCATCGTAGGGCACATTCCTAACGAGCATGACCTAATACTTTGTTGGCAATGGTAATCACTTAACATCAGGTGAGACATCTGCTTGTTCTATCAGTAACAAGTTGAATTGAAGAATAAAAAAACGAGTGTGCTTTAGACCGACCACACTGAAGTAAAACTTCTAACGTAACTGGCTATGAGAGAAAGAGAGAAAGAACAGTGTTTTCATACCCCCTCCAGTGTTAAACGTTTAACGCAACCTTGTTGGAAGTCGCATTAGAAGTATTACTTCAAAAAAATATTGTTCACCAACAAAATATAAATAGAAATAAATATTCAATGACTTTTTTTACGTAACATCATCTAGTCCCAAGCAAAGTGTTGTAAATATGTTTTTTTAAATGAGTACTTAGAACCTTCGACCAATGATACCCCTAGATGATGGGTTACATACAAAACAATAGCTAAAAGGTGTCCGCGTGAATATATACTTAGACTTATTTCTCACTTTGCTTGTAAACAAATGTAGCTACTACTACTAATAACACACTACTACTAAGCTACTACTAATAAATTAGTATTTACCAACAATTAGTATAAGTTGTAATGTACTATTCTACACTTATCTGTTGCATGTTTTGACCTAGAATTCATTAAAATCGAGGAAATAGAAACATTGTCTTGTAGAGTTATGACAGTGTTTAGTGTTTCTTTCCGATAAAACTTACAACTTCAAGGAAGCGTAACAACTCTGAGGATATCCTGTGTAGATAATTATTGACAACTGATGTGGCGCAGCGGGCGAAAGTCCGCCTGCAACGCAGAAGGTTGCGCGTTCGATTCCCGCTTTGGGATAAATGTCTACGCTCTGCAGATATTGATTCCGCGTGTTCTGGGTATTTTCTAATAAAAATATACATACATGTAATGTATTGTATTAAGCATATCAGTCATCTAGTACCCATAACACAAGCTCTGCTTAGCTTGGGGATGAATGATGCTGTGTGGGTTGTCCAGCATTATTATTAAAAGTATTAGTTTAGTCAATCTGTGGTTTAGTACAGTAATGTCTTAGTGAAATAGAACGTATTTACACTGTATCTAATCTAATCAAGCGCCGAAGCGAAATCAATAGCCTCAAATATAATGATTACTGGTCACGAATCCTTATCAACCACAACTTTTACACGTGCTCCAATTGTACGTACACTGAGAAAAATGAAAAGACAAAAGTGCCGTTATTACGGCGATTTTGTTCGTATGAAAACAAAAAACCGACTAAACGTAACAACGAACAGAAACGCCTTATAAAGTTGTTCCGGTCGTTCTGTGTAAGTGTTATAGACGGTATCATTTTGACGTATTCACTTTGAAAGGCAAAAAGTAACGTAAGCGTTACAAACTCGCCCAGCGTAATTACAATTCAACGGTTTTTTGACGACCGATGTGGCGCGGCGGGCGAATGTCCGCCTGCGACGCAGGAGGTTGCGGGTTCGATTCCTGCCTTGGGATAAATGTTTTAATCGAACCTACAACCGACTGTGCAAAAGGCAGAGCCAATAGAGCTGCCTAGAAAATAAAGGTAATGTTCAATTGCATACTGGTGATTCATAAAAGCATTGTGAACTAACTTCTATCATCGCCACAAATCCCTTTGTGGACTTGATACAATAAATTGAATTTCACCATTTCTCATGAACTTCTAATAACTCAGATGTTTACAAAATGCACTTTCTCTGTTCCGTATAAGGGTCAGAAAGACCGATCTCCTTGTAGAGATAGTGACCCAGTGAACTGTGCTTGAATAGGACGGGGTTATCCAATGGTCATCTTACTACTAGTTGTATAGTACATGTGTGGTACGCTGAGAAAAATGGATTTCGAGCCTAAGGTTAAAAATATAATAATAATAATAATGCTGGACAATCCACACAGCATCATCCAGCCCCAAGCTAAGCAGAGCTTGTGTTATGGGTACTAGATGAGTGATATACTTAATACAATACATTATATACATAGATATTTTTTATTATATATAGAAATACCCAGAACACCCAGAACAAATATTT
This sequence comes from Electrophaes corylata, assembly GCA_947095575.1. Classification (NCBI taxonomy): domain Eukaryota; kingdom Metazoa; phylum Arthropoda; class Insecta; order Lepidoptera; family Geometridae; genus Electrophaes; species Electrophaes corylata. Next base: position 12,645,896 of record OX352700.1, on the reverse strand, counting down.
GCAGATCCTACAAACATTTACCCCAAGGCGGGAATCGAACCCGTAACCTCCTGCGTCGCACGCTGCATTCGCCCGCCGCGCCACATCGGTTTTAAAGCTAGGAAGGTTGTGGGAAGAGGTAAGAAGATTTAAATGCTCTCACATAAAAACCGTTAGTTTACGCAAAGTCAAATATACTCGTAATACTATCTTTACAACGTCATGATCAAACCACAGATAAGGTGTCCGATCTATCCTTATAATAAACGATACCACCAAGAAAGCCTTGGACATTCACATATCTGGTTCCCACGAGTTCGTACATCAGATAGATACATCAACATAAATTACATCGCGCTAGAATTAGGACCAACTCGCCCACACAAGGAGGAACCTAATCTAAGAAAATTAGAATTAACCCTAAATTAGAATGAAAGGAAGAAATAGAATCACGGCTTTAGTCACCAGGCACGGTAGATATCCATTCAGACCTCTTAGAACAAAGTACCAGTTCGAGATTCTTTGAGGATATCTAAGGTAAGGATGATCTACCACTGTTGTTTAGGACTTGTTACTTTTACAACGTAGAAAATGTTGCTTGTTCTACTATTGACTACATTTGTTTAATTATTTTGTTTACCAACAGCTGTTACAACGCCCCAGGCTTAATATAGGGTTAATGTAATAACTTCTAATTAGATAACTGATTAAAAGCAAATACCGCATGTATAAAAATACAATAAGGATACAACTTAGTACATCGAATGAAGAATGCGAGTAATGCAATAATTTAACAAACTAAGATTAAAATAACAATTTGTTCCGCAAGTTTGGTAAAAAAAGACCAAAAAATCCAACATCTGACGAGCCGACAAAGAAATAATATATTAGATAGTTATTCTAAAACCTACTCTGCCACTTACCTTCTAGCTCGTAAGCAAATACCTATAAACTTTTTGCCAACATCAACGTCACAACTGTCACTGCAAAGTGGTTCCAATAAAAAGTCACTTACTCGAACGTAGCGGGCGAAGCGAGATGAGAAAACTAATGTTCTGCATCCGACGTATCCGCTTCTGATTGAATTTCAATAACGACAGTCTCGCGTGAGTGAGGTTGCTCACCAACACGATTTTATAAACAAGCGTTTGTCTATGGTTTTTTTTTTTTTAACTTGGAGGGCTCGTTATTATTTTTGTTCCAGCTTTTGACAGTTATGGTTCATTAGAACAGTGGCTTGCTGATAAACAGTGACCTAGAACTTTTTTTTATAACGTTAACTGAGTCCTAAGTCAAAACTACATCATGGTTTGTGTCTTGGCCTTACAAAAACATTTGTATCGCTAAAACAGAAAACATAAAAATCTAGATTTGAGGCTCAGGTTTTTCCTTCTGTGCTTGCTTACTAGAAAACAAAGTCAAAGTCGAAAAAACTTATATTCAGTAATATCCACAGTGATCATCTTGAAACGTCTAAAAGCTAGATTCATGTAAGCGTCAAAGTCAAAGTCAAAGAGCATTTATTCAGTAATATCCGTAGGGATCATCTTGAAACGTCTTAAATCTAGGTGAATCTAAGCGCCAGTTCCTCGCGACCAAGCCTAAAACGGGCAAGAAATTTACGGCTTAGTTTCTATGGTTTTTTGGTAGGATCCTTTTACAAATGAATAATAAAACAATGAAGCACATGTTTATTGTAACATTTTGATCTACTGTTATATGATATCACCACAAAAAAAACAACAAAGAATCGGTTACGTGAAACAGTTGACCAACCGATTAACGTGTTAGTGAACGGGAGATTATAGTATTCTCTAGTTCACATTAAGTATGTACTTTATGTTTGTAACCGTAATGTGAGTAAACACGACAGTATACCGTATCGATGTATTAATATGAAAAAAAATTGGTTCAGGCGTGTCTTTGTGAGTTCAATTTAAATTTTGTAGGTTGTGGTAGCTTTCACGTATTTCCGCTTTGTAGGGCTTGTCTGGAAAAGCACTACCTCCATGCCTATTTCAGCCGCCAAGCAGCTTGTAGTGTTCCACTTGGGAACACTGCAAGCTTGGGAACACTTGGGAAGGGTGTGGGTGCCGGTGATATTACAGGCATATAACACCTCAGATTGGTGGATGCAGATTTGTGCATCGCAGAGCAGGTCCTAATATATAACAAACGTCACCTACGAGGCAATGCTTTGTTGATGATTATTGCTGGTTGATAAAAGTCAGAAGTTCACTTGTAAAAGCTTGTGAGCTAACTCTAACATAGTTCATGCCTACTTTGAACTGGCTTATGACAGCGACAGTTAAATAGAACACAGACCCTGATCCTAGTCCCGGTTGCATGCGCATACGCAACAATTCACGAGCTGCTTTGCATACAATGCTGATAAGATGATTCGTTTGTCTGTCTGGCGAAATACTATGGGTATATGATTCGTATTGTTTTTGATTTTAACGTACTTTGTGCGATCAGTGGAAAGATGTGAAAGGCTGACTTACAATTTGGATTAGCAAAGTGAAGTAAACACAGGCAGAAAGGTTTGGTTGTAGAACATTTGAACTGGAACATCAAAATCGAACCAGCCAAATAAAATAATAATGATCTTATTCATAGTTTACTTACTTTGACTGGTCTCACAGCTCAGTTAGTAGTAGCGGTGCCTTCTGTGCTGTTGGTTGTGGGTTCTATCTGCACCAAGGACAAACATTGTTTGTTCTCGGTCTGGGAGTTATATTGTATTGTAAGTTTGTTTACAAAAAAAAAGTAGTATTCTATCAGTCATCTGGTTCCCATAGTATAAGCTATGCTTAGTTTGGGGCTAGGTGATGTTGTGTAAAAAATGTCCACAAATATGTTTTCCTTCTGCGCCTTTGGCTAAAATGAGAGACAAATCTGTTGTCATCTCCATTTGTTGACATAAAAGTGACAGTAACAAGAATATTTTGTAGAGCCTTCAAAAATTGTCTGGGATTATGTTGGCAAATTCGTGGCAACCCTCAGCCGCTGAAAAGCCATATAATAAAAGAAGAAGAAGAAGAAACAGAGATGAAGTTTAAAATTAGGACTTTTGGACTTTTAAAATTTGGACGCAAAGTTTAAAAGAGATTTCTGTGTTATTAGAACCATTATATACGGAGAGTGATCCAGCAGTGGTTAAAACTGATGATGTTTATGTAGTGTCTTACATACTTTCCTTGAACCGTCCTCACATGACTGCTCCCATTAATCTTGTTTCCAAACATCAGTGGAGTGCACGGGAGCGGTAGTTTAGTTAGGCAACGATCACAATAGCGTCACGGTGCCTGACCAATCTGGGTATGATAGTCACGGCGACTGGTTGTATGGTACTGGGGAGAGGATGCTGGCTTCATGGGGTTTCTTGTGGCTGTAGTTATTAAAACAACAAATACAAACAATTAGTGTCTGTGTGATTTCATTTATAGTCAGGTGTAAGATACTAGATTACTTGAGACATTTTTGCAAATGACTTTTGGTAGAAGTTTCTCTGATTGTACTGGCAATACTGACTGAGATTGACGGTAGTCTGGTTGACAGACAAGATGGCCGACAGTCGGACGTCAGTTAGGAAAGAGCGGTAGGAAACGTGGCAGTCTGTCTTGGGATCGGGTCGGAGTCGGTCGATAGTTGTGTAAAGTAAAGGAATGTGATGTGCTATAATAGAGATTCATGTAAGTGCCTTTTGTAATACGATTTAATTAAATGGCAGACTATTTAAAATATTGGTTTGGTTTTGCTATCCCAGTATCTGGAAGGAGCCCCCTTACACAGGGATATTGATTAAAGCAGGTACTTCCTCAAAAAAGGGGTCAAAAAGAAAGCGACTGAGAACCACCTTATGAGAACCGATTTCAGTGGTTTTCTTCTTTTATTAGAAAGATTAAAAGAAACTCAAGTCAAGAGTGAACAAGTGAATTATGGCTAAGCGTGCTCCACTTTAGGCTGCATCTTCACTTTCCATCAGGTGTGATGGCAGCCAAACGCTTAGTTATCATTAATAAAAAAAAGAAAATGTACCTAATATTGGTCTCATAAAATGTGGCGAAGATCTTATGAGGGTCTACGGCGTTGAATATTTTAGATTTTTACCAGTAGAAGTATGTAGTTGCTATGTCTACTCAAAAAAACACTGGTGGTATAGTGGTAGCAGCCCCGTCTTCTGATACTAAGGTCGATGGATATCTTCGAGTCAGCTACTTGAATCGATAGATCTTAGCAAAATACCACCATCATGTGATGAAAGCCGCGGGCTGCAGTTAGTCTTAAAAAACTTAAAAGCCTGTGTTTTTTTACAAGTACATACATAGAGGAACTTGTACTTACACGAGTATAGAATACTAGTTTAGGTATTGTATTAGCAATATTAATTAGAAAGTTTGTTACGAGTATTTATTTTTATTTTTATGTGTTACGTATCTATGAGTGATCGATCGCTTTTTATTTGTACCATAAAACTGTACTACTAAATATTGATAGGTAGGTGTGTCATGTTACGCAAGAGTAGGCCTAGTAGGATAATGACACGGTAGACCTATACCTATATCCATGTAGATAGATTGATATCGTCCATTGACTGGAGCGAAGAATGTACTATGTACTGTCTTTGTCATAAATCTGTAATTTTTATTTTATAACGATCTAATGCGTTTGATAATGCGTAATGCGTAATGATGCTTAGCGTGCGTTTATTCACTGTCACATCATCCGGTTTTCTATTTAACAGCATTTTCTCCGATCTTTTGTCAGTCTTCTTCACTGCTGCGGATCTACTGCAACAATATCATCCGACTACGACCACTAAGTCTACCCTCTCAACCACCATTCCGTAATCACCATTGAGCTTTTTCCATAATTCCAGTCATTTATTTGATTTACTTACGTTAGCAAATTATTAAAATATGAACAAACAAATGTAGTCCGTCGTCAATAACTTTTATAGTGATAAAGCGTGCACATTTTATTCTAGCATTATCCTGCGAATTCACTAAGGCTTTTGACTGTGTGAGTCACACAACCTTTCACCTATCAAATCCCAAATTGACGGCATCCTAAACTAGGACATTGACCTTGTAATTATCTTATAAAGTTCAAAAAGTTAATGTTAGTAGAGAAGTCACATGGGCATGACCTCCATTGTCATGAGGGTGACACAGGGTTCTATACTGGGATCCTTGTCATAAATGCTATTTGACTTAGACTTTGACAGGAGAACTAACTGTTATTCGGTTTGTAGGAGCTTGATTAGCACGATATGGGTATATGAATAAATATATTATTATAGCTTACTTTTAACTGGCTTGCTTAGAAACTGCATAATCTTGTTTTGTTTTTATAATTCGTTATGTTGAATAATATAAATGGCTTTCTAAGTATGATATCACCAAGATCAGCCACAAGAGACCTAGTTTTGGACAGTCCTTCCTAATAATGTGTTACGACAAACAATCTTGAGTTTTTAATATTTAATTTTTGTTTGATTTTATTGCTAGTCTATTATTAACTTATGATGAATTGTACTGTTATTCCATGCTAGTTTCTGCGCATATAGAATAAAATTATTGGAAAATTTGAAAATTCGTGTCAAATATAGCGTGACGAAAGATAGGGAAGGTTAGATAGGGGGATTTGGGTTTCCCTAAAGGGGAATAAAGACACGCACGCTTTATGAATAATACTTACTTGATCGACGCTCAGTGTTTGTCATGTAATGAGAACTTGTTCCACTATAGATACAGATAGAGATAGGAATGTAAAAGTATCAACACAACAGAAATAAGTATCTACGTATCTTACACGTATAATGTATCGATTTATGCAAGGTAATGCAGATTTCAAAGATTACTCGAATAATTTATGTTTGCAAAGATAGCGCTCTCAAACGGCGAAAGAAAACAAAAGAAATCAGACATATTATACCAAAATCCTACTAATATTATAAATGCGAATGTTTGGATGGATGGATGGATGGGTGGATGTTTGTTCCTCTTTCACGCTCTAACCTGTAGACCGATTTGGATGAAATTTGGAATAAATATAGATTGTAATTTGGAATAGGACATAGGTTTTTATCTCGAAAAAATAACGGGAACGGGAAAAAACTGCCACGCGGGCGAAGCTGCGTGTGGCCTCTAGTAAATTATAATTACGACGTGCCAGAGGAAGTCATCCTCTCTGACATGCCCAACATCAACCAGATCAGATCGCCGAGATATTGTGCATGAGGAATCACAATTGTATTTTAAAACCTCAACTGCGCGCAAATTCAACAAAAGCTGGTTCCAAAATGATTAAATTGTTTAAGTCTAAATGGTTTTTACTTTTTTCAGATGGTCGTGAACCTCGCCTTGGTGATTTATCACGCGCTAGACTACACACACTCCGAAGATGAGGAGCGGCTCATCTCACCAGACTTGGAGGGGCTTATCACAGAGATGACGTCATGTGACATCGCGGCAGGTACGTCATCATAATACCAACGGCATTTAATGACGGCTGAGCAAACTCGGAAAGAAACTAAACTTTTTATTTCAAACTAGCTGATCCGGTAAACTTCGTTATCACCAACGTTTTTTTTTATATTATACAGATATATATATATATATACAGATATATTATTTATTTATTTATTTAGATAATTAGAACGGCTAGAGAGCCAATTACACTTATTTCTTATGCACTATGTGAAATCAAAATTAAATAAAAAGAAGCGAAGAAACTTTAAACAATACTAAAAAATTATAGTTAGGAACATTTTTAGATTTTACACTAAAAAGCGTGAAGATTTGTATTGGTACATACCCACATTTTGCAGTAGTTGGTATTCCATACGTGATAGGTTGCAAGCTCAACGTCGCTGGTAACTACTAACTGGTTTTTTCACGATGTTTTCCTTCACCGTTTAAGAGCACTGGTATTGCGCACATACATTTTTTGAACAGGAAAATTCATAGGTGCACGACTGGATTTGAATCGACCTTAGGATCAGAAGGCGGGGTCACTCTCACTAGACTATCTCTAGGTGAGATAAGATGTTTAAAATACTTTCATAATTGCAACAGTAGGTTTATTCAGCAGCTGATCACAATGCAATTACCTCAATCCTCGACTATCCAACAATGGTTGTCGCGACTAAGCTCGGCTCCCATTCAATGGTAGCTAACTTTACGATTAGGTTTCTCCAGTAGCCGAACTTTCACCCTGTCGACCTTATTGTACTGTCACGTCGCAGATTATGAGATCTTTTTACTAAATATACTGTAAATTAGATGGGTTTACTATCAATTTCGTTTGAAAGCACCTCGAAGACTTTTTATGCACAGTATTTGTACCGTAGTAGGTTAAGTACCTTATTTTTTCTTTTAACAAAACTTGGTTTGCACAAACGATGCTTATTTTCTGCCGTCAAGCAGCTTGTTGTGTTCTGCTTTGAAGGGTGTAGGTGCCGGTGAAATTACAGGCACATGAGTCACACACCCTTCAAACCGGAACACAGCAAGCTGCTTGGCGGCAGAAATAGGCATGGTCGAGTTGCGAATCTTTTCCACATTTTCCCACAAGTTTGATCGTTTTCGTCAAATTTACCAGTTAGTTTTCAATAATATCTCACGCTGGGCCTCTGATTGGAGTCGTGCGTACAAACCTGGAGCAAACACGTTTTGCGTAAATCAAACGATTCCAACTCTATTAATTTTAAATTGATAACGTTTTCTATAAAATGGCGGTGTGCCAGCACACCGAGAAACGAACCACGCTATCTAAATATAAATAACTCAAAGGTGACTGACTGACTGACATAGTGATCTATTAACGCACAGCCCAAACCACTGGACGGATCGGGCTAAAATTTGGCATGCAGGTAGATGTTATGAAGTAGGCATCCGCTAAGAACGGATTTTGATTAATTCTACCCCCAAGGGGATAAAATAAAAGTTAGTATGAAACTTTGTCAATTTTAAGCCGATCGGGCTGAGACTTTGCATGCATAAAGCTACTATGATTTTATCCCGAAAAAATAACGGGAACGGCGAAAAAACTGCCACGCAGGCGAAGCTGCAAGTTGCCGCTAGTTTTGTATATTTTTTGATGTGACTTGCTGATGGGCCACTGGATGTCAAGTGGTTACCATCTCATGAGTATTACTAAGCATCGTGTTGCAAGTTACATTCGTTTCAACCTGAGGCATACAGGTATTAACCCCTAAGTGCCTGTAATTCCATCGGCACCCACACTCTTCAAACCGGAACACAGCAAGTTTGCTTAGTAGTCAAAATTAGTATGGTGGTAGTACTTTCCCGGACAAGCCTTTCACCAAGTGCTCTACTACTACTAGTTCTAGTTGGGAAATGCTTTGAAACCCATATTTTTCAGCAATAGTTTGTCATCCTCCATTATGACACTGTTAAAATAGTGAGAATCCGACTGATGATCATAGGTTTATTAAGACAATACGATTATACACAGAATTGCTAAATTTAAAATCTATCTATATATTCTATGCCAATTATAAGAATCTTTGTCCTGACTGACTGACATAATAGACAACGTACAGCCTATGCCAGTGGTCGTATTAGAGAATTGAAATTTTGAGGGTATATTTATCTTGCTGTGTAGTGAGGCTTCGATCAATTAAATTTTCGTATGGACCTTCCATACGAAAATTTCCAAAAATTGCATGGTCACTGACTTTATTAAAATGGTTGGTAGACAAATAATATTTCGAAATAGTGACCAAGTAGGAAAATACCTAAAAAAGAAGTGGTATGAAAAAGAAAGTAATAATTTTATGAACACAAGCCACACAACCAATGTTAATTTATTTCTATACTGATGTCAATTTCAATGCCAGTAAACACTCAGAACTTAATTATATCTGACCTGGATTCGAACCAGCACCACAAAGACGTACACGTGTTAGATAATGTAATGAAGGAAAGTTCTCTTCCCTCAGTTCCCACAAGAGTTAATGATGATACAACGAGTGTAGTGGTTTTAGAATTAATTTAATTTGAAATAGTAATGGTGTTTGCCTTCAAAATCAAAATCGTAAAATTTATTTTGTAGAATCACCAGGGTTCTCCTTCTTTTGTTCATAATTGCATCTGTTCGTCTTTCGAAAGACAATTTTGCCAATGTTAAGTGGACAAATAAATAGATTTTAGTCAAGACGAGTCGGTAAAAAAAGTAAAGTCGTCTGTCATTGGTTTTGAAGAAAAGATGGCGTTTCTCTTCAAAACCTAATGAATTATCGTTCAAACCATAATTCTAGTTCAAATCATGTTGTATGATTTAACACAGCAAGTCAAAATTTTTCTGAGAATGCTTCGTAGAGAAGCGAAACACGTGTCGATATCTTAGGATTGAAGTGCGGAATAGTACTATATATTAAATCGTCTGTTTTATAATATTACAATGGACAAAATCACGCCTGTAAGTAGGTAATTATGGTTAAATGCCACAGAAATAGTAACACATAACACGGTGATTCCAAAGTGACAGAAAAAGAATCCAAACTTTGATCGTAGGTATCTCTTAAAACATCTGGAAAAGCTGACATGTCCCGAACTCGCTTGCAATTCGACAATATCAAAAACTGGTGCTAAAAACCAGCTGAGCTGAGGCGGAAACAGAACCGTTGCGTTTCTTCCGCTCCGGAATGTGATGGGAAATAGACGATTCTAGATTTTTCCCGCAATTGTATTCGGATCTACGGAGTATACAACATATAACTCGCGACGATACAAAGTCAGTTTGCTTTTCGTGTTGGCATTTGTCTTTTCGCCTTGTCTTGTTTCTTGGTCACCACTTTCTTGATGATGCGTTATTGATTGAGTTGAGTCAGGGTAAACGATCATGTGGCCAATAGTGAGATTATTATTGCGTGGACCAATCTATACCAATTATAAGAACCTTTGTACTGACCAACCGATTGATACTATAGACAACGCAATGCCTAAACCACTGATCGTAGAGACTTAAAATTTTCAGCGTATATTCGTCTTGGTGCGTTGAGGTGTTACTAAGAAAGGAATTTCAGAAATTCAACGCCTGAACGTGCAGCGAGAGTTGCAGTTTGTACATAAACATGTTTACGCGCGTGTTAAGCTCGTCTATACTAATATTTTACAGAGGAAAGATTTGATTGTTTGTTTGTTTGCATTGAATAGGCTTCAAAACTACTGGACCGATTTGAAAAATTCTTTCACCGTTGGGAAGCTACACTATCGCCGGGTGACATAGGCTATATTATATTTTCAAAAAAATTAGGGTTCCTTACTAAAACCCATGCGAAGCCGGAACGCGCTGCTAGTATTTAATAATTTAAGAAACTGTAACTTAACTAAAAAGGTGGTATGTGCAAGAATGTGTTTAACCATGGCAAAACAAAAGCATTTCTTTTTTTGGAAAATAATTAAATAGAGTCAAAAAAGACATTTACATAGTTTAAAATAGAGAAGTAGGAATATTATTGTGTGTGTTTTCCATTGACAACATTCAAAGCTTATTCAAAGCTCATGGTTTACCTTATGCTAGAGAGTATTTCCTTACTCGATGGCCACTTATCCAACGGGATTGTTATCGAATTCAATTTGCAAGTTATTCAACTACATCTACTACAAAGTGGTCATTTATTCTCACTTTCTACAAACATTGTCGCAAGTTCTCCCATTGCATGTTCTTGCATTACTAGACAGGGTGTCTACTGACGCTGACATTTAAGAATCTCCCGGAGAAAACATCAACTCTGCGGTGAGATTACGCTTCAACTCATAATTTAATTTTTTTTTTAATGAAATCAATGATCAAATTCTGGGTACCTATATATTATTTCTTGCTTCTAGTGGTGCGGTGATTCCATCTACTCCCAAAAACGAAGTCAAGTTAGAACAATACTTAAAACTACCAAGCCTAATAGGGGTATTAAGGGTAATAAGTATAAATGTGGAAGTTTGGATGTTTGATCTTTGATTTTTCGTGCTTCACGTGCGCACTTATTACAAGACTGATTTGGATGAAACTTAATAAATAGATAAAGTTCGTGATCTACATAAAATGTAAAAAGTACTTTTTATTTAAGTACCACAGAAAATCTACGAGATTTAAATACAGTTGAAATTATATTTCTGAAAATTCCAAATATTCGATACACAATCCCACCACGTATATTGATGTTTGCTCCTGGCTTTACCTGGCTTCATCGGCTTAACCTTTGAACTCTCTATAACAGATATAAACAGCTCACAATGCAGTGAGATCATTCGTTCCGGTCGTCTTTCACCTCCTTTCCCAACTCTCACGAACTAGCTCAATCTAAATTATCTTGTCATATTTTCTACTTTTCCTTCGAGATGTTTTTGCACCCGCGTTTATTCATAGACTGCGTATAAACGCATGGAGCCACAGTTACTGACCTTCCCAACTAAATAAATCTGTGAACTACAATTATATGTGAGTACAATTATACGGTAATTTATCTTACTGTCCATTAACTCAAATATTACTCAATCCGTTTAAATGACTTTATTTATAAAAAAACGAGTGTGCTTTAGACCACACGACTGAAGTAAAACTGAAATTACACAACAAAACTTAAAACAGGCAACTCCAGAAAACTATCAAAATGATTTTGCTTCCAAAGATTAAAAAAAGGTAATCTTTTATTTTCTTGTTTTTTCTGTGAATCACATAGAACTGATACGCATTTAAAATTCAAAGTAACACCCAATGAGGAGTGAGAGACAGCCTATGTTTGTTTTCGTGCTTGGCCTAAAACTAAAATTAACCCGGCGAGGATGTGGTAGGGTCAATTTGACCCTGCTCATTTTGTTTGGTCTGCATTTTTTTTCCTGCAGTTGCACGCTGTCTAACTTTTCAGTAGCTGTAATCATTGAATTACCCTCCCCTCTACGCACCTTCACTTAGTCGGAACCCGGATTACCCGGATGTGCAAAGAGGTAGACTTGCGCAAACGCAGTTTTGGTGTAAGAAGTCCGATACATGTATTTTTTGCCAAGAAATACGTTTGATCTCTTAGATAGCGACGGCAATAAGTGATTGCATGCAAGAGTATGTAGTCAAAGCCACCGGTTACTACAGCTTCCTCGATACGGAGAATTTCCTACAAGCTACGTAAAGACCAGGGCGCGCTGGTGACGAATTTATTGCCTTTTAATCGTTCGCAGCGGGAAACATACTGTTTTACATTTCTGGTATAATCATTATCATCCACAGCTAGACTTCACTCGCTTTGGATTTTGACATATGAAGTTTTTCGTATAAGTACTGATGTGGTCCTAAGTGGCTAAGTGATAACCTGATCTGATCATTATCATCAGCTTGAAGAAGTCCACTACCGGACAGAACAAAACTGTTTTTTTTTGCAAACGTGTAATGGATACGTTTCCAAGAAAAACTGCTTTGAACTGCTTTTCAATCCACCAATTTTCCGCGATCTTAGCAACGTCATCAGTGTATCGAGTGGGAGGGCGACTTGCGCTTTGTCTTTAATTTTTACACAGTTTCTTTTAAAATGATCGTATAGCAAAAGTATTAGCAATATTAGACCATAGATTACTACGAAATAAGGTTAATAGTTGATCGATCGACCCTGGTCGGATAACCACATCTCGGCCAACGATTTCGATCATGAAGTTCAGGGTATATCGATTCATTCGACATGTACCCTCAGCATCAGTAAGGAAAATTCATATTCTCTACCAATCTGTACCAATTATAAGAAGCTTTGATGATTTTATGACTGATATTATACATTACACACACATTATTATGCACAGAAAACTACCCAAAACACGCGGAATAATTATTTGCAAATCGTGCAAACATTTATCCCAAGGCGAGAATCGAACCCGCAACCTCCTGCGTTGCAAGCGAAGATTCGCCCGCCGCGCCACATCTATCGTCAGTTGCTTTATTATGTATGCCGCGCAATGGAGTTCAAATGTCACAATGTCAAATTTATCGTGCTATTGCTGGGAACTTCGGTCGATATACTTGTATCGCCAAACTGATTTTGTCTATTGGATTTTATCTACACCTGCTAGCATAAAACTATTACTTTGTCAAACAATTTCCTTGCTGACAGCTTTTCGATAAATTCGGTAAGACTTCTTGAATTTATCAACTTAGCGTTTAATTAAGTTTCATGCTACCAATCTCGATAAATTACGATAAAACCCAGTTTTATCGAGAATTTATGTCAAATTTTATCTATCGATAGATTAATACTTGTGGTGATATATAGACCCTATTATGTTGAGCATTTATGTTTATTACTACCTCATAGTGACTACCTCGAAACGGTCTCTCCACATCCACCTCTACGTCAGAAACTGGTGCTAAGATTAAAACCTTGTTTATGGCCGTGGGCGACCGATTGGGATCCCATCAAAAGTATCGATCGCACCGAGAGAATACCGGTCAGTGGGTCGCATCCGACAGGTGAATCAGCCGCGATCACAATGGTAGATATTATGATGCTCTGGCGGGTGCCATTGTTTGGAGATTTTTGTTTATTTTGGCCGGAGTCGCTCGCACGATGACACTATCGTCTTCATCTGACGTTTGTTGATCGATATTACTCGTTTGGATTCGAGGTCAACGCGAGATCTGATTACTTGTAGTTTACGCTCATAGCCGACTGTAGCTTAGTTGTTTCTTAGTTTATTCGTTTTTATAGTGCTTACCTGCACTTAAGGAAATCACAAAGATTTTATATCATCCCAAAAATTATTTCCTCGAGTGGGATTTGAACCCACGATCTTCCTCTTGATACAGGGATGCGATAACCAACTTTGCTATCGAGGATTCAAATGACTCGACGAAAATAAGATTTGGAATTTTTTCATACGGTACTGTAGCGACCGTGGATCCATCTACAAGCTTGACGCTATTCTATCAAAGCCTGCTCGATAAAAAAAAAGTTCGATAAAGTTGGTTATCGCATCCCCGTATCAAGGAGAAGGTCGTAGTTGTTTCTATTCTAATAAAATACCGGCCAAGTGCGAGTCGGACTCGCGCACGAAGGTTTCCGTACCATTATCATATACTAATATTTTAAAGAGGAAAGATTTAATTGTTTGTTTGTTTGCATTGAATAGGCTCGGAAACTACTGGATGAATTTGAAAAACTCTTTCACCGTTGGGAAGCTACACTATCCCTGGGTGACATAGGCTATATTATATTTAGAAAAAAATTAGAAATCCTTACTAAAACCCGTGCGCAGCTGGGACGAACTGAATCAAATGTTTTCTCTTTATAATATTGGTATAGATACTCTGTCTTTTTCGTGTCACATCTTTACTCGTGCGTTTTTAAATTCAATGGAGTTACCTACTTCTGGATAAGTGTGAAGGAAGGAAAGGTCATGTCGTGTCAGTCACGACCGATTTTTAAGAGATTTCTGTTACGAAGATAACCGGTGGTTAGTGGTAGTGACCCGGCCTTCTGATCGTAAGGTCGTGGGTTCGTTTCTAGGGCTTTTCTGTTCGAAAAATTTATGTGCGTAATGAGTGTGCTCTTAAACTGTGAAAGAAAAATCGTGAGGAAACCAATTAGTATTCTAGTAGCGGTAATGGGCTTGCAACCTGTCACGTATGGAATACCAACTACTGCAAATTGTGGGTATGTATCAAATGTATTATTTGGACGTACCTCTGACTACCCCCATTAGTCACCGAATTATAATAATTTAATACTGGACAATCCACACAGCATCATCTAGCCCCAAGCTAAGCAGAGCTTGTGTCATGGGTACTACGGTCGTCAAGAATCTCGACTAGCTACTTGGTCCTAAAATCGGAGGGGATATCTACCGTGCTTTGGGATTAAAGCCGTGATGCTCTTTTTTCTATTCTATTCTATTCTATTCCATATCGCAGGATCGAAGTGTTCTGTTATTTTATGGTATTCTGTCCTGTCATCAATCACTTACGTAGATTGATGGACGTGGCGCGACCACGATCACTGTCAGGTTAATCGACCTTCGTACGGTTATATCCGATGTATTTCGAAACAAGATATAGTTTTCGTCCAACCCCATCTATCTTGCTCATGTTTCTAATACCTAACTTTTGTATTCATATTGGCACTAAATCTGTATACCAATTATATAATCTGAACCCAAATTGACCTTTTTATTGTTAAATATCAGTTTGTGTAAATTGTTTTCTTAAACCGATTACTGTTAACGGTAATTTTATTCAATACTAGCTCTCCGTCCTGACTTCGCATGATATTTTGTGGGGATATAATATCTTTTTTGAAAATATAATATGTTACCCGGGGATTGTGTAGCTTCCCAACGGTGAAAGAATTTTTCAAATCGGTCCAGTAGTTTCGGAGTAGGCTCCGAAACTATTCAATGCTAGGCTATTCAATGCAAAGAAACAAACAAACAATCAAATCTTTCTTTTTTATAATATTACTAGCGGCTTAAGTAAGGATCCCTATTTTTTTTGAGAATATAATATAGCCTATGTCACCCGGGCATAGCGTATAGCTTCCTAACGCTGAAAGAATTTTTCAAATCGGTAGGTACAGTAGTTTTGGAGCCTATTCAATGCAATCATACAAACAAACAATCAAATTTTTCCTCTTTATAATATTAGTATATGTTACGTATCTACCTAGCCTCGTACGGAACGCAACTGTCATCGACTGACAGTTGATAACCGACAGGCATGACAGTCGAGTTCCCGCCGATTGGGTTGAAAAAGATTATGGAGATTACGTACGTACGTGTCCTACGGTGTAAAAGTAAAGTAATCAGTTCCTACTTTTTATAATTAAGAATAAACAGTGCATACAGTATATTTACTACGTGTAATTATTTCTACATACATAACAGATTGGCGCAGCCGAAAGTGAGTGAATCGACGCAGAGAGTAACGAGTAAACGCCCATGTGCTTTCCTTACATACCTTACATTCCATGTAGATCCAAGGGCGTCCATATATCCTGTGATGATTGCCCGCTTCACAAAATCCTTTTCCTTTTACCAAAATGGAAGGCCAGCTAGGAACCTTGATGCTGGAAATGGTGGAAACGCTAAAAGGTTTGCAAAGCCAACAGGCCAGTCTACAACAGGCACTAGTGAGCCAAGCAAATACCTCGAAAAATAGTATTGGAGGGATTCAGCTCCAAGCATATGATGAAACAAATGAATCCTTTGATAGTTACATACAAAGATTGCAAAATTACATTAATCTCAAAGATGTTACAAATCCAACTACAAAGACTCAAATATTCCTCAATTGCATTGGGCCTAAGTACTATCAAGTATTGAAAAACATCACAGCACCAGATTCACCAGAATTGAAAACATATGAGGACTTGGTAAAGATTTTAAAAAACCACATAGCTCCTGAACCTGGTGAAATTGCACAACAACATAGATTCTGCCTACGAGCACAAAATGAGCATGAATCTATTGTCAATTATGTGGCAGGCTTGAAAGAAATAGGAGGAAAGTGTAATTTCGTATGCACACACTGCTCTAAGTCCACATTTGATACACATTTACGTGTACAATTTGTTCGAGGCCTCCGTTGCACGGAGACAAAAGAGAAACTACTGCAAGAATCCCCAACCACAAAGTTTGATGACATTGTCAAGACTGCTTTGGCAATAGAAACATCTAAGCTGGAAAGTAAAGCAATGGGACCAGATGGGGTGAGCAACATAAATAAAATATCAGTAAAGAAAAATACATACAATAAAAATCTATCCAACAAAAATGCAAATGCAGGTGGGAAACAAGAAATACAATGTTACCGATGTGGAAAAATGAATCACAAAGCTATAGAGTGCAAGCTAAGTTGGGAGAAATTATATTGTAAGAAATGCAATAAGAAAGGGCATGTGCAGTCAGTTTGTTTCAGTGAGATGAAACAGCTGGGAATTCAAGAAGAATTTGAAGCATCAGAGGAGGAAATATTTGAGATACACAAAATACAAATAAATAATAATAATGAGAAATTCACACTCAAATTACAACTGCAGGGCAGAGTACATACCTGGGAATTAGATACTGGAGCAGCAGTAACTACATGTTCAGAAGAATATTACAACATCTACTTCAAAGACTTGCAACTTAAAAATACAAAGATAAAACTAAAAACTTACACTGGAGAAATTATACAACCCATTGGGACATGTACAACTACAATAAAATACAAAAACAAAGAAGTTAAGGGAAGGCTATTTGTGATTAAAAGAAATGTTGACCCAGTAATAGGAAGAGAATGGATAAGGGAACTAAACCTAAATTTTCAACTAAATAAAATAGAAACTGTGGAAACACTTACAGAAGAGCAATATAAAAGGAGTCTTACAAAGTTATTAGAAGAATATGAAGATTTATTTTTAGAAGAAATAGGGGAAATACAGGACTACCAAGTATCATTTGCATTGAATGAAAATGTTATTCCAGTGTTTTTGAAACCAAGGCCAGTACCTTTTGCACTGAAAGAAAAGGTAGAAAAAGAAATTGATCGATTGGAGCAGCAAGGAATCATAGAAAAAGTCACATATTCAAAGTGGGGTACCCCAGTCGTGCCAGTAGTGAAACCAAATGGGAGTGTTCGATTATGTGCAGATTACAGATCCACATTGAATAAAAACCTGCAGAATGATAACTATCCCATTCCAAGAATCGAAGAAATATTTGCAAAACTTAGTGGTGGTAAGTACTTCTGTACTTTGGATATCAGTCAAGCATACCTGCACATGAAAGCGGATGCAGATACTGCTGCAATGCAAGCAATTAGCACGTGTAAAGGTACTTACAAGGTACATCGATTAATGTTTGGTGTAAAAATAGCCCCAAATCAATGGCAAAGGTACATGGATCAAACACTCT
Organism: Electrophaes corylata; assembly: GCA_947095575.1. Classification (NCBI taxonomy): domain Eukaryota; kingdom Metazoa; phylum Arthropoda; class Insecta; order Lepidoptera; family Geometridae; genus Electrophaes; species Electrophaes corylata. The sequence goes on along the minus strand of OX352700.1, from coordinate 12,628,017 downwards.
CTGGAATGACAGGTACGGCATGTTTTTTTGATGATATTGCACTGCAAGGAAGTTCATATACAGAACTACTAGGAAGAATAAAGCAAATTTTTCAAAAGTTACGTGAATGTGGATTACATTTAAATAAAAAGAAGTGCCAATTTTTTCAAAAATCTGTAACATACTTGGGACATACAATCAATGAACAAGGGCTACATCCAACTCAAGATAAAGTCAAGGATATAGTTAATAGCCCAAGACCAACTGATATTTCTGCACTACGTACATTCCTGGGCATGGTTAATTATTACCAACAATTCATACCTAATATGGCATCTAAATTGAACCCACTATACCAACTTCTACAGAAAAATACCAAGTTTGTATGGTCAAAGGAGTGTCAGGACTCATTTGTAACATTGAAGAAGGAAATATGTAGTGAAAAAGTATTAACTCCATTTCAGGTAGACTTGCCTGTTACACTGGCTACAGATGCATCTCCTACTGGGTATGGAGCTGTTTTATCACATGTTATGCCAAATGGTACAGAGAGACCCATAGCTTTTGCTTCCAAATCCTTATCAAAAGCAGAAAAAGGTTACAGTCAACTTGATAAAGAAGCAGCCGCATTAATATGGGGATTGAAGAAGTTTTTTCAATATTGCTATGAAAGGAAGATTACATTGGTCATAGACAACCAACCCTTATCAAGAATATTACACCCAGAGAAGGCACTACCTAATACAACGGCTATAAGATTAATACATTATGCAAATTTTTTAGCAGGATTTAATTATGAAATTAAATTAAAAAAAACTACTGAACACGCAAATGCAGACTATTTTTCAAGACTGGGATCTACAAATGAGGATATAGAGAAACTTACAAATGATGATGTATACTACTTAAATCAAATATCTATGATGCCCGTTACCATGAAGGAAATAAGGCAAGCTACAGTAAAAGATATGGAATTACGAAAATTATTTCATGAAATTCAATCAGGAACAGGGAACACTGCAAGACTTCATGAATATTCATTACAAGACAACTGTATTTTTTATGGAAATAGAATAATAATACCAAAAGATCTACAACCACAACTACTTCAAGAATTACACACAGCCCATACTGGAATTGTTAAAATGAAGGCTCTGGCACGGAGCTATATATGGTGGAAGAATATTGATCTAGACATAGAGAGGGTGGTAAGAGAATGCAAAACATGTTGCTTGTTGCAAAAGAATCCCACGAAAGTACAAATACATAGCTGGGAATATCCAAAGGAACCTTGGAGTAGAATTCACATAGATTACGCAGGACCTTTCTTAAACCATTATTTTCTGGTAGTGGTGGATGCTTACACCAAATGGCTAGAAGTGATACCTACTACAACTATCACAGCTACAGCTACAGTCAACATACTCAAAAACTTATTTACTACATTTGGACTACCAATCACAGTGGTGTCAGATAATGGGAGACAATTCAGGTCTGAAGAAATGATGAGATTTTTAAATGAACATGGAGTACAGTCAAAATTTACAGCACCATTCCATCCTGCTACAAATGGGCAGGCAGAAAGATATGTACAAACTTTTAAAAGCAAACTGAAGAGCATGCAACATGAAAATGGTACTTTACATGATAAACTTGCCAGATTTCTGATGATGTACCGGAAAACGCCTAACAGCGCTACAGGACTTAGTCCGGCGGAATTAATGTTCAAAAGGTTGTACAGAACAAAAATTGATTTAGTAAAAAGAGATGCAACAGCAGAGATAGAGATGAAGCAAAATAGTGAGAATTTAATACAAAGTAAAGAGTTTGAGGAAGGAGAGAAAGTACAGATAAGATTTTACGACAGTAATAAATGGAGATTTGGAATGATAGTAAGTAGAAAAGGAAAACTACACTACGAAGTAAATGTTGATGGCCGGATACATGTTCGACACACTGACCAAATAAGAAAGACTTTTTGTGATGGTAAGAATGAATGTAATATACCGTTACAAACGCCTATACTCACAAGTGATGTACCAGTCACTGTTAAAGTAACAGGAGTTCCAGAGATAGAACAACCAGCAACACCCCGACGGAAGTCATTAGCTACCATACCGGACAAAGCACCTACTCTACCTGAGATCGATGAACCAACTTCAGAAATGAGTTCTGCTATGCCTATCGTTGGGGAAATACCACCGCCCACAGTAGAACCTGTTCGCCGTAGCACTAGAGTACGAAGACCTCCTGATAAACTATGTCTATAATATAAGTTAACCAACGAAGTTACAACGAGGGAGAGTGTTACGTATCTACCTAGCCTCGTACGGAACGCAACTGTCATCGACTGACAGTTGATAACCGACAGGCATGACAGTCGAGTTCCCGCCGATTGGGTTGAAAAAGATTATGGAGATTACGTACGTACGTGTCCTACGGTGTAAAAGTAAAGTAATCAGTTCCTACTTTTTATAATTAAGAATAAACAGTGCATACAGTATATTTACTACGTGTAATTATTTCTACATACATAACAGTATAGATAATTAACACATTAAAAATATCGTGGTAAAGTAAAACATCGGCAGAAAAACACTTAATATTTTAGCAGTGGCGATGGACTTGCAACCTGTCACGTATCGAATACCAACTACTGTAAAATGTGGGTATGACCAAATGTTATATCTGGACGTACCCCTGACTATCCCTCTTAGACATCCTTGAAGAACCTGAAAAGATATCTACCGTGTTTTACGATTAAATTTGTGATACTATTTATTTTATTTATAACACATTAAACCATTGTATGAATGGAAAAAGGTTTCCGTGATATCGTAAAACTTGATGATTTATTTTAGAATCGACGCTCGATAGTAATATAAGTCCTCTTTAACTTGACAGAACTCATAAACATAATAAAAGAAACGTTTATAATACCCACTTATGCTACATAGTTTCCTATTTCTCAGACCTCATAATTTTCCCGAAAATTTATCGGTTCAACACAAATGTCATACGGCCTAAATTTAGGAATGTATCACAATATTGTAGGTGCTTCGTGGGTGGACTTGTCTTATCAAAATACGAATACACCAACATGCAAAGTCGGTTATTTATGGGTTATTGTCTAGCCGATTTGATTCTGACACTTGCCGGTTTTGTCAACGAGATCATTATTGTAAACTAGCTTTTCCCGTGACATTGGCTGCGTAGACTTTGTTCAGTATTCAATAAAAGTCACAAAGTGGAATGGAGTGGTGTGGTGGAAAAAACAGCTTTTTTTTATAATAATGCTGGACGATCCACACAGCATCATCTAGCCCCAAGCTAAGCAGAGCTTGTGTTATGGGTACTAGATGACTGATATACTTAATACAATACTATATTACTTACATAGATATTTTTTATTATACATAGAAAACACCCAGAACACCTGGAATAAATATTTGCAGATCGTACAAACATTTGCCCGCCGCGCCACATCGGTCGTCAGATTTTTCCACCACATTTTATGACGCTTCGCCAACGGCAGAGATCATCGACGACCGACGTAGGGCGTCGGGCGAATGTCCGCCTGCGACGCAGGAGGTTGCGGGTTCGATTCCCGCCTTGGGATAAATGTTTGCACGACCTGCAAATATTTATTCCGGGTATTCTAGGTATTTTCAATGTATAATAAAAAATATCTATGCATATAATGTATTGTATTATATATCAGTCATCTAGTACCCATAACACAAGCTCTGCTTAGCTTGGGGCTAGATGATGCTGTGTGGATTGTCCAACATTATTATTATTATTACTAACGGGCGCTTGTAGGATATTTAAACCGCATGAGCCATAACAACATAACAAACAGAGATACAAAGTTTTATGTTAATGTCAACTTTGTTCTAGAAATTTGGGTGCGTTCGCAGACTCTACATAGTTCTGTGGGAGGACATGGATTTGTTTGCTTTCGTCTGGTCTTTGCAATGTTAACAGCAATAATTTAGTATCTCTTATAATTATCAGTATCAGTATCTCAATAGCGATCTGAGACATAATGGTGTCTCTATGAAATGAAAGAGATAGATGCATATCAATGACATTATACTAGTAAAAAACGTCCCTGGTGGACGCGTTATTTTTTTTATGTGATTGTTGGAACAAGCAGATGACCCACCTCATGTTAAATGGTTACCATCATTGATAACAAAGCATTGCCTTGCAGATCACGATCGATTAGAACGTGCACTAACACTACTGCTGGTGTTGTCTCATGTGCCTGTAATTTCACCGAGACCCACACCTAAACCGGAACACAGCAAGCTGCTTAGTGGCAAAAGTAGGCACGATGATAGTACTAGTACTACTAAAATTTCTATTCGGTACTGCAACTGTTGCACTTTGAACATCAGGTGGGTCATACATTTTTGTGTATTTAAAAGTTGACTACAAACGTTTGACCGCAATCTCACCCGATGTTCAGGTTGAACCAGACACCGGTAAGGCATTCCATACTCTTTAGGTGTTCGCATTAAATTTTGTTGCCACCTCAGATATATAAACCAACTCAAATGTTCCCATACTATGTTTATGTTAAGCAATTTGTACTTGCCAAAAAGGTATATATTGCTCTGTAACAGTTTTGTATTGCAAGGAACACGTGTGATAATCGTAAAAACTAAGATCATTTCGATTTCAACTACCGATTACGTTAAAGATTTTATCGAGATTGGACCTTAACTGTCAAGTGGTAACCATTAAAGTGCTGAGGGGTCTAAGAGGACAACTTAACCTTGATACTTGAAATTTCACCCATCATGCTTACAATCTAAACCAATTATAAAAATCTTTGTCGTGATTGGCATATAGACAGCACACAGTCTAAACCATTGATCGTAGAGACTTGAAAATTCCAGGTTATTATTGCTTAAAGGTGTACTATGAAAAGAATTTCCGGAACTCAACTCCTAAAAGGGTACGTAGGTGTTGAAGTTTGAATGAAAACAATTTTACAATTTTTTTTTCTAGCGGCCTATTGTTGTACTAGTGTTTTTTTTGGTCTCTATACAAAAAGTAAAAACTCAGAATCCGCCTACAGGAGGTTCCTTGACAGGAAGATTGGTAACCTTCTAGTGCGTTCACCTAGTCGCCTCTCACGATATCTATGGGCGGAAATAATGGGACCCTATAGCCCTATATATAGCCACGAAAAAATCTCGTACTAAACAGGTAGCCAAACCGAGAATAAAAAACCGGCAATAAAGAATTTGACTTTATACCAAGTGGACCATCAAAATTCACTGGAATTAAATTTTAACTGGGTGGTAAGTAAGTACTTGAGCCGAGCCAAACGTTGGCTCATTATTAGGTTCTCTAAAAAGCAGCGGCCGTCATATAACCATTGTCATCGTTACGATGTAAAAGTTACCAACCGCATTCCTTACGTAGTTGTTTAAAAATCCACTGGATGTTCTGACTTAGTTCAAAAATGCTGTAACCAAGGAGACATCCTTCATTATCTTCCAAATATTTGGTAACATATTTGTTATTTTTGATAAAAACTTGTCTTTAGTAAGATCGCTCAAAAGAAATCATAAATAAATGTTTGCGGAAATTTTGACACAACATGATCTAGCCCCAAGCTAAGCAAAGCTTATACTGCTAACCAGCTAATAACTGATATACGTAATTTTTGTAAATACATTACTTAGGTTTAAAACACAATGTAACACCCAGAAAGAGAATAAGCATCTATGTTCATCGCATGCTCGGTGGGGGTCAAACCCACCAACAGCGCAGAAATCATAGCTACTACTGAGTTGTGAGGCTAGTCTAAATGTTAGTCCAGATGACAGAAAGTTTTAAAGCTAGAAAATAATCGTGACTTTTACCCTCAAAGCTATCTTCTACAATCCCTTTTATCTTGAGACCGGTTTATTGCGGTAGCCGTTTTTAGAAAACTTTTGGAATTTATAAAAATGTTACTGTAGAATAATTCTCGAAACTTTGATATAATTACTGGCCAATTTTTAAATAAAGGCCAATATAAAACAACTTTGCTGACCTAATATAAAACAACTATGCTGGTCTAAATGCGGATGCAAGAACACATTTAGCTTGTACTGTAAGCCGAAACTCCATCGTTGATCCTAAATAAATAAAGAAATTTACAAGATACCCTACTGAGAAATAAACTCCTAAAATTCAACCCCTATAAGAATGCAGCGGGGTTGAAATTTGTATGAATATAGCTTTACTCGAGTAGCATGAGAAAAACACACACGCGTCCTATATCTGTAAAAGTTTGAGTTGACTTTATTAATAACACCGAAATTTTATTGCAAACAGCTTTGAGGAAACTGCCAGCAAAGCTTATGTACTTCATTACGCAATACCCAAGTTAGATTTATAACTAGTATATAGTAGGTTAGGTATTATTTGTTTATCTTCGGCTACTGGATTTATTTTTAGTAGCGTATAGCATCTTAGAAAGTAGCTTTGGCAGAACCTATTATGTAGTTCCTAAAACTTTTAATATTAAAATGTAGTCTTTGAACTTGTGTCTACACTTATAAGACATTCTTGAATTGCTCAAAAAAAGATCTAAAAGAATCTTAGACAACCTTTAGACTTACTTACCCAGTACTTAGAGTTCCGAAGGGGCTGTGTTGCCTGGCACAAAGGGCCTAGCCCCTATATACCAGGCAACACAGCGGCTCTTGACCCGTTCGAACATAAAACTATGGCATATTTTGAAGAAATACATCGCTATAATGTAAACCACAACATTAAACCGTTTGTCGAGTAAAAATAGAATAAAAATACCCTGAGTTAAGATACAACTGTTACTGAACTTTTGTATTCACAGTTTTAGGGAAACTGTTTCTTTATAAGCTCTATAAAACTTTACTTATGTTTTTTTAATTTATCCAGATCTTGCATCTCTTTTGTTTTATCACTCGCTGCGATACAGAAGTCGTTAGTTATAAGTGAACCTGTCGAAAGTGACTTCATACCATGCCAATGTAGATCACTGCATCATTTCGTGTGGCATTTACACAGTTTCCTTCTAAGCTGAGATCATGGAGAAAGTCCGGCGCCAGCTCGCTGTAGACAATATGCTTGACAATGCAATAAATTGTTATTAATACCTCATGCGTTTTGTGCTCATGGCTTTTAAGGCTTTGTGTTACTTGATAGTGATAGAGTGGGTTTATGGTAACTTGCTGATGGAGAGCAAACGGTCAAGTTTTAGTATAAATTGCTTTGTATTGCTGCTACACGCACTAGTTTAATCAAATTCTGAATGTGATGTTTCTACTCTGTTTGAATGTTATACTATAATACAAGTATGTTTAAAAAAAACGTGTACACGTATTTTTTGTATCTGGTTACCGTAATACGAGCTATGCTTACTTTGGGGCTAGATTAAAAGTATCCAAAAGTATAGGATTATGGAAGCTGAGTGGGTAGTGCCTACTACGCTTGGTTGAAAGGCTGTTCGTGTGAATTGGATCGTTGTCTTTGCTTCCTTCGCGCAAAATCTAAACTTTCATCGATAAATAATTAATTAGCATGCTCATTATAGTATCCTATCGTCAGGTTGTCTCTGATATCCTTTCTTTGTCAGCTATGAATAAAAGATTACGAGAAACTTTGTATTACCTACAAATTAGTAGTTTACTTAATTTAAATTTGTTTTAAAGCACCGGTGATCCTAAGTTTTTTAGATCCTAATGCTGTTGGTTTGAATCTGGTCGTGCACCAATGGATTTTTCCATTATAAGTACTTACGATACTGTAGAAACCTAACAGTGGCTAACAGTAGTGTTTAAAAAAATACCATTTGCTGCACGGCCAGATTGGAACACACTACTTTGACCTCAGGTGTCATTGCTACCTACCACTAAAACTAAAGCTCACAATTTTTTTTTATACATCACTTGCTGATGAAACAAGCAGATGGCCCACCTGTCACTTACATACAAATGACACTATGAAAAGATAAACACTTACATAAAAATTCATCTGATATTGGTTGCTATAATTATTTGCATATTGTACTTTTACTATTTAAGGCAGTAGAACATGACCTGGGGTATAAGTTCAATAGTTTACCACTTTCTTCACACTTTTTATGAATATTTTCATTTATTCATAATTTCTATTTAATTTACGGTCACGGTTGTCTTTGCACGCAGAGTCAGCACGCAACACGCACCATGGGAAGCCCTCGCCATACACAATACAGCTATGGTCACATTTGTCTCCCATGAGAACGATCTCTACTTATTTAAATACGTTTCCTTCCGTTTTATTATTCTACTAATGTTTTGTTTATAGGGTTCCGTATCCAAAGGGTAAAACGGGACCCTATTACTAAGACTCCACTGTTTGTCTGTCTGTCTGTCCGTCCATCTGTCATCAGGCTGTATCTCATGAACCGTGATAGAGAGTTGAAATTTTCACAGATGATGTATTTGATACCGCTATAACAACAAATACTAAAAAACAGAGTAAAATAAATATTTAAGGGGGCTTACCTACAACAAACGTGATTTTTTTTGCGGTTTTTACTATAGATAATGGTACGGAACCTTTAGTGCGCGAGTCCAACAGGCACTTGATCGGTTTTTACTATTACTTTTTCCGTTCTTTTTAAAATAGTTTAAAATATCATGTTTAAAGTATCCTTTTCTACGGTGTTTTTTTTAAATCGTATTGTATTCAAGTTTATTTATCATCGTATTATAAACAAAGTACCAGGGAATCATAACTGAGTCACAGTAATCCAGGCATCGGTTTCGCAACGGTTCACGATGCTTTGTCGTCGGCAGCGCCTGCGATCAGATTTATATGACGCGAGAGTGCCCGGCGCCAACGTTTCGTCGCCTAATCCTATTAGCCTTTGCTTCTGATGTCACAATAGGCTTACGTTTTGAATTGAGATTTAATCCATCATCGTAACCCAGTGAATACTAGGAACTGTTGGTTTCCTTATAAAAGCTTGGCGTTACAAAAGAATATGGTTGGGATCGCGGGTAGTGAAAGCTCAACATAGTATTTCCTATAAAATTATGGTTAGGAAGAAAATGAACAAAAATCCTTTTAAAAAAAACTATATTGGCTGTTTATAATTTTTCAATTAACTATCTTGCGTTATAAAGTTAGAAAACTTAAAATAGGTAATTAAAAATAACAGTACTTAAAACAAAATCGTTTGTCACCCAGTTTTGCGATGTGTTAAATATTATAAAATGTCTATTTATTTAATAAACATTAGTACTTATTATATATTTATGAAATTCACTACTATAACGGTGGTCTTTCGTGTCGGTCCGCTGATGGTCAGTATGCTACCTTAAGGTATATATACTTATCGCTACCCTCTTTATTTCCAGAAGAAGATGAGGAATGCGGGGTACTGTCAGAAGGCTCCATGTCTTCTGAAGGAGGGAGAGCAGACACAGATGACGAGGGTATCGAGCGAGACTCGGAACCAGCGCCAAGAAGAAGGCGGAGACGGCGGCGATTCATGCTCAGAGATGTAGTAGAGGTAACACAATGAACAGTTAATTATTTAAAACATATAGTAAAAAACGTAGACTCATGATGTAGTAAATTAGCCTGAGGCTAGATGATGCTGTGTGGATTGTAAAGCATTAAAAAAACCTATGTATGGGGTAGTACACACATTTAAGTCACATTTTGTAGTAAGACAGTTTTAAACTGACTATATTTTTTTTTTTTTAAATGTAGCGCAGCCAGTTGGATCAAAGTGCCGTCTTCTTAAACTCTTTCTATTAAACCTGTTGTGTTATTGCCAAACTAACAGCCAATCCCAAAATCCTTCACTTGTCTTGGTCTTTGGAGACACTTTGGTCGGTGCTTTAGTATAGACTTCTTTTTTTAATATAACACACATAACTAGTACCTTGATTATTAAAAATAAAGGGCCACATACCTACTCTACTTAGCCACTTACGGACTAGAGCTTGTGTGAAAGCTTTCAAAATTTCTTGATCAATCGTTATCGCGTTGTACCGTACTTACGTAGCGATAGTCTTAATTTAAAACTGGAGAGCATAAGGCACACTCATCTTCAGTTTATTTAATAGCTCCTCGAGCCCATAACTGATAAAACTTTCGTCCACCTGTACCGCTTTCACTTGTAAACGATCCTTATCCATTCATGGAAATTGGGTACTTTGGGCTTACTCGTTTAGGAGTCGTTGTGATTGGGCGGCTTTTTGTTTACCAAAAAGTCTTGGAGAAGTACTTACTAGTATAAAAGTTTTTTTTATTTATTTATTTATATATAGTGAACATAGTACATATGAGTGATAACAAAAAGTGAACACTGGAAACTACATAAAGTTAACACTGTGTCGCAGCTTCCAGTCAAGTATTTGTATTAGCACGTAGAGACAGAATAAAGTATTTGTATTCACCACACAAATGTTTATCCTGAATCTACAGCGTAGAAGGCAAAGATTTTTTTTTACTACTTGCTAGTAGTTCAGAGCGTGGTGGGAGCAACCCCGCTATCTGATCCTAAAGTCGTGGGTTCTATACCGGTCATGCACCAATGGATTTTCTATTGAGTATGTTCTTAGCAACATTATACGCAAATATTTTATTTAGTACCTTATGCCTACGTCAAAACTCTACCTTCTTCCATAGTAAGTAATGGAGAGTCCTATTCTAAATGATGACTATTATAGTATTTTAGTAGTAGTAGAGCTTTTAGTGGAGGACACAAAGTACTACTACCATGCCTATTTCTACCGCCAAGCAGCTTGCTGTGTTCCGGTTTGAAGGGTGTGGGTGCCGTGTAATTACAAGCACACGAGGCTTAACACCTGTATGCCTCAGGTTGATAGACGCAGAGTAGTGCATTGTAAAGGCACGTTTATAATGAGCGTGACCGTGGCAATGCTCTGTTATAGATAATAGTAACCACTTAACATCAGGTCATCCATTAGCAAGTCACATAAAAAAAAACCACAACAAAGCCAACATAGCACCATAAACAACATAAATACCTGCATAAAACAGCTTTAGATACAGATACAAGGCGACTACATTTCATCATAAATGATCTCTCTACATTATTATCACGTCCATAAACGTCCCACAACGACGTATATCGTACAAATTATAAAGCATATCGATTCACTTAACACAAGAGTCACTAATCACTTCCTAATAAGTGATAAAGTGAAAGTAGTCAAGTGCAAGTGTTGCAACGTCATAACACTAAAAGGTGAGAGTGGTGATAGGATGCATTCCATATTAGTAAAGTAAATTATCCGTTTGGATATGTAGGAGGTATAGCTTTTACAATTTTGTTTTAACCATTGGGTTTGATTTTGTTTACCAAAAAAATATGAATAATTATTTTTGTTAGAAACGGAAACCATGATTTTTAGTGTTCCGTACCCAATAAAGGGTAAAACGGGATCTTATTACTAAGACTCCGCTGTCTGTCTATCTGTTTGTCCGTCTGTCATCAGGCTGTATCTCATGAACCGTTGTTGTTGAAAAGAGTTGAAATTTTTACAGATGATGTATTTTTGCCGTTTTTATCATAGATAATGGTACGGAACCCTTCGTGCGCAAATCAAACTCGAATTTGGCCGTTTTTGAGTTTAATTTTTTCCCGATATTAGTATGAATTAAGTTTTCAGATAATTATAATCTTCTCACTTTTTTTTCAAGTCAGTATTCTTTTGTTCAATTTAATAGAATATCATTTTAAATTTAACAACTCAAATTAAAACCTATTCTTAGTAACTACTTACCTTACATTGCGAATACTCTCAACTGTACACACTACAAAGATACTAATTTGGTATTCCAGTAGCAGTAATGAGCTTGCAACTTGTCATCATGGAGTACCAGTACCAAGTATGCAAGCTGCTAGACATAAGTTTTTCTTAAGTCTCCAGGAAGAACAATAAAATGTTGAGCTTTCTTCATCTATTGACTTCTCGCGACCCAAAGAATATCATCGATCCACTGATCTTATGTGAGCTATAGATGTCAGTAACCGGTGTTCACGCAGTCGTATTTAAGCATTATTTTTCATACCTTTTTTATTGCCCAAGTTTACATAGGCAACTTTATAAAGTGGTTGCATTTTCTCAACATGTTTTCTTAGGGGAGTGTCGGGCTAAGTAGGTCACTGGAGCGTGCGGCGGTCGAGAAGCATCAATAATAAAGCTGTGGTTTTTATGCTATGCCTCCTTGTGTGTTGAAGAGTAAGTGGGATGTAATGGTTTGTGGTATACCGACCTATTGTTTGACCAGCGCTCGTTTGTAATATTGTGTTTTTAACTAGAGAGAATATATATTCTGTTTTTTGTGTTCTATACAATTTTTTATCTTAGTCGATAGCAAGTACACAGGATATAGGTATTTTAAATTTATTATAATAATGAAAGAATGAGAGATTTGGCTGACTGACAGCGCACTTATTTTTGCTGCCTACTCTAGAGGTATTTATTATATTTAAAAGATGTATTGCACATTACATTTTCACTACGACTGCTTAAACTTTGTGTCTCATGTAATTTTGGTAAAATACTTACAAAACGGGTGAACTATAAACCATAATTGTAAATTGAAAAAATATTTTGTTTCCAAATACAACATTTCTTTAAACTGTTGTGTCTTTTTCTTGTCTTTTATTTATTGCACCTAAAAATACAAATTGAGAGTTTTGTTTTTCAATGGAGGAACTATGGAGGATTTTTTTGGGTAGAGGCATATGCCCAGCATTCAAAATCAAAGTCAAAGTCAAAAAGTATTTATTCAGTAAAATCTGCAGGGCAGTATATTTATTTTGGCCGATGATAAGAACAAAGGCGCCTGCATTGTGAATGTGTTGATTTCTTGGAGCTTTTATGCCAGCTTGACGGCTTTTGCCAATCGAACAAAACTAGGTACCTTATTTAACAAAGGATTATTGCTAGTGTCGTATTTTCCCCACCCTCCTTCACCTTGACATGTTGAATCATATCCCAAGTGATTTGGTCAACACGGCTATTCTATTGTTCCTAACTGCGCATTTGCTTAGGATAAATGTCTGACTTCAATAGAAATTATTTGTAGATAAGCCGACAAACAGCTTGTCGTAAAGCTTGAATTGATTTGACTCAAAATCGTAAAGTTGGTTGAGTTCAATCATAAATTGTATTTTATATCGTCTTATAAACTGTACTTACCTGAATCTAAGAAATGTTTTAACCAAGCCCAGAAAGAAAACCTACTGATGAGTATTCACAGTTTGTATATAAATACTATAGTAGTAGCTATAGTAGACCCGGCAAAAGTTGTTTTATCGGTGAAAAAAATCTTGTGGGTCACCCTTATCACAATAGTTTACGACCTATTCTCAGACCTATCAAATATACACCAAGAATTTCATAAAAATCAGTCAAGCCGTTTTGAAGGACTTTGGTTACAAACACTGTGACACGACAATTTTATATTATAGAGGAACCATAATTATCTTCCTCGATTATTCTAGAATACCACTAAGAGTATTATGCCTTTTTGTTGGTTTTTTTTTATTCTACTACTGGTGGCATTGGCATTGGACATTGGCCCACCTGATGTTAAGTGGTAACCGTCACCTATAACAAAGCATTACCTTGTAAGTCACGCACGTTAAGTACGTGCCTTACGATGCAGTACCATGTATCCACAAACCTGAGGTATACCGGTGTTAAGCCTCATGTGCCTGTAATTTCAATTACATTTCAACATAATAAAGTAGTGTTGTGTGAATTTCATTAAATGTAACTCTTATCAAACTGCAGCACTCAATCAAATCGATTGACGTCAATATCTGTCGCCCACCAGCCCGTCATCTGACTCATTATCGCTGATGAAATCAGCCCAGATTTTATCTAGCGTACCGAGAGTAATCGTTCGTTTTGATTTTAAAATTTATTTAAAACGTGTTCCTTTAAAAAGTGAGTTAGCTCAGGTCAATAATACTTCAAGCACGCATGAATGTTGCGCGCATCTTTTAGATGAAAGTATCGGTTATGAAGCCGAGACTTGGTAAAGAGTAAAAGCCGTCACAGCCGCGGACGAGCTTATATTTGTGCCCGTGGCCACGACACAAAAGACTCCCGCAAGATACCTTGACGTTTTTGATCAGTTAGTAGTCTGACATAACCCTCCACTTACCGAGGATGGAGGGTATCCATGAAGGATTTTCCTCAAGAAGAATATTTTAACAATAGGGTAACAATCAGGAACATTTAAGTAACTTTCGGCCGAATACTCAAACGCAACTTAGATTTGATCACGTCTCAATAAGTCACGATTTTTTGACTGTTTACAATGAAAGTCTGTCAAAAATACGTCACTGCGTGATTAAATCTAAGTTGCGTTTAAGTATTCGGGCGTCAGTATTGCTGATGTGACATGCTCATGTAGCAAAAGCCTAAGATAGTGATCAATGACCAATTCTATTTATTTTTTCACAGCGGTGCGTTTGGCACTGTGGTGGCAGTGGGCGATGCGCACGGGACGCTGCTGCAGCACATTACCGGGCTGTTTGCCGAGCGCTGGTCGCTGAAGCACTGGAACTGGGCACATTCCTCGCGAGAGTGAGGGTCGGAGGCGCAAGGGACATGGGCGCTGCTGAAGAATCAGTCACGCATCTCGACACGCTGCAGTTCTCAGATTGGGTATGTTTTTATTATGTAGAAAGGATAAAATACTGGGTAAATTTCTCGCGACATGTCAAGTCAGAAACGAGGAACTACTGAGGAGTCTGTCACGTGTCTTGACATTCTCGACACGCTTAAGTTCCAAGACTGCATTTATTTGCTGCGTTATGCGAACTTCAAGCTGGGCATTGTGTTCTCAAGACTGGTGTAGGTACTAGATGCAGCGTGACATATATGCCAGAACTTCATTGATATCCCCTCCTTGCTTAGGGAATAAAGTTGTGATGCTATTTCTATTTATTTTTATTTTTTTAATATGGAGGGGTACTGCTTTTGTAGTTTGGTAAGCCAGTCCAGTAAACCAGCGGTAGATTTTACAAGCAAAACCAATTTCTCTGTAAGTCTAAAGTATTTCAAAGTGCAATAAACTGTTCCCGTGCAAATGCAGATTGCTGTTACCTAACTGAGAATGTATTATTAATGCCGGCCCACCGCTAAGGAATTTGAATTAATCGCTTTAAAGGTACCTATGCGTGTGAATATTTAACCTACCACTGTGTAGAGGTATTTAGTTTTAGGGCTAAGAAGTGCTCATGATAAGACTTCCTAGTTACGCGTAAAGAATTCTGTTTGCTTTCGCGTTTTGGGGGGAGTCTTGTGGCTTGTAGAACAAATAAGCCGTAAGTTTATTACGTTCTTTCACGCTTGGTTGCGAAGAACTAGCGAAGAGTTACCTACTTAACTAAATACTTGATATCACTGAATAAATGCCTTCATTACTTACTTGAATTTTATTTAATTTTGAAGAACGCTAATTATGTTATTTCCAATTTGAAAAGTGATTGAACCATTTTCTCTACTCAACGTCAGGTATCAGGCCTACAACGTTTGTATTGGCTACTATAAGTGTTATTCTAACTATTTGTAATTTCCAATTTTAGTCGAACCGAAGGATATGGAGAGCTTTACAAGTATGTTAATATAAAACTTAATTCTTAGGCTCTTATATCGATGTAAATCAATTGCTTTCATTGTTAGATCATAGACCCTTTTTATCTGCATGTAAATTTGATAAAACTGCCTAAAAACAAACATTAAATAGGTACTCGTAATAGTAAATTCTTAGCCATTTTTTAAACTATTTTCAGTTTTGATGTATATAACTCTATAATTTGTATAAAGTAATGTAAAAAGTAGCGCCTGCAGTGTTTTTTTACAGCAATCGTACTCTTAACTAGGTAATTTTGCTATTGTAAGATGTGAAGTTCGTAATTTAAATAATTACAGCCTCTTTATTCTTATTTCGTGAATAAAACTGTCGTTTTTGTGTAGGTATCTCCCATAGGTAATTTTGCAACATTTGTGTAAACTTATCTTTGACATAAGTATACTTTCCCACAGCTAGTTAAACATTTTACTGAAATCGATATTGAAATGCATAGTTTTTTTTTATATAATAAAGAGGAATATAACGGTACCTATGTACTGTAGTTATGAGTCAATTGGTTGATACCAAGTTTTGCTTGAGTCACAGCGCCTACAACTTTGTACAGAGCAACATAAACTGATTGCTTTATTATTCTTCCAGGCGCGGTTTTGGATGCAAGTCATTGGCGAGCTACGAATGGGAGTGAAACTGAAGAAAGTAAACTATTCTAGGACGCCTATCGAATACGAACTCACACCGTACGAGATACTAATGGACGACATTAGGTCACGGCGGTACACATTACGGAAAGTCGACGGGGCGATACCTCCAAGGTAAAATACTATCTAGTCAAGTGCTTTAGTATTCGTACTAAACCTTTAAAAAATATTGCCGCAACTTGAGTTTTAGACAATAGACGAATGCGCTGTATTTTTTAAACTGGCTTATTAAAAGGTCGATTAGAAAAACCAATGTTTACCAATGGGTAAATGGCAAACTGGGAGAGATATGTATGTATATACGAACTATAAATATCATTATCCTGGCTGACTGACTAAGAAATAGACGACACACAGACTAAACCACAGGTAGAGACTTGAAATTTTCAGCTTATAGCAGTGAGGGCGTGTTTCCACTAGTACCTAATTTATAATTATTTAAATCTGCGTAATGCATAAGAGTAGGTGTACAAGGTTTAAGTATACTTTTGTTAAATAATGTAGGTACAATATTAATGTTATGTTATTTTGTTCACAGTGTAAAGAAGGACGCACATGCAATGATTCTCGAATTTATTAGAAGTAGGCCTCCACTTAGGAAGGTAAGATTTTTATACCTACTTGCATAAATCTCCATAAAATGTTATTTGATGGCGTGGCTTTTATCATCATCATCATCATCAGTCTGAAGAGGTCTGCTGCCAGAAATATGCTCTCTTATACGGTTCCACACCGTCTTATCGTGATCCTAGCTATGCTGTCAGTTTATCGGGTGAGGGCGTTCTACAATACTTTCTTCGGTTCGTGCGGTCTATTCAAGACCGTTTTAATGCCGGGGCCAGGATTTTTCACAGACTAGGTTTACGCACTTACATATTTAAGTACTATCTTTTCGGCCTAATCGTATTTATCTATGAAATACATGGTCAATATCTTAGTGAGAAGATTAGGCTAGGCTGAGATTTTGACTTATGCATTTCATCAAGCAATACCCATACTAAATTGCTGATACATTTTTCGCAGGCGTCAGAACGAAAACTACCTCCCGCGAGACGAGAAGTCACCCCAAGAGAGCAGCTCCTTGCCTCCATCCAGATCGGCAGGCCACTGAGGCCGACACCATACTCAAGACGATTTTGTAAGTACCCATATCTAAATATATATAACTCAAAGCTGACTGACTGACTGACTGACATAGTGATATATCAACGCACAGCCCAAACCACTGGACGGATCGGGCTGAAATTTGGCATGCAGGTAGATGTTATGACGTAGGCATCCGCTAAGAAAGGATTTTGATTAATTCTACCCCCAAGGGGATAGGGGATGAAAGTTTAACGGGAACGGGAAAAAACTGCCACACAGGCAAAGCTGCGAGCGGCCGCTAGTTTTAATTATATTTTTCAACTTGCATCTAATACAGAACTTATACAGCAAAAGGTGAAAACTGATTTTGAAAATAGCTTTTGAAATGACAATCGCCAGTTGTTATGATTTAAATGTTCTGACTCCCTATTCCTTTTTCCCGCTACCCCTTCTGCTAACCTTTTCATTACTTCCAGATACTTAACCCCTTCCTGATCCTACCCCTATCAAGAACCGAAAATTATCCAAGGAACCTTTTTATCATCAATAAGTTTTATTTTTAATCAAATTCCATATTGTTTTTGTCGTTTTTATTGTATTTTGTGTAAGTGTAACCAGATTAAATTATTAAAATTTATATTAATTAAAAAAATAAATTGCAAAAACGAATAGTTATACTGAGACTTATTCTAGAAGTTTATCTAGTTAATGATTTGCTTAGTTTGGGGTTAGATGACGCTGTATGTTTCATTATGACACTTTCATTATGTCCCTTGGGAGATGGAAAGACCCTTAATGTGAGACGCTACTTGCTTCGACTGTGATGCCTACTTATTCGCTGAGGACATCCGCTGGGACTGGCGCAGCGGCAGATTTTGCCAAAGATCTCAAGAGGTGTAAATATGCAGGTCTTGACAAAGTCTTCTCTTGGAGTCGAGACTCTAGGTCTGTAGGGTACCGAGGCACTTCGGGTTTTAAAACTTCATCTGGGTGGCTGATCGGAGCCACGCGTGACCCGAGGGCTGGTGAGTATCTGGCTCAGCGTACAGTATTACCATTCAGGGTGGGAATACACCCAGCGTTTTGGGGACGCTTCCGATTGGCACTGATTTGGATCAGTTGATCTATCTCTAGATCGCTTGCGAACGGTCTGTAGATAGCTCAACTGTTTTATATATTATACATTTATTGTATTATAAATACTTCCATTAGATAGCTTATTGTGTAGGTTTACTAAGCAATGGAAAGTACTGATAAGGCTTTTAAAACTTCAGTAGTTCCGAATACTGAAATAAAGTGAATGCAACTCTATACAAAAATGTGTCAGCTTTAATCATAAATTCATCCCCAAGGACAGTAACTGCTGCCTTAAATACTTTGATCTATAATAAACTCTATTTTCATAGCATTAAAGCCGGGAGTGGAAAGATTTGTGGTAGGTGTGGTGTGTTTGTTATACAATGAAACAACTGTCTAGTTCAGTAGCTAGTTTATTACTGGCGCGTGGAGTTACCCGCATAGCATAGCATATATTACATCTCTCCAATATTAATTTGGGAACCTGGAACAATGTACATTTTACATTATAAAGACTAGGTACCTAGGTACTTATCTTAATACTTACTACCTACTTAAAAATATTTCCTATAGCTAATAGGTTTTCTTAGCCTCTTAGAGCGCTCGATCGGACTGGCGGTGTCGGAAATACTAGGATTTACATCCACATTTGGATCAGCACTCCGTCCAGCCGATCGATTCTCATCGACTAACTCTCCGCAAGCATCCGCCCACTCCTCCTTATCCATAACCCCTTGTTCCTCTACAACCACAGCGGTATCGGCTACCTTCGACGTAGGACTTCCTACGCTAGCAGCCGTACCCTCCTTTCTCTTCTCCACAGCGGTGGCCGATAAAACTGATGGCGAAGACACGGACAACGGTGTCCCTGGAAGCTGTACCGCGGCAGCAGCGGGGGTAGCGGCGGGGGAAGGGGGTGGAGGCTGCGCTGGAGATGATGGCGGCGACGGCGTCGGCGGTGGCAGCGGCAGTGCTGGGCCGCCGCCGCCTGACGCGTCCCCGTCATCACTATCGTTTACATTCCGGTTGCTTACGTTGACATCAGTAAACTTCCTCATCTGATCGATGTGCCTTTTACAATCACAATCATAATCAATAAAATAAATTTGAAACATTCGAGTTCCTACAACTCTCTTTACAATTCCTACGCTCCAAATACTTTTCCTTGCAATATACCATTTAGCCCATACAGTTTCACCGACATCAAAACATCTATTAGGTTTTAGTGGCGCTGGTATATTATCTTGACTATCAGCTGATTTATATTGCGGTAAAATTAAATCTAACTTGCATCTTAAGTTACGCCCTAACATCAGTACAGCTGGCGTGAAACCTGTAGCACAATGTACGGTGTTTCTAAAATTAAACAGAAAACTCTGTAATTTATTCAGGATTTCTCTCTGGCAATTAGTTTCCGAAAGTATACATTTTATCATCTTTTTACAAGTTTTTACAGAGTTTTCTGCTTGACCGTTGCTAGCAGGGTGATAAATAGGAGATGTTACATGCTCGATACCGTTTACTCGACAAAACGTATGGAATTCAGCTGAGCTAATTTTTACATCATTATCTGACACAATTACATTAGGCACACCGAACCTACAAAATATTTCCTTCAACTTCTGAATAAGCACATGAGTAGAAGTGCCTCGGTCCATGTGAATACATTCCAGCCATTTGGAAAACGCATCTACGACAATTAAGTATACAGCCTGACCTATCGACATATAGTCTATGTGTATGCGGTGCCACGGCTCAGCGGGGCGCGGCCAGGGCGCGGGGGGCGCGCTCGGGGGAGCGCTACGCACGGCGGCGCAGGCGGCGCACGCTCCGACCCACTGCTCGATGTCCCGGTCGATACCCGGCCACCACATTCTGCTCCGAGCTGCACTTTTCGTTTTAACAATGCCAAAATGACCCGAATGTAACTCTTTTAACATCCTTTCCCTATAGACCTTTGGAATTACGATTCTATGACCGCGGAACAGACAGCCGTCGATCACCTCTAAATCTGTTTTGCAATTAAAATACGGTGCTATTGATTTACAACTTATTTTCCTAGGCCAACCATTATTCATATACTTAATCACCATTCTCAAAACTTTATCCGCGACAATTTCACGTTTAATATCACTGAATACAACCGGTTCCACGCTTGCTTCTAGGAAAAGAAAATATCTGGAGCTTCCTCCGTCCTGGCTATCCTCACTCATTGTAGCCGATAACGGTGACCGTGAAAAGTAGTCTGCAATCTCATTGTTTTTACCATCTATGTATTTAGGTATATAGTTATAGGCCGATAAAAGAATAGCATATCTTTGAAGCCGTAATGCCGCTGTCACTGACACACCCTTACCTTTGCCGAATATAGAAAGCAAAGGCCGGTGATCAGTTTTTAATATAAATGGCTCCTGACGTCCGTATACGTATTGATGGAAATGTTTAACCCCAAAAATAATAGCAGTCGCTTCTTTTTGAATTTGACTATAATTTTTTTCACTCGCCGATAACGACCGCGAAGCGAATGCAATCGGCCGTTCGCACCCGTCTGCGTCGGTGTGTGCCAACACGGCGCCCAGTCCGCACGGACCCGCGTCCACCGTCAGCACCAACGGCGCGTTAGGCTCAAAATGCGCCAGTACTCGCTCGCTAGCCAGCGCGCGCTTTACGCTTTGAAAAGCTGTTTGTTGACGCTCTCCCCACTGCCACTCAGCTCCCGTGCGTAGCAGTTCGTGTAACGGGCTTAGCAATGCCGATGCTCCCGGAATAAAATTTCTATAGTAATTTACTACACCTAGGAATCGTTTTACTCCCAGGACGTCGGTGGGCGCAGGTGCTCCTAAAATTGCCTCGACCTTGGACGGGCAGGTCTTCAACCCGCTCTTATCGATTACGTAACCTAAATAAGTAACACTCTTTTCAAAAAAAACACATTTGTCTTTTTGTAAACGCAAACCTGCGTCCTGTAACCTACTTAAAACTTCTCGTAGCCTTGATAAGTGTATTTTCTTTGATGGCCCCGTTATACAGATATCGTCAAGCCACACACTAACTCCCTCTAAGCCCGCTAACAATGTTTCCATAGCTTTTTGAAAAATGGCCGGGGCACAAGCTAAGCCATACACTAAACGTGTATAGGAAAATAAGCCCTTGTGCGTATTTACAGTTGTAAGCTTTTGAGACGAATCGGATAATTTAAATTGATTATAAGCGTTACTTAAATCTATTTTTGAATAATTTTCTCCTCCCCCTATCTTCGAAAATACCTCCTCTATTCGCGGCAACGGATACTTATCAATTTCTAGTTCTTTGTTCAAAGTACACGAAAAATCCCCCGCAATTTTTAACTTCCCATTTTCTTTTAAAACTGGAACTATTGGCGTAGCATATTCAGAGTAATTGACTGGCATTAAAATACCTAAACTGACTAACCTATCAAGTTCTTTGCTGACTTTGTCCCTTAGAGCGAAAGGTACCGTACGCGGCTTAAAAAACTTTGGAGTGGCATTTTCTTTTAGTTTTAATTCGACCTCAAACTTATTAAAACATCCTAACTCATCCTTCCAAACATCTGGATACTGTTTCAATAGCCGTTGCACTTCATCCATGTTTTTATTCTCACAGATTATATTGTTATTTTCTGTAGAAAAATAAATTCTAAACTTCTTCATGAAATCACGACCTAGGAGCGGTGGACCACCATTTTCCAAAACATATATTTTAATTTTTTCAGACAAATTAGAATAACTGATTGTGGCCACAAAATATCCTAAGGGTGTGATTTTATGACCGTTGTAAAGACACATTTTTAAATCACTTTTTATTAAAATCTGATTATGAAAATGTTCAGAATAGGTACTCTTTGATATCACAGTGCTTCCAGACCCGGTATCTAACTCCATGCTCATGTTTATATTATTCACAGTAACCGGTAATTTAATAGGATTATAGTCAACATACCTCAAGTTAAATAGCTCACACTCGCTGCAATCACCTTCCTGGCACCTATCAGTCTCCTCCGAGCCGATATTATGTAACTTAGATTTTTTTTCCGCACATAACTTTTTTAGGTGTCCTTTCTGACCACAAATTAAGCACTTGTAGTTCTTAAACCTACACTTGGCCGCGTTGTGGTTTTTTAACCCGCAAATTTTGCACCGCTCTTCATCATTGTTGCGAGCCACTACCGCGCTTTCGCCTACTTGCTGCGACGCTCCCCCGCGCGAGGCAGCTGGCCCTCCAGCCCGCACGTGGAACACCGGTTCCTCTTTCACGACGACGGCGCCCGCGCTGATGACGCCCACGTTGCCCGCGCGCGCTTGCCGCGCACACGATGCCTTCTGTGCGACCTCCATCGCTTGACCAAGCGTTAAGGTCTTGGAATCGCTTTCGAAAAGCTTATCACGCTCATGTCCTGTTCTGAAGCCGAGCACGAAACGGTCGCGCAGGAGCGTATCCAGCTCCGTGCCGAATTCGCAGTACACGGCTAGCCCTCGCAGCCGCGCCGCCCAATCCTCGATGCTTTCACCGTCGGATCTATTTGCTTCGTAGAACTTCGCCCTATCGGCAAATGTCGACCTTTTTGGCGTGAAATGTTTGTTGAGTACATTCACTAGCTCACTGTAATCTATTTCCTCGAGCTTCTTCGGATGCACGAGGTTCCGCAGCAATCGGTAAGATTCATCCGACAAATGCGTCAACAACACTGCACTTTGGTTAACTGCCGAAATGTTATTTAATTTCACAAACTGCGTCAGTTTGCCGTAAAATACTTCCCATTCATGGATTTTATAATCGAAAATACTTAAATTTCCAAGAAAACTAGCCATTTCGAAATAAAATGTGGGTAAATCCCGGCCTCGTCGTCAGATGGTGTGTTTGTTATACAATGAAACAACTGTCTAGTTCAGTAGCTAGTTTATTACTGGCGCGTGGAGTTACCCGCATAGCATAGCATATATTACAAGGTGCCAAACTGTCTGCAACGGTTGAAATTAGTTGTGATAGTCTAGGTCACTTGGAGCTTCAGAATATCGGCCTGGATAGCTGGATGGTTATGAAACCAAGTACTTTATGTAGGTTGGCGAGCGAACATATTAGTAACCTTGCTTTTTATCTGTTCCAATATCAATTCCTTTATTTTTCTTTGAAGTTTTTAAATTATTATTTTCTTTCTAAAAACTGCAAAACTGCACAGTTTTTGATGAATATCGTTTTTGCGACACTGACTACCCTTCGATATTCTCTAAGAATTTCGAGTAGGTACTTGGTGCTAAGATATCGGAGGGGAATCTTTCTTATTAAGTACCTACTATGACTGTGCATTAAGCTTTTGCAGGCTGATGATGATGACCAATGTCAAAATCAAAGGAGGAATTATTAATTAGAATCCTATCTAGGTGAATCTTGTGACCACATCTAGAAGAATTGATAACTGATAAGGCATTACCAATATTACGATCGTTAATATCAAAGGGATTTTTTAAGTAGAAACAGTTATTCAGTTTTACTCAAGTATTAACATGTTCTAGATTTACTTATTAGGTCAAACTACTATTAATGCTGTAATCATAAAATGATAGAATATGAGATACGATATTAATATAATATCCAACGTTACCCAACATTTCATCTTTTGTTTTTTTAACATGAAATCCATTATGACCAACAAAAGTTATGGCTAGAAAATAATGAGAAAAACTCACGACGTTCGTCGTGGACCACAATGGAACGTTGAATGAAAAAGAACAAGTTTGGAGTTACATAGAACTGGTCTACGGGACAGAGGTTCAGTAACTTTTTATAACGTACCTACATTTATTGTAAGTATGAATAAATGAAAAATACTTCAGACCCGTCATAGAACCAACCGACTACTGCTAGGGAATAAATATTCTTTGATGACGACTGCAGATTGGAAGGCAAAATGTAGGATGCTGCAGGTTTTCTTTATATCGGTCATAGAACTGACTACTGCTAGGAAATAAATATTTTCAAATGGCGACTGCAGATCGGAAGACGGAATATAGGATACTGCAGGTTTACTCTTAGAAACGATAAAATAAGTTTCGTATTGTCGTTTTGAGGTACACTAAGCGGCATGTCAGGCATTGACAACTTGACTGTAATGGCTACCGAGTAACCCCGGGCCCGAAATGTATTACAAAACGACATTATGAAACTTCATTTATCGTTTCTAAGAATAAGCCCGCTGAAAGACCCAATGGACTTACGATATTGTTAAGATTGCGGGAAGTCGTTATACGAAAAAGATTCATAATCATTCTTCCTGGAAACATTTTGATCAGCAGTAGTCTTTTTCAGTCTGACGATGATGATACTACTACACAGAAAATAAATAAATAAAATTACAAAATTTTTGTAAACTTGTATATTTTTGCTTCCTTAATAAATATATTTGAAATAAAAAAAATACTAAAGTATGATAGTACAGTAGATTATACAGCCTTCTCAGTTACAAACGCTTCCGCTATGATATAAGTTTAAATAAAATACCAATAAATAAAAAGCCGATAAGTCATACAAAAGACTTCAACGCACTAATTAATTTTTTCATGATAAACGTTTGAATGCTTTATACAAAAATAATGCTCTGTTACGTGTAAAATTGTAAGATAAGTAAGTATTATTTTTAAACCAAGACTTGTAGCATACTTAATAAAAACAGTTGGTTATTTTAATTACTTGTTAATAATACAAAACAACATTAACGAAAAATACAGCAAGGTAAAAAGTTTTCTCTTCAGTCAATACTAAATAGTATAGAATAGAATTGGCATTCCTTCAATAGTTTGAGAAGCACTGTCTCAAAGCAAGCGTACATTCTCTTGTACTAGCACTTGCCGCAGTCGATGTACGATTTTATTGGCGGTCGGTCGTTTTTATTTTTTTATTCCATGTTCAAAACAAAAAATCTAAGTTCTATTTATTCCTTTGTGCCAGGACGTTTTTGAACGAAAGTATGGTGCTAAAGAAACGAGAACTTTAATTGGATTAAAATAAGTGTGTAGTTCCTGTGTGGCTTCGGTCAACCCTTAGCATGAGGTTACGAGACTGCTAACAGGATTTCGTTCTTTATCAGTGTACGATCATTAGTCTACCGGGAAATTTTATTAACTTGGATAGACTCTAAGACGTTGCTTATAAGAGTTACTTTTGTACAGCTTAGTTTGTGTTTTTTTTTAAGTGTGAAGTGTCCTAGATTAAAAATGGGAGTGTGTATAACTAATACACTGGCAATGGATATCAGTCGTAAGTTTATCTCATATTACATAGTTTATTACATAAAAATGTCAAATAGGTCAACTTATTCTATGACCTCGGTAAGATAATTTCAGATGGGTAAGCAATTTCTTTAAGTAGAACAAAAATATATTTCCGGTATATTTTCTGCTTATCTACAATTTCAACCAATCGTATGTGAGTGATTATAGACGCAGTGGTAATTAAATTACTATAGGCTGAAGTAACCGTTCAACATGTGGTGGGCCATCTTAATTAATCAATGTTTCTCATGAAAATACTAGTTTTTTCTTTGGAATTACACAATCACTTAATTTCAGCACTTTTGCTATCTTTTGCAAAGGTACTTCAGGCAGGCTTATCATTATAATGGTTAATTTAATTAAAACGATATAAAGTGACTAGTATATCGATTTGTCCCATGAAATTCATGACAAAGGATATTGCTATTGTTTGGCATGGAGTTTGATTCAAGTACTGAAAAAGAAAGTAACAAAAGTAAGTTACATCGATTTCCTTCAATCTACTTATAGCTTGAAAAAAATCATTTTTAATATTGTTTAAACTGGGAACTCAAATGAGGAAAACATTTCCGTTCAAATCCAGGATGCAACATATATAATACTTTCATTTCAATTGATTTCAGTTGTGCTAAGACTTCAAGTAATGTTGGATAAAATAGGTACCACCGAAATTACACATCAGAACCTAAAATAACGATGAAAAACAACTAAAATGAAAAAGTCATGTTTTTTCTGAAGATGACTGAAAATGAAGTCTGCCGTAATCATAAAATAAGGGCTAAATTGTGCCATAATAGTTTACAGCATCACTGATGTTGTCATTGTTTTTTTAGATTCAGTCATCGTGTTCTATTGTTCTTTCTAGTATAGGTACCCAAATGTTTTGACATTCTCTGTATTGAATTATATTATGATAGTAAAATAGGAGTTATAAAGGCTGCGTATAAAACAAACTAATTTCCCAAGGGTGGTGAAGGTCACTGGAATATTCCTTTATACAAGAAGATCGCGCGGCATCGTCTGCGTGAACTTATTATCTATCTAAATATATATAACTCAAAGATGATTAGGTGACTGACTGACATAGTGATCTATCAACGCACAGCCCAAACCACTGGACGGATCGGGCTGAAAATTGGCATGCAGGTAGATGTTATGACGTAGGCATCCGTTACGAAAGGATTTTGATTAATTCTACCCCCAAGGGGATAAAATAGGGGATGAAAGTTTGTATGAAACTTTGTCAATTTTAAACCGATCGGGCTGAGACTTTGCATGCATAAAACTACTATGATTTTATCCCGAAAAAATAACGGGAACGGGAAAAAACTACCACGCAGGCGAAGCTGCAAGCGGCCGCTAGTTTTCATATAAACTCCCACCTCCGCTGTGTGTTAGGAGTTGAATTTTGGGAATTCCTTAGTACTCTAAGAACCAAGACAAATACGCAGATAGATTTTTAGACTAGCGAAAACGCGCGAGACTTCGACAAATTTCAACCCCAATGTTTAGGGGTTACATTTACGGAATTACTTACTTAGTACACCTCAACACACGAATACAAATACATCCTGAAATTTTTTAGTTTCTACGGCCTGTGGTTTAGGCTGTGTGTTGTCAGTCAGTCAGGGCAAAGATTCTTATGTAAGTAGGTATCTACTTATCTATCTATTTAGCCCGTGTGCACCCACTGCTGGGTATGCCTTCTCTTTAAAACGCCATTCTTTCCGGTCCTGTGCCAGTCTTCTCCAATGCTGGCCAACTACTGCGACGATATCATCCGACCAATCAGGTGGGTGGTCTGCCTCGTGGTGAATAGATTAAAATAATATTTTCTTGGTTGGAGAGTCGGTACACTCACCCACTATTGAATCTGCGTTGCGTCAGTTTTAGCTATAAACTCTTATCAGTTTGTGCTTGGTACGTGATGTAATACATGTGTTGCTAGGATTGAAGTGAAAACCTTAGTGACGATAAGAGTTTAGAAAGATCTATTAGAACAGAGATAAGATTAGATTTATAAGGGTTTGACTACAAATTTAGGCCATCACAGTTTTTGTCTTCACAAAACGCTCTTTAGCCACAAACTAAGTAGGTAAAGCTAAGTACTATGAAAACTATATAGCTGATAGATTACTTATATAACTTTTTTATGTACAGTCAGCTGCACTAGAATGTATACAATTCGAAACCTTAAAAATAGTGTCACAACGTAACAGTTAATATTCTCAGGGTAAAAATGCAAAAAATAAGTAAACTCACTAACTGATTACATGGTATTTGAGTTTCTACTGCCTAAAAGCTTATAGTAATGTTGTGATAGCAATTTAAAGTTTAATAATTGTATACATTCTAGTGCAGCTGTCTGTACATACTTAGTATACAATATAACATAGACGCAGAACAAAGATTCTACGTTCAACATACAACGGTAAAAGTAGATAGTCTGAGAAATACATGTGTTCAGCCTCATGTCTCAAAAACCTGTAATTTTACCACCCACAAAAAAAACAGCATTTTTTTTATCAAATGGTCTAATTGCTGTGATCGTGATAGGTGATCACTCTTAGCTAGTATTGATTAGGTTGGGGCAACAATCTTCATATCTAGATAAGACACTGAGTGGGCGGGAACTAAGGGACGTCTTCAGGAGTTCAAGAGTGACGTCACGAACGTCAGTGTGTATATACGCAATCGATCCTACTTCTTTTATTCGAGCGTAAGGTTTGGCGAGTTTTTTTAGTAGTGTATTTATTCCCTACATAAGTGAAGAATATAGTATCTCACTGTTTTCTGACTGTTTTAGTTATAAACTATTTTCCTATTATTTATTAAAATAATCGAAGACGACGCGTAAGACGTCCACCTACCCGATGGACTGACGACATTGTTAGAACCGACATTGGAAGTCGATAAATGAAAAAGGCTCAGAACCGTTCTTCTTGGAAACGTATGGGAGAGGCCTATGTCCAGCAATGGACTACTACAGGCTGTTGATGATGATGATGATGATTAAATAATGTGATGTGATAAATAATGTGATGATTAAATAGTGTGCACAAGTGCGCCGGAACACTTGAGCGGCGGTAGAAATAGGCATGGTGGTAAAACTTCCCTGGACGAACCTTTCACTAAGTGCTCTACTAAAAGGATTACTACTCCTTGATAATTTCGATACCGGAATCACCAAGAAAATACCTCAATCTATGGAGGGGTTGAGAAACTGCTTGACGGTAGAAATAGGTGTGCTGGTGTTGCGTTAGGTTCTCCTACAACATAACTTACTTGAATCCGAAATTAGGTTATCTGACAGAGAACCAGGGTGGTCGCTGCTTATAAGTTTAGCAAGCTGAAATAGCAGCCATGTTTGCCGTAGAACCGACAACCGTTGGAGCAAACGAATACTTCCTACGAGGATGACCTCCGGAGGGCGATGATCTGCGACACGTAGCTGGCAAAGAAAAGAGCCGAAGACCAAGCAGTGTCTTGGGAGAGACTTATGTCCAGCCGTGGACTAATGTAGGTTGATGATGATGATGACCTGAATTGATGTATCTAGTTTAATCTATGTACTTATCTCTGTGATTTATACCGACCGCGTTCTATCTGTAGTACCAATTTCGCAAGTTAAAGATAATCTCAAAACATGTTGCAGTCATTTCTAGCTATAGCATGTATCTATTATATTCAAGTCACAGACTATTATGTATGCCTTGAATATAGATTAAAGAAATACAATAGTTGAATGTTAAATGCTTTCAACTGTTGTTGATACTTATTTCTGTCCCCAGTCAATATCGCTGTTTCAGTAAGGGTAATATTTTTATATGGAACAAACGCGATTTTGTTCGCGTGAAGATATTTTTATTATACTTTTCTCCCTTATAAAAACATCTCTTTAGAGGTTTACGGCCGAATACTCAAACGCAACTTAAATTTAATCATGTCTCAAACGATGAATTTTTGACAGACTTTCATTGCAAACTGTCACAAAATCGCGACTTGAGACGTGATTAAATTTAAGTCACGTTTGAGTATTCGGGTGTGAGTTACAGAAATGACTTTTATAGTACGCATTTTTGAACCAAAAGAACATTTTCAAATTTTCCAACGTTTAAGTCCAGTGGTGTAGTAGGCTGTGCGTTGTCTATATTATGTCAGTCAGTCAGGACAAAGATTTTTATAATTGGTTTAGATTGATAGTAAAACTGCAGGCAAAAGTTGATAGATGCAGGGTTATTTATAGTAGAGCACGTTACTAAAATGCGAACTAAAATGACTTGCGAGGCGATGCTTTGTTATAGGTGCTGGTATATAACCACTCCATGTACATCATCAAATGTATCTTTTAAAATAACCCGTTTTTACCGCAAGAAGATACGGCAAAAAATAGCTCTCTCAAGCAGGCGAGTAAAACGTAATTAAATTGAAAGAAATCAATTTACGTGATGGAATTGGCAGTATTTGATAGTAGGTTCAAGCTAGTTAAGTAACTATAGGAATCCAATTTGTTGCGGTGCGCGGTAACGGGCCAATTTTGGCGAGAAGATGATTGAACACCCATAAAAATGACCCGGATAATGATGTTTTATTATTACTGTACTCATATTTTTTGAGCTTTTTCCTGTTGCAATATTTTTTGAATCTTTCAAATCTTTACTATAAAAAAAATCACTCCACGATCACCACGCACGGTAAATACGCTTGCCACGTAGTACCGACTTGAGATTCGTCAAGGGTGTCTAATGGGGGAAGTCTGAGGCACGTTCATTACATTTGGCACATGCCCACATTTTACCCATCGCCGCGCCGCTGCTAGAATAGTAACTGGTGCTAACATGCTCAAAATTTGGCTCAGTCACTAATATGTCAGCACAAAATGCTAAGCATTACAAAAATATTGTAATTTAATTTTTAATCTGGTTGTGTAAATTGAGAATGCATTGACGGTCACTTATTAATTATTTCACAACAATTGCCAAAAAAACTACATTGCAAATAAATCGTTTCATTTCAACTTTCAACTCTGTCGTAATTGTATCAACATAGAAACCGCTTTGTTGTGAAAGTAAAGTGTCTAAATTAAAACAATTTACATGTTTATTTTCTAACGTAATAAAAATCACGTTGTACGTTTTATGATCAATTTTGACAGTTGCCCAACCCATGCCGATGTAATTTGGTCGCTTGTCTACATTCACTTATTAGCCGCTGTTGTATCAAGTTTTTAATGATAACAAGTGATAGAAAATGGTAGTCTATCCACCTGATATTGAGTGGTTACTTTACTTATTAGCATTGCAGTGCCTCATAGAATACTTCCACCGAGAACTGTGTTTTGGTGACAAATAATTTTACAAAAAATGAACATTCAAATAATTGTCTCGCTTCTTACAGTCGGCTACACTAAGAAGTGTTTTTTTTATATTAACGGACATCATCTATAAATAATGTACTCTAAAAATACTACAGCCTAGCCATAATATAGGAGCTTAGCTTAGGGCTAGATGAGAAAGGTTTAAATATACACTAACAGTTAGTTAATATATTATCAAGGTTAGTTGAATCCGGCACGAAATGTCAATATAAAAAATACTTTAAAAGATTTGAATAGAATACAGCAAAAACTAAAATGAGGTGCAAAAACGACTTTAAGTACGATCATATCGTACTTAAAGTCGTTTTTGCAACGTTTCCAATAGGTAATAGCCTAGATTTTAACACAAAATCCCTGGTTTGGTATCTAGGCCTTTCTCACATTTATGTATAAAGGCGGTATTAATAAGGTTCAAAATGGCAAAGTAAAATCGTGAAACACGCGATGGGTAGGTCACGATGTTTTAAGAACTCTAGATGGGTTTAATGGTGATGATAGCAATTAGGGATCATAATTTTATCAGCCTTGACATTTTATACAAGCTTAGTTAGCGTTTGCTTGTAATAAAGCCTTTACAACAACAAATAATATAAATTTTATATATAAAACTAGCGAAACGCGCGTAACTTTGTCCGCGTGAAGTTATTTTCATACAAACTTCAACCTCTGCTGTTCTCGTTTAGGGTAAATTTGAGAGTTCCTTTCTTAGTTTACAGACCTAGAAGCTTATTTCTATGCACCAAGATAATTTCAAGCCTCTACAATCAGTTATTTAAGCTGTGCGTTATCTAGGCAGTCAGTCAGTCAGACAGGCCAACGATTCTTATAATTTGCATAGATACTTTATCTATACTATTATAGTAATAATAAAATCATCAGTTTGAATGAGTTAGAGTTGTGAATGCTATGGTGAGAGGAATGCTAGACGTTTCACTAAGAGATAAAATCATAAATGATGAAATCCGTATAGAAGAACCAAGATTCCTAACATAGCTCTCAGAATCGGTAAGTGGAAGTGGCAGTGGGCATGGGCAGGCCATATAGCTCGTAGAACCGTCAACCCTTGGGGAATCATAGTTCTCGAATAGCGACTACGAACCAGCAGACGAAGCGCAGGACGCTTTTCTACCCGATGGACCGAAGGCATTTTTAGAATCACTGGTAGATACCGGTGGATGGAAATGGCTCAAAATCGTTCTTCCTGGGAACGTATAGGGGAGGCCTACAACTTATACAAGCTGTTCATAATGATAATAATGATGATGCTTGGTATGAGGCAGCAATAGTTAAAGTATTGTTCATGTCTCTATCTAAAAATCGACAGTTTCGTATTGTAAATTTAAGTTACACTGCATGGCATGTTCTATGGTTGCGGCACCCGCGGAGAGTGATGTCGCAATATTACGCAGTGTAACTCAAAATTTGCTTTATTTTGCAAACATCCTGGCCTAAATGTAAGCAATGTTTTATACAAAGAGAGTATTTAGTATTCTGGTTGGAATTTAGTATAAATCTGTTTTTCTCTTTAGACCGTCTGGGATGGTAGTGAGAATACACAATACCTGATGTCATTAACCGTGCAGACGAGGTTTAAAACAAGAAACGGTAAATGAGCATGATAAATTGCTAGACCTCAAAAACTAAGCCAATGGGCCAATGGTTTTGGAAAAGATGGTATATTTTTCACATGCCCAATCAGGTTTATGACATCAAAAACGTTAGTGATTTCTAAGTTTTAATTGATTACCCAAATACATCATGTGATTTTTTTTGTAACAAGCGAAAGGCGAACACGTACAAAAATATGCATCCGCAATGACGTCCAGTGTTTTGTAGCTGCGTATAAAATACTAGCGGCCCGTCCCGGCTCCGCACGGGTTTTAGTAAGGATCCCTAATTTTTTTGAAAATATAATATAGCCTTTGTCATCCGGGGATAGTGTAGCTTCCCAAAGGTTAAAGAATTTTTCAAATCGGCCCAGTAGTTTCAGAGCCTATTTCATGTAAACAAACAAAAAATCAAATCTTTCCTCTTTATAATATAATTATAAATTGTACGGTCAACGACAAAAGTAGATAATCTGTAACTTACTGTTACTTTTATACAAACTTCAACCCCCGCTAAGCTCATTTAGGGGTTGAATTTCGGAGTTTTTTTCATACCTTGGTACGTAGGGTGTTACTCTACCAAGACGAATTTTACCCTTAGAATTTCAAGTCTCTATCCAGTGGCTGTTTTTAGGTCAGACAAAGATTCTTATAGTTGGTATAGATAAGTATGTTGAAATAAAAACCAAAGCACAAAAGCTTTTAATAATCGATGCACAAAGAGATTGGTTAAGCAATGAAATATATCACCTTGAAGATAATGAAACGACTTCGATTCGCCCAGGGTCTTTATTCAGAACAGGCCTGGTCAAGGAAATGTTGGTATGCTGCCAACACGGCGCCTGATGTGACGTGACCTTTGCATGAAGATACTTGAAACCATTCTTATCAGATATAGATGAATCTTTGTCGATGAAACATCTACACCAGTTATAAGAAGCTTTGTTCTGACTGACTGCACGGAAAGAAATGCCCGCGGATTTGTTTTCCGCCAAGAACATTATTAATCTCAGGCATATTGTTTTAAATTAAATAAATATTTGCTTGTACGAACAATATCGTATCATTTCAATAAACATTATATTCTCCATAAAAAACTTTTTACTTTTAACAGGTATTTACTTATAACAAAACCCTCATAGGAACAAAAGAAGGTATAATAAGTCTGGAGTAGCAAGGTAGGAAGACAGCTATTAAACCTACGTAGTACAAACAAGAGTAATTTCCATTAAACAAGCAACTTGGTTTAAGTAAACGAGCTGGGAAACTATAAACAAGGGTTTATTACCTGTTTATGATTTGCTTAATTAACAGTGGTCTCCGATGTTAATTGGTTTTGCACACCGCTTTCTGATGATAAGGTCCTAAGGTCGTGAGTTCGAATCCGGTTGTGCACCAATGGATTTTTCTTAGAATAATGAATGTGCGCAATGTAATGAAAACATCGTGGGAGTAGAAGAAAGGAATGTATTCGTTTAACAGTCTTGACAGAGCAAACATTACTCACGCAGGTAAATGACTCCATATCGTGACAGACTCTGGCATATTAGCACATTTTTGAGTCCAACACTTGGGTATAGTGTACCGTTATGAGCACAATGGTAGCTGTTGCGTCATCTCGTTTCATCTCTCAGATCTGGAATTTTACCTAAAAGGAAGACTATGGGAACTTAATGGGATTGCACAAAATAAAACAAATCCTACTTATCTACATAGATTAACTAGTTCAACTTTGTATAGTTATAAAATTCAAAATAATAATGCTATTTTCTCAGCAAAATAGGTGTAAATTACGTCAATATTGGCGTAATTTTCTACGTTTGTATTGTGAGATTGCGTTCTATTGTTAGTGAGATTATATTCATAACTAGCTGACCCGTGCCCACTTCGTTGGGCGGTAAACATTTTTACTTACAAATCTTAACTGAAGTAGTACTCGATGTCGCCAACAGATGGCGTTATCATCATCTTCCTGCCCTTATCCCACTTTATGTGGGGTCGGCACAACATGTTCTTTTCTTCCACTCCCCTCTATCAGCCGTCATATCTGTACTCACTCCTTTCTTATCCATGTCATCTTTCACACAATTCATCCATCTTTTCTTTGGTCTACCTCTACCCACATATCCATCAACATTGATGTTCATCGCTCTCAAGGTTAAATGACTTTCATCCCTCCTCATGACATGCCCATACCACGCTACCCTATTGCTCCTCAATTTTTCCGTCACTGGCGCTACTTTCAAACTACCCCTGATATACTCATTTCGTATCTTGTCCATTCTAGTAACTCCACATATCCATCTCAACATTCGCATCTCTGCCGCAAGTACCCTTCTTTCATTAGTCCCTTTAGTTGTCCAACACTCAGATCCATACAATACGACAGGTCTAATGATCATTTTGTAAACTTTCCCCCTAAGTTTAAGGGGCATTTTCGGATCACACGTGGTTCCTGAGACCTGTCGCCATTTCATCCATCCCGCATTTATTCTATTCTTTACGTCTCGGCCAATATCGCCGTCGCTCTGTATCAATGAGCCGAGGTACCGAAATCGGAACAAACTGGTGTATCCCTAATACACAATCTAAGGCTATTGGGATAAAATTGGATGGACCACGGAAGTCACAAAACAGATGCTCTGTTTTGGTTCTACTGATCTTCAGTCCGACACTCTCCAATTTATCCCACCATTTTCCTAGTCTGCTCTGGACCTCGAGCGCATCTTCTCCAACCAGAACAATGTCATCGGCAAACAGCATGCACCAGGGTGCTTCTTCCTGTATGTCTGATGTCAGAGCATCCATCACCAGGAAAAACAAATAAGGGCTCAAAGCCGACCCCTGATGCAAGCCTACACCCACATTGAACTTGGCGGTAACTCCGGCCTCAGACCGGACGTGAGTACTCGCTCGATCGTACATAGCTCGAATGAGCTGTATGTACTTCTCAGGCACTCCCTTAACTTTCATACTCTACCACAGAACCTCTCGGGGTACTCTATCATACGCCTTCTCAAGATCTATAAACACCATATGCAAATTTTTGTGTACTCGTCTGTGTTTCTCACAAAGTTGACGAAGCGCAAAGATAGCATCCATAGTCCCGCGCCCAGGCATGAATCCAAACTGGTTCTGTGATACCCCACTTTCTTCTCTCATCCGTCGCGCTACAACCTTTTCCCAAATTTTCATACTGTGTGACATGAGCTTTATTCCTCTATAGTTGTTACAATCCTGTACATCACCCTTGTTTTTGAAGATGGGCACCAGCGAGCTGTGGCACCATTCGTTAAAGAATAAAGCTAGCCACTTCCATCTATCCGCCAACAGATGGCGTTAATACGGCATAAAACGGCCGTTCGCAGTTTCGCCCGCGTGTCAGTTTTTTCCCGTTCACGTTATTTTTTCGGGATAAAAAGTAGCCTAAGTTACTCCTTGTTACATCAGCTATCTGCCAGTGAAAGTCCCGTCGAAATCGGTCCAGCCGTTCCAGAGATTACCCGGAACAAACAGATAGACAGACAGACAAAAATTAAAAAAAAATGCTATTTTGGTATATGTATCGCATATACATTCATATGCATGTAGTAAAAAGCGGTTATTTTAATATTACAAACAGACACTTCAATTTTATTTATTTTTATAGATTATTTTGTCACAATAAACACTGCACAAAATACTATATAGGTACGAATTTGTTTCGTGTATCAATTGACAAAAGCAAACTGCAAACATTAGAGTAGGTAACCGAAAATCCAAGAAAAAAAAAACACTGACATTGACAGTTTGTTGTTGTTTCAACTTTTTTTAAATTTGATATGACTTGGAGTTAAATCCTTCAAGCCGTATTTAAAATAAGGATATGAAATAATAAAAACTTAAAATAATAAAACACTTTTGGTAACGCTGGTTTTGTTTGACTATTGTAATGACTTGAAAACTAATGCATTTTAAAGTAAAACAAATGAAATAATATCGCGAAGCCGACCAAATTGAACTATTCGATTTCGTTTTCTTTTTTTTTGTTTATCTGTGCTCCAACGCACACTGTTTTGATAGATATGATTGAATTTGAACTTTGTGCAGAGGTAATAAAGTGCAAATTGACTCTTTGACGTTAGGAACATACCTACATTGTTTAAACAACAGTGGGTGCTTGTAATTCAATATGAACTTTATGTAATAGCAATAAAGCTCGTTTTAGTTAGTAAACGTTTGTATGGGAAAAAGAAAAGGGCTGTTTTTAGGGGTTTTCCGGCAATTATTCGAATTTTTCTCGCCGTAAAAACCATCTTTGAACTTCAACAAACATTTTAAAAAAAGAATTGGCCAAATTGGTTCAGGCGTTGTTGAGTTATGCGTTCACGAACATTTTGCGATTCATTTTTATATTAATAAAACACTTTTGGTAACGCTGGTTTTGTTTGACTATTGTAATGACTTGAAAACTAATGCATTTTAAAGTAAAACAAATGAAATAATATCGCGAAGCCGACCAAATTGAACTATTCGATTTCGTTTTCTTTTTTTTTGTTTATCTGTGCTCCAACGCACACTGTTTTGATAGATATGATTGAATTTGAACTTTGTGCAGAGGTAATAAAGTGCAAATTGACTCTTTGACGTTAGGAACATACCTACATTGTTTAAACAACAGTGGGTGCTTGTAATTCAATATGAACTTTATGTAATAGCAATAAAGCTCGTTTTAGTTAGTAAACGTTTGTATGGGGAAAAAGAAAAGGGCTGTTTTTAGGGGTTTTCCGGCAATTATTCGAATTTTTCTCGCCGTAAAAACCATCTTTGAACTTCAACAAACATTTTAAAAAAAGAATTGGCCAAATTGGTTCAGGCGTTGTTGAGTTATGCGTTCACGAACATTTTGCGATTCATTTTTATATTATAGATTTACTTCAGTAGGCAGTTAAGATAATCTATTGCAATTGCTTGGTTTCATCAATCAGCCATCAGAATATAAATCTCTTGATATATTTTCAGGAGGAACTTTTTATTATTATTCAATTTTTTATTATGCAACGAAAATGCCCAGTATACCCTGCCTAAATATTTGCAGATCGTATTAACATTTATCCCAAAGCGGATCCATGCCCGCAATCTCCATCAATATAATATTCAAGTTTTTTCGATATTTTACCCATTGGTATGAGGTACCAATTTAAGTAATTTTTTATTAGTATAAATCTATTACACAAATACACAAAGGCCTGCAAATAAGTTTAAGAAATGAAATGGTTACAAATAATGTAACGTTTTACTGTTTTAATGCTCTAGGAATCGAAGTAAAATAAGGTACACAGCTGTAAAAAAATAGTTGTGAATAACGTGTTGGTAATTTCTTACTAAAATTGCTTGCGAAAGTACTTTCACTGTTTCGTACGGTGTAAAGTTTATAATTTACGAGTGGGTAGGTTCATTTCAAAATGTATAGCAATATCACAAATACGGCATTTTCAAGGCGTTTTGAAGGACGGAGTTCTGTTTAAAGTTATTTTTTAATCGTTAGTTGGATATGCCTTTAAGTACTTCCATAAACATTTTTAAAGAGAGAGGACTGAGTACCGATAAATCTGAGGACAAAAATCTATGCTTGGTGATTACAGTTTTGAGAATATTCAATATTTATACTCAAAAGTACCGGTAGTGTAGTGAGAGCGACTTCGTCTTCTGATCAGAACGTCGTGGGTTCAAATTCGGTGGTGGTTCAAAGGATTTTTCTTTTTCGAAAATGTATGTGCGCAATATCAGCGCTCTCAAACGGCATCTCTGATCCCCCATTAGATATCCTCAAAAAAACTTTACGTACGACTGGGTACTAAGAGATATGAGGGGATATCTACCATGCCTGGTGTTTAAAGTTGTGAAGTTGCTATACCATTGTAAAAAAATCGCACATTTTACCGTGTAACTTATTAAGATGAAGCTATGATACAAAACTGCTTGGCAACAGTGATTTCCGTGAGAGCGGCTAGCCTTGTGCAAGTCAGCTAGCATTTACTGACCAAAGCGAACCGGTCGCTGCATTCCAAAGCAGTGCTGTTATTTCTAAAGCCTTAAGTGTCATAATTGCATGTTGCAGTTAAATGGTAAATGATAGGTCGTGTGATGCAAGCAGGTACATAAAGATCGTAGATTTATTGCATTTGCATATGAATCTGATAGCAAGAAAATAACGTGTCAATATGTAACAATTATAGCTAAACATGAGTAGTAAAAGAGAAATGAGTACCGTAATATTCCATAATCATTTCATGAATGGTTTTTATTTTCCTAAATCAAATGGATTTCCATTTGACATATTTCATTTTATGTCATAGTCATAGTCATTTATTCATAAGATTTCAGGACATAAGGATCTTAAAAATTAATTTGCTTCGGCTAAAACCTGCCTTTACAGGCGTATGAATATTTATGGTAATTAATTACAATTGAATATATATTAACAAGGTCTTATAAAATAATAGTCAAGTAAAAATAGCAATTATTAACCTAACTAAAACGATGTCCTCATGAGATGATCGATTTGATATTTCTTTGAATGATCAAATCCGAAATGAAACTCCAGTGTGGTGCCAATTTACCTTAGTAAGGTATACACCAGATAGAAATATGCAAGCATAGTATACTGAGCAACGTACATATTTCCTTTTTTGCTCCACGATTTTACCAACATTACTTTATCTTTATACTTTCTCTAGCGTGACTCCTGTTTGACACATGTGTCTTGCAAAATCTTTTTTGCGATCTGTTGTTCCGTGTAAATTGGCAGTCGGTTTCTCAAGAGTATCTTAGTAATCGTTCGCAATGGGAAGATGAAACAATGCGGCGCGAATCAACATCGATAACAATAAAATTGTGTCGCTGGTACATTCTGTTGGGCAATTATTACAGAATTGCGTGTAGAAAGACTGCATTTAAACCATTCTTACCCATTTATAGTCAGCTACGGAAGCGCATGAACATTTGATGATTTAAAATCTTGAAGAACTCTAAAACACCAGACTCCCAATTCTCGTAACTTTTTTAAGCTGAATTGAGATTGAAACGAACTTAATTGTTGAAATTGGACCTGTCTGAAATGTCAGTTTCAAAGAGTATTATTTGAAGATTGCACTTTAATTGTCTGACTTGAAGCAGAGACGCTACACTCGCTCGGTCAATAAGTAAAACTATGCTAAGACAAAATTGTTTCATCAATTAATAAGGAAATCAAATATTTTAAAATCTAATAATATATTAATTGAGTAGATGTTAAAATTGTCGGTCTAAATGGCCAATAACAGGTTCTTGTTGTTTAACTCTATTCAGATTGATAAGGTGGTTAAGTTAAGTCGTTAGGTACATTATATTTATACGTATTCACTTGTTCCAGATACGAGGTAATTAAGATATCCTATTTGTTGTAGATTACGACGCAGTTTGAAATAATTTTGATACAATATTTTAAAATCTCCACTTTCATATTCTAAAATGTTTTGTGTGAAAAATGGTTTGCATAATATATATAATAAAAATGTCAACTGCATTAGTACATAAAAATAGAGTTTATAAAGACTTAATTAATTTTATTTAGTTTATATTTTGTAACTAGTGAAACGAACGAGATTTCGTTTATTTTCATATTAAGTTATTTTCATTCAAATTTCAACCCCCACTGCACCCCTTAAGGGGTTGAGTTTCAAAAACTCCTTTCTTATTACAACTACGGGCACCAAGATGAATATACCTTTGAGTCTTTTAGGCTGT
Organism: Electrophaes corylata; assembly: GCA_947095575.1. NCBI lineage: Eukaryota > Metazoa > Arthropoda > Insecta > Lepidoptera > Geometridae > Electrophaes > Electrophaes corylata. The sequence continues at coordinate 12,587,510 of OX352700.1, read as the reverse complement.
CCGTTGTCTCTATATCAGTCAGACAAGACAGAGATACTTATATTTTATGTATAGATTATACTTTAACAACCTTTTTGGTTAAATTTCAACAATGAGTCAGTCATCTTACTTCTTGTAGTGGGTGAATTTTTTACCATGGAGGTTTAATTTCAATCTAAACTTCTATGTTATTAGTCATTCGCTTATCAGTTCTAGATCTAGCAAAAACAGAGAAAAAACGAAAGATTTTACACTTCGTTTCTTAGACGTCACTCACACTCGGTCAGTTATGTTTTCGATCAATTAGTTTTTTGTGCCTCGTTTTCAACGGGTTTGAGAGTGAAGGGAACTTTGCAAGCTTTTTCCTCATGCGAAGAGATGTATTACATTTTATATCTTGACCTAAAATCGGAAGCAACAATGTCGTTTTGCTAACTGCTACTGAAATACTTTTAATAGTATTAGAGCTCTTAGTGAAGAGGCATTTGAGGACCAAGCTGAATGCCTCAGCTTGGTTGACGCAAACGGTGCATCCAAAAGCATGTCCCAACGAATGTGCTACTTAACTTTAGGTGGGCTTGCTGTTCCACGAGTAATCCGTATTAAAAAATAAGTTTTATAGTGAAAAGACCAACATTATGAATTACATAAACATTGGCATTCAAAATTTATCTGTCGCGAAAACATTTGAAAATACCTGAATACTACATTCAGATATTTTCAGAGAAGTAGCTTCTTTCAAAGTGTATCATGCTCTCATATTTACATACTCGTAGGATCTCATTTTCAATTCAAATTGTGATGAGATTGCGTATCAAGAAGACTTGAACATAACCTGAATAACAAATACTTTATTTATACACGGAATATTTATAAAACCCAACTAGACTGAAGGCCAATTAAAAGTTTCCACTGATACCTGAGATCCTATCAAGACAAAATCTATCAAGATTTTTCGAAAATACTTCTGCAATTGTTTATTTGTAAATGTAAAAAAAGTGTCCACATATTTCGGGATTACTCAAATTAAAGTTGGTACGCAATAGTGCACCAATATCACTTAATTATATGACTTACGGTTTGCTGATGGAACAAGCAAATGACCCACATATAACAAAGCATTGCCTCGTAGGTACGTCACGTTCGTCAACGTGTTCTTATACGATGCACTAATCTGCACTCATCAACCTGAGGCATACAGGTGTTAAGCTATGTGCTTGTAAGCTTGTAATTTCACCGGCACCCACTTCCTTCAAGCCGGAACACAGAAAGCTGCGGCAGCAATAAGCATGGTGATAGAACTTCCCCAGACAAGCCCTTCACGAGTTCTACTGCCACTAATTATAAGTTAAGTGGGTACGTTTGTGATACAGACAAACAAAAGCGATAGTACAGTAAATATAGCACTTGCTAACTATAGCTTACGTATATCTTTGTACTTAAAAAGTGAGGTCACACAAAATAACCCCAAAGTGCTAGACAATATCTCACTTTGGGGTTACACGTTTAGGTTAATCGTTTTCTATCCAAGGATAAAGTGTAGTCCAATTATAACTTAGTAACCCAGCGGACAAAATGCTTTAAGGTTTATTTTAGGAACCGCAGCAATTACCTGACCCAGATAAACCTTTATGTAGATTTAGATAAAAACGGTTTGCTATTACGCAAGCGTAATGAAGCCAGAATCTAGACCGGTTTGTTTCTCTATTTTCCATTCATTTCAATAAATCAAAACACCCAAGGTTCCCGCGTTCACGATATCTCAAGGTTGTTTCTCGATAACATTGTCCCAGCGAAATATTGCTTTCAACCCTGTATTACCACCACTTTTCGTTTATATTTTTTTAGTAGTCCGGTGGTCTAGTGGTAGTTACCCCGCCTTCTGATTTTAAGATTGTGGGATCAAATCCGGTCGCGCACCAATGGATTTTCTTTTGAAGAATGTATGTGCGCAATGCCAGTGCTGTCAACTGGTAGAAGAAAACATAATTAGGAAACCAGTTAGTATTCTACCAGTGGCGATGGGCTTGCAACCTGTCACGTATACCAACTACAGCAAAATGAATACTTGGACGTACCTTTGACTACCCTCCTAAACCATGTAAAAGAATCTAAAATACTTAGTATTGAAAGATCTCAGACGATATCTACCGTGCCTAAGGATTACAGTCATGAAATTATTTCATATTTATTTTTAATGACATTTTTAAACGTTCGTAAATGCGAGCTTAGCGTATAAGCTGCTAGTGAGAAAGATATGATCATTTTGATTGAAGGCGATTGTGCTTAGACCGTGCTTTGTTGGTGTCGCAAGCAGCGTTTCGTTACAGCTTTCAACATGCGTTTTGTTGCTGCTTGTATTATGAAAGAATACACTTTGCCCTAAAAGCGTTAATGTTTTTCGGAGATCAAACCAAGTTAGGCTGAGATAGAGCTGTGTCAGTTCACACGATTGAAACAATTGGTTTGTTTAGAATGACCAGAATCAAGCAGTTTAGTTGATTTAAATGCAAAATGGTACCTTTTTGACCTTTTTGCTTGTAAGTGTTTGAAACTTATTGCGTTTTTAAAAAAAAAATTAATGGAACCTCAGAAATTTGGATTTAATCTAGTCCAAATTTTAATGTAACTGAGCTAACTTTAAAATTTTATAATAAAACGTTTGTACCAAAACAAAAAAATATATATTACCTTTTGACCTTTAATAATATTGCGTAAAATAACGCAGCAAAATAAGCCATTAATAAGTTTTCAGTTACTTTGAAGAAAATATTTTTTTTTCTTTCACATGCAGCTTTTGTTAAGCATGTCCATTGTTTTCTCAAAATAAACACGCCTTGGTTTACCTTCAATCGCTCTGTTTCATCGCGGTGAGAACGGGGTGACATTCAAGGCACCCTCTCAGGGCTACCGCGCATGCGTCTGGAAGAGCAACCCCAGTTTTCCAATATGGCGACGACCGCCAGAAGTTACGCACGCGTTAATATTTACAATCTATCCAAGATTATAAATTCATTTGATACATACTGAATCAAAGTATTTTTTTCGCTAATTTTATTTGCTTCCTTTTGTATTGTTTTGCGCGAATTTCTGGTAATCTACGAGTGCATTTTGTGGCGCATTGCGATTATGTTTTCATGTTATAAGGTGTAGCGCGTTTAGCGGGTCAGTATCGTACGTGCGATATAACTGCGATTAGGACATCTGAATCAGCTGTTCGATAATTAGAATACAATGTTATAATAGTGTTGTTTCATTTTCTAAAAAAAAACAGTTCCCGCGCTAAAAAAAAGTTTGCGTTCTAATTTCAAATTTTTATTTATAACCTATTTGAACTCTAGAGAAAGTTGTCGTTTTAAATCGTTCTTAAGAACGTAAACTCCAAAAAGTTTGCGAATCGAGTCTAGTTTTCCTCCGCGAAGTTTTGGACTTCAGTCAAACTGCGTCGCTCGAAGGTCTCGCCAGCGGCCCTGCTGCTAGGCACAAGGCCAGTGTCAGGGCTAGTGGAGCCAGTGAGGAGTCCCGAGGAACCAGCCTTGGACGTTGCTCAAGATAAGGCGTATTGGGGCAGCGTTACTACTGCTATGACAAGTAAGCTACAAACGCTATTTGTTTTTCCGATTGAGTTTGACCTTTGGCATTAACCTAGTAAAAACAAGGTTCAATTTGCTCAAAACTTCGTTCCGTTATAATCAAACTATGACCGACTTTGGTTCAGCCTACTTTTTAGAAAAATAAAACTGCAGTACTTACTCACATAAGTACCTACTTGTAAGGCTTTACTTCTTCTTCTTCTTTTCGGATCGAAAACTCAACGTTAAATTATTGTGGACCAGTAAGTGAAGACCTCTACACCATTGCGCGAGCCAACATAAAGTCCTCCTTGGTGGTGGCAGGTGGTCGGGCACTGTGGACACGAGTAGAGGCTTAAAGGTTAAGGCTTTACTGTCAATATATAAATCTAAGTTTCCTCACTATTACCTAAGATTTTCTTTCTCAGTGCATTCCTTTTATTAAAAGATCTAATTATACCTCCGCATGTATGGTGGAATGTATAACACACATGTCATGGTTTTATAATGAATACATATGACTCACTCGTTCTCAGGCAACTGCATTAAAAACGATGCCCGCAATACCGAACTTTAAAAAAAAATAAAGAAAGTGCGGTTAAATTTCACGACTGCTCTTGGCTCAGTCACGTGGAACTGGCGCCTAGATTCTAATATTTTACAAGTTTGACTTGATATTTTGGAATAAAAAAAATGCTTTTATGGTTTTTCATTATTGATAAATACCTACATTTATTTATATTACTTATTTACCTATAACACACGTACAAATTTACAATTTTTTCAATAATAGTTTTGGTTACTTTCTTTGTAAAATGCGCGACAGAAACTATATTTTTGTTTTTCCTGAACATTTCTAAATCTTTTTAAGGCAAGAGTGTAGGTCTCGGTAGGTGACGGTCTTTAAGACCGTCCTTCTTCATCGACGCGCGTCGGCTTCATCGTGATTGCAGCCAAAGGACTGTCTATTAATTATAAAAAAAACTCTCAATTTTTTTATGATATCAAAGTAAATCCGTAAGTAAGTAAGTGATTCGGGAAAATTACGTAGCAATTTAATTTCCGCGAATGCTAAACAGCCTCTGGCACTACGCACTCAGAGATTCAAATTATATTTAAATTGTAGCAAAACGAGTTTCCCACAGAACGATTCTCGGCCAGTTTTCGTAATTACTATTTAGTGACGGAAGTCGCGGCGAATTGATATTAGGAATAAGTAGAGCGATTGTTGTTTTCTTATTTTGTTTAAATATAGTATAAATAAACATGAAAAAAACTTCGGACAGAAAACGTCGCGTTTCACTATTTTATAAGTTCCAAACAAAAACATTAAAAACAAACCCTTAAACAGGGGTACCCTTTCCGTATCAACCAGCCCCGAAAATGTACGTGTTTCATTAGAGGCTGTTGTAGTTAGAGGGATGAATGACGCAAATGGGAAACTACGTAATAAGCTGTGTGTTAACCCCTGACATTTACTGCATCGACGCAGGTGCGGATTCTTTATGGCCGATCGATGGATTCCTGCAATTTGTAGCCTGCAGAGCGTTAAAAATGCCTGAATTCTGGCCATATAATGTGACTGGCTGCGTAACGAAAGTTGTTTAAAATAACTTCTTTTAACCTACCCTGAAATCAGAAGTCTATACGACCATGTCAGTCGGTCAGGATAAAAATTCTTATAATTGGTATTTAATGTATCTGTATTTGCAAAGAAAAGTAAATACCTATTAAATCCATCGGATCCTAACAATGTCGTAAGTCCATCGGGTAGTAGGACGTCCTACGCTTCATCTTCCGGTTCGTGGTCGCCATTCGAGAACCTTTATTCACCAGCGGTACGGTTCTACGAGGTATATGGTCTGTCCTTTGCTACTTCAGCTTTTGATTCTGAGAGCTATGTCGCTAACCTTGGTTCAAAACTTCTTAATTGAAATCTTATCTAAATCTGTCTACTTACTACTTACTTACACAACTGCAGTACGGTCCATTCAATTATAATGTTTTCAATTGTAAGCTATTTCAGGCCAAATAAATTGTCGGAAACCAAAAAGTTTAATTAGGTACCAAGTCTTTTTGTTAACTTAGGTACTTGAATTAGGTAAGTTTCTAAATGCATTCTACGCCTGGTAAACTACACGGAAAAAACGTAACGGTTGGAATTAAATAACTTATTGCTATTTTCAACCAAGCAACTCGGCTCGGAGGGAGCCTGCAAAGTTTGTTGCTAATGCTAGACAAGCCATGTTTGCTAAAGTAAGTTGGTAATATTAATCCAAAAAGTTGGTAACTTCCAACCGTTTATTTTTTGGTTAAGACAACAAACCTAATTGTGTACGTGAATCGAGTAATTATGTTAGTTATAACCAAGCATCTTAGTTTAAATCGATAATTTAATCAAATCAACTTTGTAAACGCAGCTAATGAACGTTTCTGTGTTTAACAAAGTGACTTTGTCAAATAGATGGGTATATTTAGCAAAGTTACTCGGCGCTGAAATCGTGTCCACTGGGTAGCGATACCCAATATTCTTTGTTACTTTTAAATAAATTAAATAAGTATACTTAGCAAAGTTACTCTGCGCTTTCAACCATGTTCAGTGGGTTAGCTACAGCCAATCTACATTTTTACTTCTAACCTACCTAAATTGGTATATTTAGCAATGTTGTTTGTTGTTCCTAAGCGGGTTTATTGGGTTAGTTACAACCAATCTACATTTTTATTTCTTGCCTACTTGAATCGGTATATTTAGCAATGTTGTTTGCCGTTCTTCAGCGGGTTTATTGGGTTAATACTGCTAAATACTTAGCTGCAGGTACCTACCATTTCTAAGTGACAAGAATATTTATATACTTAAAGCTGCTCTAAGTTCAATGCAAGTTCAAACTTAAAATATCTGTAGCATATCTATATATATGATATAACTATTTTAAGTTTGAACTTGCATTGAACTTAGAGCAGCTTTAAGGATATAAATATTCTTGTCACTTAGAAATGGTAGGTACCTGCAGCTAAGTATTTAGCAGTATTAACCCAATAAGCCCGCTGAAGAACGGCAAACAACATTGCTAAATATACCGATTCAAATAAGCTAGAAGTAAAAATGTAGATTAGCATTGGTACTTTAATATTAAAAGAATGTATATGATATAATAAAGTTTTAATTAACATTCGTTTACAAACTTAATTCTAAATTATTTCACTTTATAATAACATTTGTTGTACAGAAATGATTTATTTTCAACATTAACGCACAATATTATACACAAATATTTAAAATACATCTATATCTAGAACAAAAATATACCTATTTAGAATATGTTTAACGACGTTTATACCTTTCAGCTACCTTTATAATATTTTCCAATTAGTTTTTGCTTGATTTTTGTTATTTCCAAGCTCCAAGCAGTAAGTCCTTACGTCTTCATCCATCGGGTATTTTGTACTGCAGTTCATTTTTATTAATAAAAAGGAGCACTGGTTCCACGTTTTTTGTTCAGTTGCAAAAATTTTACTTAATCTCACTCCACTTAACGTCTGCTCTCTCACTGGTTATTTTCGAATTTTAGTGCGCTTTCTCACGTGTTCGCACCCAAGAACTTCTCGTAAAGAAATGGCCGCTGTCCTTGCACTGCACGAGTGCCAAGTATTAGTATCGCGTTCTCCGAGATTACACAATTCACATGTCAACGCGTAACCATTTTCTCGATTATTCCAACTATGTTACATGTTTAAATTAGTTTTAGCATTACACACTCATCTATTGATTGTTATGTTACTTGTTTGTTTATAGCTAATTTACTTGTTATTTGTAAAGCATAAAATTGGTTTTAAGCAGTGCTGTCAGCGCGTGTTCCCAAAAAGACTGAAACACAATTTGCCAAGGGCTGAAATTTCAAATAAATAGTTAAAAAAACTTTTTATTTTTTTGTAAAACCTTTGTAGGTAGTTATTCTAAGCTCGAGTCCTTCAAGGTTATTTAAACTCTACTACCGAGTCATCGACACGGAATCTGACACAGATTCGCGCAAAATTCAAGTATTTATGTAGTTTTTGATGTCTGCGTTCTGCAAGGAACTAAAGAACCTACCTACTTAAAAAAGTATTATTCCACAAATCTTGACCATATGTTATTCCGTGTCGATGACTCGTTAGCGGGAAGTTTGAATAGTCCTGCTTATCCCGTTCACTTTCCTTACACGTAAAAAAGGTTGATAACACTGCCTATAAGCAGCGAATGTTATATGGTTAGGTATTTCTAATTTAAATCGACTTACGTAAATTTAAACAAGTATTTGTTTAAAATTAAATAAGTACTTACCAACTCACTGGTAAGAATTATAATAATAAAAGTATAGGATTTAAAATTTCTGTTACGGTTACTGTTACAGAGGCACTCATTGGGAAATAATTATGTACTCAGAAAAATATACAGCAAAACTAGCTTGTTTACTACAAACATCGCTCCATTATACGTTTTAAATAAGTCTTGGTTATTTGTAATCATATAATCTTAACAATTAAACAGAGTAGGATTAGACTAAAACTAGATAAGTATCTACTTGTCAGTTTATAAATCTGAGAACTTATCTATTTTCAAACGAAAACTGATCAGGTTATTTTTACTGAGGCACTCATTTCGAAATAACCAAGTACTCAGTTATTATTACCTAGAATATACAGCAAAACATGCTTGGTTACGCAAAACAGAGCTTTATTGTGCGTTTTAAATAAGTCTTAGTTGTAAGTAGCCCAAAAAAAATTAACAAAGCCAAATTGGTACTTTGCTAAAGCTCCGTTTTTTCCGTGTACGAACAGGTAGATAGTAGAAGGTACACTATATTTTATAACATCATTTCATACGCCATACACGAAGTAAACATTACTTTGGTACAGCCAGCGGCCAAAGGATAAGAGCATTACTGATTTGTAAGATTGAAATATTTTTTAACTATATTTTTTTTAACTGTATTCAAAGATTTGCATTGAGGCCTAACTTTCTGCAAACTTAATTTGACATGTAATAGCTAGATTTAGAGAAAAACTGAAAAACGAAAAAACATCTTCACGTATCAAGCATACGGGGTATGCCCAAATACCTACTATATTTGGCATTTACCCACATTTTGCAGCAGTTGGTGTTTCATATGTGATAGATTACTAGCCTATTGCCACTGCTAGAAAAATAACTGGTTTCCTCACGATGTTTTCCTTCATCGCTTTAGAGCACTGGTATTGCGCATAAGCTTTTCGTATAGAAAAAATCTATTGGTGTACGACCGGCTTTAACCCTTAACCTTAGGGTCAAAATACTCACTCCCACTGAACTAACGGTACCTACTCTAGCGAGGCCGCTGAAAAGACTAACGGTCTCTATCTCTCTCTTACTTAAAAACTTAGACATTTTAACGGGTATATAAAATCATATTGTCACTATCACTTTCATGTCACCAAATAGAGATAGCAATAGACTTAGAGACTATTTTAGTTAAGGCTGTGGTATTCGCCAACGACCTTGAGGATTCAGGCGGAGTGGGATAATTTCCCCGCGCCGACCGCGTGCCCCCCGCTATATTTTTACGCTCGCAAAGCGCAACACGCGCTCCTTGTTTGTTGGCAAGGAGCCGCGCTATTATCGTGCTCTAAAAAATTACTCAATATAAAAGAAATATTTTAGTGGTGACACTGGTTTTCCTAAAATAAGTTAATAAATAAAAAGATAATACTAAATTGGCTAAAATAATATCTATATTCATTATGAAATTAAATGAAATTTATTTGGAAACAACATACATGACTATTCATTGGTTAGACAGCATTGGTACCCAAACCGAAAAACCTGTATGATGGCGTACCACTGCCCTCCGCCCGTTTAGCATATGATCATAACAATTTGAAATAATAATAAAAATAATGTTCATACAATAACTAATAACTAACTATGTACTAACTACTAAAACAACTTTTTATAAATTTTAAGCTCAACCTATGAAGTTAAAATAATTTCCTAAAAAGCTTAATTAAAATTGTATAATCATTTCATTAAAATATTAATTTAATAATTTCATTTATATTTACTTTAATGTAATACGTGTTTGTGTTAACTTAAGAAGTAAAAAAAACACGATGCAATAAGTTGTATCCTAGTAACAGGGTGTCAAGTTTTTATGATTTATTTGTCCGTTCAATAAAGGCACAAGTATTCCTAAAATAAGTAAATAAATAAAAACATAGGTAATACTAAGTTGGCTTAAAAATATTTATATTCATAATAACACGATGCAATACGTTGTTTCCTAGTAACAGGGGCGTAGATTCGATTGTGCCTTTCATAGCATTTTTTTATTTTCAGCATCTACATACCATTTTACATAATTTCAGTTCAAAAAAGTATAAAAAAACATGTATATATTTTAATAATCAAGTTTTTATGATTTGTTTGTCCGGTCAATAAAGGCACAAGTCTTCCTAAAATAAGTAAATAAATATGAAGATAATACTAAGTTGGCTAAAAAATATTTATATTCATAATAACACGATGCAATACGTCATATCCTAGTCACAGGGGCGTAGATTTGATTGTGTCTTTCATAGTACTTTTTTATTTTCAGCATCTACATACCATTTTACATAATTTCAGTTCAAAAAAGTATAAAAAAACATGTATATATTTTAATAATCAAGTTTTTATGATTTGTTTGTCTGGTCAATAAAGGCACAAGTCTTCCTAAAATAAGTAAATAAATATGAAGATAATACTAAGTTGGCTAAAAAATATTTATATTCATAATAACACGATGCAATACGTCATATCCTAGTCACAGGAGCGTAGATTTGATTGTGTCTTTGATAGTACTTTTTTTATTTTCAGCATCTACATACCATTTTACATCATATCAGTTCAAAAAAATATAGAAAACAACATGTATATTTTAATAATCAAGTTTTTATGCTTTATTTATTGCCTATTATCACGCGCGGAATCAGATGAGTGGTTCATTTTGCCCGGTGAAGAAAGGCACACAAGCCGCTACTGTCAACTAGGGTGACTTTTATTTCCAAACTACCATGTACTGTAGGGTGTCCCTTATATGGACGAATATAAGTCCCTTATATTTTTTTTTGGAAATCGAATTGTATACCCCGTATTTCTTTTTAAACTATCAAGACTTACTTAAATACAAAATTTTATCTGTCTACATTTACATTAACCCGCGAATTTAAAATTTCTGTTTTTAACATTTTTCTATGAGCATATAAATCAATTGAAATATATAAACTTTTTTAACATTATGATATCAGGGCTACTTGTGATTTGGTGGATTCTTATTTCAAACACACATTTTAAAACAAAATTTGATTTTATAGATTACACTATATTTTCTACTCTGTGTGCAAATGCGTTGAATGGCCGATTTTTTTATCAGGAAATCATCACAGCTAAGATCTAGTGCTTTTGCTACAGCCTGAAGTATATAAACAGAATTCCTTGTTTAATTGACATCTGTCTAAAGCTGCAACTAATTTAGGCATGACAAAGTCTTTCCTTCCTCTTTTTGTAGTAAGTAGTTCCAGAACTTACCCTTTGAGAGGTGGATGGCAAGGGTTTCTAAGGTTTTCATCAAGGCTGGTAGGTTGACCGTGATGTCCTTGCATTTTTATAAAATCTTGTGTTGTAAGAGATGACGGTAACCGAAACATATCATCAAGCTCATATCTTTTTTTGCAAATCCTTCCAAGCACGGTGAAGATCCATAAGTTTTTTACACAGGTAGGTATAGCTCTGGTTACAGAGGTTCTAGCCTTTTCCCAAAAAATTATAGGTACAGTCGCCCAAAAAATTGGTTTACCACCCTAAGGTTGAATGCCGCTTGCAGATTCATAGGTGATAAGGATTAGTTTCGCTTGCAAACCGATTTGACAACTTCTATTGCCCTCTTTATCTGATTAAAGATAACGATGATTACTGTTTGTTACGCTGACAGCTGTTCTTAGCTTGAACTTACATAAAATTGTAAAGTTCTGACACAAGGCGAGTCCACCTGTCGGAATTTACAAATTATGTACACTTGTTACTAACAATATGCGTTCAATAAAACAGTTTATTTCGGGATTCGTTTTTATTATATTGTCAGAAAACAAAGCTAAAAGTAGATGTATCCTTTTATTAAATTGTCACAATCACAAGCATAAACGACGCCGCAGTCATATGGTGAAATTTAAATATTACGGACTGTCGGTAGCATTGCATTTTGAAGCGCGTCGTTATAATTTACAGCCGTCGCTCGAGGAGATAGAGAGCATAATTCTCCTACACCATCCATAAATCTATGTGGATCTATGTGATCGTGGCACTATGAGGGAGAAATATACGCACTAGTATATGTCTGGACATGAATAAAGACAATCGAGCACCGTATTGGCCATTATTCGTATTTGACCACCCATTCGATACAGCCAATCAAATGATGCTAGTTCGATAACTTGAAAGTATTCTTACCATGGATTTAACTTGCCCTCTTGGGAAGAAATTATGATGGAGTTCTACAGGAAGAAAAAAATATATGTGCAAATCTTTTATTTCTTACAGAAATACAACAAAGGCATGCTAACTGCTTTTCACGTAGTTTAATTGCAGAATATACAGACCAGATACAAGGGCACATTTTAAGACCTAACTAACTGCGTTACTTGTGTTGAGCTGATTATCTAAAAGATTCCCATCTTTTTGATAATCAGCTCAAGCAGTAGCTAATATTCTTTAATAATGTAGGCAGGTATATATAATGTAGGTGTGCTCACTTTCCAAAATCTTGCACACGCAAAACTCCGAGGTAAAAAGGCCCAATGGAGGTTATAACTTCTTTCGAGCGATAATCAACGGGCAAGAGGGGCACAACCGATAGAATAAAGGGAAAAAATCGAAAAAACAAGAGTAAATTCCATTATTATAATTTAACAAAATCGTAATACATATATATCTATATTTTTTGTATATATAGATATATATGTATTAAGTAGTTTAGAAGTGGTTTAGGAGCAAGATAGGATAGTCAATTTAAAAAAGTATTTATAATATTATAAATGTTTGTACAATCTACAAATATTTATTCCGGGTGTTCTGGGTGTTTTCTATGTATAATAAAAAAATATCTATGTTTGTAATGTATTGTATTAAGTATATCAGTCACCTAGAATCCATAACATAAGCTCTGCTTAGCTTGGGACTGGATGATGCTGTGTGGCTTGTCCAGCATTATTATTATTATACTGAAATTATTTAGACAAAAAACTACCAAAAAGGTTTATAGTTTCTGAAATAATCTGAAAACCACATCCTCCTGTAAGTTGACTTTTTGCAGTTATGCCAGGAGCATAATAATAATAATTTGTAAATCGTACAAGCATTTATCCCAAGTCGTGAATCAAACCCGCAACCTCCTGCGTCGCAGGCAGACGTTCGCCCGCCGCGCCACATCGACCGTGCATCATATCGGTGGTTTCGTAAATTATTATAGAATACTAGCGGTTCGTCCCAGCTTTGCACGGGTTTTAGTAAGGAACCCTAATTTTTGAAAAATAATTTAGCCTATGTCAACCGGGTATCCTAGGATACCTACGACGAATGCTTACAGGGTGTATACGACTACTCCCGCCTACTTCGAGGGGCTAACCTATTACTGTGTGGTTTATTATTCGAGTATAGTTGTGAAACTGTAGGTATCCTGTACCGTACGTAACTTTATTTGCCATAGTAATGAATAAAGAGTAATCTACCAAACTTATAAAGAAGCGTGAAGCGCGAAAAATTTACGTAAGTGCCTTACCTACGATTTACAAAAAAACTAAATTAAAAAACTAACACTAAATCGTCCATGCGCGAATCGGAGCAATGAGCAGCACAACCTCCCCGTCCGACAGTCTGAGTTGCACTGCCGCCCGTCGCCCGCACAGGGACCCGCGCATTCCATTTCGTATCGCATTCAAGAAATAATTAATTGTAGCTTAATGAATTATTAGTTCGAACTGCCAATTGTTCACTTTGTGATAAAAACTTTGACAGATATTTGTGTGAAATAAAAATACTAAAAATCAATACCGTTTAGAAGAAATAACCAAATTTAAAATAAAAATTGCTTCACTTTGGATATTTTTTTCATATAGTAATAAAATAGTTAGAATTTTTTCAATTGTACAAATTAAAATTTAGTCTTTAATAAACAATATATATTTTTTTTGGACATTTATATTCACTCATCAAAGAGAAATTACTTGGAGAAAACCTCGAGTTGGCGAATACCCCCTCCTTAAAGCAGACTTCATAGACCTTTATGAAACAGACGGTTAATCTAACTCTTTCGTTCTAATTTCAAACTTCCTGTCAATGTAAAAGACATCGTGTAACTATTCCAACGTCACACCGAGTTTTTTAGTACCAGGGTGAGAGTGTGTCTATATTTTTGTAGCTGTCTGTACCATGATTCAAATGAAAGGGCAGTGAAAGTAATAAGTGATGCCTACCTCATACGTGATCAGTACTCATCAGAAGCAATCATCAGGTCAGCAAATAAAGCAATAAACATATAAATGTACTTTCCACTTCATAATGTTACTTGGAGTATGATTACAGTGTACCTTGCATGTGGGTCATGCTTGTTCCATCACCAAGGTGGATACAAAAAAAGAAAAAAAATGAAGTACTCTTTCACACGACATCAACATCTGTTTACATACCTAGATTTTTTTTTTATTTAATTCTTTATTGCACCAATATGAATTGTAAAAAAGGTGAGCTTAATGCTTAATGCATTTTCTACCAGCCAACCTTGACAGGTAAGACACAGTGGTTTGCGTGCTAAAACTAAATATTAAAAGGTATAACATATCTACTAACTATAACCTAATTATACATACCTACATAACAATTGATCTAATTATAAAACAACATATATACTTACATAATATATATAATATAGTATAAAACATGTACAAAATACATATATACAATATACATAAATACTAAACATAATAGTTTATATCAAATATTACATAATTTTACTACCTTATATATTGAAATAAATAATAAATATTATAAGGAAGAACTAAAATCATAGACGAAGATCATAATCATCTTCCTGCCCTTATCCCATTTTATGTAGGGTCAGCACAACATGTTATTTTCTTCCACTCTCCTCTATCAGCTGCCATATCTGTACTCACTCCTTTCTTATCCATGTCATCTTTCATACAGTTCATCCATCTTTTCTTTGGTCTACCTCTACCCACATACCCATTAACATTCATGTTCATCGCTCTCCTGGTAACATGACTTTCCTCCTTCATGACATGCCCATACCACGCTGGCCTATTGCTCCTCAATCTTTCCGTCACTGGCGCTATGTCAGTGACCTTTCAAACTACCCCTCATGTATTAAACACTTATATTACACGAAAATAAATAAAAAGGTAATACGCGATAAATACCCGTGTAATATAAGTGCTCAATATGTGTTCTGATCGCGAAAGTTTAAAAAATACCCCTGATGTACTCATTTCGTATCTTGTTTACATACCTGATTCACAAATAATAAATGATTTATTATGACACGTAAAATATAGAAGAACGAGGCATGAAACTATTTAATCATCAATACAAAAGTTTTGAAATGCTTTATCATGCTTCACTAATCGTTTTTTGCGGCCTTTGTAACGCGCAGTTTCAGGTTAACTACCGTTGGTTTTTATCGTGTTTTTCAACGCTTTACGATTTGCTAAAGTTATTACGAGTTACGTGCATGCGGTTATCTTTGAAAACGGTTGGTATAAAAAATATATGTATAATATATTTGTGGACATTTTTACACAACAAGCTTCTAGCCCAAACCACTTGCATTTTTTTAATAAAAAATATATCAGTTAGTTTACGGTTTACTTAAGATCAAAAAACGCACAAACAGCATTTGAAAGTTCGCATCATGTGATTCAACATTCAGGTCAAAGATCTTGAATATTAGTGAATTTCTCCAAAATGGCCAAATTGACCCCCACGAGAAAATAAAGCCCGTGTAGACGAAGTTGCGAATAACCGCTAGTAAAAACTCGCAAACGCGTAACTCTTAGTTTCAGGAAAAGTTTACACGTTATTAAATCTTACCACGCGAGTCATAATACCGCAAAGTTACATAACACCCGCAACTTAAAGGCCAGATTTTCGCCACCTTAACTTTTGACCCGATTTTATATGTATCTATAAGAATGTAAATATGTATTTCACAGAAAATTACAATTAAAAAATCTAGATATCGTTTGGTTAGGCTAGCGTAATGCGGGTTTGTCAGACGCGATAAAACAAATAGTATTTACAAAAAAAAATGGTATTAGTATTCTATCAGTCACCTGTCGGGCTAAGATGTGCAGCCCGACAAAAGTTTGGCTACTCGCTATCTCGTGCAAAATGGAGATATCTCTTATATCTTCCTGTGCTAACATGGCAATGCCAAAAACTGTTCTGTCAAATGAAGACTTAATGCTAATGTTTAGCTTATCTGTGGGTTTTTTATCTATAATCTCCAAAATGATCATTTATAGAAAAAATATCTCGTGTCAAGCGCGATATATCTCACGTTGCACATCTTAGCCCGGCTGGTTCCCATAGTACAAGCTATGCTTAGTTTGGGACTAAATCATGTATAAAAATGTTCACGAATATTTATTTATTTATCTATACAAATAATAAAAATCTTTGTCCTGACTGACATATAGACAACTCACAGACTGAACCACTGGTGGTAGAGATTTGAAACTTTCAGGGTGTATAATAAGAAATAAATTCCCGAAATTCAACTTATACGGGTACAAGGGTTGAAGTTTGTATAAAAATATAATATGCACGTTTCGCAAGTCAATAATATAAATAAGAATGTGTATAAAAACCTCAGACTCTTACACCCTCCATAAAACAAACTACAAGCATATGTTTAATCAAATCTCATAAACGCTAAGGTGTCTCCGTACGGTTGGGTAAGTGTATGTAAATTGTAAACGACTACACCTTTTTCCCGCATACAAACACAAACGTTTTATGACCTTTGTGAATATTTTTACCTGGTACAGTCAGAACCAGAAGTTGATACATTTTCAATTTATTTATCTTTTGTTCAGACTAGACCGTGACTAGCCTCACAGTTCAGTTAGTTGTAGCTGTCTTCTTTGTTGTAGCTTCGATCCCTACCGAGACAGAGAACAAACATCTGTGTTCATCACACAAATATTTGTTCTCTGTCTCTATTATATTCTAAGTATCTAGTCTAAGTATCTAAGTCTATGTTTTTACAAAAAATACATATATCAATTTTCTATCAGTCATCTGGTTCCCATAGGACAAGGTATGCTTAGATTAGGACTATTTATTTATTTGCAGAAAAGTGGGTCTTAAATCAAGTAGTAACAGGCCACAATATTGGCCTGTTACTACTGCTCTCTACTTTGCGCGGCTTAGGTGTTACCTCTGCCTTTAATAGTTGCACCTGACGTCTACAACTTCCACATAAGGTGGACTTAACTCACAAATTGGTACTGAATATAAGGCGCTAACCACAGTACTTATCTTCTCAATTACACGCTTAAAACAGAGCCTGAAACATAGCATAACAACCCTAAACGGCTAATTCTCAAAAACTTTGTCTGATAGTTCAAAAAATATGTACTAACCTGTACCAAGAACTTAACTAAGGGTTAAAAAACTTATTTCACTTGACTTCTAGTGTTGAGTGTACATGGTTATATGGAAGAAGGGTCCGGGATGTCTAAGGTACGTTACGTAGTGTAGGCGATACTAAGATATGTGCATAAACGGTGAGTGATCTCGAAACGGATTTACCTTTGATACTACGAGCATGTATCAAATAAAGATTATTCTGATTTTGATCTGTCAAACAGCCACGTCAATTTTGATACAGTTTTTGACAGTTCTTTAAAAGTACTACACTACACCTAGCGTGGTTTTATTTCAGTACCTAATCTGGTAAAAAGTTTGAGGCTTATTATGTGCATGATCAATCCAAACGATTTGAATTCTAAGCGTGGGGTGCGCGGCCGCCTGCGGCGTGGTTATGATTAATTTTTATGCAAATATAAAAATACTGCTTTCTCCTAAGCATAATTTAATTTGGTCGAAACACTACCTACGCAAGTATGTACCTACCATAATATTTTATTCTAAGAACACAGTATAGTTTTTTACGCCGCAACTATTTTATCCATAGTACCTACAAGCTTTGCTTAGTTTGGGGCTAGAACGCGTTGCGTAAATTCACGTTTATTCAGAATTGTTGCCTGAATAAATAAATATATTATTATTATCGGTTCTAAGTACTCATGTACTGGCTTTACCCCCAAACATTTCGGTTAGTGATGAAAAATTATTCTTTTTGTTACAGCAACCAGTGGGTCGGGCAGTGGGCCCGGAGGGGGTGAGGCACGGAGGGGAGACGTCACGCCGCACGCGCAGCCGCAAAGAAGGCTCATCAAAGTCGATTTCGACAATCTTGAGGTAAATGTCTTCAAATCCAATCTTACTTTATTCTATACCGCTAGTGGGGTTTGACTGAACGCTTTCGTGATTTTGAGGTCATCGTTGTGAGTTAGATATTGTTTGAAACCATGACGGTGGCGGCGAAGTATTCTACCCCCCGTCATATCTTCTAACATGGGTATGAGGTGATTTTTGGACGGCCAGAAATTTCAGCCTTAACATTACCAAGTTCGGTAATATTTACTTAGTGCCGACTCCACATAAAGTGGAACAAGGGAAAATGATGATGATGACCATTGGTATAGGCCGTGCGCTGTCTATATGTCAGTCAGTCAGTCAGTCAGGACAGATTCTCATGCTATCAAAAGCGGAACCTACCGAAGCAGTTCGTAACTTTCAAAGTATTTTTTTTTACTTTGTTGAAGTGAAATATTTGCCGCGTAAAAGTTTACTGTTATGCTGTGATACCATTATAAAAGTTATGAAATGTATTTTATTCAATTATTTAGACATGACCTTTGTGTTTTTATCCAACGTACTTCTGAAATAATCGTGCAACCTTTAAAATCTAAAAAGCTCACTCAAATACATTGTAAATAAAATACCTTTCTTAAAATAACAAAACCTTTCTTAAAAGTTGGTACACGGCTCAATACGACAGGAAAATACAGCTACTGGCACAAAGCCATCGCAAGGAAAAGCCTTCTTTTATACTCGACTGGAAGGCTTGAAACACATTTGCAGGATTTGTAAACTTTTACCCTGGTGACCTCATCATGATGAGTGATACTTACATTGAGGCCACAGGCTTAGAAACTATAGTGACGGCGTTAATAAGATACACACATATCACATAAACATCAAAGGTACTGTCAAGGTTTAAAGCCTTAGTTAAGCTCTTAGTGAAGGACTCGTCGGGGAAGGATTACCACCATGTCTTAACGGTTATACCATGTGTAAACTGTCACTTTAATATTAGCCAATGAAATAAAGGTTTACCCATAGGGTTTACCTGACAAGTACCTACCAATTCAGACCATAGAATAAGGACCATTCAGGCTAACAGACGCTTTGAAAGTTTTGAAATAAGCCTTGGCATGTTTTTAATACGGTACTTGAACTTTAAAAAAGCGGTATATTTTCTTTATTGTCAACAACGAATAATAAAACAAAATTTTAATTATTTAGATACCATACTCGATACCAAATGTCTCTTACCAACACTACAATTTAGATTTCAAAGCCTATCCTACTCTGGTCTAGAGGTGTTAGTAAGTACTACCCACCTACTTACAAAGATCCAAGTCCAACCTACTAACTTACTTTCTAGTAAGTGTCCACGCTAATTTATAAATAACTGTTCTGTCACTCCAAATATCCTTCACTACCACTTGTTCAAATACCTCTCTTCGAGACTTTAATGCTCTGGTTTTAAGTAGCGGGGTTTTCAGCCTTTTAGGTCAAGGAATATGGCTGTTTGTCGCGTGAGTGAAGGCTTTTATTTGGACAATATTTATACAGCTTGCTGTTGTGAAACAAAATGCTTTGTTTGTAGGTTTGGCAATATTGTGAGGGTTTATTGGGGAATTTAATACCTATACAATCTGCTTTTTCATACATGTACCTATGAAAAACTTATAAGACACTTTCGGTAGGTATCAGTTTTGTGTTGTAACACGATTAGCGGGAAAAAGTACAACAATGATATTATATTTATTGAAAACCAATTTAAAACTTTAAAATGTTACTAAAGAATAACAAATTCTATGAAGGCTTTCGTTAAAAATGTTGATATGTTGAACCTCCGTTTAGTAGAGGCTTTCTGATGATGCGATGGTAACCACTTAACATCAGATGGGCCATCTGCTTGTTCTATCAGCAAGTTGTATAAAAAACATGCGGCGTGTGTGTGTCTGCCTTAAAGCTTAGTAGTCACGATCATAAATAGGATTAATGCGTGTTGTAGGCACAAAGGCAATGCGCGAATCCAATTTGAGTCAGCTGGTGTTACCTAATGAACTGCAACAATGCCAGCCTAGAAAACAAACCTGATGAATTATGAGAATGGGGTTTTCATGCTAAATCAGCTTAGTACTTGCGCTAACTTTTTATAATTTGGTAAGTAATCTATACCAATTATGAGAACCTTTGTTATACTTTATCCTGAGTGACTGTCATATGCACAACGCACAGCCTAAACCACTGGTCATAGACTTGAAATTTTCAGATGAATATACCGCAACTCAGTCAGGACAAAGATTCTTATAGTTGTTATGGATAATAAATATTTCTGAACATTTTCATACAACATTTAGCCCTAAACTATGTAGATTTTTTTGTAAATACTTATAATGCATTATTACACCCGAACAGAGAACAAAGTCAAAGTCAAAAACACATTTTATTCAGTAATATCTGGATCATCTTGAAACGTCTTAAAGCTAGGTGAACCTAAGCGCCAGTTCCTCGCGACCAAGTCTAAAAGAACAGGCAAGCTTACGGCTTGAACATCAGCTAGGTATATTCACCACACAATTGTTTGTCGTCGGTGGGAATAACCCACAGACTACAGCACAGAAGACACAGCTACTTCAAACTGAGTTGTGAGGCTTGTCGTTATGCAACGCATATCAAGTTACAGAGGCTAGGTAGGTTAGGTATTGCAGCCCTTTCACCTCCCTTTCCCTCATAGCTCTATTTGTGAAGAATTTCTATATGATATTACCTTATACGTTACTTATCTTGACCGTTTACTAGATCTTTGAATGAGTATAGGAAAAAACGGTTGCAAAAGGTATTGATTATACACCGCCAAATTAATTTGCTCGAGAAAGACAATGAATGAAAATTACACATCATTACCATCAAGGTTGTCTGGTAAAGATTTACCGATAAGACCGCCTATTGCACCTATATTAGATGTTACCTTTGTGGACTATGTTTAGAATAAACAACAGCGTTTTTGCAAGAAAAGATTTATTGAATAAAATTCGTGGCACATTTTGCTAGATGTTCGGGCTAGACTCCATTCCAACACGTACAAAAGCATTTAATATACATCGCACAAATGTTTGTTTTGGTTGAGGGTCGAATTCATAACTTACAGTGTAAAAGGCAGAGCAACAGAACTGAGACTAGTCAAACATTGTCCAAAGTGTTGCGTAGTTCGACCTAAGCTATTGAACTTATTCAAATAGAAAACGTGTCTAATTTTCTTTTAGTCGAAAGAAAATGTCTAGTAAAAGTCTAACAAATTAATTTTTCGGTTGGCGTCGTGGAATGATTGTCATCATCGCGTCATCATGTTGAGTGATCGATGGTACTGAATTTCGGAGTTTTATAAAAAATGATTTTAATTTTACTCCAAGGCTCTATCATTGTGAAATCTTTGCAAAATTATCTTAGTGTGCGAGGGTTAAAGTAACACTGAGTAAAATATAACCAGGATAAAATACTCAGATTTACACATTTTTATAGTATTAAAATATTAGTAAAACAAATTAGCGATGAGTGCGAACTTATGTTGCTTAGTATAGTAGATCTCATAGACAAGAGCTCGTTCGGGGAAATACTATACCACCGTACCTATTTCTGCCGCCAAGCAGCTTGCTGTGTTCCGGTTTAAAGGTTGTGGATGCTAGTAAAATTAGAAAGACATATCCTGAGGCATCTGTATGCCTCAGGTTGATGGACCGTAGTGCGCGTTTCTAACGAACGTGGCCTACAAGATAATGTTTTGCTATAGGTAATGGTACACTTAACATCAGGTAGGCCATCTGCTTGTCCAGCCGCAAGACAAAAAAGTACATGATCCATGAAATGGTTGATTTCGGGGCTATCTAGTTATCAGTAAAACTGTAAAACATTTTTTAGACCAGCGAAAATTTTTAGAGCGTTTAAAACTGCATTTGAAAAAAAGCGTTAAATCGAATGTAATGGCCCTATCATTACATTCATCACACGGCCAGTTAGACCGCAACCGCAAGTCACCTGTCTAATACACAGCTATGGAGGAAATCGTTTGCGATGACGGTACCTTTAAAAGATGTATCAGTATTCGACCGGTTCTGTGTTTTATCGTTTTCCGGAAATCAGATTTTGGTTTGCAAGCTCGATTTTTTTGTATATGGAGATACAAAAAACACCCCTAGCGGCCTAGGAGTGTCCTAGCGTATATCCGTATAAAAGTTCTCGCTCATATTCCTAAATCCGATATCCGAAAAACGAAAAAAAAACACAAAGTCGGCCTACAGTTACTTCTTGGCTGGATATTTTGCTTTAGGTTGAATGACTTATCCAAACCATCATGTTTTTGTATTGGTCGGTACATCTACAGACAAAGGGCTCTATAGACGACTGTGTCGTCACGCGTTACTAAGAAAGTATCTATAAGATTTTACCTATATAGATAGTCCTGACTTGTGTTTATGGAAATATTTCTAATGTATTACATGCCTTTCTACCGGTAATAATAAAACTTCTATTAAATATTTATTTTATTCTGTTTTTAGTAAGTATTTGTTGTTATAGCGGCAACAGAAAAACATCATCTGTAAGTGCTCACTAAAGACTTTCCTTCCAGGATGACGATGAAGACGACACAGAGACCTGCACGAGCCCCGAAGCTCTGGCGCCGCCGCAGCCATTCCCAAGGCATATGGCACCTCAACAGCAGCAAACACCCAAACCTTGGAAGAGAACCGGTAAGAGGAATTACACCAGAATTCTGTTAGCACTTATATACCTAAATCTGACCACTTACCATCACGATTTATTGCGTTTCTTAAACTGAATCAATCCGTTTTGACAGATTCGATGACCTTAGTATGAAAAACATTTCTGTCGCCAAGCAACTTGTGGTGTTCTGGTAGAATCAGAAAGGGTGTGGGTAGCGGTGTAATTACAGGCACATGAGGCTTAAATTATGCCTCAATTTGATTGACGCAGAACAGTGAATCGTAGAGTACGTTCCTAATTAACGTGACCGGCGAGGAAATGCTATGGATGAATGGTAACCATTTAATATCAGGTGGGCCATCTACATGTTCCATAAGCAAATCATTTAAAAAAATTCAGCGGATCACTACGGAATAAATGTCATACGAGTAGAATCTGTCCACATGGTACGATTTCGCGTAGGTCTAGAACTGATTCGTAATAACATTTGATAGGGCAAGTATTCAAGTTTGTATCAAGGCAGTTGAATTGAAACGAAATATTTTTTGATGTCACTTTAGAGATGTTTCCCGAAGCCAGCAGTATTTTACATTTTCAGAAGTTAAGTTTTAACTCAGAGAATGTTTAGAATGAATCTGAACATTTTAAAACCGGGTCTTTCTCTAATGCCTGAACACTCAAACGCAATTTAATCACGTCTTGCGTTTGAATATTCGGGCGTAAGTGATGTGGATATATTACGCTAGATATTATGGGTTAATGTTATTGCAATTGAGCTGATATAGCTACAAAATCACTTACAAGATGCAGCAAAGCTCAAAGTTTTAATAGCTAGAGAACGCTCGGTAAAAAGCTAACAGTCGCAAGTTTTTTGAATCTCTCTACTAAGGCAACCTCGCTTTTGGGAGTTCCCAGTAACTACTATGCCTTGCAAACCATTGTTCCCCATGCACACACGACCTGGATCTCTCATCTTGGATGTACTTGCAGAGGAGACGCCACCGCCGCGGGCGCCGCCGCGCACGCGCATATCCCACGACGAATACCACCAGTTCTGCGACGAGACCCTTGAATGTATGCTCTGTGGTCTAGTCTAGCATGTGACGTCAGCAATGGCATGCAAGCTTTTTGATTTGCAACTTTTCTCGCTTTGCAGATTCACTACCACAATCTTCTTAGGTTTTAATATTGTTTCATAGTAAAGAACTTTAAAAGAATGTAATTTAACGACCAGAGTGTTAGGTGTGAATGTGGATGGATATAAAAGTAGAGGTAGGTAGCCTAAAGAAAAGATAGATAGATTGTGTGAAAGATGAATGCAATCCGTCCATCTTTTTTACATCATCATCATCTTATTTAAAGGTAAGAAAAAAGTAACCTCTTAATAAAGTGGGATAAGGGCAGGAAATGTCGTTCTTGCTAAATTTGCAGTTTAGAAGATTCTATTTTTTTTCTGCTCTAAAGTTTGCAGTACCAACTGAATAACTAAAATTAACTAAATCTATTATTTGTACATTTAGTCTGGTACTAATATACTCAGTGTATCGTTGAAATATTTAATCCGTGTTTCGTCTCTTTCCAGCTAATTTAAACTTTCTGTCAATGCAAAAGTTAAAACACAGTACCTATAACTTTTCTATCGTTACGCCGAGTTTATTAACACCAGGTTTAACGTGATGAACGTGAGCTTAGAAAAAACGAGTTATAAATTTGACCCAAAGTCGGAAGTGTCAATTTCGAATGATTTTCGATAGAACTTTTGCAATCGCAAATTTTGATAAATTCAAGGGATGAAAGCCACTAAGCTTCAGCTATAAAGGCAAACAATATACTGTTTGAGTGGTTTGAGGAGTGATCAACGCTCAAGTTTCATCCTCATCAAATTATTTATTTGTAAGGCTTACATAAGGTTGTAATTAGGGCGATATACGGTCTAGTTAGAGAACAGGTTACTTATAAAGTGTCACAGTTATTACACTATTACCTAACTGACTTACATCACGGTTTGATATCTATCAACCTACTTACCTACATTTTAAAATAAACCACGTTTAACTTACTAACTTTTTCCACCTTTATCTCTATCTATTTCTATGTCCTAAAAAATAAACACCATTTATTAAAATTCAAAACATTCTGTAAAATGTTTGTGCCGTGCGTTATTTAGAACTATTTAGACAACAGTTTTTCTTTAAGTTTCATCCTCTGACATTGCATCGTATAGCAGCTATAATGTAATGCAATCAATGTTTTACTTATAAATACTTTTTGTTAGAGACTATGCTTACAATTCTCTGTAAATTTCCATTTTTATCATCCAGTAATTTTATATTTCGTTTAGAATGTATCTTCTATCTCGAAACACAGTAAATTCAAAATTTATCTACAGGTTAGTATTTTAAAATGCGTATTTTAGAATCTAGTTATTTCAACTCATAAATATCACTTTATTCTAAATCTTTGAACCACATTGTTGCGGCTTCATGTACGTAACTTACTAATTGTCCTATCATCTGATTAGCGTTGTTTGGTTTCCAGCATACGACCTGGCTACTCAATGCCCGTCACGCCGGGCGTCTATGAGACGGCACACTGTCACACATCCATCTTGCCCACCGACTGACGGTGCCCACTCATTGCCGCATTCAAGGTAGGTACCTAACAAGAATACTAGTAGACCTGCCTCAATTACACGTAGGTCACACTGTCACTGTAAAGATGAAATCAACGTCAAAAAAAATCAGCAAACTGCATTATAAAAATTTTGTTTTAGTAGGTTACAAAGTTTCGTTGTATAGCCTACGTCCGCATAATGTCTCCAAAACGTATGCAATTGATATCGCTTGTTTTAGCCGCTGGACAAACAGAACTACCTACACTTCATTGTTCAAATCACTTCACGTCTTCTTTTACTGTAGGTTTGTTTTTCTTAGGACGGGAACTAGACCTCACAACACAGGGAATCCTAGTGTGAGGCTCAAATATATTTTGAAATTTCAGCAAGTAGCTTATACTTCTTCAATAGGTTGTTTTTTTAGTAATATTATACGCTTTTAAAAAAACTGTTTACAGTTATTTATCAAATTGAGTTTTATGCATTATACAAATGTACCTACCTACTAAAACTTAAACTAACTCAATAAATATTTCATTTAATTTCACACAATTTTACATTAGTGCAGGATACATTGATGTCTCAAATAAATCTGAATCTTTAACCTTTCGTCTTCTCATCCAGACCAGGATCTCGAGCTTCATGCGCCGGAGCAGCCTCTATCGCCAGCAGCGATGCGGACGCGCAGCTCGGAGAACTATCATGGTCTCGCTCTTCCCTGCAGGATGAGCTCATCAAGTCGGTTAGTGGCAGCCCCGTGAATGGCTCGCATGTGAGTAGAGTAGATGTAGCCGGTGGTGGTGGAATCTAGAACTTTTGACGTTTAGGTACAGATTCCGAGATATTTAAAAAATACTCTCTAAATTGCTTGTTTTTTAGTCACCACATATTTACTTGTACTTAGCGTGTTTTGTCAAGTACCTACCTAAAACGACTGTTTCAAGACGTTTTGTTTATCCTTTTTGTCGTTGAATTATTTACCTACCCCCTTTACATGTAAAAACCCAGTAAGTAGGTTAGATTATCTATGTTTGTTGTGTGGTCAATTTTGTCAAAGTAGATTTAATAGCTAACTATCTACATTTCATTGTTTTACATACGATACTCCCCACTCACAATACAACTCGCACAATAACAATGCATAGATTCTTGGTACTAAAAATAGTAACATTTTTACAATAACATTTCTCTATCCTACCCAAAGTAGGAATAATTACCTACACTGACATATCAAAAAGCTGCATCTAGTGTTTATTACTGTGCACAGTAAACGCATTTAAACAATTATAAAAAAACCTTGCATAGAGATATGTCTGTCCATGTTTCCGTGCAACCTATCCATTACACACCTCTGCACAGACACATTTTCTCCAGAACCCTCAGTGCTTATTTTTACGCTTACTTACTTACATCTAGATTACTATATACAGCTGTACCTAGGTATACTAACCAAATATAGGCTTGATAGAACACAATACATTTCAGAAACAATGGCAGGATGCAATAATGTCCGACGACCGGTTATCTCTGACCCTGGAGGAGATAGTTCACATCAGATCGGTGCTTACGAAAGCTGAATTGGAGGTATTGCCTGTAGAAGGCAGAGTCAAAGAAGACGTTGAGAAAAGAAGGGTAAGCATGCATAAAACTTAATTTCAATAAAAGGCACACCCACGGATCACTGTCATGTTAAATGTATGAAAGATGATATGAGTAAGAAAGGAATGAATACGGTGATGACGATTGATTAAAGAGAGTGGAAGAAAAAAACCTGTTGTGCCGACCCCACTTAGGCATCAGGGCAGTAAGGTGATGACACAAAACAAACCTCTGTTTTCTTGTTGGAGATCAAACCTTATGTGTTCAAAGTCAAAGTCAAAAAGCATTTATTCAGTAATATCCGCAGGGATCATCTTGAAACGTCTTAAATCTAGGTGAATCTAAGCGCCAGTTCCTCGCGACCAAGCCTAGAAGATTCCATTCGATTTCGAGTTCGATACCACCAACTAAACGAAACCAATTAGATGATTTGAAAAGTTGTATCACCCTGCATAATTCTGATCTATTTTTTTTCAGGTGTGCTTCTTATGTTTGAAGACAAGATTTGGAATTTTTGGTCCGTGGGGTCAAAAATGCAAACTGTGCAAGAAGACTGTCTGTCAAAAATGTTGTTCAAAGGTTAGTTTTCTTTTTACAACACAACTTTTAACTTTTTCTCAACCTTCAAGAGATGGGACAATTTGATCCAGTTGTTGATCCATGTTTTGTTTTGTTGATAGAGTAAATCAGCGAGATTACCTCTATAGGTAATCTAAAAATACCTCTATGGTAGGGTTTTTTCTGAAGGATAAAACCAAAGCACCCCTTGTAAACTTATAAGTCCAGTTCATCCAAAGGATGTCTGGTAGAGATAATAATATAATAATAATAATAATACCAGACGATCCACACAGCATCATCTAGCCCCAAGCTAAGCAGAGCTTGTGTTATGGGTACTAGATGACTGATATACTTAATACAATATTATATTACATACATAGATATTTTTTATTATACATAGAAAATACCCAGAACACCCGGAATAAATATTTGCAGATCGAACAAACATTTATCCCGAGGCGGGAATCGAACCCGCAACCTTTGCGTCGCAGGCGGACATTCGCCCGCCGCGCCACATCGGTCGTCAAAGAGATCGTTGTTTAGCAATAAGATCGCCCATTGTATGTAGCATTATGTTTAAGTTTTTATGTATACTTGTTTATCCTTAAGTTGTGGTGTGCAATGAAGTATTTTCTATAGTAAGTTTCAAGATTATTTTAATATTACAGATGCGAATACCAACGGAACATTTCGCGCACGTCCCAGTGGTTCTACTAAGTCCTTCACTGCTGCCTTCGCCGGAGGAAGAAGCACAGTCTTCCTTTCCCAGGAGTCTCATGTCAAGGCTGGTTGCACCGGAACATACGGTACATTTTACACTTACTCTGTTTTTAGTTCACTTTGTTGGTAATATTTTCCTCAATAGATCACTATATAGCATACTATATGTTTATTCTTCCTTCTGAAGGCTTGTAGGTTTTAATCTATCCACCTCACATTTCTTTGTTACCCACTTTCGAAAAAATATTGTTTCTGTTTCATATTTCTATTCCCTGATAGTTACCTGATGTAAGTATTCAGCTGTCATCGTCTCTGTTTGTAGTGACATTTACTAAAACTTAGCGTAACTTTAAAATAGCTACTTACCATACATCGTATTTTGTCTTTTGATTTGAAAATTTTAAATATGAATGATAAAGACAAAACACAGTGCACTAATTTCAACGTAAGGCCGATTTTATTAGTAACAAGGTTGGAAACTAAGAAAATGAAATACATGATACCTACTGACGACTGTAACCCTTTATGGAACACGGCAGACACTCAGGGTCTTATTAAGTACGGAGTTGGTACTGGGATATCGGATTTAACCAATGAATGGGGTAAAAGAAACTTGGTATTATTATTAAACCTTGTATTTATTACTTGTAAGACTACTTTTTGGCAGAAACTGCTTGTTAGTTAGATGAGAATAAAGGGAGAATCACATTAGACTCACCCCGCGTATCGGTACGATATATGAACGACCGTACTTAATTACGTCGCGGGTCTTCTCCATCTGTCTCTTTCTAGTCGTATACAAAACGTCTGGGATAATTAACGCGGGTCCACGCGAGTCGTGTCTAGTATGATTTTACCATAAACAAAAAATCCATCTGTTTCAGAGCATGGTAGAGAACAGTGTGGGCAGCGCTCCAAGCAGTCCCACATCTTCCCGCCGGTTCGCGTCGCTTGCGCACAGCGCGCCGGGCTCCCGTGGCGGCTCAGCACTCGGCTTCAGCGATGTGTTGAGTGTACCACCTAATTGTATGTCGCGCAGTGTGGATGCACACGCAACACCACCGGCTACCTTAGATCGCAGGTGTGTATACAAGTACAAGTAACTACAAGTAAGATGTCCGCTGATTGGGATTCCATGTGATATACAGAACAGAACATTACGAATCTTAACAGAAGTTTATTGTTGCCATCCCGACTGCGCTAGTTGAGTTTGATTTGGCGCAGCCGGTGTGTATCCAAAGTGGCGTTAGATAATTACGATAGAAATTGTAAACAATAAAATAGTAGCCTACAGCAAAGTATTATTTGGGCTCATTTTGAACTAATATTTATTAAGTTTTACTATGGTTTTTCTGGGTTGCACTGATTGCGAACTTATTTAGCGCAGTTGGCAGGATAACATGGCGAGCTCTGTGCTAACTATTTTTTTAGATTATTTATAACTTTCATGAGCTTAAATTTAATTGACGTTTCAGAACGCGTTACAGTCGGAGCGCGACCGGGGTAACAGCTGCAGAACGCCTGCGTGGCGTACAAATGGCGGTCTGCCACGACTGCAAGGCGATGGTGCTTCAGATCATAAAGTCGAGTCGCACGTCTCGGTCGGCATCGCGCGACAGAGCGCTCAGACATCTGACGCTGGATCTCGCGCCAGTTTATACTGCCGACTGCTAGATTGCTGAACACGGACAGAGCTCAAATTGCTTGAGCATTTTTCCACTGGTTTATAACTTATCTCATTTTCAACTGCAACTTGATCCTTCTTATTCAGGAATCAAGTCGCATAGACTTTTTGACTGTTTGGATGTTAAAAAATATGTGCTGACTCTTACTCGTGCATTTTTCTGATAGCACTACAAATTGCAAGTTTATTTTCATAAAAAAATCCTTGAAGCCAACTTACATAATATTTGATTCCAAATACAGTTGAGATAAATATAATCATCAAATAATAATTGAAAGTTCAATTATAAATCAGTGAAAAATTGTGCAAACAGTTTGTTGTTTGTTGTGCGTTGACCCGTAGAATAAGGGCGACAAGAACAGTAGGTACCTAACATTTTGTGTTGATTCAAACTTATGTTCGGGCTTACATCAAATTCAGCATTTAGCGAGATGGTAGGCTAATTGGGAGCATTTGTTTTGTATCAAAAAGATTGGTACCTATTGTAAGTCGTCAATGTGAGAATGATCTTAAGAGGCAGCTAGGCAGTGACTTGTAAATAGGCGATATAACCACCGACTAACATGCGGGCGTGAAATGTTCGGGACTTAGCTTAACCCACTGGCCTTAAGGTCTACTTTATTTATCAAACTGACATTATTTTGGACACGGCCAGGTAAGGCTATGGTCGAGTTGGCCAATGGATTTTGAGCTTTACTAATAAATCCGTGTCTTGTTTGGAGTAGTCTACACAACCACAGTAAAAACTTTACAGTAACACAACTTTGTAAATAATATTTTCGCACTACGGCTCGTTCAATATCAATATTATTTTGTTTTTATGTTTTCAAGTTGAGTTTAAGTTTTGTGATAATCTGCACAAAATAAAAATAAACATTTGTAGATAACCAGTTCATTTTTTTCAATCGGCTGCAGTGTTTTGGTATATCAACGTGATAAACCAAAACATAATATGATTGACAAAAAAAAAACATAAATTATGTCGATGATACCTGCTTAAATTAATAAATGCAATCAATTTAATTAAATTATAAGTTAATGGTAAACGATTTAATGTAATTGACCTTTCTGTATCCGCTAAACTGTGACATTCGATTTCAATTTAATTCAATTTATTGTACATATTTTTTTACGTTTTTATTTATTATTCAAATTTCTACCGATATATTTTGCCATCATGATTTTTTTCACAAGTATTTTATAATTATTTTCTAATCAATATACCTAGTTTTCCAAAAACAATACTGCAAAAATACCAACAATTAAAAAGTCAAATGAGCTTACAAGGTTGTGTAGATTCAGTTTCATAGATGGACCACGTTTTGTGTTGTAAAGTAGATAAAACGATTTTTTTGACAATACTCTATTAATAACTTTTTGACAGAAAGAAGTATACCGCACAAAAAGTTTTCATATTTAACAAAATCTTACACTACGTATAACAGAGACATTCATCTATACTTACCTATTTTAAATAAATAAATAAAAATTATTATATTCCTATAAATTATATTTTGTCACTTAAGTGTACCTACTAGATTAACTCATATGTATATTTTTCCGAGTAAAAAAAGTAATGTACTTTATGTCTACAATTTGAGTGTGGAAATAATCTGTGTTCATAAATATCGTGCTATGAATGTTGTGTATAAAAAATATTTAACTGTTTAAATGTTGAAAATATTCTACTAAATTTCATACACTACATCAATCATTAAGCATGTCATCACTTCTGACTGTATTCTACGAAGATATTGGTACATATGTATATATACTACATGGAGAAAATTATTTGTATCAAGAACAAACCTAGTAACTGGATATTTAGGTACTTACATTTTTAAGTTGTTATTTTCCATTGATATCCTTCTGCACTTGATCCAAAGAATTTATATCTATTTAGCTGGTGTAATCTAATGCATGATTTTTTTAAACAAATAATAAAAAACATACTAAAGTGCCGTTGAGATTTTAAAATAAGTTATCGTGCCATAATTCTAGAAAAATCATTTAAAAATGAATGACAAACATAAATCGAAGTCATTCAATTTCAGTATAAATTAGTGCTTATCAAGAATGAACAAACAGTTACTATAGTTTAAGCTAAAATCTATTTATTTTTCCTAAGCATATTGGCATTACATAAATAATTATAAAAATGTCTTTTCTAAACATAGCATATTTTCTCATTTTCCTAGTTTTTTTTAAGTCATGTGTGTTTCTTCGTTTCTTGGATTCGTACAATAGCCTTCTCGATGTGTGTAACCGGCTTTAAATCAAGTCTGATTTTTATTAGTGTGTGTATATACGCCAAGGGCAACATAATAAACAAGATAGTTGGATCTCTCTTTCTCACTATGAAAGAGCGAAAGAGAGGTCCCACCTCTTGTCAGCTCTGTCTTGCCATTGGTGTAAATCAATTTGAATATCATCATTCCTGATTAGGTGTTTAGATATTGTATTAAGTTATTTTGCCAAATGTGTAATCATTTTCATTGTATATATTAGATACACTAGTGTCATCTTTCATTCGGTTACTTAAAGTTAGCGATATCTTCCAACTTTTATCATTGTACTTACATATAATTTTTGAACTGGGTTTCCTTTTTTGAACGTAAAATCATTAATTTACAACTTTCTTATACATTTTTTTTTAATTATAACTAATAAACATGCTACCTACTGTATCGAAATCCGGCCTAATTGCGCATTTATACTTACAACAAATAAAATCATTCACATTGAATTATTATGTATAAAAAAATGAAATCCCAGTAATTTCTGTAAATGTGTGTAAATTTTAGCAGTCTATTATTAAATGTTACGTAGATTGTAACTGTCTAAAAAGCATATTAATTAAAAGAAATGGAAAATAATAACGAACATTAAAAAATAATTACAGATCGTTATCTCGCTTTTTATTTATAATGTGCTCCAAACCTCATGGTCACCCTAATTTTTCGATTTGTTTTTTATTGTTCCAAATTTGGTAAGCTAAGGTTTATGTAGACGGATCTGCCATTGTAATAGGATACCACATTTGGGAAAACTATTGATAACAGAAATAAAACTTAGTTTTTATAATATCACATTTTATTTGCTGTTATATCTACCGAGTTCAATAAATTAACACTTTGTTCTAAGCTACTACACTAGATACGACCGACGTATCTGTCGACTCGCGGGCGTGAAACATGCACCTTCCGATTTTACCTATTTTTTTTGTCGTCAACTCGCGCGTACATGATAAACGGGGCTAATAAATAATATAGTTATGTACGCAAGTAGAATAGGAGAAACATCAGATATTATATATAATCAATCATCAATATTACATTTAAAGAACACCTACAAAGACGTTTTATACGTGCCTAACGTATAAAACGTCTTTGTAGGTGACATAAATACGTCAAATTCCACAATCAAGCGAGTTAACGACAAAAATAATAAGCATAAGTAATAGTAATCGGAAGGTGCCAACTCGCGGGCACCCGCGAGTTGACGAATAAGTCCTGGATACTAGTCTGCTTTAATATTTCAATAAATAGGACACAAGGGTAATTTTTTAAGGGTAGCTACGAAATTAAATTAGATTTTGTAACAATCGTTTATTGATTCTATGGAAATATTACACTTAATAAATAAATTCTCTAAGGCCGCATTTACGTAGAAAGCAGACTTCTGTAACAGAGAAACCGTTACCCTGCTTCCTGCCTAAATGTGACCCAATCATCCACCAACAACCCCCAAGTCTAACCGGCCACTGCAATATTTATTTTTAAGGAAAATTGCCCGCTTCCTCGCTTCGGAGGGTATGTCATTGAAGGAAACTGGTGTAAGTGATCGTCTAAAGTCAGGAATCGGTTGGTAGAATGTGTTGTGAATACTTAGCCTACAATCAGCATGTTATCTTCGACGAATGAGTGGGGAGGTACCTCGAGGTTTAAAGGAGCGGGGCCTTTGCGAATGCGACCCGACGCGTCGTAGTGAGACCCGTGGCAGGGGCAGTAGTAACCGCCGAAATCACCTGAAAATTACAAAAACTTTGAATTAATTAATTGAGAGAGCAATGCGATCGAAGATCTCTGTGGCAACTTGAGACAAAATGTCTGAGGTTACTAGTTACGTTCCTAAATTTTGCAGTAGTTAGTAGTCCATACGTGACAGGTAGCAAGCTCATCGCTGCTGCTAGAATACTAACTGGTTTCCTCATGATATCTTCATACCCCCTCCCACCCCCATACCCCATGGTAGTGTTAAACGTTTAACGCAACCTTGTTGGAAGTCGCATAAGAAGTATTACTTCAAAAAAATTTACTATCTTTTTGACGCCTCGGCAACGGAATTTGCAGACTGCGAAGTAGGACATTTAGCTATAATTCGTTTTTTTTCGTGTTAGATAGAGATAGCTAGATAACTCTTTATTGATTACCACAAGTAAAGTACACACATTTTATAAAGAATATAAAATGAACATAATGAACATGAAATAAACATTCTAATAAAAATAAAATAAAATAAAAAATAAAATAAATATAAATGAGAATGTAAACAATGCAGTAATACAATGGCCGGCTTTATCGCAGGTAACCGTGTTCGTGTTACCTTTGTTAGTAAGTTAAGTGGGCATTATAACAGTTCTCTTACGGTTAAGCTAAGTGTTTTAGCGTATTTATAAAGTCAAAGTCAAAAGGCATTTATTCAGTAATATCCGCAGGGATCATCTTGAAACGTCTTAAATCTAGGTGAATCTAAGCGCCAGTTCCTCGCGACCAAGCCTAGAAGAACCGGCAAGAAACTTACGGCTTGGTTCCTACCGTTTTTTTGTATGATCCTGTTACAAAATAATAATAATGTAGGTAAATAATGAAGCTCCAGTGTGGTGCCAATCTATCTGAATGAAGTGAAGTATAAGTGAAGGCACCTGCTGTGATGTCTTTATGTGTGTTGTGTTGAATAAATATTTATTCTATTCTATTCTCTTACCGGCATTGGCCACAGGCACACAGCCCAAATGCGTGCAAACTCCAATAACAACCAGCCATTCCGGGTTCTTCACGCGCTGGTCATCGTGCTCTGGATCACGGAGTGATTCTACCGGCACGGCCTGCTCTGTGGTGATCTCGTCGCCAGTTCTGGAATCAAAATGGATGGAAATTTACAATATGCTTCTTGAAGAATACTTTTTTGTGATTTAAGTCAGTCAATCAGTCTTTCAGACTATAAGCAGCATAAGGTGAAGTCTTTGTCTTTTAGTTTGCAAGAGTATTAAAAAAAAACGAGTGTGCTTTAGACCACACGACTAAAGTAAAACTTCTTATATACGAAACGTAACTGGCTATGAGAGAAAGAGAGAAAGAACAGTGCGTTCATACCCCCTCCATAGTAGTGTTAACGCAACCTTGTTGGAAGTCACATAAGAAGTATTACATCAAAATCTTTTTTGGTTGTTCAATTTCTATCTGCGATCAGACTATGAGCAGGTTTGGTAGCGAGGCCTGTAAGATATGGCGTTCTAGTGCACGCTTTTCTTTAAATGGTCATCATGTCTCCCTATCCAGTTCCATAATATATCATGGAACTGGAATAATAAAATAGTAGGAAATAAAAATACCACCCGCAACCCTTAGAAGGGCTGAATTACAGGAGTTTTTATTTTGACAGAAAAATATACCTTCAAAATGTCGTCTCAGTTAGTTTAAGGTGTGCATTATCTTTATGACAGAACAAAGCTTCTTACAGTAGTATTATGTCCTGATTGTCAAGAGTACAGTACCTATAAGACAAGTAGTAACTGTCGCCATCATCATTAGTTGCCATTCATTTCTTGGACAGAATAATATTTAAAAAATCTATGTAATATGGATGAAATGCTATTGTGTCATTTTTATAAACTAACCTAATCTGACAGCACTAAAAATATTGCCGTCTCTTTTAACAAGCACAGAAACAATAAGGACACTTTTATGGTTTAGTTTCAATTCTTATAATGTTGCTGTCTCTGACAGATTTATCAGTCATGAATCATCATTTTTATGAATAAAGCCACAAGTCTCTATAACAGCTTAGGCTATACATTGGACAGCCAGATCAAAGATTCTTATAGCAATTATCTTACCTGTGACGAATGAAAAGTGGTTTTCCTCTCCACTTGAATGTAACTGACTTGCCCTCGGGAATGTCGGAGAGCTTAATTTCAATCTTGGCTAAGGCGAGCACATCAGCCGCCGCAGACATGGAGGAGACAAACTGTGAGACCACGGACTTGGCCGCATATGCACCAGCCATGGTACCCGCTGAAAATAACATTTTCATTTCAATTTTTCATGAAACAGCTGTTTAAATACTATGGAATACAAATGTGTGCAACAAGCAGATTACACTCCTAATGTTAAGTGGTTCCCATTACAAATGGGATGGTAATGGTGGTAATGGCCAAGGGCTTGCAGGTCACATTTGTAAGGAACATGCTCTATGATCCTTTCACCTGTGACCTGAGTTTTAAAGCCTCATGTGCCTGTAACATCTCTGGAACACACCTTTTAAACTAGAACACAGCAAGCTGCTTGGTGGCGGAAACGGCCATGGTGGTA
The DNA here is from genome assembly GCA_947095575.1 of Electrophaes corylata. Classification (NCBI taxonomy): domain Eukaryota; kingdom Metazoa; phylum Arthropoda; class Insecta; order Lepidoptera; family Geometridae; genus Electrophaes; species Electrophaes corylata. The sequence goes on along the minus strand of OX352700.1, from coordinate 12,550,978 downwards.
GTACTTCCCCAGACAAGCCATTCAATAAGAGCTCTACAATACTAAATGATGAGAGTGAGGATATTTTAAAAGGCGACTGGTTTTTCACATCATAGGTTGTTTAATTCACTAGTTGATGTGTTTTAGAAAAATAACATCCCTGGGTGAGATCATAAAAACGGGGACCATAAATAGTAGCATTTTTGATTTAGTCTTGTAACTATGCACATCGTTTTTCCTGTCCAACCCTTTATCAAGGTATAGGTATGATAAAATATAAAACCTAATTGAACCTTGCAATCATTGATAATTTAATTACTACAGGAACACAAATAATAATATTTGGGTGGATACTTCATTAGGTATTATACTTTATGTACTATTGTTTATAATAGTGCTTAGAGGAAATATAACAATCAGATAAGACTAACCTCCAGCAATGAGGTAAGTGAAGGACTGGCGCTGATCCACTGTTTCATCATACTTGGTCTTGGGGTCCTTGGTATCCTCGCGACGGTACGCACTGAAGTCAGGGTATCCAATATCCGTGTGCGCAAACCGCACCTGGCTTGGCACTGGAAATGACAAGGTGTTATGTAACAAGATTTTTCATCCAAAACATAACATTTAGAGCCGTTCCATCGCAATAAGATTACATGATTGTCTCACCGCCAACTCCAGCTGTGGCCTTCAAGCCCTGAATCGGTAAGGATCCATGCAGCGAGTGCACAGTCGAGGTTTTAGGCAGCGGCTGGATCACCGATTTTTCGATGGGCGCGTAGACGGACACTACAGGCTTGAGGCCGTTCGAAACCACTTGGGATGTGGATTTGAAGAAAGGAACCAGATGCCCAGCCCTCACTACGGAAGTCATTTTGCTCAGCTTCGTGAAAAACGCAATATATAAAATTGCTTTACAGAATTCCAATGAGAGCACAGACAGCACAAGACAGACAGAATGACAGGCAAGACAAGACAAGTGGTGCTCGGTTAAAGAAACGTCAATCAATGTTAATCAACGTCAAAACAAAATCTTACAGTTAGCAATCAAGTGTCAAACACGATGACAGTATAGCAAAGTTGCTATACTAAATAAAGTTATAATTTCAGTGAGTTATAGTAAACATAAGTAGAGTATTCCTTATTCCCTGACCTCAGATAAATTTAAGACTGTGATACTTTTAAGCAACTGCATTAAATACTCTTGCCATTATTACTACGATTTACAAACGATTTTAAAATGAAACCTTGGTTTCAGCATTAAAAAGAATATAACCTAAACATCCAGCCGATACCGAAAGACATACAACGGCCATAAATAAGTAAATGAAGCCCTCAGCGATCAGCGACCAATAAAATATAATACCAGTCAATGCATCGGTCAGTTTGTCTGTCAATAATGTTGGTTAGAGCGTTCTATAGAATACCCACTAAGTGATACGTAGGTACAAGGTCAGAGGTGTGATCGTTATCTTTTGTTGCAATCAAAATTCAGTTATCATTATGTACTTACATAATGATTGCAACTGAATTTTTATAATTTTAATAATGTCAGATTTTCTATAGGTATAGCTATATCCTAAATAAAATCTGTCCTTTGACCTCAGCAAATGATTGCAACAAGATATACACCATTCTAATGTTTTTTTTGGAGAGCAGTGTGTCAGAGGCGCGGCGGGGCGTGGTGGTGGCGGTGGTGACGATGAGACGGCGACCGACGTGGTAAGGCCTGCGAAACTGCAAACATCTACCTACTGCAGGCAGCCCGACGTGCGGCCTGTTTTATCTAGCTTATTTAGTTGCTTCCTAACCACTGTCATCAATTCGATGGCGAGAAGGGCATCAGCACTGGTGCTTAAAAATAGGTACCCACCAAATTTCGATGATGACCTAGGTACCTACTTAGTTATGTTAGGTTCTTAACAGATCCATTTTATTTCATCCAAGTCAACTGACAAGCTTTCTCGGGTCAGCCACTTATAGTCGCGGAGGCAAGGTCAAGGCATCTATTTCCGTCTGGTCCTGCCTGGGTTTCTCGCAAGGTTTATCGATTTTCCCGCGCTATTGCTGCGTCACGCAATTTGGTTGCTACGTACCTACCTAGTACGCCTACCTAGTACAACCCACAATTAATTAAGTACTTACCCAAAAGCTTAAGTACCTAGGTACCTACCGACCTATACCTATTTTAAAATTAGATAATTAGATTTTATTTACATAAAAACTAGGTAGGTACGGGTGGTTTTTCAGGGGTCTATTAATTTACATAAATATTGATTTGGTATATTTATGATTTATTTTGACTAGAATTATTAGAAAAATAGGCACAGAATTCAGGGGTCTATATTTAATTTACATATTATTGTAAGAGAGGGGTACTTTTTTGGTCATGCATGGCAACATTGACCACTGGCAGCCCTGAGTGCATTAGGCAAAATAGGCATTTATCTCCTTAGACTAAAGTCTAACATCGATTTGAATTAGCTGGATAACATTCCTATTGTTCTCTGACTACAATTAAATTTTACCCCGACGAACCAACGGCTAGTTCAAAATCGCGGAAAACGAATGACTATTATAGAATAAAATAGATCGTAGAGAAGCTCCTGTGGTAGATAGACTTGTGAAATTTTTCGAACTGTGGTGATGTTTTTAAATCGAATATCCGTTTACTTATGTATGAAGTAGGTAGGTACCTACATATAATTTTTAATCACCTAATTTGACGTAGGTACCCATCAACCTAACATTAAATGCATCCTAGGCATAGGTAAGTAGGTACTTCTACGCTTGTGGATACCTATATAAGTTTAGCAGCTCAATTCAATGTAAAACATGCTATACGTACATAAGTAAGATAGGTGGGAAGCACGCACTTACAAAGGAAAGGACCTTTAGTTTCATAGGCCTTTCATGCATAGGTGCATTAAATAAAAGCCACCACGCGTGCGCAGTTCAGGCGGATTCCAAAATCAATAATATTCGGTAGGTAGGTAGATTTATTAATAGGTGTAGGAGTAGATATCTAGGTAAGTAGGTATACCTACCACACCTATTGGAATGCGAGAAATAGGAAATACCTAGCTACGACCGCTTGAATTAAATTAGTATTAGTTTATCTAAGTAGGTAGGTAGGTACCTACCTACGTTGCTATTTCATTTATTCAGAAATAAGAATTGGAATGAAAACCTAATCGGCAACCTTTGATACACTACCTACTCTATACTATGTAAAGAACTAAAAAAAAATCCTTGTCGAAATGATGTATTGAAAATATACAGATAATGAAAAAACCAATAACTGACACATACATTTTGCAAGGCAAAAGAATTAAAAAAAAGCAAGCTCTGTATTTTTCTACTTTTGTATCCTTCCCCTAGGTATTTTTTTATGCCTAGTTGAAAAAAGCATTTATTTATTTTTACCAATGTTTATTTCGAATAATTTTGTAATTGTTTTTAAGCGAAACACATTTTTCAGGATGAAGTGCATTTAGTTTCCTCTATAAAATGGAGATGGCGCTGTTAACTCGTGTCTCGTATTTATTATATTCGTAGCATTTGGTAGCCGTCTATTCTAGTACTTATCAATGGCTTCGTTTAGGGCAAATCATTAGGTAGGTATATACCTACCAACAATCTAAAAAAAACTGCTCCTTAGTAGGTACAGTCGCGATAAAAACGTTAAGTTTCCAATAATAAAGCCTCCGCGTGTGGCCTCGAAACCGTGTACTTACTACCAAGCATTTTCATGGTCATTGCTGCGCTTTGGTACTTGCGTCCGTGAAGCACGCAGCAAGACCACGGATTAAACAATAGTTACTATCACAGAGCTGCTAATAGTTACTAAGTACGCTTAGATTCACACGCACACTGGTTTATTGAGTAGGTAGGTCTTACGCACACACCGTTGAGATCCTTGACGATATCATCGATACTCACACACACGTGTGTGCAGTAGGTACCTACCTACTTAGCTATTTGCGTTTGAATGCGCCACGATGATTAATTAGTAAAATCTAGTTGGTAGGTAAGTAGGTATGCCTTTTTGCATTTTTTTTACATTTTAATGCATTTGTTTCAGAAAAAATAGGTATATAACCCTTGCATAGGTACTAACAGATAAGGAGATACTTACTTATTTAAGTACTTACCTACCTATTATTATTAGGTGCCTACCTACCTACTATAAGTAGATACGTACCAACCTTACTTTTATAGAAAATCCATAATTATCAATGGACACGACCAAATAATGATCGTAGTAGGTAGGTAAGTAGGTAGGTTGGTTGGTATTGGTAGGTAGGTACCTATTTACATGGGCAGATAAATAATATCTATCTGTCCATGTAAGTAGGTAGGTAGGTACTGTAGGTACCTACCAAAGTGAATAAAAAAGCAATACTCTGGTAGGTACCTAGGTACTTATTTAATTAAAAATCTACAATAATATCTCATTAATAGGTAGGCGTAACAAAAGCTTAGTACCTATAAATAAACTAAAAATGTAGGTAGGTACCTACCTACTTAGATAGGTCACATTTAACTCCCCAGTTATATATATAACTAAACATTATTAAAGCGACCTTCATCATGCATTTGAATGTGTATTTCCGCAGTAGATACTCACCTACCTACCAAAACACTGGTCACGCATAATTATAAAATATTGTTGAATCTAACGCAAAAGTACCGCGTCCTGCACGTGCTTCCGGAAAACAATAAAAGATGGCGTTGGTTGCGTGATATTCGGCAAATACCGTGATACGATGCGTTTTCGAACGAATATTGCTAGATAATGGGATGCTATGCGCGCGCGAGGCGCTCTTGGGAGGGCACGGCCCAATTCAGAACGCGGGCTGCCCAAGTGCCCATTCCACAATGAATTTATTGCCATAGGCCGCATACGCCTGCTTATTGCGTGCATGACAGAACTCCTTGCTGGAATGTGCTGTACGTATATGACCAATTAACTCTAACCGCCAGCGTCGCAAAATAAACGCATTATAATAATGGTAGAAGCTGTAATAAGGCACAATATAGAAAAAACAACGCATTATAGCAAATGATAATAATAATAATGCTGGAAAATCCACACAGCATCATCTAACCCCAAGCTAAGCAGAGCTTGTGTTATGGGTAGGTACTAGATGACTGATATACTTAATACAATACATACATACATATTTTTTATTATACATAGAAAACACCCAGAACACCTGGAATAAATATTTGCTGATCGTACAAACATTTATCCCAAGGCAGGAATCGAACCCGCAACCTCCTGCGTCGCAGGCGGACTAAATAGGAATAAGTAGGCCTATCTAGTTTACGGGCAAAAGTTGCTAAGCACACTGTCTTCAGGAGCTATGATGACGACCGATGTGGCGCGGCGGGCGAATGTCCGCCCGCGACGCAGGAGGTTGCGGGTTCGATTCCCGCCTTGGGATAAATGTTTGTACGATCTGCAAATATTTATTCCAGGTGTTCTGGGTGTTTTCTATGTATAATAAAAAATATGTATGTATGTATTGTATTAAGTATATCAGTCATCTAGGTAGTACCCATAACACAAGCTTTGCTTAGCTTGGGGCTAGATGATGCTGTGTGGATGGTCCAGCATTATTATTATTATTATGTATCGGTGAACTACTGCGGTCCAGAAATCCGATGATAAATCCAAGAAATAACAATTGGTAGATAGGTACCTACTATATTACCACGAGGCCAAGTCCCGCTATCACTAATGGCTTTGAATGTTGAATTTATACGCACTTCAGCTGCATTGCTGTCGTAATATTTGATTTTTTCTATTGGGCTCTGGGCCAAATTGTCTGGTCATTTGGCAACTCTATACTGGGTTCAGTCGACACCTGTCTCCTGTGTCTCCATGAGTTCAGTCTACAAAGTTCACAGCTTCAACGAAACCTAACTCTAGATCTACACTTCCGTATATATGTTTGTTTATTTAAACAGGCGTCACAAGGCAAAGGGCAAGGCGAAGCATTTTCAATGCTAAGCCCTCGATAATTTAAATATTACAATCAGTTACTTATGTAAATTAATTCAATGTACTCACCTAATTATTACTCTCCAAAACAAAGATTTGGATTCTCTGTAAACAAGAGCTTAAAATGATCTGCTTAGTTCTTACAGTAAGAAAAGTTTTATGGACTCAGGATAAGAAATGTTGAGACATCGTAAAAATCGTAGAGCACTGGTGGTCTAGTGGGAGTGGAGTGGCCATGCCTTCTGATCCTCAGGTCGTGGGTTCGAATCGAATCGTGCACCAGTGCAAAATAGAACAATTTTTTTTATCGAATAAAAGATATGCGCAATGTCAGCGCTCTTACACGGTGAAGAAAAACATCGCGAGGAAACCAGTTATTATTTTAAAAGTGGCTATGGACTACTGTAAAATGTGGGTATGTGCCAAATGTAATATTTGGACGTACTGACTACCCCCTTTAGATATCCTCAAAGAATCCTGAGTTGCTACTACTTGGTAGGCCTAAGAGATATGAGAGGGATATCTTCCGTGCCTAGAGATTAAGTCGTGAGGCTGTTTCTGCTCTCGCAAAAACTGTAAACATCGAAACTTTATATCAAGTTTTAATTGGTACCTATACTTTTTTACTGTAGTCTTTGTGTTGAACACAAAATAACTAAGATTAAAAAAAACATAGGTAGAATAGGTTCGCATGATAGATGAAACAAAAAAGGTATGATCTGCTCTAAATGAGGTTGATTAAATTATTCATTCATCGTGTTAGTGATGGTATTGGAGGCCACTATGAAACCTTCCGCGGAACCAAGGCCACGGTTAAACTGGTTTTAAACTTCATTCTATATCCACAACCTTGTCTCTGTCGCCATGCTGTGATGCATGCTTCATCGTGGACTGGATATGAAGCAAAATCCTGACAAAGGTAATAGATACTGTCCAAAGGGGTGGGGTAGGAGGATTTAGGGTCAAGAAATGTGGAATTTTTATAGTTTTACAAAATGATATCTACCTTGCAATTGATTTTTACTTATATTTATTGTATGTTATTGGATAGTAACGGCATATTTTCTATGATTTTTGAGTATGATTAATTTTTTATGATTTTTCAGTTCGACCCGTGATCATGGCGCATGCAACTGTGCCGAATTATCGGGATTACTGGCAGTCTAAATTTTGTTTAGCGTGGTATTCGATCCGTTGCGTCATCCGCCATCTTGATTTTAATTTTGGTTATTGAATAACTCGTTTTTTTTCAATTTCACACGAAACTTCGACATCGCGAATTTGTTTAAAATTAAACCTATAATTTTGGTTCTCACATATTTTTTTCTAGAATTTATATTTTCCGATAGGGTGTAAATTTTGGGTCGAAAACCCAACGAATTCGGAAGGAAAATTGCAATCTCTCCCAGGTTTGCCACTTTTTTGAGCTAATTCGACTGGGCTATAGTTATCTGATTGGTGTTCACGTCACGACATATCATCAGCTTAAATAAATCCACTGCTGGAGATAGGGCTTCTCCATATTAGGGGGGCTTGCTATATAATTCTGCTTGTAGTCATTACTCTAGGCAGGCGGATCGGTGACCGCAGTTTCGGTGTTTAGTCTTCACGAGAAACTACTGCACATTTTCTGGACTCTGGTCTAGTGCGTTCTTCTAGTCGCCTCTAACGACATTCATGGAAGAACGACCACCATGACAAGTTAGTGTAGTGCTTGCCTCTCTGCCTTTTGTAATGCAAGCACGGGTTTGGAATTTGTATGGCCTCGCGTGAGTTCTCAAAACGCTTGCAGTGCCTACAATGTGCTTACACAGTGATATTCAAACTTACAATACACAAACGACAGTCAGTGGAACATAGAATCGCAGTACCTACTGATCTACTCTACTACGAAACGAAATACGTTCTATAAACGAAATACGTGGGGCATTTCGGTAGCCGTTCCTCAGTCTAATTGACGTGACACTGCCTGGTATACCGCGAAATATAACACAAAACGACAATACGAAACTTTGTAACGTATCGTAGACTGAAAACACTGATTACCATGCACACAATAATTGTGTTGCGTTTAAGGACTTACAGATCTGAACCTATATAAGGGGGGACGTGTGCACAAGTATCTACCTTCTAGTACACTGGTATACGGAGAAAGAACTAAACTAAGAGTTTCACTACGTGGTAGAATTAGAATTGAGGAAATGCATAGAAGAACCAAGGTCACTGACATAGCACTTAGAATCAGCAAGTTGGCCTTACTTATAAAAATCTGTCAAAAAATAAACAATGCTTAAACTATTGCCATCTCTTATCAACTGGTAATGACAAAGAGTGATAGGAGACATTGTATTCTAAGTATGTATCTACAAAAAAAAAGTATATAAGTATTCCTTCAGTCATCTGGTTCCCATAGTACAAGCTATACCTAGCTTGGGGCTAGATGATGTTGTGTAAAAATGCCCACAAATATTTTATTTATTTATTTTAAGTAATACAAAAATTTAAATAACGCATGGGAGTTAGCACGCATAAATATGACGTTTGTAGCGTAATCGTATCGTGTTGACATAATAAATTATATCTCTATAGTATTTGGCAGTAAGTTAGTGAGTTTCTCTCTCTCATTGCGCGGCTTCGAGGACTCAACTGCGGAGTGTTACTTGGTTACCGCGCAGTGTATCTCAAACAACTGTACGATTCGTTTCAGTTAGGATAAATTATTTTTTGTCTCTATTATTTTTCAACACAATCCGCAAGAACAAGAGAGACAAAAACTGAGTCCTGCATCGCATCTCTGGTAAATCGCACACTACGCCACGTAATTAATTTCGTCGTTGTTTGTGAAGTATCTACCTACTTTAGGTACGATCGAAGGGCCATTGAAAATATGGGCCAAGGTTTGTTATATTAGCTGCTATTGAGAGACTCAGCTATCGATGCTAAAAGCCCGGGACGCTCCAAAATGTAGATAAATTTTCTTGATTGATTTGGTACCTGTGATAAAAATTATCAAATTTTAATAACTATAATAGTATCGGTTTAAAAAAGGGTTGTTGATTAACAAGAACTAAACAGAATCTTGCTACATCGTATGTTTAATCTCCACTTACCATCAGGTGTGTTTATTGCCAAAGACAAAACTAGTAAAACGTGTCTGCGTCAAGTTATTTTCACACAAACTTCAAGCCCCGCTGAACCCGTTTAGGGGTTGAATTTCTGGAATTATTTTCTTACTGGTATACATGAAATTTCAAATTTCATGTATACCAGTCAGCCAGAACAAAGATTCTTATGATTAGTTTATATAAAGGTACATTTTGCATTCACTGTTTTAATTCCACATACAATATTGATGTTGTGTACTCTTGGCCAAAATATAGAACAGATTTTTTTATTCTATTTAAATGATTCAAAAGTCATTAGCATACAGACATGTGCATAACAGATGTACAGATTTCCTGTCTTGCTCCAACTGTGAGAATGTCCACATATATTTTGATTGATAATAATATCTTCTCTCTCCTTCTTACCTCCTAGCAACATTAAATTATAGTGAGGCGGAATTATTTGCCGTAGTAAACTAAAACACACGCACACATAGTACTGTGACGCTATCGGTAACTATTGGCTTCATACACAAGCTGCAAGTCACAAGCCACGGTAAAGTTTCACTACGTTTAGGATTTAGTGTAGTTAATCATAGGCAAGACGTAAAAAGTATTTCAAAGAAAAATTAGCTCATAAGATAGCGAAAGTAAATGATATAACAACTTAGTCAGTGGTCAATTGACTTTAGCAGCTTCTTGAGTTAATGTATAGGAAACGAATCCCACAAACATTATCAGTAACAATCTATCAACAGACAATAGAATTCGCAAATAATTTTTGCATGTGCAATTTCGTAGAACCGCTACGTTTCGTAGCTCGTAGCTGCAGCTACGGTGCATTGCTGCATCTCGTAGCAGCGTAGCCATTTCGTAGAATGCAAATTTTTGCACAATCTATATAGCTGTCGATTGATACTTGAAATTGATAAATTTCGTCGACTTCGGTTTGGTTATATAAGTAGCTTGTCTTATTATATATGTATGTATACCTCCCCCATATTTGTGGGGGAGTAGTCACCACGCTTGACAAGCAGTTTTGGTTTAGTAACGGTATAATCCAATAAGAAAGTGCTGGTGCCAACCTTCTAGTGCGTTTAGTAAGTCACTCCTCCTATATCCAGAGGATATGAAAGACGGCACGTTTAGACGAGAAAATCAATGCCACTTATCCACCAAGTATCGTCTCTATAATATTCTAGGTAACAACGTTTAAATTCCTGTCAAGCGTTGAGGCAGTCAACCACGTGTGGTTGACTGTTTGACAGGAGTTTGAATGTTGTTTCCTAGGAAATAGAGTAAATATTCAGTATTGATGTTCTCAACCACGCGGCTGCCGCGCGGTCACTGCGCAAAACCTTTCACGCCGTGTAAATGCACCCGGAGGGGTTTTATTGTATACGGGGTCCGAGGGTTATTCGACTAATTAATACTTACTGTATTTTTATCAATCAAGCCGTGGTGACTATACTGATTTTAATGAAACTTCAAATAACTACAGTTTGCAATATATATCTAAATATATTTTGGATAGAAACGGGTCGACCTCGACCCTCACAGTTCGACCCATGATCATGGCGCATGCAACTGTGCCGAAATATCGGGAAACAATCAAACTCAAAAATCATGGTAAATATCCCGTTTCTATCCAAAATATTGATAAAAACCATGATAGTTTAAAAAATTATAGCTAAAAATATAAAACCAGATGCTATGTTATATATAAAGCTTTTTACTTGGTTGGTCTATTTGTATAAGTTTTGCATATTTTTTTCTAATAAATTATTCTGCTGTAGATAAAATAAAACTTGCTCATCGTATTTTTTTCCGAGCAGCAAATTTATCACATAATAGCAACGGCTATTTATCAGTGCGCGGGCGCAGCCGGCGTGACATAAGATGCGCGTGAGAACTGGCACAGAAGAAGTAAAAGTACTAACGTAAAGTAGTTTCATTCTGACGTCGCTAGGTTAGACTCTAGTTGATTACTATCAAGCGATAATATCACATATATATAGGAACCGATAGTTCATATTCCGTAATCATTTTCAAAGTATTTTTTAAGACTAGTTTGCGAAATGCAAAAATCAGCCTAAAGGTAGTAAGATAAGTTTATTTTTGCATTGTCAATGGATGTATGGTGGATTAGATCATTAGGGGTATTGAACTCGCCTCAGCGGGGTATAGTTGATGTTTGGCAGATGTGCAATAATAGATTTTGTGAATAGGCAAATGGTAGTGAACGAAAGTGCCAGACCGGTTTCGAGCCGAGTGAGGATCAAAAAAGGAGGACGATTCTTTCAGGTTTGAAGATCTTGTTTCTTTGTAACCTGCGCATTAAAAGCTGTTTGGGTTTTGATATATCTTTCGCGGAACTTACAGTTCTACACAATATATAACGTTAAGAGTGGTTTGGCATATTTGAAAGTTATTTTGAAATTTGTGTAAATAATAAATAGTATAGTTATATGCATACATATTATGATGATGACTTTTGCAGTTTAGCTGAAACCAAAGTTGGTTCGATTGGTCGTGATCGGTCGTGAGGTTTGAATCGGGTAGTGTACTTGTACATTTATTTATTCGATAAATGTATTTGCGCAATGCCAGTGCTTTCAAACGGCGAAGGAAAACCTCATGAGGAAACCCGTGGCTTCGTCAGCTCCGCACGTATTGACCATGTGGAACCTGCGGAATAGGCTGACTAAGCTTTGAGGATGGCATGGGTACTGGGCAAGACTACTCCATCTAAAACCCTGTCCCAGGTACCACAGCGTCCCATAAATAGAAGCACAATTGAAAAAGTTGCCTCTATCGGTGTATAGATAGTTTACAATAGGTGCATAGGATTGCTTACTATTTCTATTTAAACTATAGATACAACACAAGTATACAACATATAGGTATACTTTGGTACACAAACAATTGCAATGAGATTGAAAACAGACTTTCGTAGAAACATTTTATAATTTGTATCGTGATTCATTCCTTCTCACACATTGTATACCTACATTTAGAATCTACGCTACTAAGTAACGTAACTGACTAATAAACTAGGCGTTAGGTTGAAATATTTACCCCGTGTTTTGTCTTTTGCTTTGACAGGAAGTTTCAAACAAAATCAAAAGAAACAAAACATGGTGTAATTTGAAATAGTTCTGCTGCAGTTTATTGGTACCAATAACCCAATTCTTGTAAAAAAAAAACATCAAATTCAAGTTTCAGAAACTAATATTTCAGACAGGCCCAATTTCAACAGTCAAATTCTAGTTTAAATCTCGTCTCAGGTCCAAAAAAATATGAGAATTGAAATTCTCGGTTTAAAGTGCTTTATATATTATCAATGCGTTTTTTCTGTCCCCAGCGATAGGCACGCACGTGTAGAAAGCAAACATCGTTCAGGTCAGTAAACCTTGTTCAAGTAAATTGGCAGTTCGTCGAACACTTCGAAAATTTGCAAGCGATCAAACCAATCTCGATTTAATTAGTAGGGGGTTTTGAGTTAGCATTCAGCTGGGTTAGTTTGTAAGATCCACGAGTCCGACCAACCTGGACCGACCCTTATGGTTTCCGTATTAGCTATGTATTACACGTGTAGGTGTAAAGAATCCGCGTGCACAGAGGTCAGTTTAAAATGGTTTTTGGTATCGTTGGCGAACGCACTATGTTGCTATGGGACAGCTTACGCATTATTGGCCCCAGCCGGTCGCAGTATTACGTCATTCTGCTATCAGAACCAGAGTACGTTGACGTTCAACGTGTAGATTGTAACATTACTATGTCCTATCATGCCAAGAAAACTACACAGCAACGTAGGTACATAAGTAGGGAATCCTACTAATATTATAAACGTGAAAGTTTGTAAGGATGGACGGATGGATGTTTGTTACTCTTTCACGCTCTAACCAGTGGACCGATTTGGATGAAATTTGGAATAAATATAGATTGTAACCTAGATTAACATATAGGCTACTTTTATCCCGAAAAAATAACAGGACCGAGAAAAAACTACAATACACCGCTAGTAGGAGCCGCTAGTATACAATATTATTTTCTTATGTTTTGATGAGGAGACTTTTAGGACAAGAATGTGCATGCGATAATTGAATACAAGATCTCCATTTGATCTCGTATTTGTAAGTTGTTTACACGAGGCAAGTTCTTTATACATTTTTGATAATCGCATAATCGAAGATAGAAGCTCTTTTCGTCTAAACGGCGCTTGCTTGTAAATATTATTTCCCACGCATGGAAAACAGTTTATTTTTAGATTTAAACGCCTTTGGCATTTTGATTTATGAGATTTATTCGAATTCATAGTGTTTTCCTTTAAACACGTATTATGTTTTGTTTTTTTTTACATAATTTTGCAAGCAGCTAAAATGTGACGTTACACGTGTTTTGACCGTACTTTTCCCATAGTTTGGGAAACGTGAAAAACAAGTTGTAATATAACAGTGATAATAAATTCTAAGATACTAAAATCCAGTTTGTAGTAAATGCTTTTATTTTCAAACCAGTCTCGAGCTCATTGATCAAACCCTCAGTCTATGGGTTTGCCTATAATCAAAGGTATCACTGCAGCTGTGTTCAACACCTGCGAAGAGTAGGTAAAGCTTTGTAGAGGTACGTGGCTTATAAGTCAGAGGGTCGAAGCTGATCATCCAATAGTAAATATATTTTTGTTTAAATAAAAACCGGCCAAGTGCCAGTCGGACTCGCGCATGAAGGGTTCCGTACCGTTATCTATAATAAAAACGGCAAAAAAACACTTTTGTTGCATGAGATCCCCTTTAAATATTTATTTTGTTCTGTTTTTTAGTATTTGTTATTATAGCAGAAACATCTAACAGAAATACATCATCTGTGAAAATTTCAACTCTCCAATTATCACGGTTCATGAGATACAGCCTGGTGACAGACGGACAGATAGATAGACAGACAGCGGACTCTTAGTAATAGGCTCCCGCTTTACCCTTTGAGTACGGAACCCTAAAAACGCGCAAATTTTCTATAGCACCTAGTAGATATTTATCTTATAAGCTTAAAGCTGAATTCACTGGTCTCAAAAAAGGTTGTCTATTATGAAAACTTCTTAGTTCATCCCAAGTCATGAGTCTAATTTAGTACTTGAAACTTGAAGAAGCTTTAAATTTGCTTCATAATTGGCACCCTCCGGATAGGGCAATGTTTAAGTGCTTTTAATGTTTGGTGCTCGTTATTGCGATATCAGCATGTCCCGGCGGAGCTGGCAGGCTGGCTGGCAGGCGCAGGATTAGGCCGGTGGGCTGCAAGCTCCCAGCTCACCTTGGAGAGTAATTATAATGATCGGCGCCGGAACCCCAGTCTGGAACGGGAGTCCTTCCTGGAGAGGCGTGCCGAGCGACGGGTGGCGCAGAGGTACGCCCACGCAGCCTTCCATCCCGCACACTCACGTTCAGGCATACCAGGAAGGCACTAGCTGCTTCCTTGTCCCCCGTCGCGCCGAAACCCCCACGCCCCGTAATAACCCAATTTGTAAGAACCCCCCATTTTCAAGGACGGCCGTCGGTCTTTATGGCGGCGGCGACGGCGGCGGCGTTGATTCCCGACCTTGTTTATTTCAGTTTCTTTTTGTTTAGGAACTCGCTGAACTTATTTTCGTACGTCTGAACCCGGCCGGGGTTCGCTTGTTTTTGTAGTATCGGATGTTGAATTGATATGTCGCTCACAAAGGTGTTCGCGACCACCTTTGTGACAATCACTACGGTTCGCTGCCTATGATGTAGTGTTCAAAGGCGCCACACGATTCCAGCCCGATAAGTAATTGAACGTGTTTGTATTTTGTTTGAATGTCGATCACCGGCCCGTGAGTTTGTTCGTTACTGTGGGTAAATAGAAGTTTACAGGGGTTGCTTACATGAGAGAGGCTCCTCGCTTGACCTATTTGGTGTTTCATTTATTTCTCGGTACATTTTAGGTCATCCCTTTGTACTAAATGAAAAATTGAGGTTGGGGTAAAATGGCCGGTGCGTTTTTCTGTAAGCGTGTCGCGGTTGGCGGTTACACATGGAAATATGTGACTGCGGGGAATGCCTCATTTGTTTAGGGTTAGCAAGGTCAAGGTCGTCTAAGGCACCCTTATCAAACCCCGTCCTTTTGGTCCGTCTAGACGGTTTCACACCTCCAAGCCTCCAACCTTTTAGACTCCTGATCAATTACAGGTTTTATTAGATTTTTCTCGGATACTGAAGAAACCTTATTTTTTATTTTAGAGGAATCAAAATGGCGGCCGATGTCTCTAATACCTTCCTTGGTTCTTTGAAAGACTTTGTTAATTGGAATCTTAAAAAATTAAAAAGTAACGTTATAACTACGTCAGCCGTTTTCTATTAATTTGTATATTTGTATTAACAATATAATAACTATTATTATTATACGGTGAATTTATAGGAATATGAGGATTAATGTGTGCCTCAGGTTAGTACACGCAAAATCCCTAGTGCATCGTAGGGCACGGACCTAACGTGCGTGACCTGCAAGGCAATGATTTGTCATGAGTGATGGTTACCACTTAACATCAGGTGGAACAAGCGTGTTGCTTGTTCAAAGGAAATCGCAAAGTTTTATATTTAATTTAATTAAAAAAAAACCCAACGATAGTTATCGAGCAGGCTTTGATAGTATAGCGTCAAGCATGTAGATGGAACTACGGTCGCTAAAGTACCGTATTAGAAACAACCCAAGACTTATTTTCATCGCGTCATTTGAATCCTCGATAGCGGAGTTGATTATCGCATCCCCATATCAAGGGAAAGGTCGTGGGCTCAAATCCTACTCGAGAAAATTATTTTAAGGATAATATAAAACCTTGGTAACAAAGTTTGTTTTTAAAACAAATTTAACACTGTATTAATACTTGACACTGAGTTTAAAAGATGACCAAGGCTTAATTATGTAATTGTTATCATATTTACCAGCTACCTACGCAAAACTTGAGCATATTAGAATGACGGAAATTTGACATGAATTTCATTGGATTATTTCTCATATTTTATAGTAAAAGTATGAAAATAAAAATAAATAAAGTTACTTTTAAACGTCAAAGACAAATAGTAGATGCATAACCAAATAAATAGTCGATATTGCGTGCTGGTAACTACTATGGTAACCGCGTCATAGAAAACAAAAGTGTTCGGTTTTATTTCCATATACCCGCGTTCAATCGTTGACAGCCGTCACAGCTCAGTTGGTAGTAATTCCACCTTCTGCGCTGAGGGTTGGGTTCGACCCCTAACAAAAACATACATTTGTGTGATGAACACACATGTTTGTTCCAAGTTGGGGTGTTATATTGTATTCTATGTATGTATTAAAGAAAAAGTATTTAAATATACCATCAGTTGCCTGGTTGCCTAATACAAGCTTTGCTTAGTTTGGGGCTAGTTGGAGCTGTCAAATGTAATGTCCGTTTTTATTTAATCGTTTACTTATTAGGATACACACATAAACAGAACTACCCTATATTCAGTTACAAAATAATATTTAAATAATGTATAAGTAGGTATGGGATATCATTCGTAATTGCAATTTCTTACTACCCAAATGTATTCGTATCCCAAAACCTTTTTATACGACACTGTTAAAACAAGCAGATAGGTCACGCTCGTTAGGAAAGTGCCCTACAATGCGCCAATCAGCGTTAATCAACATACATACATAGACACAGGTGGCCTACTATTTTGGTAGTACTTTCCCGGACAAACCTTTTTTTTTAATTAAATTAAAATTCATTTATTTCAGACAACACAAAAATTAATTTTAGGTCCATATTATGTTAGTCAAAACTTATTCTATGTTAGTATTAGTTTGAGTATTACAAAAATAATAATAATTTCAAGCACTGCAATCCAGTTATTGATGAAACAACTTCATCGTTATCCGATTGCAGTGCTCGAGGAACGGGCTATCCCATTTTTTGGATAATAAACATTTGACAGAGGTCTACTACTCCATACTTACCCAGGCTCTAAGACAGTAGCATCAGAACGTGGCTCCATGCGTCTATAAGTAGCTGAAGCCATAGCAAACTTCCTTTGAGCTCATACGGATCCAATGAAAACTGCCCGAACTCTGAATTATTAAACTCCTGTGTTCTATTGATTTACGGTCGTTTCATGTGGTTGGTGTCCTCTTTTTGGGACGAATGTGAGTGAGATAGCAAATAATAGCCTTTACGAAAAGTAATTCATGTGATTTAGGGAAGGTATTATGGACATTGTGATTCTTTGTCTAGTTGTTCGATATGTTGGTTATAAGGAACTTTGAATTTTTTTGAGCAGCAATAATAATGCTGGACAATCCACACAGCATCATCTAGCACCAAGCTAAGCAGAGCTTGTGTGATGACTGATATACTTATACAAAACATTTTTGTTTTTATTATACATAGAAAACACCCAGTACACCTGGAATAAATATTTACAGATCTTAGAAACATTTATCTCTAGATGGGAATCAAACCCGCAACCTCCTGCGTCGCACGCGGATATTCGCCACCAAACATCAGGTGGGTCATTAGTTTGTTCTATCAGAAAGTGGGCAAAAAACGACGATGGAAACACACTCTTATGTAAGAATTATTTTGTATAATTTAGGTAACTTTTATTTACAAAACCATGCTCTCCCAATCCAAAATATCTGGCAAAGCAATTTAAATTGTCAGCAATTTCGGATATTTTTCTAGGTCAACGTTTTTGGTAGCTTCACAAAATAAGCTTCGTTAATGTAAAACATCAATTGATGAAAAAGCCTAACAAAAATCTTTCAATTTCTTTACCAAAAATCACTTTCAATAGCCAGAGGAAATAGGACTAGAAAAAAGTAAAACGAGAATTTTTTTTGTGTTTTCGTACTTTTATCAGTTACACTTTGTACAGGGACTCAATTAAGATACAGTATCTATCTAATAATATGGAAGTTTTTAATAAAATTTCAAGTTTTTAATAAAAAGAATTTATTAAAAACTTGAAGATTCCCTTATGCTATGCTATTCACATTGTGCAACCTATGCTGAATTGCCTCACAGCTGAGTTCGCTGTAGCTCTGGTGGTTAGTAGTAGTAGTAGCAGCTTCAATCCCCACCGAGGACAAACATTTGCGTGATGAACACATAATATGTTTGTTTTCCGTCTGGGTGTTATGTTGTATTCTAAGTATGTATTTACAGTATTGAACCAATGACTGATAACAATCATGTGGTTCTTATAGTACAAGTTTTGCTTTATAAAAATTACCACTTTTTTAATTACTAACCATACCTATTCTAGAAAACGGTTCTTAAAATAAAATAAAAATTGTGTACATAGTACAAGTTTTACTTAGTTTGGAGCTAGATGGCGTTGTGAGAAACGTCTGCCAATATTTATTTATATTTTATCTTTATATTGCTTCAACATCGTGGTAAGCCCTCTAGACTGCGCATGGTCCATGGTGACGCACTGATGACGTAGAAATACTCGAGAGAAAAACACCTACGGTATTATGACTGCAGAGACTCGTATTTAAAACTTTCACTTGCCCTGCTCCACTGCTCCTCCCTACGCCTCCTCTCCCACCCCAAGGTTCCGTAGTCTGTGTTTGACAAAATGCTCTAGTTACAATCGCATTTGACCTATGGAAGCTAACACACGAACTTCACTATATCGAACAGACTGCATGTTTACAGCCTCGACTGCAAATGACTGCATGAAATCGAAGAAAAAAACAATTGACGTTCAGATTGCAACGGCAATGTGTCCTACTCAATGCATTTATAACAATTGTAAATGCAAATGTTTTTGTATATTTACGTTTACACACACACATACATACACAAAAACAATAGATATACTGAAGACAGATAATGCTTAAAGATTACTTTTAAATTTTAATTAGTAGGTGTCGATAAATCTTTAAAATTTGTAAGTATAGAGCGAGTTCTCTAGTTATTATAATTATAATTAATACGTAATAATGATAAAAACATTTTTATGTTTAGTTCTTAAATATTGTATCTGGTATAAATAACACTAAAATTTGTTAATTTTCTCAAGCACAAAAGGTTTGCCGCTAAAGTTAGTGCGTGCAGTCCAATGCTTTTGAAAAACGGTTTCAATACCAGCTAAAAACTGATGCAGGACTCCAAACGTGCGGTTTTTCTGTATTTTCTTTTTAATATCGTCTGAAAGCACCTTAAGACTAGTCAACCGTCTTCAGACCGTTTTGTGAGAGCCTTCTGTATTAAAATGACAATTTAGAACTGGAATTCGTCAAAGAAATGACTTTTCAGGCGTTAAATCACGTTGAATGCTGAGACTGGATCTTAGGCACAAGGACTGCCGATAAAATATTTCCCCGATTTAGCCTTCATGTCATCCGCCCTTGTGCGTAACACGTGTCTTGCTGAAATGCTATTTCGTTGCTAAGGTTCTGTATTTCTCATTAATTTGGGTATAATAAATATTTGCTTTTAAGGTATGTTGGTAACTGTGACACATCAAACGCTTCGAATAATAAGTAAAAGGTATACCTACTACATTTTCAATGGTCTGTAGTAACTTGAGTTTCATGTAGGTTAGTAAGTAGTTATTTAAGTCTTCTACTCCTACGTTTTAGTTATAAAATACATATATTTTATCAATATCTGCCCACCATTACAATCGGCTCTCTATCTTTTAAGGTTTGCTGAAGGAATACTATTTTTAGAATTAAGCTCGCCTTTGTAAATAACTGTCTGTATATATAATTTGTGTGTTTAATAAGGAATAAAAAAATAAAATTAAAAATTAGAGGGGGTTTACCTTTGTCATGCCGCTTGGCAGGCAGATTGGTAAACGCAGTGCTTTTTCTTATACCATCACCAAAGCAGCCCGCCTGATATTAAGTAGTTACCATCGCCTATAGCAAAGCATAGTTACGTGCCCTACACCGCTCTGCGTCCATCAACTTGACGCATACAGGTATTAAGCCTTATATGTGCTTGTAATTACACCGGGACCCACACCCTTCAAACCGGAACACAGCAAGCTGCTTGGCGTCAAAAATAGGCATGGTGGTAGTACTTCCCCGGACGAGCCCTTCACTAAGAGCTCTCTACTTGGTCAGTGTTGGTGCTTAGTACACAGAATATGGTTTTACTCATCTCCTGTTCCGTTTCCCTTGTCGCTTTTTATGATATCCATGGGAAATACAGTAATGATTCCACCACGTAACTTTTAAAAGACACGCAGTTGAAATATATATAGGTCGATACTACATAGTGTCGAATCTCTAACTCTCAAACAAAAACTAAAACGGATTTTATACAAAATTCAGCAGCCTACGCATAGTATGCAGGGCGGAATAACTTATAGCGGCATAAGCGTGAATCGAGGTCGGCTGGTCTGAAATGAAAACTAGCTGAAAACACGCACAGACGCACGCCATTCCCGACCCTAGAAACCTTCCCTTTCAACCGACCAAATCGCCAGAAATGCGGTACATTTCCGCTCTGAAACGACGGCGCCGCTCGCTATCAGTGCTAGCCATCCAATGTATAATCGCACATCATTTTCAATTTCAGGGGCAATTTTCGGAGCTGTTTTTACAAATCTACGCAAGCTGTATAGGACTTTATCACAAAGTGGCAGATATTGAAATTGGTTGCAGATTTGACGTGATCAGTAAGGTTTCCTAGGTATGGCCGGGGATATTGCTGTCCTAGATAAAGTTAGGGTCCGTCTACACGCAATTTATAAAAATATAGACTACGCTGAAAATAAATATTACTAATTTTCAGCGTAGTCTATATTTTGTTTTTGAATTGTTTTTATATCCTCATCACTAAAAGTAAGTAGTCTATGTTTATAAATCAAATACAAATTTACGCAAAAGAAAGCATTCTAAATTTTTTCTAAGCACTATATTAATTTTACAAACCGATAATACCTACCCGTTTCCTGCAGAACTTTAACCATAGTGAGGCATCTTAGTGGGAATCGCTGACACGGTTTTCTATCACCCAAGCTCACGATTAACCAAGTTATCGAGAAGGCAACAAAAAATGTAGCACAACATCGGTCACGTAAATGTCTAGGAAAAATGCAGTGCAAATAAAAATCCGTGACGGCCTTGAGAATCACTATTAGATTGTACAGAAACGTTGTTTAGAGTCGCCAAAGCGTTGGCGAGGTGGTAAAAAAACTAGCGACTTTCAAGACGGGGCTATTGCCCTCCCCATTCTACTGCAAGGCCACCCAGGGCCGCACTCATTGCTGAACCGCGACAACTAGGCAAACATGAGTAACAAGGGATTCCAAATACAATAAACTTGTAGTTCTTAATCTTCTTTCAATTTCTCCATGCCTAGTACTTTTCGTAAAAACTACTGAAATTCAAAAACGGATAAAGAACTAGCAAACTTAAAATATAGCAGATTGTGGTTTATTTATAAGTATTGAAAATTTAGGTTATGATAAATTGGTAGCATACGACGAATCCTCGCCGGCACGGTAGCCATGGAGATGGCGCGGGCGAGAGCTCGTTGCGATAGTGACGCACCCTCCCCCTCACTTCTCCACACCCGCCTGCTCTTATTACGAGCTCTTTTCAATTTGCCTCAATGGCGGCTAAATCTTTACCTGGAAGGCCGATATCATGCGACGTGGTAACGGGGCGGCCCTGGGTTCGTAGTTCTGGATCTAAATCTTCCTCTTATTAGTTAAAAGTTATCGCGGTGTATTTTTTGCCAATTTGTGTCCGCGCTACCAATATTGAAATTGCTAATTTATTTTATTAAAATATTTTTTTATCGGTATCCACCATACTTTAGCAAATATAAGATTTCATTTTAGTGAGTAAAAATATTACCAAGATCCGACTTTAAAAGTATTAATATTTATTATTGATAATATAGTCCCAATTACCGCTTCTTTACATCAGCTGTATTGACAACCTTTGTAACTTAGGAAATGACTGGCTTTACTCAAGAATAACTTATAATCTTCTCAAAATCACCTCAAGCTAAAAAGCCGGTTGGCCAGAAATTTTATTAAGACCAAAATTTTCGCTCATCATTTCAATACAAGTTCGCTTTATGACGTACATAATGTGTATAACTCATATTACTTATAACCTAAATGGGCCATAACTTGAAACTCAAAATATTATTCCAACATATTTTAATTAGACAAACTTTAACTTTGTTCTTTATTAGCTAGCTATTTAAATTCGCGCTCAAGTTGATGTACAGTTCAACTGGAGTAAATAATGAAATGGAATTAATTATTAAGCTAAGATATCCTAATTTTGACTGAGATTTGTGAGAAATTGGTGCTTGATGATTTGGTACAGTTGAGTAGTTGCAATATCAGAATACCATCAAATAAGCCTTGCAGCTTAATTAGTAGTAGCTTTATTATTTTTTATGTTGTGGGTGCGATCACCACTAAAGATAAAAATATATTTATCTTTATGAACATAGGTAGATGTCTGTTCTCGTGAAAGGAGTTATGCTTTCGACTTATAAGAAAGCAATAACTGCATACTGAGTTTTTTTTTAATCTTTTACTTTTGATAGTTATAAGTTTGAATAGGAGGTAAGTTTCTTCCGTTTAAAAATATTAAATAGTAAAAATTTGCTATTTCCTTTTATTTTTAGATTAATTTTTATCAGCAACAAAATCCATTGGTTTAATAATACAGGTGGCTTTTTTTCTATCATTCGTGTCTATTTTTGTCAAAAGTAAAAGGTTTAAAGTAAAACTAAATTTGCAGTATTTGTCTTCTTACAAATCGAGGGCATGACACCTTTCAGGACTTTTCTTTAACTCGCGTGGCTTCGGACTTGTTCATCATCGCCCTTCTCAAAAAACCACCCTGTATACACGTGGCTACTGTTCAGTATACGGCTCTACAAAGACCCGTTTTCCTAAAACTAGTTCGAAATAATTTAACACTTCGATAAACTCAAACGCGGTGTGCACTCAGTCCGGCCCTGGGTGGGTAATAGTCACCGTTGAGCTAATAGTACCAGTGCTTAAAATCCCACTCATACTAGACTACCTAATGCTTTGTTTCTATCTACTAGTATGATATATGCAAGCGATTTTGACATGTAAATACACAGGGTTAAGTCTCAAAATGTATAATAATGTATAAAAAAAACAGTGTGGAATTGCAATTTTCATATTATGTTGGATAGTGAATAACTATAGAATATTAATATTGAGAGCAATATCAAAAGATAAACATAACTTCAAAACTTAAAATCAATTTTAAAAAAAACACTGTAGTTTCAGGAAATGTATATATCGGCGCAATGGCGACATTGGTGTCAGCAAGACACCGGAGCTACTTGAAATCACAATGTTTTGTTTCAGTTTTAAGTGAATTATTAGTTAATTAGGCGTTGATTCATTATTTTAAGGTCAACAAGGTCATTAATTAATTGATTGTAAAAACAACAAGACGCGTAAAAGCAAAACACTCTTAGTGGCGAGGTAGCTTGCGCGCGGCTGTGTTTTGCATAAATACGGGCGGTGCGCTCTACGGCAGTCAGTCTGGCTCGAGCCGCCGCACCGTTCGGACCTACTGTAAAAACCAGATTTGTTTGGTGCGGAATAAACGACAGTGACAACGTTCTTGGTGTTTCTTTGGCTTATTTAATGTTTCTTTGACTCGGTTTATGTTTTGCCGACGGTCATGAGTCATCACCATAATGAAGACAGCTGTGACGTCATCAGTGCAGATATCGCGGACGACCAGCTAGACCATACTGGAGCAGCGTCTCCGTCATCAGAAGTGGGATTGGACACTACTCCAATCCAAACCACCTCCTCATCAGCTCGCATACCAAGTCATAAAATAATAACATAAAATTATTCCTACCTTTTAGAACCCCTGTGTCTAACACAGCATCATCCTAGTGCTAATCCTATTAGAGCCTCTGTGTACCACGGCGAACAGGACCGCCCAGAGCACAGCATCAGACCTTTCCTCTTCTACGAGTAATCCACGAGTAATCCACGAGTACAAATCCTTTCCTTTTTAGAGCCTCTGTGAACACACAGCATCAACCTAGTCATATTTCCCAAATCCCCTGTGTACCACGGCGAACAGGACCGCCCAGAGCACAGCATCAGACCTTTCCTCTTCTACGAGTAATCCACGAGTAATCCACGAGTAATCTACGAGTAATCCACGAGTACAAATCCTTTCCTTTTTAGAGCCTCTGTGAACACACAGCATCAACCTAGTCATATTTCCCAAATCCCCTGTGTACCACGGCGAACAGGACCGCCCAGAGCACAGCATCAGACCTTTCCTCTTCTACGAGTAATCCACGAGTAATCCACGAGTAATCTACGAGTAATCCACGAGTACAAATCCTTTCCTTTTTAGAGCCTCTGTGAACACACAGCATCAACCTAGTCATATTTCCCAAATCCTCTGTGTACCACGGCGAACAGGACCGCCCAGAGCACAGCATCAGACCTTTCCTCTTCTACGAGTAATCCACGAGTAATCCACGAGTAATCCACAAGTAATCTACGAGTAATCCACGAGTAATCCACGAGTAATCCACGAGTAATCCACGAGTAATCCACGAGTAATCTAAGAGTAATCCACGAGTACAAAACCTTTCTTTTTTTAGATCCTCTGTGTACCACTGCGAACAGGACCGCCCAGAGCACAGCATCAAGCCTTTCCTCTTCCACGAGTAATCCACGAGTAATCCACGAGTAATCCACGAGTAATCCACGAGTAATCCACGAGTAATCTTCGAGTAATCTTCGAGTAATCTTCGAGTAATCTTCGAGTAATCTTCGAGTAATCTTCGAGCAATCTTCGAGCAATCTTCGAGTAATCTTCGAGCAATCTTCGAGTAATCTACGAACTAAAACATCACGCACAACAGAGGCTGGTGCAGAGCGCGCACCGCCTGTCAGAATGGCCGTATCGGCGCAATGGCGACATTGGTGTCAGCAAGACACCGGAGCTACTTGAAATCACAATGTTTTGTTTCAGTTTTAAGTGAATTATTAGTTAATTAGGCGTTGATTCATTATTTTAAGGTCAACAAGGTCATTAATTAATTGATTGTAAAAACAACAAGACGCGTAAAAGCAAAACACTCTTAGTGGCGAGGTAGCTTGCGCGCGGCTGTGTTTTGCATAAATACGGGCGGTGCGCTCTACGGCAGTCAGTCTGGCTCGAGCCGCCGCACCGTTCGGACCTACTGTAAAAACCAGATTTGTTTGGTGCGGAATAAACGACAGTGACAACGTTCTTGGTGTTTCTTTGGCTTATTTAATGTTTCTTTGACTCGGTTTATGTTTTGCCGACGGTCATGAGTCATCACCATAATGAAGACAGCTGTGACGTCATCAGTGCAGATATCGCGGACGACCAGCTAGACCATACTGGAGCAGCGTCTCCGTCATATAAAATTAAGTAACCTTGCAAGCTCATACTACTTAATTTTTTTTTAAATACCACAATTTCTGTTGAATACTTTGGAGTAAATAAAAATATATAAATAAATATTTGTGGACATTTTTACACGACATCATCTAACCCCGAGCTAAGCATAGCTTGTACTATGGGAACCCGATGGCTGATAGAATACTTATATAAGTATATATTTCTTGCAAACACACACAGAATACAATATAACACCCAGAAACAGAACAAATATCAATGTTCATCACACAAATGTTTGTTCACGGTGGGGATTGAAACCACCACCTACAGCACATAAGGCAGGGCTACTACGAACTGAGCTGTGACGGCTGTCAAAAACAATTTAATGATTGGCACTGATCTGGATCAGTTGAGCTACCTTTAGATCGTTTGCAACGGTCTGTAGATAGCTCAACTGTTTCATATAATGTATTTTGTACATACCAATTATAAATACCTGTATTAACTATAATTTTCTTTGTAAATAAATATCACCTACTATTAAATGATTCGTCATCGTATCGTTTATCATTTTGTAAAATATCAAAAACTATGAATACGTAATGACAAATTCCGAAGTATTGAACAAAAGTTGTGGAAAATAAAAAAAATATATTTAAATTTGTTTCCAAACATGGCCCTCCCGAAAATGCCACTCTGTGAACCAGGTAGGCAGCAATCCAAGAAATATTGAATTTTATCTCAACTAACCGGAAGCAGTGACACATGCCTAACATAGTGTTTGCCAACTCGCATTCTGCTTTGCGAGTGGGCCCCCGAACTTTGTACTTCCCCCCTCCCCCTGCCACGCAAGCCACTGATCCTGATAATACAAAAGGTTGCGCTTAGTTTAGTGCAAATACATTCTGCGCTCGCCAGTAGCCCCTTCTGCGCTCGCCAGTAGCCCGGTAACGCTGTCGGAAATCGCTAGGCGATTATACCAGCATTTTAGTCCGTTCGAAAAAAAAAAAAAAAAAAAAAAAAGTGCAAATACAGAGCCGTAATATAAAGTCGTAATAAGATTCAATTTCCTGAAATCTGTTTTATATATTGACTTTCCATTTATTCATTCAAGAAAACTCTCAAAATTATTTTTCTTAGAGTCACAAAAAGCCTATTACACAGGTAGCCGTACTGTGCCCGGTTTCAGTAGTTTTAGATATGAAATAAATAATATTATTAAGGAATTACGTTATGTAATTCATAATAATAATAATGCTGGACAATCCACACAGCATCATCTAGCCCCAAGCTAAGCAGAGCTTGAGTTATGGGTACTAGATGACTGATATACTTAATACAATACATTACATACATAACATACATTAGACAAGGCGGGAATCGAACCCGCCACCCCCTGCGCAACCTATAAAGCCATAAAACACAGTGGCGCGCAGAACAGAGTATTTAAAATCAGGGTATTGGTGTTAATTTTGTCAAACTTACCTAATTTGGCAGCATTTTGTTTTGCCATCTCTTTTAAGCAATACAGCAACAACAGGAACGGCTAAAATATTAACGCTATCAAATTAAGTTGGTTTTGGAAAATTAAAGGGGATAACTGAATAACTAAAACAATGCCTTGCTATGAATAACTACTATCATTTGGAAAACAAAATGAAAGGTATCCATGACAACCGCTGGACAGACAACATTGTGAAGGTCGTGAGATTGGAAGGCTCAATTGTACTCGAAATAGTTATGATGATGATCATTACTAATCAAAATATACAAGACTTTTTAATAAAATTCGTGACAGAAAGAGCTACTATAGATGAAACCAGCCAAGTGCGAGTCGGACTCGCGCACGAAGAGTTCCGTACCATTATCTATAATAAAAACGGCAAAAAATCACGTTTTTGTATGAGAGCCCCTTAAATATTAATTTTATTCTATTTTTTAGTATTTATTGTTATAGCGGCAACAGAAATATATCATCTGTAATTTCAACTCTCTAACTATCACGGTTCATAGCGAGGCGTTACGCCATATAAAACCACTACAGCAATGCTGATTGCCTGTAAGAACTAGAACAGGGTGGTTGTACTTCCTGGATAAACTCTTTCCAAAAAGCTATACGAGGTGAGAAGTTATCTGACAGGCAACGATCCGTAGAACTACTAACGGACGCTCGTATGGTTTTAGAATCGGGCATTAAAAAAAAGAGCTGAATATATGAAAAACTGTCCCTGCGTCCCTGTCATTATTTTTACTATTATTTAATATTTTATTACTTATTATTCTATTCTGCACGAAGATAAATCCAAAAACACAAAAATCATAAAAATAGGTCTAGCCGTTTTTGAGTTATAAGTGGTGTAACTAACACGAATTTATTTTATGCATATGAAAATTCTAAACCAGATACTGTGAAATAGAAATTAAACAGATTTTAAATTGTAGGGTTTGAATCGGGTAAATATAGAGATTTTCACGGCCCTGATTTTGTTGAGTATTGATCCGTCCACGCCAAATTGAATTACATACTACCTATCTACTGCGCATAATCTTTAGCTGTCTAGGTTCCTGTCTACTCTCAGAAACAGAATAGAGAAACTAAAGCAGGTAAAATAAATATGCAAGATAAGGTAATTAAGTAAAAAGGCAAAGGTAAACTGGTCCTTGACATTTACCCTCTAGATGGTAAGCTAGGTAACTAGGTAGGTGTTTACCAACTACCGAGAAGGCTCACAGTCAAAGTAGGAATCTTAAAAATCTTTAAATTAAATCTATCTAAAAAAATATTAGAAAGAAAAAGAAGAATTAACATCACGACTTTATTCCCTAAGCACGGCAGATATATCCTCCGATTAGGACCAAGTACCTACTCGAGATTCTTCGGGGTTGTCTAAGGGAGGTAGTCAGAGGTACATCCAGATAGTACATTTGGTACATACCCACATTTTTCAGTAGTAATCATTCCGTACGTGACAGGTTGCAAGCCCATCGCCGCTGCTAGAATACTAACTGGTTTTCTCACGATGTTTTCCTTCACCGTTTGAGAACACTGGCATTGCACACGCACATAAATTTTTCGAACGGAAAAATCCATTGGTGCACGACCGGATTTCAACCCACTACCTTAGAATCAGAAGGCGAGATCACTCCCACTAGACCATCGGTGCCCTCAAAAAAATATTAAATTACTTTTTATCGCTGCCAGATATTTTTTACATTTAAAAGACTCAAAAAAAAACTATTTTTAAACTCATACAATAAGGTGATATTGGTTCTTTTTGATATTAGTTTTTTTTTTACTATGATTGTATAATAAAAAATATCTATGTATGCAATGTATTGTATTAAGTATATCAGTCATCTAGTACCCATAACACAAGCTCTGCTTAGCTTGGGGCTAGATGATGCTGTGTGGATTATCCAGCATTATTATTGTGTTTTGTTGCCACCTATTTTTTTGTTTTAATTTTACAAACTTACAAATAGGTACAATAAAGTAGGTGTAGATCATACTAATTGTTATATATATTGTTATATATTATAAGTAGGTACTTACCGCTTTTCCGTCATTTACATAATACATCAAAATTTGGCAAAATAACTACAATATGGTTTTTTAAATTAATTCAAAAACTCAGAAAAGTTTAAGCGAAATTCTTTTAACGTTTTATATGAGCTCCTATTAAAACAGCACCTGAAGTTACCTCGGAAATGGAAACCATACAAACTAGAAGAACCAAACGATTTTTAATCAGGGTTTGTAATTACGAAACACAACCATGAAAATGATTTTTCATTAATAATATTTCTCAATTGTCTTGTATTTTTTATTCTTTATTTAAAATGGTGTAATATAGCTTTTTTCAAACGCATGTTAGTAAAATTACAGGCACATGAGGCTTTACACCTGTATGCCTCAGAGTAGTGCATTGTAGGGCACGCCTCTTACGAACATGACCACGAGACAATGCTTTATTATAGGTGATGGTAACCACTTAAGATCAGGTGAGGTGAAGTGAGGTGAGGTGATCTGCTTGTTACATCAGAAAATCGAATAAAAAAAATCACTGACATATTAGAAGTTACATCAACCTTTTCAAGGCAAACTTTTGCAAAGATTTATACACACAATGTCTGTAGGTATAACGTTTAAATTTAGTACAAAGCTTCGTTCCTGGAACTCGAAGAGGTGGTCGCTATAGAAACCTCCCGGGTCGCGATAAAACAAGAGATTTATTGATTCTACGTATCCATCTCACTTGCAATTATTTGAATCGGGTAATTAGTCAATCTATCTCTGTCTCTTTCGTACTGCCTATTTTGTCTATAAATTCCAACAGGCTGAATTATGATATAAGAAAATTGATGTATTAAGATATCTATAGATTGTAAGCAACGATGTGTAAGATAGCTTATTTTATTGGTTTTTTTTATGCTACCATCACGTATAACAAAGCATTGCCTTGTAGGTAAAGCACGTTAGATACGTGCCCTACGATGCACTACCCTGCATCCGTCAACCTGAGGCATACTGATGTTAGGCCTATGTGCCTGTAATTTCACCAGCACCCACACCTTAAAAGTTAAAACCTTAAAAGTGGTGGTCTGTCTAGTCTTCTCTTGCCAGTTTGACCCTTATCTATAGGATCATGGTTTGGGTCTACCTGCCATTTACTGTGCATGCAAAGTGGCCTGCATACCTCAAATTTAAGGCTAAATTTATACAATATTCCACCTATTTGTTCTGTGTTTTTGATTGTAAACACAGAACCTTCTCCGACGGCATGACGCGTCAGACGCTGCGGATCCTTTCCTTTTGTATAGAAGATTGCACTAGACCAGACGGGTCTACTCCCTTTGTTTCTGTCCCTGATTGTCCTATACAAAAGGTCTGAGACAGAGACGTAAGTCTGGTGTGATTGCTGCGTTAAGACGTACCGCAGTAGTTACACTAAGGTCATAGAAGATGTGCCAAGAAATATGTTTTTTTTTTAATATATAACTTGTTGATGGAACAACCAGATGGCCCACCTGATGTTAAGTGGTTACCATCACCTATAATAAAGCATTGCCTCGTAGGCCACGCTCGTTAGGAACGTCACCGACGATGCACTACTCAGCGTCCATCAACCTAAGGCATACAGGTGTTAAGCCTCATGTGCCTGTAATTACACCGGCACCCACACCCTTCAAACCGGAACACAGCAAGCTGCTTGGCGGCAGAAACAGGCATGGTGGTAGTACTGCCCCAGACGAGCCCTTCACAAAGAGCTCTACTACTACTGATCTCGAAAATCTTTCGCGTGCGCAAACTTTATTAAAATATACTCACCGCATTATATCAACAGTAGTAAAAACGTGACATCTTAGATACAATATCCATTTAAAGAACTACATGTTGACCTTTAAAAATACCATGACCGTGAGTGTTGATTCAAGTCTATTACGTAATCGTAGCATCAATCTTTCCTTATGAGTTTGTCACGCGATTTTATATCTTATTATTTAAGATGTAAAGCTTAGAGTTTGTGATGCGTGGCCTTCCTAATTTGACGTGATAGCTACTTGTTGCACCGTCATTTTAGGGTTAATAGTTTCCTTATTGATATTTTTGGTTATCAGTAGCTGTATCAGTAACTTTGTTATTATAATCCCGTAGTCAAACGGTGTATGAACGACGGAGTTAGAACTCTGTCGTACCTTAGAAGGTAGCAATTGTAAAACTCTTTAGTTTCCGGGATGTTTTACAATAAAATATTTACAAAAATAATAGTAAGTAAAGCTTTTAATCAATATTAATTATAATTCTTACTCATATTTTTTTCAGGATTACCATTTGAGCTCATTGCAACAACAAAAACTTCTCTTCTTCTTTTCTTTATAATGGCATCTACTCGTTATTTGACAGTCAATTTTGCTAATGTCAAATGGATGAATAAAAAGTTTTTAGTCAATTCGTCAGTAAAAAAAGTAAAGTCGGCTGTCATTGATTTTAAAGAAAAAGATGGCAATTCTCTTCAAAACCCAAGGAACACATTTTTCTTCAAATCAGGATGCCACATAACAAACTTTCATTTCATTTGTTTACACTTGTACTAAGACCTCAAGTAATAATGGTTAAAATGCCACCAAAATTACACATCAGAACCTCAAATAACACTAGAAACATCAATGAAAATGAAAAAAAAAAACGATGCCGCTGTCAAAGATGACAGAAAACCTTAGGCGAATCGTAGAACGAATCTCAAAACAAAATTCGAGTCCTTGTGTTCTCTCCGAAAATCTATCTGACTGTATTTCATCAATCTGTCATGTTTGACATTCCCTTATATTCACTACTGTGTTTTACTTATATAGTGACAGGCTCGTTACACAACCATATAATAAAAAAACACATCCAACTGAATTGAAATCCTCGTTTTTATGAAGTTCATTGGTAATAAGAATAAGCAGGTATTTCATACATTGCCATCTGATAACTGATAGAATACTTAGTGAAGGACTCTTATAGGAAAGTAGGTACCAGTATGCCTATTTCTGTTGCCAAGAGCTGTTTCGGTTTGAAGGGCAGGGTGCCGGTGAAATTACAAGCACATAAGACTTATTGTGTATACCTGGTTGATGCACGCAGAGCATTGTAGGGCACGTTTCTAGCGAATGTGACATCATAATCATCATCTAAAGCCTGTAGAACTTTACTGTTATAGTACTGACATAGGCCTCTCCCATACGTTTGCAAGAAGAACGATTTTTAGCCCTTTCCATCCATCGACTTCCCGTGATTCTATTAATTTCGTCAGTTTATTGGGTAGGAGACTACTAATGCTGGAGAATGTTACCTACTGCTATGTTCAATCAGTAAGTTTTATTTAAACAGGTATCTTATTATTCTGCAGTTTGAACGATACAAAGAGCAAAGAATCTAAGCGTGTGTGGGGTCTATTAAAACCATTGCTTTAGCAACATGATCTGTCATCCCACCCAGGGTAGGTAACGTTACACGCTGTAATAATACTAGTAAAACACAATACACTGTCCTTGGTAGTGTTATTTGAACAATTTTCCTTCCATTTATGAATAGTTAAGATTGGTAAAAATAATTGTAATAATAATATATAACTAAGTATACCAACTATAAGAATGATTGTCCTGACTGACTGACTGATATATAGACAACGCACAGCCTAAGCCTCTGATCGTATAAACTTGAAATTTCCAGGGTATATTTTTCTTTAGTGCGTAAAATAATACTAAGAAGAGAATTCTGGAAACTCAACCCTCAAACGGGTACAGCAGAGGTTGAAGTTTGTTTGAAAACTATTTTACGCTGACGAAGTCGAATTCCGTTAGTAATCTTTATTTAAACTACATAGGAAAAAGGGTAGGTATACATACCTACATTACATGGCCCATGGTATTATAAACCCTTAAAATTAAAATACATAAATGATATCGTCATAAAGCTCCAAAATGCTACTTGTGGAAAATCAATTTTAACGTTATAACTTTAAACTTGATTTTCCACAAGTAGCATTTTGGCGCTTTAGCATTTTTTCCTTTCCACTAACGATATAAAATTTATACTATATTAATATAATTACGTCGATAGTTGTGACGCATTCTTGGTGTTTTGTGTCAGGATTCTGATGAACTTTCTGAACACACCTTTCGGCGAGGAAATAAAAGAAAAATCAGGGGTTTTATAATAAATAATATTAAAAGTTAAAAGTAATGTTATTATATTATGATGATATACTTAAAACACTTTGTTTGTAAATACATTTGACACTCAGACGCAAAACCAACATTATACATTAAATTATTTGCATTATACATAATGCAAATAAATTATACATTAATCACGTAAATGTTTGTTCTCAGTGGGGATCAAACCCACGACCGACAGCTCGAAGGCATATCAGTGAAGCTGACTGTACAGTTACATAATAAAGGTGCGTATAGCACACAGAAATAAATCAACTTTTTATAACAAATGTTTAATGACCTGATAATGGAATACTCGTACCAGGAAATATACATTATTGTTATGCAATTCGTTGTTTGACGATGACGTCAGCCGTCGTGGTGAGTTCACGGCCGAACTTCAAGTTCATGCGTTTTTTATAGTGATGCCTTGGGATTAGGAATGTGTGCATAGAGGTAGAGGCCCTAGGTGTGTATGTGTGAGTCTGCATGTGTGGTATCCTGTATCCTATACTGAGTTGACCTTGGTGAGTTTTGAATCGGCTGCAGTTCATCTAGCAGGAACCATAAGTTTTTAAAGGGCCTTGGGTACGATCATGGAACTTCGGTCGACAAGCTCAAAGTCAAAGTCAAAAAGCATTTATTCAGTTTAATCCGCAGGGATCACCTTGAAACGTGTTAAATCTAGGTGAATCTAAGCGCCAGTTCCTCGCAACTAAGCCTAGAAGAACCGGCAAGAATCTTACTTTGGCTTGGTTCCTACCCTTTTTGTATGATGCTGTTACAAAATAATAATAATGTAAATAATGAAGCTCTAGTGTGGTGCCAATCTAACTGAATGCAAGACAGAAAACATGCTAAAGGCTTTATCTACACTTGCTAGCATAGTATTAGATTTGACATATTTTATGGAGTGATCTCCTTTTTTGTTTTGCTGTTGACAAGCTTATCAAAAAAAGTCAGTAAAACTTCTCGAACTTATCGACTTCGCGTTCAACTAAATTCCATGCTACCAATCTCAATAAATTTTGAAAAAAAACTTGTTTTATCGAGAATTTATGTTAAATTTTATATATCGATACTTCCATGCTTGTAATCTCGGCGCGACGGTATGTTCTTAAGACATTTAAAGATGATGATGATATTTATGAGCAGTGACTTAGTGGGAGCGACCCCTTCTTGTGATTGAAGATCGTAGAATCAATGCAATCGTGTTTCAAGTAATTTTTGGATTTAAGAGTGAATGTAATACAAACTATTGCAAAAATGGGCGTGTGTCAAATATTATAAGATATACTTACCCTTTTAAGGTTTTCTAAGGTTGCCTTGAAGAAATAGCTTTCAGCTATAAGGCCGCCTGTTGTACTTTATTCGTTTACGCCTAGATGTATAATGTATCCTTGTGTATAATAAAGTGTTACCTATCTATCTATCTATCTACCCTTAGATATCGTCAAAGGGATTTGAGCAGGTACTAAGGTAAGCATTAGGAGATTTTGGGGAATGATTTCATTTCATATAGCATTGGTGGACTAGTGGGGGTGACCTAATTTTTGATTCTATGGTCGTGAATTCAAATTTTAAAACATTGTTAGGAAATCAGTTGGCATTCTAGACTCTAAACGTCATGACGTGACGTGTGAAAGTTAATCTGAGATTTTGTCCATTAAAATATTTTGTTTATTTAATTTGATTTATATAATTTTTGTTATAATATTAAAACTACTACTACTACTCAAGATGATCCGCAGGGATCATCTTTAAACGTCTTAAGTCAAGTAAATCTAAGCTCTAGTTCTTTGCGATCAAACCTAAATAACATGGATTATCTTGATCATCGGATCATCTTAAGCTAAGTGAATTTAAGTTCTAGTTCCTCACGATCAAGACTAGAAAAAGATGCAAGAAAATTAAGGCTTGGTTTCTCTCGTTAAACTATGATATGACATAAACATGACCCATAGTCATCTATGGGTCATGTTCACACGTGTATGCCTTAAGTTGATAAACGCAGTGCATCGTGGCAGGTCCCTAACGCGTGTGACCTCCGAGGTCACTATCAAATGTGGTGGTTATCACTTTGCAGGTCACACACGCATGTTCCACCAGCAAGTATAAATAAAAAAACCTGCCAAGTGCGAGTTGGACTCGCGCACGATGGGTTCTGTACCAGAATCTAGAATAAAAACAGCAAAAAAATCATGTGTTTTGTATGAGAGCCCCCTTAAATATTTATTTTATTCTGTGTTTTAGTATTATTTTGTTGTTATAGCGGCCACAGAAATACATCATCTGTGACAGTTTCAAACTAAGTATCACAGTTCATGAGATACAACCTAGTGACAGACAGACAGCGGGAGTCTTAGTAATAGGGACTTGTTTTACCTTTTGAGTGCGGAACCTTAAAAATCTGGGTGCCCATTAAAAAAACAGGGGCATGCAGAAAAAATAAGTCGCAGAAAAACTTCCTAGCAACGAAATGTGACGCGTTTATTAAAAGGTTATCGTGCATCACAAATATTGCAAATAATTTCAAGTTATTGTAGTTTAACGTGTAGGGTAGGTATTTGCATAGATAATTTTGGGTTGAACAACCTTTTAACCTAGAGCATGATTATGAACTGTCAATGCGTTTGTTTTTAGAGAATTTTTTTCAATTTTTTTGGTAGGTAATGCGCAATGAAAATATGTCGGTAACTATAATAATAATGCTGGACTATCCACACAGCATCTTCTAGCCCCAAGCTTGTGTTATGGGTACTAGATGACTGATATACCTACTTAACAATACATAACATACATACGTATTTTTTTTATAGTTACATAGAAAATACTCAGAATACCCGAAATAAATATTTGCAGATCATACAAACTTTTATCCCAAAGCGGAAATCGAACCCGCAACCTGCTGTATCGCAGACGGACATTCGCCCGCCGCGCCACATCGGTCGTCAACTATGTGATAGATAGCAGAAAGGACACTGTTCCTTTTTTTGTAACAACATACTTAGAATATATATAACTCCCAGCCCCAGAACACACATCAAAGTACTAGTTGTGGCCCGCAACTTCGTCCGCGTGGTTCGTTTTTTCCTACTTATTAGACACTTATCGTTATATTTTGGAAAATTCACATAATATCTTTATAAATTATAACCTATGTTATATATGTTGTTAGGGCGAATGTCCGCCTGCGACGCAGAAGGTTGCGGGTTCGATTCCCGCCTTGGGATAAATGTTTGTACGATCTGCAAATATTTATTCCGGGTGTTCTGGGTATTTTCTATGTATAATAAAAATATCTATGCATGTAATGTATTGTATTGTATTAAGTATATCAGTCATCTAGTACCCATAACACAAGCTCTGCTTAGCTTGGGGCTAGATGATGCTGTGTGGATTGTCCAGCATTATTATTATTATTATTATTCTGATGTATAAGCTATATCATTGTAAAGTTTCATTAAAATCCATTCAGTAGCTTTTGTGTGAAAGAGTAACAAACATACATCCATACATCCATGCATACAAACTTCCGCATTTATAATATTACTAGGATATCACACAAATGTTTACTCCTGGTATGGATCAAACCCACAACTTTTAGCGCGGAAGGCAGACTATGAGCTGTGACGCCTGTTCACAGTTCTGCAAAATGGGGTAGGTGCCAATAATATTTAGACGTAGGTGCCTCAGAATACCCCCCATTGGACATCTTCAAAGAATCTCGAGTGGGTAGAACCGTCTACCGTGCCTGAAGACTAAAGTCGTGAAGCTATTTCTTTGTTTCCTATTTCCTTAAAACAGTCCCAGGCTTCATACTATGACATTAAATATTCTACGTCTTACTTTTCAACTTTATGATAAACAAGTAACATTATCTTACTTTAATGCAAGTACATGAACCTTATTGTATACTTATTGAATGTAGAGCTAGAGTACTTGTTAGCAACTTCAAGTCGATTCTACCGGTTTTAAATAAATGATGTGCTACTAACTACAGAGTTTCGGTTTGAAGCGAGCGGTTTAAAATTAATAGGTCGGAGGGTGGTTGGGTTGCAGCGGATCGATAATGTTGCATGTAGGTCGCAGATAGGTAGAGGCCAGAGCCTCTACGCGGAAGTCGAGAATTTTCCCTGCAACGCGCATGTGTGAGTGGGTATCTATGTGTGCTAGCTAGCCGCGTAGCCGCGTGCAACCAAGACCGAGGTCGCCCACATTCGATCTGTGCAAATTTTCGGCTCTTGGGATCAGTGGCCTGGCTCAGGGTCGCGCTGCCGTATCTCTCGATTTTTGTCTGTTAATTATAAAAATAATGCGTTACATAAGCCAAGCTGTCGCTTACCTTATCGCACTTATTTGTAACCCTATCGCCGTCTCATTGCGTTGCGCTGCACACATGCGCGTGGAATAGGAAAATACATCCATGAAATTCGGCTATGCGTTTTGGTGTGTGTGTGCATGACGTTATTGTACAATGCGATTACAGGGCCGCATTCAGCAAAATTATTACGCATCATCAATATTATACATTTTTTATATTGCTTACAATCATGTTTAATTTTGTATTGGTTTATTTTACCAAATTGAGATCAAACTTCACCTAAGTTTGTTCAGAAAATGACAAATCTTAATTGATGATACGATACGTTTGGCATGTTACCTTAGACTATTAAACAAATAGCCCTAATTATGTTAAATAACTACCGCAAATACATACATTGAAAATAAATACACAAGTCAAAGAAAGCAGGCTGATAAATTAATACTTATTGGTACATACCTCATTAAAAGGTATAAAAGCGTAATATCTGAACCTATCTTTGAACTGAAATGAGTAAAAAATAGGCTGACATATATTAATATATATATATCTCATACTTTGTTCATATATTATAACAAATTAATTTCTTATTTTCACAGGTTGACAGACATCCTCGAGATTCTTCGAGGATGTCTAAGGGGGTAATCAGAGGTATGTCCAGATACTATTTTTGGTACATACATGCAAATAAAAAAAACGGATAACCGTACTTATTTGCAGACACTTAGACACTACACAAAAATGATACTAAAGTAACAAATGGGGTCAAGAGCTGCAAAATGGACTCTAACTCAGTACTAACTCAACTTTTAAAAATACTTAAACCAGTGCAGTGCAAGCAATAGCATGGCGACAGAAATAGGTTTTTTTTATGTATTTGCTGATGGAACAAGCAGATGGGCCTCCTGATGTTAAGAGGTTACCACCACCAACCCAAAGTATTAACTTACGGGTCACGATCTTTACGAACGTGCCCTACAATGCAGCTTGCTGTGTTCCGGTTTGAAGGGAGTGGGTGCTGGCAAAATTAAGGCTTAACACCTGTATGCCTCAGATTGATGAACACTGAGCAGTGCATCGTAGGACACGTTCCTAACGAGCGTGACAACGAGGCAGTAGGTACTTTTTTACAGGCTATGGTAACACTCAGAGCCGTCTTAAACTAGGCTGGGGCCCTTGGACACACAAGAATTTGGGGCCCTTTTGGAAAGTAAAAAAAGCTAGTTATTATAACATTTATTTACTAAGCATGACCATTTATTGTAGGTAATCAAATACAGTATGAAAAAAAACGTGTCAACGTGGGACAGATCTGGCGTAGAATCTACGCTAAAAGAGTAGTACTTTGCTGATTTAAGTTCTTTGACAATGGTTTTCAAAACATGCTGTCCCATTAAATTAATAAATTCATTACAAATATATTTGCCGATAAATATGATGTATAAATATTATAATGGCGTAGTATATGCCTTGTAATAAGATTACTGATTTATGAAAAAAGTGTAGCGTGCCCGATAAAAATGTTTTGAGAATAAGTGTGAGATAAATTGTCAGTCCTACGGGGCCCCCTGAGAATGGGGGCCCATGTGCCCTTATGGTAAAGACGGTATTGCTTAACACTCAACATCAAATGTGCTTGTTCTATCAGCAAGTTGAATAAAAAAACTGTAACTTAAATAAAAAACACTAGTGATATACTTACGTTAATACGACAGTTCAATTTAATATGTTTTGCTTTCATTCATGATAAAGCTTTAAAAGTAAGATAAAAATTAAAAAAAAAAATCATTCACGTGATGTTACGCCTCATGTGCCTGTATTCCTGTGTTTCAAAAATAGGTACCCACAAATAGTGGTACTAGTTAGGCACTGGGCTTACACGTGCCGCGGTGTTTGGCCGGGATGCGATCTAAGCCAGGCATTGTATGCATGCGCTCGCAACAACCAACTCTATTGCGGGGACTAATTTGAGCGTCGAATTTCATTCTAGTAGGCATATATCGCATAATACAATGAAAACTTACAAGAGTGGTGGACTAATGGGAGTGAGACGGCCTTTTGATCCAACGGTCGTAGGTTTGAATCCAGTCGTGCACTAAAGGTTTGTTCTATACGAAAAATTTGTTTGCGTAATGCTCTCAAACGGTGAAGGAAAACATCGTGAGGAAATCAGTTCTAGGAGCGGCAATTATGTTTGCTTCATGACGCGTATGGAAAACCAACTACTACAAAATTGTTTATTTGACACCCTCAAAAAATCTCGAACAATCCTGAGTATTGGGAGTGAGCCCGCCGTTTGATCCTACGGTCGTAGGTTTGAATCCAGTCGTGCACTAAAGGATTGTTCTATACGAAAAATTTATTACGCAATGCTTTAATTTTAATAATGTGTTGTTATATGTGATAATAATAATAATGTAGGCATATGAGCAATTGCTTGGAATAAACAATTTTTATTTTATTTTATTTATTTAAAACAGTGACGGAAAACATCGTGTGGAAATCAGTTCTAGGAGCGGCAATAGGCTTGCAACATTAAGCGTATAGAATATCAACTACTACAAAATTGTTTATAATCCTTAAAAAATCTCGAACAATCCTGAGTGGGTACTTGGTACCAAGATTTGAGGGGATATCTACCCTGCTCGGGGATTAAGTCTTGATGCTGTTTTTTTTACGCGTGTTATGTTTTGATAGTACGTCTGTATTTGCTTGAAGATAAAATCATCTCGGTTGAAGTAACAGATAAAAAAAACAAAGAACATTTTGACACGTGGACAGTTCCAAAATCAAGCATTCATTTATTCTATCCTATAGGTACTATAATAAAACAGTCGAAAATCAAAAAGTCTATACATAACAGATATTTTTTTGAAATCTTGCTAATAGTACTTAAAAAACTGTAGACATTGATAAGTCTGTACATTACAAATATTTTTTTGAAATCTTGCTAATAGTACTTAAAAATTGTCAACATCTGTAAGATTGTACATTACAGATATCTTTCTGAAATCTTGCTAAGTACATTAAAAAATCTGTAGAAGTTGAAAAGTCTGTACGTATTACTAAAATATTGCAAAAATTTTGAAAATGTGATAATATTTGAAAAAAAATATCTGTTTGTTTTTTTTACGATCGTTTGCTCACAAATCACGCAAAAACTACTGAATAAATATTAATGCGATTAGCAGAATTAGTTAGTTTATAGTCCAACGTGAAACTCACTATGGGTTTTATTGAACTGGCATTTCTAAAACGAGTGTAAAAAGGGAATGACGTTTGATTCAAAAACACAAACAAAGTCGCGATTCGTTAAATGTAATAAATAAATATGATAAACTATAGTGGTTTATTTGTTTACATTTTAGACAGCGCCACGCAAGTTCAAACTAATAAGGTTTAAAAGAAGAGATGCAAAGATATATACTTTTAGTAGTAGTAGAGCTCTTAGTGAAGGGCTCGTCCGGGGAAGTACTACCACCGTACTTATTTTTGCCGCCAAACAGCGATGCTCGCATAGCTGTGTTCCGGCTTGAAGGGTGTGTGTGCCGGTGGAATTACAGGCACATGAGGCTTAACATCTGTATGCCTCAGGGTGGTGAACCCTCAGTAGTGCATCGTAGGGCACGTATAACATAAACCTTCAAGGCAATGCTTTGTTATAGGTGAAGCCACTTAACACCAGGTGGGCTATATGCTTGTTTCAGAAGTAGCTAAAAAAACTTATTTACTGAACCTTCACGTTGTGTTATAAAAAATACGCTGACTCGTATTAATTTACGATCAGTACTTTTACTACAAGTGGTTCATTATGTGACCGGGCCGAGTGACCCCATTGCACTGAATTATGACGCGCAAAGTAGGGCACCGCTGAATAACTAGAAAAAGCTTATGCGTTCCACTTACCAGCGCTATTTACGAAGATATGTAGCATATGCATTATTTTATAGTATTTTTAGAACTCACACAGATAGATCGAATCCAATAGAACGTAATATTATAACGTAAAGATAAATAATCTATTCCAAAACGTACAGAAATGTTGTTTTAAAATTGAATGTTGTCAGCAAAACGTGGCCATTTTAAGAAAGAAGTTCTATCACTCATCTGGTTCTCATAGTACAAGCTATGCTTAGTTTGGGGCTTGATAATGTTGTGCAAAACTTTCCACAAATATTTGTTAATATAGTCTAAAGTAGGTATATACTTTAAA
Source organism: Electrophaes corylata (assembly GCA_947095575.1). NCBI lineage: Eukaryota > Metazoa > Arthropoda > Insecta > Lepidoptera > Geometridae > Electrophaes > Electrophaes corylata. Next base: position 12,509,225 of record OX352700.1, on the reverse strand, counting down.
TCTGTCCCAAATACGTGCAAAATGTTATTTTAAACTTGAATGTTGTCAAGAAAATGTGACCATTTTAGCTTGTGATTTGAATGAGGTTGATAACACATTTTTATATGATACCCAATTTTAACAATGTCTCTGGTGGCAAAGCTTATTTGTTAATAATATTTATTATTTATTTATTATCTGTATAACTACTATTATATTAATATATTACTAATTATTATAGTAATAAAGTAAGAAGTTGGTGGGTGAAAAAGGCGCAAAATTTAAATTTGACCCATACTTGGTCGGTTTTTAAGCACGTTCTTGTCAAAACAAGGTGTTAAAAAACCGACCAATTATAAAAATCTTGGTCCTGACTGACTGACATAGCCAACGCACATCGAAACTACTGATTGTAGAGACGACATTTTCAGGGTATATTTGTCTTGATGCGTAGAGGTGTACTGGGAAATCCTCGAAATTCTACCCCTGAACGGGTTCAACGGCAGCTGTTATAACTTTGCATGTAATGTAAATTTAAAAATATTCCATATGAGAGCGTGTCCTTTAGAAAACTACTTAAATTTATTTTAACCTTTTGCTAAACCTAAATATACTTTGTGCAAGCCGCAGTAATTTCACTTTTAAAGTTCAAGCGTAGCACCTATACTGTTAGATAATTTCATGCTTAAACGAGTACTCAAACCTAGACATATATCACCCGTTTCGGTGTAGCCCTCGAACAAAGGATTCTAGGGGCGAAACGAGGTCAAATGCCCACCAAAAAATAATGCATCACGTGCGCTCTTTCCGAAATAGATCTCAATATGTGGGTCACTACGTCCATGCTTTCAATCGTAGTTTTATTACAGTTCTTGTTGAACGAGGACAAATTATGGCAATTGTATGTCCAGGTGTGTAGTGGAAATCATCAGTTTTATTAATTTTGTAGCCATTAAACAAAGGTTTACCAAAGTCAAAAAAAAAGTCAAAAATCATTTATTCAGTAATATTCGCAGGGATCATCTTGAAACGTCTAGGACGTAACGAAAAATCTAGGTGAATCTAAGCGCCAGTTCCTCGCGACCAAGCCTAGAAGAACCGGCAAGAAACTTACGGCTTGGTTCCTACCGTTTTTTTGTATGACCCTGCTACAAAATAATAATAATGTAAATAATGAAGCTCCAGTGTGGTGCCAATCTAACTGAATTCAAGACAGAAAACATACCGATAACCTCTTTAAACGCTTTTGAAATTTAGCACGATTATTTACAAAGAAATTACACCTTTATACAAGTACTAGCAAAACGCGCGCGACTTCGTCCGTTTCATGTTTTACTAGCGGCACGTCCCGGCTTTGCACGGGTTTTAGTAATGATCCCTAATTATTTTGAAAATATAATTATAGCCTATGTCACCCGGGGAAAGTGTAGCTTCCTAATGGTGAAAGAATTTTTCGAATTCGAATTAGTATTCAATGCAAACAAACAAATAAACAATCAAATCTTTCCTCTTTATAATATTAAGTATAGATTTTAGGACACGAAAAAAAAGTTATGGAGTTTCATTTAAATTTGTTTAGTCGTTACAAAGATGAGTCAATACTCAACGTTCATATTTGTTTCAATAAACAAACATGAACTACAAACTTTTACACTAGCTCCCCATTAAAAACGTAATTTATATTTAAGCATTGCTTAAACTTACCCTGTCACGGTTTGACATTACCTGTTGGTAAGAAATGGCTGTATCTTAAGTATTGTTTATCTTCCGGCAGATTTTTATAAGTTGGGTTGTAGATCTATTAGTGTGAACTAATGGTACATTTAAACTTTAGCCTTTGCTTTTTCTTTGCTCTGTCCATCGTACTTTAATAAAATAGTTTAATATAATTAATTTTCACAAAGTGTCGCTGAGAATTCTGAATTTAAATCACGTGTTTAACCTTGAAACGCCCAAAATGTCATGGACGTTCGTTAACAAATGAAAATGTCAGTGTTTGATCTTTAATGATAAAAAAATTGTGAATATTTTGTTTTTTCTTTTAATTTACAAAAGAAAAACTAACCAAAAAACAGAAAAACAACGTTACGACTATTACCACCAATACAGTAAATATCCCCTCAGATTTGTAGCACCAACTCAATATTCTTTGAGGATATCCAAGGGGAGTCTTAGGTTCGTCTAAATATTGTTGAATCAGAAAATTGTATAAAAAATGAAAAAAAATTACATTTGGTACATACCTAGCCACCTTTGGCAGTACTTAGTATTTGCGAACTAGTTTCTTCACGATGTTTACCTTCACCGTTAGAGAGAACTGACACTGCGCACATAATTTTTCAAATGAAAAAATCCATTAGTGCACGAGCGGGCTTGAACCCACGAGCTTAATATCAGAAGGCGGGGTCGCTCCCGCTTCACCACCAGCGCTTTTTCCAGTTGGTAGTACATACCAACCTTCTTTACACAGCCATGCAGCCTTCAGACTATTTGAATTGTGTCAATATTGCGGAAGTGAACCGTGACTTTCGGAGTACCCCGTGATATTCAAAATCTTAAGTTCGACATAAGGCTTTCAAATTCGTACACGCCTAGTTTTAAAGGCTTCGCATTGTGCGAACCGAGACGTTTCCGGGGTAAGTTTTTATTTAATTTTTAAAGCTTCTCCAGCTCTTAAGAGCTTGTGTTGAAGAAGCTTGAGTAGCAATCCGGACATTAGATTGATTAATTGGTACCCAACGCAGAAAAGGTAGAGGCTTAGTTTTAAAATTGTGGTCATTGGCCATCTTTTTAGCTGGTGTACCATTGAATAATAAAACTATACATCTTCTATGTCTATTACAATTATTTTCTTAGTAATATAATTTTATTTTTCTGTTAAAACATTTTTCAGTATCTGAAACAAGATTACAATCCAAAAATAATTCAGTGAACACCTGAATGTCGAAAGAAGTTAAAAGTGAAACATCGAAGCATCGATCCTATTAGCCGCTGTCCTCCACCTCCAAAAAGCAGGTGGAAAATTGATTGGACAAACATTCTCCAGTGAAATTAACAAAACCGTTACGCAATGCATTTTTTAGGGTCGGCCGGCGGGGGGTAGTCAGCGCTTTTTAGGAATTACAGCGGGTGGCGCGGTGGGATATGACGTTCGATTTCACCCTGAAGGCATAGGGGGTGGGGCAGGAGTGGCTGCAGGGTAGGTTTGGGCTGTTGACGGGCGCGTGACGCATGCGCGCTGCGCCTGCTCTGCCGCCGCCCGATTTCCGCGGCGTTGACAGTTCGCCGGGACTTCCTTCCTCGATACGCGCGTCTGCGGCGCTGCACTAGGGAGTAGAACCGTAGCGGCAGACTACCGAGTCCCGTCCCAAGCCTGGCCGTCCCGGTCTCGCGCCTCACCCTCGCCTGCTCGCGCCTTCAGCTTTGTCCCGAACCGCCGCCGCCGCCCGATGCCAGCTTGAGCTTCGTCACGTGAGTACCACGCCGGCCGGTGCCAAATATCATCTTCAACGCTGCATCTCACTATTTTTGGAAGATAATCACATTATATTAAAATAAAACAATGTTCAAATTATGTTCCTAACATATAAATTTTGTTGAAAATTTTTATAAAACGCACTGCAGAAATACATTTCCTTTAACATTATTAAAGCTGTATTTTAAAACCGTCTAATAATATGATAAAATAGAAGTTTTGCTACTCGATAAAAAATACAACGTACCTTTTTATCGATAATTCATTAGTTTAGCCGTTATTTTACTGAAGAAATAGTACGATAATTGTTGTGCTGTTTTCTTTGTTATCGAAAATTGTTTCTGATGTAAAATTAATATATTATTGATGTAGATCGTTACGTACGATAATCATTGCTTAGATAAACGCTTCCTTAATACTTTATCTTTATAATTTAGATGGAATTTAGTTATATTTTGATGACTCTAAAAATGCGACGCCAACAGACAATTGAAGAATCTTGGGTTCGTTTACATATTTTTTAACCAAACATATATCAATTTAACATGTAGATTATTGTGAAATGTGTGTGTGAACCATATCAAAACAATCATAACTTCAGATCAGAAATTAATAGACAACTAAAATCTTCTTTTTCATCATGTCGTCATTCCGTCATTTGACAGACAATTTTTCCAATATCAAGTCATCATGTCAATGACAGCCCAACTTGACAGAATTTGACTAATTTGACTAAAAGCTATTTATTTTTAGTTTTTAGTCACGTCAGTCAAATTGTCGCCTAGTTGCCGCGCAGTATAACTCGGATATCGGTTATATATGTTTACGTTAGCTGGTAGATAATGCTATTACGCATTTATTTTGTCTGTGTACTTTATTCTTTAGTTGTGCAATAAAGAATTTTCTATCTTACCATTTATCAAATTTGTTCGTGATTGACTTGTAGAAGTTTTTTTAGATTGAATGATGGGTTGGCTTACTTAAGCGCGTGCGGTATCCTACAAACAGCTGATCGCCACTGTAAACGCCGCGTTGGACGCCACGCCGGTTGAATGCGCAGTTTCGACCTTTGCTTTAGTTTCGTGGTTGCCAGGCTATGAATCTTTGGCCGTAAGAGAAATTGATGTATACAATAACTATATAGAATTGCAGTACCTCCTATCTAGAATCCCTCCACCACCTCCTTCACCCCTCCATCTCCTCCCATACGTGTCGTAAAAGGCGACTAAGAGACAGACTAGACAATAGCATATAGAGTAATAGCATCTCCTGTGTACTCCCCATACGGAGGTCACCAATCCGGCTGCCAAGCGTGGAGACTATGGTAAACCTACCCAAATCAGCAGGGTCATTCAGGTTGATAATGATACCCAATAATGGTGATACATCGGTGACTAGTTTTTGGATAAGGCTAGTAAACCTTATAACAATAAAAATGGGTTTAGCTAAGATAGATAGAAAATACTTTATTGTACACCATACCTTAAGGATAAACAGAGATAAAAAACTTAAAATAATGCTACATATAATAGGCGGTCTTATCACTTAACAGCGATCTCTACCAAACAACCTTTGGATGGAATGGACTCATGAAGTTTACAAAGGGTGCGTTTATTTATGGAAAAATAATAATATTAAAATTAATACTAGATACTATAGAAGATAATTGGTAAGAATGAAATAACAAAACTTACATTTTACAGAAATACTTACATTTATTACAACATCAAAATATATACTATATGCAATACTTTACACAAGAATACTAAGTATTTTCTAAGATAACTAAATTCAAGTTTCTATTCAACTACAACTTTTACAAATGACAATTTAAATGCATTTTTCAGCTGATAGCTAATCGGCGTAGCACATATAACTAGTTTACTGAATTATTTTGGCTTACTTTTATTTAGAAAATGTAAAATAATTGATATGCTGTATGTTTTTTGATTGTTCTTCTAGGCTTGGAACTGGCGCCTAGAATGAAATAAAATTTATAATTATGAAAATAACATACGTCACTATTACAAAGTTCATAAATAATAATGCAGCAATATAATACTATTTATTGGTTGGACAGCATTGGTATCCAATCTAGGAAAACCTATATGATGGCGTAACAATGTGGAGGGAAAATTGTTCTAGTAAATTGTGGAATGGCAATAGAACTCACTGTAATCTACGTGCGTTACTGCGTGCGATATTGTTGCGATAATAACGCATGCACTTTTGCGTTGTGCCCGCGTTTTTGCTGCGTGTGTGCAACTCATGCTAACTATTGTAAAACCTGCCTCGCTTAATTGTACATCTTCTTTCGTAGTGTATAAGATCACACAAATGACATTTTGTTTTTAAAAATACTATAGCAGTCGCTCGCAGCTTCGTCCGCGTGGCAGTTTTTTTCCCGTTCCTGTTGTTTTTTCGGGATAAAAAGTAGCCTATATGTTAATCCAAGTAATAATCTATGATTATTCCAAATTTCATCCAAATCGGTTTACTGGTTAGTGCGTGAAAGAGTAACAAACATCCATCCATCCATCCATCCATACTTACAAACTTATACAAATAATTATAATATTAGTAGGATGTACACAAATACAGGTACCGTCTGATTGTAGGATGCAAAAACGCAACGTTCAGCCGTTCGTGGCGTTATTATTGTTGTGTGTAACATAGCTTCCTCATAAAATAATCATAAAAATGTATGTTTGTATGTAAATGTAATGTTTATGTAAAATAAATCATATTCTCCGTTATGACAGGATCGCAGAACAAATTCATAAATAAATACTATCGGACATTCACTCAACACCCTAATCTATACTCAAATAACTCAACTCAACCCCTAATGTGCCTAAAATAAGCAAAGCTTGTACTTTGGGAATCAGATGACTGATAAAATACTTATGAGTAGTTTTCTGTAAATACATAATATTGTTCATAACATAAATATACAAAGTTTGTTTTTGTTGGGGCGCCTTTAGCGCATAAGGCTTAACTATAAATTGAGCTGAGCAAATTAACTCTATCAATGCGGAATACCAGATTAATAATTTTTATAACCGTTTTTCAATTTCACTGTAACCTATTTAAATTAGGTGCAGAAAATGACATTGAACGGTGTGTGTCTACATCTACGCATGCGTCAATATTTGACCAGATGTATTGGTACTGGCTGAAACCGAAACGCGTAATTTTCAAACGATATTTTCATTTCTTGTTCTTATTTTAAAAATTTAAAAATGAATGAAACTTACGAGTCTTACATTATATAACTATTTTATTCCGTGTTTGAAATACTATGAACGTACTACGGAACGAAAATTTTCCATTAATTTTGAATTCAATTTAGTTCTATTTTTAAAATTATCTATCACGATTTAGTCACTGAATAAAATTTAACATTTTGAATCAAATGTTAAAAGTGTTACAAAGTTCCTCATTCATTTGAAGACTAAGAAATGAGATTACCCAATGCGTCAGACATGGGGAAGTTTCAATAGGCGCAACTACACGCCTACCCAGCCTGTATCGATCTGTTTTCATCTAGGTTACCTAGTATATAACCCAACTAGGTCGCACCTAGCCCGGGAGCTTGCAATTCGAGCATGCGCACTGCCGAAAACGAACGATGCTCGGAAAACCGGTTTCACTTTCGAACGAAAGTTTTCATGGACAGATATTGAAATATTTCACGACTGGTAATGTTTTGAACGAATACTTTTGTTTTACTGTATTTTTGCTGTTCTTGACATCGAAAGAGATGCTTGTGTATCAACAAAAATATACACCGTGGTTTTAGTTGGTTTTATAGAAGGTAAATAGATTTATGTCCATGTGAAGGGCCTTGTATACCTAAAGTTTAAATAAATATTTGGCCAATATAGGAAGTTTACGGTAGACTGATGCAGATACCAGTAGCCATGCACAAACTTATTAAGATACAGGGTTCGCTTGTCATATAACTAAGAACATCAAAACATCTATACTAATATTATAAAGAGGAAAGATTTGATTGTTTGTTTGTTTGCATTGAATAGGCTCCGAAACTACTGACTACCAGATGGCTAATAAATTCTTACATAGTTTTTTTGTAAATTCATACTTAGAATGCATTTATAACACCATAAACAAAGAACGAACAATATGATGACATAAATATTTGTTTGTATATTTATTTGTGTTTTATACAATACATACAGATTTAAACTCGGTGGGGATTCAACCTACCACTTACAGGACACAAACTGCGCTGTGACAGCTGTAAATATGTCAGGCAGTTAACATGTTCTAAAAAAAAAAAAAAAAATTAAAGTTGTTTCTAATGCTATGATCAAGTTCCATCGCCCTATCAAAAGTATCTGATATCTTCTGATAAGATCAAACCTATCTAATTTAATTCCGTGTCCGTTGCTTACAGTTTTCATAAAGTTGCCTATGCAGCCATCTAATCAAACTTGTGCCTAGTGCTGATAAGATAACCCTGCAAGAATTTGTAAGCCCTATCAGGTACAGTATGTTCACTTTAGGTATTTGTAACTTGAGGGTTCATTTTTAGGTAACTAATGAAACAAAGTTTTCATTTTGCGAAAGACGATCGATGTGGCGTAGCAGGCGAATGTCCGCAATGCAGGGTGCGGGTTCGATTCCCGCCTTGGGATAAATGTTATATGTGTTATCATCATACAAAACAGTAACTGATGCCTTTAAATTTTAGGTAGTAATAATAATAATAATAATACGACAGTTGTCCTCACAGCTCAGGTGTAGCTTTACTTTCTGTGCTGTAGGTTGTGGGTTCGATCCTCACCGATGACAAATATTTGTGTGATGAACCTAGATATTTGTTTGTGGGTTTTTTTTACAATTTATAGGTAAACCACAGTAAAATCACTACAATCACAAACGTATTATATTGTGTTCTAAGTATACGAATTCTATTCATCATCTGGTTCCCATAATTTAAGATTTGCTTAGTTTGAGACTAAATGATTGGTGTGTAAAAATATCCACAAATAATTATTTATTTAATTGGATGATGGGGCGGGATTCCTATATTAAGCCAGGACCATCACAGCTAAAGCTTCGACCCCCCTAGTGTGCAATTTTCAATTTTTTTTTTTAAAGATAAAAAATGTTTATTCCTTAGTCTTCTTACAATGCAACAATACAATTTTAACATAAGTCCGTAAATAATCCTTTAAATTAAAGTTTACATTTACAATGCTTCGTAATTTAAGACTTCCATTGTCAGTCATTATGATGAGTTCCTCGCTCTAACTAAGCACAAGCTTGTGTGTGCTTAACCTTCTGAATTGCAAATTGCAAATTGCAATTCGGAAGGTTAAGTTTTCTTGAAGCTGAAAAAGATAAGCGTTGCTAGCCTTGTAATGTTCTGAAAAAATAACGCAGCTCTCATGCACTGAAGCGCACTAGGAAATTTCTGAAGGTTATACGACAATCATTTAAGTGGAACTAGTTTTTGTCAATGCGAAAGATTAGGAAGAAGAGTACTGAGGGTTCTAGTGGGAAGCCTTCTGGCTAAGGTCGTGGGTTCTAATGACTACGAGCAATATGGCCTGCCCATTCCCACATTAACTTCCTGAGAGCTTCTTGCTACTTCTACGGAGTTCTTTGTTTCTGGTTATACTTCGTAGTAAAACATCCAGCATAGTTCTCTTATTAGCCCTTCTGTGACGAGATGAGTAATTTCTCGAACGCTGCCCATCCGAGTTGGATTCGTCGTTTTTTTTTTGCTATCGAGTGATTTTTATATAGAGACACGATAAGTACTCTTGAGACTATGCGGTTTCTGTGACAAGATGATGTGCCGTAATATCTAGAACGCTGTCCATCCGAGTTGGATTCGTCGATTTTTTTGTTTTTCTATCGAGTGATTTTTATATAGAGACACGATAAGTTACCCCTGTCGCGGATACTAATAACAGCCGGTGAAGCCTGTAGATGGAACCTCGGTCGCTAAAGCACCATTATTATGAAACATTCCAAATCTTATTTTCATCGAGTCATTTGAATCCTCGGTAGAAATTGGCTATCGCATCCCCGTATCAAGGGTAAGGTCGTGGGTTCAAATCCCACTTGAGAAAATAATTTTTGGGATGATATAAAATCTTTATCAACAAATGATACTTTATGGTTCTAACAAATACATTGTACTATGGTACCGTAACATATCATGTGACATCCCTAATTTAAATGGTTATTGAATACATCAATATACGTAAGGTTATTTGAAATCGTGATATAAAGTTCTTCGTTTTACACTGCACAATAGATTCGCCTTGAGAGTTTCATTGCTAACTCTACATTGTATCCTGTGTCCTTAACACTAGTTTCTGTTATAACCAAACGTGGTAAGATACTGTTATATTGAAAACTGTCAAAGCCCAGTTTGTAGTAGCCTCGCCCTCTGCGCTGTAGTTGGTGGGTTCGATCCGAGAACAAACATTTGTATGATGAACGTAGATGTTTGTTCTGTGTCTGGGTGTTATGTTGTATTCCAGGTAATGTTTTTACATAAAAATAAATATTAGTATTCTATCAGTCATCTGGTTCCCATAGTACAAGCTACGCTTAGTTTTGGGCTAGATAATGTTGGGTAAAAATTTCCAAAATTTTTTATTTAAAATATTTATTATTATACATAGAACACACCGGAATAAATATTTGCATATCGTACAAACATTTATCCCAAGGCAGGAATCGAACCCGCAACCTCCTGCGTCGCAGGTGGACATTCACCCGCCGCGCCACTTCAGACGTTTCTATTGGTATTATATTTTTCTATTGGTGCATATGATAAAAATTATACACAAAAGACCCACAAATAGGCTTAACATTAGCGCTATGTCTGCATTAGACAACGAGATTTTTAACATTAACATTCATCATCATCATCAGCCTGTAGAAGTCCACTGCTGGACATAGGCCTATAAGTTTCCAAGAGAAACGATTCTGAAACTTTTCCATCCATCGACTTTCCGCGGTTCTAACGTCGAACAGCCATGTTAGCATAGGTAAAAATAAAAATGATATCTCCACATCTATCGCTATCAACTATCGCGTTGCACAACTTAGCCCTGCTGGTGCATTCTCTCTTGATAACATCCAACCTTTCTAAGCCACAACGATGACTGTTTGCGTTAGGATTTTAACAATTTAGACTTCGTTCATTTAATGACCCAATGCTATAGTTGGTACCTACTAACTTAATGGTACTACCTGACCTGTTTGGACTGAGCTCACGGTACAGATAGTTAGGTAACCAAATTATCGAGCTCACGGTTACTCGTAAGATTGGTTCTGGTGCTACCATGCATGAGAACTGTAGTACAGTATCATGCCACTTTGTCTAGGACTGCACACATAAAGGAACCGAACCAATCCACAAAGCAATTGCTCTGAATTGGCTCACAATAGAATCTTCTAGTGGCACTCATAGCAAAAATCCTATATTCATTCATCTTTGTATCGCATGATTTAGTAATAAAATCGTGGGTTCAACCCCTTTTTTTGTTTTATACACCTTTCTGATGCAACAAGCAGATGGTCCACCTCATGTGAAGTGGTCACCATCGCCTATAACAAAGTATTGCCTCATAGGTCACCCTTGTTAGGAAAAGAGCTGTACGATGCACTACTCAGCAACTTCATTAAATTTAACAAATGCAGGTACCTACTTTCGTAATAAATACTGAGTTTTAGTTGTTCAATAAGTGATATAATGATTTGTTGAAGTCGTTAAAAAAAGAAAAATAAATCAAAGGTACATAAATAGTCAGAAGTACCTGTAATTACATTTTACACACCATACTGTCAAAATGTAATTACCGTGTTTCGAACGCGTAAAAGATTTTTGAAAACATCCAGAACACCCGGAATAAATATTTGCATATCACAAACATTTATCTCAGGGCGGGAACCGAACCCGCAAGCGGAGCGGGCGTCGGAGGCGGACATGCACCTGCCGCGCCACATTGGTCGTCCCAGACATAGAACAAACATCTACATATATTCATCACACAAATGTTTGTTCTCGTGAGGATCGAACTCACCACGCAGCCACGTACAACGCAGAAGGCAGGGCTACTACAAACTGCAGGTCTACTCTTAGAAACGATAGACTAAGTTTCGTATCGTCGTTTTGAGTTACACTACGCGGCATGCCAGGCAGCGACAACTTAACTTTTGACGACTACTGAGGTGCCTCGCGGTATATTACAAAACGACAACACGAAACGAATCGTTTCTAAGAGTAGACCTGCTGAGCTGTAAAAGCTGTCACAGTCAGTTTGATACTACTAATATACTACTAATATTATAAACGCAAAAGTTTGTAAGTATAGATGGATGGATGTTTGTTACTCTTTCACGCTCTAACCAGTAGACCGATCTGAATGAAATTTGGAATAAACATAGATTATAACTTGGATTAACATATAGCCTACTTTTTATCCCGAAAAAATAACGGGAACGGGAAAAGAACTGCCACGCGGCAGTAAAATATAATTTGATAGTACCTACACGCTAATTTCTTACTTTTTTAAACTTTATAATACGGCTAATTTGAGTGTGATTATTATTAAGACTCTGACGTAGAAAATGAACACTCTGTATTCTAATTCATTGGCTATCACAATTCGTGTGGCCTTGCCGCTGTGATAAGGAAACGCCATACAACTCGTTATTGTTCTTTGTAGTTGCACTATTTAATTTATCATCAACTTATATGTCACAAAAGACGTCAGGGGTCCAATATGTTATTTTCAGATAGCGTTGACAGTCAAACGGAACGATTTTTAGTTGTATATCTTTATTTGTGTTTTTAGTGATTTGATTTTTAGGTGTTTATGTTTGTAATTATTAGATGAAAATGTCACTATAGGTGTAGTGAGCGAGGCTCCGCCTTATGAAGGGAAGCCGCTTTCTTCGGTAATGGGTTCGACTCTGATCGTACACCAATTCAATTTTTTCGATTCAAAAATTGTATGTGCAAATTCCATTGCTCTCAAACGAAGTCTCTCGAGTACATTACCGCTGCTAAAATAACTGGTTTCTTCATGATGTTTTCCTTCACTGTTTGTGAGCACTGGCGTTGCGCACATACATTTTTCGAATGGGAAAATTCTTTTGAACCCACGAACTTAGGATCAGAAGGCGGGATCACTCTCGCTAGGCCACCGATGCTCTCCGGTAAAGAATCGATGATTAAGCCCTATTTACAAGCAGGAAACAGCAGCACTTAAAAAATACTAAAACGTGTTTTGAGTAGAATGTGAGCATTGCGTACGTGTACATATTTTACACCCATCCGGTGTGGTAAAGTTGTATAACGATACTTAATTAAGCAAAAATTAGGTGTGCTCTGAATTTGCACCTACATCTGGTCTTCCTCACTCTTCGCTTCTCACTTCTACGCAAGAGTAACTCCCTTACTTAATCTCCTTCTCATTTCCAAGCAAAAGCTACAAGAACTGGTTTTAGTCATAGTCAAAGTCAAAAGGCATTTTTTCCATAGAAGCAAATTGTTCAATATCTGCTGTTGAATTGAGGGTAGTTGGTAATTCACCACCGAACTCGACGGTTAGCCGCTCGCATGGCGGCAGGAAGCCTTTGCGCGTTGAGCTGGTTGGACGTTCGTATCCTCTCAATTTTGACCGTGTCGAATCCTCTCAGTTAGACTCTCTAACACCTGTATTGTGTTTGTGGACTCACTGCCGTGTCGTGTGCGTTTTTCGACACCTATTGAACCTAGGTCAGCCGTGCTAGCCCTGGACATTTACCTCTCGGCGTCGTGCCGTGCACGCCTGGAGCTGAACTTCTACCTGGGAACCTGGGAGTCGAACAGAGGTAGGTGGTGTTCAATAGCCTTCTTGAAGACAGCAGGAACGAATGTTTTCCACCCACATACACTTTACATACATTTATCCAAATTCACAAAAGCCTGCCAGTAAAATTTCTCTTTAAAAGATTGTAAAAACTGCACACAAATTGATCACTTAGAATGGTCGTATAGATGAATATAGGTGCCAGTTCTTCGTAACCAAGCTTAAAAGAACAGGCAAGAAACTTACAGCTTCCTTCTACAGTTTTTTTGTGAGATATTTTAGGGTTCCGTACCCAAAGGGTAAAACGGGACCCTATTACTAAGACTCCACTGTCTGTCAGTCTGTCTGTCTGTCCATCTGTCACCAGGCTGTATCTCATGAAACGTGACAGTTAGAGAGTTGAAGTTTTCACAGATGATGTATTTCTGTTGCCGCTATAACTATAACTAAAAAATACTAAAAAACAGAATAAAATAAATATTTAAGGGGGCTATCATACAACAAACGTGCTTTTTTTACCGTTTTTAATATAGATAATGGTACGGAACCCTTCGTGCGCGGGTCCGACTTGCACTTGGCTGGTTTTTCTTATTTACAAAATAATGTTCCAGTATTAAGCTCCAGTGTGGTGACAATCAAACTAACGGCCGAATATTCAAACGCAACTTAAATTTAATTACGTTTCAAGTGATAAATTTTTGACAGACTTTCATTGCTGTTAGAACTGTCAAAAAGACGCGACTTGAGACGTGATTAAGTGGTAAGTGCAATATATAAATATGTAAAGGCACTTTAGTTATATCTTTAAAGCGTTTTTTAAATTTGGTAAATCTAGGTTTGTATTAAGTAGCCACAGCCCATTTTTCCAAATCCGCTATTGTTTTAAATATTTGCTGTAATTTTATTGATGAAATAATTTACGTGTCTTTGCAGAATATTATATTTTCATTTTAATATTAATTTTGACAATACTTCGAGGTTAGATTATTTTTAGATACATTTAAAAATAGTCATTCTCAGTTTTAATTAGTTGGCCGCAAAGAGTTGACGTTTTTAGGTTATTAATCTTTGTTTTAGTGCGTAGATAGGTAGTTAGGTATTGAGAAAGAAAAAAAACGTGTGAGGGTGTGTGTGTGTGATATTTTACACCATTGAAGCTTTATATAGAAATCAAGAACAAATTGCTTAATAAATTACGCTACGATTCTCAGTGAGGATACGATGTGGGTGTGTACCAAATGTAATGTTTGGACGTACCTCTGACAACCTCTCTTAGACATCCCGAAGAATCTCGAGTATTTACTAAGAGATCTGTAGGGATATCTACCGTGCTTGGCAATTAAAGTCGTTCTTTTGATGATACGTAGTATCAAAAACTGGTGTTGACTACATCGCGAATAATTTATCATACGATCAATAGGGTGATAATTTAACTTCAATGCTTGTGTTGCTAAAAATTTTGTAACGTAATTTTTTTGTGTTTTTTTTAATCATTGATTATCTTTTGGCTTTTAGAAAAACTTGGTTAGATTATTATTTAATTTGTTACATTTATCCAATAAACTATCAAAGTTTATTACATTTTACTAACATTTGTAGCTCTAAGTAAAATCTAAAACGCAACTGTCGTCAATAATGCCTGTAATATTTGAGGAAGATTATTTATGTGAATGATCTGAATAGGCAGTCTATTTAAAAAAACTTTTCTTAGAATACCATAAGTATATTGTATATGAAAATTAACTTGAATTTAGATAGAGAAAATAAAAACAAAGTAACAAATGTAATGCATAAAATACTGGTAGCAAACCGCGATAAAGCGAGAACCTCATAAAATTATTTATAAAGTTTTCGGAAAAGTGCGCGATGTCAATAACCGTAAAACGAATGCTGTATCTATTCAAACGCCGTATGTATGAGTGCAAAAATATTCACGAAAATACCTAGCTATTAGCGCACTTACTAGGCGCACGCACACAACCAGCCTTGTACTCTAGGCACATAGGCTCAGCGTGTGTTGGTGCGAGCTAGATTAGTGAGTAGTGTGTACGGCACCGCGCAGTAGGTAGGCACTAGGTGGTCGAATGCGGCCTAGGCGTGCAGAAGCGACTGCAGCAGGCATCACGAGGCGAGGGCCCGCGAGGGGCGCCGCTCTAGCCGTCTTTTTCATTTTGCGTGCGTCTTTTTTTGGCATCGCGCGTTAACCTTGGATTTTTTCATAGCGAAGCGCTGCACGTACGCGCAAGTTTCGGATAGTCGTAGAGCGTCCCCCACTCGACGCGTCCGAATTTTCTGCATTCGGGCGGCGTGAAGAGTTTTCGGCGGTCGCATTCGCGAGCGCTCTCCACTGCCAGGCGCGCGCACCGCGACGCTGCAACATGCGGAAGTGAACCTCGCGATCGCAACACGCTGCCAAACTAGTGTTACCCAACCGTCGCGCCAGTGTTCATACCATACCTACACACCAGTGACGGACCACGCACACTCAGTGATACAAGAACTATGCTAGTGCACGGCTCATAGAGCTCTAATGGTTTTCTAATAAGAAACAAGGACTGTGGACTTTATGACTATGGATACGAGGAAAGTATTGTTCTATCTTCTATCTACATAAGGCTCCACTCGCTCACCGGACCAGCAGACACAGACCAGGAAGTTCCAATAGGTCTATAGAAAACTGTGGCGCGTGTAACCTATTTGGAATCGTTTTTAGAGTTTTTTAAGTGGTAGGTATTAGAGCTATCGAGTCATTGATAAATAGGTGTTGACACCCCGCGGCATAAAATACATTTTAAATGCGCGAGGGTTTAGAGCAGTTTGCACCTTAAAATGTTTCAGCACAAGAGCGTTTTTGCGCAGTTGCCGTGCTGAAGTTTTGCATACACGTGCTGCCGATTCGGGGCTATCGAACTTGATAATGAGACAACCGTATCTCCTAGTTTTTGTTATAGTATGTTGCATCACTAATTCTTTCTGCGAGTTCCCGCGGACCGGTTCCCTTAGCATTTCACAGCGACGGGTTATCTACGATGATTCACGTGGCTGCTTCAGCCGATCTACGCCTAGAGACCGAACCTGCCACAGGCTGTTGTAAACTAATTATTATTTTAATGAATCTGTCGAAAAATCCAGTTTAGCAGCGAACAAGCTGGAGATCTGCGTGAGACGGGCCCAGAACCGCTCCGAGCCAAAAACTGGTCTCGTAACGCATGAACATTTGCATAGAAACTGTCATAGCGGCCCCTTGGCTATTAGCACCTAGACTTGTCAGCTCGGCTTCTATTGCGCGTGCGTTTCTGCACACGGCTGACCTGCACGAAACACTACCGCGATACTCGACCTTATGTACTCCTATTCACGTTCTATAATGATGCGATTCCGTTCAAAGTGCGTAGACAAGGCTTATGATTTGAATTTCGGTTAGGGCAGTTGCAGTGACATTTTGAAATATGAATTCGCTTATCGTTCTTCTTTTCTTTCATAATCGGCTTTGTATGAGAGGTTTGCTGAGTCAAGTGATGTAAACATACCTGAGTACTGATCTCTTGTTTGCTAGCTCCTAAACCTGAGTCTTTATCATAGCGACACTTGACATCATTGAACGTATATTATTCAATTCGTTCACTGTTTTCACGCTATGAGTACCTACCTACTCATTGGTTGTTGACACAATGGGGCCTCGATATAAAACTGACATGTATACCTACATTCTACTACAGCTTTATGTCCTGTAAAAAAATCAATTTTGTAGATTACGTAGCTTATAATTTTTCTACTATAATTGTTACAAATTTAAATATTTCGTTTTAATTTTAATGCATTTTCTGAGTTAAAAACTTTAAATTCATACAAAATATATGCAGTTACCTGACCTAAATACGAGCTTATATTATTATTTCTGTATAGAAGGAAAATATAGAATTATGTTTAAACTGCGTACGTGACAAAGTTATACTAGCATCTGTAAATAGAACCAACTTGTATGCGTAAAGTGTAATTATAAATAACGATTCTGCCCATAAACAAATTATGCATTACGGGAAGCAGTTGACCTTTTTTACAAACTTATCTTTGGATACACAAAAAAAAATATAGATAAATTACCGTAATGTTTAAATCAACTGATGGTGTCATTTAGTAAACTTTATTTATTCAAATTAAACTAAAATAAAATCCTAAATGATTATAACAATGAGAAATCCAACTGAATTTAAGTCGTCAAGCTTAAGTAGCATCGAAGGTCGCGGCTACTATTGGACCTACGTTTCCGTCGACGTCATGAATAGATAGCCAATCACAGTACCGGCTGGTTGACAGAATACTGTGAACGCACTTTTGAATTCCGAACTCATTATTCGATCATAGATTAATGAACAGATATACCTACACGAAGAAGCGCGGTTAGACCATGCATGTCGTAGATATTCATTTTCATGAATATTTTATTTTTTGTACTCGTTCAATAAACTGAGATCAAACGAGTTCCTTTAGGTTTCATTCCTATATTTTTGTTAACGGATAAGTAATTATGATGTCAGAAAAACACAATTTTCTTGAAAATTATACGAAAATTTCGTTTGGATCTGCTGAGGTATTTTGAGCACGAAAAATTTTGAATAATGTCAAAGAAGGTAATTTATATTGGGTCTACATCATCGCAGTAAAATGATGTAGTGCGCAATATTTATATTCACAGCTGTTTTTATTACAATACAATTTGTCAATTTCTACATAAGGGAATTGTCAGATCAGGTGATTGTTATTTACTTAAACAGGCACCGTTTTACATATTATACATAAGTCGCTGTATTGTTATGTCAGTTTATTTGACATATTCAATTTATACGTCAGCACTTATTAGTCCTGTCTCTTTGCGAAAATTAAAAGCAAGCACTAAGGTCCGTTTGCACAACGATCACAACAAACCCTTAAATGTATTTAGGAAGCTAATTACGTTTAACATCTTGCACAAGGAAATTCAAGTTGCTATTAGTCGCTAACACTAAACATGTTTATCTTGGTAAAAGTGATCTACAGACTATCTAAATAAATTTAAATCAGACTGTTATGCAAGCGGGCTCTAATGTTTCCGAATTCCGAAATTTACACGACCATAGCATTATATATGGCTTTTTAATAAAAATAATGTAAGACCCAAACATAACTTTTGATTATACTTAGAACTTAAAAGCAAACATTTTTATGATCCTGGTAACTTTCTCAAATGAAATAATATTACTCACTATTTTAAATATTAAGAAATACCTGACATAATTTAAAACTCTTCTGTTCTTGCTTTTTCTACATTAAAACTAAATTCTATACACAAAGCAGATATCTTTGCACTAAGCGATAACCTATACTAGGCCTACCTACGTGACTGTATGTGATTAGTGGGAATAAATAACAAAAAACGTTATCACCGTTGCAAGGCGGCCGACGCAATAGAATCGTTTGATAAATTAATTCTGTAATTCCAATCTTGTAAATAACCTTTAATCTTTATTTATACCAGTTTCAGTCACATTTTTTTGGTACCCGAAAAAAGAAGTCTAGAACGTCTTATTATTGGAAATTGCATTACTCAAACTTTCATCCAAATCTATCAAAGTCAAAGTCAAAAAGTATTTATTTAGTAATATCCGTAGGGATCGTCTCGAAACGTCTTAAATCTAGGTTCTAAGCGCTAGTTCCTCGCGACCAAGCCTAAAAGAACCGGCTAGAAACTTACGGCTTGGTTCCTACCGTTTCTTTGTATGATCGTTTTATAAAGCAATAATAATGTAAATAATGAAACTCCAGTGTGGTGCCAATCTAATTTAATAAGGTGATTTCAAGACAGAAAACATGTTAAGGCAATCATACCAAGAACTTAATATACAACAGAAGTTCAAAAGACAGCACGCGCTACGCTTCAACTGAGAGTAATGCTTACAATTCAATTGATTCAAATAAGAGAATAGTGCAGACATTGCAAAATATATCTTTATCGTTACGGCAAATTTAAGCCACAGTATCCAAGTATTCGAACATGCATTTTTAATCATCAAAATACTTACCAATTCGTACCTAGTTTCAGAGAAAAACATCTACAAACAAAATGAAAACACTGCCAGATTTGAAACGCATAGTACTCAGCTCAGACTGTTAGTCATTACGCCACAGATTAGCAAATAGTTGGTGCTACGGTGCTACGCCGTAGCGTAAGGATGCGATAAAGACAATTTTAGTACATAAAGCTGTTATTGAGCTACGAATTTATATTCGATGATCTAAAATTTAAAATGCATAATTATACATATAAGTACACACGTACGTCACCATTTGAAAATAGAACAAATTTAAATTACATATCATCAATCAACCAGCACAACGCTACTATTCGTCAAATACACCAATTTTCCTTTAAACCGGCCTTGAGTGTACGTCGATAATGGTTCACAAGAGGGAACCAAGGACTCAAAGAGGCCTTGTAGAGGCTTACGTCATAGTGCGCGTGCAAAACCACGAATGTAGGCGTAGAATGTGTTTATAAAGCTCGTTTATAACACCGAATTAGAAATTGATAGATGTTTGAAGTAGTTTTGTCAACAAGTTTTAATAATAGTGGAGTTCTTAGTGAAGGATCCGTGGGCAAGTACTACTACCATGCCTATTGACAGCCGTCACAGCTCAGTTTGTAGTAGCCCTGCCTTCTACGCTGTAGGTGGTGGGTTCGATCCCCACCGAGAACAAACATTTATGTGATGAACGTAAATGTTTGTTCTGTGTCTGGGTGTTATATTGTATTCTAAGTATGTATTTACAAAAAAAGTATATATAAGTATTCTATCAGTCATCTGGTTCCCATAGTACAAGCTATGCTTAGTTTGGGGCTAGATGGTGTTGTGTAAAAATGTCCAGAAGTATTTATTTATTATTTCTACCGCCAAGCAATTTACTATGTTTAGGTTTGAAGGATATGGGTGTCACTGAAATAAAAGGCACATGATACTTAAACTAATTATTCCAAGTTGATGGACGCAAAGTAGTGCATCATAAAGCACATTCCTAACAAACGTGCCCTGGTGAGACAATGTACTATTATAGGAAATAGTAACCACTTAGCATCAGGTGGATTTTCTACTTGTTCTACAGCAAGTCAGATTAAAAAAAGTTAATATACAGAACGCTATAGAACGAACATAGAAAACAAACTCTAAGCTCAATATTTCCGGTAAAAGTTTTGGAATATAAAATTCACACGCTTTAACGCAACTATTATTGATTTTGGAATTAAGATTTTATTTGCATGTGGTAAAACTCAAATTGGAATATATAAACGCATTCTTCCGTGCACAGAAATGAGTACATGGAATCTACAAAGCGTAATTTAACCTGTGTGGGACAGCTTACAAAACTGGTTCGTTCTGGTATCTTTTATTAGGGGCTTATTTGGGTCAAGGATTATTTTTACAAAGACCCTAAGGTCCAGTTCCTGGTCACCCTACGCGGAACCACTACATTATAGGGAAGATGGTCAAAAGAATTAGCAAGTGTGATTTCTAAGGGGGTCTTGTGTCACTGTCTTCGTTCTCAGACCCTACCTACTTCAACCGTACTTCAAATGCGTAAAGCAAATTTTCTACACGAGCGTCACTTATGGCTTTAGTTATAAAAATCTGTCAAAAGATAATGCTTAAACTATTGCCATCTCTTATCAATGAGAGATGACAAAGAGTGACGGGAGACATTTTAAACTGTATTTAAATTTATATAACCTTAATAAGTATGTAGGTTAATTATTTGCTAAGTTTTTTGGTACTTTTGTAGTCTTTATAAATTACAATAGGATTTGTAGGAAAATAACATTATTTCTATAAAAATACCAATCTAACACAAATAAAAAAATAAATTAATAAATAAACACATATATACAATCAAAACACGAAAATACTTATAGATAAGGTTTACTATATTTACATTAATTTTAATCTTGATTGATAAAATTAAAAGTAGATAAAATAAAAAAATAAATAGCATCACGACTTTAATCCCCTAGCACGGTAGATATCCCCTACGATCTCTTAGTACCAAGTACCTACTCAAGATTTTTCAAAGATGTCTCAGGAGGTAGTCAGAGGTACGTCCAAATAGTACATTTGGTACGTACCCACATTTTGCAGTAGTTAGTAAATTAAAAGTAATAGAAAAGAAACAAGGAAAGACTATTAGTGTGCCGTGAAAAACGATAAACCTAGTTACATATAATATATTTTGAGTTACACTACGGGTTAATGCTGTAACCGTTCCACAGAGACATTGTCGCTGTCTCGCATGCCACGCAGTGTAATTCAAAATGTCATTAAGCAACATCGTTTATCGGTTTTTATATACCTGCCTCATGTGCCTGTGCTACTCTTTCAAACACTTGACGACCGATGTGGCGCGGCGGGCGATTGTCCGCCTGCGACGCAGGAGGTTGCGGGTTCGATTCCCGCCTTGGGATAAATGTTTGTACGATCTGCAAATATTTATTCCGGGTGTTCTGGGTATTTTCTATGTATAATAAAAAAATATCAATGTATGTAATATAGTATTGTATTAAGTATATCAGTCATCTAGTACCCATAACACAAGCTCTGCTTAGCTTGGGGCTAGATGATGCTGTGTGGATTGTCCAGCATTAATAATAATAATAAAACAGGAACCCAGCAGGCAGCTTGGCGGCAGAACTAAACATGATACCTTATTTCAGAAGATTGATTACCAAAAAAGGCACAAAACCAATAATAAAATCACGCAATCACTAAAAGTTGTCATCCATGAAATAATGAACAAGTTTCAACGCAATAGTTTAATAGCTCTCTAGACTTTTATTAGCGGAATTAATTGAAAACATTACAATTTCCTGCGCTTAGCTATACTTCATAGTTTCGTAATAATAACTAATCGAACTTACCTGCCCATTACTTAAAATTTGATTAAGTACTTATCTTAGAACCTCCTACTAATTTGTCGACGAGTTTTTTTCCGTGGATATGTTTTTATCTAAATAGAAGTGCGTGTACCTTGGTTTGCTTTATTCATTCTCATAACATTCTTCATACATCCTTGCAGCTTAGGGTATTCTTGACCAGGGGGGTAAGCACGAACGAATTCCACTTTCGTATCGTAACGGTCCGTAAACCTAACGTGTAAATACGTTAGGTTTACGGACCGTTACGATACATGGTAGCACGAACGACAACCGATTTACTAACTTCCTATCGATTTACGTTACTTTACGGACCTAGCTATCGTTTACTTTACGTACGTAATGCAAAAAGTATTTGTGCTTCCAATTTTAGTTCTCTTTACGCACGATAGAGGCGCTGTGCAAAATTTCATACATTTTGGCAACGTTAGCGTGACGCTAGCGTCACGATAGCCAGTTCGTGCTTAGGCCCCTGTCCTTTCTTTTAAATGTCAACTATGTGATCAAGATACATACGCAGAGGTCTTCTTCTCCCAATAGTTCCATTCACACTCGCCTGATACATCTGTTTCATCAGTCTTCTTTTATCCATCTTCTCTACACTTTTTATGTTTAATAATAATGCTGGAAAATCCACACAGCATCATCTAGCCCCAAGCTAAGCAGAGCTTGTATTATGGGTACTAGATGACTGATATACCTACTTAATACAAAACACTACATGCATAGATATTTTTTATTATACATAGAAAATACCCAGAACACCCGGAATAAATATTTGCAGATCGTACAAACATTTATCCCAAGGCGGGGATCAAACCCGCAACCTCCTGCGGCGCAGGCGGACGTTCGCCCGCCGCGCCACATCGGTCAACATACTTTAATACGTCAACATACGTTTACATCATACTTTAATATTATAAATGTGAATGTAGGCTTGTTTGTTATGCTTTCACGTGAAAATTATGAAACTTTGTTCACATATTTTTGAAGGTATTAGAAGTAACATAGGATACATTTTACGAAAGATTTAATGCGAGCGAAGCCGCGAGTAAAAGCTAGCTATTCAATACTTCTATTAGTAACGGTGGTAGTACTTCTCTATAAGACGGGGCCAGGTCACTCCTAATGATTTTTCACTATGAGAACTTTGAGACATAATATAAGAAAGGTGTAAGAAAATAACAATGAAAAAACAAACAAATTGCAGTTGTAACCGAAAATCTACGAACCTACGCGCATTGTGGTACGCACCGCGCGTCAGTGCGTGCATTACGTCCCGCCTTTCACTTATTGCATCTTAAAACGACTAGAGGGTGTACCTACTAGACAAATTATATGATAAAACTAGCGGCCGCTCGCAGCTTCGCCTGCGTGGCAGTTTTTTCTCGCTCCCGTTATTTTTTCGGGATAAAATCATAATAGCTTTATGCATGCAAAGCCTCAGCCCGATCGGTTTAAAATTGACAAAGTTTCATACAAACTTTCATCCTCAAACTTCAATCCTTTCTTAGCGGGTGCCTACGTCATAACATCTACCTGCATGCCAAATTTCAGCCCGATCCGTATAGTGGCTTGGGCTGTGCGTTGATAGATATTGGCAGTCGTTCCCTCAATGCCCTCTAACCCCATACTAAGCACAACTATAGATACGAACCCCATACTATAAGACTTAGAGAGCTGATTGAGTTTTAGTTTATAAGTATTCGTCGGCACGTTCCCAATGAATGTGACCAATGAGACAAGGCTTGGTTATGATGACGGATACCACTTAACATCAGGTGGGCTATCTTCTTCTTCCGTAAAGTAGTATAAAAAAAATACTGGCCAATATTGACAGTTCTGTACTTGCCTTATCCAGGTCTACCTAAGATGCAATACAAACTTAGTTTATATTTACACTTTTTATTTTTGGCTTGACATTTTTGGGGCACCTTGTGTACAGTAAGCTACACTGCTGTGTATCTCGACAGCGCTTTGTTCAAAGCCTCTCTCTTGCATAACGGATCATTCTACCCATTCATTAACTAATTAGCTTTTGACATGAACAGTATGCCCCTGTTCTGGAGTTTTTCATATTGTTTTTAGTCACGACACGACGGTAAATTCAACAATCTAAATATATAACTCAAAGGTAACTGACTGACATAGTGATCTATCAACGCACAGCCCAAACCACTGGACGGATCGTGCTGAAATTTGGCATGCAGGTAGATGTTATGACGTAGGCATCCGCTAAGAAAGGATTTTGATTAATTCTACCCCCAAGGGGATAAAATAGGGGTTGAAAGTTTGTATGAAACTTTGTCAATTTTAAACCGATCGGGCTGAGACTTTGCATGCATAAAGCTACTATGATTTTATCCCGAAAAATAACGGGAACGGGAAAAAACTGCCACGCAGGTGAAGCTGCGGGTGGCCGCTAGTGTGGTATAAAAATTGAGCCGTGGCTTAGAATAGAATTCATTGACTCCTATAGAAGTCGTAAAGACAATTAGAGGAACGCTCCAGAAAAGCAGTAGTCTTGAGTACTAAACACCAACACTGACGACCGATGTGGTACGGCGGGCGAATGTCCGCCTACGACGTAGGAGCTTGCGGGTTTGATTCCCGCCCTGGGATAAATGTTTGTACAATGTAAGCAAATATTTATTCCAGGTGTTCTGCGTATTTTCGTTTAATAAAAAATATCTATGCATGTAATTTATTATATTAAGTATATCAGTCATCTAGTACCCATAACACAAGCTCTGCTTAGCTTGGGGCTAGATGATGCTGTGTTAATTATCCAGCATTATTATTTTTTTTTTTAATAAATAAATAATGCCGGACGATCCACACAGCATCATCTAGCCCCAAGCTAAGCAGAGCTTGTGTTATGGGTACTAGATGACTGATATACTTAATACAATATTATATTACATACATAGATATTTTTTATTATACATAGAAAATACCCAGAACACCCAGAATAAATATTTGCATATCGTACAAACATTTATCCCAAGGCGGGAATCGAACCCGCAACCTCTGCGTCGTAGGCGGACATTAGCCCGCCGCGCCACATCGGTCGTCAAATCGGTATTTATTGTTAGTAACGTATACCACATAAGTAGTATAAAAAACACTGTACGAGACCAGTTTAATAGTGAAGGCTTGTCGCGAAACGTGCGTAAGCCCTGCATCACTAGCTTGCAACTTTCTATTTTGACTTCCCTTTATTTGATCTCTAAAGTCCAGCGTACACAAAAGCACCGTTGCATGGATGCACATACATTTTTTTTATATGTGTTGTTGATAGACTGTATTTACTTTGGCTACAATCTCATCTGGTGGTAAATTACGATGAAGTAAGTCTTCAGAAAGATATGTTTGTATTTGTGCATAACTATGAATTATTAACATCAAAGTAAGGTAGCTAATAATAATTTATTATGTAGGTATATGAATTGAGAAAGTACAGTTTTTAATTATCGTAGTATGGTTTTTTTGTTATGCATGGAAACGTATATAAATAAATAAATAAATAATGCTGGACAATCCACACAGCATCATCTAGCCCCAAGCTAAGCAGAGCTTGTGTTATGGGTACTAGATGACTGATGTACTTAATACAATATATTACGTACATAGATATTTTTTATTATACATAGAAAATACCCAGAACACCCAGAATAAATATTTGCAGATCGTACAAACATTTATCCCGAGGCGGGGATCGAACCCGCAACCTCCTGCGTCACAGGCGGACATATGTATTATAGGTATGAAAATCATTAAATGTATTACCAATTTATAACCATTAGCTTCAAAAATTTTCCTCAACTAATCTAAAAATGTTGCCGTCTCTTTCAACAAGCACAGAAACAACAATGACCAATACAAAAGATAATTTAGAAAAAGAAAACAACAGAATCGGCAACAAGAAAAAACAGGCCATCATCCAGTATTTGCTACAAGAGTGTTCTAGTAGCTTCTGTAGCGCTTTTTAGTAAATTGTAGGCGTAGTGCTTCAATGTACAGTGGACAGTAGCCTTTACTAATGCAGTAGAAAGTTCTTTGTTTGATATGTACAAAGACTATTTGCACAGACCCGAAATTTTACATAATGTTATGCAGTTCTCGTAGTTGTAAAGGGAAAGTGGATTTAGTCGCGCCTCTCACCACACTGGTTATTACTAGAACACTCGTGTTGTAGCTTAAATAAAAGCTTTACTGACCAAATTCAGTAATGACGAAAAAAATAATATTTGCACGACGTTAAAATCGGTTGTCAGTCAGATTTGTGATATATTTCCTGTTACGAGCGTTTTATGAAAAAATATATGGAAAATATTTAAAAATAAGTTACTCAACAACTGATTTCATATTTTTGAGTTTTTACTGTGTATGCCAATGCTCTCAAACGATGAAGAAAAACATCGCGCGGAAACCAGTTAGTATTCTAGCAGTGGCGATGGGCTTGTAACCTCTCAGGTAAGGAATACCATTATCATTATTTTATTTTTACAATTATTATTATTATATATTATTATACTATCTATGACGATGCCTACCGTGCCTGGTGATTAAAGTCGTGAAGTTTTCTTTTAATTTATAATAATTTACTGTTAAGCTGGAATACGCTGTAAAGTATCAAATTGTATATATTCTAATGCAACTGACTGTACATTATTAAACCAGCTTGACATAGCGCAAAATGATAGCCGTCCTTGTTGCTTCAGTTAAATAAGAAAAAGACAGCAGCATTTTTAGTAACCTCAAATGAGGCAACATCATAATTTAGGTACTAATTTATATTATGCCATAGCCCCCAAGCATAATCATAGTTGTCTTTTTTATAATTTCTATAAATTATGTATCTATAAATAACAACTTGTTTTTTCGCCTAGAGCTTTGCAAAAATCATAAAACATGTTAGTTAGTAGACACGCTCAGCCGCATTCATAGAGACGCACCTTTCTACGTAACCGCAACGTGCGTGCGACATAATCATCGTGTCATCTCCCTCGGATACGGTGATAAAGCGTTGTGCGAGTGAAATGAAAAAAAGAGAGATTTGATGCTAGAGCAGAATGCATTTTAGTATTTGACCTAGATATGAATGACAACTGAGTCACGAAAACGGTTCGAATTACTGTCTCATTTCCTGTTTTTGGGCAAAATTCAATTTTAGTACATGATCTAAAATTACAATACAATCAAATAGCATTTTGTATTTTGTATCACTTAAAACTTACTTCAAAGTTTCGTAAATCAGAATATAGAATCAATGGGGTGTAATCATAGACAGCCATCTGACCTGGGTGCCCCAAATTGAGGCAATCGCTACTCGTCTCAGAAAGTTAATATGGGTTTTTAAAAATCTTCGAGCTGTTGCTTCCCCCAGTCTTTTAAAAACCGTTTACTACTCTTTGTGTCAAACGGTTCTTAGTTATTGCATCTCGGTTTGGGGAGGAGCCTGTAAAACTAACTTGATCAAGCTTGAAAGGGCCCAGCGCTCAGTTTTAAAAGTCATGAGCTTCAAACCTTTTCGGTACTCCACTGAACTTCTCTATAAAGACTCCAACGTATTTTCGATTCGACAGGCATTTATTTTTCAACTTATTGTAGCATTCCATAAAAAACTTCCATTCAATCCAAACTTAATTTCCCAAAACAGATCAAATAGCAAAGTATGCGACATCCCTAGGTGCAATACAACATTTGCTATGCGCCATTCTTGTTTCCTTGGAGCATATTTATATAATAAATTAAACAAAACTCTTCAGTTTTATCCATTGAACACTCCCAGGTGCAAAACAACCCTAAAATCTTGGTTACTTCAAAAAAATTACACAGAAACTGAACACATACTTACAATTTTAACATAACCACACAAAATTAAAATAGTCTCAAAACATGCTCAACTTCTTTTACTTTTAAATTCATACATGTCTTTTACACTAAGTTTAAATCTTTCTACCAAAACAAAAAAAAAAAAAAAATAATAATAATCTATGTTACTTTATTTATATTAGTGCCATAAGACTGTTTTTTTTTTTTTTCCGGCGGAGGGTATAGGTACGCCATCTTACAGGTCTTCCTAGTTTGGGTACCTATGTCATCCAACAAGGATTGTTTGTATTTATTATAAGGCCAATCTGTTATTAAATTGTTTATGTAACGTTTGTTAGCAAAAAATAAATTTATCTTTATCTTTATCTAATGGTGTATCGATACAAGAAATTGAATTGAAGTTTTTATTTGAATTAATCTAGAGTTTGAACGAATTGAGCAGTTATAACGAATAATGATCTAATTTAACAATAGCAATAAAGGAATTTATAAAAAAACAATATTTTATGATTTTTTTAGGTCACCTAAAGGTTTTACAAAAAATCGTTGCTCTTTTGTATGTGATTCATAGATGACTTATTCAACGTCAGGTGCATTTTATCACTATACCGTGATGCTGTACAGGGGACAGGATTTTAGATTGACTAGAACTGCCTTACACCTAAACCTTGCACTCAGTTTATTCATCTCATCATCATCATCATCACCAACTTATATTAGTCCACTGCTGGACGTAGGTCTCTTCCAAGGCGCGCCACTGAGTCTGGTTTTCGGTTATTCATCTCAATCAATACTTTCGGAGTTTCCGGCTTCCTCACGATGTTTTCCTTCATCATTTCAGAGCACGTAGATTCGCGAATGAACTAAAATAAAACGTGTGTTATTGCAGAAAAATTGAAACTACACTACCGGATTCGAACCTGTGACCTAAGGCAAAGTCTGTCACTAGATATCCAGTGCTCATTAATCTACTGGTTAGAGTTAGTAGGTTAGAATAATAACGTATGGTTTTTCTATGGTAAGGTTTTTTTATATAGGATGAGTAATTCTTTATCGGGAATTCACGTAAAACCCCAGTATTATAGACTGAATAAATGAATACCGCATTTTCAGTTTCGAGCAAAAGGTTGTACCTACACCGAGCCTCTCAACTCGCTTTCATAGATACGCTGAAGTTTCGGGAGTGAAAGAGATAGAAGAGGGATCGATATAAAGTGCACTGAAGTGTACATCTATATTCTATTTAGTATGACAGAATTTAGAAACAAAATCACTATCTATAAATTTTCGTAATCAGCGTAAGTGTCAAAGTGGGTATAACAACCAAGTAGGTACTACTATATTTTATAACCAACTTTTTCATGACTATAACGTCGGAAATAGAAAATTATCTGCCTTTTTTTGCCGCCAAGCAGCTTGCTGTGTTCTGGTTTGAAGGGTGTGGGTGCCGGTTAACTTACCTGTATGCTCTAGGTTGATGTACGCAAAGTAGTGTATCGCAGGGCACGTTCCTAACAAACCTGACATGCGAGGTATTACTTTGTTTATAAATTGTAACCACTTCATATCAGGTGGGCCAACTTAAGAAAAATGCGTTTTGTTAATACACATAGAATCATTATTTTTCATATGAAGTTTCAAAAAAACCGTTTTATGCTGTTCTCTGTTTATAAAATCCATTCAGTTTCATAGAACACTCACGGCACAAAGTAAAATTACCTAACAAACCTTTCTGCGGTGGTACTACGAAGACGAAGAGGGGAAAGTGAAGGAGAGGGGGGAAGGTCGATTAAATGCAGTGAAGTGTAGGGCGGTCGATGCAAGCCTTTGTTTGAGGACCGTTAGGCTGTGCGAACGGCGTAGCACACAGTACAATAAAATACAGTATGACAAGTTCATAACATTTTTATCTTTACTAAGAATATTGTGAAAGAAGAGAGTGTAGTTTATTTTTGGAGATAAAGCAAGGAAATTACCCACCTAATGTAAAGTGGTTACTATTACCTTTACAACGCATTGCTTGGGAGGTCACTTTTGTCACAAACATGCCATACAATTTACTGCGTCTGCATTCATTAACCTCAGGCATACAGTAAGTCTCGAGTGCCTGTAATTTCACCGACAGCCTTCAAACTTGAACACGGCGACAGAAATAGGCATGGTGGTAGTACTTTTCCGGACGAGCGTTACACAAAGAGTTTTACTATCACTAGAATATATTTACTATACTTAGATATCATAGAATTATACTTGTTCGAACAAAAAAACCTGCTAGTTTGCCCGCGTGAAGTACTTTTCATACAAAGTTCAACCCCTCTGATGTACCCATTAAGAGGTTCAATTTCGGGAACACCTTTCTTAGTATACCTCTACGCACCAAGACGAATATTATTCTTCCCCGGACAAGCCCTTCACTAAAAGTACTACTACGGTGGTTAAGAGGTTAAGATGGTTAAGGTATTGTTAAGCTGGTAAATTATAGTTTAAAAACACACATCTACAAAGCACTGGTATTTTTCCAAATCGCAAGTAACAAACAGAATTTGTTACTACAGAAAACTACGTGACATTTTAATTATTATTACTCTTTAAGTACCTACTATTATTATTTTTTAGTCTTTTCCTTGTAATTACCTACTATGTTTAACGTATTGGATGCGCAATGGGAAATCACTACATTCTTATCTTGTTCATAACTACGAGTCATAGTTTTAATTAATATAGTTTTTGATTTAATTTGACACAAAAACCACAGTATGTTTTTTTTTACTCGATCTTTCTGTTTCTTCGTTTACTGTGGTACTTGCAGAGTGACCGCTTTGCGCAACTCAGTGCACTTCCCCTCCCACCGTTACTACGCCTGCGCGTGCATAGCGGAACCAGGTCGTAGCACACCAGCCAACCTACTCTGACCTCCCCCAAAACATACTCTCAATCCGCTATTAGAGTCATCACAGCTCAGATTACACTGGAAAGCATGAGGTCGCAGCCAAATTTTGACCAGCCTAGTGTTACCTTCACTGACTAAATAACTTGAGCCTTATCAGGGATCGTCGTATACTGGGCATTGCTAGCCGAAATTACAGCCAGTGTTGGTTGATCCTCATTTAAAGTACATTGTTTAAGTAGGAAGGTTCAACGTTGAGTGGTGGTATACCTACGTGCACGCATGCAAACATACAGTTAGTAAATCGATGGAATCTTGATGCAAGGTTTTAGAGCTTCGAGTGTGTTGCGCATACTTATTTTTTAGGAGTTTGGTACTATAGAGTTCGGGGCAAGAACTAAAAAAATCAATAAAAAGAAATAAGTATATTCAAGGATCTTTGAGAATGGCTACAGGCTAGTTAGTGGTGGGCATATCGAAAAATTACATTATGCAAATACCCAAATTTTGTAGTGGTTGGTACTTGGCAGGTTGCTTACACTTGCCTTGCACTGTACATTGCACAGTTACACTGCGCGGCAACTATACAACACTCCGCAGTTTAGTTATTGATGTCACGCAATGTAATTTAAAATTCGTTCTAGAGCCTCTACAGTAAGAGTAATTAATGTATTGATTGGCCTCGCATGTCTATTAGTAGTAGCTCTGCTTTTTGGGTTGTTGGTTGTGGGTTCGATCGAGGACAAACATTTGTGTGATACACATAAATGTTTGATCGCTGTCTGGGTTTATAATTTGTATCCTAAGAATGTATTTACAGAAAAAAGCGTATGTAAGTATTATATCAATAATCTGGTTTCCTACAAGCTGTGCTTAGTTTGGGGCTAGATGTTGTGTAAAAATGTTCACAAAAATTTATATATCTGTTGTTAACACAGCATCATCTAGCCCCAAGCTAAGCAGAGCTTGTGTTATGGGTACTAGATGGCTGATATACTTAATACAATACTTTACATACATAGATATTTTTATTATACATAGAAAACACCCAGAACACCCGAAATAAACATTTGCAGATCGTACAAACATTTATCCCAAGGCGGGAATCGAACCCGCAACCTCCTGCGTCGCAGGCGGACATTCGCCCGCCGCGCCACATCGGTCGTCAAGTGTATATATCATTATAGGTAATTATTTCTTATTAAACTCCTATCAACCACCTAGTTATTATCTAGTCAAGACACCAACTGTTTGAATTCACATAGCCTTAAAAATTCAATAGACCCTTTAGAAATCCACCCATTCTTCATCAAACACCCTGGGTGGGTGTTGTACCCCTCAATTGGTAACCAATTTTGTAATAAGTAAGCTTTTACACTGTCGAACAGCTTAGAGCAGCTTAAGAGCGGTTTCGCACTACGTCCGATCCGAATCCGTGAAAATACGGATCTATACCGAATCCGATCCAAACCCGCGAAAGCCGCAGTACCTAGTCGTAGAACTATTTCTATGGTAGTTTACGCACTAGATCCGGCTTCCGCCATCCGATTTCTATATAGATCCGTATTTTCACGGATTCGGATCGGACGCAGTACGAAACCGCTCTTACTGTGATCCAATTTTAAGGGTGGTGATGGTGAAACTACAGGCATATGAGGCCTAACACATGTATGCCTTAGGTCGATTGTTGGGCACGTTTCTATAAGTAGGTAACCTGCGAGACAGTGTTTCCTAATTCCCGTAACGAAATATCATCAAATTCAATTTTCAATCGCGTCAATTTACAATTGGTATTCTTTGAAACTGATATTTCAGGCAGCCCAATTTTATAAATAGTTTATTTTTATACCTGATGTTAAGTGGTTACCATCGCCTATAACAAAGTATTACCTCGTACGTCACACTCGTTAGGAACTTACCCTACGATGCACTGCTCAGCGTCCATCAACCTGAGGCATACAGGTGTTAAGCCTCATGTGCCTGTAATTACACCGGCACACCCTTAAAACCAGAACACAGCAAGCTGTTTGGCGGCAGAAATAGGCATGGTGGTACTTCCCCGGACGAGCCCTTTACAAAGAGCTCTGCTAATACTAAAATATGAAGTATTTTTTATACAACTTTAACTAACCGCGCGGCCGCCGCGCTTGTCAAAGCTTTGACGAAGTTGATAGAAAGCAAGAGAATACTGGCAGTACGGACATATATATTCAAATACATATGTCCGTACAAAAGAAATATACAAAATATAGTTATGAATATAATAATATATTTATTACTTTAACACTATATGCACATAGATACAGCGAGTAGGCAGTCATATTGAACAAGTAGGTACCTACCTTATTTCATCTCTTAATTTTCCTCTTCGACAAGAAATATCCGTGTAATTTAATTATTGTTGGTCTAACAAAAGGTTCGGTTTGTCTATAATTAAACCATGACAAAAATTTCCTATCAAGAGTCACATTTCCTTTTCAAATGGATGAAATAACTGAGCCAGATTTACCATGAAAGGTCTACCATAAAATACGACAGAGTATTATAATTTTACTAGCGGCCGATCGCAGCTTCGCCTGCGTGGCAGTTTTTTCCCGTTCCCGTTTAATTTTCATCCCCTATTTTATCTCCTTGGGGGTAGAATTAATCAAAATCCTTTCTTAGCGGATGCTTACGTCATAACATCTACCTGCGTGCTAAATTTCAGCATCCGTCCAGTGGTTTGGGCTGTGCGTTGACAGATCACTATGTCAGTCAGTCAGTCACCTTTGAGTTATATATATTTAGATTATACTGTGCGGTATGTCTGTTATTGACTACTCGGCTGTTGGACAGTTGCTAAGTTGCCGTGAAGTGTAACTCAAAATATAAATACAAAAATTTTGTGTATCGTTTAACATGGTACCATATAACTGCCAATTTTACTACGAAAAGTATAATGTGACTTCGTCCGTGTAAATTTACTTTCATACAAACTTCAACCCCTGTTAGGGTACAGCGCTGAATTTTGGGAATTCTTTTCTTAGTATAGGTACTTCTACCCACCAATAGAAACATTTATTAATATTTATTTACCCTGAATATTTCAAGTCTCTACGATCAATGACTTAGGTTGGGCATTGTCACAGCTCAGATCGTAGCCTTCTGCGCTGTAGGTGGTGGGTTCGATTCCCACCGAGAACAAACATTTGTGTGATGAACATAGATGTTTATTCTGTGTCTGGGTGTTATATTGTATCCTAAGTATGTATTTACCAAAAAAAGTATAAGTATTCTATCAGTCATCTGGTTCCCATAGTACAAGCTATGCTTAGTTTGGGGCTAGATGATGTTGTGTAAAAATATTCACAAAAATTTATTATTGTTTTTATTATATTGTCTATCTGTCAGGACAAAGTTTCTTATAAATACATAATGTAGATTGTAGTAGTAAAACGAAAAACTCTTTCAAATAACCCAGCTAAATAGTCGTAAATATTCTAACAACTATTAAACCACAGCCTGTGATAATTACGGTCAGAGCTCTCTTCATTTAGTTGAAATAGGTTAGTGGGTCAACTGTATTGATCGGCTTGCAGCGACACCTGCATTTGTGTTGTGGCACTTTAGTGAGTTAGTGTGAACTGAATAGTAGTGAAATAAGTTGTGACGTAGTTATACGTAGTTGACGACTGATGTGGCGCGGCGGGCGATTGTCCGCCTGCGACGCAGAAGGTTGCGGGTTCGATTCCAGCCTTGGGATAAATGTTTGTACGATCTGCAAATATTTATTCCGGGTGTTCTGGGTATTTTCTATGCATAAAAAAAATATCTATGCATGTAATATAGAGTAGTATTGTATTAAGTATATCAGTCATCTAGTACCCATAACACAAGCTCTGCTTAGCTTGGGGCTAGATGATGCTGTGTGGATTGTCCAGCATTATTTATTTATAAACTTTTTTTTGTGGCATGTGTCCGTCTTTCGGATTCCATCTTTCGGACTTCGGAATTTTGTCAGGCTCAGAACTAGCCTCGACATACTTTCTTCGAGTGATTTCCTTTGTTGACTAATTCGATAAATTCGGTAAAACTTTCGAATTTCTCAACCTAGTGTAAGTTCCAAATTTACACAGATTCAAATTCTGCAATTTTAAAATTTACTTCCGATTTTATTTAAAGTTTTACCAGTTACATTGTGTTTCTTTTTTTGCAATAACCTTACTGAAAGTCCAGTTTATGTTTTCAGAATAAAAGTAATCCACAAAACCAGAAAATCATGATATAAAATAGTAGTAGTAGTAGTAGTAGTAATAGTAATGCTGGACAATCTACAGAGCATCATCTAGCCCCAAGCTAAGCAGGGCTTGTGTTATGGGTACTAGATGACTGATATACTTTATACAATACATTACATACATAGATATTTTTTATTATACATAGAAAATACCCAGAACACCCGGAATAAATATTTGCAGATCGTACAAACATTTATCCCAAGGCGGGAATCGAACCCGCAACCTCCTGCGTCGCAGGCAGACATTCGCCCCCCGCGCCACATCGGTCGTCAAAATCTCTTGACCATCAGTATAAGTTATTTCCCTAAAACTAAAACACCAGCTAACCCCTAAAAGCGGCTATCAATAATAAAACAACCCTTAGCGTGGGAACTAACCATCGTCACATTACGAATTCATGCACGGCCAGCATCGATCATGCATACAAAATGACCAACTTAGCTTTGTGGTTAGCGAGGGCGCCACTTCACTTCCGAAACCTTGAGAAGCCAGACTGAAAGTTTTTGGATCGAACAGACTTAATAAATATATAAGACTAGTAGAAACGTATGCGAATTCACCCGTGCCATCTATGCCAATTATAAAAACCAGCCAAGTGCGAGTTGGCCTCGCGCACGAAGCATTCCGTACCATTATCTATAAAAAAAATGGCAAAAAAAACACGTTTGTTCTATGAAAGCCCCCTTAAATATTGATTTTATTCTGTTTTTTAGTATTTGTTGTTATAGCGGCAACAGAAATACTTCATCTGTGAAAATTTCAACTTAACTATCACGGTTCATGAGATACAGCCTGGTGAAAGACGGACAGACAGGCAGCGGAGTCTTAGTAATAGGGTCCCGTTTTACCCTTTGGGTACGGAACCCTAAGAAGTTTATATCCCAGTCAGGACAAAGATTCCTATAATTGGTGTAGATTTTATTTTCGTTTATTTGATTTTAATAATTTATTTTATTTATTGACATGCAATTTCTAAACTATTTATACTGTATTTAATAAGTGTAATTGGACTAACTCTTGCTAATTATGAAATAAATCAAAACAAATGTCGAAAAATATTGAAACTACTTCAGTCTAAGAGTAAAAAAATCCTGGATGGCCACGGAATTATCATAACTGCCATTGTTTTTTTTTTTTTTTTTGTGGCCTGTGTCCAATGTCAAGTGGGTTGATAAAATACTCTTTAGTCAAGTCGAGTCGGAAAAAAAGGTAAAGTCGGCTGTCATTGGTTTTGAAGAAAAAGATGGCGTTGTTCTTCAAAACCAAAGGGAAACATTTTCGTTCAAATCAGGATGCCACATAACACACTTTCATTTCAATTGTTCACACTTGTGCTAAGACCTCAAGTAATGATGGTTAAAATACCACCAAAATTACCCATCAGAACTTAAAATAACACTAGAAAAAAATGAAAATACAATGTTGCTTCCAAAGATGACAGAAAACGAATCTGCCATTGATTTCCAGATCATACTCTATTATCTATTGACATCTTTAGCATAAGCATTTCATTCACTCAGCCTTGCAAACCAATAACTTTTTGTCGATAAAACACTGAATACTTGTAGTAGGACATTAGAAACTAGATCTAGATTACCTAGTCCTAAGTATCAAGGTTGATGAACTGACCTTATGTTATGACGTAGGTATTTTTCTAAGAGACAAACAGGTATTTTTATTTAAACCTTTTAAATATGATACTGCGGTCAAATTCAAAAATACCGACCAAGTGCGAGTCAGACTCGTGCACGAAGGGTTCCGTACCATTAGCTATATTAAACGGCAAAAAATCGTGTCTGTGTGTGAAATATTTTTACTGGCAATATGATTAAAAATAAAAACAGACACCAACAAGCAACAAAAAAGGTCAGACAGGTTTTGAAGAAAACCTTAATATTAACAATAAACATTTATTTGCAAAAAATTAAGACCACTAACTTAAAAACTTAACGTTAAAACTATCACTCTTCTTGCTTCCAAATCCAATGAGAGCCTGACTTGATTAAAACCTCATTATTTATTTCTGATATTGACAATGTTGTCTGTGGAATGACGGACAGGTGTCAAAGGAGAAGAAACAACCTGTCGATCATCTGTAAACTGATAATAATTTTGTAAAGTTAGTTTGAGGTAAAATGAGGGATAATGTGATTTATTAATCTTAATATTTTGTGTAATAGAGCTAGTAGTAAAGCTCTTAGTAAAGGGCTCGTCCGGGGAAGTACTACCACCATGCCTATTTCTGCCGCCAAGCAGCTTGCTGTGTTCCGGTTTTAAGGGTGTGGGTGCCGGTGTCATTACAGGTACACGAGGCTTAACATCAGTATGCCTCAGGTTGATGGACGCTGAGTAGTGCTTCGTAAGGGCACGTTTATAATGAGCGTGACCTGCGAGTCAATACTCTATTATAGGTATTGGTAGCCACTTAACATCAGGTGGGCCATCTGCTTGTTCCATTAACAAGTCACATAAAATAAAAAAAAAATATGGAACACTTATATTACACGGGTATTTATCGCGTATTACCTTTTTTATTTATTTTACCGACGTTTCGACTATGTTGCAATAGCCGTGGTCGCGGGCAGACTGGAGCATTGAACTTGAGATCTACCGTCACTGAGAAGCGGTGGCAGTATCAACAACTACCCTCACTTGATCTTCGGTATCCATATTGTCAGTGTTCACACTACGACACACAACACTAATAGTATCTACGCACCGTAAAACGTCGGGAAAATAAATAAAAAAGGTAATACGCGATAAATACCCGTGTAATATAAGTGTTCAATATGTGTTCCGATCGCGAAAGTTTAAAAAAAAAATAATAGAAATAAATTATAAAAAAGATGCACTGACCACATTTTGTTTGTTCACAGGGCAGGAATAAGAGGCCCGGTGATGGACTCCCAACAGCAGCAGTACTGCTTGAAATGGAACAGCTTTGGATCCAACCTGGCCACGTCTTTCGCAAACCTCTGGAATTCAGAGAGCCTTGCGGACGTCACGCTGTACTGCGAAGGTATGTACTATAACTTTTTAAACTATCATAGTTTTGATTAATATTTTGGATAGAAACCCGACCCGTGATCATGGCGCATGCAACTGTGCCGAAATATCGGGAAACAATCAAACTTAAAAATCATGGTAAATATCCCTTTTCTATCTAAAATAAGGTATGTACTATTTAATTTTTAGATCCAAGTCTAAAGTTTGTCTAAAGAAAAAAGAATTATCAAAATCGGACTAGTCTGTAAAAAGTTATGCGTCATACATAAAAAAATTTACGCGTCGACTTGAGAACCAACTTCGTTTTTTTGTCGGTTAAAAAAAAGAAAGAAATTGCATTACGACTGCAATCCCAAGCACGGTAGATATCCCCTCCGATCTCTTAGTACCAAGTACCTCTTCAAGATTCTTCGAGGATGTCTAAGTAGGGTAGTTAGAGGTACGTCCAGATA
The DNA here is from genome assembly GCA_947095575.1 of Electrophaes corylata. Classification (NCBI taxonomy): domain Eukaryota; kingdom Metazoa; phylum Arthropoda; class Insecta; order Lepidoptera; family Geometridae; genus Electrophaes; species Electrophaes corylata. Next base: position 12,470,507 of record OX352700.1, on the reverse strand, counting down.
GTACATTTGGTACAGTAGTTAGTATTCCATACGTGACAGGTTGTAAGCTCGTCGCCGCTGCTAGGATAAAAGGATAATAGAAGGTAGGTACACGCAGAAGGTAGGGGTACTACGAGCTATGACGGCTGTCACATTGCTTCAGCGAGTTTGACCTTGATTGTTCCTCAATCTAGATATCTTGACTGAAACCTTGGCCATTTTTTGCAGCCACAAAAGCCAGTGCCATCAAATTATCGTTACTTATCACGATAATGTCTGTAATGCGTAGAGCATGCACTAAAATCTTTCAAATTGATAAACAGGTCGTCAACCCCGGTCCATGCGATAATTTTGACACTAAAAACGTTCTAGGTATTTGCGATACTGGTTATCATTTTTGGAATTGAATGAATGCGGTAGGTATCTTGCATAATAAAGTGTGGAATAAAGAGTTCTATTTGAATATAAAAAAACGAGTGTGCTACTGAAGTAAAACTAATTTAATATCCGAAACGTAACTGGCTATAAGAGAAAGAGAGAAAGAACATTGCTCTCATACCCCCTCCATGGTAGTGTTAAACGTTTAACGCAACCTTGTTGGAAGTCGCATTAGAAGTATTACTTCAAAATACTAGCTGGTATTCTTTCAATAAAACTAAGTATTTAACGCTACGCTCACTAAAAAAAGGTAGATACGTCTTTCGATGAACACTACGATGAAAAAAAAGATTCTGCTTGCACATTTTATCTTAATATAATAAAATACGTGTCACGTTGTTTGTCCACAATTGACTCCTAAACTACTTAACCGTTTTTAATCAAATTTGCACACCGTGTGCAGTTTGATCCAACTTGAAAGATAGTATAGCTTACATCTCAATTTTGATATTATATTTTTAAAAATATTAGGGATCCTTACTACAGTCCGTGCGAAGCCGGGACGATATTTATTTATTATTATATTTATATTTATTTATTTTAACTTTTATGCATGCAACACTAAAATAAAGTCATATTCACATATTTGATTACGAATCTAGATCGAATGAACAATATTTACGTTATATTTTATTTGATTGTAATCTGTTTTGTGAATTGAATAAAATAATAAAAAAATATCTATGAGCCTGCCGTTTCGGCAAGGGTTCCACGAGTGTAACCTTCCTTCCTTTCCCTCCTGCGCCTCCTGGGGGCCTCCCCAATTCCGTCTAGCTCTTGTACAGAACGACCTCAAAAACCCGGGACTCTCAGTCCCGGTACTTACAGAGTACAGAAGCAAATGACTTGCAATAAGCTTTTAAGTTTAAGGTCAGTTTTATTGTTAGACCACAGCTGGTAAACTTTCAAGTCATTTCCTCTCACTGATTTTATAGACAACGCATAGTTTACTAAGAAATGAATTTCTGAAACCCTCTAATTTCAAAAAGGGGTTTTTTTATACAATTTGCCGATGGAACAAGCATATGGCCCGCCTGATGTTATGTGGTTATCATAGCCTATAACAAAGCATTGCCTTGTCAGTTACGTTAGTTAGGGACGTGCCCTACAATACACTACTCTGTCCTATACACCTACAATAATAGTAGTTACAGTATAGTACTGCATAACAGTCTAGAATTAAAATATGAGTGCCCATTAAAAAACTATAAAATCTTGTCCATTGATATTCATGGTCATTGATATTTTAGGAAGGTATAATCAATAAGATAAACATTTTATGCTAAAGTCTAATGCAAATTGTATTTTAAACTTCTGCGTGTTTATGCTCGACTAGCGGCCGCTCGCAGCTTCGCCGTGCGTGGCAGTTTTTTCCCGTTCCCGTTATTTTTTTGGGATAAAATCATAGTAGCTTTATGCATGCAAGGTCTCAGCCCGATCGGTTTAAAATTGACAAAGTTTCATGCAAACTTTCATCCCCTATTTTATCCCCTTGGATAGCTAATAGAATTAATTAAAATCCTTTCTTAGCGGATGCCTACGTCATAACATCTACCTGCATGCCAAATTTCAGCCCGATCCGTCCAGTGGTTTGGGCTGTGCGTTGATAGATCACTATGTCAGTCAGTCAGCCAGTCAGTCACCTTTGAGTTATATATATTTAGATTTCAATATCTTACAAGCATTTGTTAGTATGATTGAGAATCGTAGCTTATCGGATAAGTAGGTAGTAATAGTAAATTGCGCATTGAGGCAAGAGTTTAGCTAAAAAACAACCATCCGTAATGCGGCGCTACGTACGCGCGTTCGTAGTACTGTGAAGTGGAAGTATTTGTGGAGGCGTGACTTTGCTCACGCTCTTTGTGAATGGCTCGTCACCTTAAACCTGGCTTAATATGCCTTAGGTTGATGGACGCTGAACGTGCATCGTAGGGCACGTACCTAACGAGCGTGACCTACGAAGCACTACTTTGTTATTGGCGATGGTAACCACTTAACATCAGGTAGGCCATTTGCTATTACTGACCACAGCGCAGCCCGGACAAGGATTGTACAGTAGGTAATTTTGGAATTTTATTGAATAAGCAATCCTCTTTGCCTAAAGACTTAAATCCATTGCAATCTAACTACTTGTTAGAACCCGGAAATGAAATAAATACGTGTCTACTATTGCAAAAACAAGATAATGTATTATAAAAACATTGAATGATAAGAAAATGCAAGTTTTACGGCAAAAATAGGTATTATTACTATCAAAAATGTTGCGTAAAAACTACGCGATTCCAATTTGTGTTTTGCCGCGCGCCGGCCGCCACAGATAAACAAAACTGCACTCGTCACTTGTTTTGCTCGAGCTTCTCGGTAACCTGTGGCCTTGGTTTTATTGCAATCATTATTTTGGGTTCGCTATCTTGCGGCACGTGTAATTTTTTATGCAGCTAAAATTGTTTTTGAGTAGCGTAATGTGTTGTATAAAGATGAAATCAAACGCAGGGATTATGTAATTGTTACGATTAAATAATTTAGCAGATGTTTTATGGAATAATGATGCAATACAAAAGGCTGTTTTAAATTGCATTTGATCCTACTAATCTAAATATAACTAGCTGACCGGCAAACTTCGTACCTACCGCCATATATATATTTTTGGAATTTTATTTTATACTAGCGGCCTGTCGCGCCTTTGCACGGCTTTTAATAAGGACCCCTATTTTTTTTTTAAATATATAACCTATGTCACCCGGGGATAGTGTAGCTTTCCAACGGTGAAAGCATTTTTTAAATCGGTCAAGCAGTTTCGGAGCTTATTCAATGCAAACAAACTATCAAATCTTTCCTTTTTATAATATTAGTATAAATAAAAAACGTTGTCTTGACAATAACAATCACAAAAAAAGAGAATTATTCAATTTGGTGCAGTCGTTGTAAGTTATGCGCGTGTAAATACACACAGAGAAACGAAAAGAAAAAAGTCAATACATATTAAATGAATACTAAAGTAGTTCCTGTTTATTGTAAGACTTTATGTCATGTTTTTTCTTTTTCCCTACTTATTCTTTACCTTTGTTTGTATGCCAACCTATCTACCTCTTTTAGATGTAATTTTCTTAATGTGTATGTATGTCAAATAAACGTATATTCTATTCTATTCTATATTCTATTCTAAAGAAAAACGTGAATTTGTACCATATTTGTAATTTAGACGTACCTCTGACTACCTTCGTTAGACATCCTCAAAGAATCTTCAGTAGGCGTCTATAAGAGATCTTGGTTATGAGAGATCTGTAGGGACTTAACGTGCCTAGGGGATTAAAACCATGAAGCTATTTAATTTAATTTATTTGAGTCAAGCATTAAAAATAGATATTTGAATAGTTAAAAACAACTCTCTGCATGGAAATGGTTTGCCAAAGGTCGCTCAAACTTGAAATTATGAATGAATGAATTAACAAGTTCTATCAAAATTTATTATTACATGCTGTGCGTTTTTTCTAATAATTATAATATTCACATTTGGTATAACTTGTTTATAAACTTGTTTAATAAATTGGTCGCAAGCGCTAAAACCGACAAATATGCTTTTATTATTTTGTTTGGATAGTTTTTTAGAATGGTACTAAACCAATATAGTATTTTTACAGCTGTCTTAATTTATACTTTGTGATATTTTCCGACTTCGTCTGTATAAACTTTATTAAACATAATTTTGGGTTTTGAAAAGTTTTGTTACTTCCTACAATATTATAGATTTAAATGTATAAATCTATAGTTTATACGCTTCGAAAAATGCATATAGCTCTGCAACTGCAAATAATAATAATAATAATGCTGGATAATCCACACAGCATCATCTAGCCCCAAGCCAAACAGAGCTTGTGTTATGGGTAATAGATGACTGATATACTTAATACAATACATTACATACATAGATATTTTTATTATACATAGAAATACCCAGAACACCCGGAATAAATATTTGCAGATCGTACAAACATTTATCCCAAGGCAGGAATCGAACCCGCAACCTCCTGCGTCGCAGGCAGACATTCGCCCGCCGCGTCACATCGGTCGTCGTCAAATCCTCCTCTTAGTACTAAGTACCTACTTACTCGAGATCCGTTTCAGACGCACATTAACTATGAATTATAGTAATCTATCTATACCAATCAGAAAATAAGGTTCTCGAATAGCGACCACGAACCGGAAGACGAAGCGTAGGACGTCCTCCTACCCGATGGACTAACGCCGAAGTAGATGGATGGAAAGGGCTCAGAATCATTATTTCTGGAAACGTATGGAGGAGGCCTATAATAATAATAATAATAAATTTATTTATTCCAATCAACATAGGATCATTTTGTTAGTAAAACTTAAACATCTATTGTTAGTATTATAATTATTACATCTATTTAACCAATACCTATCCAAAGAGAACCCCATAGCCCATACCTAACCTCAGAACCTATGTACCAAGCCATAAGTTTCTTGCCGGTTCTTGGTCGGCTTGGTTGCGAGGAACTGGCGCTTAGATTCACCTAGATTTAAGACGTTTCAAGATGATCCCTGCGGATTTTACTGAATAAAGGCTTTTTGACTTTGACTTATGTCCAGCTGTGGACTTCTACAGGCTGTTGATGATGAGTAATAAAGCACTTCACAATGATCAATACTATTGGCTCGATGACACATGTCATTTTGTTATATAAATATTCTTAAATGGTGTGAAATATAAGTAGTACAAAAACAGGCATGCTTAGTCATACCCTATAGCTATGCCCTAAAATCTTTAAGCAAGGACATAACGCGAAATTGAATCGTTCATGCGAGAAACAAGACTTTGTCCCTAGAGAGACACAGCCAAGTGCCAGGAGATAGACAGTGGTTTACACAAAATCCTACTAATATTATAAACGCGAAAGTTTGTAAGTATGGATGTATGGATGGATGGATGTTTGTGACTCTTTCACGCTCTAATCAGTGGATCGATTTGGATGAAATTTGGAATAATTATAGATTGCAACCTGGATTAACATATACTTTCACTTTTACACTTATACTTTTTATCCCAAAAAAATAACGGGAACGGGAAAAAACTGCCACGCGGGCGATACTGCAAACGACCGCTATTTTATGCCGTATTAACGCCATCTGTTGGCAACATCGAGTACTACTTAGTTAAGATTTGTAATACGTTTCCAGGAAAAATGATTGTAAACCCTTTCCATCCATTGACTTCCCGCTATTGTAACATTGTCGTCAGTCCATCGGGTAGGAAGACGTCCTATGCTTCGTCTTCCGGTTCGTGATCGCCATTCGAGAACCTTCACTTCCCAGCGGTTGTCGGTTCTACGAGCTGTATGGCCTGGCCATTGCCACTTCAACTTGCTGATTCTGAGAGCTTTGTTGGTGACCTTGGTTCTTCTACGAATTTCCTTATTTCTGAGTCTATCTCGCAGTGAAACTCCCGCATCCCAGCATCTATGGAGAGAGCGTTATTAGTATTATCAAATTATAAATAATATTACGAGCACCTGTGGTCTAAAGGAAGTGATCTCCTCTTTTGATACTAAGAGCGTAGGCTTATAAAAACGCGCACCAGTGGATTTTTATATAGACGGTGAAAAATCCAGTCAGTATTCGAGGCAATGGGTTTGCAACCTGTCACGAATAGAGTACCAACTACCTACTGCCAAATATGGGTATGTATCAAATTTAGTATTTAGATGTGCATCTGACTACCCCTATTAGATATTCTCAAAGAATCTTGAGTTGGTACTACTTTGTACTAAAAGATCTGAAGAGATACTTATCCGGTCTGCGGATTAGGCCGTAAAGTTTTTTTTCTTTCTAATAATATGATTATTATTCTTCAGGTTTGAAATAGTTATTCATGCTATCGAAATCCCAAAAGTGGTACTTATACTTTGCTAAAACTGGATTCTCCAACAAAAATACCTACAAAACTCACGACTTATATTATAATAGCTATCATTCAATTTCAGCTGTTTTCGTACGTTTCCTTTGTTTTGCGAAATACCTATTGCTAAGTACCAGCCTACCTACTGACCCTCTTTTCTTCCACTGATAATAGAAATAAACCTTTATACCAGATAATAGAAATGATGGAAGTAACTAGGGCGACCCGTTTCCATGGCATCTCAATCGAAGCAGGATTAATTCCCAATTTCCACCGAAGAGCGAACGCATCTACGACGCAGCTTCGTATCGACCGACCCTCTATATGTGTCGCGCGGCAACCGATCCCCCTCCTCCCCGCTTACAACCCCACTTCCCCCTGACACCCTTGGGGGAGGCTCGTGTAGCTATCGGCATACTAGGATATAACCTAGACTTTTTACAACGGTTATTGAGGTTATTACGTTTATCGCCACGTTTTTCACAGTTTTGAGAGTACTTTTGGGGTCTATTACCAGCTTTGCAAAATTGGCTAATATACTAGTATCAGAAGATTCACAACACGCGATGTATTATCAATTATAAGACTCTTTGTCCTGACTATTGACTGACTGACATCGCACAAACTAAACTCATGGTTGAGGAGCTTTGAAGCTTCTAGGCTTGGTCACCAGGAACTGGCGCTTAAATTCACCTAGAATTAAGACGTTTCAAGATGATCCCTGAGGATTTTACTGAATAAATGCTTTTTGACTTTGACTTTGACTTTGAAGTTTTCAAGGTATAATCTTTGGTACGTAAAGGTACCAAGAAAATAATACCCGCAACACCTAAACGGGTACAGAGGGATAGAAGCTTGAACAAAATAAAAAAACAAATTATTGCTTCTTTTTTAAAAATAGTTTTATGTACACGTTTCGTCTCCCTGAAATCACGTTGCAAAAAACGTGACACAGTGCCTGTAAAGTGGGGTTGGAACAACGGTTTTCTGCATTTTTACGGCCTCGCCCCGGCCGGGTGCGAGTTTCGTGCAGTTATTCAAATTAGGGTGGTATGATTTACATTGGGATATTGAATTTGAAGCTTTTTGGTTGGCTGTGGCAAGTTTTGTGATAGACACTTCTCGATTTATAGCCTCAGCACCTTTTAGCAAGTTCTATAGAGTGCCCGAGTTGTTTATTGAATTATATTTAAAATAGCCGTCTTAGTCTTTGCTGGCGGTGCGCGCTGCTAAGGTAACATGCCTTTGCGTCTAATGCAGGTCATTTACAGCGTTAAAGACCTGTATAAATCATGCATGACGGCCGTTACAGGCTCCATTGATAGTAGCCTCGTCTTGGTACATGAAGGTGTACTAAGAAAGGCATTGCCGAAATTCAACCCTGCAACGGGTATAGCGGGGGTTGAAGCTTGTTTAGGCACACTGATAAATTCAAGTTTGTATAATATGCCTACTATATTTTTATTCACTCCTGAACATCCTCCTCCTACATACATTTCTAAAACAACTGTAATTCCAAAACAAATTTTTAATGATTTTTTTTATGCTACTGCTGGTGGATAAGTAAATGCACCCCCTGATGTTAAGTGGTAACTATCACCTATAACAAAGCATTGCTTTCTTGGTCACGCACGTTAGTTACGTGCCCTACGATGCACTACCCTACGTTCATCGACCTGAGGCATACAGGTGTTTAGCCTCATGTGCCTGTAATTTCACCGGCACCCACACTCTTCAAACCGGAACACAGCAATGCAAGCATCACTTATCAGCGACAGAAATAGGTACGGTGGTAGGTAGTACTTCCCTGGACGCATTCTCACAAAGAGCTATACTACTGAACTTCTAATATCTTAGTCGTATTTGCATCGACTTTAGTAACAACATACCTATAATATTTAAAAAGTAACAATTTATCTACTATTTCTATGTGATAAATACTAGTACATTTTTTATCATAGTTTTACGATAAATGCAAGCCCTGATAAACCGTTTCAAGGTCTTAGATCTATTCTATTAATATAATAAATGTGAACATTTAGATGTTTGTATGTTTGTGGCTCTGTCAAACCAGTATGCCAGTTATGCTAGTGTTCTCAAACGGTGAAGGAAAACATCGTGAGGGAACCAGTTAGTATTGATGGGTGATGGGCTTGCAACCTGTCACGTGTGGAATACTAACGCAACTGCAAAATGTGGGATGTGCCAATTGGACATACCTCTGACTACCCCCCTTAAACATCCTCGAGGAATCTCGAGTAGGTACTTGGTACTAAGAGATCGGAGGGAATATCTACCATGCTTGGGGAATAAAGTCGTGACGCTATTTTTTTTAATTTTTGTTTTATCATGCTCTAAATACTTGATTGCTTTAGATGAAATTAGACTAATTTGTTGTTCGTCCCGAGCTGATCTCGAGATTTTTATACTGTGTTGGTCTATAGTTAAGTATTTGTATACAGAATAAAAAAAAATAAGCCAGAAACATTTCAAATTGTATCAATAATATCCAATCTAAGCTAAACATAAGTCATTAAAATTTTAACAAATAAAAGCTCACATTACAGTGGTTTTCAATTTAACTTATTGTATCTCAAAAACGGTATAAATACAAATCCTAGAACATTTTTGGGATATTTAAACCTAAATTTAAGCTGAGTTCTTTGATCTGCTAACCATTTTTTATATTGAACAAAAGGTTTTTTGAGACCTTTAAAATCTCATATCATTACAATCCCTTACCCGATTTTATTTTTATGTATACCAGTATTTTTGCAACAAAATATTCTAGATAACTACCAAATGTCATGCAGATTCGATCATTGGTTCGAAAGTTATGCTCAAACAAACATAACTACATACATACAAACATACACATCAAAATTGCCGAAGTTGCCACAGAGATTTTCAATCGCCAGATATGTTGATATCTATTTATTATTGTAGTATAGTTGCATAGTTACTAACTATATAATCCAGGTTACTAACTATAATTGGTACCATATAGTTATTGAACAATACAAGCTACCTTTTGTCCCAAAAAAAAATACAGGAACTGAGTGAAAACGACTGAAAAAAACCCTGAAGATGAAGCAAGGCTCTTAAATATTTGATGTGATTAACATTACCTCAACTACGCGGATGAAGCCACGGGCGGCTACTAGTATATTATCAATTCTGATTTGCAACTACGCAGATAATAGAAACTTTTATTAGTTTTTTTAGAAGTGTATTCCACAGGTTTTTAACATTTACTCCAATATTATTTATTTTATCTAGCCATAATAAAGTTAGGTAAGTTATTTCATTTTGTAAAATTTTTTTAAGTAAACCACAACAGAATTTGTTATATAATTCATTTATTTAATTCAATGTGGTATATAAATAATAGATCACAAGTTAATAATTCAGTGCACAATTTCCGCATAACATCTGGTATGCAAACATAAAAATAATAGAACTTGAATGTCAGTATTGAATAATAAAAACCGGCTAAGTGTGAGTCAGACTAGCGCACAAAGGATTCCGTACCATTATCGTATATTAAAAACGGCATAAAAAATACCCCTGTTGTATGAGAGCCTCCTTAAATATTTATTTTATTCTGTTGTTTAGTATTTCTTGTTATAGCTGCAACAGAAATACATCATCTGTGAAAATTTCAACTCTCTAATTATCACAGTTTATGAGATACAGCCTGGTGACAGACGGACGGACAGACAGACAGCGGAGTCTTAGTAATAGGGTCCCGTTTTACCCTTTGGGTACGGAACCCTAAAACGTATTAATAATAATAACGATACACATTTCCGAATGTCTATTAACTTATGAATGAAGTTATATTAACTTAATTTACTATACAGAAGCTTCATTGTAGACTGGCAAGTTAAGAAGTTGATTTTGGAAATTTATTAGTACACCTCTACGCACCAGGACGAATGTACCCTGAAAATTTTGAGTCTCTACAACCAGTGGTTTATATGTCAGTCAGTCAGTCAGTCACGGCGAACATTCTTATGTGTTATATATTTTATTCTTCTAAATTAAAATGTCCTCTGTTCTGAATGACTTTGTATGCCAAAAGCAACTTGTGATTTATGCTCCTAAATTTTGCTGGTTGCTAGTACCTGAATAAAAAAATAATGAACCCAATTACAAAGCACCCGGAAGATAATAGCTTTATCAACATACCTTAGTTCATAATTAATTAGTTCGTAAGATTTTCAATGATAGCTAAAACAAGCGTCGATATAATTTTTAGTAGTAATAAAAGTTTTACGATGTATTTATAGGTCTATTTAAACGTTACTAACTATAAAGATATGAGCTTAATACTTTTAATTTACATAGAAATAGTTATAGATGTCTTTTGTCATTATAGGCACGTTTCTGATAGACGAGACCTGTAAGGCTTTGTTTTATAATATACCGATGGTGTAGTGTGAACTCGCCTTTTGTAGGCTCATGAGTTTTTTACGTTTTTCGGATACTGAATTTTGGTTTTCGAGCTGAATTTTTTTGCATGGAGATACGATAAGCGCCCCTAGTGGCAAATGGGGGCACTAGCGTATCTCCATACAAAAAATTCGAGCTTGCAAACCGAAATCTGCCCTTTGATCCTAAGGATGTGGGTTCATAGAAGATATCGAATTATATAAGCTTTGGTGTTACAACCAACCCCTGCACAATGTGGTGTTACAGCCGTTACAGCTCAGGTAACCTTTCCTTCTGCGCTCAGGTGGTGGGTTCGATTCCCGCCGAGAACAAACATTAGTGCGATGAACACAGGTGTTTGTTCTGTGTCTAGGTGTTAAATGTATTCTAAGTATGTATTTACAAAAAAGCATGTAAGTATTCTATCAGTTATCTGGTTCTTATGGTACAAGCTTTGCTTAGTTTGGGGCTAGAGGGTGCTGTGTGAATTTTTGTCATCATTTTTAGTTTTTTTTGTTTTGATGCGTAAGTGTTATACTTGGACGTACCTCTAACTACCCACCTTAGACATCCTCAAAGAAACTCGAGTAAGTACCAAAGATCTGAGGGAATATCTACAGTGCCTTGTGATTAAAGTCGTCACGCTACGGGTATAACTGGGGCTGCAGTTTGTCTAAAATAACTTCATGCAGACGAAGTTGCACGCGCTTCGTTAGTAAGAAAAAAAATTACCCCTGATTTTAATAGGCACTATTAGAGTGACGCACACGTGCCGTTATAGAAACTACCCCAAAATATAATTGGAAATATCACACGCATAGTTCTAAAAATCAAGGTGGAACGGGGTGGGTAAGCCTCAGCGTGGGTGGTTGGGGTAGGTGGTAATACCGCAGGAGGAGGGGGGTTTCCCCCGTTTGTCTATACTCGAGTGCATTATATAGCAGCCCCTAGCTGAGCCCCGGAAATTTTAGTTGTGCATGTTTGTGTCTAATTCAACCCCTTCAGTCTGTGACAATTTAAATTTGCTTGGCATTTGATCTCATCAGGACTAGTAAAATTTTTCTTAAATTTTTAAATACGTAAAAATAATTAGAAGTGAACAACTCCGAGTCTTTTTGATTTTGAAATAAGAATTAGAAACTATGTGCCTACACTGTTTTTGTGATATGTCTCAATGCTTAGCTGCTGTAGGTTGTCGGTTCGATCCCCAACGAGGACAAACATTTGTGTGATGAATTTATAGATCTTTATTCTCTGTCTGTTGTATTGATTATATATTTACAATAAAGGTATAGTAAGTAAGCATTATTATTTTATCACTCATCTGGTTTTTATAGTTTAAGCTATGTTATTTTTGGTCTAGATGATACTGTATAAAAATGTCCACAAAAATTTATTAGTTTTCAAGCAATTTTGACGCTTGAACAAAACGTTTTGGCAGCAGAGGATCTAGGGAAATATTTTTATAGCAAAAAAAGCATTTTCATCGTTTTTTTTTATAAAATATTTTTATTTCATTTGGCGTACATTATAATACCAACCAACAGATATTTTTATATTATCCCAAAAGTTATTTCCACGAGTGGGATTTGAACCCACGACCATCCCCTTGATGCGGAGATGTGCTAACCAACTGCACTAAAACCTTTGTGATTTCCTTAAGTGCAGGTAAGCAGAATAAAAACTAACATTTAAATTAAATAAAAAACATTTAAAGCAATAACATGAAAAAACCATGTTACCTTTGAAACGGTTTGGAAATGCTTAGAAATACTCTCATTGGCCGTTTCAGTGTAGGTATTCAAAGTGCCGCTTCTGTACTATTACCTAGTCTATGCCCTGGGGTGTGCAAGTATCGATTGATGTTAATGAGAAAGGGTTGCTTTCACCTTTATACCCTCAGATGATTGAGTTGTTAGGGGTTGGGGAAATCAATCTAATGCAGGGGTAAGGGATAATTATAATGTACGTACCTACTCTTTGGAGGCTTCGTAATGAAGAGACGATCTTTAATAAAACTAGCTTACTATGAATAGATAGTCAACTTAAAATTACATAATCGTATTGTAAAAGACTAGCGGTGCGTCCCGGTTTTGCACGGGTTTTAGTAAGAATCTCTAATTTTGTGTACTATGGAAACAGATGACTAATATAATGTTCTTTTTGTAAATACATACATAGAATACTATATAACACCCAACACAGAAAAAATATCTGTTCATCACACAAATGTTTGTTCTTGGTGGGGATCGAACCTACCACCTACAGCGCAGAAGGCAGGGCTACTACGAATTGAGCTGTGATGCATTCATCCTGTTTGTTAGTTTATTTACACTGTTGAAAGAAAGAAAGAAAGAAAGAAAAACTTTTTATTAACCCAACACAAACATTAACAACTATTTACCTACTTAAATACCTACTTACATCTGTAAACTTAAAACTACATAATAAGAAGCACCTAGGTACCCAGGTAAGTACCACTTACGTAGGTACCTACCTTCCTCCACAAGAATAAAATAGAAAAATAAAAATAAAAAACAAAAGGTAAGCATTGGTATTCAGAACCTTGAAATAAGTGGCGGTAAAAAAACAGAAGTTTGGTGGTGGTTTGGTGTTGACGGTAAACATTAACTTTTTATACTAACTGTACCGCAGATTCGGAATAAATATTTACAGATTCGAAAATAATTTCCTCTGTCATGGGAATCATCCACCGTGATTCTTACCTGGACGGACAACCAACGCGCTACCACCCACGATCCACGGACGACAAATTACGTTATTCCTGTGATAAATAAAAGAGTTTAGGTACTGGTGACATACTCATATTGATTATTGAACTAACTAACCTGAACCCACTTTGCTGGGCGTTAAACATTTTTTTTTTATGTGACTCGTTATTGGAACAAGCAGATGGCCCACCTGATGTTAAGTAGTTACCATTACCTATAACAGAGTATTGCCTCGCAGGTCACGCTCATTATAAACGTGCCCTTACGATGCACTACTCTGTGTCCATCAATCTGAGGCATACTGGTGTTAAGCCTATGTGCCTGTAATTACACAGTCGTAAAGACTTGCTTATTTTTGGAATTTGACCCCTCAAAAGGTACAGCAGGGGTTGAAGTTTGTATGAAACTATTTTATCACGCAAACGATGATGCGCGCGTTTATTGTATAGTCCTATTTTAGTTGTAACACTAAAACCGTAGCTTGTCTGCCTAAAAGCCTCAAATACTTTTTTTTTCTTAAAATATTGTATAACTAGATAAAAAGTAGCCTATGTCCTATTCCAGATTACAATCTATATTTATTCCAAATTTCATCCAAATCGGTCCACTTGTTAGAGCGTGAAAGAGGAACAAACGTCCATCCATCCATCCATACATCCATCCAAACATTCGCATTTATAATATTAGTAGGATACTATTTTTTTTAGTTCTTTTATATCCATGAGCTAACCGATTTCTGATGATGGAGATTTTAAGCCTATAGAGATAACTAGAGGTTGCGTGGTGCGCGAGTTGCAAGCAACTCGCGGGCGTTTTGTGCTGGACTTGTAAAAATCCCAACCCCCAAAAAAGTTGAAAAACGCCTTAAATGACCCAAATAGGTGGAAAATTGGGTAAATTACCCTAAAAATGGGAAATTTTATGAGCAGGCAACATATTCAGGTCATTAAATGACTTCAATGTCCACATCCAGTTTGAAAATGCTTTAAAGTTCCAAAATAGTCCGAGTTAGGAAAATCTCCCGAAAAATGGGGTAATTTTCTGGGTGCTGCGCTCGCTGCACGCAGCTCGCGAGGCTCTCTGGACACTTTGACAGGGTCAAGGTTCCTAAAAAAGTCGAAAAATGCCTTAAAATCACCAAATCAGTCAAAAGGTGGGTAAATTACCCTAAAAATGGGGACAATTTTATGAGCAGGCAACATATTCTAGTCGTAAAATGCCTTCACAGTCCACATCCAGTTTGAAAACGCTTTTAAGTTCCAAAACAGGCCGAGTCAGGAAAATCTCCCGAAAAATGGGGTAATTTTTTGGGTGCTGCGCTCGCTGCACGCAGCTCGCGAGGCTCTCCCAACACTTTGACAGGTCAAGGTTCCCAAAAAAGTCGTAAAACGCCCTAAAATCACCAAATCAGTCAAAAGTCGGGAAAATTACCCTAAAAGTGGGGAGATTTCTCCGCCAGGCAACACCCCCAGTCGAGTTGAACAATCGGTCTATAGACCTCAATCAAGTCGGGGGTTGCCAGCAGGCTCTTTTTTCAAGGTGAAAATTGGTAAAAACCCAACTTTTTTCAAAATGGCCACCACACCCGACGCCATCTTGGATTTTTGAAATGTCAAACCTGACATTAAGAGTCCAGGATCTAAGCACCCTGACGGTGGTAGAACGGTCGACATACCTCGACATTCGTAGAACAAAGTCGATCACCAAAGTCGAGAGGGGTCCTCAAAATTAGAGCACCCATGGTTCGTGGGGTTGCCAGCTAAGGGGAATGAAAATAGTCAAACGTCACGTGGGCCGACAAAGTCTTGCCACCTATGATAAATCTCCATTCAAAATGTCGCTCCTTCTACTTTTCATGTTTTTGGGGAAAATCTGGGAAATTACCCTAAAAATGGGGAGTTTTTCTAAACCAGGCAACACTCCTCCTTGAAACACGCAACCGACCCATACAACGCTAATCGATTAAATGTTTCCAACTTGCCCAAAAATCGTTTTGAAAAGTGTAAAAAAAAGCACCAGTTTTCAAAATGGCCGCCGCAGCTTCCGCCATCTTGTTTTTTGAAATGTCGGAATTTTCCTGAAATGCCAGCCATGTACGGCAACTTTCTGCATAAGCAGTGTTGCCACCTTAGCAAGTCTGTAGAACAAAGTAATTCGCCAAAGGAGGGGTCCAAAAGTGAAAAATTTCAAACCTACATAAAACGACGCCATTTTGTTTTTTCATTTTTTTTTTGAAATTTTTGAAAATTTTTCCTACTTTTTATTCGAACCCAACGTTTGAACGAACGAAATCGGCCAAGGTTTGCGATTTTGCAAATCGACGCGGCCGCCATCTTGTTTTTTCTGATCGCCAATAATTTTCCTTTTACCTACATGCGGGCCTTAACATAAACCTAGAACATGTTTCATACCTATCGTGGGTGTTTAGCTGTATAGTATTATAACTAGAGGTTGCGTGGTGCGCGAGTTGCAAGCAACTCGCGTGGGTTATGGTTTGGACTTAAAAAAAATCCCAACCCCCAAAAAAGTCGAAAAACGCCTTAAAAGACCCAAATAGAATGAAAGTTTAGTAAATTACCCTAAAAATGGGGAAAATTTTATGAGCAGGCAACATATTCAAGTCGTGAAATTTCATCAAAGTCCACATCCAGTTTGAAAACGCCTTAAAATTCCAAAACAGGCCGAGTCTGGAAAATCTCCCGAAAAATGGGGTAATTTTTTGGGTGCTGCGCTCGCTGCACGCAGCTCGCGAGGCTCTCCCGACACTTTGACAGGTCAAGGTTCCCAAAAAAGTCGTAAAACGCCCTAAAATCACCAAATCAGTCAAAAGTCGGGAAAATTACCCTAAAAGTGGGGAGATTTCTCTGCCAGGCAACACCCCCAGTCGAGTTGAGCAATCGATCCATAGACCTCAATCAAGTCGGGGGTTGCCAGCAGGCTCCTTTTTCAAGTTGAAATTTGGCAAAAACCCAACTTTTTTCAAAATGGCTGCCACACCCGACGCCATCTTGGATTTTTGAAATGTCAAAACTGACATTAAGAGTCCAGGATCCAAGCACCCTGACGGTGGTGGAACGGTCGACATACCTCGACATTCGTAGAACAAAGTCGATCACCAAAGTCGAGAGGGGTCCTCAAAATTAGAGCACCCGTGGTTCGTGGGGTTGCCAGCTAAGAGGAATGAAAATAGTCAAACGTCACGTGGGCCGACAAAGTCTTGCCAGCTATGACAAATCTCCATTCAAAATGTAGCTCCTTCTACTTTTCATGTTTTTGGGGAAAATCTGGGAAATTACCCAAAAAATGGGGAGTTTTTCTGAACCAGGCAACACTCCTCATCGAAACACGCAACCGACCCATACATCGCAAATCGATCAAATGTTTCCAACTTGCTAAAAAATCGTTTTGAAAAGTGTAAAAAAAACATCAGTTTTCAAAATGGCCGCCACAGCTTCCGCCATCTTGTTTTTTTGAAATGTCATAATTTTCCTGAAATGCCAGCCATGTACGGCAACTTTCTGCATAAGCAGTGTTGCCACCTTAGCAAGTCTGTAGAACAAAGTAATTCGCCAAAGGAGGGGTCCAAAAGTGAAAAATTTCAAACCTACATAAATCGACGCCATTTTGTTTTTTCTTTTTTTTTTTTAATTTTTTGTAAATTTTTCCTACTTTTTATCCAGATTCAACGTTTGAACGAACGAAATCGGTCAAGGTTTACGATTTTGCAAATCGACGCGGCCGCCATCTTGTTTTTTCAGATCGCCAATAATTTTCCTCTTACCTACACGTGGGCCTTAACATAAACCTAGAACATGTTTTATACCTATCTGTACGCCTTAATACCGTTCTCGATTATCAGTCAGTGTGTCAGTGGGTGTTTAGCTGTATAGTATTATAATAATGGTATCTATCAGGTCTTATTAGCTGATTAAAATTCTCAGAAAATCGTAGTAAAAATGATATTTATTCAGTACTTCAGAAAATACTATTTTAGAAATCTCTGTTGTTATTACTTAGATAAGCATCAAACTTATTACAAACTAGCGGCCCGTCCCGGTTTTGCACGGGATTTAGTAAAAATTTATAATTTTTTTGAAAATGTAATGTAGCCTATCTTGCTCGGGTATAGTTTACCTTCCCAACGGTAAAAAAATTGTTCAAATCGGTCTCGTAGTTTCGAAGCCTATTCAATGCAAACAAACAATCAAATCTTTCCTCTTTATAATATTAGTAATGACTATAAATCCAAACACCCATAAAAAAGCTATAAAAAATGCAGCTCCTTTTCAATACAGCGCACGTAACTGCGCGCTCACCTAGTTTCCCCCACCCCCTGCAAGATTGATTTTCTCTCGCATTTGCTTGCACTCCACACCATCCATATCTCCCTTTCACTTTCTCTCCCCCTACATCACCCCCTGTTAACCTCACCCCCTTTCACCCCCGACCTTGAATTTCAGCGCCCGTCTGGGGATGCGTTGTCAGGACAGGGTGTATGCTTGCCTGTGTGGGTTTATGAAATGGGGTTAGCAAGCCTCCCCCCCTAACGAGGTTCTACTTGCATCCGGGCGTAGGTGTGCCAACTCGATTTTCAATTTGATTTTGGATTCGCATCAACCCGGGACGTGGTAAAGGAAATTGGGCGTATGGTTATTTTTGATTTGTATTTTTTTATTTTCATCATTGAGTTTCTAACAGTGCGTCAGTCATATGTTTACTTTACAGGATAAACAAAGAAAAGCATTAAATGTCTTTTAGCAATGTCTTAAAAACTATTAAATAATAAACTAAGTATAACTTCTTACTTATAACTTATATACTTTTTGTAAATACATACATAGGATACAATATAACACCCAAACATAGAACAAACATCGATGTTCATCACACAACTGTTTGTTCTCGGTGGGGATCGAACTCATAATCACAACCTACAGCGCAGAAGGCAAAGCTACTACGGTGATGGTAACCCTTTTAACCTGCTTGTACCATTAGTAAGTAGTTTAAAAAAAACGAACTATGTATACCATAAATTATACCACGATATAGTTAAATTTAAAACTTTGGGACTGTAACTGTAAATTCAGCAACATCAAAGGTGTTTAATATAATGCAATCGTCACGTATAATGTGGCCTTTATGAATAATAATTATGTTTTGGAGCCACATGTCTATTGTCATGCGAACAGCCGAAGCAAGGGCAATTTACTTAAGCTAAATTTACATACAAATTAAATTAAATAATATTCAAAGATTCAAGTTGCGCTATTTTTCCTTATGATCTAAAGAATAAAACCAGGGTTATTCAGGCCATTACATTCTAGTACATCAGTATTCTAGTAGTGGCGATGGGCTTGCAACCTGTCACGTATAGAATACCAACTACTGCAAAATGTGGGTAAGTACTAAATGTATGACTGGACCTGTGATCTGGACGTACTCTGACTACCTCCGTTAGACATATTCTCATTAGAATTTTGAGTGCTAAGAGATTTGAATGGATATTTACTGTGCCTGGGGATTAAAATGGTGATTTTTTTTCTTTTTTTCTCAAATTAATTTAAGTAATAACAAACTTTTACTCAATTTTAACGTTGGGTTCATAACAAGATCGACATGCAAGTGTAAACGTAATAGCGACTTAATTTTCCTTGTGCAAGATGTTAAACGTAATTAGCTTCCTAAATGCATTTAGGAATGCAGTTTTTTCCCGTTCCCGTTATTTTTTCGGGATAAAATCATAGTAGATTTATGCATGCAAAGTCTCAGCCCGATCGGTTAAAAATTGTCAGTTTCATACAAACTTTCATCACCTATTTTATCTCCTTGGGGGTGGAATTAATCAAAATCCTTTCTTAGCGGATGTCTACGTCATAACATCTACCTGCATGTTAAATTTCAGCCCGATCCGTCCAGTGGTTTGGGCTGTGCGTTGATAGATCACTATGTCAGTCAGTCACCTTTGAGATATATTTAGATGTAGATCAGTTTTGGTTTACAAGGATGTTATTATTTGTAAGGAAATCAGTTACACTTGTATGCCTATAATCTATTCTTCACTGTCCTATTTAGAGACCTGCAATAGCCGCCGACATATTTGATTGTGTTATCTAGGTCACTATGCAATCGTGATACGATTCAAAACTTCGTTTTTATTCGGTCCTACAGTAGAGTGTGTAGGATAGATTGATAAAAAACGAATGCGGCATGCACTAAAGAGTTTTATATCTATCTGCATAGACATTTACTAAATTATTTCTATATAAAATAGTCAAAACATCCTATTGATCCTAGCCTATTAATATTATAAACGCGAAAGTTTGTAAGAAAGGATGGATGTTTGTTACTCTTTCACGCTCTAACCAGAGGACCGATTTGGATGAAATTTTAAATAGATATATAGATTGTAACCTGGATTAACATATAGGCTACTTTTTATCCCGAAAAAATAACGGGAACGGGAAAAAACTGCTACGCGAGCGAAGCTGCGAGCGGCCGCTAGTATTAAATAAATTAGTAGGTACTGACATATTTAACGCAACGCCGTCATGCCCGAAAATTCGCAAGGCATGTTATGGGAACCAGATAACTTATAGGATACTTAATTTTTTTTTTATAAATAGGTACGTATTTATAATACAAGTCAACGCTGATCCCCAGGACGAACATCCAGGGAAATGATCCAATACAGCGGTAGAATCACATAATATGAGCCCCTAGCCCCTATGATTATTAAATTTCTGTGTTTCAGTTTAAAGGGTGTGTGGGTTCGAGTGAAATCACAGGCACATGAGGCATATGCCTCAGGTTAAAGAACGTGGGACAGTATAGTAGATTCCCTCGCAGGACACGTACACTACTGTCATACATACCTTCATCAATCTGAAAGATACAGGTGTTAAACCTCATGTTTCTGTCGTTTCAATAGCTCCTTTACCCTGCATATCGGAACCGAGCAATGCAAGCATGGCTTGGCGGCTGAAATTGGTACGGTGGTAGTACTTTTACAAAGCACTTGCTCTAGGTTCATAAATATCTTAAGCACTCTCTAAATTATTATTGCAGCAATACTTCTTATGCGACTTCTAACAAGGTTGCGTTAAACGTTTAACACTACCATGGAGGGGGTATGAACGCACTGTTCTTTCTTTCTTTCTGTCATAGCTAGTATGTTTAGTATATTAAAGAAGTTTTACTTCAGTCGTGTGGTCTAAAGCACACTCGTTTTTTTCTATGCTCTAGGTTCCTAAATATCATAGACACTCTCAAAATTTTTATTACTTCATGACTTCCCCACATCTCGCTATAAATACGGCAGCCCAAATAATTCCCACAGCTGACTGAGTTACTACACCATTGAGCACAGCTTAGTGTAACAGTTACTATGATGCAGCAGATGGTTGAAGAGTTAGTAGGGTTTTGTGCACACAAGATAGCGTTAGTGGGTCTACGAATGAGGCCAATGTCAGTTGTGTTGCAAGCGCGTGCGCCGCTTCTCTCGCTTCCTCAGGGCGTGGTGATGCTCCTGCAACATAATCTGACTAGCTTCCGCCCGCAGCTTGTACCACGTATACATCTATCGTACCATAGATAAAACTTTGTATATAGGCCATTACAGGTGTATAACTATAATTATAGTTTATCTATTACAACTGCCCTACAAACTGCACACATAACAACATATAGAGAGAACTGTGTTGGGAGTTTCACTACGTGGTAAAATTCTACTAATATTATAAACGCAAAAGTTTGTAGGTAGGTATGGATGGATGAATGAATGGATGGATGTTTGTTACTCTTTCACGCTCTTACCAGTGGACCGATTTGGATGAAGTTTGGAGTAAATATAGACTGTAACCTGGATTAACATATAGGCTACTTTTATCCCGAAAAAATTACGGGAACGGGAAAAACGGCGAAGCTGCGAGCGGCCGCTAGTCAGGAATAAAAAGATCTGTAGAAGAACTAAGATTACCGACATAGCTCTCATAACATCATGTGCTGATCTTTTTTAAGTTTGGTCTAAATCAGCCTGGCTAGACTAGACTAGATCGTGACTAGACAAAAAGCTAAATATCAAATCTATATAATATAAATTAGATTAGGGTTAGACGAGCCGCCTGCCTTCATTTGCTCGGCGTTAGCATCAGCCCATGTCTCAGTGCTATTTCTTAGGCGGCTCTTACGACATTCATGGGTAATGGAGTGGAACTCTAAGCCACCAGGGTCAAACCTAGCCCTTAAACTAAGCTTGTACAGTCAGCTGCACTAGAATGTATACAATTCGTAACTTACGGAATGGTTATACAGCGTTACAATTAATATTATCAGGGCAAAAACTCAAAATATAAGTGAGCTTATTAGCTAATTTCACGATTTCTGAGATTTTACTGTTTCAGAGTTTCCTAGAAGGGTTTGATACCGTTTTAAAAGTTACAAATTGTATACATTCTACCGCAGCTAACTGTACTTTATAAGCTAAATTTTAACTATTAAACACTTAGAAATATATTTTCATAATGAAATATACCAAGGTTTTGTCAGTTACCTATGTAATGGTTTTATATATTCAAAACTAATTATTGTTATTTGAATTACCAATCAAGCCTTTATTAGTACCTGATATACATAATGCCATATAATCGACATTACTTTTACATTTAGCTGTTAAAAGACCCTTTAAATCACTTGATCGCGTTTAGGGCGTTTCCATTGCAACATTTCCTCTATTAAAGTTACTTGTTGGAATATTTATTAGTTATTTTTAGCCAGTAGTTTTTACGATAAATACTTCACCCTATTTCAATGTTATATCGAAAATAATGGTTCAAGGTTAGTAAACCTTATCTTACAGTTATAGTGTTCGGAACTCCCTCGTCACTCACGTGTTTTGAACTCTAATATGAGGAGCATTCTTTTGTAAAGTTGGTACATGAGATCCACTTTATTCTTATTTTGCTCATTGTTGCTACTGAATTATTGAATTATGTTGCTTATTGGCACTTGTATTTAATTATTTAGCTTATTGATCTTCATAAATAATTATTAGACGACCGATGTGGCCCGGCGGGCAAATGTCCGCCTGCGACGCAGAAGGTTACGGGTTAGATTCCCGCCTTGGGATAAATGTTTGTATGATCTACAAATATTTATTCCGGGTGTTCTGGGTATTTTCTATGCATAATAAAAAATATATATCTGTAATGTATTGTATTAAGTATATCAGTCATCTAGTACCCATAACACAAAGCTCTGCTTAGCTTGGGGCTAGATGATGCGGTGTGGATTGTCCAGCATTAATAATAATAATAATAAAATAATAAATAATTGTTTTGATGTATTAGATCTGGACCTGTAATATAAGATGTAATATTTTTAAATAAATAAAAATTTTCCCACATACGTGCAAGGTGTGGAAGAGGCTTATTCCGAAGGTTTTTCAAGCTAACTATGATAACAAGATGTAAACTACTTTAAAGATGAGAGATGTTATCAGGGTCAATGTGTTGCGAGTTTAAGAATACCATTTAAGCCGCTTATTATCGGGTGGACTGTACAGATTTGCCTGACTTGATTTCACCAACTTCCAATTTGTAAAAGTGTTTTTAGTGAAAGATCCAGCGTGGTGTAAGATAACTCACACAATAACAAATGGAATCATCATCATCAGGCCCCTGATTTGACGAGACGGATTTTTTGCGCCGTCCCTATTTATAGGGGTATCATTGATCGAAGGCTATTTTACCAATAAAATATGAACTGCTATTAAATATATCAACGAGTTTTAACGATGATACAGTTCAGTTTAAATGACTCTAACACGATTCAGTAAATTTACATGCCCATTATTTAGTCAATTTATTTCCTTATGTTATATAACAAGCTAAGTATGTCGTATCAGTATGCAAGGGCTCGAATGAAGGCCGAATAGATAAAGGGACTGATTAGTACTATGTAAGACTCGAGGTGAATATAATAGACACGGATAAAGGTAGAATCTCATTTGTCCTGTCCCGCGCCGTCCCGCGCTGTTTCGCGCGGTCCCGCGTCGTCATACGCGGGCAAAGACTGTGCACCCGCCCGCGCAAAGTGGCGCAGGCTTACATTTTTAACCAACTTTAAAAAAAGAGGAGGTTCTCAGTTCTAAATATTTTTTTTATTTAAGTACAAAATCGGTCCAACTGTTTACATGATTTTCGTTGTCCACTATGTTTTCTTCCTAATAGGATCTAGATTTTATACAATATTATTGAAATAAATAGCTAAAAAAAGTTATAGACTTAAAAATGAAAGTGGATGATCAAATACACCCAGTTTTACCTATTCGAAAGAATATAGATAGGTTTTGTATGCATAATCATGAGCGCACGTCTACCCGCGTCGGCTATCACGCGCTGTACTTTGTGCTCTGGCCATGGTGATCACACTACTGTGGATTTCGGTGATTTTTTTTTAATTTCGCTGATTTTACACCGCCAGTTTTTTAGACCTCTGTGGAGCGTCTGGCGCGTTAGTGTGGTGGAGGAGGTTCTGACGTAGATCGAAATCGAGTGGTTTGCACGGGACAGCAGAGGACCACACGTATGGGGTCTACACGTATGTATGGAACCAATAGGCGTCGGTCGGTGCGGTACGGCGCTATAATGCGCAGGATAGGCTAAATGTGTTTCTGCCTTAAGACTAAATGTGTATTTCTGCGATGATGTTCTGTGTTGTGTTACTGCGTTTTAAAGCAGGTTTTCCCTTACTTTCAAAGTTAACAGCTGTGCCCTTTTTATACCCTTTTATGGCTATGGATATTGCAAGCTTTACTATAAGCAATTTTTTTTGACTTGCTGATAAAACTAACACATGGCTCTGTATTTAAGTGGTTACCTGCGCGCACAAAATACGCCGTGTGATTACGCTCGCAAATCTGAGATGCGTTTGAGTATGCGATGGTATGTCAATAATGCAATTATCTGTATTACTAACGGACGCTCGTCGAATAGTGAAACCGGGCAATAAGTACTTAGCGTTTATTTTCATTACGATTATGACACAGAACTATATAAGAATTGATTCATTTGTAATAACATCAATAAAGCAACCAATCGATATAAATAGGTACTCGTAATTCTCGTACATAATGCAGGTACATAATTAAGAGTTGTTAGTTTTATATCCTAGATGGCATTGCAGGTTTGGGCAAAGGTTACCATCTTGTAATATAAAGTAGAGCAATAACAAGTGTGACAACATAGAAAACGAGAACAAAAATAGTTCAACCTTTTTTTTTTTTTTTTTACGAAATAGTAAACTTACCTTACTTCCTCAGAGAGTACTTCAGTAGAGGATTTTTTTCTATACTATTTGCTAATGGAACAAGCAGATGGCCCACCTGATGATAAGTGGTTACCATCGCCTACAACAAAGTCATCAACTCACTCAGCGTCCATCAACCTGAGGCATACAGGTGTTAAGCCTCATGTGCCTGTAACTTCACCGGCACCCACACCCTTTAAACCGGAACACAGCAAGCTGCTTGGCGGCAGAAATAGGCATGGTGGTTGTACTTCTCCGGACGAGTAACCCCGCCTGATCCTGAGGTCGTGGGCTCGAATCTGGTCGTGCGCCAATGAGTTTTCTGTTCAAAAATGTATGTAAGTACACAAAAAAAAATTTATGCCAGTCTTCTCAAACAGTCAAGAAAAACATTGTGAGGGAATTATTATTCTAGCAGCGGCAATGGGCTTGCAAATTGTCACGTATGGTCACCGTATAGGTTAAGTTTTTTTGATGCCTTTCTAACATTCTTAATCTTATCAGCTTTGATGTAGTTAGCCCAAAACTAGCACAATTCACTACGAGATCATAAATTTGCATAGCAAGTATGTGTTAATGACCTTAGCACTGGACAAATGGAATTTTCGAGTTCAAAATAAATAACTAACATACTCAAATTTCATTTCCACTAATTGTCAAATAATACTTTGTAAACTTGAATTTGAAATTTGGATTTTTACTGACTTATAATTTTTTTGCCAAGCTCGCCTCTGTAGTTTCAACCCTTCGAATCCGACTAGAACTGAAAAAATAAGTTTATTTTGTTATAAATAAATATATTATGAATATATATTTTTTTATACAACTTGTTGATTGAAACGTGCCCTACGATGCACTCCTCAGTGTCCATCAACCTGAGGCGTTAAGCCTCAAGTGCCTGTGATTTCGCCGGCACCCAATCTCTAAGCAGAAATAGGTATGGAGGTAGTACTTCCCTAGACGAGCCCTTCACTAAAAGCTCTACTACTACTACTTTGTGGATATTTGCAAACAATTATTTATGTTTATAGATCAATTAAAATTATATTTTTATATTAATTGCAAAAATATACGACTTTTTCATGTTTTTTCAGAGCTATGCGTATGTCCTTTTGGTGTCCAGGTGTTTTTACCAATTAGCACCTTGAATTTAGCAATATTTGCACTAACGCGTTGAATAAAAGTATAAGCGGTAAATATTATACGTACGCATTTTTTTGCATCTGTTAAAATATTACACAAATGAGGTCTACATGACAATATTTGTCGTTGAATATATAAATTCATAACGGTAACTGTAAATATGTATTGTAAAAAACAAACTACTAGAGTACTTCTTCTCATAACGATTGAGAAGCCCAGTCACGGTATACGTTATCTATGATATCTTGACAGTAAAAAAAATGTACTAATCAAAAAATAACATATTTACTAATAACACAGCTGCTTGAGTTTTTACAATCATAAATTATTATTCACATATGAAGGTTATTCTAAAGTTTGCGTTTTTATGTAAAAGAAAGAAAAATAAATTTAATTTTGGGTTTTTGTTGACAGTCTCTACGAACCAACTAAACTAAACTTGTTATGTCAAATAAATCTACGTTTATTCGTTTTCTGTCATCTTTGGAAGCAACATTGTATTTTCATTTTAATTGTTTTTCTAGTGTTATTTTAAGTTCTGATGAGTAATTTTGGTGGTATTTTAACCATCATTACTTGAGGTCTTAGCTCAAGTGTGAACAATTGAAATGAACGTGTGTTATGAGGCATCCTGATTTGAACGAAAATGTTTTTTTTTTTTACTATTTATAGGTAGACGTTTGACCGCAATCTCACCTGATGTTAAGTGATGATGCGGTCGACGATTTAGCACGTTTACGTTTCCCTTTGGTTTTGAAAAAAACGCCATCTTTTTCTTCAAAACCGATGACGGCTGACTTTACTTTTTTTACCGACTCGACTCGACTAAAAAGAATTTACTCAGAAGGATGCCACCAAAAAAAAAAAAAACTACCTTTTGCTACGTTTTTCATAGAACCTTTACAAACTGACTTTAGTAAATTTTTACTACTGGCTTATTAAAAACAAATAAATTACCATAAAAATATGGTGAAATTAGAATACGAATGAGGAAGCGTTTTGTTTAAAATCGTGGGTGATGTTATAGACAATATAGACATGGTTGCGCATCGTATACCTATAATAGGCCATGAAAAATTTGCCAGAAAACCGACTTTGGCTCCATTTTGTTTCGTTCCAGTTTATAACACACTAGTGGCGCGTCCCGGCTTCGTACGGGTTTTAGTAAGGATCCCTGATTTTTTTGAAAATATAATATAGTCTATGCCACCCTTTACACCTAGTGTAAACATCGTCAGAAAACCTTCAAAAATGTATAGGCCACGACGCACAAAACGCTCTAATAATAAAATCAAACTCCTATAATTAAAATCAGGATAAATAAATATTTGTGGACATTTTTTACGCAACATCATTTAGCCCCAAACTAAACAAAGCTTTTATTATGAGAACAAAACAACTGATAGAATACTTATAAACGTTTTTTTAAATACATAATCATGCTTAGAACACAATATAACACCCAGACAGAGAACAAACATCAATGCTCCACAAATACTTTTCCTCAGTGAGGATAAAAACCACAACTTGCAGCACAGAAAGCAGAGGATCTTGCCGTTTTTAGGACAAAATGGCATAACCCTAACCATTCAGTTTTTAACTGCTATTTAAATAGAAGCTTTGAATAGTCTCAAACAAACACGGGCTCAGCTAAAAGCGTTTCTTTAGATTCACCATGGAATTTACTACGCTTTTAGAGTGGCTGTCGCCGCGCCGTGTCCAATATGTACCTTAGAGCGCATACGGCCGCCCCAAGGCTAAATGTATTTTGTTCCGCACTATTCGGCTGTTACGTCATACGTGTACTTTGATGCTATCTATAGTGCCGATTGATAGTACACGCTTCATTTCGTGCATTGTTATTGGTATCGCGTACTGAACTATGCTAAAAGTATTCGATCTATGTTTTAAGATTCTGTTTTACTTTTTTCATCATTACTTTTATAATATGCTTAGGTTTTTGGCCCTGTTTTATGCTGTTAGTTTTTTATTAGGCTGGTTAGGTTTGGTTTAATTTTTATCCGTGACAGGTAATTTATCTGTATTGTAATTGCATGCTAGTATTCCCGCTACTATTCACGTTTTTGTGTAACCTGTTTCCTACCATTGCATCGGGAACACAATTAAAATATTTTTTAGCCTTATACCCTATACCTATTTTGAACTTCAGAGAATAATAAGCACTTTGTAAGACAAACAACGTTTCTATTTTATAAACCTACGATTTTCTATACTTCATCATAAATAAGAAACGCCAGGTACTAAACAGCTTGGGTAATCTAGTTTCTGCTTTTTAGGGTTCCGTGCCCAAAGGGTAAAACGGGACCCTATTACTAAGACTCCGCTGTCTGTGTGTCTGTCTGTCTATCTGTCCGTCTGTCTCATGAACCATTATAGTTAGAGAGTTGAAACTTTCACAGATTATGTATTTCTGCTGCTGCTATAAAAACAAATAAAATAAATATTTAAGGGGGCTCTCATACAACAAACCATGTTTTTTTTTGCCGTTTTTACTATAAATAGTGGTACGGAATCCTTCGTGCGCAAGTCCGACTCGCACTTAGTCGGTTCTTTTTATATATACATGCCTGGAAAAAAACTGGCTGGTGTTTTTAATTTAAGTTAATTATTTTTATATGAATTTGTTTAGAATACCAAATGATATCTACCTTGATTTGTTTATAGTTTATTGCATTGCGTAGGATGAAAACGTTGAAATTCAACGAAATAAAAATAGACAATAGGGTCAATGCGATTAGTCCGGCCAAACTGAAATACCTCAGCTAATAGAAATTAAACATGTCGTTTATTATTCATAATTAAGGTTAAAAAGTCTACCTTTTATTTTTATTATGACTGCTATTAATAATCAAGAAGTAAAAAAAAGAATAAATCAATTTGTCAATCTTTAACTGTTCTTGTCAAAACTATGCAGGCTATAAAAGTTCAGGTTTATAATACACGTATCCTCTTTTAGAGCTACAGAAGCTAATTAGCTTTTTTGAACTGTTATGTTCTGTTTTAATTAATAATGCATTGGAAAAAACCTGAGTTTTAACCCTATCTCTCATCTTTCCAGGTCGCCAATTCAGAGCGCACAAGGTGATTCTGGCAGCATGCAGCAAACATTTCCAAGAGCTTTTCGACTCAGCGCCGCCGAGTCATGCCGGTGCGTGCTATGTCATCCTCGAGGCCACCACGGCTGAGAACATGCAAGCGCTGCTGGAGTTCATGTACAAAGGAGAAGTACATGTCAGCCAGGATGCACTGTCGAGTTTCCTCAAGAGTGGAGAGAATTTACAGGTTTGTTTAATCATAAGATTTTATTTCAATTGAAGAATTTCTTTATACTCAGTAGAAGTAAAGCTTTTAGTAAAGGTCTCGTCCAGGGAAGTACTACCAGGTCCATATCTGCCACCAAGCAACCTTGCTGAGTTCCGGTTTGAAGGGTGTGGTGCCTGTGAAAATACAGACACATGTGGTCTGACAGCTGTATGCCTCAGGTTGATGGATGCAGCGCTGTTCGTCGTAAGGCACGTTCCTAACGAACGTGACTTACAAGGCTTTGTAGATAATGGTATTCACTTAACAGCAAGTCGTATAAAACATAAACTAATTAAGCATAATATTTTGGATAGAAACGGGATATTTACCATGATTTTTGAGTTTGATTGTTTCCCGATATTTCGGCACAGTTGCATGCGCCATGATCACGGGTCGAACTGAAGGGAACAATCAAACTCAAAAATCATGGTAAATATCCCGTTTCTATCCAAAATAATTAAGCATAAGTTTCAATTACTTGTTGCTAAAGCAATGCACATAAATTCCAGGTGAAAGGCCTGTCAATGGAAATGTCCCAAGACGCGTGGGTGAAGCAGCAGACTCAGCAGTCCGGGGACCGCCAGAACCGTATTAAGACAAGCCCTGTGTCAGGCTCGGGCAACTGCGATACCGCAGAATCCGGGACCCAACACTCAGCCACGACTTTTGCACCGATCATCCCGCC
Source organism: Electrophaes corylata (assembly GCA_947095575.1). Classification (NCBI taxonomy): domain Eukaryota; kingdom Metazoa; phylum Arthropoda; class Insecta; order Lepidoptera; family Geometridae; genus Electrophaes; species Electrophaes corylata. Next base: position 12,440,551 of record OX352700.1, on the reverse strand, counting down.
ATACAATATGCCAATGCACGGAGCCAGCATGGGGAGGTACCCACCGCCTCTGCATCTGCCGCTGCATGGCAGCCGTAGACCAGCTGCACCCAAACCGTCGCCCTCTCAGAGCCCACTTGCCAGGAATTATAGGTATGTAACACATTCTCAATTATAACTATGCCAAAGTTAAAGTTTCCCTATTTCAAAAAATATGTATAGAAGAACGTTAGTGTCCTGATTAAAGACAAAAACATGTGCACCAAGTAACGTTCTTCGAGCACTATACTTGCACTTCTCAGCAATCTTCGAATAATTGGAAAAGCTATGCACCTATTCCAGTCATTTTAGTCTTTGATCCCCAGTAATATCAGCAAGTTGTTGTGGCAATGGGCAGGCTATATAGCTCGTAGAACTAGCAACCCTTGGGAATAAAAAAGTGGCAAATATGAACAGGAAGATGAAGCGTAAGACACTCTCGTACCTGATGGACTGATACCCGAAGGGCTCAAATTCGTTCTTGCTGGAAACGTGTGGGGGAGGCTTATGTTCAGTAGTGGACTTTTACAGGCTGTTGATGATAGTTGATGATAGTTACTACATACTAGTTACTTCGATAAGAGCTCTGCAATCAGATTTTGATTACCACTTCCATACGTTAAAGTCAAGCTTTACTAATGGATCTTTAAGATCACAGTTTACTCTATGTCATGAAAATAAAAGAACTCAATATTAAAATTGCAAATTGGATCTTCCAGACAAAGTTCATCATCGTCCCACTGCGGCAGCGTTGCTGACGAGCCCGACACGCGCTCGTCTCCCGGTGCCTCGCAGCGCTACGATGACAACCCTGACACCTCGACCCAGCACCCGATCAAGAACAACGGCTACGACCGCAGTACTCCTGCCAACGATGAAATGATGGACCGCATGCCCAACGAACAAGGTGCCGAAGGTTTGTTTCCGCTCATTATATCTCATTATAAATGAATGGTGATATAGTAGATTTTTAGAGGACGATAATAGTGACGGCACGGGACAACTTCGATGAAAGGTTTGTGATGATTGCATGACTCAAGGTTTAAACATACATTTAGCCAATATAGATAAAGTTTACGGCAGAAAGTTGCAGCCAATCAGTATGTATGCACATTTATTAATATACAGGAGTTATTTGTCCTCAAAGATCAACAAAAAATATATTTTAATATACAAGAGCTTTTTATAACCTTTATAAGTATTAGAACTCTAAGCTCATACGGAGTAGACTACCACCATACAACTTCTGCAACCTAACAGATTGCACCTAGCGTTGCAGTTTAACATTGCCTCAGGTTGATGGAGCAAAGCATCCTATCCTATCCAGGGCACGTCCCTAACGAGTGTGACCTACGAGGCAATGCTTTATAGGCCATGGTTGTTTTATTTGCAAGTTGTATAAAACAAAAAAAAAACATACTATATTTCAATATATTTTTTGGTTATCAACATGTTATTTGTTGAATAATATTTGCATTTTCTTATTAAAAACTGTTTCATGACCGAATCGAACGACTATTTTCAGACTTGCGAGTTAAAAATGAGAACGATTTCCATACTACTGGGTACAACAACTCTCCGCCGCCTGCGACTTCGATGCCTGCTACTAACTATCACGAGAAGCCAATTCAGACCTCACCGGTGCCAGCGAAGCCTGGCCCCGAGTTTTTTCCGACTAAGATAATCACGAGCAAATCTGGAGGAATCGCCACAGCTGACGGTGAGTTGGATATTTCATTTGAATGCTAGCTCACTTATAAGTAAAGTAATATTTTATTGCGTTAATGTACTATGAAACTTAAACTAGAAGCAACGGCTTATCCTTTTCGAATTATAATAATTTATACCAATTATAGGATTTTTTGTCCTGATTGACTGGCACAGACAACGCACAGTCTAAACCATTATAGTAACCATTTAACACCTTGTTCCTCAGTCATCCTTTTTCGTACAGCCGGCGTTCATCGATTTATTAGACGTTGTCACGTTAAAAAAAATGATTGAGATATTAATTTTGCCTTATGTAATATTTCAGGTAAGAAATTAAAATGTCCGTATTGCGAGCGACTGTACGGGTACGAGACGAACCTGCGCGCCCACATCCGACAGCGGCACCAGGGCATCCGCGTGCCGTGCCCGCACTGCTCGCGCACCTTCACGCGCAACAACACCGTGCGTCGCCACATCGCGCGCGAACATCGCCACCAGGTCACCCCGCACATAACGCAAGGCCCGCTCCCCAACCACACGCAGTAAACCCTCCTCTACCTTCACTTTTACTTATCCTTATCCTCAACCAAATTACCTCTGCTCGTGACTCGGCCGGCTCGTCTTATCTACCTCTACTCTATTTTTTTAAATTTCGAATTTATAATTGGTGTCAATTGATCGATCCGCGTTCGATCCATCAAAATTCTCGAGTCGGTCTGAGCCGAGCCGCGTTGTGTGTTAGCTGCGAAAAATGTTACCTCGTTGAAGCATATTGTTTATGTAACAGTATCTACCTCAGTAAATTGATCTTAAGATTTTTAAGGTTTTTAATGTGCGATTATTGTTACTTAATTTAATTGGGGTGTGACTTTGAATGGTGTTGCTCAGTACAAGTCGTTTGGTACCGTGTTTCAAAAATATTGTACCTATTGCACCGCATTAAATATACCTTAATTATTTGCAGATATTTTATATCCACTGTGAATTGAAAGTTACCTTTTGTTTTGGGCTCTCGGCTGAGTGTGGCGTAGCTTGTATCGGAATACCTAAACTAGGGAATCTTAAAGCTAATGTTGAGACTGACGGTCATAGGCTAGTGTATGTAAATATTAGAAGAATGTTATAATTCGCCTTGGCCTAGGTTGAAACATTCAGTTCAACACACTGTGGCAAAACATACCTACCTCTGTTTTTTTTAATTATAATTTAAGCATTACTCTTACACATATTAATGACAATAGACTAAAATACAATTTTAAGTTACTAAACATATCTGTGATACAATAGCAAACTGGCTTTATTTTTAACTTTCTCATTTTGCCACATTGTCGTGTTAGGATAAAATGCGGAAATGTACGACAGTAGAATCAGCTATCTTAATATACCAGATAATATCGGATGGTTTTGAGTTTTGTACAAAGTACATTTTGCCCTAGATACATAATTAGTTAGGTAAAATCGAGTTGAAGTTTGTACAATTAGCAGGTCTCTTGAAAACGATAAACGATGTTTCGTATCGTCGTTTCAGTTACAGTGCGCAGAGTATGTCAGGCGAGAACTTTATTCTGGAATGGGTTACGAAGGCCCCGCATTTTAATTCGGATCAACAGTAGAAAATTTCGTTTATCGTTTTCAAAAGTAAACCTTCTGGTGCAATGCATGAATGTGTTATCCATTTCTGTCGTTCGTAACAGGCTTGCCTGAACGGATGTTACTATTGAGACCAAATATTATATGTTTCAGGAGTGGTATCGATTTTAACATTCCGTTTTAATGTTGTTTTCTTAGTGCATTTAGACGAAGGCCACTTATTACTTCTATATTCCTAGTCATTTCAAGTGCAACCAGTTGAGATTTTTTAAGAAAAGTAATTATTTAAATGCTATTTGTAGGGACGTTTGCCGGTGCCTTTGTATTATATTTCGTTGGGTAGGCATTGGCACGTCCGCGCGATGTGTAGGTACACTCAGCTGCAATATAATATTGTCATATTAACAGCAGATGGTACAGTGCCAAATAACCTCAATTGTAAGTCCGCATTTGTATTATTTATTTTTTGTTAGGTATGAATGTAGTTACTGCGTGTTTTATTCCTGTTATTTAGGAATAAGATGCATTCATATTTATTATTATACTAACGTGTTAGGTTTCAGCTATTGAATAATAAATATCTATGAAGAATTAGTTCAAGGCTCAGTGACATAACTTTATAAATATTAAAATGTATGTTTTGGTACCATTTGAAAGACAACGTTTTAGTTATCTTAAAGTGGTTGAATCTTTTATATAAAAATAAACTCAAATAATTATAATTTTGATATTTTGATTCACGTAATCACATACTATATCTAACCATAGCTATTTAACAACTAATTATTTTTTAATATTATGATAAAATATAAAATAATATAAAAGTAACATGCTATTTTTACGCCATTTTGAAATGAATAACATTCATTTAGTTATTTCTTATAAAATTACGTGAATCAAAATTTTAAATATTACAATAGACCAAATAGAAGCTAGAAACTTTGAATTTATCAGAATTATTTACTAAGATTCAAAAAGACAGGCTATAACTTGTATTTTTATACCTTACCTATTTAAAAGTAATATTTTTAATCTTGTATAGTCCAAAAATTTTGAATATTTTGGAGTAAATCTTTATTGATTTCTGAAAAACCCTTCAAAGGTCATGAAACGGTAGTACAAAGTTGCAAGAGTTACAGGCTTGGTTTGTTTATTAGTTTTTTGTTGTATTGAATGATATGAGGATTACTTTCAATCGTTTAGTTCTATAAAACTTAACTGGAAGCATTTTGTCAGCGTTGAAGTTTCTGCAAAATTAAGTGGACTTGGAAAGGTGGCTGTCAGTAAATCCAAAGCAAGTCGAAGAGTGTGTTTTTAGATTTTCGAATATTGATTTAATATCTAAAGGACACTTTCAAAATAATCTGCTCTAGTATCGCCAGAGCAGTAAAACTTTTTTTTTTTTTTTCGAATGGTCAAAAGACCACGTTTGAAAACGTATAGATATTAATTTAATACTATGATTTATTATTGGCATTATTTTGGTAAGTATAATTTGTAGGAAACTAATGTTTCTCTACTTCAGTTTCATAAATGTTAACTGCATTATGTTTACGGAATTGTTCTATTTTTTGTCTCTCCTTTTATTTCTTATGAATTCAAAATTCATAGTTGTGATTTCTTTTGACATGAAATGTTTAATTTGTGATACGTAATTGAGAAATTGCATTAATGCGTCACGTTTTTACTAGCTTTTTATTCAATTTATTCTTTTTTAGGATTGAGGGGATTTGTGTGTATGAATAAGTTTGATAAAGCGATGTAAGAGTCAGCTTAGTTACGAAATCAATTGGATTTGCTTCTTTCTAAATGACAATGTACAAATAATAGACCACAGGTATCAAACCTTTTCAATCATAATTTCATTTGCAACCTTGTGTAATGCTTTTAGTGAATGATTTTACTGAATGTCAGCATAGGTATGTGATTGGATGTCTAACTTAAGTTTTTGCAATGTTAAAGCTTATTAGTGGACAAAACTACTAGTTGTCCCTAATAGTTATAATGTTAATTGATGTGATAGGTGAGTTCTCAATTTAGTCGGTGTATTGCAATCCCTTTTTGAACTAAGGCCGATCTTCTTGATACATCTTTTTAACAGTACAGAGTGAAAGTTTACTACATTTTGACTTATACGCTCTGTTTCACCTTGCATCAAGTGATCTTGAAAAAAACACATAACTGTTTTATTTGAAAACATTAAAACAGTTAGGCTTATTAATAAAACATTTAATATTGTCCGATAAGGGTACATCAGGAAAAATAATGTTAAATTAGTTTTAAAAACAAATAGTTTTACTTGTATATATATCGCGATATGTCGTGATGGTAAAGCCAAAGATAATTACGGGTACGGTGACCCTCTGCCGTCACATAGGCTTTGCGGAGATTTTATATTATTTGTTTTGTTATTTTGTTTTCTTATGTTCCTAAGAAAAATGGTACGAGTAATAGAGAAACAGATGTTGTGTGTGACCAAGTAAACCAAAATATCAAAACTCCGCATAGCCTTCTTAGCATAAGTATATTCTACCTCGAGGATCATAAAATTAGACTATAAGTTAAGCTTTTTAGTAGATTTTTATATGAAGAAATATAAAACTTAAGCGTATAAGCGTAATGCAAATTTAAAAAAAAATTAAGTACAAAAATGCTACCTCAGGATTCAAGTTTAGTCCAAAAACGGAATAGCGTTTGAAATTACTATAACAATGGGTAATACAAAGTTAACATTAATAAATTACAACAAAAACTATGGAACTAACAGAATTTTATCAATGTTTTATCTGTTTGAAGGACATAGTAGCACGTTATTTTGAATCTCTGCAAGGTAGTTTGTGCTATCAACTCAATGCATGCTCAATAGAGATACATCGACAACTTTGAAACTCTATGGGCTCAGAAGAAATGGGTTGACGGTTAAAACTTTAGTCTGTAAGTTGTTATTAGACTAGTATACTAATCTCACTGGTGTACCCTACAACTTAACTCTATCGGGAGGTCGGTCTCGAGTACGTAATCTAATTGTACCTTTCTTCACTCTCCGGAGTATAAATATTTTTTTATAATAATTTTATTATTATTCCCTTTCCCCAGTTACTTTTTGTGTTGCATAGATGTTACTATGTTTTAAGGAGATGAAAAGAAAAATTGAAATATTGTTTGTTAGGTTTCTGCAAATTAAAAAATTGTAACAAAATTATTTTTTTGGTTCTTTTATTTTTTGTTTCCTTTTTTTTCCTTATTTGATGTATTCGACAAGTTACACCCGTCCATCGTGTTACTGTATTAAACTTAAGTACATTATTTAAGGAATTGACATTTAGGTACCTAATTATTCGTACAGTATAGTTGCACTTATTTGGTCAGAACATACTTTAGTACCTACTTACTTAATATTGAGTGTTTGATATTTTAAGAATGCACATAAAAGCTGATCGCGGGATGACCCCGAGATCTCTACGAATTTGATGGAAAATAGTTTTTCGCGTTAATATTAAACCTTAAGATTTAAAAATATGCTCACTCTTTCACTAGATTAAATCACGGAGTACTTTGAACGGAATGATATTAGTTGGCAAGATCTAAAAGGGCTGGAAAGGCAACGGGTTTGGTCGATCATTCATTTAAAAATTAAATTGTTACACTATCTTTAGCAATTCGATGTTTTTATGTTAGAATGTAATTTTATTTATTGTACGTACATTGTACATGCCTGTAGATATCACATTTTATGGTATTATGCTACCAACGTATTTAATCTTTCATCTCGTTGTTTTCCATGAAGTTAGTCTCGGTGTGACAAAGTTTCTTGGTGTCATCTTTGTGTATGTGTAGTTAAAAACGCAATAAGTAACACAACGAGCATTCGTAACAAGAACTAAAGTACAAATTTTCTGAAGTCTTAATCTTTATTATCAGTACAAATTAATTAAATGAAAAAAGTAAATAATAAAGTATTGGTTTACGTGAGTGTTGCCAAATTGTATTTTTTCGGCGTTGGTAATAATTTAGTGTAGGTTTATTCGTGTGAAATAAGTACAAAGTTTGGAATATTCTGATTATTATGTACAACAGCCCGCGTTTGGTTGGTGGGAGAATGGGGCGAATGTTTTTTTTTATTATGAAACGAGGGTAAATATTAGCAAACATCTTTGTAGGTGGTCGAAATGTAACGGCGAGAGGTTATTGGAATGTAACATAAACCTGGACGGTTGTAAAACTAAGTAAGTAGGGTTTTGTACGTAGGGAGATAATGCTTAGAAAAATGGTCGGTTTGGTGGTCTGTCTGTAAAGGAAAAGTGATTGTCTGTGATTTTTTTAAGCGACTTTTATATATATAATGGAAAAATATAATATAATTCTTTAACAGTAAGAATAGCACTATTTGTGATTTTACATTAGAACTTTTTGTTTGACTCATTTTTTGTACTAATATAAAGTAGCAAGTGGTGTAGAAGGTTTTGATGCGGGTTGAATGTACATAACACTTAAGTGTATTATTATTTTGGCATCCGGAACCGCCTTCGTAGTCAAAGTTACTTATAAACCAAAACTTTCACATCTTCTTTATTTTTTATATGTTACCACTGTCCCAGAAAGCTTAAACAATTTGCTTACCACTGTTATTTGCCAACCTACGAGGGATGATGTCTATTGACACTAGAGAATGACACAATGGTTAGACCACACTGCTTATTTTAAAAGGTCACGTGCACCCCAAAACCGCCTACAATGGCTTTATACGAATTTAGAAAGATTTGGAGTGCACGCGATATGACGGTATTTAGCTGAATTAATTTGTGCGTCAATGTAGCGGTCTCCACCGTGTCTTTTAGCGAATTTTTTAGTGTGGTAACTCGGCGTATTTCGTTAGTTATGTGTAAACGTAGTAGAAAACTGTTGTGTTTGCTTTGGGAAGCTTGAAATCACTGAGGATTCTGCCGTATTGTAAAATTTAAGAGACAAGTTATAAACTTCTTTTTTAGTATGTACTTATCTATATATCCTCTGAATCCGTGTAAATAGTATATGTCTATTATACTTCTTCAGTGTAAATAATGTGTGTTATGAGATACTTACATTATTATGAAAAAGTGAATATCTAAGGTAATTTCCTCAGTGGTAATTTTAAGTTTCTTTAGGTGAGTAGGGATTTTTATTTGGACATTTTATGTGAATAGTAAATATAGCCTTTCTTGTTAAAAACTATCAATAGATCTAATTAAATAATAAACCTATGTGTGAAATATGATAATAATCTATAGTACAAAATGAGCAACCTATCTGATTGTGTACCTGAATGTCTGTACAAATTATTATTAAGTAAAAATATACCTTTAAAATGTCCAAACAAAAATCAAAATATTTACGGAATTGTGTTTTATCGCAGGAAAAGTGAGTAATATTTTGAGAATATTTGTAAGCATGTGTCACTCATTCAAATAAGTTTACTGCGATAAGAAACAGTAAAGTAAACATTTAGTTTTAATACAGGTATTTGTAATTAATTATCTGTTTGTGCACTAATTATAAAATGCGTATTAGTAAAATAATTACATACCTACAGTATCTATCTCACAACACATTCTACGTACATACAATCTGACTAGGTCTAGATATTATATAAAATTTGTTCCACTGTGGGATTCTTAATAAAAAAATGTTGCTAAAATAATAATCTTGTTTTATTTTAGTTTTAGCTACCTTGACTCTCTGGATATCTCTTTACACGAATCATCGTAAGGTCAAGCATTTAATTTTTTAGTAGGTAGGTACTTACTTAAATAATGATTGAGAAAAATACGCTTTATTGATATAGTAAGACATAACTAAGGTGAGTACAGTAGGCCTACCACATAAAAGTAAGAACAGATATGTTCTTAGAAAAGATGTGAAGCAAATGATTATACAGTAACATAGGTACCGGAGTTGAAACGCCTTATATTTTAATAAATGCAATGTGCATTCAGAGTACCTACTAGCCAAACATTGCAGGATGCGGTAATTCAAGACAATAAGGTTTTCGATTTTTTTGAAAAAATAGCCTTCCTTTTGGTAGAAAAAATGTCAGGAAAATGAGTAACTGTCTAGTTATATAGGTATGTACCAGTATTGAAACGCCTTACACTTATACTATTGCAATGTGCGTTTCGGGCAGTGTCCAGGTATTGCAGCGAGCAGCAACAAAGGCATCATCATCATCTTCCTGCCCTTATCCCACACTAAGTGGGGTCGGCACAACAGGTTTTTTCCTTCCACTCTCTTCTATCAGCCGTCATCTCAGTGTTCACTCCTTTCTTACTCATATCATCTTTTACGCAATCCATCCATCTTTTCTTTGGTCTTCCTCTGCTTTTATAACCTTTCACATCCATATCTAACACTCTTCTCGTTATATGGCTTTCTTTCCTCCGCATGACATGCCCATACCACGCTAACCTATTACTCCTCAACTTATCCGTCACAGGCGCTACTTTCAAACTTCCTCTAATATACTCATTTCTTATTTTATCCATCCTTGTCACTCCACACATCCATCGCAACATTCGCATTTCTGCTGCATGCACTCTTCTCTCATCCGTCCCTTTCGTGGCCCAACACTCAGATCCATACAGTACGACAGGTCTTATGATGGTCTTGTACACTTTCCCCTTAAGTTTAAGGGGCATACGTGGATCGCAAGTTGTTCCAAAAAACAAAGGCAATGACTTAATAATTTTTCTAAATTTACGCTTTAATTAATTTAAATTTCGCTCAAAGATTGCAATTATAATAATTAGTTATTACTTTTCTGTGGCTATATGGTAGTTTTAAAAAAAATTAAGGGTATACTGGTGTACCTATACCGGGTGTAATATAAAACTACTTCCGAAAATTGAAACTGCATAATACTTAGACCATGATTCTGATTAAAAAATGAATTAAAAACGCGAAAAAATCGACTCTTTTCGAACTTTTTTTCCGTGTCTTCGGCATGAACCATTCTGTAATATTTAGGCACTTCATTTTTTTTTTTTTCATATTCCCACACGGTGAACCGACAGAAATATCGCCAGCAGTTGATGAATGGAAGATGCAAGGGGCTCACAACCATTCATAATGGAAATGTATGAGGAAGCCCTATTACTGTGTACTTTTCGGACTGATGATGATGATGAATGATAATTAAAATATTTATAATAATGCTAGATTAAATGTTTACCAATATTTATTTGTTATCGATCTTCACTGTTCAGATTAAGACGCAGATTCCGACTTCATTATCCATTGTGTGTAAATGTGAAGGATTTATTTGTACTAAGTGGTCCACTAAACATGAGGTGCTTGCTACGCAAGTGACATTTTCCTGTCCAACAAGCTGTTTGATTACGTTTCTTGCGACTGATTTGCAGCCGCGACGCGATCAGTGAAATAAAACACGAAAAGAAAGTATATTTTTTTATTTGGGTTGAGTAGAAGAAAAACAATCGACTCCGACGGCAAAGTGTGTGAAGAACACAAATATTTTTTCTGTGTCTGGGTGTTATTTTTTATTCGTTCTACATAACAAGTTTTGCTTAGTGTGAGTCTAGATGGCGTTGTGTTAAATATAACAAAAATACTGGAATAGATATTAGAATAAATCAAAAAATCAAAGAACCAATCTAATATTCCGTGGGGCCGAGCTCGACTAACGGTTGTAATGACGTATGGATATTCTACGAACCAATCAATATGTTTTTCTACATGACAATAATGCTATTTAATTTTGAAAATATCAATTCACTGCTCTGGAGTATTTTTTTACCTTTGTTTTCGTTGTGACCTGGCCTGGGCGTGTAGGGCATTAGTATGAAAAATGTATAAAAGCCAAAAGTAAGACCCACGTTTTTTAACTGATCAGTTAGCTGCTGTTTTCAGACTACTGGTGATTACTGTCGCGACACCATATTTTTAGGTAATAGCTCTGTGGGCCAAAACATTTAACTTTTTTTATACAACTTGCTGAATTCGCAGACTCAACTTGATGTTGTGTGGTAACTTCAATATTGCCTTGCAGGTCACACATACATAAAGAACGTACCTTACAATACCCTGCCCTGCAAACATCAACCTAAGGCATACATAATAATAAATAATATAATAATAAAACTCATTTATTTCCTTTTACAAAGTTGGTACCTAGATAGGTATGATGTGAATACAGAGTGAAGGAATTATCGGACAAAAGAAACAACATACAACGTACCCACTTTGCAAGGGACTGGAGCTTGAAAGGGGTTTGTTAAAACCTGTAATACAAGTCTCCAGGTCCTCCCACCATGGACATTGGATCCTATTTATTTTGACCTTTACCTTACCTTTATACATAAGGCCTCATGTGGGCTATTTCGCCGAGAACCACAACCTTATAACCGAAACACAATAATGCTTACTTGGCGGTAGAAATAGGCATAGTGGTAGTATTTGAACAAGCCTAAAAAAACCGTTTACAAAGAATTCTACTACTTAAATTATGAAGATCAATACGGATATTATAACGTGATTCAATTTATCCCTGGCTTTTAACAGAAATCAGAAATAATAGGTATCTATATCTACCTGAGCTTATGGTGTGATGCAAGCCAATAAATCTTTCCTTACAAGTTGAATCTAAGAGAGAAAATACTAAGGGTACTGCCAAATGAGCGTACCGCTACCTGATTGCTTAAATTAACCTTTATAAACCTTTCTTACGAGCCCTGAAGTATGAGCACCAGTGACCTGGTAGGAAAGAATTCGCCTTTTGATCCTAAAGTCGTGGGTTTGAATTACGTGCGTGAACAAATTATGTGCGCAATGTCAGTGATCTCAAACGGAAAAAAATCGTGAGGAAACCCGGGGTTTAGTTAGCTCTGCATGTATTGCCCAAGTCATTTCTGTTTTTTTTTTTTTATACAACAAAGTTGACAAACAAGCTTACGGGCCACCTTATGGAAAGCAGTTACCGTAGCCTATGGACGCCTGCAACACCAGAGGAATCACAAGCGCGTTGCCGACCCTTTAAAAAATTTTAAAACGCCCTTTTTGAAGAACCCCATACTATAGTCCTTAGGGAAAACCTCAGCAGGAAGATCATTCCACAGCCTGAGTGTTATGAATGAAGCCAACCAACTAAGTGGTAGATGCTGGGCAGGCCTATTCCATCTAAACTCTTCTTGCTTTATTTACCGGTTGTTGGCTGTTGGCATGTTCACTGCTGAGAGAAATATTGCAGAGATTTGGCGGTCGGTGATATGAAAAATAGAGTAATATAAAATGTATAAATAGGAAAACTCAATAATAAATTATATCTATACTTATAAGAGGAAAATTATTGTTTGTTTGTTTGTATTGAATAGGCTCTAAGAGTACTGGACCGATTTAAAAAATTCTTTCAGCATTGGGAAGCTACACTATCCCCGGGTGACATAGGCTATATTATATTTTCACAAAAATTAGGGATCCTTACTAAAACTTGTGCAAAGCCGAGCCGCTAGTTCTTTATAATTAAATTTATGACAAAAGCCTGTATGGTTTATCATTCCTCTCTGGCTTACTCCAAGGATGTTCAACAACTTGCTCTTGATTATAATAACGCGGAACACAGAGAAATGTACCATTGCTGCTGTATATGAAAATTTCCGGTTTGTAAAGTTCAAATAACCCACTTTTTCTTTGAGTTTTGTTCTTTGTTTGACCTGTTATTGAGTACATAGCGTATACAAATACCCGGTTCTAATAATTACCGGTCAATATTACTAATAATCGTTGTTTGTAAAATGACTCCTATTCTCTCTCTCTCTCTCTCTCCCAAGATGCGCCACTGCTTCTTTTGTTGCTCAAGTCTCATAATTTTTTTGTGCTGAGACCAAATTTGATTGTCAAAATGAGTCGGTCTGAAATATCAGTTTCAAAAAATACCATTTGAAGATTGATGCGAAACTTGAATTTGACGATGTTTTGTTGTGAGAATTACTGCAATCCCATGTTACCATTTCTTCGCTTTGTAATCATCATCGTCAATAGCCTGTACAAGTCTACTGCTGAACATTGACCCATACGTTTCCAAGAAGAAAAGAAGAATTATTTTGAACCCTGTCTATCCATTGACTTGTATTTTGAAAATTCCTTAGTCATTTCAAAGCACCAACACAAACCTACTTTGAAAATTTTAACTCTAAGACCAACCATTTGGGCTGTGCATTGCCTATAAGGATTCTAAGAATTGTTATAGATATTTTGAAAACTGAGTAGGTACTTTAAAAAGTATTATGCGGAAATTGTAGATAGATTGCTAGTAGATACATATCTATCATCTATCAATAGAACAGTGCAAGTTGTGACACCTCTAAGTTTTTTTGGCGGAACTTAAACATGTTATCATAAATCGTTTTACTTGGGTAATCAAATTCATTACACTTTTTGTGTGTATGTTCAATAAATTATGTTTATAGCTCCTTGCTGGTTGAACTAATGATATTGTACGGCTTCACTTGTTCCTTTCTTTTCACTTGCGTAAAAATGTCCAGAAATATTTATTTATTTATCTATACCAATTATAAGAACCTTGGTCTTAGCTGACTGACTGACTGATGTATAGACTACGCATTAAACCACTGGTCGTAGAAACTTGAAATTATAAGGTATACCATAGTCTCAGTGTGTAAAAGTTATACTATTCTTAGTATAACTTTACTAAGAATTAGTTCTTTAGTTAGTTTAGTTTTAGTGTATAAATAAAACAAATAAAACAGATTTATTACCAACAGTTTATGGGTAGGTGTTCTTTTGTAGAATACTCAAAATTCTACCCCTAAAAGGGTAGGTACAGTAGACTTGAAGTTCGTTTGACAATAGCTTGACGCGGACAAAGTTTCACGCTTTTTCACTAGTTTTATCAAAACCCAGCAGTTCTGCAGTAGCTGATGATGAGTTGAACCCTGGAGTTCACTTTTTACCTGCCATAATTCCAGATACCTTCATTTTTTTATTTTATTCTTGAGAATTTCACTACACTTCTACGCATCAAGACTAATATACCTTGAAAATTTCAAATCTCTACAACCAGTGGTCTGACGTATGGTCTGTGTTGTCTATACATCAGTCAGCCAGTCAGTCAGGACAAAGATTATTATAATAGGTATGTAATAAATGTAGGTGATATGTTGCACTCACTGCGGTCTATTTCAAGTTCGACTAGTGACCGCTGTAGTACACAGGACTAAGTATATAAGCATCTGTATGTGACGATGGAGTATTCATTCAACCGTTGAATTTATTCCAACAACAATGGCCGCTAAGGTAGATCTTTTCTTTAAAACTTCCAAAACATAATTAAGTGATTTTTATCTTAAAAACCATTTTCTCTTTATTTTTCTTTAAATTATTACTGTGATTTCACAGCTCGGTTGTGGGTTCAATCCTAACCGGGAACAACCAATTGTGTGATGAACATAGATGTTAGTTAAATTATTTTTTAATTATTGTGTATTTATAAAAAACTATATATTCTATCAGTTATCTGGTTTCTGTACAAGCTTTGCTTAGTTAAGGGCTACAAACACTTCTACCATCTATAATTTAGTCAGTCGGTCAGGTCAAAGATTCTTATGAGTGGTATAATTATAAATAGATTTAAAAACAGATTATACCACTGCTGGGTTCTTTAAAAGTTCACAATTATGGGCCCCAAAAAATGTTATGACTAGGCTAGGTTAGGCATTCATTGTTCCCTGCAAAAAGGCCCCAAGCTTGAATTCTAATGTTGATAAATTTGCACACGAGATAGGGTCTACGTGACTAGAAGTCCAATCTGAGACCCAAGTCTTTGGAACCGTATTGGTTCCAAGGTCATCTGTTAATATTCATATCATCTGCGGGACATTCCATCTTTTATGCACCAACTTACCTAGTTAAAAAGAGAATTATGTTATAAATATGTTTGAGTGAACCTTCCAACCAATATCAAATAATCAGATATCAATCTCAACTTTTGACACCCTGTTCAAGATTGCTCTCTAACTATTATTACGTCAGCGAAGTATTTCTATTATAAAAAAAGTAGTGCAAATAAGTTATTTTATTATTTTAAACCATACCTTAAATTTTTTCTTTTTTATATGAAACATAAAATGACTCTGTAAATTTTAACTGTAGGTACAAACCATACGAATACTACTAATAAATACTATATTACTTACTACAGTAGCACTTACTATACTCTATCACACTGCGTCTGTGATAGAGTTCACATTACCGACCACAGGCCAAAAGGCAAGAAACATTACCTTCAACATACTATAACCACTATTCTTTTCCAGTTCGTCGTAGTTCTCGCGTTGGTGGCCGCTGGGCAATGCTCAGTCGTGCCAGTAGCAAAAGTAGACACGGACTACACCAGCTTCGCGTACAACGTCGCAGACCCCAACACTGGCGACTACAAGAGCCAAGTTGAGACACGCGTCGGTGGTACTGTCTCCGGACAGTACTCCCTACTGGACTCTGACGGCACGAAGAGGACTGTCGACTACGCTGCTGATGATGTGAATGGATTCAACGCTGTTGTGCGTAAAGACCCTGTAGCCGTCCACGCTTCGGTTGTCGCCGCTGCCCCTGCAGTCTACTCAGCCCCGGCTTACTCTGCCCCTGTCGTCGCTCGCTCTTACGCTGCCCCTGTCTACGGTGCCTACCCCTACTCTGCTGGGTACGGTGCCTTCCCATACTCTGCTGGTTATGTCGCCGGCTCACCCCTAGCTTACGGTGCTCGTGTTGCTCCTCTCTCTTACTGGTAAACTATGTAATAATAACAACCCATCCACATCGTTTCTGTAAATATTAGATAGGAATGCAAGTTAATAAATATAAATTGTGAAACTACCGAAAACATTTTTTTACAACTAAATTCGAAATATATAACTATCTTTAAAGATTCTGTAAGGATGCTGAGATAATCCTGAGTTGGTGCTACTTGAATGGTCATAAGTCATCTGAAAGAATACCTACCGTGCCTGGATTAAAGTCGTGAGGCAACTTCTTGTTTTAACCAAATGCAAAGTATAAATATATAAATCGTATTTTCAAAAATGTGTATCAAGCGGAATTCGAACTTTTTTCTTGATAATTTTTTATGTTTATTGAAGTAATTTTATTTACCTAGCTATAAATAAAAACTAATCAAAGTACATTCATACCGCTCACAACACAATAAAATATTATGAGCAACATAAGTAGTAGAGTTCTTTGTGAAGGGCTGGTCTGAAGAAGTACTACGGCTACTAAGTACTAAGCTTATTTCTGCCACCATGTGATTGTACTTCCATTTGAAAGGTATGGATGCCGGTGAAAATACATGCACATGAGGCTTCACACCTCTACGCCTCAAGTTCATGGACACAGGGCAGTGCATCGTAACGTAAGCCACGTTTTTATCGTGTGTGACCCGTGAGACGTGTGGACGTGACCCCGCTTTCTGATCCTAAGGTCGTGTGTTCGAATCCGGTCGTGAACCAATAGATTTTTCTGTTTGAAAAATGTATGTGCGCAATGCCAATGCTCTCAAACAGCGAAGGAAAACATGGTGAGGAAACCAGTTTTTATTCTAGCAGCGGCGATGAGCTTGCAACCGGGTACGTATGGAATACCAGCTGCGCAAAATGTGGGTTTGTACCAAATATAATATTAGAAAAATAACAATTTACATTTTAATACAAATTAAATTACAAATAAGGTTTCTTTGTGGAAACATCCATGCGTGTAAATTTAATGATGAAATTTTCTTTTTACATTGCAATCAAAATTTGTTTTAATTAATATGCTTAAAATCATTCACGCCAATTATTATTCGCCTAATAGTAGGTCTACTTATTAGTACAGACACTTAAATAAAAATGTTTCAGTTGTAAGTTAGATTTTTTTTATTTATTATTTATTTATTACTCTTGGGGGTTAAAACTCAAGGTCCTTGGGGTACTGAAGCTCGATTTATAACCATCTGGGCGTTTAGCCGAAGTGACACGTGACCGTTTATTCCGGTAGGAATCGAACCTATAACCTACAGCGCAGAAAACAGCGCTTACTGAGGCCTGTCATAAAAAACCGGCTAAGTGCGAGTTCGACTCACGCACGAAAGAGCAGCGGAGTCTTAGTAATAAGGTCCCGTTTTACCCATTGGGCACGGAACCCTAAAAAATAGCAATAAAGCCGTCATCAACGGTTCCTTGCCACAAATCCGAACCGTCAAACTATTGATGAGAAATAAATCAATTGGCATAGAAGATTGGGATAAATGAGAAGCTGTGCTCGCTTTTTCTGCTAGTAAATAGCACTGCTACTGATGCAACGAGAAACCTTTTTTATGTGAGTTGTTACTGGAACAAGCAAATGGCCCACCTGATGTTAATTGGTTACCATTACCTATAACAGAGCATGGCCTCACAGGTCACGCTCATTATAAACGTGCCCTTACGATGCATTACTCTGCGTCCATCAACCTGAGGCATACGCGTCGTGTGCCTGTAATTTTGCCGGCACCCACACAAATCAAGCAAATTTTACAGAAGTAGACAGTTGGTAGAATACTCATATTATACCCCTTTTTGTAAATACATACTTAGAATACCTACACCTAGACACCGAAAAAACATTCTAGCTCATCACACAAATATTTGTTCTTGGTGTGGATCAAACTCACGACTTACCGCAGAAGGCAGAGCTACTGTACTACCTCTGTAGTCAATGCTTACATGCATAAGTCAATAACATTTTGGATTTTTCTAACTAGCATAGAAAAGCTAGCAATGCAATTTTGTCTTTAAATACCCTTTTTTAGTACTTTTTTTAATAAGAAGGTTTTCACTAAGCGGGCTATGTCAGTCGAATACATACCAATAATGAACAAACTTGATGGGGATTCGTTTTCTGTCATCTTTGGAAGCAACATTGTATTTTCATTTTAATTGTTTTTCTAGTGTTATTTTAAGTTCTGATGGGTAATTTTGGTGGTATTTTAACCATCATTACTCGAGGTCTTAGCACAAGTGTAAACAATTGAAATGAAAGTGTGTTATGAGGCATCCTGATTTGAACGAAAATGTTTCCCTTTGGTTTTGAAGAAAAACGCCATCTTTTTCTTCAAAACCGATGCGGCTGACTTTACTTTTTTTACCGACTCGACTTGACTGAATTTATTCAACCCACTTGACATTGTCAAAATTATCCACAAGACGGACAGATGCCACAAAAAAAAAAAAGAAAACTTGATAACTCCGTGGCAACTATACAGAAGGTGAAGGGGTCAGCCTAGAAAGCGTTATAGGGCCGATCTCGATGTTTTTGTGAAAGAAGGGTAGGGAAAAGCAAAGGACCGAGAGATTTGTGGAGACCTTTGCCCAGTAGTGGAATGAAGTAAATTAATACAAAAAACAGGATTCCTGACTTATAAAGCAGACAATACTATACTTTTTTGGAATTGCTCGTCAGTATGGCTTGTTCTTATAAAAGGTACTTTATTTACCTATGTATTTATGTGTAAGCATTATACTACCACAGTACCTGTTATATAAAAAATATTTAGCACTATGTATAATGTAGAAAACTCAATAGGTAACCGCGACTTTGCTCGTGTGATCATAAAGCCGGTTATGTATTAAGTAGGTAACTAATAAACATTTTCTTTTTATTGATCATTATATAGTCCATGGGTAATATTTTGTTTAATATAGGGAAACGTTTAATACAAAAAAGTGTTATGGAAAATTCGTTTTATTTCAATTCAAACAATGTATGTACAACTATTGTCAATATTTACATTTCAATTCAGAACACATCATGGCTTAAGATGCTTTGAGGCAAGGTTTTACCAGTATGATAGGGGGGCGGAGTAAGACAAGGGAGAGCTGTAAGCTACGCGGCCGTATACATTAGGAGCGTACACGCCGGAGTATACTTTAGGGGCAACACCGTATACACCAGAGTACACGCTTGGAGCTCCGTACACACCAGAGTACACGGTAGGAGCGTACGAACGGGCGGCAACGACGGGAGCGGACGCAGCGTACACGCTAGGAGAAGCGTACACACCAGCAGAGTAAACGGCGGGAGCGTACGAGTGAGCGGCAACCACGGGAGCAGCTGCGGCGTATACGGGAGAAGACACAACAGTCTTTGCGACAACGGGAGCAGACACAACAGTCTTAGCGACAACCGGGGCAGCAATTGCAGCAACAGCTACAGGGTCTTTGCGTACAACAGCGTTGAATCCGTTCACATCATCAGCAGTGTAGTCGACAGTCCTCTTTGTGCCGTCAGAGTCCAGTAGAGAGTATTGTCCAGCGACGGTGCCGCCAACGCGTGTCTCAACCTGGCTCTTGTAGTCGCCGGTGTTGGGGTCTGCGACGTCGTACGCGAAACTGGTGTAGTCCGTGTCTACTTTTGCTACTGGCACAACTGAGCACTGCCCAGCGGCCACCAACGCGAGAACTACGACGAACTGGAAAGAAAAATATCAATTATTTCTTTGTTTAGAAACCAAGAATTTCAGTCTTCCGACTTTAGAGAGCTAAGTATTTTGGAACCCACGTTTTACTACATGGATTATTAAAAATTTTGAAATAGGTTTTATTTATTTGGCCCAAAGAAAAACATCATTGGTCGTAATCGTTCTTCACTGAACATAAACATTCGTCAGTATTTTCTTAAAAAATCAAATGTTAAGATTAAATAAAGTTTTTGTTTTATATTATAATTCAAACCACATAATCTTTGAATGAAGACTGTATTTGTTGTTTGAAAATCATGCATATTTACACTTTTTATTTTAGATTTCTTAACTTATCTCTTAAGTTCTAGCATTAAAGATGAACTTGCAAAGCCTAGACAACACCTGAGTCGTCCTCAAAAGATCTTACCAAAAGCACCAAAAGATTGTAAAGGATGTTTTTTTTATAGGTTTTATTTACACATCAAAAAATATAATTTAACACAAAATTCGCACTAGTCCTGATAATTGATTCACAGCACACGTATTTAGAATATATATTACCTTGGTTGCCATTGCGTTAGTTTGAGGTTTTCCACTTGAGTGAGTACCGAGGAAGTCAAACTTAAGCTTTTATATGGATCTGTGGGACGAGGGCGTGGCGTACGGGCATGGTCGCATGCTGATCTTTAAAACTCGTCGGGGGAGCATCGTGGGATGGTAAAAAGGTTCCGTATACAAAAACTAGAAAATATTTAAGCTGTGGTATACGAAACAGTGCAGTGTGACTTGCTGCCTTCTGTATCAGTTCAGTGTCTATCTTCTCAAAACATTGATACTGCTATAGCCTGGAGAATAATGGTTCTAGAGTGGTAACCCCTCTAGAACCATTATTACACTAACTGAAAAACGAAACGTAGGACGTATATTCGCGGAAAGACGATTGATCGAAAGGTTCTAAATCATTCTTCCTGAAACCCGGCCCTTTTAAAAACCGGTAGTCTTTTTCAGAGTGATAATAATAATATTGAATCTTAATCATCATTGATGATCTAGTAGAAATCACTCAGTCTTCCTAAAGTCACACAAAGTTTAAAAAACACTTTCGAAGAGCAAAGTAAAAAATCGTAATAAAACTAAAGAAAAATATCATTAATTTTTGTATGGACTTAATTGTCTTTTACTAAGAACATACAAAAATATGACGCTAGTGCTAAAAGTTTTATTGATATTATTCTATTAAAAATATTATAAAAACCTTTGTTCTGACAGCAGGCTGACACAGCCTTAGATATTTATCTTGGTTTACGCGTCAAGAACTGGTATTAGACGTAACAGTTAAGGCATTTAGGAATTCAAAATAAAAAAATTAAACTAAAACTGTCTTTATTCAGTTAAATAGACTTACAAATAGGTGAATCTAGTGACAATCAAATTATTATACACAAACTTCACGTAAACGAAGTTGAGATCGATTCCGCTATTTTACCCGTTTTCATCTCTCTTAACGAAACCCTAAATAAGTACTCACGCGTAGTTTGTAATGACGGATCCGGAAGAGCAAGGCCGAATGTTGATGAGTACAAGAACCTACGGTAAAAGAAAAGAAATGAGATCGCTTTAAAGTTTACAGCGAAGGTTAATCAAGTGGTATTATTTATACAACTTACTGGCAACCGAATAAACAATGAGGCTCAATTCTCGTAAGAAAATATCGTTCATTGTAATAACCAATCGTGTCTCCAAGCGGTATTCTTTGGAACTGACATTTCAGACAGGTTCAATTTTGACAATCCGATTTTTGCTTCAATCTTGTCAAATATTAAAGGCCTTTGATGGTGTGTGAACAATTGAAATGAAAGTGTGTTATGAGGCATCCTGATTTGAACGAAAATGTTTCCCTTTGGTTTTGAAGAAAAACGCCATCTTTTTCTTCAAAACCGATGACGGCTGACTTTACTTTTTTTACCGACTCGACTTGACTGAAAATAATTTATTTAACCCACTTGACATTGGCAAAATTGTCCGCAAGACGGACAGATGCCACCAAAAAAAAAAAAAGTAGTAAACATCATTTGTAACAAAGCATTACCTCGTAGGTCATACAAAATTCAACCTTTGCTGCACCTCTAAAAGTTTGATTTTCTGAAATTCCTTTCTGGATACATTCCAAGGCACCAATTTCTTTAGTCTCTTTGAACCACAGAATTAGGACTAAAGTAAGTTGAACAACGTAATGTGAGCTGTGCGCTTTCTTTTATCAAAAATAAAGTTCTTATGCTTTTTGTATAATAAATAGAGATAGATAGACTTTTAATAGCGTCTATAGCGTAGATAGATTAAATAATCATAGTAAAATAAAAAGTTATTTGACAAAGGCAGTGTAGGTTTATCTATATCTATACTTACTTACTAATATTATAAAGAAGAAAAATTTGTTTGTTTGCATCGAATAGGCTCTGAAACTACTGGACCGATTTGAAAAAATTTTTCACTGCTGGAAAGCTACACTATCCCCGGGTAACATAGACATATAGTATATGTTAAAAAAAAAGGGATCCTTACTAAAACCCGTGCGAAGCCGGGACGCACTGCTAGTTATAAATAATCATAGATCCGAATAAAGTTTACACATTTAAAATTGTACATGGTTGTAAAACCAGGTGGGCTCCTTGATTTTCAAACTAAGTTGGAAAACTTGTGTTTTGGGAAACAAGATTAGACCATCTATAAGTCCATAACCTGAGGCATATAGGTGTTAAGCCTCATGCGCCTGTATTTTCACCGGCAGCCACACCTTTCAAACCGGAACACAATAAGCTGCTTGGTGGCAGAAATAAGCATGGTGGTAGTACTTCCCCGGGCGAGCCCTTTACTATTTTAATACTTTTTGACTTTGACTTTAATAGTCCACTTTTAACGTAGATAGATAGATAGATAGAAAACTCTTTATTGTACACCACAAGGACATAAACAGTTATAGTTTTTATAGAAGCTACAGCGAAGTACAATGGGCGGTCTTATCGCTGTGAGCGATCTCTTCCAGCGTAGCGTAGCTTCGTAGTTCACTTTTAGACGCCTTTCATACTTCCATGGAAGAACTTCCATTCCATGGAAGATTTTGTGCCTACTCCACGTCCACCATTTTTCCAAATGTCCTCGAATGTTTACTTATTAACTTTGTTCAGCAGAGGCTTAGCAAAGTACTAAAGTATTCATATCGCATTCATAATGAATACGCTCTACTTTTTGTCTCAAGGCAATCTCCCTACCGAATCATTTCTGTCGTCATTTGAATAAGGCTTTCTTGCAAACTTATTTAAAACTTTACTTATTTAACAAGCAGACTCAAATTTTAATATTTTAATTAATAATCGAAGAATCACTAGTACTTTGTACAAAAATTCTCTTTTTTTCTGCAGACTGTGCCATACGGACATTCGTTAGGGCTGGCACAGCGTTGGAATTTGCCGAGCTCTTCAAGAGGCACAAATATGCAAGTATCGATACAGCATATTATCATGCATTTGCACCTCTTGGGGTCAAGACTCTAGGTCCGTGGGATACATATATTATAGATTTTTATTGTATCTGGATGCCCCTGAATATCTGACTCAGCGCATTAGCATTGCTATTTAGCGCAGCGCGACAATACTGCCACCGTCTTGGGGACGTATCCGATTGGTACAGATTTGGATAAGTTGAGCTATATCTAGAGTGTTTGCAATGGTCTGCAGATATCCTACATGTTTCATCTGTGTTTTATATGTACTTGTAATTATACCGGCACCCACACACATCAAAGCGAAAAGCACCTGCAACGCTTGGTGGTAGAAACAGGGATAGTGGTAGTACTTCGGACGAACCCTTCATATGTGAGCTCTAATATTACTAAATTATTCTTGTACTAGTGAAACACGCACGTCTTCGTTTTCTTGAAGGTATTTTGTATACTTACAAACTTTAATCTTTACTGCACCCCAATAGGGGTTGAATTTCCGGAGTTCCTTTCATAATATACCCCTTCATCAAGGCAGATATACACTTAAAATTTCAAGTTTTCCACAACCAGTAATTTAGGCCGTGTGCTGTCTATATATTTTGACGACCGATGTGGCGTGGCGGGCGAATTCCCGCCTGCGACGCAGGAAGTTGCGGGTTTCATTCCCGCCTTGGGATAAATGCTTGTACGATCTGCAAATATTTATTCCGAGTGTTCTGGGTATTGTCGATGTATAATAAAAAATATCTATGCATGTAATGTATTGTATTAAGTAAACAAGCTCTGCTTATGTATCAGTCACGAGACCCCTTAACACAAGCTCTGCTTAGCTTGGGCTAATCGATGCTATGTGGATTGTCCAGCATTATTATTATTATTAAATGTCAGTCAGTCAGTCAGGACAAAGATCTTTATAGCTAGTTGGAGTTGTAGGTAAATAAATAAACCTCGCTTAATTATTTATTCTTTACTCGCAATCGAACCCGGAAATATGGTTAGAAGTACATCTAAATTATTCAAACTGGTTACTTTTAATTTTTATGACTAGTTTTTAGTCATAATGGCAAACATATTGAAGTATTACTTTGCCCACTTCAGCAGTCTATAAACGAGTAGCCATAAACCATTTGATAATGTCAAAGCGATAAGGTTTTTTTGACAATGAAAAATGGCAAGTTTTGTATGCCAACGTTTGTAGTTGACTTGGTCTTGTACTTTTTATACTTTTAAAGTGTTAAGTTATGTATAGATAAGACAGAGTTGAGGTGGTATAGTAAAAATTACCCTGCCTTCTGATTCTAAGGTTATAAACTCAACACGAATAGATTTTTCTACTCAAAAAATGTATTTGCGCAATGTATGCTCTCAAACGGTGAATGAAAACATCGGTTGGAAAGCAGTTAGTATTATAGCAGATTGGCTTGCAACTTGTTACTAACTTATCTTGTAAGGAATACTAACCACTATAAGATATGTGCATGTGCTAAACATAATATTTAGATGTACAGTCAGCTGCACTAGTATGTATACAATTAATAACTTTCAAAATAGTATCAAAACCAAAATAGTCAACCCTTAAATAGACAAACTCAAAAATCGTGAGCATAGCTGATAAGTTCATTTAGTTTTTGAGTTTTTGCCTTGTAAATATTAATTGTAACGCTGTAAAACCATTTTGTAAGTTACTACTTGAATTGTATACGTTCTAGTGCAGCTGACTGTACCTACCTCTGAATACTTCCTTAGACGACCGATGTGGCGCGGCGGGTGAAGGTCCGCCTGCGACGCAGGAGGTTGCGGGTTCGATTCCCGCCTTGGAATAAATGTTTGTACGATCTGCAAATATTTATTCCGGGTGTTCTGGGTATTTTCTATGTATAATAAAAAAATATCTATGTATGTAATATATTGTATTAAGTATATCAATCATCTAGTTCTCATAACACAAGCTGTGCTTAGCTTGGGGCTAGATGATGCTGTGTGGATTGTCCAGCATTATTATTATTATTATTAGATAAACTTGAGCTGAAAAAACTTGGATATACCTTGAGAGATCATGAAGGAATATCTGTTGAACATGGTTAAAAAACGTAAAGGCTCGACTATTTTGGTAACTTGTGACACTTTTTATAAACAAATTAGTTCATGTTTTATTCAAATAGCTTTACTAAATCACACTCATCAAGTTAACACATAGAATGAACTAAAAAAATGCTTCAGAAACACCACATTATAACACGAGAATGATTGCATTGTACCCATTAAGTAATACGTGCAAACCTTTGAGAACATTAAAAGCTATTGTCTACATAAAATTTATGAATGTTTGTAATTAATTAATGAATACTGACATACATTTGACACCACGCCATCTAGTTTCAAACTAAGTGAAGCTTGTAGGATAACATCAAGATTTTCTTTTTTATATTATCCCAGTTATACCCGAATTGGATTTGAAGCTACGACATACATGCACTGTCATAATAATACCGAGACAAACATATGTTGTTTGCATCTGTGTTCACTATAAAAAAAACCGGCCAAGTGCGAGTCGGACTCGCGCACGAAAGGTTTCGTACCATTATCTATGGTAAAAACGGCAAAAAAAAAATTTCATTGTGTTTTTTAGTTAGTTTTATGTTGTTACTGCGGCAATAGAAATACATCATCTGTGAAAATTTCAACTCTAACTATCACGGTTCATCCATACTTACAAACTTTCGCGTTTATAATATTAGTAGGTAGGATCTATTTGCTTTTCACCTTCAAGTTTGAGTGAGTTTACATCTGAACAAGATCATTCAAAGGAACGTTGGTACATCTTGATTGTCGATCGTAGGTCATCTGCTTGATTATAATGAGCTAGTAGGAAGTGGGTTACAACATTTTTTTATAAGCTACACAGGTAATTAGAATTATCTAGATACTGTGGAAAGATAACCTTTGTAAGATTTATCAACATCGGAAGACTAGTTTATAAATAAACTAGCAAAACGCGCGCGACTTCTACGCGTGAAGAATTTTCATACAAACTTCAACCCCCGCACTCCTTTAGGGGTTGAATTTTGGGAATTGCATTCTTAATACTTACATCTTTATGCACCAAGACAAATATTCACTGAAAGTTTCAAGTCTCTGCAACTAGTTTAGACTGTGCGTTGTCTATTAAGTCAGTCAGTCAGTCAGTCAGGATAAAAAATCTTATAATTGGTATAGATATAAACAGATATTAACACACTTGCCTTTAGCCCTAAGTTAAGCAAAACTTAAAGTATAGATATGAAAAAAAATGAAGACAGAAGAAAAAGTACACATTTTTTGTAAATACTTACTTGGAATACAATTTGCACCCAAATACACAACAAACATCTATGTTCATCACACAAATATTTGTCCTCGGTGGGGATCGAACCCACAATCTGCACAATTTGGTAAACTTTTCTGCGTACAAGGATTTAAAGAATCTTGTTTTTAGTAAGAGGCAGAAATGCAGTCATTGTTGTAGCAAAACATAACAATTATGTGCAATCAATTTACATAATAGACACTTCAGATTTTAATTAACCTCTGAAACTAGATTTCGACAGCAAAGGCAACAAGTGTAATATTTCCCTACTTTGACCCCCAAAAGCACAATACGATGGTTTCGTGTGAATATAAAATAAGAGAGGTGCAGGGTCACGTCAGTTGTGTGCCAAAGTTGAAGAACATCACCGCATCATGGCAGCTAAGGTAAAATAACATTTAAAACCTACACATATTGATAGACGCAGAGTAGTGCATTATAAGGCACCTTTCCAACGGTGACTTACCATCACCCATAACAAAGCAGGCAGTGATGATGTGGTGATGGTGACCACTTAACACCAGTTAGTCATCTGGGTATTCTATCAGCATGTCTCTTATAAAAAAAAAGATTCAAACCAAACCTAAAGTTTTGATATTAAGGTTAATATGACTAGTTTATACATGTTTGCACAATAGTGATTTTCCGAATAAGTTTATCAGCGGCTAAAATGTAAAGGTTTTGGTCATCAATTTCAAAGTAACTCAGTTTCACGATACATAAATTTTGATAATCATTTACCAATTTGTGGAACTTTAAAAATCTTTCTTCAGCTTGACTTACTCTTTAAGATATCTTGTTTTTCTTCCAGTTCTTCATCTTTGCCCTCGCCGTCGCAGCTGCAAGAGCCAGCGGTGGTTACTCAAGTTTCTCCTACGGAGTGTCTGATCCTAATACTGGAGATATCAAGGACCAGCATGAGAAGAGAGTCGGTGACAGCGTTGTCGGCAAATACTCACTGGTGGAGTCAGATGGATCCAAACGCGTCGTTGAGTACGCTGCTAATGCTGCTTCAGGATTCAGCGCTGTTGTTCGTAAAGAACCTGCCCCTGGTGCAGCTCTTGGACCATTGGCTGGTGGGCTTTCCCATGGACAAGGCCCTATTGCCCCCCATAGTCCGGTTGCTCCAATTGCACCGCTACCTCATCTTGGTGCTGTTGCTCCATTCACTCCTCATGGATCTTTGGGCCACAGACCTATTGAACCTTTGGGTCATGGACCTATTGCACCTTTGGGCCACGGGCCTATAGCTCCTTTAGGTCATGGGCCAGTAGCTTCGATAGGTCACCCTGGACCTGTCGCTTCTCTTGGCGGTCTTGGTCATGCTGGTAGTCTGGCTCATCATGGTGGTCTAAGCCACTCTTCTCTAGGACATGCTCAGGCTGCTCAAGCAGCTCATGCAGCTCAAGCTGCTCATGCTATTCAGTCTGCCCAAGCTGCCCATGCCGCTCAGGCTGCCCACGCTGCACACACAGCCCAAGCTCAAGCTCAAATCGTACATGCTGCCCAGGCCGCTCACGCCCAAGTAGCCCAAGCTCAAGCCGCCCAGGCTCAAGCTGAAATCGCGCATGCTGCACAGGCTGTTCAAGCCCAGGCTGCCCATGCTCAAGCTGCCCATGCTCAAGCTCAAGTGGCTCATGCTGCCGAAGCTGCTCAAGCTGCCCAAGCCGCCCACGCTGCTCAAGCTGCTCACGCTCAAGCTGAAGTTGCGCACGCAGCTCAAACAGCCCAAGCAGCTCAAGCTGCTCAGGCTGCACATGCCCAAGCTCAAGCAGCTCACGCAGCTCAGACTTCTCAAGCTGCCCATGCTGCCCAAGCGGCCCATGCAGCCCAAGCTGCCCAAGCTGCCCATGCTGCCCAGGCTGCCCACGCTGCCCATGCTGCCCACGCCACCCACTCTGTCCAAACTACTCACGTTGGTCATGCTGGACAAGCTAATCTAGCTGGTTTTCATGGTGGTTTGACTGGTCCCGTGGCTGGTCCTGCTGGTTTCGGTCACAACACTGCTTTATCTGGACGACCCGTTGTGTCCTCTTACTTCAACAAGATCCAGCATAATATTCCTCGTCCTTTCGCTCCAGCTGGTGGCCTTGGATTCGGTGGTCTAGGCGGTTATGGTGGTCTAGGTGGAGGTTACGGTGGTTGGCCTCAGGCTGCCCCTGCTTCAACTCATGCTCTCGGAGGCTATGGAAGCCCGTCTGGATACGGAGCAAACCTAGGATGGTGATCTCGTTACGAGGATTACGGACTGACCACTGATTATAATATAATGTATGTAAAAATATATTGAATTTTTATTATATCTTGTTATTATTTTGTTCAATTAGGCAAAAGTCGAACCTAAAACTACTTATTCCAGTCGCTATAAAAGAGATAGTCTAAACAGTTAGCTAAAAAATAGCCACATGTTATATTACAACTAAATCGCTCGTCACTTGCTCTTGAAATCAATGAAAAATTGACACTCAGAGGAATTTTACTATACAGATAAAAAGATCGCAATTGATTTAGACAAGCGTGTTACACATTATATTTTTAGCAGTCGTAACCGCTCGTTGCAAGTGTTACACTTTGTAAAAGCGCTGACTAAAATTTGTTCAGCGCTTGAACTAATAGCTACTTATACCTATACCTAGATGATACATTTGGCAGATAAGGATCAGCTGCTATTGTAAGTTTATTGAAATTATGAAACATTATACAGTAGAAGGTCTAAAGTATAATTTACCCACTTTACCTGATCGTGAATGAGATTAAAATAGGCTCGTGAGAATTAGTTCATTGATGATAATATAGTTTTATGTCTGAAACATTAACAAACAAATCTTTAATAAAAAAAACTATGTAGGTATACCTAGCTAGTTATCTGTATCCCTATAGGGTTTTAAAATCTTTATGTTTATGTATCACAATTAGATTCAGTCAGATTAATTCCCGACATCATTATTAAAAACACAGAAATGTGGTTCCACACAAATAATTTATTCAATCACAGGCAGCAACTTTCATCGATAATTATGTACAGTACACTCTCAATTTACATATATTAAAACTTCTTAGTATCCATGACCCAGGTGAGATCCGTAGAGTCCATGTGCGCCATAGGCGAGGGGAGCGGCAACGGCGGCATGGCCAAGACCAAGACCAGCGGAGTAGGCCAGAGGGGATCCATGACCGTAGGCAGAGACTCCGTGGCTGTAAGCGGAGACTCCGTGTCCGGCGTATGCCAAGGGAGAAGCATGGCTGGCGTAGGCCAAAGGAGCGGCGTGGCTGGCGTAGGCCAAAGGTGCAGCGTGGCTGGCATAAGCCACCGGGGCAGCGTGGCTGGCGTATGCCACTGGGGCAGCGTGGCTAGCGTAAGCCAAAGGTGCAGCATGGGCCAGAACCGGGGCGTGATGGATCACGGGGTCTTTGCGCACAACCGCGTTGAATCCATTATGGGCATCAGCAGCATAGTCTACAGTCCTCTTCGTGCCATCAGATTCCAACAGGGAGTACTGACCGACCACGGAGTCTCCGTGGCGGGTCTCGTGTTGGCTCTTGACGTCACCGGTGTGGGGGTCTGAGACGCCGTAGGAAAAGCTGGTGTAGTCAGCTCCATGGATCGCACTGCCTTGGGCGGCGGCCACTAGGAGAGCGACAACGACGAACTGTTAAGAAAAGTGAAAGTGATTAATGAAACGAAAGGAAAGAAAAGTAATTATTATTAGTTCCATATTAAATGTAATAGAACAATGGTTTTGAAATAAGAAACAGATTATTTGTCAAATAGATAAAAATCTCTACAGTGTTATCATACGGCTTTTTGACTCAACTTTGGTTTTTAATAGATCGAACACTTGTATTTGGTAAACGACCTTGAATAACCATAATTTATTAGTGTACTTATAAAACTTGTAGTAATTTTAAGTCTAAATAAAGATAAAATAATTAGCTAAATGTGCATGAGCTACTTAATTTGCTTCCTGGTTATTTTTTAATACTTTTTGACAGTTATAAGGCATGTTTGAATTTAAAATAAATCTATGTAGTGCAGTTTGGTGTCAGTAAAATAGACGCTAATTTAACAGGATCTCGATTTAAAACTTTAGCGACCGATGTGGCGCGGCGGGCGAATGTCCACCTGCGACGCAGGAGGCTGCGGGTTCGATTCCCGCCTTGGGATAAATGTTTGCACGATATGCAAATATTTATTCCGGGCGTTCTAGGTATTTTCTATGTATAATAAAAAATATCTATATACGTAATATATTGTATTAAGTCTATCAGTCATCTAGTACCCATAACACAAGCTCTGCTTAGCTTGGGGCTAGATGATGCTGTGTGGATTGTCCAGCATTACTATTATTAAAATATTATTAAAACTGTATCCAGAAAATCACAACACGCCACAAGTACTGCTCACTTTTTCACTATTGTTTGTTATAAAATAATTTATTACCTTAGCTGCCATTTTGATATGTTTGGTAATATTGCACAGTAGACTGCGAATGATAAATTCCAGTTACTGCAGGACTATTTATACAACTGAACTACAATCGTTTGTACTAATAATAGGAAGTAAAAGACATGCACGCTCTAGGTCACCAGCGAGGGTTTTTTGAGTTCAATTTCGTCAGTGACCATGCGGAACTTTAGTGAATGCCTGTCCGCTGACCACGCCAAAGGTACCGACAGCAAACCTCAACAGAATCCAGTCATAGTTCAAAGTAATTACCACCTTCGCGTAACCACCTTACAGACGATAGTTAAACAAACTTGCACTGTTATAACGAATATGTTTTTGTTTCAATCCTAAAGTCCGTTTCAACAAACCTTGAGTATCTAATAACCAAAATGTAGCTCAGTTTTACCGCTACGAAAATATACAAATAATTAGAGCAGTTTGAATCTAAATGAGCAGTTGCGTTGCCAAATATGATTATTAGGGTTTACAAACGGTAATAAACGGTTATCTTGAAACATAAGCTATGAATAAAATGAGCATTTTACGAAGAATATTAAACATAAAAACACACAAAAAGTCGGTCTTGTTATTTGCAAATAAATTTCCTATGTACGGATTTAGCATACATTTAAAAACATTCGTATTATGAATGCAAAAGCGGGCCTGGTCATACCTCAATCAATAAGCTAAAACCAACAAAATTCAGCACCAATAACTTGCATTATGTACTAACAAACATAATACTACGTGTATAAGGTCTGAAATGTATGCAATTTGTAATACTTTTCTTAGTAGGTACACGATGAAGCAACAAGACAAATATACTCTGAAAATGTCAAGTCTCTAGGACCAGAAGTTTAAGCTGTGCCTTACCTATATCCCAGTCAATCAGTCAGTAGGTCAGTCAGTCAGGACAAAGATTCTTATAATTGGTATAGATAGATACCATGTAAAAGTGATGTGCTCCCGTTTTCAAAGTTCATACCTATACCTTCGGGAAAATGCCTCACAAAAAACTAATCCATATTTACAAATTGTGTTAAATCACTAGAAGTTTCATAACTAGAAGTTTAATTAGTAGAATCAGCCATTGTCTTTTTGAAATAAAGCAAAAATAATAATTGTGTTCTTTAAAATTTTTAGTCGATGAAAATGCTGGAGTCAGTGGTTTATAAAAGCCGGCGTACGGGGAAAGGAGCGACGATGCCTCCGTATCTAGCATAAGGGTAAGCTCCAAAGTAAGAGACAGGGGCGATAGGGGCGATAGGAGCAATGGGCGCAGCAGCGATGAAACCAGGGCCCTTGCGTACGACAGCGTTGAAGCCCTCAGCACCAGCCGCGTAATCCACAGTGCGCCGGGAGCCGTCCGCCTCCAGCAGCGAGTACTGGCCCTGCACGTTGTTGCCGGCGCGTGCTTCAATCTGGTTCTTGAAGTCACCGGTGTAGGGGTCGGCCACGCTGTACGCGAAGCTGGAGTAGTCGGAGGCAGCGACCACGGCCACCAGAGCGAGGAGGGCAACGAACTGGAAGATAAATTATAAATCAGCAGAAGATAACAGAAATACCATTTTATTGATAGATCGATAGATAGATTATAGTTTTATTTTAAACCATTAAAATACAAAATAAGAACAATTAAATAACAAATAAGAAATCAGATGTACATTAGGTGGTCTTATTGCTGAAAATTATCTATTCCAGATAACAAAATGGACAGAATCGTTTTGCATATTATGTAAAGGTGGAGCGTGTCTGCATAATTAGAATAGAATAAATAAACACCTAATAAAAACAAAACATATTATTATATAATAAATATACGTCTAATATAAAAATAAAGGGAATAAAAGATACAATAGATTACTATCAAGAGGTTGTGTTCGATAACCATGCACATCAAGACTACCAAAAAAATAGAAAATATTTTTACATGCGCTTCACTAGCTTTAAGTATTTTTATTTCACATTTACCAAAATCCCATGTATAGTAGACAAAAAAAGTTCTTAAAATAAGTAAATAAGGTAGGTAACTATACAAAGTGCGGTGTACTTATTGATGCCTAAAATGGTTAAGAGTTTACTTGCAACCAGATAATAGCGAATCAAGTTTGTTGAACTGCAAACCTTGGAGACAAACTTTAGCAAAAACTAGTCAAGCTATTTTAGGTTTTCTAGTAATAATAAAGTCCTAATCTATAGTTTAAATTTACCTTCGCAACCATTTTGTGATGTTTAAAATGTAGTGACTACGTTGCTGAATCCTGGAGGTGTGATGATTTTTGCAATCGTCTCGATGTTTTTATATCATCATCAAAATGATCCAGTTTTACTTCAAGTCTACTTTATGGTGTCTTTTTGTGATAAGTTCAGGAAATACAAAAGTCAAGTACGACAGACCGGTGCACCAAGACGTAGGAAAAGTTTTGAAGGCGTGGTTAAAACTTCATTCAAACAGACGCGAACGAAGCGAGTGTTCCACAATTGCGTGACAACTCATTGTGGTTCTATAAAAGTAGGTAAACTTAACATACAATCATGTCATCGCAGTAAAAAGGCTAGAACTGCTATAACGCATCATTTAGATTTTGCAGTTTCTTGTAGTTTTTCGC
Organism: Electrophaes corylata; assembly: GCA_947095575.1. Taxonomy (NCBI): domain Eukaryota; kingdom Metazoa; phylum Arthropoda; class Insecta; order Lepidoptera; family Geometridae; genus Electrophaes; species Electrophaes corylata. The sequence goes on along the minus strand of OX352700.1, from coordinate 12,406,852 downwards.
GGGGGTTGTGAAGCTGCTTTATGTTTTCTGGTTCTCAAAGGTTAAATCAGTTGAGGTGTTTTGAGTACACAGTAACTAATGTAACAAATAAGTACGTGGATAGGCTTATACTTATCAATAATAATTTGAGCGAATTCTGATTGGGGTCTGATAATTATGCAAATGGCTCAATTTAAAACGATCAAAACGAGCGAAATTCCTTATTTATGATTAAAACTCAGTTGTTACTTTGCTTTTGGCATGTTGGTAGTAGTAGAGCTCTTAGTAAAAGGCTCGCCCGAAGAAGTACTACCACCATGCCTATTTCTGCTGCTAAGCAGTTTGCTGTATTCCGGTTAGAAGGGTGTGAGTGCCGGTGAAATTACAAACACATGAAGTCCAACATTTGTTCGCCTCAGGTTGATAATCACAGAGTACTGCACCGTAGAGCACGTTCTAACGAATGAGACCTGGAAGGTAAATGGCTCGTCCGGGGAAGAACTACCACTGTACCTACTTCTGTCGCCAAGCAGTGATACTCGCATTGCTGTGTTCCGATTTGAAGAGTGTGGGTGCCGGTAACATTACAGGCAAATGAGGTGCTCGACACCAGTTTGCCTCAGTAGTGTAACACAGGGCACGTACCTAACGTGCGTGACCTACAAGTACAGCTTTGTTGTAGGTGATTGTTACCGCTTAACATCAGCTGGGCCACATACTTGTTCCACCAGTAATGGCATAAAAAAAGACAATGATTTGTTATAGGTAATGATTACCACTTATTAGGTGCATCATCCACTTGTTCCATTGGCAAGTCGTAAAAAAAAAGAAAAAAAATATTTACTTGCATAAAAGTTTATTTCATATAATATACATAAACATTTAACAATAATATCACACAATAAATATAGATAGATAGTAAACGTCCATTGCAATTATATTTTTTTTGCGGTCAAACGCTACAAGGCCGTTGCGACTCTTATAACCAAGTCCAATCGCCAATTACCCACTATTATTAGTCATTGAAATTCAGCTAGAAGTAAATGCAAAGACGAGTGTCCGTATTCCAAAGCTATCGTCGTTGTTGAGTCATTACACTTTCACTTAAAACCATGGGTTACTGTTACCGTACTGACTACCTTGACTTTGTTGGTTGCTGTACTGATTGCTATAGACTGGTGTGTGGATGGGGGAAGAAAAGGTTTGGACAATTGAAGATCTAGATATAGCTACAGCTGGAGCTGGTGGTGGAGTCTGAGTAGCAGGAGACGGCCAGAGATAGGCAGGGTTAGCTGGTGCGTGGGCTTGTCTAGAAGCTTCCACATTTACTTGGCCATTCTGGGTAGGCCTGCCATCGTTGTTTACAGTCGCTCTGAACCCAGCGTGCTCATCAGCTCTGTAGTCAACAGTTCTTCTAACACCATCGGGTTGTACCAACGAGTACTGTCCGAGGACAGTGTCTCCTCGCCTGCTCTCGTGTTGATTCTTGATGTCTCCGGTGTGAACGTCATTCACTTCATAAGCAAAGTTGTAGTTTGGTTCGTGGTATTGGACTCCTAGAGGGACTGGTATGGCTGCTTGATGTATAACCATGCAATGCACAGAAATTACCAGAGCAAAGAAGAAAGCCAACTGTGGAAGAAAGTAATATGTCAGCGGGAATAACATTTTGGATCTTTGGTTAATTATTACAATGGACTCAGTAGCAATTCGTTTTATTGAGCTGTATATCTATACGAAATACCTATTTGATTGTTCGTTTTTGAGTTTAATAAAAGCTCTGCGAAACGTCAAGGTTTATTTCTTCGATTTCACAATGTTTTTATAGTGTACATCATCACCATCCAGACTGATTATACTCATTGCTAGTTATAGACCTTTATTATATATGATCCAAAGCCAATTTTGATGGTCTTATGCTAGTCTTATCCAGGTTATGCTTAAAAAGTCAGTAACATCGTCGTAACTAAGAACTAGCCATTTTGCGGCAAGATAAGTAGACAGTCAGTGGTACTTTGGGAAGAATAAAGACAATTTGTATAAGATTATGTAGACTTTTAACGAAAATATTGGTACGACAGGGTTAAATCTTAGTCTTAGTCAATACATGTACCAAAAATGGGGGGAGGTAAATGTTTTAAGCAAACTTAAACATGGTGAAATTACCTTTTGCATCATGTTGATTGGTTATGAGATTGTTTGAAGTCCTGTTGGTGTTTTCACTGAGATAGCTGAGTGAAGTATGATTATGTGACAGATCTGCCTCATTTTATATGTAACCAAAATGAAAATCAATCCCTAACGTGTAAGAGTATCGTGTGACCGAATCAACTGGAGCGTTATCTAAACCACATTCAACAAACAGTCTCTAGATTGAAACTAGATTCCTAGAATGTATATTTTTGGAATATCTCCTTACATTTTTATGCTACGCTGAAAATAATACCTTGATTAGAATGAATGTAATGTGGCCGCAATTATATACTTTTGTTGACATTCAGTGAATCACTGTGATGACTAAATAAATAAATAAATAATGCTGGACAATCCACACAGCATCGTCTAGCCCCAAGCTAAGCAGAGCTTGTGTTATGGGTACTAGATGACTGATAAACTTAATACAATTATAGATAAGTTTTTTTTTTTATTATACATAGAAAACACCCAGAACACCCGGAATAAATATTTGCAGATCGTACAAACATTTATCCCAAGGCGGGAATCGAACCCGCAACCTTCTGCGTCGCAGGCGGACATTCGCCCGCCGCGCCACATCGGTCGTCACTAGTAGACTAGTTTTGAAAGATTCAGTACAAGGCCCAATTTTTGCAACGAAACATCATCAAATTCAAGTTTCGATCGTAAAAACTCCTAAATAGTATTCTTTGAAATTAATAAATCAGAAAAAAACAATATTGACAATCAAATTTTAGTTTCAATCCCGGTTCAGCTCCAAAAAAATACGAAAGTTGGGCATCTGATTCTACAAAATTTACGATAAATAGTTACAGTTTACTTTTTTAATATTATTATCTCCTATAAATTATCACGAACTAGCAGATATTTGTGTCCTTAAACAGCTGAGTACCTTAAACAATGCTACTCATAAATTGACTGCGAAATAAACCGATGACATTTAAGTCCACCATAAACACATCCCAAGACTTTTTATGCGGTTCACTTAAACCCATAGCATCCGCCTCTGGTCTTCTGGAAATGCACAAATTGATCTGTTATTTAAGTTTTAATATTTATTTTGCTATAGATTTCCTGTTTTTTCTCAGAAACGAAATGGTAATAAACATTATGATATTTGCGTACATCACATGATTTGTACTAATTTTTTTAGGGTTCTGTACCCAAAAAGTAAAACGGGACCCTATTACTAAGACTCCGCTGTCTGTCTGTCTGTCACTAGGCTGTATCTTATGAACCGTGGTGGTTGTTGAAATTTTCACAGATGATGTATTTTAGTTGCCACTAAAAAAATCGCGTTTGTTGTATGAGAGCCCCTAAAATATTTATTTGATTCTGTTTGTTATAACAGCAACAGAAATACATCATCTGTAAAAATTTCAACTCTCTAACTATCACGGTTCATGAGATGCAGCCTGGTGACAGATGAACAGACCGACAGACAGGCAGCGCAGTCAACAGTAATAGGACAGTAATAGGGTCCTGTTTTCCCCTTTGGGTACGGAACCCTAAAAATAACTAACTCTACCTAACTCTACTTGTCTGTATTGCGTCGTCTCAACGGGTGGTCTTGCAATAAAAATCTAAAAATACCGTAGTTTATAAGCCCATTTTGTTTGTGTTCACACGTTTCTTACACATTTCTCAAGCAGTTTTAACACCAAAGTAATATCAACCTTATAATCAACTTCACGAGTGTAACACAAAAAATCAGGCTTGAGTTCCCAAGTTATCTAATTATAGTGCACTTTGTAATCTTTTTTGAAATAAAACTGACTGGCTGAGTTGAATTCTGCGAGTGCGGTGCTGCGGAGATAGGTGCGGTCATAACATCAGGTTCAGGATACTCTTGGACAGCGCTGCAGTACTGCAAGTCCTAAACAGGTGCAAACACAACTCCAAACTAACTCTACAGTGCCATTAGTGGCTGGAAAAAGAATTTAACGCCCAAATACTCAAACGCAACTAAGATTTAATCACGTCTCAAGTGATGAATTTTTGACAGACTTTCATTGCAAACTGTCAAAAAATCGCGACCGATGAACCAATGGATTTTTCTGCTCGAAAATGTATGTGCGCAGTGCTTTCAAACGGTGAAGAAAAATATTGTGCCTTGACGCCTTTAGACATCCTCTATTATTATTTATTATCCTCTGGTACTATGTCTGATAGAATGTCTTCTGTGCTTAGGGATGAAGTTGTAGTGCTATTTTTTCTATTACGTTTCACTATTGCCTATTCTAACTTTAAATGATACCGTACAATTGTTCCACTCTGCCCCACCAATGCGCCCCACTAGTAGGGCACAGTAGACAGTCTTAAAATTTGCAGTGGAATCTGCCCCACTAAATTGGTTTAGTGGGGCAGTTTCCACTAATTTAGAGAGACACTATGCCCCACTAGTGGGGCACCTTGGTGGGGTAGAGTGGAATAATTTGATTTAGATATTATCTCTGCGCAGCATCTGTACCATTGACCATGGCATTGACCCTTGGCCAAACTTCGTGTAGCAAGTTGCATAACCGGACGTTTCACTCCGGTATATAACACGAAGTACTTTAATTAGAATAACAAGCTAATTATATTTGTTCCGATGACCTTTTGTGGTATGAATGCTTAGACGGAAGAATGTAAATTATTATCATCATTGGCAGCTTGTACTAAACCACTGATGGGTATAAGTCTTCTCCCTCAGACGCCACTCATGACAATTTTGGGCCTTTTGCATCCATGTCTTAATCTGCAGGTCTACTCTTAGAAACGATAAACGAAGTTTCGTATCGTCGTCAGTATTAGCTCTGCCTTCTGGGGCCGTATCACGAGCTTATGTATTCGTTCGGTCGATGCTGTAACTTACATACGTATCACCAGCTCATAGAATGTCAGTTCCTCGGTAATTTTCGTAAATTAGCTAACACGGATATTCTTTCTCTATCTAACTTGTGTAACGTTCCAAAACTAGTTATCATTATTTGAGTATTTATCGGTAATTCACGGTTTTTATGTTTCGTTTTTCTATTCCCTCGTAAATCTTTAAAAATACTAACACCTTGTTCTATGATTTTACAAACTATTAAAGATGCCGTGTAATAAGATGAATTTGACCAAATACCAATATATAGCATAAAAAAAATCTAATGGAATTTCAAAATTTTACGAGGTTGATACCAAAAACAGATTTTGAACGCACATTTTGCAAGTAATTATCAATGTTACCATCTCACACAAGCAACGCTTATACAAGCGTTGCCTACAGTTAGTGTACATTGTACTTAGTACATGTGCATGTGCTTTTTACTATGGAAACCAGAGAACTTATAAAATAGTAATGTACGTTATAATAGTAATAGAATATGACACCCAGACATAGAACAAACATCTGTGTTCATCTCATAAATGTTTGTTCTTAGAGGGGATCGAGTCCACAACCTACAGTGCAGAAGGCAGAGTTACTGCCAACCTAGCTGTGTTAGTTGCATCTATGTAATTATATTTGTTCTATCTGGCTGTTGTATCGTATTTACCAAAAATACATTACAAATAATCCATTATCAGAGCGATCACCTCACAGAAGTTGTGTGGGGAATCAAAACGTTGATATAATTTTTTTTTAATATAAGTAATATCTAGAACATTTTAAAATTACTAAGTTAAACCTAATTAATGCAAACTTTGCTCGAGTCCAGTTTTTAGGGATTAAGATACTGTAAACTTCATTTCCATTTCGATTTCAGTTTTGCAGTCACTCTGTAGATTCCTATTTGATTCCACTGTATGCGTTGTTTTGTTTAGAGCAAGATTAATTTTTAATTAATATTTTTCTATTTATTATTTGTTTGTTTCGGAATTTTATTGTGAAAATAATTTGACTCTTCTATTTTTAGCGTCAGAGTGGACAAAGTCACTAGAACAACGGCAACACTTATAGTTCAGTTCTTTCAGATTTCAAATTACTAAAGAAACGCAACTACTCGATACTAGAGGGCGTGCTTTTTAATTCCTGTGGTAGTAAATGTCACGGGAATCTTAGTCAAACTTTGCTCATTTTGATACTAGATGGTGCTATATACAATATAATCAATTCTGAACATAGACAAGAATGAACTAGATAGGTTCCGCAAGTTACTCCATTTGCTTGTTCTATTTACTTTTCAAGTAAATTAAGTGAGATGATAAATGAGTAATATGCGTTCAGTGGTACGCTAATAAATTCAATCGTGATGTTAAAAAATAGGTACTAATCGTGATTCAAAAAAATATGGCAAACGTGTTTTCATAATAATATAGTAATAATAAATTATGACACACTAATTTATGAACGTGAAAGCTTATGAATGAGTATGTATGTCTATTCTTACTCATCTATATAACGAGTAAACGGATTTGAATGAAACTTTGAACATATTATACTGTAGTGCGTGACCTAAAATTACATAATACGTAGCCTACTTTTAATCTATCACTTATTTAAGATGAAAACTAAGACGAAGAGTGCACATTTATGATATGTTTATTATATATAAATCATTTTATATAATAAACATCTTTTAAGCCCGATAAAAAATTACACTCCCTTGCCGTATTTAGTCGACTGTGTCGTATCTAAGTCTGTGTTTATTAGCTAACATTGTGACTTTTGAATTTTGCTGACATTTTAGTCACGTGGTCATGTAATTGACGTTCAGAAACTAGGAAACAATAAAATCCGTATATTTTTCGGAAAGTTGCTGTTTTTTTATGTTTCTGAATAAAATGTCTGTAAAAGTATTAAAATCAGTAAAATATGTTGTAATTTACTGAATTTTTCAGTATTTATTAAAATATATTTCTAACATTTAGTTTTGGCTTTAAAACTTGAATTTAATTGACATGAAAACTATACGAAATTCTTTAGACGAAAAGAGGATTTGAACGCATGGTTTTGTAAATTATTAACACTGCAATAATGAGATGGGGCCCTACTGACCATTGCAATAAGACAAATATAGTTGAATAATAAATAATCATCAGGAGCGCGAATTACTCCATTATTGGAGTGGAGTGGAGTTATTATACATCACATATCACATTTTTTTTGCAACAATGCATATGAGATACCTATATGTAAAGTTATAAATAGAGAAATGCCAATACGCAAAACTACTATGATTTGATTCCTCTATTCATTTCGCAAAATGATTTAAGAGCCAATAAAATGTGAGGTACGCATTACAAAGATGCGTACATCCAAGAGGACCAAAATATTGAAAACATTGTACCAGTCGTTATTCCGTAGTATCTTGAAACCTTATAAAATTCCATTACGTTGCCGCTCCGTGGTTTGTAAATAAGTGAAACAATAATCTCTGGTCTTATTATGTAAGGAATATAAGGGGGGTCATTTTATCCAATTTGAATTTTTCTTGACTCCTTTTTGTATCAAATTCTTGCAGTGTTGATGTCAATAATGTCATTGAATTGTGTCAATGAACAGAGTTGCCATGCAAATTTTTATCGTTAAATCTATCAAATTTAGCAAAGCATGCTAATGCTTTACTAAATTGCATTTTGCATTTAACAGTCAGATTTTAAGTAGCTTTCTTCTTAAGATTCAATATGGTTTCTCAATTTATGTTTTAGAATCTTAATGGTAATTAAATTTGTTGCCAAGAACTTAAATAATATATTAGCACGAACTAACATCCCTGTACATACTATAATGCCACAGCGTTTACCTTAAAAACATACTCCGAACATCATAAAAACGTACATAATTTCTTAAAAAGTTATTTTCTGAGATTTTCCAACCAAAATTGAAACATGTGACAAAACTGTAGCAAAAACCATAACTTACAGTTCATAAAAACACCTCGTGATACCAAATTACGGTGTCAGCTAATTTGAAACGGGTGAGCCGTTTCAATGCATTCGTAATTCAAAATGAGACCCGAATAGGCTCGAACAGACAGAGACACACAGAGATTGCTGTAAGTTCGTATAGGTTCGTGTTACAAAATTATTGACTTTTAGCATAGAACTAGTCCTAATTCTATGGACTTCTAGTACAAATAAAATACGAAGACAGCCGAACACCAACCAAACAGCCATGAATGTTTGCTGGAACTGTTAGTCGTCGGTTTGACATTTTGCAGCCGAGATATTAGAGCTCGCGATCGGGCCCCTGTGTTGTGGATTGTGGGTTCGATCCCCATCGAGAACAAACATTTTGTGTAAAGAAAATTGATGTTTGTTTTCTATCTGGGTGTTAATTATGTTTTAAGTACGGGTTGAGTATAATATAAGTGCAATGGGCGATCTAATCGTTAAACAACAATCTCTATCTGATAACCTTTGGATGAAATTAATTATGTGTAGGTAATTTACGTGTAATTGAAAAAAAGAAACAACATCCTAAGGCCCGGTAGATATCCCCTCCGATCTCTTAGTACCAAGTACCTACTCAAGATTCTTTGAGGCTGTCTAAGGTAAGAAATATTTCCACAAAGTACATTTGGTACATACCCACATTTTACAGGTTATTATTCCATAAGTGACAGGTTGCCAGCCCATCGCTAGAACACTTCTTCTTCTTTCGAGTCATTGGCTAAAACTAATTAATTATTTATATGTGAGCCCAGTAAGAGGCGACTTCAATAGCGCGTCCTGTTGCCTGGTCCAGGTCTTTTCGTGTACAGGTGGTCGGGCAGAGAGGATAAGACAGGTTCTTCATAGTCTGTATGTCTTCGCAGTTACAGTTTCTCCTAGATGGGTCGATATAGCCCCACTTGGTAAGGTAGGCTAGAACACTAACTGGTTTTCTAGGCTTGGTCGCGAGGAACTGGCGATTCACCTAGATTTAAGACGTTTAAGATGATCCCTGCGGATATTACTGAATAAATGATTTTTGACTTTGACTTTGACTTTGACTTTGACTTTTCTAACAATATTTTTTTTCACCGTTTGAGATCACTGGCATTGCGTATATAAATTTTTCGATCCGAAAAATCTCATGGTGCACGGTCGAATTTGAACTCATGACCTTAGGATCAGAAGATGGAGTTACTACCACTAGACCGGTGATCTTATTGGAAATAAAATATAAATAAAATGGATGAGAAACATTTACTTATTTCACAATATCTCTTACATATAAGTACCATAAACTACTTACCTACATACAATAGCCAGTAGTATTTAATTATCAAGGTTCCAATTGCCTTGATAATTTGTATTAAATACCCTATTTTCAAAGTCTAGAAACAAGAATCTAAATAGCTCTACTAAAGTTCAAGTAATTCCAAAGCAATGTAATAAATTCGAGGAAGTAGACGATAAACGCTAACCATTTACAATGTAAGAATAGACCTCACTTACACCAAACGTTGGTCTTAGAATTAGACAGGTTTGACCTAAATTTTTAACCCTACTAATAAACTCAACGAAGCGTTGAAAATAGTTACACGTCTTTTAATAATAATAGTTAATACTTGTGGACATTTTTATACAACATAATCTAGCCCCAAATTAACCATAACTTGTACTATGGGAATCAGATGACTGATAGAACACGTATATATGATTTTTTTTGTATATATTTAAAATATATGTAACACCCAGACAGAAAATGTGTATGTTAAAAGTTTGTCCTCAGTGAGAATCAAACCCAAAACCTACAGCGCTAACAAGGCTAATTTTAGAAAGTTTATCAGTCGTTCAAACGCAACTTAAATTTCATCACGTCTCTAGTGACGAATGTTTGACACACTGTCTTTTCGACCATCCTGCTTCATCGTCACTTACCATCAGGTGAGATTAAAGCCAAGGATAGTCTATAAACATCAAAATAAAAAGACTTCCCATAGCAAACTGTCAAAAAATCGTGATCTAAGACCGTGATTAAATCTAAGTTGCGTTGAGTATTCAGGCGTAAGTGGGGCTGAAGTTTCTTTAATTGGATTTAATTCTTGAACGGTACTATAATTTATTTGGTACCGATAATACCAAGTACTTAATAAAATAGGTCTGTAAGGTTGTTAATAGATACTCGATACTTACCTAGTTTGCTTCAAACTTGCTTATCTACCAACTTTTTTAATAGTCTAGTAATATTTTTTGACCAACAATGGTTAATGATATTATAATAATAATGTTGGACAATCCACACAGCATCATCTAGCCCCAAGCTAAGCAGAGCTTGTGTTATGGGTACGAGATGACTGATATACTTAATACAATACATTACATATACAGATATTTTTATTATACATAGAAAATACCCAGAACACCCGGAATAAATATTTGCAGATCGTACAAACATTTTATCCCGAGGCGGGAATCGAACCCGCAACCTCCTGCGTTGCAGGCGGACATTCGCCCGCCGCGCCACAACGGTCGTCAAAGTTATTAAAATAGTAAAGTATTTTTATGGATTTATACAAAAAAATATGTTGAAATTATGACGAAGGCAACGCGACTATGTAAGCCGCTTTTCATATGAGTTACTGATACAATTTCCGAATCAGGAAACCGTGTCAGAAATTCATTCAGAATAAATCGTTAACTTAGTATGGATATGCGTTATCATGCAAATGCATATCCATAACTTTTTTACGAAAAAACCTATATTTAAATAAGGAAAATGAGTTTAAGCTATGCTTTGATATAGTTTTCTTGCAATTGATTTGAGCTAACTAATTGACGACCTATGAGGCGTGGCGGCCAAATATCCGCCTGTGACGCAGGAGGTTGCGGGTTCAATTCCAGCCTTGGGATAAATGTTTGTAACATCCTCCCCCCTCTGCACCCCTTCTCCATAGTCATACAGCGTCCCAAGCAACGTGTTCTTGCTTGTAGGCAGCTCAGTACAGCTGTGAAGGAAGCTGGAGCCGGAAAAATGACAGAGGCCTTATAAGAGATCTTCGTCATCAACTTAGACTAAAAAACCTAGTAATTACAATAAATCCCCCAAATATAAGGAAGGCTTATGTGCAGTGGACTACATCTTGCTTAGCAGGCAGATCGATAATCGCAATTGGTATTATATACTTAAGCGATGCCTCTGCTTATGTCCTGGTGCGTTCATCATCATTGGCCTTCAACATCTACTTACAGATGATTTAGATGGCGTCAGTTAGGTCACAGAGCACCTAGAAGGTACTGAATACTTTTGCTCATGGCTAAAAAGACCTATACCTATAATTATGACGACCGATGTGGCGCGGCGGGCGAATGTCCGCTTGCGACGCAAGAGGTTGCGGGTTCGATTCCCGTCTTGGGATAAATATTTGTACGAATTGCAAATATTTATTCCGGGTGTTCTGGGTGTTTTCTATGTATAATAAAAAATATCTATATATGTAATGTATTGTATTAAGTATATCAGTCATCTAGTACCCATAACACAAGCTCTGCTTAGCTTGGGGCTAGATGATGCTGTGTGGACTGTCCAGCATTATTATTATCATACCTGGTGCGTTACGACAGAGTAAGTGATAGGGGAGCCAATTTACTTACACTTCACATCAAATTAAAAACCACATCAAACCAGTTCTACAGATCAAAATTACGCTTGACCTCTCAACTCAAGCAAAAACAAAACGTAGGTTTAATTTGATTATGCAATACGCTCGTCTGCCGGGTCAATGACACAAACAGAGATACGCCACAGAATAAATACGAGTGACGATGCGCACGAGTGAATGAACAGCTCATCTTAACGAGGATGAGTACCAAGTTACGTTTGCGGTTGCAGCAGAGATATAAGTGATGAGCAAAACGTGATTTCGTTCATGTTATTTTTATGCAAACTTCAACCCCCGCTGTACCCGTTTAGGGGTCAAATTTGGATTAAGAAAATTCCTTTCTAAGTACCCTATACCTCTACGAACCAAGACAAATATACCCTAAAATTTTCTTTAGTCTTGAAGATTAGTCTCTACACCCAAGTAGCAAGTACCAAGTTATTCAGGCTGTGCGTTGTCTTTATGTCAGTCAGTCAGTCAGGACAAAGATTCAAGTCAGGATAGAGGTATAGAATATACAATCAGCTAAGATTATTCTCCACCACTTTTATCAACCAACACATTTACTATAAAAAAATTATGAAGTTATTTTAAAAATAATTCAACTCAAGTTACCGAGGCCCTTCGAGTATTCAAGTTCTATGAGTCTATTTTAAGCCTGGGTTGTCTATTCTAAATGTGGCATAAGGGCTGGTAAAGGCTAAAGGCTCAGCGCATTAGTATTTTTTAAATAACTTTCTGATGGAACAAGCAGTTTTGTGTCAACTTTATTAGAATGCACTGCTCTGTGTATAATGTGTTCTGTGTCCATCAGCTTTCAGTAACTTCTAATTATGTTTTCTTATTTTATCTCTCGCTCGTTCGGGGAAGTACTACCTCCATGCCTATTTCAGCCGGCAAGTATCTTATTCTGTTCCGGCTTGATGGAAAGAAATAAAGAAAAATATTTTATTGATGACGCACAGTATTACAAAGAGACACACAGAAAAGTGGTGATGAGTGTAGGTGCCGGTCAAATTACAGGCACATGGGGCTTAACACCTGTATGTCTCAGGTTGATTGATGCATAATAAATAAATAATAATAATAAATAATGAATAAAAGTGCAGGTATATTCAATAATTAATGAATAAATTCCAGTAAACAACCTAAATATTATTTGTAATATTGTTTTTATATTTTTTCTTTGTTATTATTCAGTTTTAGTTAAATTGCTTGTTTTTGATATTAATTATGTTTATTGTACTATTAAATATAGAATTAGTGCAACTGGTGTATGCTTATTAATCCTACTAATATTATAAACGCGAAAGTTTGTAAGTATGGATGGATGTTTGTTACTTTTTCACGCTCTAACCAGTGGACCGATTTGGATTAAACTTGGAATAGATATAGATTGTATCCTGGATTAACATATAGGCTTTATTTTTATCCCAAAAAAAATAACGGGAACGGGAAAAAACTGCTACGCGAGCGAAGCTGCGAGCGGCCGCTAGTAAATAAATAAAAATACTACTAAACTTTACCTAAGTGCTTAATAAAACTGACGGCAAAGATAAGTTGGTAGTAGATGTAACGACATTGAAAGGTTGCGAATGATTCAGCTAGTCTATCGGAATGCGGATTGTAGGTGGGCAATTTCGTACAGACAGCAAAGAACACGTTGCAACCATTGGGCCAAGGCCAGTTGAAGTTTTTATGACGTAAATAATAAATAAATAAATAATTGTGGATTTTTTTGAACACGTTAGTGACGTTAGTCATTGTGAGACTACTCCTATTGTCAAACTTGCAATTTAGTGATATTTTTGTATCCATACATATTATGTATCCTTTTTTATGACAATAAACTCATTTGTATTTGTATTCATTTGTATTCAGCCTCAAACTAAGCATAGCTTGTACTATGGGAACTAGGTGACTGATAAAATACGTTTTTTTTGTAAATGCATGCTTAGTATATATTATTATACATTATATACAACACTCAGGCAGCGAACTAACATCTATGTAAATCACAAAAATGTTAGTTCTCAGTGGGGATCGAACCCACAACTTACAACGCAGAAGTTAGGGCTATGTCAAGTCTTTTTTTTAGTTTTTTTAATTGACTTTATTATTCTTTATCCTAACCGTTCAATTTATCTGCAGAACTAATGACTAATCCGACGGATGATAGTGACGTTTAAACTTTTGCGCTTTTGTGTTTGAAATAATTTAAAATTATATTTCAGTTGTAAAAGAAGTCGTTTTTTATTGATTTTTTATTCTTTCCTATTTATTTTTATTGTGGACCGTACGTAAAATCTTGTTATTAAGTTTAGCGTCACAGATAAAATATAAAGTAAGTAAAGTACCTCAAGGTTGCTATATCCGGTAAGTAGCTTGCGAATTATAAAATGAGTTAGTCACTATTTCAAGCTAATCTTAGTACAATGAAGTCACGATTATACATAAAAGTTATCTCTGGATCATTACTTTCGATCTAAGTACATACTGTTCTCATTGTATTCAGTGTTGCCAAAATAGTTTAGTCACTGTTTTGGCAAGCAGTGAGCTGGACTGTTATTTTAGAACAACTCAAAATATTCAAGTTACTATGACGTAAGTAACTCACGTAACTCAAAAACAGGTGAGGTTTCTGTCTAGCAGGAGACTTATGATATAGGCTGATGATGATGCGGAAAAGAGACCAATAGTCCTTGGCAGGTTCACTATTTCTGGAAAAAGTGTTACCCAATTACATTATTAGGAAGACAATGGATAAATTATGCTCAAAATCGTTCTTCCTGGAAACGTATAGAGGAGACATTCTACTTGCTTACCAGAGGACTTCTACGGGCTGATGATGATGATGACCTTATAATTTTAATCTATTGGTTTTTTGCGATTGTAAATAAAAGTTATCTAAAGCGCCACATTACTAGTGACATTTGAAATAATTGGATTTTTAATTATATTGAGCCATTAAATCATTTACTTGCCTTATACTTAGTATGTAATTATTATTGAAAGGATAATGTTGAATTATTATATTAAAGCTGTTTGACTATAAATAAATAAATAAATAATGCTAGACAGTCCACACAGCATCATCTAGCCCCAAGCTAAGCAGAGCTTGTGTTATGGGTACTAGATGACTGATATACTTAAAACAATACATTACATATATAGATATTTTATATTATACATAGAAAACACCCAGAACACCCGGAATAAATATTTGCAGATCGTACAAACATTTATCCCAAGGCGGGAATCGAACCCGCAACCTCCTGCGTCGCAAGCGGACATTCGCCCGCCGCGCCACATCGGTCGTCAAGTCTACTACCGACATTAGTCGAGTTCTTACTAAATGGCTTGTCCATGGGAATACTACCATGTCTATTTCTGGCGCCAATAGCTTGCTGAGTTCCAGATTAAAGGGTGTGGGTCCCGGCGGAATTACAGGCACATGGGGCTTAACACCTGTATGACCCAGGTTGATGACCGCTGTGTATCGTAGGGCACGTTTCTAACGAGCGTGAGCTACAAGGCAACACTTTGTTATAGGCGATGTAATCTCTTAACATCACTCGCTTGTCCAGCAATTTGTACAAAACATGCATTTAGACGACCGATGTGGCGCGGCGGACAGAAGTCCGCCTGCGATGCAGGAGGTTGCGGGTTCAATTCCCGCCTTAAGATAAATGTTTGATGGATGGATGGATGGATGTTTGTTACTCTTTCACGCTCTGATCAGTAAACCGATTTGGATGTAACTTGGAAAAACATAGATTATAACTTGGATTAACATATAGGCTACTTTTTATCTCGAAAAAATTACGGGAATGGGAAAAAACTGCCACGCGGGCGAAGCTACGAGCGGCCGCTAGTACAAAATAATACAAATATAGGTGTTAGACCTCATGTACCTGTAATACCTATTGGTAAATATCCACATGTTTGATACTTTTAATGACGCGACAACCTTGGACGACTTCCTTATGAGAGAAAGGTCGTGTGCGGTGTGCCTACGGTTTTATATTTAAACGTGGGTTATAACATGACGAGTTACAAAGTATGACAAAGTTTTAGGGTTCCGTACTCAAAAGGTAAAACGGGACCCTATTACTAAAACTCCGGTGTCTGTCTGTCTGTCACCAGGCTGTATCTCATGAACCGTGACAGTTAGAAAGTAGAAATTTTTACAGATGATTTGTACGTCCGCTGCCGCTATAACAACAAATACTAAAAAACAGAATAAAATAAATATTTAAAGGGGCTCTAATACAACAAACGTGATTTTTTTGCCGGTTTATTATAGATAATGGTACGGAACCCTTCGTGAGTCTGATTCGCATTTGGCCGGTTTCTTACAAAGTATGTTGCTTATATTGTTTGTCTAAATAAATCAATTTTCATTATTTTGCCTTATAACCATTAAAATTACATTAAACTTGCTTCGTGTGTCGTAACGAAATCTATCGGTCCCGTTTTTCCTGACTGACTGACATAGGCAAAGCACGGCCTGGTCGTAGAGACTTGAAACTTGCAGGGTATATTCGTCATGGTGCGTAGATGTGTACCTACTATACAATTTTCGAAATTCAACCCCAAAACTGGTACAGCGGGGCTTGAAGTTTGTGTAAAAATAGCTTTACTAATTTTGTATAAGCTGCACTAGAGCAAATCGTATGGGTCTGCTCTCATTGTCTCTGTTTCTGTCTGTTCCATACAAAATGTCTCCGGCAGTCGACGTGGCTCACTTTTGCATCGACAGGAAGTTTTAAATTAAATCGAAAGAAACAAAACACGGTTTAACTATTTTAAGGTTACGCCGAGTTTATTAGTAGTAAGAAATGTTTATACGGTCGTAATTTAAGTTTACAAGTTCATAGAGTATTGATGCGCAAAGGTTTACTAAGAAAGTAGTTCCTGAAATTCAACCCGTTATAAGAGTTCGCCTCTTTGAAATTTGTGAAAACAGCTTCACATACAAATCGAATTATAAACACTGCCTTAATTTTATACTATCTCAAAAGTTATACCCCGAGTGTGGTTTACACCCCTGAACCCTCCCCTTGATACGGGGATGCGCTAGCCTAATGCGTCACCGAGAACACGACCACAGTCGACGAAATAACCTTACACGAAATAATAATTACGAACATAGTAGGAACTGTTCCTAGAAAAAGGCTATTTTGGTTTCTACAGAATTACGATTCACATCTTTCATGGTTATAAAAATCATAAAAAGAGGTTACGCTATGTAGATCGTTCTCCAATCAAATAAAAAAAATAACACAGTCAACGCTCTGTCAAATTCAAACATCGAACGCGATTTATTAACTCGCCAGTTCTAAAACAGGCGAGCTATTTTCGTTCCTCGTGGGAGCATGTTCTATTTTCGCACCTGTGCTTGTATAATAAACTCTTCATGCGCTCTGCTCGCCTGGTACTTTCGAGACGAAAGCGACGCGGTGACGTAATAGACATGAGCTGTCAGTGTCACGTCATGACAGCTGAAAGTCCTGAAATGTTTGGTGAACATGCTAATAAAATAATCGTAACGTTGTTGATATTACTGCAGTAAATTTAATGTCACTCGTATTTCAGCAGGACTACAAGTATATTTTTGTTGATGTTAGCCAAAGTATTTTTTTTTTTAATAAATTATTAGTTTGATACAAATTATTACTACCTAAAATATGAAATCTATGAAAAATTTAAAAAGGCAAAATAATTTTTAATTCTTTCAGTCCCATATAAAATTATACCCATTTAGAACCATACAACGGTTTCTAAATTTATATTTCATTATTCTGAAAAAATGGGAAATCCCTGGCATCCGAACTTCCGGTCTTGAATTTCAGTAATAAGGTTAGAAGTACCAGGGTAACATGCTGCGCAAGGATATCTAATGCTTTGTTTCAGTTGTATAAGTACACACTTCAAAATCTTGTCTGAGTGCGTGACTGGGGTGTACGCATGCGTGTAGCAGGTTAGCCACCTGTGTGATTGACAGAACCAACCCCAAAGCTATAACGATGTTTCTAACTTATCTAAACGAAGTTATGAACTGGAATTGGAATGATATCAAATGGAACGGAAAATTGTTATTATCCTAGTTGGCGGTATGGCCTTGGGGATGGAAATTTTATACGTTTGTACCTACATAAAATAACTTTTGACAGAAAGTTTGCAAGTATAACCTAATGATCGATTGGATAATGAGTTTTTGATTTATTACGTTATTTTAGAGAGGTACGAACTTATATTTTATATTTTTGACTGGAAACATCCGTAGTTTTTTTTTTATTTCGAGCAGGCTAATTGTGTATTTGTTTGTAGTAACTTATTTATTATTCGGACAAAACGCATTCTATTTTCAAATACTCGTTTTTGTGCACAAAACCAGTGTAGTTCTAAATTCGATATTTTGTCTTTTATAGTTATGAATGTGGGCGTAAATTAGTATTATAGATGCAAAACCATATTAGACAGTGTACATCCGCTGTTAATATTTATCATCGTGAGTTTGATAGCACAATATCAAAATGTGATATAGTAAAATGCAACCGATAAAGTTTAATATCGATTGCAAAATTTAAGACTCGCAAATGTTTTATCTATTTATAGGTTTTAATGTTGTGTAACCTTTCGTCAGAGAGCTCATTTTGTGAAGGCGCAAATTACCATATTTAAAATGCAAATGAATCCCATTGGTGAAGTGTAAATTGTACGGAAATAATTAACGACCGTCCCGGAAAAACAAGGACGCTTGTCAACATAAAATGCTCGAAATGTTTACCTATGAAATGAGTACCATGGGAGCAATACTAGTTATAAGTTATAGGATTATCACAAATGATATCAAGAATTCCTACGAGAACGATAATATTAAAGTTTGCCGTAAATACGTTTGTACCAATGAGAATAATAATTGCAACTACGGCTTTCTAACCAAACGTCAAACTTTCACACTGAAAGTTACAAACTAATTCCAACTCTGTGTGCGTCACACTCACACAGCTAACTTTTCAGACTGCTTGACGCTTCCCAATATAACTTTCTGACTGTTCACGTTCACTCCCCTATTTTCAGCGTCTGTCTATCCCTTTCGCACCTGGAGCTTTTCATCGGCTTTCCCTATTGTCGGGGAGCATGCGCAGTGCGTCCCGACGCACGTGGTGCAATTACTCCTCGTTGGTTCTGGTAGCCTGGTATAAGACGCGCTTAGGGCGGCAGAATTGCGTCGCCGCCGTTCATCACGGCCGCCCTAGCCTGCCCGCCCAGAAGCATAGACGACAGCCTGCGAAACGGTCCGTTCTTGGGCAGGGCGGAAACACTCGCTCACGTGGATGAGTTAGGCGCGAAATTCGAATCTTTTGAATATGATCTGAATTTCTCTTTTATTTTATTTCATTTTGTTAGAATTTTACTTGTTACCTGTTTTTCATCTCCGTATTTTTCTTTCTAATCTAGGAACTTTCGCAAATTTTGTTTAATCTATCAGTGTTTTGAACAGGTGTTAACAGTGCAGTGTGTGTCACAGGTGTGCTGTCTGAGGATCTCCTTCTTCTGAACTGCGAACTACATCTACGAAATGAGACGATACACTTCTGTACCAGGTAGATTAAATTACTTATAATACACACTTATTTGTGTATACGTATAGGTATACATTTTTTATCTTGACTTTTGTAGCTTAAAATTAATGAGTTTGAAGTGATAACTATTTTATGATTCAATGAATTCAATGAAGGGGTTTTATGTAAGACTTATAAAAAAGTAGATTTTTAAATCAGAAGATTATAAATTATTGTTTTAATTATAAAAACTGAAAATACAGCCCGCTAATCCTATATAAAATCTTTTTTTACAACACAGGTGAATTATACACGTGAAGAGTACTGTTTGTGTAGTGCGAGCGACCTCGCCTTCTGATTCTAAGTTTTAGGTTCGAATCCAGTCTAATACCTTTTTTATTAGAAATTTGACAAACGCAATGCTGGTGATCTCAGACGGTGAAGGAAAACATCGTGCGGAAAACCAGATAGTATTCTAGCAGCCGATGGGCTTACAACCTTAAAGTTACAAATTATATACATTCTAATGCAGCTGACTGTACCTACGTAATGGTAATAAGGCCCATCTGATGCTAATGGCCGACTGTCATTAAGTATCTTCCAGTCTAGTGCCACTTAGCGGAGTAAACCTACTATCTTTAAGTACAAGTAACCCAACACAAATGTCAATAACTTTTCTCTCGTGCTTAAAAGATAGTTTCCGCCTAGTGAAACAAAGATAGATAGATAAAACGTTTATTTGTCTTAACTTAAGCACTATGTACAATAGAAACAAAATTAAACAAAATAGGTTTACTTATTTGCAGTTTTTTCGTTAAAATAGTTATATATTAAAAAGTTTCGACATAAAATCGTTTCAAATTGTCTCCTACTAGATTATTTTCAGTTTGTCAGTTTAACTGTTTTACGTTATTTATACAAACAAATTAAAAGATTTTTTGTCCTGAATAATTATCTTATTGATTGAAAATCTTATAAATAGTTTTTCTACCCTTTCAACACGTTAACATTCCATTTCTTTTCATATTATTTAACTTCACGCATATTTGGACAACAGTAATGGCGTACACATTCAGCCTTATTTTCGAAAAAGTTTTTGTGCTAAGAAATTCAGTGCAGGCGTAACAACTTCTTGGTGATCTCAAGGTTTCTATTAAACTAGTATTAAAGTAGTAGTAGTAGAGCTCTTTGTGAAGGGTTCGTCCGGGGCAGTACTACCACCATGCCTATTTCTGCCGCCAAGCAGCTTGCTGTGTTCCGGTTTGAAGGGTGTGGGTGCCGGTGAAATTACAGGCACATGAGGCTTAACACCTGTATGCCTCAGGTTGATGGACGCAGAGAAGCGCATCGTAGGTGACGTTCCTAACGAGCGTGACCTACGAGGCAATGCTTTGTTATAGGTGATGGTATCACTTAACATCAGGTGGGCCATCTGCTTGTTTCATCAGCACGTTGTACAAAAAAAAAAAAAATTAAATATCGAACGCAAAATTGAATTTTAAACTACAGAGAATGAAGAAGACTTTGAATTCAAAAATCGAACTCGATTGTCGAGCCTTTGTGCAATCGCGTGGACTAAAAGCGTCCTGGCATCAGCATTCGAATTTGCCATTCAAATTCTGTGACTTGATAATTTCATTTCCAATTTAATATGTACGGCCTGAAAAGGTAAAACAGTAGAGAAAATGTTAAATCTACCTACACAATAGCCCTTGGAAGAATGTCGACTAATTTATGCGAGAAAATTTGAGAATGTTTAATTTTAAAGTACATTAGAAAAATCCTAGCGAAAGAAGCACTTTCTATGGTTTTATCATCATCATCATGAATCTGAAGAAGTCCATTGCTGAACATAATCCACTACACGTTTGCAGCAGGGTTAATTAGTGTAACGTGTTAGTTTTTAGGGTTGCGTACTCAAAGGGTAAAACGGGATCGCTGTCTGTTTGTCTGTCCGTCTGTCACCAGGCTGTATCTTATGAACCGTGATAGTTGAAGAGTTATTTTCCGCCGCTATACTAAATAATAGAATAAAATAAATATTTAAGGGGGCTCTCATACAACGTGATTATTTCTTTGCCGTTTTTATTTTAGACAAGTTTCTAATACCAGTGGTTTAGGCTGTGCGTTGTTTCAAGAATCTTTTCCGGTCTATCAGTCAGTCAGTCAACTGACTAATAGAGAGGAAAAGATTCTTGTAATTGGTATAGATTAGGTAGTAATTTGTAACCTATCGAGTAAACGTCACTAATGATTGATGTTGTATCCATCCTTTTTCATGTCCATCGTTTATCAAAATCATAATTCCCTCTGCAAACTTGCCCTTATTAATACAAAAAGTTTCACGAAGGCAAACAAAATGTGTGGCCAACTCTGATGACGCATTAAGTAGGTTGCTTGAAAAGCTTTCGTCATGGCTTAGTTTCTGTTTTAGCCCTGGTTAAATCCAGGGTTAAAACTGAAACTGTTGTGAAATGTGTGTGATAATGTTTCTAATACGATTATTTAGCGACCGTGGTTCCATCTACATGCTTGACAACATACTAACAAAGCCTGCTCTATAACAGCAACAACAGCTCTATATGCATTCAATTGAATCAACAAATTATAGTTTAGTAACTAAGTGTTTTCGTGAAAACGTTACAGCAATAGAGCAAAAGCTTGCATAATTAACGTTTTGACCTAGCATGAGAGAAGAGAAAATATTTATGCATATATAACTAGCTTTTCAAAACCTGAAAAGAAGCGGGTACTTCAGTTTCAGCACCGCGGCCCCAGTATTTGTGTTTGCTAACTACTCCACGATGCATAATGGCCGGCGAATTAAGACTGGTTCTGACCGCGCTAGTATTTAGTCGAGTAGCGAGTACACTAACCCATCTTACTAATTTTGAAAATGCTAAATCTAGCCCTAGCCACATTAACAACCAACCACTGATTTGAATGAAACTTTGAATAAATTTTTTTACAATTAAAAAAATTTATAAAAATTAAAATTTAAAAAAATTTAGTAAGCTATTTTTCATCCCTAAAAGTCTTCAGAAACAGAGTACATAGGAACAAACCACCCTGGAGGATAAGTGCCTAAAATTTTGATTATAGCAAAGCATTTAAATATTCATGCAAGCATTATTACCGCCATTACACGGGTGAAGCTGCTTGTTTGTTGTTTCACTAAAATATATATGGTACAGTCGGCTGTACTAGAACGTATTTTATAACTTTCACAACGGTATTACAGCAAAAAAATGAACTCTTATGCCTTAAAAACTAAAAAGTCATGAAATTTGTTGATGGCCTCACTTAGTTTTTAAATAACTGTAAATGTTTTGAGCACCACTGTGAAACCATTTTGAAAGTTACAAATCGTATACATTCTAGTGCAGTAAGTATACAATTTGTAAATTTAAAAATGGTTTCACAGCGATGCTAAAAATTTAAACACGACAATGACTCAAAAAATAAGTGAACTCTTCAATGAATTTTAATTTTTTTTAGTTTTTGAGGTGTAAGAGTTCATTGTTTTGCTGTAATACCGTTTTGAAAGTTACAAATTGTATACATTCTAGTGCAGCTGACTGTACATTGCAATACTAATATTTTTTGAATGTTTTATGGATGAATCTATTGACAGCTAAATTCAACCAGTGATTAGAGCGAATATACTGCCTAAAAAACACCGGCTAGAGTAATGCACTCGCCACTTGACTAAACACTAAGCAAGGTTGTAAACATTTTTATACGAGATAGTTGCTAGATAACTCAAGATGGGTGCTTTTAAGTTGCCTGAAGGCTGGAGGTTGCGAAAGCCAATTTCAAATGCTTCAACGTTCCGGAAGCGCCCAAGTAATCGTTTTTCTAGTCGTTTTTTCTAGGTATGCTCATAACTCACCCATTTAAATAGCGACTACGATTGACTTTACTGTGATATAATTGAAAGCTGGTCATGATTGGAAACATTGAGAGGAAGAGATCACGTGGTAGATCCTCAAAAACATTAACGAGCTCAGTTTTACTGTTTACAACGCTGTAAAAATGTCCACAAATAAAAAACAGAGACAACAGTCAAAGTCGAAGTCGAAAAGCTCAGTAGTATCTGCGGCACCAGTGCCTCGCAACCTAGCAAAGAAGATCAGACAAGAACCTTATTGCTTGGTTCCTAGATTGGTTCCAGATGAGGTGTTCTTCCTAATCCAGCCTCTCTCTTAATTAGTGTAATAAAACTACAAGCACATGAGGCTTAACACTAGTATGCCTCAGGTTTGTGGACGCAGAGTAGTACTATATTGCAGGACACGTACCTAACGTGCGTGACCTACAAGGCAATGCTTTGTTTCGAAAAAAGCAAAGGTTACCACTTTACATCGGGTGGGTCATATGTTTATTCCACAAGCAGTAGCATCAAAAAAACTAAAACATTCACCACGAGTATTTAGACTAAATAATTTGACTTCACAATATGCTTCAAACTAAACCTTGTACTGTCAAAAATACTAACATGGTAAGTCCAACAGCTAAATATTTAATAAACCCACTGTAGAGGGCCATAATTAACTATTTAGCGACCTGTACGTACGCATAACGAATGAGTTTCAGGTATTAGTGGCTATTACGTAGGTGAGTTTGGACCCGACATTACTGAATCAGCTGACTTACGGTTGTATTTATGGTATGTTTATAACCTGCCGGCTTCAGAAGCCTTCAACTCTGTACATAAAAGGATACGGTTCCTGAACCTGCTTTTACTAGGAATTAGGTTGGGTTGAACTTTGACTATTGAAGAAAGAACTCAACCAAGGTATAAAGTTATAATATTAGATTTGAGGCGAAAGAATGAAAATTATTAGGATAAACTACATAAAGAAAAGAACATACTAGGTAAAAAAAGACAGGTAATTGGAACATATAAAAAACACGCGTGAAGCCAAACTGAAATTCCAATATAACAACTATATAACTTTTCTGGGCAACAATCAGCGTTGCTGTGTTTCAGTTTAAAGATGTAGATGTCGTTTAAATTTCAGACACATGAAGCTTAAACACCTGTGAAAAGCAAGGCAGTGCATCGTTGGGCATGTTCCCGTGCGTGATAATGCTTTGTTATAGGCTATGGTTACCACTTAACATCAGTTGGACTATAGGCTTGTTCGATCAGCCAGTAGTACAAAAACTACCCTATTCATAAGACAAAGAGCTAATATTCCGTAAATTTAATTACTTATTAACCAGAAATGGTTTGAAATTATAACAAAAGTTTTGTTGGTGGTTTAAATAAACCCGACTCATTTAAACTTCATATTCAACTCCTTAAACAAATTAATTGCGATCTGAATTTTCACGTCCGAAACCGCTTCATAATCCAGTACGATTGCCCAGATTATTAGGATTCGAAATTCTCTCTTGAAATTTAATCCACTCGGCCGAAAGTTTGTTTAAAACAAGTTTCGATCTAGTTAGCAGTTTTTTATTTTGTGTTTCAAAAGGAATAGCGGATTTGTTAAAATCTGCCGGAGCTTTGTGCGTTGAGCATTAGTCGAAAGCCTCATGACTTATGTAGCTTTATTGTTGAGCAAAACAGTATGAGTAAAGGCTACCATTTTAATACCAAATTTAAGAGAAAACGTTTGGTATCGTTTTAAATCAGCGTGATTACTAAATGTTTCCTATCTATACTGTTTGTTTTGTTTGTATTGAATAGGCTCCGAAACTACTGAACCGATTTGAAAAATGTTTTCTCTGTTGGAAAGCAACACTATCGCCGGATGACATAGGTTATATTATATTTTCAAAAACATTTGAAATCCTTACTGAAATCTGTACAAAACTGGAACGGCTAAGGTGACTAAGGGTTATCTGAAACTGACTTAAAAATTATATTTCATAAAAAGAGACCAAAGATGGTCAAATTTTAATCGTGATCGGATCAGTTTTTAGTCCTGTTTCATCGTCGGCTTCATCGTCACTTACCATCAGGTGAGATTGAAGCCAAAGAATAGTATACTAATGTTTAAAAAATTGTGCTTTGAGCTTGTAAACGAGACCCTGTGTCGGACATAGGCACATTTCTTTACCATAAGCAATTAGTTCGAATGCAATAGAACTGACCAGTAGTAACCAGCATTGCTACAGCATGCCAAGGCGGGTACTATTTGCTCATAAGGTATGCTTGCTATTTGCCGACCGAAGCATGTTCATAAAATATTAATGCAATGACTACCAACACAGATACCGTCGGGAGGCTTTTGTGTGAAATATTCTCGGGCAATACGTTTTTGTCAGGTTTTTGTGTCTTTTGAATTTATGTATGTGTCATAAAATGCCGGCCTATCCTCGTGTAAGTAATTCTTATTAATAATAGAAAAACTGGCCAAGTGCAAGTCAGACTCGCGCACAAAGGGTTCCGTACCACTATAACAATAAATACTAAAAAACACAATAAAATAAATATTTAAGAGGGCTCTCATACAAGAAACGTGATATTTTTGCCGTTTTTATCATAGATATTGGTACGAAACCTTTCCGTGTGCGAGTCCAACTCGCATTTGGCCGGTTTTTATTTATATAACTTCTATGTTTGTTATCTGCCTGGGTGTTATTATTGTATTCAAAGTATGTATTTACAACAAAAAAACACACATAAGTTTTTTATCGCCTTTCTGGTTTCCATAGTACAAGCTATGCTTAGTTTGGATCTACATGATGTTGAGTAAAAATATCCACAAATATTTACTTAAGTATATTATTTGTTTTATTTATCATGGTCTGTTTTTTCACAGAGCTCTACTACAAACTAAACGTATATTATTAAAAGCACAAACGGGTTATAGATCTGTAAATTGAAAAACTACAAGAGTCCCGTAAGATGGCTACCATTGAAAAAGTATTAGAATTTATCTGAGGACCGCAGCGATCATTTCTCTAGCTTCATCGACTGGAACGGTGGTGCTTTGAAAAGAAATTTATTGGAAAAAACTTTTCAGGGTTAAAGAACAGATCTAAGTTAAGGTTTATGATGATAAGACAAAGACATCTTTATTATAATATAACAAAACCAACTACAGTAAATCATACAAATAGGTCGTGGGTTTGAACTCAGCCGTCCACTAATGAATTTTTCAAATGGTAAAGGAAAATATCACGGCGATGGGCTTGCAACCTATTATGCATGGAATACCAACTATTGGAAAATGTGGATGTGTCAAATGTAATAGTTGGACCTACCTCTGACAACCCTCCTTAGACATCCTCAAAGAAACTCGAGTACGAGGTACTTAAAACTTGAGAACTTCTGACTTTACTTAGGGATTAAAGTATTGAAGCTATTTTTTTTATAAAAGAATAATGTATGTAGAATTTGCTAGTAACAATATAGGTAGTGAAATAGGTATACAAAATATAACTCTTCTAATATTTGAAGAATAAAGGATAATAAATATCACGAGAAAATGAGTTTTAATATAAAGGCTAATATTAAATTTAAAAAAAAACTTAGCATATTTTTTAGTGTTGGCCACTATTTTATGACCTATATGTAATAATTGTTTTTCTATAAAGTGAAACTATATTATTTTCTCTACGACACAAGCAAAAGCCAAAATTTTTTTGAGCATTTAAAAATCTTCGTTGCCTTTTGTAATTGTTATTTCAAATTCATTATAGCATTCTGAGTCTTTTTCTAACTTTAAAAGCATTCTTCATTTCAGCCGGTTCACTGAATTATTCATAATTAAATGTTTATTTGAAGATCAAAGCACATGAACGGTTGTAAAACGTTGTTGATAAAATTAAAGCTTGTTTGTTTGAAACAAAATATATATTTCCTCTAAAAATTAAGGCACGGTTTGTACTTGTAAAAAGAAACATTTTTATAATCGTAAGGGAAACTTTGATGTTTTTATTACGCTAAAGCAAGGTGTTTATAAAAAAAACTTCCATGGTGTTTTCATTATAAACAACAAAAAGTGACGCGTCAATTATAACCCCGCACTAAGGTAAGTTCCTGTGTTGTGGGTATCAAAAACCCCAAACTATAAATACCGCTACACTCGGACCCAACACAAACAAATCGTTCTCACTCGCTTCTGATTACGTAACTCGCGACCAGCTACTGAAAAGCGTAAATAAGTAATCATTGTTATCAAACATTACTTTTTATAAATATAAACTAAACTAGCAAAACGTGCGCGACTTTGTGAAGTTATTTTCATACAGTACATACCCTTTCGATACGGAACCCAAAAAATGGTAGGAACCAGGGCCCTAACTTTGTTGTCTGTTCTTCTAGGCTTGGTCGCGAGGAACTGGTACTTATACTCTCATATTACAAATGACACAAACCCACATTTTGCAGTACTAAGTATTCTATACGTGCCAGGATGTACGCCTATTGCTGCTGGTAGAATACTAACTCATTTCCTTAAAGTTTTTTTGCCGTTTGAAGCATTTCGTACATAAAATTTACGAATTGAAAAATCCATTGGTGCACGACCGGATACAAACCCATAACCTTAGAAAAAACCGCAGAAGGTGGAGTCGCTCACACTACACCAAAACTTTTTTAATACTCGAAAATCGCCATCATCACGCCTGGCAACGCAAGTAAAACGTGTTGACTTTTTCGTTTCAATCTCACTTCGCTCTCGTTTTGACAAAGTAAACTAACTTTACAAGATTGTAACAATCAAAAGAACTAATTTGCATTTCATGCAAATCTGATGGTGCTAGGCAAATTACGATGTCACATCAGACTGACTGAACCATAAAAGGGTTTTAACGGCCAATAAAATCTAAGTACTGGCGAATTGATTGCCCCCAGACTATCTTAAATATTTTTACGAGAACACTTTAGCTTTGACGTGTGCGATAAAATGCGCGAAAGAGTTTGATGAAAGATGACCTAGTAAGAAAACCATGGTTCAGATTTAAACTTATACGTGGTTCATGAGGTTTTACATAAATTTATAACTTTTAAGCAAACCAACTGAAAAATCATAAACAGAAAAGCATGAAATAAGTTTGCAGTTTTTTTTTTTCAAATTATCTATTTGTTCAGTTGCGGTCTATAGATACGTTTACAATGATTATAGCATATAAGAAATTTAGTCCTATATGATGTTTAACATGTTTTCTTTAAATTGCGATGATCTACATTTTGTAAGCACTTGCATAATGGTTCTGTAAAACCAAATAGGCGTACAAATCTTTATGAATACTAAAATGTCCCATAAAGAGATTAAATTACAAGAAGTAATAAAGTTTGTGGTGCATAATATATTACCCATTAAAGGTTATATTCTAGTAAACTGTAATGTAAGAATTTTAAGCATTAGATGGCTAATTTCGATTTTAACATTAATCAAAAATGATTTAACCAAAAATCCGCAAAGTTTTTTTTTGTGCTACTGCTGGTGAAACAAACATATGGCCCACCTGTTGTTAAATGGTAACCATCACCTATAACAAAGCATTATCTTTTCGGGCTCGCACGTTAGGTGCCTTACGATGCACTACCCTACTTTCACCATCCTGAGACATTACTGGTGTTAAGCCTCATGTGCCTGTAATTACACCGGCACCCACAGCCTTCAAACTGGAACACAGAAATGAGTACGGTGGTAGTACTTCCCAAGATGAGCCCTTACATAAAGAGCTCTGCTACTACTTAAAATGTGAATGCGAAACTTTGTTTATTGTTTTCAAAAGTAAACCTGTAGTCTTGCGTCACCTGGTACTGTCATTTGTTCATCAGTTTTACTTACTCTTCATGAATTAAATCTTAGTTAATAATTTTTTACGGCCTATAAACAGCGAAACTCCAAACTAACACAACTTTACAATTTCCAATTATTAAAACATTTTACCTGCACTGCTAACTAACCGATTTTATTTTACTCGTGAAAGCTATAGGGTTTGAAGAACCCCGCAACGTTTGATTACCGCCTAATAACAACACCTGAAATATGTATTTTAAAATCTTCTACAGTGATGCGTCTCTCAAAAATTTGATGTGAGAACGGTCATTTAATTTAATTATTTTACCTATATGTTTATGTATTTTGCTAAAAATAAAATTATGTTTTATGGCAAAAGACAGATCATAAATGAAAAAGTTTAAGCTTGATTTGTTTTGGAAACATTTCCATAGCAGTTGAGTTCTTCTAAATCTGATTTATGTCAGACATTACAAGTCTTGACTGCTAGAACCTTGTTTAGTTTTTGACAGGAGCAAGGCTAATTCAGAAAATGAAGTCTTCTAACTCAGCATGACGGATGTTTTTGGAAGGAAAATACGATTTGTTCTTTTATTTATCTGTAGAATTTAACATTACTTCATTGACAGATTACTTCATACTTCTGATTAGTACAGTTGACTATGAAAGTGTAATGGGATATCTCAGTTTTCCCAAATTAAAATTAACTTTGGTTTTATTACCCTTATCTTCAAATTGATAGTGAGTTGCCTATATAACTTGACTGCATAGAATACTCAATAAACAGTAGGCAATTTACTCTATTTTTTAAAACTCTCTGTGTAAGTATCTTTATGCATAAATTACTATGCGACAGCTTCCGTTTAATTAATACTGTTATAAATTACCTTTCGATATAAACACCTGGGACTTTAAACATCCATCTATTGTTTGCTAAGCCAGGAGCTCTTTAGATGAATGGGTTTTGTACAGTTTTATAATGTAGCTATATTCCCATTGTATCTTGCATAAAACGATTTCTACTAATACTGCTTTGGATCACTTATTTAAGCCATGTACGAGATAATTGGTTATTATATAGGTCAACTGCTTATTTTATTTGATGAGAAAAATTACGGAATAAGGGCCCTCCCCAAATATCAAGCGATTACCTCTACCTACTGTACATCTCATCATCATCATCATCAGCCTGTAGAAGTCCACTGCTGGACATAGGCCTCCCCCACACGTTTCCAGGAAGAACGATTCTGAGCCCTTTCCATCCATCGACTTCCCGCGGTCCTAACAATGTCGTCAGTCCATCGGATAGGAGGACGTTCTACGCTTCGTCTTCCGGTTCGTGGTCGCCATTCGAGAACCTTTATTCCCCAACGGTTATTGGTTCTACGAGCTATATGGCCTGCCCACTGCCACTTCAACTTGCTGATTCTGAGAGCTATGTCTGTGACCTTGGTTCTTCTACGGATTTCCTCATTTCTGATTCTATCTCACTGTACATCTATTAACTATCTATGACGGCCACAGACCGAAGGACGCAGACCTGCTAGATTGTACTATGTTATAAGTGCTCTTCACTGAATTCTCTACTCTTTTAAAAAAAACAAATCACTTACAAGAAACCTGCGTCAAAAGTTAATCCTATAACTTGTGGCGAAGGTTTTTTTACTATCTATTCAACTGGCAGGTTTTTTATAGTAAAACAGCAATTTAAGTCATATAGATATATACTTAGGAACAAATTTTTTTTCTGTAATAAGTATCAAATTATATAGAGAGCAAACGTAAGAGGTTGTAGTACTTTATAAAATAGACTAGTACTGTAAAGTACACGCAGTTTGTACCAAAAATAAACTTCATAGTAGACATAAAAGTTTAAGCGCCTGGCAAGAGTAACATAATATCTCGTGGGCTTCAAGTTTGTAGTTAACATGTTTCAGGCGCTGAATAGTGAATACATACGTAGTCTTGCTTTCGCCTTACTAAGTTCAATTTTAAGCATCCAATGGAGTTTCATAAATTATCTATTTAAAAAAAAACAGAATAAGTTCTTGATTGATCTTCTAGGTGCAGTTGCAAGGAACTGGCATCGTAATTTATCTAGCGTTATGACGATTTGAAATGATCCCGGAATATCACTGAATAAATATGTTTTGACTTTGATGACGTGTATTCTACTGTGAACGTTACCCACGTAATCTGTAAAACCACCGCACCGGTCCAAAGGTCCAAGAGGCCCCTAGTCTAATTAAAAAATCGTTTTGCATACCACAGGGACTGCTGCTGGATCAGTGGATTTTGGTTTGAAGTGGTTTTTTATGAGAAGTTCCATGGGGCTTATTTCTTGCTTTGTATTTTAACCAGTTGTCAACGTGATTACAATACCGATATTTTATATATATATTTTTTATAACTTAACTGTTTGTGCTAACATAAAATGTAGATACGAGTATAATTGATTAAAATAAGTAATATTTAAAAGAAGTATCATAAATCATAAATAAATACTGATGTCTCTCTGACATAACGTCATTTAGCTCTAAACTAAGCAAAACTTGTACTTTTTGAACCAGATAATTGATAGAATAGTTTTTTTTGTTACTACATACATAGAATTCAATATGACAATCTTGAACAATATGACAATACACAAATGTTGTTCTCGGTGGAAATCGAACCCAATACCCACAGCGCGGAAGGCAGCTACTACCAACTGAGCT
Source organism: Electrophaes corylata (assembly GCA_947095575.1). Taxonomy (NCBI): domain Eukaryota; kingdom Metazoa; phylum Arthropoda; class Insecta; order Lepidoptera; family Geometridae; genus Electrophaes; species Electrophaes corylata. The sequence goes on along the minus strand of OX352700.1, from coordinate 12,375,179 downwards.
GTGACGACTGACAATTCATATTTTGGGCATATAAATGCTGATAAAACGTAAATGTACTAAGCGTACATGTGACAGCAACTTAAAAGATTACCATCTTTCATTTTTTAGTTTGGGGTACAAAATACCCCAATACTTAGCAAGGTTAAGCTTTTGTGAGAAGACATCGTAAGTCTAACACTTTCCTAAATATATTACTAAAGGTAGTATTCTTCTTTTGACCTTTGTTAGTTTTTCCCTCGCTTGTCACCTTAGCCGCCGGCGCCACCCTCGACGAAGACTCTTGAGAAGCAGCATTATCATTGTGCAATGACATTTTGTCACGATTCTTTTCCTTTCTATTTTTCTTTTTTCGTACTCTCAAAGGCCCATTTTTAAAAACATTTTCCTCGCTGCTCTCATTTGAATCAACGTCACTGATCTCTCCTATCTCATTGCATAAAACTTCAGGCTTATCCAGATATATTGATGCTTTCGTTTGGTTCACCTTGGCACCAACACTTTGACTGTAAGACTTGGTTGGTCTAAGGGGTTCAAAAACCGTCGCGCTAGGTCGATCACCAAACTTAAAGGAAGATGATGGATTCTTAAAATGCTCATCAAAAGTACAATTTTCCTTCTCTAAATACTTCGATAGCGCATGTTTGTAGGTGCAATTTTCGTTGCACATAATCGTTCTAATTTCTTTCTCCTTCAAATAAATAGGACACGACTTACTAAGAGCCATGTGTTTGCCTTTGCAGTTGATGCATCGGTACTCCGTCGTCTCACAGTTTGTGTGCCCTAGACCACATTTCGGACAACAAGTCTTTTTCGTTGGACACGTTCGTGTCAAATGTCCAAACTTCCAGCACGAAGCACATTGCGTCACGGGAAAAGTGTAAGGATCTACCTTGAACCTGCAACCATATCCAAACACATAGGGAGGCAAAGTAGAGCCCTTGAAACCGAATCGCACAGTTTCGCTACGAACCCATTCACCTTCTTCCGACAATCTATTCAACCTTTTTATAGACAGTATTTGTTGATCGCACTGCAATGATTCTTTCAAATCTTCCTCTTTTACATCAAGTTCCAAATACTTTACCACGCCATAACTAACACCAACCTCATTTGTCAAGTAACATCTGTATCCAGACTCCATGAAGGTTTTATTCGAAATTAAATTATCTGCGTCATTTTTATTTTCAAATGTTATGACCACTCTGTATGGACTTTTGTATTTTATTTGCATGGCATTAGTTATTCCTTCAGCTTTCAGTAACATAGCCAATCCAATTTGTTTTGGCAGCAGTTGGTATGACGAGACGCATACTTCAAAACAATTATTACTCAAATGAATGGTACCTCCCACAGATGTTGGTCCACAGGCCTTTCTAGTCGCAACACGATTTGCCTTCCTTTGTACAGGAGTAAATCCATCCTCATCAACACATTCTCTATCATAATTACTATTGTACCTCAATCGTTTGGCCGGCCGTGCCTCCTGCACAGCAAATAATTCCTCACATTGTTGATTTACATCAAAAATTGCCTGCACACCCATTTCTTCTTCACTCATATTGGTACTGTTTCTGGACCGAGGTCTGAGGACGACCTCGGTCACATCCATATTTTGACCGCACCCAAACGCACCGAAATTGTAATTATCATATAGTCCGTAATTAATTACAATCGTCGATCGCAACACTGAGTTCGAAATAGCACTTTTAACGGCCGTCTAACAAGTTTTAACAAGTACACAGGTGTCAATGAAATTAACCGAACACCTTTTGTTTATGTAGAAGTAGGTACTTTGTTGAAGTTGATGTCGTTTAATTGGCATTTGACTTGAAGTAGGAGCGTGCAAAGTTTACTGAAACTATTGAAAACTTTGCTAATTCAGAGTTCTGGGAATTTGTAATATTAAATATTTGCTTGGATAATCAATAAACCAACCTTCTTTGATTTACCCATATAGGCAATTTTTGATTGGTTTTGAAATGTTGCCTGTGACACTTGCCTCGGGGCAGCTCTGGGTCTCGCCCCTTAAATTACAAGAACCTTGTTTTTGACTTGGATTTTGATGACCTATTTCAAAAGAAGCATCGTAGGAATTAAGTTCAAAACGACTTGCGCTCTACCATGGCTATTTTTGATGACTCTACACTGAGAAAAATGGATTTCGAGCCTAAGGTTAAAAAGTCTTACACTGTTGAATTGTAATTACGCTGGGCGAGTTTGTAACGCTTACGTTAGTTTTTACCTTTCAAAGTGAATACGTCAAAATGATACCGTCTATTACACTTACACAGAACGACCGGAACAACTTTATAAGGCGTTTCTTTTCGTTGTTACGTTTGATCGGTTTTTTGCCTTCATACGAACAAAATCGCCGTAATAACACGGCACTTTTGGCTTTTCATTTTTCTCAGTGTACGATTAAGCTCAGAACAAAAAACCTTCCGCACAATAATAAAAAAAACGGCATTTACACTATAGGTAAGTCTGTCTGTACTAATATATGTATTACATAGTTTGTCTTCATTTTGTCGCAATGCCGTCCGTGCTGAAGCAATTATCTGATGGCTCATCAGTTAAACGATAGCGACGTTGATAGGGTGGTGTAAGTTACAAGGTCGATTGGCTAAATAGAGATAGATAGACAAGTTCCATCATTTTGAAGGACAGTTTCATCTGTCTCTTTCATTTATGGCTTCCATCTCATTCGTTTGTTATAGATAATATTGCCAGTGTTAATTAGGTATAAGCATTTTTTATTCAAGTCGGTCAAGTTTCTAGGCTTTCGGTCAGCTTTTATTCAGACGGCTGTCATTTGTTTAAAAAATAACCCGAGATCATAGTAGAGATACAATATAAGGGTATGCACCAAATGCAATATTACGTACGGACGTACGTCTGACTACCCCCCTTAGAATTTTGAAAAGTATCTTGAGTAGGTACTTTGTACTAAAAGATCTGAAGGAATATCTACCATGCTTGAGGATTATAGTCCTGATGCTGTTTATTTTATTTTTATACATATATTATAACTTTGTAAAAAAGTCACCCAAAAATTATAGGAGCTAAGCAATTTCTTGCCTGTTCTTCAAGGCTTCACTTTCACTATTTCGTCTTTGTGTTCAGAAACAGAGTATACCAGCGAAGTACTTGTAAATTGATTAAAATACTAACGTAATTTGAAACAGCTGTGATGTCAAGCAGCTTTATGTATTACATTCCGTCTAGGCACAATAAGTTTAGCAGTTGTAGAGCTCTTTGTGAAATGGCTCGTCCAGGGAAGTACTACCACCGTACCATTCCTGCCGCTAAGCAGTGATGCTCGCATTGCTGTTTTTCCGTTTGAATTTCATATATATACATATTTTTTATTATACATAGAAAACACTCAGAACACTCAGAATAAATATTTGCAGATCGTACAAATATTTCTCGTAACATCGGTCGTAAAACTACAGCATCCTGCAAATAGCGAAATGAGTGAAAAGTTGTTGTATAATAATCATATACAACTAGTGCAATATATTTCGGCGAGTGTGCCTTGGAGCTCTACAACCTGATTCCCCCATCTCCGTTCTATCATCAGACCACCAGACGTACGGAGACGAGACTCTCGTTCATGGTTGACACCCCTTCCACCCGCACCAAGCGCTTTGCCTCAACTTTTATTATGCGCACTGCAAAGGAATGGAACTCGTTGCCGTCGTCTGTTTTTCCGGTCACATATAATTTGGATGTCTTCAAGAGTAGAATGAATAGGTATCTTCTAGGTAAACGTGCTACACCGTCGACTGCATCATCACTTAACATCAGGTGAGATTGCGGTCAAACGTTTACCTATAAACTGTAAAAAAAATCAACACTTTCCTCTTTCTCCTGGCATAGCTAGCCTATAGCCTATAGTTTTCTATCATAGCAGAGCCATTTTAGAGTTTTGAAACCAACCTACCTATAAATCCGGTCATATAATATACGCTACAGAAAACAGCTCTCCCTTCCCCCTTCCACTCCCCCCTTAGGAATTTGTCTCGAAACATCTTGTGTAGAATGAAGTATTTAGTGTGCCTCTCAAATTTGATTGAAACCCGTCGATAAATAACGCTACAGCAAACTTCCCCCCTTTTCCTCCTTTTTGACCCACAATCGCGTTTGATTAAAACATTTAAATAAATTAAAGAACTGCCAATTTTCGTCAAAATTGGTTGGAGTCAGGCTGGAGACGCTTCACACGCTGAAGAAATAAATACAACGGCCTGTTTTACTTAAGTTTTACTTACACAACACATTTTCAGGGTTCCGTACCCAAAGAGTAAAACGGGACCCTATTACTAAGACTCCGATGTCTGTCTGCCTGTCTGTCAGTCCGTTGGTCACCAGGCTGTATCTAATGAACCGTGATAGTTACAGAGTTGAAATTTCACAGATGATATATTTCTGTGGCCGCTATAACAACAAATGCTAAAAAACAAAATAAAATACATATTTAATAGGAGTATTATTATTTATTTATTTCAGATTATTGTGCAAATCCATATATTATTGATAGTATATTATTATTATAATATTTGTGATGTCAGTGCTAAAGTAGCAAATAGATGCCTGTCTATGCCTACGACCACAAGATTTGTTTTCTTGGTTACTTCTGAAACACGCTGTATAAAATACACTTCCTACAGATGAGTGTAATATTTCTTGCAGGCGCTGCTTACCCGACTCGCAATAAAGAGAGATTACGTTGCTCATTTGTTTCTGGCGGGTACAATGCAACAAAAAGCCTTGTTCATTTATTTTATTGTACAACCTCATAAACTGATTGAATCTGTTTTTGTAACTTTCAGTTTCTGGAGATGAGTTTTGCAATTATTCATTAGATTAGCAACTTTATCTGCCGATCTTTATAAATTATAGCCTACTAGCAGTTCGTCCCAGCTTCGCACGAATTTTAGTAAGGACTCCTAACTTTTTTGAAAATATAATATAGCCCATGTCACCAAGAGATAGTGTAGTTTCTCAACGGTGAAAGAATTTTTCAAATCGGTCCAGTAGTTTTGAAGCCTATTCAATTTAAACAATCAAATCTTTGCTCTGTATAATCTTAGTAAAAATGTGTTGTTTTGATGCATTAGCTATATTACTATAATAGTTTCATTAGATTCCATTCAGTAGTTCTTGCGCTAAAGAGCAACAAATCTCTACATTCATACGAACTAAGTAAAACTCAGTAATGTTAGTATTTTAGCAGTGGTGATGGACTTGCAACCTGTCACCTGTAGTCATACACATAATACAATAATAATGTATGTATTAATTGGACGTACCTCTGACTACCGCCTTTAGACATCCTCAAAAAATTTCGAGTAGGTACTTGGTACTAAGTGATCCGAGGGGAAAAACTAATAAAAAAAAATATTCTATTATTATAAAATAGTTTATCTTATTAATAATGTTATAAACGCGAAAGTTTGTAAGAATGGATGGATGTTTGTTACTCTTTCACGCTGTAACCAGTGGACCGATTTGGATGAAATTTGGAATAGATATAGATTGTAACCTGGATTAACATATAGAATATTTTTTATCCCGAAAAAAATACGGAAACGGGAAAAAACTGCCGCGCGAGCGCAGCAATTAAATTTAAGTTTATAATTTTGAGTTGGTGTTTTTGAGTAAAAACTTAATAGTTTTATATCTGAAAGAACATGAAAACTACTTATATATTTTTACTATACTACTTTTTCTGAAAAACACACATCTCTTCTAATTTAGTATTTTATATAATATTCTCATGGTCCCATTTATTACTCCCGACATAAACAAGATAAAGAGTTTGTTTCCAATTTTAATCTGTTGTTCAAGTCAGAAGGCTGGAGTGTACGAAAGTTAACGAACTTCCAAAGAAAGTTGGAATATAATTTATAAACTTTTAAGTTAACTTTTAAATTAAATTATCATCGACTGGCAACCAAAAATCGGAAAACGAAGCGTAGGACGTTCCTCCAACCAATGAACTCGCGGCATTGTATTTAAAACGACCGATGTGGCGCGACGGGCGAATGTCCGAGGTTGCGGGTTCGATTCCCACCTTGGGGCAAATATTTATTCTGGATGTTCTGAGTATTTTATATGCATAATCTAAAATATCTATGTATGTAATGTATTGTATTAAGTATATCAGTCATCTAGTACCCATAGCACAAGCTCTGTTTAGCTTGGGGCTAGATGATGCTGTGTGGATTGTCCAACATTGTTTATTGTAAACACAACTTCTTTTTATGTTGCTTCTGTTGGAACAAGGATATGACCCACCTGATATGTGGTAACCATTACCTAGAACAAAGCATTGCCCTGTAGGTTACGCACGTTATGATCGTGCCCTACGATGCACTACCCTGAGTCCACCCACCTGAGGCATACTGGCTTAGCCTTATGTGCTTCAAACTGGAACACAGTAATGCGAGCATCATTGCTTGGCGGCAGAAATAGGTACGATGGTAGTAGGTACTTTCCCGTAAAAATAAATACCAGCAAACAATCATACACAGAGCACCGATGGTCCAGTGGGCGTGACCTGTCTTCTGGTCTCAAGGTTGTGGGTTCAAATCTGGTCGTGCACCAATGGACTTTTCCGTTTGAAAAAATTATGTGCGCAGTGGCATTGCTCTCAGTTGGTGAAGGAAAACATCGTGAGGAAACCAGTTAGTATTCCAGCAGCGGCGATGGGCTTGCAACCTGTAACATATGTAATACTAACTATTTCATAATGTGGGTATGTACCAAATGTACTATCTGGATATACCTCTGACTACCCCCTTAGACTTCCTCGGAGAATCTTGGTGCTAAAAGGTCGGAGGGGATATCTACCGTGTTTATTCCTGTTTCCTTGTTTTGTTGACCCTGTTTCTTTAATTTTCTTTGTCGAGCTGATGTGACTTTAATATAATAAATAGATCAAATAAATAAATCATTAAAAATAATGTTGTTTCCTAAAACGACAGAAAACAAATCCCCCGAGCCACTACTAGTTAGTTCAGACAAATGGATTGACAAGGGGAACATACATTTCCTGTCAGATACCCTTGAATAAACATGTTGGTAAACCTTTTTACGAGTTTTACAACTTTTAGGAAAGTCAAATATTTAAGCAGGCCAAGAAAGTTTGTAAAGTGGATAAAGAATTTATAACGGATGATCTTGTTTATATTTGTTTGTATGACTATTGTGTGTCGCTGTAATTTTTAGAGATTTGTATCTAAAAGTTTTCAACAAGATTTTTAGGGTTCCGTACCCAAAAGGTTAAAACTGGACCCTATTACTAAGACTCCGCTGTCTGTCTGTCTGTCTGTCTGCCTGTCTGTCTGCCTGTCTATCTGTCTGTCACCAGGCTGTATTTTATGAACCGTGATAGTAATTAGAGAGTTGAAATTTTCTCAGATGATGTACTTACTTCTGTTGCCGCTATAACAATAAATACTAAAAAACAGAATGAAATAAATATTTAACGGGGCTCTCATACAACAAACGTGATTTTTTGCTGTTTTTATTAATTATAGATAATGTGTACGGAACCCTTCGTGAGCGAGTCCGACTCGCACTTGGCAGATTTTTTATTTTTCTTACTACAAGCTAACTCTATGACTAACTAACTTATCTAAATAAAGCACCGTACAAGACACAAGTAAAAAACCGATGAAGAAAGTTTTACCGAAAGCTTCTTATTGTATATCTTAAAAATATTGAAACCCGTCTCTAACAGAATTAAACGACCTTTACAAACTGGAACCAATCACCCAAGTAACATTATCTCAATTTCTTAGGCAGAATTCTAAAGTTTTGAGTTCTTTAAAAACGTTCACCGTCATAAAGCAGCCGTAGGGTGATTCGATGTTCAGCGCGTAGTATTCATCTTCGAGCTTCCGTGTATTGGGTAGGATGTTTGTGGAGCTATTTACTCCTGCTATGTAGGACAGTTAAAAAAAATCAATAAAAGCCTTGAATTTGCCTTGAAGATAGTTTCTCTTCTAGAAGATCATAGTAAATCTCCTAGAATCCACGATTATAGCGTCAGTACACACCAGTTACGGCAGTCATAAGGCGGTCACCAACTTTTAGCAAACTAGAGCCTTTAATCTTTTCAAGGATTGTTGACGAAACTGACGAAAGTATTCATAAAGTCAATCAGAACAAGATTGAAAACCTTTTCGTTTCTTGTCCATTATTTCCTGATCTACTAAAATGGAGCGGTTTTGTTTTGCAGTGCTTTTTGATGATATAAAAAGCCGTGGAATTGCGACATCAGACATCACTCTCATTACATCAGCCGACGTAGACGCAACAACAGTAAATCCTTTAAAATGGTTGCGAAGGTAACTATGTCTCTATTTCTGGATTATAATAATTTAAACCTGTGTTGACATTTATTATTATATACTAATTTTAAATGCACATAGCATTTAAAAATGCCAAGATATCATGTTTGTGTTGGTATCGGTAATGAGTTTACAAAAATATTTTTGTAAACATCGTGCTTGTCTATTGCCACAATTTGTTTTTTATCTGTGCTACAAAATAACTTGCTTATAAATAGCAATGCAAAAATGCACATTCTTCGAATTTCCTAGAAAATATTTCCTTGTTAAATATTTTATCATAAAATATTCTAGCGCCTAAAGAATTTACTTTGGCTCACGGCAAAGCTAAATCTTTTTTATCTTAGCTTATCTATCTATATTAACTCTATGAATCTTTATCCTGACTGACTGACTGACTGACGCCCGAATACTCAAACGCAACTTAAAGTTAATCACCTCTCAAGTGACGAATTTTTGACTGATTTTCATTGCAAACTGTCAAATAACTTGCGACTTGAGACGTGATTAAATTTAAGTTGCGTTTGAGTATGCGGGCGTAAGAAATTTTGAAAATTAAACTACTGCAAGGATACAGCCGGAACTAAAGTTGGATAAAACTTGGATAAAGTCGTGGGTATTTTCACTAGTAATAATATAGTTGGATATTTTATCGTGACCTTTATTCGTTAGTTCGTCGCTCTCCTCGCCCTGGTGGCCGTGGCCGCTGCCTCTGACTACTCCAGCTTCGCGTACAGCGTGGCCGACCCCTACACCGGTGACTTCAAGAACCAGATTGAAGCACGCGCCGGCAACAACGTGCAGGGCCAGTACTCGCTGCTGGAGGCGGACGGCTCCCGGCGCACTGTGGATTACGCGGCTGGAGCTGAGGGCTTCAACGCTGTCGTACGCAAGGGCCCTGGTTTCATTGCCGCTGCACCCATCGCTCCTATCGCCCCTATCGCTCCTATTGCTCCTATTGCCCGATTCGGAGCTTACCCTTACGCTGGATACGGAGGCATCGTCGCTCCTTTCCCCCTAAGCCCCCGCTACTACTGAACCCTGACCTGATCTGAAATAATGAACGCCAATAAAATTATAAAACACATTTTTTGTGTTGTAATTACTTATAGACTGAACTTTATTCACCCAAAAGCCTACAAGCTTCTTTATACCCAAATATTGCGGAAAATACTAGGTTATTATTCGTTTGCCTGCAATGCAGGTTTTGCAAGCTACATATTTTCTTTAGAGTTTTTGCTAGTTATGGATTAATTTTAGACCAAACTTTGAAATACTAAAGATAAACTATTAATATATAAAATATTGACGTATAATTGATACGCTATCTAAGCTCAAATTAAACAAAATGAGCTGAACAATCCTCTCTAGCCCCAAACTAAGCAGAGCTTGTGTCATGGGTACTGACTGATGTACTTAATACAATACGTTACATACATCGATATTTTTTTATATTATACATTTATCTTAAGGCGGGAATCGAACCCGGACATTCGCCCGCCGCGCCACATCGGTCGTCAAATATGGTTTTAAGTACTTATTTCCTGCCTATTAGTTGTAAAAGCATTTGATCTTCTACACTCCAAGAACAGCATCACTTTCGCCTGGAAACGTAGGATCAAAGCAACTAATTTTGGCAAAATGGCCCAATCGCTAAACCTTATGTGTTAGTAGTAGGAAAGCTCTTTGTGAAGGGCTCGTCCGGGGAAGTACTATCACCATGCCTATTTTTGCCGCTAAGCAACTTGCTATGTTCCGGTTAGAAGGGTGTGGGTGCTGTCGAAATTACAGGCACATGAGGCTAACACCTATATACCTCAGGATGATGGACGCTCGGGAGTGCATTGCAGGGCACGTTTCTAAAGAGTTTGGCCTACAAGGCAATACTTTGTTAGGCGATGGTTGAGTTTCTGTAGCCTTCAAGTCACACGTCGTTTGACAAAACATCCAGAAATAAATAAATATTTTACACATCATCATCTAGGCCCAAACTAATAGGCATAGCTTGTATATACTATTGGAACTAGATGGCTGGTGGAATACTTTTTTTGTAAATAAAGTACTTAAAATACAATAAAACACCTAGACAGAGAACAAACATCTATGTTCATCTCACAAAATGTTTGTCCTCGGTGAGGATCGAACCCACAACCTACAGCGCAGAAGGCAGGGCTACTCCTACCAAACTGGGTTGTGGTCAGTCACGTAATTTAGGCTAAAAAAGTAAAAAATTAACAATAAACATAAAACCGGCATAAATATCGCAAAACGTCCCTACCCACACCAATCGTGCGATATAATCAAGACATTTTCACGCATAACCGATAGCATTTACCGTTTATCGTGAACTTGAAAGCTTACGGTAAACTTTACAGATATTTTGAGTCGAAGTTCATTCGCGCCGGAATATTGGGTGAAGTTTTCAGAGAAATGCTCTTATAGGGTTATCAGCTATTAAGAGACTTACCCTCAGTTATTTGGTTTTGAGGCATCAAAGTAATTTATATTGCATTTATATTATGCATTTGCAAAGAAAGTAACACGTTTATAAGTATTCGATCAAAAAAGTTAAAAATAGAAAATAAATAAAGTAAAAATAAAACATGAAATACATTAAACAGAAATAAGTGATTCGGTACACAAAAATAAAAATTAAAAACAGAACAGGTACCTACCTAGTATATACCTATTGGTACACCTGTACCTATTCCATCCATGCATAATAATAATAATAATAATAATGCTGGACAGTCCACACAGCATCATCTAGCCCAAGCTAAGCAGAGCTTGTGTTATGGGTACTAGATGACTGATATACTTAATACTATACATTACATATATATATATATATATATTTTATCATACATAGAAAACACCCAGAACACATGGAATAAATATTTGCAGATCGTACAAACATTTATCCCAAGGCGGGAATCAAACCCGCAACCTCTTGCGTCGCAAGCGGACATTCGCCCGCCGCGCCACATCGATCGTCTGCATCTGTGTTTATGTCTTCAGTGAGGATGTTCTCTTAGCACAACCCTAACCCCATCGCCGACTTTCAAAGACAATATATCCTCACACTGCTCAAGTAGATAAATAAAAAGTTTCCTCGCAAACCACTTTTTATGCGATTCAATTTTAGTTGGAGTGGAAAATTGTGTCGAGATTAGAATGGGCCGAAGTAGAGCGAGAGTTTTATATTGGTTTAAAAATATCTCGATTTTGTATTGGTTTACTTGCTTGAGCTAAGCTTTTAGCAGGCATACTAGGTATAGATAGATAGATTAGGAAATAACTTATTGCACAAGCAAATAACAGTACAAAGGCGAACTTCATACAAAACTTCCGTGTATTGTGAAAAAAAAAATTATGTTTGTAATGCACAAAAAAAAGAAGTAAATAAAATAATTATTTAAAAGCTAAAAACTACTTACAAAACTTAATAAACTTACTTACCTGCTATAATAGAATTAACGACCGTTGCGGGTTCGATTCGATACAGGAGATGAGGAGAGATTGAAGTAAGTATGAAAATAACTTTACGCGAGCGAAGTCGCGCGCATTTCTAGTTCTTTTTTAATGCTGCTCCGTCAGTAAGTAGTAAAAAAAAAATGGTTTCCTTCTCCCATCGTATCACCTCATGCATTTATTTGACGACCGATGTGGCGTGGCGGGCAACTCTCCTTTTTTGCAGTCGGTTAAAAATACAAGCGATTAAACCAGCAAACGAGGGTTTTATCCCCAGTTTGTTACTTCGTTAAAGTTTCTTAATAAGCCATAAAGCTAATAAAAAGCTTCGTTGTCCTAAATTAAAATTTTCCATTCCATGAGGCGCGTAGGATCGAGCCGAAATATATAGAACGCGAACGAGATGAAAATAGACAATATCCAATATCTGACCTCCAGCAGCCTCTTCAAGAGCCAACACGAGGCGTGGCCAGATATACACCGGTTGAATAATAAAATATATGATCAAACGAACTTCCAAGTGAAGTTCGATCATTATTATGAATTGCTTCATTAGAGTATTAATATATAATAATAATGTTGGACAATCCACACAGCATCATCTAGCCCCAAGCTAAACAGAGCTTGTGTTATGGGTACCTACTAGATGACTGATATACTTAATACAATACATTAGATATACAGATATTTTTTATTATACATAGAAAATACCCAGAACACCCAGAATAAATATTTACAGATCGTACAAGCATTTATCCCAAGGCGGGAATCGAACCCGCAACCTCTTGCGTCGCAAGCGGGCATTCGCCCGCCGCGCCACATTGGTCGTCAAATATCACGCTATAAAACGTATAAAACGCTTACACTGACACACCACCTGATGCACATACGATCTACTTGCAATAGTTGGGTATTGTAGATTGTATTGGTCTGTCTATTCCAGACTATCTTGTGTTGAGAGCATGTATTCCTATTGTGACACAACGAGGGTTTGATCGCAGGGTAGCTCGTTTTCTCAATGGGTTATACAACTCTGTTACCGTAGTCAGTTTGGTCATTCCTAACAGGTGCTTAAACATTGATGTATATACTTAATATAATATTATAAAGAGAAAAGATTTGATTGTTTGTATTGAATAGGCTTAGGAAACTACTGGACCGATTTGAAAAATTCTTTCACCATTGGGAAGCTACCTTATCCCCGGGTGACATAGATTATATTATATTTTAAAAAAATTAGCGATCCTTAAAAAAACCCGTGCGAAGCCGGGACGGACCGCTATTCGATAGATAAAATTTGACATTAAACTCTAAATTAAAGTGGTTTTATTGAAATAAATCGAGATTGGTAGCATGGAATTTAGTTAAACACTACGATGATAAATTCGAGGAGTTTTACCAAATTTATCGACTAGCTGACCACAGGGAAACCACTCGATAAAATATGTTAAGGATAGTTCTATGCTAGGTGTAGATTAAGTTCGATAGACAACATCAGTTTGTCAAACACAAACCACTTGCAGTAACGCCTATATTTATCTCAGCCTATCGATCATGCCCTCCATTTTCAGCTAAGGAACCAGGCTGTCTCTCTTATATAGGTCAAAATAGTAAGAGACAGAAGATGTCCGGTAACTTGTTCTTAGTACATCATCAATCACGGGGTCCGTGGAAGTGATTTCTAGACCACCTTGCAAGAGTAAGAGCAAGTTTTGCTGTTTGCCGTTTCATTCTATTGATACAGAAGACTTGAAGATATACCGGGTGTAATAAAATCACTTCCGATTACTCCAGGAACGTAAAAAGTTACCTACAACAAGGTCTTATAGTCCACTTGGCTGACAGTCAAATAGAGTGATACGATTATTTAGCTGAAATTCCTATTTAATCAATGATGTATTCCGTACAGCGGTCAACGACCGTTCAACGGGGCGGCAACCGCACCGGTCAGATATTTTTGGTGTTTTGTCATTTGTACGCAATTTTAAATTAGGTACTTATGTTTAATTTATTATGTATTGCCGATAATTATAGGGTAGGTTTCTTTTAGGTATTAAGTAGTCTCTAAGCTTATCCACGTTTTAAACAATATTTGGACTTTAGTTATCCAAGTTTTATCCAAATCTATTCAAAATTTACTGCATCAAACTTACTAGATGTTTCTGTACTTACCCAAAAAAATTAACTTTTGCTTTTAAATTACCTATTGAAACTTTTATCATCATTATTAGTATGGACAAGTCCACTGCTGGACATAGGCCTGCCCCATACGTTTGCAGGAAGAATGGTTTTAAGCCATATCTATCCCCTAAGTTCTCCAGATTCTAGCGATGTCATCAGTCTATCCTTTGGGTGGGAGGGCAGCCAACATTTTATCTTCCCGTTCGTGGTCGCCATTCGGAAATATTAAGGAACCGCGCTGCATATGAAATAATGGTTGACTTTTAAAGCTGTAGCTTTAGAATTGCCCCTTTGTATCTACAAAGGGGCAATTCTAAAGTAGTAGACATTAGATGAATGTAAAAGTCTATTATTTATTCTTTTATATCAAAAATACAGTTATTTCCATACGAAAAATAGACACTAAATAAGTAATCGCCGACAAAAAAATAGCGTCACAAAATCGTAATCGTACGAATCCAACTTTTCTTAGACTTAAAATGCTCGACTCACAGTGAGAGACATCATCGATTCGGCAATAAGTGAGAATGGATATCTTCATGCAGTAGACATTTATTTATTTAACATTTCATTAAATGTCTAATATACCTCCTCTGTTCTTCTAGTACTAAAAAACTTATTGCAGCGTAACGTTAGAATAGTAACACCATCTCCTGTCCTTTGCATTGAATGGAAAATTCAAATTAGATCAAAAGAGACAAAGTACGATGTAAATTAGTTTACGCGGTTTTTATTAGCAGTAAGAATCCTCTTGAAGTTACTAATAGACAAAAGGTAACTAGAATCCCGCCATTACAGAAATGACTTTATCTTAGATCTAAATGAAAGGTACAGTAAGAGACAAATTGTCTACTCGACACCATGTCGGGTGAAAATGAGAATTAGGCCCATGGGCTTTCTCAGAACGCAAATGGAAATATACATTTATAATAAAACGTTCTTCGTAAACATGAATTGCGAAGCTGCCAAGTTTTATAAAAGCCGTTTTCGTGAAAACACCATTATGTTCATGGTCAGTACCAGCTGATGTTTTTAAGATTAAGTTTTAATTTGGTAACTAAGAATTAAGTTTTTATGTTATATGTGTTTGAGAGGAATTTAACACTATACTTTTTTAATAGGGTCGTTCTCAGCCTAAATTTGTCCACAAGCTGGACATTAGCCTCCCCTAAACTAGGGAGGATTTGTCATAATCAACACACTTGGCAGGCAGACAGGTGACTGGCAGGCGGATTGGTGACCCCAGTTTCGGTGTAAAAATAAGTACATTTACACTGGGGTCACCACTGTTGTCACTGTTGACACTCTTGGTATTTTTTTAGTCACTTGCAGCTATTAATTAAAATATCAACTTTATTACAAGTGCTATGCTACCATAGCACTTGCACTTGCACTTGCATAGTTTTTGCAACTCCTACGAGTTGCAAAAACTTTTGCTACGTATAAATTGACGTTTAAAATTTTTGAATCTATAGGAATTGAACTTCATTTATTTTGTAGTCTATTTTACACGTTCATTTAATCGCGTAACGATATCTATGAGTTGGTAATGGAAGACCCTTCCATTACCAACTCATACTATACTCAGTGGGCTCCGTACCCAAAGGGTAAAACGGGACCCTATTACTAAGACTCTGCTATGCTGTCTATCTGTCTGTCTGTCCGTCTGTCACCAAGTTGTATCTCATGAACCGTGATAGTTAGATAGTTGAAATTTTCACAGATGATGTATTTCTGTAGCCGCTGTAACAGCAAATACTAAAAACCAAAATAAAATAAATAATTAAAGGGGGCTCTCTTACAAAAAACGTGATTTTTTTGCCGTGATGTTTTTATTATAGATACGGTACGGAACCCTTTGTGCGCGAATTCGACGCCCACTTTTCCGGTTTTTTTTCTAAAAGGTAGTGTTAAAAATCATATTAACTCGAACTATTTTTATTCGACAAAACTCTTAGGAACCAATTTCCTCTAACAAAAACTATCGAGCAATAAACTTCTCATGCATATCCATCCATTAGCTTTCATAGTTTTATTAAGGGTCCACTCTAGTCAGGACTGGAAGGCATCAACTTCACCCTACGTGACCAGAAACTCAAATTATTATTGCCATGTACGGCGCTCTACCGCTAGGTAGAACAACGGTTCTTTAAGTTGCGGCAGCCGCTTTATATCATCGCAATTTCTATCCTCTATACCTCTGCTTCTAATAAATTCGGCGTAACCTCGGAATAGTTACACCGTGTTTTGTCTCGTTCGATCTAATTTGAAACTATCTGTCAATTCAAAAGACAAATAACTATTTCAACGTTACGCCCCGAGCTTATTACTAACATAGTAAATGGTTACTTTTGGCTACGTAAAGTAACTGCAACATTAAACGTTTTCTAGAACAATCGTTAGAAAAAAGTTGTCTTAATTTAGACACGACTGGTCGTAACATTAACCTGCGTCGACTATCTCAGATTTTTTGTAAGGGACATCAAAAGAAAAAGTACATAGGAAAACAAATTTAAGTTATGTTATCAGACAAGTGAAAAAATGTCCCGTGTTTTTTTTTGTTTAATTTGGCTATCAATATCTGTACGAGTATCATAATACAGTCAACGATGTTTTGAAGACTATAGCCGATAACATACGGTTGGTTGAGGTATTTTATTGATATGTACAGTATTTATGTGGATACTGGGTTTGGTAATAAAACTGTAATTTAGTTATTTATCTTCTGGTTTAAATAAAATTTTAATGTATATGTACAGCTCAAACACACAGGTATACAAAAATATAGGCAAACTTGTCGCTAAAACTATAAGGTATTTTTCATGTTCAATAGTGTTTTTTTCGCCGTTTTTAATATTTATTTCTAATAGAAAAGATCATTGGTGCGCATTTGTGCTTGAAGTTTGCACCAACAAACTAAATGCAAAGTTTAAAATCAATAATAATGTTAAACTTTCATTAAAAATTGAAACACCAACTTTTTACGGCCTATATACGTAATAATTTGAGCTCTTAAAAAGTTTATGCATCTCTCAGCCGGCTTTGGATTAAATCAAGTAAGCGCTTAAGCTCTGGTTTTCTGATAAGTGCTGACCGTAAAATGCTGACCGCTATAAAGAGCTATCAAAAACCAAATACTTCATGTATCTACATGGAAATAAATACTATTCTAGATTGTAAAAAACCATATACCCTAAATATTTTTAGCTTAGTGTTTTATGTAGCTAAGTCTTTAGTTAGCTCCAAAGCCGGCTGAGAGATGCATAAACTTTTTAAGAGCTTACTCGTTATTACCAACGTGTTTTATGAAGAAATGACGTAACGCTGAAACTAGTTTTTGTTTTGCATACAACTTGCTGGTTGAATAAGGAGATGATAATACTAACGGAAAAGGCTTATTATGGCATAGATGAATTTATTTCAGTTAAAAAAGTATTGGCCAAACTAAACCCAAACATATCTTAACTCTCTTACTGTTATACTTTACTCGTTTCATTGTGTACCTATATATGAAACCAATGAAATTACAGGCACATGAGCCTGTAATTTCATCGGCACCCACACTTTTTAAACCGGTTGCCTTATAAGTCAAATTATACTTTACTCGTTTCATTGTGTACCTATATATGAAACCAATGAAATTACAGGCACATGAGCCTGTAATTTCATCGGCACCCACACTTTTCAAACCGGTTGCCTTATAAGTCAAATTAAAATTCAAGTTTCGATCGTACAATCTCCAAATGGTATTCTTTTAAAACTGACATTTCAGACACTCTCAATTTTGATAATCAAATTCTAGTTTTAGTCTTATCTCAACTCCAGTTCAGGTATAGATTTCGTGCGCAAATTACAATATACTCAACCGCGCTCCACCTCGCTTGGCGGTGCTGTAGTAAAGCTCTTTTGGTTTACAAGTGATTCAAAAACTGTAAGCTCTTTAGCTTGACACTTGGAGATTGTACGATCGAAACTTGAATTTTAATTTGACTTATAAGGCAACCGGTTTGAAAAGTGTGGGTGCCGATGAAATTACAGGCTCATGTGCCTGTAATTTCATTGGTTTCATATATAGGTACACAATGAAACGAGTAAAGTATAACAGTAAGAGAGTTAAGATATGTTTGGGTTTAGTTTGGCCAATACTTTTTTAACTGAAATAAATTCATCTATGCCATAATAAGCCTTTTCCGTTAGTATTATCATCTCCTTGTTCAACCAGCAAGTTGTATGCAAAACAAAAACTAGTTTCAGCGTTACGTCATTTCTTCATAAAACACGTTGGTGGCCGTACCTGCCGGTACAAATTAAAGCGGTCACTGTTTTTTAGTAAAACAATTTATTCGAGAGCAAAAATGCCAAAGGTAGGTGTTATTAAAATTCATTTTATTGCGTATCATTACGCCGCTGATGCCGCTGAAATGAGATTCTTTCAGCGGTTACGTGCGCCCTTAATATTGGCCACACGGCTCTTAGCTACTGCCATTTCAGGAAATGGATAAAAATTATAAAAATAATTAAATAGAATCATTACTTTAATCCCCCATCACGGTGGATATCTCCTAAGTTCTATTAGTACCAAGTAACTACTCGAGTCTTCAAGGATTTCGTCAATCCTCATGCCAAGGTGACTATGGCGAACCCCGTAAATAGACCGATGTGGCGCGGCAAGCGAATTGTCCGTCTGCGACGCAGGAGGTTGCGGGTTTGATTCCCGCCTTTGGATAAATGTTTGTACGAACTGCAAATATACATTCTGGGTGTTCTGGGTATTTTCTATGTATAATTAAAATATCTATGTAAGTAATGTATTGTGTTAAGTATATACCTAGTACCTATAACACCCACAGATTTCGTGTCAAGCGTGACACATCTCACGTTGCACATCTTAGCTCGCCTGGTTCCCATACTTATAAGGTGTTATGTATAAATATCCTCAAATTATATTTAAGTACCTACCTACTTTAATTATAAAGTTCGTCTTAGAATATAAATAAACATATATCAGGATTGTATCATTCGTTCATTCAAGCTTTCTCGCTGAGAGGCTGTTGACCTCAATAACTCAATAGCCTTGCCAATACCGAGACTTTTGCCAATAAGGACGTATCTTTAATACCAATTAAGTGATTTTTTTCTGCTGGAGAAGTAGGTATGTATATTCTATTAATTGAGTCTTTTTCTTCGTCATAGAAAGAGACAGGCGTAAATTAATACTTTCTCTTTTATAAGGCTTTCTGATGAAAGAAGCAAATGGCCCATCTGATGCTAAGTGGTTACCATTACAAAGCGTTCTTCTAGGCTTGGTCGCAAGGAACTGGCACTTAGATTCACCTAGATTTAAGACGTGTCAAGATGATCCCTGTGGATTATACTGAATAAATGCTTTTTGGCTTTGACGTTGACTTTGACATTGCCTCACAGGTCACGTTTGATTAGACCGTTCCCTACAACACACTGATCTGCGTCCATCCTCGGAGGCACAAATGTTGAGCCTTTTGTGCCTGAAATTTTACCGGAAGTAGAAACTTCAGTTGCAGAAGTAGAAAACTTTAGATAAATTAAAAAAAAAACTAGAATAAGCCATTCACGTGCAATTCAAAGCGAAAACTTAAACTTCAAAACTACCCTCGATGTTAATTTACTGTGAAAGTTTTAACAGCCGTATCAGGTAACTGGCGAAACTCAGTGACGTCAGCCAAAATGCTTTAGATGACCAGAAATACTTCTGCTTGACCGGGATGGGTTTGATAGGCAGAATTTATAATAAATTATAAAACCAAATGAAAACCACTATAATGAATTACACTCGCGAGGAACTGGCGCTTAGATTCACCTAGATTAAAGACGTTTCATGATCCCTGCGGATATTACCGAATAAATGATTTTTGACTTTGACTTTCACTATAAAAGTAATAATAATAATAATAATGCTGGACAATCCACACAGCATCATCTAGCCCCAAGCTAAGCAGAGCTTGTGTTATGGGTACTAGATGACTGATATACTTAATACAATACATACATGCATACATATTTTTTTATTATACATATTATACCCGGAATAAATATTTGCAGATCGTACAAACATTTATCCCGAGGCGGGAATCGAACCCGCAACCTCTGCGTAAAAAAAATAAAAGTAAAAAAAGTAATAAAAATAAAAAAAAATCGTAATAAAAGTGGTTTTATTATGAGTATATGACGGCGATAGGCTTGCAACCTGTCACGTACGGAATACTAACTATAGTGTGTTTATGTACCAAATGTAAAAAAGTCTCTAGTCTACTCTAATATGTCTGTCTAGGAGGAGGAGTAACTATTTGGTACTAAGAGAGCGGAAGGGATATCTACCCGTGCTTGAGGATTAATGTCGTGATGCTTTTTTATGATTATAAATATTTCTAATAGTTTTATCGTTGCCTGTACCATGCACACACATCCAACATCAGACAATAGCCGACGTCACACAGTCAGCCCGTGAGCTCGGTGGCGGTGTAATTGCGTCCGGTCGCACAATGTAATTCGAACAATAGGCCGAATCTCTCGGTAATGATGTGGAAATATTTCAGCGCTATCCAATAAGGAGTGGTATTGTACTGAAACTTACAGTTATATGGAGGTTCTTAATATGTATTCTGAAGCTGCTATTGCCCACATTACATAAATTACAATAGGATGTACAATAACCTCTTTCTAAG
Organism: Electrophaes corylata; assembly: GCA_947095575.1. Taxonomy (NCBI): domain Eukaryota; kingdom Metazoa; phylum Arthropoda; class Insecta; order Lepidoptera; family Geometridae; genus Electrophaes; species Electrophaes corylata. The sequence continues at coordinate 12,354,463 of OX352700.1, read as the reverse complement.
GCTCAATCCTCGTATTTTTTGAGCTAAGACGGAATCCAAACAAGAATTTGATTGTCAAAATTGTTTTTTTTTTACTATTTGGCAATCTTTGACAGTTTCAAAGTTGCCACGATCAAAACTTAAATTTGTCGATATTTTTTACGAGTATTGTTATCTCTCAAGGTTTTTTTTATTCTTCTTTATGACACCTGCCCGTCATTTGACAGACAATTTTGACAATGTCAAGTGGATGATGAAAAGTATTTAATCAAAATGTATATATGTATGCTGGTTATGAAGAAAAGATTTTATTAAAATCCTAGAGTAACATTTCATTTAAATCAGGATGCCACAATACACTTTCATTCTTATAGCTCAAAAATTGCGCTAAGCCCAAAAGTAATATTAGATAGACTATCACCGAAATTACACATCAGAACTTAAAATAATACTAGAAAAACAAACAAACTGAAGAGGTCTGTCTGTTGCTTCCATAAACAGAAAGCGAATGTCTTCTCAAAGATCTGTTATTCATTTCAAAGTGACAGCAAACTGACAGATATATAATATGACGTCAGTGTGAGTTTTATTAATGCCTGTAGTATCTGAGAGAGGATTTTAGATGGAGTAGACTTACCCAGAACCTAAACCATCTCCACAGCTTAGTTAGTCTGATCAACAGGATAGCCAAGCTAATTATCTATAATAAAAACGGCAAAAAATCACGTTTGTTGTATGAGAGCCCCTTAAATTAAATATTTATTCTGTTTTTTAGTATTTGTTGTTATAGCGGCAACAGAAATACATCATCTGTGAAAATTTCAACTCTTACGGTTCATGAGGTACAACCTGGTGACAGACAGAGGAGTCTTAGTAATAGGGTTCTGTAATAGCCACCTGATGTACCCAAAAGGTAAGCCTTTGGGTACATCAGGTGGCTAGACTATCAAGCACCACCCGTCACGCAAAAGGGGTCCCTTTTGCGTGACCAGCGGCCTAGTTGCGGAAACTAGTTCACTCCCCAAGTAGCAAGTAAGTCCCTTGGGTACGGAGTCCTAATAAAAAACGCACACCCTTTGTAAGTGACAAGATAAAAAGATTACCAGCCCACTGCAACGTTAACTAATGACGTAATACTCTGCAGCAGCCTTAAGCCTTTCATAACAAAGTAGGTTCTTGAAATAGAGGCGGTAAAGTCTTGCCACTGGCACGAGGTCCGGTGAGTCAGGCTTACTGAGTACACTCGGCGACAATATCCGATTCTAAATGATTATGAATAACTAGCGAAACGCGGGCGAAATTTTTCCGCGTTTTTATGAAAACTTGATACCCCGCTGTAATCGTTATGGGGTTGAATTTTGGGAATTTCTTTCGTAGTCGTAGTTCGTTCTTTTACGCATCTAGACAAATATACCCTGAAAATTTCAAGTTTCCATGTACTGATTTCCCGTTATTTTTATAACTTCGTCGTATCATTGAATGTAGGGAAGTCTAAATGGCGAGGAACTGGCGCTTAGATTTTCCTAGATTTAAGACGTTTCAAGATGATCCTTAGGGATATTACTAAATAAATGCTTTTTGACTTTGACTTTGACTAAATTTGGTACTTATAAACTTGGCGGTACGTTGAAATAGCTAACATCGTGTTTTATTTTTTGCATTGACAGGAAGCTTTAAAAAGGATCGAAAGAGATAAAAAAAAATAAGTAGGTATAACTATTTCGGAGTTACGTCAAGTTTTAGTAGTAAGACTTTAGTTAAAAGTAATATAGTGATAATGTTGCTGACTGTACGTTCTTTCAGCCTGATTACACAGACAGCGGTGAGGTGGTTTTTTACGTTGTTTTGGAGTCTACTTGAAAATGTCAAGGGCTGTGTTAGATGGCTCTTTGGAAGGAAAAGAAATAGGCTCTTGGAGTTGCTCCCAGGTACGGTATTCCCCTCAAATTTCTTGTTATTTATGATCGTTGTAAGTAAACTTATTAATTAATGAAAGGTGTGGATTCAGTTCTCAAGTGGAAAAAAATTAGATGCTTGTATAATTTGGTCTTTTAGTAGGTCTAGTAGGTCTTCTATAAGGTCTACTTATAATCTACTGGCCTATTTTTATTATAGATAATAAACGGAACTTTTCGTGCGCAAGTCCAACTCGCACTTGGCTGGTGCGTAATCCGTAAAAGAACCAAGGTCACCAACATAGCTCTTAGAATCAGCAATTTGTTACGACCGCGCGAAGTCGATGGATGGAAAGGGCTCAAAATCCGTCTTCCTGAAAACGTATGGTGGAGGAGTATTTTCAGCAGTGGGCTTCTACAGGCTATTGATGATGATGATGTCCAGCTGTGAGCTTATTAAGACTGATACCGTGACCTAATACTAAAATCAATGTCCCGTCATAGATAGATACAAGAAACACAATGGCGTTCAATTGTTCCAGTAAAACAATGAGTTTGACACAATCAGCGCAAAACATTCAATTTCGTCTCCCTTGGTAGAGCAAGAGATAACGGTCAAACTAAACACGACATAGATAGATAGATAGATAAATAGATAGATAGATAGAAAGATAGATAGCTAGCTAGATAGATATATAGATAGATAAACAAAAGGAAATGAGATGCCATCAAAAACATAACTTGTAAAAAAATTAAGTCTTGCAACTCAGTTCTTTTACCTTGAAAAGTGATAAGACCTATATATGTAATACCAAGTCCAGAAAATAGGTTGACTTGATCAGTTGATAGTTTGACTTAACTACTTGATCTGTGACAATGTTTTGTTTTAGGTGATGGTAAACGCTTAACATCAGGTAGACCATCTAGTAATATAAAAAAATGGTCCAAAGCTCTTGCTCTATCGCTCTTTACAGTGATTAATGTCTCTGTCAGTAATAAAGTCAATCCTCTATTGATCTTTTGATTGTTAATTGCTTGTCGCGAGCTACGGAAAAACGAAGTAAAAAACCTATGATCGGCATTTCTAAAAATAGCAAGTTTTGACACACTAAGTTTGACATTATAAAGATGTATAAAAAAAAATTAAAACCGTTTCTGTGGTAGGTACATAAAAAATAGGGGAACGAAGATATAAAAGTTTTTTTTTGAAACTTTGAGTACCTCTACTCGTTTTATTGAATAATAATGCCAATATTATTTTGTTTTTTTTATTTTATCGTCACGTAAAATACTATTTATTTAGTAATTTCAATAAAAAATTGCTTATTTCTGTAGCTAAACTTTTCCTAGATATATATTCTAGTCCTGTGTTTTATTCTTTACAGGTTTTCAGCTTTCTTTGAATAAAAGTACGCGCCTTAATTTCGGGAAATTTCATAAGCCCTCAATTTTCATGAAAGCTCCAATTCATCATTGAAACTTCATAGGACTTCTTATTCATTTCGAGTGGCATAATAAAAAGAAACCTTTGAACTGATAGCCACGAAACAAAAAAGTATGGCGGCCTCTTGGAGTCAAGTATAAACCTAATTAGGAGAGTGCAGCCAGTAATGCCAGAGGCAACCATTTACAGCCAATTTCTTTCAAATGTATTTTATCTATAGAAATTGCTGATGCCTTAATTGAAAAATAGCCTAGATGTTGAGCAGTAACCATCAACTACGAATCATTACTTCACAAGCTAGAAACGTGCCCTGTGCACGTTTCCTATGCACCGTGTTACCCAAAGAAAGCGGTGTACAAAAATATGAGTAATTGAAAAAAATTAGACAAAACTGAAACTGTAATAACAACTAGAAGTATAATAATAATAATAATAATAATAATGCTGGACAATCCACACAGTATCATCTAGCCCCAAGCTAAGCAGAGCTTGTGTTATGAGAACTAGATGACCGGTATACTTAATACAATACATAGAAAATACCCGAAATAAATATTTGCAGTCCGTATAAAAATTTATCTCAAGGCGGGAATCAAACCCGCAACCTCCGGTGTCGCTCCAGCGCTTTGTCTTCCGGTTCATGGTTACCATTCGAGAACCTTAATTACCCAGCGGTTGTCGGTCCTACGAGCTATATGGCCTGCCCATTGCCATTTCAACTTGCTGATTCTGAGAGATAATTTATGTCAGTATACTTTACTACCATGCCTTAATTATAATTTAATTATTATTTGAAGTATTGTTGGTAAAATCGCAAACCTATTTAATTTTAATGTAACAAATATCAAGGTCTACTAAATTATTACTAAAAGCACAAAGTCAATACAAAGATGCCCTAAAAATTTCATAATAAAATTCCAAGCAAATTCATAACCCCACAGAATCCCTTTTAGCGTTCGAGGAGAATTCAGTTATTGGCGAATAAATAAGATGACTTATATTTATGTTTAGCCTTTATCTTTGGAAAATGGATCTCAGTAGCTATATAAATATATATAACTCAAAGGTGACTGTCTGACTGACTGAGATAGTGATCTATCAACGCACAGCCCAAACCACTGGACGAATCGGGCTGAAATTTGGCATGCAGGTAGATGTTATGACGTAGGCATCCGCTAAGAAAGGATTTTGATTAATTCTACCCCCAAGGGGATAAAATAAGGGATAAAAGTTTGTATGAAACTTTGTCAATTTTAAACCGATCAGGCTGAGACTTTGCATGCATAAAGCAATTATGATTTTATCTTGAAAAAATATCGGGAACGGGAAAAAACTGCCACGCAAGCGAAGCTGCGAGCGGCCGCTAGTTGTAAAATATATAGAAAGGAGTATGGAAGCAATCCCTTTTGCAATTATAAGTACCTCTCTTCTTCAATTTACACCCAATACCGGAGTAGCCATACGCTGAGCCAGATACTTACCAGCTCTTGGGTCACGCGTTACTTTGACCAAACTCCCCGAAAGAATTTTAAAAACCAAAAAGGCCTCGGTGCCCTGCGGACCTAGAATCTCGACTCTTGCGATCCGTGCCAGCCTCAATGGATTTCCTCGACATATGGGAAGACGCCAGTGTGTCGTCGCCAATGCTTATTTGTATAACAATAATAAAAGTAATCTATGTTCCAAATATTAGTAAAATAGTCTATTTCAAACTTGCTTCGCCACAAATTTAATTTTAACGAATCTTATTAAAATGCAAATGCGTCCGCCAACAAATTTATCACAGTAAAGTGTTCCAAATTATAGCAAAGCGGGCGAATTTCACAAAATTAATATATGAATTTAAGTACTACAATTCGGTTTGAATAATTAAGCTACAAAGTTTTGAACTTTTAACGTCAACGTAAGATCTAAATATTATAACTACCAACTTTTAATAGTTTTAGGCTTTAAGATTACTTATCTTATGTTTTTACAGTGTTTTCGGCTAGGTATACGTTTTTGTTCAAAGAATTTGATAAAAATCCATAAAAAGATTCTGCCTTAGGCTATTTGTAGTCTACAAAAAGATAGACCAAACTTTGTATCGTCGTTTTGAGTCACACTGCAAGACCTCGATAACCCATTCCATAGCTAAACTATTACTGCCTTGTATATCATGTAGTGTAATTTAAAACGACAATACAAAACTTCGTTTATACTTTTAAGAGTAGATACCCAAGTCTTCCAGGTTTCCCACTAGTTGACGTCCTAAATCTAAGCACTATCTCGAGTATCACACGTGCCTAGCTCACAAAGATATAAGTACTCTTAAGCTGAGCACATCATTAGAGAGTTGCCACGGCGACTGCTAATTGGATGTGCAATCACTGGAAAACGGCCTACGATGCAATGTTTTAAAATTTAGTGGCCTGGCTTTGAATTAAATCTTCATTCATTTGTCTTGTATTTACTATACATGTTGGGAAACAAAATCGTGGAGTCTACACTAGTCCATACTAGTTCATGTAGTTGATCGATTGTGAAACAGTAATTGACCTAGAGAGCAAAGCAAATGAAGCGTCTCAGTTTTGTGAAAGGCCTGGATTTGAATTAATCGAGCTAATTTTGCAAAAAAAATCAGTTTTGATTCCCATCGTCGCGCCGTTTCGGTTTTGTCTTTTTTTTTATAAAATTTGCTAAACAAGCAGATAATCTACCTGATGCTTAGTAGTAACCATGGCCTATAACAAAGTAACGTGTCATGGTTTCATGGTTTCGCGGTCGCTCTGTCGGTTTTCCCATTATTATTCTGTCTATCTTGCCGCTTCCTAATCTACTCTTAATATTACGAGGTTGAATTATGCTCAGTGTATTCCGATAATAATTATTCCAAACGTAAATTTAAATATTTATACGTAATGAAATACCCACCACATAATTTTGTTTGCGGTCACCATTGCAACATAAATAATATTCTCGTATTAACAGACTGCATTTCAGCAAAGTATTTTTGCAATGTTGAATAAAATTATATTCTTTCAGTGAGAATTGGACTGAAATAATAACATTTTCAGTTCAAAACCTGTATATTTAATATAGCACCAAGTTAACAGCATAGCTTTACTTGTTATAAAAATAATGTACAAACTGCTGCAATTAGGTTATTTTATCCAACTTACTGATAAACAAGCAGATGGTCCACCTGATGTTTAGTATAACAAGGTATTAACGTCTTATGCAGCATTCGTAAAATAGTAAGCACCATAGACGAAGGTAGTGGATATTGGAGACCGTATTACGAGACTCAAGTGGCGCTGGGCAGGACACTTGGCAATATTTGGTAATGACAGGTGGAGTAAGGCTCAGACGAAATGGTGACCTAGAGGATACAAGAGAGGCCTTAGCAAAGCAACAGCTAGGTGGGTGAATGACATCGTTGCTGTACAGGGAAGGACCTGGATACAAAAGACCCAAAACCATGGTGAGTGGCGCCTGAGGGACGAGGCTTATGCCCAGCAATGGGTTAATACGCGCTGCCTATAATGATGATGATGATAGCTTTATAATACACTCTGATATACAAAGATGAAGTAAACTGCTCAGCACATACACCCTACAGCTTTAAACGTGGTAAATAAGACTTAAACTAACTAAAGCCACAGGCTTCCTCACGGTGTTTTTCTTCACCGTTTGAGAGCACTAGCGATACGCGCATACATTTTTCAAACAGAAAACGAACCACGAACCCACAAATTAGAAGCGTGGTTGCTACCACTACACAACCAGAGTCTACAAATTTATCAAAAAAAATACTAAACAAGTCAGTAGAACGTGAGTGTAATTTGCGTACAAAAATATTTTATATGGCTATAAAAAGAAACCGTATTGTATAATAGTTGTAAACGTAAAAACGTAGCCATTCATCTAACTGAAAAATTATACAAACAGAATACATTTCTTTTGCCGCTTGAGTTTTTTCATATTCTCTATAACTCGAGCTTTTCATAACAAACCCAAATGTTTTTTTTGTGACCAGCAAATATTGAAAGAAAATGCCTACTTTTTTTATACTACTTGCTGATGGAACAAGCAGATCGCTTACCTGACGTTAAGTAGTTACCATCGCCTATAACAAAGTATTACCACTGTTTTATTATAGATGTGATATATATATCGGCGCAATGGCGACATTGGTGTCAGCAAGACGCCGGAGCTACTTGAAATCACAATGTTTTGTTTCAGTTTTAAGTGAATTATTAGTTAATTAGGCGTTGATTCATTATTTTAAGGTCAACAAGGTCATTAATTAATTGATTGTAAAAACAACAAGACGCGTAAAAGCAAAACACTCTTAGTGGCGAGGTAGCTTGCGCGCGGCTGTGTTTTGCATAAATACGGGCGGTGCGCTCTACGGCAGTCAGTCTGGCTCGAGCCGCCGCACCATTCGGACCTACTGTAAAAACCAGATTTGTTTGGTGCGGAATAAACGACAGTGACAACGTTCTTGGTGTTTCTTTGACTTATTTAATGTTTCTTTGACTCGGTTTATGTTTTGCCGACGGTCATGAGTCGTCACCATAATGAAGACAGCTGTGACGTCATCAGTGCAGATATCGCGGACGACCAGCTGGACCATACTGGAGCAGCGACTCCGTCATCAGAAGTGGGATTGGACACAACTCCAATCCAAACCACCTCCTCATCAGCTCGCATACCAAGTCACAAAATAATAACATAAAATTATTCCTACCTTTTAGAACCCCTGTGTCTAACACAGCATCAGACCTTTCCTCTTCTACGAGTAATCCACGAGTAATCTACGAGTACAAATCCTTTCCTTTTTAGAGCCTCCGTGAACACACAGCATCAACCTAGTCATATTTCCCAAATCCTCTGTGTACCACGGCGAACAGGACCGCCCAGAGCACAGCATCAAACCTTTCCTCTTCTACGAGTAATCCACGAGTAATCTACGAGTAATCCACGAGTACAAAACCTTTCCTTTTTAGGGCCTCTGTGAACACACGGCATCAACCTAGTCATATTTCCCAAATTCCCTGTGTACCACGGCGAACAGGACCGCCCAGAGCACAGCATCAGACTTCTCCTCTTCTACGAGTAATCCACGAGTAATCCACGAGTAATCCACGAGTAATCCACGAGTAATCTAAGAGTAATCCACGAGTACAAAACCTTTCTTTTTTTAGATCCTCTGTGTACCACTGCGAACAGGACCGCCCAGAGCACAGCATCAGGCCTTTCCTCTTCCACGAGTAATCTACGAGTAATCCACGAGTAATCCACGAGTAATCTTCGAGTAATCTTCGAGTAATCTTCGAGTAATCTTCGAGTAATCTTCGAGTAATCTTCGAGTAATCTTCGAGTAATCTTCGAGCAATCTTCGAGCAATCTTCGAGCAATCTTCGAGCAATCTTCGAGCAATCTTCGAGCAATCTTCGAGCAATCTTCGAGCAATCTTCGAGCAATCTTCGAGCAATCTTCGAGTAATCTTCGAGTAATCTACGAACTAAAACATCACGCACAACAGAGGCTGGTGCAGAGCGCGCACCGCCTGTCAGAATGGCCGTATCGGCGCAATGGCGACATTGGTGTCAGCAAGACGCCGGAGCTACTTGAAATCACAATGTTTTGTTTCAGTTTTAAGTGAATTATTAGTTAATTAGGCGTTGATTCATTATTTTAAGGTCAACAAGGTCATTAATTAATTGATTGTAAAAACAACAAGACGCGTAAAAGCAAAACACTCTTAGTGGCGAGGTAGCTTGCGCGCGGCTGTGTTTTGCATAAATACGGGCGGTGCGCTCTACGGCAGTCAGTCTGGCTCGAGCCGCCGCACCATTCGGACCTACTGTAAAAACCAGATTTGTTTGGTGCGGAATAAACGACAGTGACAACGTTCTTGGTGTTTCTTTGACTTATTTAATGTTTCTTTGACTCGGTTTATGTTTTGCCGACGGTCATGAGTCATCACCATAATGAAGACAGCTGTGACGTCATCAGTGCAGATATCGCGGACGACCAGCTGGACCATACTGGAGCAGCGTCTCCGTCATATAGTATTTTTTAAACTTTCGCGATCGGAACACATATTGAAAACTTATATTACACGGGTATTTATCGCGTATTACCTTTTTTATTTATTTTCCCGACGTTTCGACTATGTTGCAATAGCCGTTGCAAGATGTGATATATTTCATTTCAACTAGTATTTACAAAATTTTCTTGAGCAGACCATAAAAACCACATGTATTTCGTTGCTCGGTGTCCACGTCATTAGTTTTTTTTGGAGAGATACAGTAAGGTTTATAATATACGTAATTTCATGATGTGGAAAATTCTGGGGTATATTGCTCGCGCGTTTAATAATATTAAAATTACGGGCTCAGTGAAGGGGTTTGAAGGTTGAGTGGCTAGATTTATCAAAACGTGCTTTACATTTTTGTGGAAAAAAACTTCAGACTGTAAAAAAGTAGATACGTAAACACGTATCTAATTTTTTAGAAAGGGCTCAGAATCCTTCTTCCTGGAAACGTGTGGGGGAGGCCTATGTCCAGCAGTGGACTTCTACGGGCTGATGATGATGATGATGATGTATCTAATTTTTTATAAATAGAGATAATAACAAGTATTAACATGATAATAAAACAAATTAAAAATATCAAAATCACAGTTAATTTACGATTTTGATCTTATATACTCCATTGATATAAAATATTTTTAGTAAGTCTTTCAATTACATACTTTTATATTAGAATGGTACTGATAATAATTGCTTACCACCATCAAATATATTCAATCTACAGCAAAACTATGGATCTGATATGGATACTTTTGGCATATTATTATACCGCCTGCTCTGACGTCTTTTCACTATTTCTACTGAATTTTACGAGTATACTCGCTTGTTTGTAAGGCCATGTTGAGCAGCTATAACAAGGGGCTTACAATCTTGTCAGAATTTAAGTAGGTACAAGATCAAAAGTGGAAGTATAATTTTGATCTTTATTACCAGTCAGAAAAGTTGCAATTATGAGTAGGCTTGACATCAGGCTACTTGGAAAATTTCAAGAGAGGTCCAAGTTGAAGACTTCGCAAACAAAGAGTTTTATTCAAAGTTCTGTCTTCATTTGTAAAAAGTTCTAAGTAATCTGGTTTAAGTATAATTTTCTGAACGACATGTTAAAAAAGTTACATAAACACAGCAAAAGCTTTGTTGTTTTACACCAATTAATGGGGTACACATCCCAAAGAGTTAGAGGAAGGCAATCTTATACATTAGTTCAATGGCCTTTGAAAAGGGCTCGTTCAAGGGGTTGGCAAACTACTCAAATGTTGCGTCCGAGGTTATTGAATTTCTATACAAAACAACTTACAGAAGTATATTGGCTTTATAAATAAGTGGGGCTTTCAATAAAGCCCAATGGCATACAGGAATTCATATTGCCCAAAGTGGGTGATTTTGTCTTTCCTTTCCTGAACGTCTCCAATGTTTTCAGCACTTCATGCCTCTTATCCAGCCCCACTTTACGTTAAAATTGCGTTTCGACGTCTGATTTGTTGTTTTAGGCTCAGAAGGGTTCGTTTTAGATTACATTTAGAAGCTTTTACTTTATGGTTTATCTCGTATTTAATGTTTCAATGTAACGACTGACTGAACATCAATCATACTCCACTGATTTTCAGATTTTAATCCTGTGGGTTTATATATGCACCTATAAGCAATGAGAACAGTGTTCAATCTCGAACAGTATTTTTTTTTTGAGGATTAAAAGAATGTAAAAAAATAAATTAAGTTTTTTGTTACAGGTAATTAAGACCCAGAAACCAAGGCTAGAAGCTAGTACACCAGGTACTAGCCCAGACAACCCCTTCACAAAAAAATAATATAACTACTCCAAATTAATACAAATACAAATGTTTATTTTCCAAAAGAAAGTGTTGACAAAGATAAAAGTCGACTCTGTCTCCTGTTTTAGTTTATGAGAAAAATGTGTTACAAATTATAGTTGAATATATAAATATCCCTGAATGAAAATTTAGCATTATAATATGTCATATAACCAACATAGTTATCTACAAATATCGTTATTTTAACCTTCATACCTTTTAGTAACTTCGATAGACATACAGCAAGCTTATACAAATTTGTTAAAAACCGTGAAAATTAAGGCTTTTTTAAACAAATTTATTAGTTCTGTGACAACAAGTGACATAGTGCTGTCGTAATTACAAAGCACTCATTGGTTTTAGCGTCAGCCAAGCTGTTAGTCGTAACGAGAGTTGACAGACTTCTGCATAATGTCGTCTAAACGACTTTGTAGTTGTGGCATAGGCCACAACTACAAACGGATATAAATCTTTTCTTATGTTTATCAACCGTATTGCTAAAGTTAGTTTTTCTGTTTTTTGAAACGACAAGCTTAGTAATTGTTTTTAATGTTATTAGCTGACCCGTGCTCACTTTGTTGGACTTTAAACATTTTATATTTCATTTTCGGGTTACTTATGACACTTACAAATAACGAGGCTTTTTATTGATAAAATAATTTTCAAAATCGGTTCAGTAGATTAGTTTTTATGTTTTTTCTAACAACGTAGCTTAGTAATTGTTTTTATAATGTTTCTAGTTAACTACTAACAGTTTTACAGACGTTTTAGAAAATGAGTAGGTTGTAGGTAGGTAGTAAGAGTTGGTAAGAGTAGGTTATACAACAAAATTGTAAAGCTTTGCATGCAGGTAAATCTGTGAACTTCATCATCTCTATATTCCAATTCAAAATGTTATTTAGTTTTACCGTTTACCCGAGCCATAATAGATATAATAATAACACGAGAAATAATATCCGGTCAAAACACGAGTCAACATAGTTTTATTAAACCTTTCAAGGGTCGCACTATTCTGCACTTTTTTTCATAACATTTTTATTACAGTTCAATCCCCATGGTATTTCTTTTTGTGTTTTTTTTTCATTACTTTTTTATTATAGTTATTTTTACATTATGCGTTTTTCAAACCTTGGTTCTAGTGGATGATAAGGGCTCAAAATCGTATTTCCAGGAAACGCGAGAGGGAGGCATATGTTCTCGGTGAAAATTAAACTTATAACCCAAAGCGCAGAATGCAAACACGCTTAAAAGGATTCAAAAAACCTCTGCCTTTTTCATGACTATTTTAATGCAAACGATCTAGAAGCAATTGCACAGTAATATCCGCTGGCATCTGCAATATACCGGAACCGCTCAATGGGGTTTCAGAAAAATTGCTGAGACGTGTGTGCTGTATTGAGAATTCTATTCAACGTGATATCTAGGTACTTGTAAGCAACAAGTAAATACTTGGTGTAAAAACTAAATAGGTTGTTATGTCGTCTTCTTGCCGCAATGCCAAGCGGTGAAGAAAACACGGTGAGGAAACCAGTTAGTATTCTAGCAGCGACAGTGGGTTTGCAGGCTGTCACGTATGGAATACCAACTATAAAATATGGGTGTACCGAATGTTATTATTTAGGCGTACCTTTGACTACCCCCTTAGACATTCCCAAATAATCTCGAGAAGGTACTTAATATTAAGAGATCTGAGGGGATATTAACCGTGCTTGGAGATTGAAGTCGTGAAGTTTATTTTTCATTGTTTTGTTGGTAAAGGTTACCACTTAGCATCACGTGGGCCATCTGCTTGTTCCGTTGACAGGTCGTATAGAAAAAGTGTGTTTTGGTCATTGCGTAAAAATGTATTTTTTCAAAAAATATACACATAAAAGAGTGCGATCTACAGATCTACAGAAACGATACAGAGATAGGTCAAACTATCATACTAGTCCATAAGCTATAATAATAATGTAGGTATTCGTACTACAAAACAAACCTCCGACAAAACAAACAAACTGAACCACAAGGAAAACATTTCAATCAACTGATCGTGACAACGAAATTCATCAATTTCGTTCCAATAAGTTTTTTTACAATCAAATCGAGGCGTACTCCAAAAATAATATTTTGCCTAGTGTTATTATTCAAACCACTGGATTGTAAAATGAAATGCAGATCCATTTATCACTGTCCAAAAAAATTGCCAGTATTTTCCTGAAAAAGAAATCATAATTGTATCATAAATTTTTAGACGTTTTCAATATTTACCATTTGATCAAGTGTGGTTTCTGATCTTCTAAAATTATAATTGAAGGACCATTGGACTACTAGTAATTTTTTTTACATCCGTGGGTTTTTGTTTTGTGGAATACGAGTATGTTTAACTTTTAGATTCTTTATATTTTTAGACCACCATCACAACTCAGTTTATAGTCAGCCTTTTGCGCCGTAGGTGGTGGTTCGATCCCCACCGAGGCCAAACATTTGTGTAATAAACGTAGATGCTTATTCTCTGTATTATTGTATTCCAACCATGTATTTACCAAAAAAACATGTATCATATTTTGTTTATATTCTACCATACTGTATTCACTTCATACCTACTTTGTAAAAGGAAATAAATGTGTTTTATTATTATAGCTTGGGGCTAGACGATGCTGTGTAAAAATGTCCACGAATATTGATTTATTTATTATTATTCTTTGTCATCTTGTGAATATTTTTAGTTCAGTGTACAAGCGGAAGCAAGGCTTAAGATGTGATAGGATGGTTAAGAATGCTTCAGGGTTATAAAAAATGAAAGCAAAGCTTTGGCTTCCGTTTAGTATCCATTATCTCAGAAATTCCCTGCTTGTTTTTATAGAAAACATTTTTATACCATTTTTTATCAATGAGTCAACAGAGATGGCCAATTCTAACCTGTTACCTTGGAATAATGTCAGTAGGGTCGTTAATTTAATTAAAATATTCGCTTCGATTCACTATGTTCTCAGAAATTCTATTTACTTACAAATGGTAATTATTTGCATGTCTCGGTTCCTAAACTCACAAGGTATTATAAACAAACCCCCGGTTCACCTAGGAATAGTTTTACCGTGTTTATCTATTCACTTTTAAACGTTTTTATTCAGTAAATGTAATACGGTAATTTTTTTTTTGTGGCATCTGTCCGTTTTGTGGACAATTTTGCCAATGTCAAGTGGGTTGAATAAATTCTTTTTAGTCAAGTCGAGTTGGTAAAAAAAGTAAAGTCAGCCGTCATCGATTTTGAAGAAAAAGATGGCGTTTTTCTTCAAAACCGAGACCTCAAGTAATGATGGATAAAATACCACCAAAATTACCCATCAGAACTTAAAATAACACTAGAAAAACAATTAAAATGAAAATACAATGTTTCTTCCAAAGATGACAGAAAACGAACCCACGGTAAATTTTATTCAAGTTGGAACCTGTGATCTAAGGTTGGAACCTAATTACTGTATTTGTCAAAGTCAAATGTTTCAAGTTCAATCACCGTGAATTATTTAAGGTGATAATGTTTTAGTACATTATAATCAGAATTTTCGTAATGAAATATCAACAAAGTCAAGTTTTGATAGTATCAATCTTTGAACGGTATTCTTCAACACTCATATTTTAGACTGACTCAATCTTGACAATCAAATGTTTGTTTCAATCTCAATCAAAAACTAGAACTGAACTTCTGATTAGGTAATACATTTGAGGCTCAATACTTGTAATTTTTGGAGCTAAAATGACAGTACCACGCAGGTCACGTGCTTTAAACGTGCCCTACAATGCACTGTGCTGTGTCTATTAACCTGAGGTATATATAGATGTAAGGCAACACGTGCTTGTAATTGCACCAACACTCACTCCCTTCAATCGGAAGACAGCAAGCTGTTTGACGCCAGGAATATGGTGGTAGTTCTTTTCCAGACGGACTCTATACTTAGAGCTACTACTAAAAATATTCATGGTATATAACGAAACTCTCTAACGAAATATAAATCATATTTATGCTAGGTCCCAAAACATAAAAAAAATCATCAAAATGCTGTATTCCATTAAAATTTAAAAGTCTGTGTTTCATTTCCTTTTACAAAATCTTCTGTCTCCATTATACATTATCAAAGAGACAGATTACATGGAGTAAAATAGGATATTCATTAAATATTAATTTTGAGAGATCCGCTCAAGACTGTAAAGGCCTTTGCACACTAAAATCAACCCAATTTAATGTTAACCTTTGAGAAGTGAGCTTTTAACGTGGTTGTTGAAAGCTCGTTTTACATGTACAGGGTTGTTTTTTATTAGTTTGTTAAACTAATAGGGAAAATTGAAGTGGCAATGAGCAGGCTGGCCATTGCTTCGTAAAACTCTGAAAACCACATTTTATATTTTTTCCAAGCCTTTGTGTTTTGCAATATTAAACATGAAGTCAACGCGTGGAACAGCTTACCATCCAGTAGAGATAAATATTATTATGATTAAGTATTGTTAGAAGTCGATGAATCAAAAAGGCTTAGAACTTCCTGAAAATCTGTAGAAAGGTTTCCCGACCCCGCCAAGCAGCTTGCTGAATTCCGATTCAAAAGGTGTCGGTTAAATTACAGGCACATGAGGTTTAACATTTTTATGCCTCAGGTTGATGGACGTAGAGTAGTGAAAGGCATGTTCCTGATAAACGTGACCTGCAAGGCAGTGCTTTTTTCACAATATCAGGTGGACCATCAGCTTGTGATAGATAGATAGATAGATTAACTCTTTATTGTACACAAAGAAGTAAAAACACAATAGAGATAATTATAAGCACTGAGTACAATGGGCGGTCTTATCGCTAAAAGCGATCTCTTCCAGACTCTTCCAGCTTGTGCCATCAGAAAGCAGTTAAAAAAACACTTATAAGCTGATAACGGCTTGAAATTGAGTTGGTACATTGTGCAAAGGCTTTTATAGCGTAACCGCTTTTAAATTGGTTTCAAAATAAAGCTTTGGTCAGACCCATGTTGAGAATAGGTCACGCTAGAAATATTACTGCTTCCAGTGACTGGAACATGCATGCAACAGTGACCAAGCTTTCAAAAGCCTTTCAAAGCTTTCAAAATAGACAGTACAAAATATTATACCTACTGCGCCAAAATTGTATGCTTGAGTGATATAATTATGTACGTATACAATTTTTTTACGCAATGTGTAGCTAGATGATGTCATCATCTAGCTCAAAACTCAATTGCTTGTATTATGAAAACCAGAGGGGTATATAATCGTGAGCTCGACAGTTTGCTCGATAGTTTGTCATGGCATTATCCGTACCGTGAGCTACCAAAGCTCAGTCCGAACCGGCCCAAACAGATCCAAACTAAATACTTAATTTTTTTTGTTTGCAATACAAATGTTTGTCCTCAGCGGGTATCGAACCCTCAACCTACAGATTAGACGGCAGACTACCTCAAATGAGCTTTGAGGCCAGTTGCCAATTGAATAAAAATATTATGTACAATACGCTCGAATGTTCAATACTTTTTTTATTATACGGGTTGCTGATGGTTCCAACGAATGGCCCACCTGATGTTAAGTGGTTATTATCTTGTATTTCAGTATATCACTTTAGGCCTGTTATTTGTATAAATAAACCAGTGCATGAAACGATTTCTCATTTATAAAATATATATTATATGAAATAGAATCGTCTTTGAGGAATTATAGAGCGGCAAAATCCAGGAAATCTGCTCAATATCCGGATTTCATTCAAAGCCGAGCCCCATTTGTAAGGGCAGTGTGTGTGAAATTATTCTGGTAATAAATCCTTAGCTAGTTGGGCAACTGGTCATTTGAGAGATTGCTCACGTTAACATGAAGTATGTTGAAATAGAATTCTTTTTATTTCGTTTTATAGCAAAAAAATGATTTTAGGGTTCCGTACCTAAAGGGTATAAGGCTATACCCTGACAATATCTCTAAGACCAGTGGTTTAGGCTGTGCGTTGTCTTTATGCCAGTCAGTCAATACAAAGATTATTATAATTGGTATAGATTAAAACAGAAAAAGTGGTATGGTTTGGTACTGTTTCATTGATGAAACTTTGCAGGTGCTTATGTAAGTTATTTTCACACTGAATTTCATAGCCGAAGCCAAAAGTCAAAAAGAACGAATTCAGTAATATCTGCAGAGATCATCTTGAAACGTTTTAAATCTAGGTGAATCTAAGCTAAAGTTCCTCGTGACCAAGCCGAGAAAAGTGAGAGCCTAGAAGAGAAAGCCTAGTGATACTGAAAGCTCATAAAGATAAAATTGCTAATTTGAAACAAGACACTTCAATAACAAGGTAACAACGTATCGTAATATAAAAAATAATCACCACTTGAGCCCAAGCGGTAAATACAATTTGTTTGAGCCATAAAGAGGCAGTTTTTCACGCTTTACCTTAAATTGAACTTATAAGTGTTCTAAGCTGTAATGGATTATGCCACAGATATTATGCTTACGTGGGTTTGAATCTCGTCGTGCACTAATATAAAAAAATACAAAAATGTTTATTTAGTTTCACTGATTGTGTATCTTATACAATATTCGAAACCTCCTTATAAGTAAAAAATAAACTTGTATTAGGAAGCTTCGCTCTTCCATAGCTTGGATTTTCTTATTCGAAAAATTAATGTGCCCAATACCAGTGTTCTCAAATAGTGAAGGAAAACATCATAACGAAACTCGTAGCTTAGTTATCTCTGCACATTTTAACCATTTTAACCATTTTAACCATTTTAACCGGTGTATATTGTGGAAGAATAATAATAAAAATAATGCTGGACAATCCACACAGCATCATCTAGCCCCAATTTAAGCAAAGCTTGTGTTATGGGTACTAGATGACTAATATACTTAATAGGCTGACTTAGGAAGCCTACTAACTTCACACAACTTTTTAAAAGAATAATTATAAAGCAACATAATTACTTGTTACTAAGAGATCGGAAGAGATATCTACCATGCTGGGGGATTATAGTCTACTAGCGGCCGCTCGCAGCTTCGCCTGCGTGGCAGTTTTTTCCTGTTCCCGTTAAACTTTAATCCCGTATTTTATCCCCTTGGGGTTAGAATTAATCAAAATCCTTTTTTAGCGGATGCCTACCTCATAACATCTACCTGCATGCCAAATTTACGCCCGATCCGTCCAGTGGTTTGGGCTGTGCGTTGATAGATCAATATGTCAGTCAGTCAGTCACCTTTGAGTATATATATTTAGATAGATACGCTATTACTTTTCTTTTCAACACAGCACTTTACTTCAAAAACTGCACTTTCAAGACAAAAGGTACTAAATCTTTCATACTTTACGATGTGTGAGCGTTCCGTCTAACGATGAAATACGATCTTATATTACTGTTGTACAGACCAAACTTTTCCCTACCCCTTGACAACCAAAACTAGCCCTTATCTCAAGAGATTTAGGTTGAAAGTATTTAAGAGACAGTGTTGTCTCGCTAACGACTTCTTTATACGACGTGTGAAGGATCTATATTGGATGATTAGTAGAAGAAAGCTTTTAAATGGGTCGTTAAGTAAATATTGGTTCGCACTCTTGTGATTTAAATGGGTATATTATATTACAAAAGTGTACTTTGTACCTCATATCACTATGACATACCTATTATATGCATACACTCATAACTTAAAAAAAATTCCCCATAGATCCCTAAAATTTTACCACTAATCTCTTAATTTCAAGAGATACAAAACTTTAACACCAAATTTTGTTTTTGACGACCGATGTGGCGCGGCGGGCGAATGTCCGCCTGCGACGCAGGAGATTACGGGTTCGATTCCCGACTTGGGATAAATATTTGTAAGATCTGCAAATATTTATTCCGGGTGTTCTGGGTATTTTCTACGTATAATAAAAAATATCTATGTACCTATGTAATGTAATGTATTAAGTTTATCAGTCATCTAGTACCCATAAAAGCTCTAAAAAGCTCTAAAGCTCTGCTTAGCTTGGGGCTAGAGGATTGTCCAGCATTATTTATTTATTGAAGGAACTTTTTTGCATAATATACAACTAGTTTTTAATTATTTTAAATGAATATAAAAAAAATAATATTTGTGGACATTTTTGCACATCATCAAACTAAGCATAGCATAGCATAGCTCGCACTATGGGAACCACAGAGTACTTTTTTATAGACGGAACCAGATGGCTGATAAAGTCAACTTTTCACAGCATATTTGAAGACAGGGAAGCAATGGAAAAGAGAAGTCATCTTTTTCTAAGTCAGGCCATAGTACCATTTTACCGGTAATATCACATAGATATTACCAATATGATAGGAACCTCTATAATACCAGGAAAAATGATGGGCGCGTCAGAATGCGTATCTGTCAGTACGCATTTTATGGTGCGTGACTATCGGTTACGCAGGATTTACGACTTGGCATTTTGTGACGCTGAAAAATGACAAGTTAAAGATGGAAAATTTTGTTGATAGAGGTATTACGTGTACTTTTTGCAGCTCTTTATGCAAATATATAATTTTTTTAAATTAGGGGGCAGCGATCAGATGAAAAGAGATTTTATACGCACTAGCGGCCCGTCCCGGCTTCCCACGGATTTTAGTAAGGTTCCCAATTTTTTTTGAAAATATAATATAGCCTATGTTACCCGGGGATAGTGTAGTTTCCCAACGGTGAAAGCATTTTTCAAATCGGTTCAGTAGTTTGGGAGCCTATTCAATGCAAACAAATAAACAAACAATAAAATCTTTCCTCTTTGTAATTAGTATAGACTAGTTGACCCGCTCGCGGCTTCGTTCGCGTTCTTCATAAACTTCATCCTCTTTTTACACCCGTTTTTGGGACGACAGCTCAATGAAACCTGTACTAAGTTATAAGTTGGACTTTAGCTAACTAATTCTGCAAATCACATTCATTTAGTAGTTTTTGCGTGTTGCGTGTAAACGTATAATTTTTGAAAAGTCGCATTCCGCCTTTTAGCATTCTTTTAAATACTATTAGCAAGATTTCAGAAAAAAATAATTGACCTCTAAAGTTTTAGTATAGTACTATCATCGAAAGTATATTAAAAATAGAACCCACCCAACTATTGTCTAAACCACTGGTCGTAGAAACTTGATTTCAGGGTGCATTTGCCGTGATCCACATAGAAGTGTAATAAGAAAGGAATTTTTGAAATTCAACCCTTAGAGGTGCAGTAGGAGTTGAAATTTAACTTTTTAAACTATCATGGTTTTGATCAATATTTTGGATAGAAACGGGATAGATTTTTAAGTTTGATTGTTTCCCGATATTTCGGCACAGTTGCATGCGTCATGGTAAATATCCCGTTTCTATCCAAAATATTGAGTTGAAATTTGTACGAAAATAGCTACACGTGGAAGAGGTTGCCCTCCACTAGTAATGTACGGAAGAAATTGAAGCATGACGCATTTAGAAAAAAACCAATAAGATTTTTTTTATTGCTAAAAATACTAACCATGTCATGTCATGTTTATACTCATGTCGTTGGATTGAATGGTTTCCCCTGCGTCGCTCCGCCACCGCGTCGCTCATGAATAACTATTGTTATGCTAATTTAAAATTATGCTAATTATTGCCTCGGCGTCGCTAATAGCAAAAGTACACTCAGCCTTCAAAATCAAAATACTTAATCGTTTTAAAATATTTATTTGTCGAGTAAAATCACAGTAAATACAGCTATTTATTATAATCTAACATTACAAAAGAACATAAAATATTTTTACTACCTATAAACTTATAAATAAAATGGCATTCATAAACAAAACAACGTGTAAATATTTAAAAAAAAATTAACTTATTTCTTATATATTTTTCTCTACATATATTTCTGTAAATAAAGTACCCTAATATACTTCTTCTTCTCAATATTAATATATAATAATAATCAGTCTTGTTCTCAATATTATAATCACAGACAATAAGAAACAGGTAGATGTAGATGTGTGTGCGAGAGAGATGCTATCTAAATTGCTAGTAAAAGACAATGCCTAAACCATGCGGCTAAAACAACGATGGCTACGAAGAAGCAGAAATTAGATTAATAAAAAAAATTTTTTGGTTCACTATGTATGTTAGATGGGTTTCAATATTACCAAAGGAACTTAAAAAAACGATTTTCCTAGTTCTTACATGTATAGGCTAGATACTATCTAAATATTGTCGCAACTAACGTACGTACAATCCACGGAAAACGTGAAATTCAAGTTTTGAGACGACTGTACCGATGACCTTGAGGCGAGCGAGCCAAGAAGCGACGCGGTGGCAGAGCGACGCAGGGGAAACCATTCGTTGGATTACGCGCAATCTTCCTGTCGGAATGGATAATACTGAAAGATCACGATCCTTCCACGCAGATTATCTTGTAGGCAAACTGAAGTAGGATCAAGATTAACTTAACACCTTTACACCTCAGAGTGATGTACGCAGCGCAATACCTCTTAAGGTGGAACAAGTCGTTACTATTTCCATACAAACGCTGTAACTGAATATCTCTACTATTATTAACGTGCGCCCAAAGTTAAGTTTGAAACTGATTTTACTGTAAAATATAGGGTAACGAGCCTAGATAACGGCAAGATAATTCAGTATCAAACTTAACTTAGGACGCACGTTAATATTTAATTTTATTAACATGCTTCCGAAGTTAAGTTTGATACTATTAGTAGACTACTATTTAGTAGAGATATTCAGTTACAGCGGTTGTATGGAAATAGTAACGACTTGTTCCACCTTAAGATGCGTCTTTGTTGAACGTGTTTTTGTGGTGATGCGATTGCATAAGCAAAGGTGGCTACTTAACATCATGTAGGTATTCGCTTTGCCCATTATCCTACTAATATTATAAATGTGAATGTAAGTTTGTTTGTTACGCTTTCACGCAAAAACTACTTAACCGATCACCATAAAACTTTGTACACACATTTTTGGAGATATTAGAAGTAACATAAGCTTCTTTTTATAAAAAAAATTTTTTACGAAAGATTCAATGCGAGCGAAGTCGCCGGTAAAAGCTAGCTTTACATAAAACTCGGCTTCCCGAACTTTCCACGCAACGTTTAACGCAACCTTGTTGGAAGTCGCATAAGAAGTATTACTTCAAAAAAATTTGTTAGCTTTTTATTTTACGTTAACAGTTCGAAAACCATTTGGGTCATTTAACGCTTGAGGCTATCTCAAAATGTACAATTGACGCTCCTGTCATTAATTAAGATAGCTAGTAATAAGGCATAATAGCAAGAGTAAAGCACCCAACGTTGAATAGTGTCTTAGTAATGATAAAACTTAGTCCTTTTATCAAGATTACACAAATATTTTAGACTCCCCAGTTTCTACTTCACGAATAACTGTTTAAAGTTTGACGCACTAACTCCGTCTCAGACTCCAACTCGGAGATAC
Source organism: Electrophaes corylata (assembly GCA_947095575.1). NCBI lineage: Eukaryota > Metazoa > Arthropoda > Insecta > Lepidoptera > Geometridae > Electrophaes > Electrophaes corylata. The sequence goes on along the minus strand of OX352700.1, from coordinate 12,331,843 downwards.
GTTGAATAATACAGGTGTTCTATTTAGATCGTAGAGTGCACAGCATCCTAATAGTAGGCAAACCGAGCGAAAATTTCTCAATCTATTTTGGATAGTAAATAATGAGTTTTATACTTACTTGCAAAACAATCTGATTTAATTTTATTTAGCTTAAATCACGTAACAGAAAAAAACATGCTTAGTTTAACGTAATAGCGACTTAATTTTCCTTGTGAAGATGTTAAAAATAATTAACTTCCTAAATGCATTTAAGGTTTCGCTAAATACATTTAGTGATGTTCTGCAAGTGAGCTTAATGCAATGCAATTCGACTAAGACTTAAGCTAAATCGTTCGTTTGACAGATTCGATGACATTTATTCCGTCATGATACTGGCAATAAGACTGGTACGGATGATGGATGGCTATACGGGAATCCGTTGGTTAACTATGCTATTACTCTCAGTCACAGCTCAGTTCGTTCTAGCCCTGCCTCTGCTGTAAAATGTGAGTTGGATCCTCATAGAGGATAAATATTTTTGTCATGAACATGTTTGTTCTCTATCTGGGTGTTATATTGTATTCTAAGTATGTATTTCCAAAAAAAATATAAGTAGTCATCCAGTTCCCATAGTACAAGCTTTGCTTAGTTTGGGGTTTGATCATATTTTTAAGAAATAGTTTTGTGATTTCTGTCAGCCACACATATTTATACAATAAGGTTCGTAGTCTTTTTGAGGAATTAATGTTTTTCACTCATGCCCCTCTTTAGTAGGTTTTACAGACAAAATTATAAGGTTTATTTATTAGATTTTGTCATAAAAAGTGCGTTGCAGACATCTACAAACAGATCACTTTACAAACGAAAAATACTAGTTCTCACATCTGGACGAGACATAAACACTTTCTATAACTTTTAATCTGACATGCAAAAAAAATACCTCTGTGTCATCATTACTCTCTACTGGTATAGATGGTATAGATATAGAGAGAGATATTTTTAACCGCTAACCTCAAATGCAAAACGTAAAGCGTACCTACCAATCCAAATGTCAAATGTTTAAAAATTAAAAAGCTTCTGCAAATATTCCATACACACAAAAAAAAACTAATAATAATAATAATGCTGGACAATCCACACAGCATCATTTAGCCCCAAGCTAAGCAGAGCTTGTGTAATGGGTAGGTACTAGATGACTGATATACTTAATACAAAACATTACATAAATCGATATTTTTTATTATACGTAGAAAATACCCAGAACACCCGGAATAAATATTTGCAGATTGTATAAACATTCATCCCAAGCCGGGAATCGAAGCCCCAACCTCATGCGTTGCAGGCGGACATTCGCCCGCCGCACCACATTGGTCGTCAAACTAGCTTTCTTAATCAGAATAAGTCTAATTAATTGGGTAATTTCTTCAGAGGTGCTCAATCTTAGGCTTCATTCGTCATCATGCCTTCGGTCAAGTGGCACGACGATTGATGAGTCTTTTTGTTAGAATGTCTTAGGTATCAGATGACACGACATAGAGTATAGAAAATTGGATCTAGTAAAATAGAATGGTTTTCTATCACTTTGGGTAGCGTACCTTTTTCATTGTAATTATTTTAAGCTTGTTTCTGCTGTGTAAGCTTAGTGGTATTTAAACTAACGTTACTTGAGATCGCAATAGGAGGTAAGTAGCAGCGTCTCTTGAAAACAACAGTCAACAATACACCTGTCAAGCTTGTTGACTATGGCAATCCCTCAAAATCTGGGGGAGGCCTTCAACAGCACTTAGGCTTAGAAGTTATAACTTTTAGCTCCAAGCTAAGCAGAGCTTGTGTCATGGGTACTTAATACAATACATAACATGCATAGGTATTTTTTTTTATACATAGAAAATACCCAGAACACCCGGAATAAATATTTGCTGATCGTAAAAACATTTACCCCAAGGCGGGAATCGAACCCGCAACCTCCTGCGTCGCAAGTGGTCATTCGCCCGCCGCGCCACATCGGTCGTCAAAAATGTGATTTCAACCAACTTTAAGCAGGTAGGTAACTTGAAAAAATAAGTTTGAAAATATTATCGTTTCTCTAAATTATTACATAGCTCAATCTCAGTCGGCTAGCCGTTTATTTTTGCTGTTTAATTAAGAGGAACGTAACGAGCGGAACCTACCCAGCCGACGGACGCCTGCGGGGTGTAATCATTACGCTTTGTAACTCTCTCCATAAAAATACCCAAATTAAGGGTTACAAACCTAAAAATACTAGAAAAAAAACGAGTGTGCTTTAGACTACACGACTGAAGTAAAACATCTATACGAAACGTAATTGGCTATGAGAGAAAGAGAGAAAGAACAGTGCTTTCATACCCCCTCCATGGTAGTGTTAAACGTTTAACGCAACCTTGTTGGAAATCGCATAAGAAATATTACTTTAAAAAAAAATAGCAACACGACTTTAATCCCTAAGCATGGTAGATATCCCCTCCGATCTCTTACTGCCAATATTCGAGATTCGTCGGCAGGTAGGCAGAAATAGATACATCCATATAGTACATTAGGTATATACCCACATTTTGCGGTAGTTAGTATGTCTTTAATAGTTTTTTACACAACATCTAGCCCCTAACAAACTAAGCATAGATTGTACTATGGGAGCCAGATGCCTTTTTTTTATACTGTTTGCTGATGGAACAAGCATATGGCTAATAGAAAACTTACGTTTTTTTAATACAATTTAACACCCAGACATAGAACAAACTCCTATGTTTATCACACAAATTTTTGTCCTCGGTAGAGATCGAACCCACCATCTACAGCGTAGAACGCATGGCTACTACAAACTTAAATAATAATAATAATAATAATAATGCTGGACAATCCACACAGCATCATCTGGCCCCAAGCTAAGCAGAGCTTGTGTTATGGGTACTAGATGACTGATATACTTAATACAATACATTACATCTATAGATATTTTTTTTTTATACATAGAAAACACCCAGAACACCCGGAATAAATATTTGCAGATCGTACCAACATTTATCCCAAGGCGGGAATCGAACCCGCAACCTCTTGCGTCGCAGGCGGACATTCGCCCGACATTCCGTCGTCAAGAAATAATACTTCGGTTATTTTCTTTATCGGACACAGAAATGAGATTTCGGTCTTACTACAATAGCTTATGCTCGGAATATTGTAGGTCTGAAAGCTACCAGACAAAGTTCTAATGATCACAGATTCGCGCGACGACATGAAATTGTCGTAATTGCGAATAATGTTGCTGAGGAAACTTTCAAAAAGCGATCCTATTTTCGATCGTTATTTGTTACTTGACGACCGATGTGGCGCAGTGGGCGAATGATCACCTACAATGACATACCACACAGCATCACCTAGCCCCAAGCTAAGCAGAGCTTGTGTTATGGGTACTAGATGACTGATATACTTAACACAATACATTACATATTTTTTATTATACATAGAAAATACCCAGAACACCCGGAATAAATATTTGCAGATCGTACCAACATTTATCCCAAGGTGGGAATCGAGCCCGCAACCTCCTGCGTTGCAGGCGGACATTCGCGCGCTGCGCCACATCGGTCGTCTAAGGTAAGTCCAGATAATTATATTTAGTACATCCATACGTGACAGGTTGCAAGATGATCGCTGCTGCTAGGAACCTCTCACGAGTTCAAGTTAGCTAGCTAGTTTTAGTAAGTATAAAATAATCTATTCAAGATACAAGTTATCTATTTTCCAAGACATTTACTAACTATTCAACAGGTGACAACTCCAAGACACATTATCAGCCGAACACCCCAAACTTATCCCATTTGGTGTGCAATATGTTAATTTTACCGCCGAACTTACGTTATTACGGCTTTTCATATACCCTAGCCAATATCAGGTTTGTTAAGTATATGCCTTGTTTTCAAGGATAGATAATTTTTGAATGTGTAATAACTATATTTGCAGTGCAGCAAATTCCACGTTCAAACTCTGCTTAAGCCTCAAATATCAACTAGTTTTTACTAAAAAAATATTGTAAAAATAAAACAACTGAATAAAATAAAAGTTCCTACACATAAAAATACCAACAGTAAATAAAATCGGTCAAGTGCGAATCAGTCTCGCGCACTAAGGGTTCCATATATCTATAATAAAAACGGCAAAAAAAAACCGTTTGTTATATGAAAGCCCCCTTCAATATTTATATTATTCTATTTTTTAGTATTTGTTGTTATAGACAGACTGATAGACAACAGAGTCTTAGTAATAGGGTTCCGTTTTACTCTTTGGGTACGAAACCCTAAAAAGTACCTACGTTTAAAAGAATGATGTCAAAGCATGTTTGTTGGTAGATGAAAGTTCGAAGTGCATCACCCTGAATTAGTGAATCTGGGTGAGGGTGTTGTTCATTGGTCAAAGCCCCGTGTTAAAGGGGTTCATTAACAGATTGGTATGTCCGTTGGATGTAGATTCAAAACGTATCTGCACTACGTTTGAAAGCCAAATTATTCGACCGTATTTCATAGAATTCTATAGTGCTAAAATAAAGAAGTAGCATTTTATCGTTCGCAGTTTTGTGAAAAATGCTACAGTTATTTTGTTTTTGCTAATAAAAAGTGACGGTATATGTTGGCCACCCGATGTTAAGAATTTATTTGATTTTTTATACGACTAGCTAATGGAAATACAGATGGCCCACCTGATGTAAAGTTGTAACCATCACCTAACTATGAATATTTATTTTATTTTGTTTTTAGTATGTTGTTATAGCGGCCACAAAAATACATCTTCTGTGAAAATTTCAACTATCACGGTTTTTGAGATACAGTTTGGCGACAGACGGATAGACAGAAAACGGAGTCTTAGTAATAGGGTCCCGTTTTACCCTTTGGGTACGGAGCCTTAAAAACTAAGAATATTTAGTTTAGTCATCAGAGAAATATAAGCGAACAACGTCACCAGATCCTGTAAAAATATGGGCCCAGCAAATTAAAAGATAACATTTTTGGCTCTTAGGAAAACACTTGCCAATTCAAACCCATGCCAAAATAAATAGTATTATAAGGGTTATAAGGTTTATATTGGTTATTCGAAACATCTATATATATTTTTTTAGCCTAACAGGGTTCAACCTGTGAAAGCGGACAAAATGATCGGATTAACAATAAATTATTTTGCGGGACATACAGGCATTTTTTGTTTTTTATAGAATGGTTTTGTGCTGAAAGGTTTAATTTATTCATGGTTTACATTGCCAAACGAATGCTGGAGTTTGGCTGGTGCTAATATTCATCTACTACTTTATTTATTTTAAACTTAACTTCCCCTACAACGCATTTTCTTTTTACGCGGATTGTTGGTGAAATAACCTCCACCTGATGCTTAACGGTTACCTCATCTATAAAAATGCACTGCAAAAAAAGGTCATGCTCGTTAGAAACGCACCCTATGATGCCCTATTCTGCGTCCATTAAACTGATGCATACAGGTGTTAAGCCTCACATGCCTGTAAATTCACTAATACCGTTATAGTAAAGGGCTCGTCTGTTAAGCATTATCACCATGTCTATTTGTACCGTTTTAGTAGTAATAGAGTTCCACTCCTCCGGGGAAGTATTATCACCATACCAATTTCTGTCGCTAAGCAGCTAATTGTGTTCCGGTTTGAAGGGTGTAGGTGCCGGTGAAATTACAGGCACATTAGGCTTAACATCTGTATGCCTCAGGTTGGTGAACGCAGAACAGTATATTGTAGGGCACATTCCTAACGGACGTGGCGGACCTGCGAGGCAATTAGTTTGTTTCATCAGTAAGTACAACTTACTGATGAAATAAATAAAATAATAATAATGCTGGACAACTCACACAGCATCATCTAGCCCCAAGCTAAGCAGAGCTTGTGTTATGTTTAGGTACTTGATGACTGATATACTAAATATAATACATGAACTACATAGATATGTTTTATTATAAATAAAATAAATAAGAAAACAGTACCATGCATATTTTCATAATAATTTAAAAACAAACATTGAGCTCAAGTTAATAATAAACATTTTATCTCAGACTTTCTCGCAATTTGTTATTCCCTAATCTCTCTTTAAAGATTTCATCGGCGATAGGCTGCCGTTTTGTCACGCCTCGAAATATTTCAGCAATATTTTTTTTCACTTAAGCTTTGGTTTACGCTTCTTAGAAAGAAATGATCGTAATTGAATATAAGAATATACTACCAACTCAATGCGCAATCAAAAGCAAGTATTTTTTACATTATATGAAAAACTTTGTGTAAAAGTGTTTTGGGTTTTTGGAGTAGGTAGTTTATTTTCATCCTATTATAACGCTTTTTTCAAATACATTTTCTTATGTACCTACCGTTTTAGTAGTATAGTTCCTAGTGAAGGGTTCGTCGGGGAAGTACTACCCCCATACCAATTTCTACCTCCAAAAAACTTGCGGCCGTTCGAAGGGTACGAATACCGGTGAAATTACAGGCACATAAGTCTGAAGTTATTGAACGCAGCAGTATAGTAAGAAAAGTTTCGAACAAACGTGACCTTCGAAGTAATGCTTAATGATAGGTGATTAAATTAAGACCACCTGATGAAATGGGCCATCTGCTTGTTTCTAGTAAATTGCATAAAAAAGCCTGTTCTATCGCCTTTCAGTTTATTGAACCTCGGCTATGGTGGTACTATCTCCCGAATACGCAAACACATCTCAGATTTAATCATGTCTAAAGTAGACATAGACATAGACATAGACAATTATTTATTGGCCACAAAAACACACAGCATACAAGTACAAGTAGCAATTTTTTGACTGTTTGGAATGAAAGTCTGTTAAAAATTCGTTACCTGAAACATGATCAAATCTAAGTTGCAAGTATTCGGGAGTATGGCACCCAATTATTTCATTTCCTCGGTCTTGTCCATCGGATACAGCAATTTAGCTAGCACCACGTCTGATGCATCTTTTAAACCTTCCTTTCAGTAATCTCTAATTTAACTGGATGGATTTCTAATTTAGCTGGATGTTTAGTATTATAAATCAAAACCGACCGTGCTCCTATCCGTTACACCAATTAAGCAGGTATTTACTCAAATACTAAAACAACTGTTCGTAACATAATTAGACAGAGTTGGATCTGCAGTTCATTTACAGCTAGCACTACGATAAATTATATTGAATAGAGTGTACTTGTAAGTAAATAGTTGCTGCTAATAAATGGTTTCTTTGAAAGCCGTCACAGCTCAGTTCGTAGTAATCCTGCTCTCTGTGCTGTAGGTGGTGGGTTCGATTCGAGAACAAACATTTGTGCAATGAATATGTTTGTTCTGTGTCTGGGTGTTATATTGTATTCTAAGTATGTATTTGCAAAAAAAAAGAATATAAGAATTCTATCAGTCATCTGGTTCCCATAGTACAAGCTATGCTTAGTTTGGGGCTAGATGATGTTGTGTAAAAATGTCCACAAACATTTTATTCGGCCAACAGATGTCACGATCAATATTGAGTTATAAATAAATAAGTAATTGAAATTGTAACGAAACGAGACACTAACCATTTATAGTTAGCTATACATAGGTACATTTCAGAATGGTCTTAGAGTCACAATACCTTTTACAAACATTTTCTTCCTCTGCCACAATGCAGAAAAACGACTAATCTTATTTAAGAGATGTTCTGCAAATAGTTAAACCAAGTTATCATAATTTAAGTCCGCACTCGGTGAAATGAATAAAATATTAGATTTTCTTATGCATTTCAGTACCATGAACACTAGTTTATGTTGCAATTTTATTAACCAGAACATTGATGCAACAATGAATAAAAGATAAGAATAACAAAATGTGAAACGAAAAAAAAAACGTCAAAACGAGTTACATTAAGCACATATGACGACCGATGTGGCGCGACGGGCGAATGTCCGCTTGCGACGCAAGAAGTTGCGGGTGCGATTCCCGCCTTGGGATAAATGTTTGTACGATCTGCAAATATTTATTCCGGGTATTCTAGGTGTTTTCTATGTATAATAAAAAATATCTATATATGTAATGTATTGTATTAAGTATATCAGTCATCTAATACCCATAACACAAGCTCTGCTTAGCTTGGGGCTGAATGGGGCTAGATGATGCTGTGTGGATTGTCCAGCATTATTATTATTATTATATATATTTCCAAGGCAGTATGTATAATAATAATAATGCTGGACAATCCACACAGCATCATCTAGCCCCAAGCTAAGCAGAGCTTGTGTTATGGGTACTAGATGACTGATATACTTAATACAAAATTATGGTAAGTATCTGGCACAACAAATCAGCATTGCCATTCAGCGTGGCAATGCAGCCAGTGTTTTGGGAACGCTTCCGATTGGCACCGATCTGGATCAGATGAGCTACCTTTAGATCGTTTGCAACGGTCTGTAGATAGCTCAACTGTTTCACAATATGTATTTTGTACATACCAATTATAAATACTTGTATTAGCTATAAATTTCTTTGAAAATAAATGTAGAAACTAGAATATTCTAACTTTTTTAAATTTATTAATTAATCTTGAATATTTTGTCATCACGTACCCTGTCAGAGATAAACCATTCTAAAAATGAACGACCCATTACTTCAGTCAGTCAAAGTGAAATTGTTTTTAGTATCTACACCAAAAAGACCATTTTAAAGTAGTTTGCTGTGGGCCAAAGTTATACGCTGTGTGCTGTGCGGGGCGCTAATTTTTACACTGGCTTATCCCTACTAATAAACTCGGCGTAACGTTGAAATAGTTACACCGTATTTTGTCTCTTTCGATCTTATTTGAAACTTCCTGTTAATGCAAGTAAGTAGTGCTTTGAGCATTTTTTCCACGTCGAGTAATTCAATTCAATAGCAGTAAAAGGTTGTTTGTATAACTAATACCTGTGCTCGTCTTTATAAGTTATCTTAGTCTTATAAATGCACCCACAGTCTTTAGGTAAGTGTAGTGGGGCGCAATCTTTACTAATTATAAGATTCTTTGTCCTGACTGACTGACTGGGATATAGACAGCGCACAGCCTAAACCACTGATCGTAGAGACTTGAAATTTACAGAGTATATTCGTCTTGGTAATGTAAAGGTGTATTAATAAAGGAATTTCCAAAATTCAACCTCTAAACGTGTACAACAGGGGTTGAAGTTCGTATGAATATAGCTTTACGTGGATGAAGTCACGCGCGTTTCGCTAGTCTTAAATATGTAGTTTGCAAATACTAAATGAGATAAGCCGAAAACTTAGTGACACGGATTGGCACCCAAGCCCAAGGCTTGGTTTGTCCTTTGACTTATACACGGTGTATTTTGGATCAGTCTAAAATACACCGTTGCCCACCTGTTTGAAATAATGGGCAATAGGCCCATCTTGGTAACAGTTTTAAGTTGTTGCCCAAGTGGCAAGTACTGAAACGTGTGGTCATTAACCTGGCACCTGCGGCGCGTTAAAAAGTAAATTGAAAGGGATGATGTTGATGATTTACTGTTTTACGCCTTCTAAGGTAGGCAACGTTTTTTTCACATTTTCACTTCCTCTTACTTAACCAACAAGTCGGATCAAAAAGTTAATCCGGTACATGAATTTTATAATTAAACTTTTTAACAATAGAAAGTTTGCATCAAGAATCTCGAGTGTAAGAGAGGAAATATTTCATTCGCAAAGCATGTTTTAACTCGTGAGTGAATGGTTTTGTTTGTCTTTCCAGCAGTATTTATTGTTTAACACTACAAATAAGGGCGAAAAGATGCTTGGAAGGCGAATAGGTACCTCTTGTAGAGTGTGCTAATTTAGCTGTGATAAAAATAACGATGAATAATGAGGAAAAGCGAAGGTAAGTTTAGCGCTCTGTTTTCAGATGGATAGTCCATCTATGATGAAACAACACACATACAAGTGATGATGAAAAAAAAACTGCTGTACAACTTTTTAATATATTCCTAGATGCACGTTAGGTATTTTCATAGATTAGAACCTTTACCTTAACCTAGAGAAGTTTTACTAAGAATAAAAGCAAAATATTTTCATTATAATGTTTAATCAGACTAACTGCAATTGTTGAAATATTGAACACATTTGAAACTCTGGACTATTAAAACTCGCAAATTGTTGCCCAGTTAGTAAACATGGCGAGTTAAAACCATGCACAGTTTTATGAAAACAGATAGTTCACTAAATACAAAATCATATCATGCATAATTTTCGTATACATGGCTTTCTGTAAGTAATACAACTGAAACAAAACGCCGTTTCATAACACAATCTTCACGATTTCATCGATGAAGTAAAGTAATCGTGTATCTAATTTTAAGGGTAAAAATGGTTTATCTCGATTTTCGGCAAAACTACAAGTCCTATGGAAAAAAATCTAATGGCAAAGTTGTAGGTAATAAAAAGAGAAAAAGATAAAAAGAACCTCAAAATTTATGTGAAAAATTCAAAACCTCAAAAATTCTAAAATTCAAAAACCAAATAATACAAAAACTTCTTCAATATACGAAACGTAACTGGCTATGAGAGAAAGAACAGTAGTTTCATACCCCCTTCATGGTAGTGTTAAACGTTTAACGCAGCCTTGTTGGAAGAAGCATAAGAAGTCAAAGAAGAAGAGAAGAGATGACTTCAGTAAAATTCCATAGTATAAGTGTACTAGCTGTTATCATCGCAGCTGCAACTGCCTACGCTGGCTTTATGTCCAACGCGGTCGACAAATTAAATTTGGACCCCTCGGGCCCGGCATACTGGCTAGTTCGTTTGTAAGCGTTTAAGCAATGAAAAGTGGACGGTTCAAACGAAAACTTTTGAGCTCTGTTTTCAATTCAGGCCGTTTCAATTCCTTTACCATTTTTTTTTAATTTCTGTTTGCTGAGAAAGAATTTCGTATGAATGAAAATATTTTTGTAAAGAAAAAGAGACAAAACATTTACTTGTGACGGAAATAGATGACATTTAATTCAAAACACACTTAACAGGTAAACCAAAATAATGAAAAAATACAGTAACATACACGAAAATACTACAGAAAAAAAATTCTTTCTATTATTATATTAATCAGAGACTACGGATTTCCACTTGCTCTGATTCTGAGCTACATTTTTTGTTTCATTCATTCTCATAACATCCTACATGCTCGTCTGTTAGATTGCCAATAATAATACCACAACAAGCTCTCTATTATTAAATTTCCATTCCATTACTTTAGATATTTCCCATTGAATTGTATAAGACTTCTAATTTCAGGAGGCATCCAATTGAGGCAATTCCTTTGGTATTGGAATTTGCTAATATAATGCGGGTACGACAAATTTTCCATTAAAAAAGAAAATACATCAACAAGTTTAACCCTAAAACATTTAATTTATCTGCCTTTTTGCGATATTCTGCTATTTTTACATTTGAGTAATATTTTTAGAATAGTTACAGATAGGGAGTTAAATAAAAACCGGCCAAGTGCGAGTTGGACTCGCACACGAAGGGTTCCGTACCATTATCTATAGTAAAAACGGCAAAAAAATCACGTTTGTTGTATGAGAGCCCCCTTAAATATTTATTGTGTTCTATTTTTTAGCATTTGTTTTTATAGCGGCAACAGAAATACATTATCTGTTAAAATTTCGGTTTATGAGATACAGCCTGGTGACAGACGGACAGACAAACAGACAGACTTTTTACCCAGTTTTAGTCATGGAACCCTAAAAACGGTAGAAACGCTTTTGAAACCGGAAATTTCAAATTTGTTTGTACACTTTGGGCGTACTTTAGAGAGGATTGTTTACTTAAACCGGGAAAGCTGCTCTGCACATACAATTAGGCAACCCAACAAAAGCACTCACTAAAATTGATCACTTTGGTACCTAATTAGGTTTGAAAGAAGAATCACCTATTTTCCTGGATGAAGGGATCCTATTCAGACCTATAAATGAGTACAGGCAAATAAAAACTATAATTTTTTTCTACAGTTTTGATTCTTATAATAACAATAATAATAATGCTGGACAATCCACACAGCACAGCCCCAAGCTAAGCAGAGCTTGTGTTATGGGTACTAGATGTCTGATATACTTAATACAATACATTACATACATAGATTTTTTTGTTATGCATAGAAAATACCCAGAACACCCGGAACTTGCAGATCGTACAAATATTTATCCCAAGGCGGGAATCGAACCGGCAACCTCCTGCATCGCAGGCAGACATTCGCCCGCCGCGCCACATTAGTCGTCAAATAATATCAAAAAAGAATTTGAACTTATAATATCGTTAGATAAAGCCCATTGTTCTTTCCGTGCAAGCATTCGAACTGCCAACTTCTAACTAAGACTTCTAACTTAACGTAGACAAAGAGCAATAATAGAAAAAAACTTTATTACGTTGGTTTATAGTATTAGAAAGAGACAGAGAGCTCCTTTTAGTATAAGGAGAAGGGAGTGCCTAATAGAATCAAGAGCGACATTCTCGACTAAGTTGTTTTTAATATTTTATTCCTCTGACATGAGAAAATGACATGCAGGAACCATATAAAAGAAAAAAGAAGACGAAGAGTCTTGTATGATTGTAGTGTGTAATAACTACGACCGCTGTGTTGTTCAAGATCTTTAGAAATTATCAGCGCATGTATGAACTTTATCCATAAAAATTTTAATAGTTGATCGATAAAAAATACTATTATCGTATCTTAAAATAAGTAACTATGTGAGTAATGTTGTTTGCAATAAGATACTCTTCATAATTTCCTACGTAATTAATTTAATTAGTATACTCGCGTCAAATAGTTTAAAAAATATAAAAGATGACTGTAACATGTACGGGTACTATAATCGTACAATTATAAGCCTAAAACAAGTGAGTAATTTTTCAAATCGTAAAAAAAAGTAAAATCGAATTATATTGCAACCATCTATTTAAATTTCGAACGTGCTACGATCTTAATTTGAAAATTCCATGGCTTCTTCGCGCTGAAGCACATCAATTGAATTTGACGTTCCATTATACTCGAATGCTTACTAGAAGCTTAGGGCTGGGCTGATAACGGTTTTGGATTACGCTGATGGATATAAAATAGCGGGCCAACGTTATTTTCTGGCAGAATATTTAATTGTGAATGTAATTTTAGTAGATTTACAATAATAATAATGCTGGACAATCCAAACAGCATCATCTAGCCCCAAGCTAAGCAGAGCTTGTGTTATGGATACTAGATGACTGATATACTTAATACAATACATATACATAGATATTTTTTATTATACATAGAAAACACCCAGAACACCCGGAATAAATATTTGCAGATCGTACAAACATTTGTCTCAAGGCGGGAATCAAACCCGCAACCTCGGACATTCGCCCGCCGCGCCACATCGGTCGTCACTTGCTTAGTTTAAATTTATATTTGTTTATGAATTCTTTTAAACCTGAATTCAGTGCTTTCCATAATCCTGAAACCAAATTGTCTTACATCCTCCATCCTTTGACGTCTGATAAACAGCCTCCACTTAGGCCTCGCTTGAATGCAGAGTGCGTGATTATGATGATGGTAGACATTTAACATAAATACTTCATATTCGCGAGTTCTTCGGTAATGTGCTCCATATAACAGGTCAGATGAAATATCTACTTGTATTTCATATTTTTCCGGGATTTTTTGACGACTGATGTGGCGCGGTGGGCGAATACCCGCCTGCGATGCTGGAGGTTGTAGGTTCGATTCCCACCTCGGGATAAATGTTTGTACGATCTGCAAATATTTATTCCGGGTGTTCTGGGTATTTACTATGTATAATAAAAAAATATGTATGTATTGTATTAAGTACATATATCAGTCATCTAGTACCCATAACACAAGCTCTGGGGCCTAATTGCGCTAATTATTTTCAGCTGGATTGGAATTGAACTTGAACCGAACCACAGCTTTTTGAAGGATTGGTAGCGCGCTAATAATTTGACGTTTGGTTCAAACGTTAGTCAGTCGAAGTTCGTACGTTTCTCCTGTCAACCAAACGGTTGAGCTAAAGTTGGTAGGGAAGCAACTTTTTCTCAACCGTTTCTCGATCGTTGGGAATTGTTGAGTTAATTTTAAGCTTATAAACCCTAATGTACGCGTATTTTTAATAGTAGAGGAGGTAGCTAGGAGTAGACGTAGCTGTAGCTACGTCTAATCCCCAATTCCGAGCCAATTGACCTAATAAATCTACAAAAAGTCATCCTATCTAGAAGTCTAAAAAGAAGCTAAATAAAAGCTGGCCAAAGAGCTAGCTGGTCAAATAATTACCTTCACATGCCACCTTCTCTACGTTGGGATGCTTTGAACTCAAAACCAAGGTAATAAACCTTAAATATGCTTTCATTTTGCAAGAAATGAGTAACTTATTAGCAATGAAAACTACTTTGTTTTAGCTTTTGCTGGCCTTCTATGCTTCTGGTTCTTATCAGACTATTGTGGAGACAGTATATATATTGTGTTTCTCAAGTCAATGTCTCCAAAGCCATCCATCAATTGATGATAATTTGAACAAAACAATTATGAAAAAATAAATACTCATTTCAACTGCATTATAGAACCAGTTAGAAGATAGTAAGTAGGTAGGCATTACAAATGAAAAGTTGAATCAGGTAGGTATTTACACTCTTAGTACATGCTGAAGATATTAGAGCCTTGTGTTGCGGCCCAGACATTTTGTTTTCATCAGTCATTCTTTTGGGAAAGAACTATGTACCTATGTATAATCTAAGTACCTAACTACCTGGTTATAGAAAAATTACCTAATTACATATGATATTTTTATTATTCCGGTTTCATAGCAAGTTTTGATTATCTAAATTAAAATAATGTTTGTCTTTGCAGGTGCCTGTTGGTGGTTAGAATGCTTATTCTCTTCTCCCTGTAACTGCTGCTAAAATAACAAATGCATACCATATGCTGCACAATCTACCACATATTCTGTTCACTTTGCTGACAGCAAAGTAGGGGGCTAGCAAGCTATCTCGCAAGTGATGATGATTTGAACAAGACCATTTTGAAAATATAAAGCTTTCTCATTTTAACTGCATTGAACCAAACAAAGTAAGTACTACAAATAAAAAGTTAGCTTAGATACCTAAAGTTCATGCTGAAGATATTAGAGCCTAGAGCGGCCCAGACATATTTTGTTTTTTTTCCAAATTTTGCAATACTATTCGTCAGTTCTGAGAACTTATACAATCTAAGTACTTACCTAATTACCTGGTTTTAGTAAAATTACTTTATAAATGATACTAATATTATTCAGGTTTCACAGCAAGTTTTGATTATCCAGGTTAAAAGTATGTTTGTCTTTGCAGGTGCCTGTTGGTAGTTAGAAAGCTTCACTCTCCCTGTAGCTGCTGCTAAAATAACAAATGCATGCCATGTGCTGCACAGTCTAGTGCATATCCTGTTCACTCTGCTCACATCAAAGGAGGGGCTAGCAAGCAATCTTTGATAAATCGCATCAGCACCATAGACTGAATGTGATGCAGTGCATGCAACCTCAAGAAGCTACAGCTGCAACTCTCATGGCAGCAAACATTTATGCAAGACTTGTGGGCAGATAAGGAGATTGATCTTTAAAGTGTAATTGACTGAGGCGGGATGTTGTTGTACATTCAATTTTGTCATACCTGTGTTTGTTGTATTACTTAAATATGGTGAATTTGTCTATAAGTTATAATAATTAAGTATGTATTTATAAAATAAATAATGTTCATCTATATAAACTGACTGATTATTACAGCTGTTACAGCCCAGTTGGTAGTAGCCCTGCCTTCTGCGCTGTAGGTGGTGGGTTCGAACCCTACCGAGAACAAACATTTGTGGTGGGTGGTCTAAGTACCTACGTAATTACAAAAAAATAAGTATATAAGTATACTATCAGTCATCTGGTTCCCATAGTACAAACTATACTTAGCTAGATGCTTGGCTAGATGTTGTGTAAAAAAAATGTCCACATGATATCAAAATATTTATTTATAATCAGTTTTACTATATGTTGGTACTTATTTAGTTGGATCTCAGGATTGGGGGTGCCTAAATACTTATAGCTTACAAAAAAAAATTAACCATTTTAATTTGTTTTACACACTAAGTTTGCTACTTACATAAATCATTTAAGCACAATTATAATTGATTGGAATATAATTGAAAGAGTAAGGGTGAATGTCTGTAATTTACTTGTAAGCACAATCAAGTGCTATGATGATAGGCACTTATTGATTATTGCTAATCTTACTAGAACATGGATGATTGTAAGTTTAGCTGCGCTGACTTCCATCCTAGTAGGTAGTACCTTTTAGTAGTAATCATCTTACTAATAAAAATACCTACCTATTACAATATAATTGTTAAAATCTTTTGTTTTACTTGTAAGTACAACAAACTAAAACTTAATTATTCTGAGTTATCATACTAAATACTGATTGGCTGCACTGGTCTTTTAGCTATTGGTCTAGACTCTAGAGCATAGCTCAAGGTAGCCCCTGCAATTTTCAAAGAAGCCTCTGCCTTCATTTCTTCTATGTGGAGGATCATTACTTGGTAATCTTCTAATACATTTCTACCTGCTGAAATTGAAATATATTAGGTTTTGGTAGCTACTAAGTGTTAACCGTATAGTATAGTAGTAGCTAGTTAATAAATTTATAACATAAAATAGGTATAAGTACCATTATAGTATGCAAAAGTTTTATTTGGGGCCATTCGTTTCATATGTATTTAGGAGTAAAAAAAATCATTAAGCAAGTACATAGTACTTACATAATTCGAGGCAAATTGATCTTTTTTAACCTCAGTCAGAGGGCCAACATCTTTGCCAAGATATTGGTTGCAGACTCTTCCAACGAAATCAAAGTTTGTGTAGTGCTAGCTAGGTCCGCCTCCAGTAGCTCTATAACTATCATTTAGAACTAACTTTGCTTTGATTATGTACATATAGTCATTCAATGCCTGAAAGAAATGAAAATACTATTAGTTTATTGAGTTCTATTTTGATATTTTCATTTGATACCTACGTTATTATTTTTTGTTATTACACTTATCAACTTCATACAAGTAATCCCAGCAAAACTATACATAGAAGTGCTACCGGCGAGAAATAAAATAATAAAGATTAGGTAATTAAGTTTAGTAATCACACGAAGACAAAACAAAATATTAATAATTTCTTGTTTGTTTACATTTTTCCTCAAGAAATTCCCCACAGAATGCACAAATACGTCATTTAAAACCTCACTGTCACTGTAAGCTGTCAAAATTGAAGTTCCAGACGCTGTTTGATTGTTGATTGATTGATTGCTACACGTAATCCAATAGAACAACACTATGACTATATATTTTCTGTGATCGACCGCGTTTGAGCTTCCACTGTGAAACGTTTCAATTGTGGTTGTTATTAGAACGTTATCGCAATACGGATATGGCTCATCGGTCGGTCGTAACCGAACTATAATCGCAACTGAATTGCAACGTAACTTCGACCGTTTGAAGATGTGTAAAATTAGCGCAATCAGGCCCCTGCTTAGCTTGGGGCTAGATGATGCTGTGTGGATTGTCCAACATTATTATTATTACTTCTCAGAATAAATTAAAAACAATAGTTATTTTATACTACCTGCTTGAAACAAGCCATTGGCTCACCTGATGTTAAGTGGTAACCATCAACATAGCATGGCCAAGCATCATATTAATTACACGCCCAATGCACTTCCCAAGTTTGTAAATCTGAGGCATACATATAGCACAATTTTGTCTAAGTGTTATATTGTTTTGTATGTTCATACAGCAGATATAAGTTCCCATAGTATAAGCCTTGGTATGTTTGGGGCTTTATGATGTGTAAAAATCTCTACCTGAATCTTCGATCAATGATAACCCTAGATGACGGGTCACATACAAAATCATAGCTAATTTGTTTGCTAAGTAAGTGAGAAAAAATTATACACAGGGGTAAAATCAAAATAATTACAACCATGTCACCTAGTGAATAAATGTATAATTATCAAAACAAAATAAGAGCTCTCTTCTATTTACCGAGTTTGATTTTTTTGCTGACCCTATATCTAGGGGTAGGGGTAGACTGAATGTCTGTAATGAGGCAAAGATGATTTTATTTTTTATATTTCCCCAAGCGAGCTCCATCTCAAAAGTTTTTTTTTATACTATTTGCTGATGGAAGAAGCATATGGCCCACCTGATGTTAAGTGGTTACCATCGCCTATAACAAAACATTGCCTTGTAGGCCACGTCAGTTAGAAACGTGCCCTACAATACACTGCTCTGCGTCCAACAACCTGAGGCATACAGGTGTTAAGCCTCATGTGCCTGTAATTACACCGGCACCCACACCCTTAAAACCGGAACACAGCAAGCTGCTTGGCGGCAGAAATAGGCATGGTGGTAGTACTGCCCCGGACGAGCCCTCCACTAAGAGCTCTACTACTACTAAGTTTAGCTAAAACGACTACTAAACTAAATTTCACAACTTTTAATCCCCAACCAAGGTTGACCCCAGGCTATAATGACGTTTTGTAATACGACCATCCATATTTAAAATAACAAAGCAGACATAATAAAATATGATATAAAAATAAACAAGAACAAGGAAGGGCCTGTAAAACGTTCCTAATGGCTTGTACACGTTCTTCAAGTATTCATTATGAAGACAATGGTCCTTGGTACAGCTGAGCTGAGAAACACTGGCTCAGTTCTTTAAAAAAAATTGGTTTACTGTAAAGTCGGTTTGCGGGCGATAGTTTAACGTGACAACATAATAACACATGATTGGCATAGGCCAAACGAGTGGAAGAGAGATAGATGCGGCGCAAGCCGAACGCTCAAGCCAATCGTGCCTTTTTTTTTTTTAATAATGTTGAACAATCCACACAGCAGCATCTAGCCCCAAGCTAAGCAGAGCTTGTATTATGGGTACTAGATGACTGATATACTTAATACAATACATTACATCCATAGATATTTTTTTATTATTCATAGAACACCCGGAATAACACCCGGAATAAATATTTGCAGAGCGTACAAACATTTATCCCAAGGCGGGAATCGAACCCGCAACCTCCTGCGTCGCAAGCGGACATTCGCCCGCCGCGCCACATCGGTCGTCAATTTCCTTGCGCTCGCTCGTGTAGCGCTCTCGCTCCGTTCGTAACGTTACAATGAGCGTAACGGGACACTGTGTTTTTCTAGTCACTGTATATATAATTATGAGAATCTTTGTCCTGACTGACTGACTAATATATAGACAACGCACAGTCTAAACCATTTTCTGGATATACATAAAGGTGTACTATCTTAATGGAATTCCCAGATTTCACCCCCTAAACGGTAATACTGAAAATAACGACAGTACTGAAAACAACGGTAATATTGAAAATAACGTTAAAGTTTGTATGAAAACAATTTCTCGTAAAATCACGCGCATTTTTCTCGGTCCTGTATAAATATATAAGTCTCTACTTTTACGCTACAATATTATAAAAGCTTTACAAAGACACACTTCACTTTCGGTTTGTTTCATTTACATTTTTACTTCCTTTTAAAACAACGCTTTGATGTTTTTATAAACTGCACTTTGTAACTGTGTTGTAAATCTGACTTTTAACTTGACAATGTAAAAGCTTGTGCTTGTAGTTTTCTGCGTATTACTGATAGAGCAAGCAAATAGCCAGCCTGATGTTGAGTGGTTACCATAACCTATAACAAAACACTATTTTGCATGTCTTGTTAATAAGGAACTCTCCATATTTTTTTGTTTATTTATTTTAAACCCATTATGTCCCACCGTTCCTTCTCCGCTTGGGACCACTAGCATTGCGTACAGTCAGCTGCACTAGAATGTATACAATTCGTAACTTTCAAAACGGTATCAAAACCTTATAGAAAGTTCTTAAACAGCTTAAACTCAAAAATCGTGAAATTAGGTGATAAGTATAGGTATTTTTTGAGATTTTGTCCTGTAAATATTAAGTGTAACGCTGTAAAACCATTCTTTATGTTACAAATTGTATATATTCTAGTGCAGCTGACTGTACATATATTTTCGATAAAAAAATCCATTGGTGCATGACTGGATTCGAACCCCTAACTTTAGCATCAGAAGCTGGGGTCTCTCCTACTACGTCGGTCCTCTAGTCGGTACTCTAGAAATGAAAAAAATTAAGACAAAAAATTAATCCAATAAGACTAAAATGGTTAACTCTGTCTGCAGAAAACCAATAAAACTCCGACAATTTGGTAGAAACTAAGGAACAGAGGTACGATTTACAAAGAGATGAAAATCGAATTTTCCCTGAATGTGAAAATGACAGGAAAGGTGAAAACTTTGTTCTCCAAAGAACGTGCAAATAAATTGTGCACGAATTGTTACATGGGTCCCTTGTCCGATAGGACAACTAGGGTGCTGTGAGGGCGATAAAGTACAAGGGAAAATGTCTACCTCGCTACGAATTCATTTGTTACCATGCTCAATATGCGTCCCAATAAATTTCCTTTGGTGGTTTTCCTGTGACTTCATTTAGGACTTTTTTACAATTGGCCTTTTGTAGAACAATTTTAATGTAACGGCATAGTCACACTATGGTAATGTTTTTTTTTAATTTACGTACTGATAGAACATGACCCACCTGATGTTAAGTGATTACCATTACCTATAACAAAATATTGCCTCGTAGGTCACGCTCGTTATGAACATACCCTACGATTCACTGCTTTGTGAATCATCACAGTGTCCATCAAACCTTAGGCATTCAGGTGCTAAGCCAAATACATTTCCAATTTCAAATGTTCTCTATCAACTGACTTAACGATATCTTTGAGTGTCGGTGAAATTACAGGCATATAGGCTTAACATCTGTAGGTATGACTCAGGTTGGAGGACGCACTATGGTGCATCGTAGGGCACGTACCTAATGTGCGTGACCTACAAAGTAATGCTTTGTTATAGGTGATGGTTACTATTTAACATCAGGTGGGTCGTATACTTGTTCCAATAGCAATGGCATATAAATAAAAAAAATCAGCGGAAATTCTGCGCCAAATCTCCAGTTTGTGGTCGCTATTAGAAAACTTTTATTCCCCCGTGGTTGAGTTAGAAATTAAGTTTGAGACACATTTTTCTTTCTTTAAGTTATTGCATCAGCCTAAAAAGTCCAGCACAAAGGTGGACACAAACTTTACAAATTGAGGAGGAACGTCATAATACAAAAATGTTTTTTATAGTGTTGATGACTTTATAAAGATGACAAGTAATTGGATTTATGTTAAAGTTGTTTACCTTATGTTGTTTTATTATATTACTATTTTATATTTTTTTTCGTTGTTCTATTACTTCGTCTTATGTAAAATATAATATAATCACTAATTTAATAAGCATAAGATTTATATGTATAACTATTTTGCATGCAGGGTTGACTACCTACTTTAAAAACTTCAAACCATATTTCTCGCAAATAAATATTAAATTTCATTTATTTTATAGTTTTTTTATGTGACTTGCTGAACAAGCTGATGGCCCCTGATGTTAAGTGGTTACTATTGCCTATTAATCATTGTCAAGCGAGCAACCGAGTTCACGGTAGACTCTTTTGCTGCTAAATAAAATAAAAGAATCATCATCATTATCATCAACCTACATTAGTCTACTGCTGGACGTAGGTATCTCCCAAGACGCGCCACTGACCCCGGTCTTCAGTCCTTCTCATTCAGTGTTTGAGAGCTACATGTCGCTGATCAACACTCCACCTCATGGGAAGGCGTCCTACACTACGATTACCTAAACGTGGTCTCCACTCAATTATCCGTGTAACGACCGATGTGGCGCGACGGGTGATGTCAGCCTGCGACGCAGGAGGTTGCGGGTTCGATTTCCGCCCTGGGATAAATGTTTATACGATCGGTAAATATTTATTCCGGGTGTTCTGGGTATTTTCTATGTAAAATAAAAAATATTTATGTATGTAATGTATTGTATTAGGTATATCAGTCATCTAGTACCCATAACACAAGCTCTGCTTAGCTTGGGGTTAGATGATGCTGTGTGGATTGTCCAGCATTTTTTTTTTATTTATCATCCGTTTGCTCCAACGTTTGCCGGTTCTACGATAATAGAATCGATAGATTAAAATGTTTTGCATTCAATCTGTATGTTGACTGTGATGTGAAATGCAAATCCGTTCGCATTTGTAGTTAGGTTAATTGAGTTGTCACAATCAATTTGAAAACTCATCACCTCACTGATTGCGATGTGAACGAGCGTGACACAAGCCATTAACACACACAGTAATAGTATAGAGCTCTTAGTGATGGGCTCGTCCGGGGAAGTACTACTAATACGCCTATTTCTGCCGCCAAACAGCTTGCTGTGTTACAGTTTGAAGGGTGTGGGTGCCGGTGTAATTACAGACACACGAGGCTTAACGCCTGTATGCCTCAAGTTGATGGACGCTGAGCAGTGCATAGTAGGGCACGTTTCTAAGGAGCGTGACCTACGAAACAATAATTTATCATAGACAATGGTAACCACTTAACATCAGGTGGTCTGCTTGTTCCATTAACTACTTGTATTAAAAAAAATCAGATATGTGTTCTAAATCTTGATATTTCACAATCCGATAGGCGGAACCTTTCTCTCACGACGACACCCACGTAATTGGCAGAATGAGGACGTTATTTCACTTAGATCCTCCCGCATTCTTCTCTTATTAAACGCATATAAAGCCCTCATAATGTATATAGATAACTAGCAAATCGCGCGCGACTTCGGTCGCTTGAAGTGGTTTTCATAACTAGTAGTAGTAGAGCTCTTAGTGCAGGGCTCGTCCGGGGAAGTACTGTCAGTATGCCTATTTCTGCCACCAAACAGCTTGCTGTATCCAGAGCCGTCTTAAATTAGGCTGGGGCCCTTGGGCACACAAGAATTTGGGGCCCTTTTGGAAAGTAAAAAAAGCTAGTTATAATAACATTTATTTACTAAGCATGACCATTTATTGTAGGTTATCAAATACAGTATGAAAAAAAACGTGTCAACGTGGGACAGATCTGGCGTATAATCTACGCTGATAGAGTAGTACTTTGCTGATTTAAGTTGTTTGACAATGGTTTTCAAAACATGCTGTCCCATTAAATTAATAAATTCATTACAAATATCTGCCGATAAATATGATGTATAAATATTATAATGGCGTAGTAGGTATATGCCTTGTAAGAAGATTACTGATTTATGAAAAAAGTGTAGTATGCCCGATAAAAATGTTTTGAGAATAAGTGTGAGATAAATTGTCAGTCCTACGGGGCCCCCTGAGAATGGGGGCCCTGAGCACGGGCCCCGTGTGCCCTTATGGTAAAGACGGTATTGGCTGTATCCCGGTTTGAAGGGTGTGGGTGCCGGTGTGATTACAGGCACACGAGGCTTAACATCGTATGCCTCGAGTTGATGGACGCAGAGACGTGCGTCATTAGGCTTGTTTAAATTGAGCGTGACCTATGGCAATGCTTTGTTATAGGTAATGGTAACCACTTAACATCAGGTAGGCCATTCTGCTTATTTCAATGTAATACGATATACATACCTATACTATAGGTAAGTACAAAAAGATCAGAAAAGACCCATACTCCTACTATAGACAACGTCACCGTAGCGAAGATACCTGAAGCGCCATCTAGTGAGTTTATATAAGAACTTCCTAAATCGCGCTTACGAAGCTCATACGGAAATCATCTGTAAGAAACACTTCTAAATACCATTTGTCTTCCCTAGAACAGTGACAGATCTTTCCTTTCCGCTGGAGAACCAACATTTCTACCTTATCTGAAGTCTCTCAAAAGACTTCAGACATACATACATATACATAGTTTATACAGTCGCGTCTGATATGAGAATACGTCGACATACATCTCAGTGGCTTCTTAAATTAATATCTTCATAGCACAGCTTCAGTAATATATTCGCATAAATTCATTTTATTATGAAGAACTGAAAGAAAAAAACACCCCTAGTTCCAGTCGGAATATCAATGAACTAGAAAATTAAAACTCGATTCAATTTCAGATAAATTTGTATGACAAGGTACCTCGTTAGGACTTTTAAATTCTGTTGAATAGAATTTTATTAAAAACTTCTGAGATCCGTTTAGATCCGATCCGATTTTATTCGATTGGATAAAAGGTTTTTTATAAGTCTATGATAGATACTACTATTACTACTGCTATTTTTGTTACTTTATCAATATTCTCTAAAATTATAAATCGTTTCTAGTTATAGATATCTTTTTTCTTTCTCTAGATCTAAGCTAGCCCCCGGTTGGCACTTCAGATATTTTCTGAAAATTTACTCTAAGGGCACGTTTATACGGCGTGAAATGTTTCGCACCGTCTAAACGCGCCCAAATACGGTACGAGCGACAGTGGTTCCATCTACAGAATCTGACGATATTTTACTATCATTTATCAATTTATAAATACATTACATAATAATGTATGGCATATTATAAGTTACTGACGACCGTACAGCCTAAACCACTGATTGTATAGATACACAATATCTGTCTTAGTTGTTTCGTGTGAAAGAAAGAATTTTATGAAATTCAACCTGCTAAGGTCATTCTAAAGTTGTCTGGAAGAAATCGCTTACAGCGATAAGACCGTCCATTGTACTTCACTAAGCTATTAAACTTGTATTATTTTGATATTTCTGTTGTCCTTGTGGTGTACAATAGAGTGTTTTCTATGTATCTAACAATCTTTATGTGCTATCTATTTCTATTTTATTACAAACCCTAAAGCTATGCAGTGGGGGTTGAAAGTTTTATAAAATAACTTCACGTGGACGAAATTCACACTTATTTTCACTAGCATGTAATAATACCGATCCGTTCGAACGTCAATAAGTACAAAGTTCTAGGCTCCAGTTGGAGAAAAGACAAATGAAACTAATGTTTTAAGATAAGTTTCAAGAGGCTTATGTAAAAGATGAGAGCAACTCAGAATACTTGTTTTAATCTGAAGCTACCACTGAGAATTGATCCCTAACTAAAGTGGTTAGCTACTAACTTGCGAGTTCAAACTACTCTAGACTGCCAATAAAACGTTAACTTAGGACGATAGCATCAGGCAATATCCGACAATATCTACAACAGCTGAAATACTTACATAGTTGCTTATTGCCTGAAGGCATCTAGGAGCAGATATAATTCAGTGGTTGAGCTCACACGATAAAATTCTTTCATTGTTATACGCGACAAACTTGTTGGTAGGTATCTGTGAGCGTGTGCCTCGTTTAGTCGATTTAGCTTACTTGACTAGTTTTCTAATACTTTCAACAGCAATTTAGTTGATGAACTTACTATGTTATAATTAGTTTTAATAATAATATGATATTTAATAATGATGGACCATCTACAGAGCATCATCTAGCCCCAAGCTAAGCAGATCTTGTGCCATAGGTAAAAACGAGTGAGCTTTAGACCACACGACTGAAGTAAAACTTCTTTAAATATACGAAACGTAACTGGCTGTGAGAGAAAGAGAGAAAGAACAGTACTTTCATACCCTCTCGATGGTAGTGTTAAACGTTTAACGCAACCTTCTTGGAAGTCGCTTAAGAAGTATTACTTCAATATGTCATTAGATTAAGCTTTGTTTATGTTTTGATAGATTATGAGCAAAGCTATCTGGGTATAGATTTAAAGCAACCGTTACATCGAAATAAATTAATATTATCAAGAAGTAATAATATGTACCTACTTATGATACAAGTTTCTCATGTGTAATTCTTGATTTTATGAGTATTTGTAAGGATAAAACTGAAGAGCAACATTTTTGATCACTGTTGGTTCTACGAGTACCTATTTTAATAATAGGGCCGTAGCGAAAACACTTTGTTCTATTTGACAGCGCGGCTGCGGTAAGTTACTACGTGGTTACTAACCAACCTGAATAAGCTCAAGGCCGAGTAACTTGAACAGTTCAAACTCCTGAATATTTATCTTCATCCATCAGTCTGTACCACTATCTTGACATTATACAGCCACGAGTTGTTGATTAACATTCATAGTGGATGAGTAAGTGGAGATGTAAATTGTGAGGGGAAACTGCTGCATCGTAATTTAATTAGTATACAAGCTGTATAATGTTTTTAAATACATGTAAAAAGTTTTATATAGTCTTGACGAAACTCTCAAAGCGTTAAATGTAATTTCTGTTATCGAGCAAGCTTTGATAGTGTATCCTTAAGACTGTTGATGGAACCACGGGTTCTAAAGTACCGTTAAAAACATCCCAAGGATTATTTCGTTAGGTGCAATTGAATCTCGTCAGCGCATTTCTGTGCAAATTATTCCCTCGATTAGAATTTGAACCTACGATGGTTCAAATCTTGCTTGAGGGTATAATTTTTGAGACAATATTAAATCTAATATAGGTATGTTTACCCAACATGTTTTACAGCATCAGAAGCGACCTTTTCAATCGTACCTCTGTTTATAGGACGCTGTGTTTCCTGGGACAGGATTATAGATGAAGTAGGCTTGCCCAGTACCTACCTATTTCATCTTCACAGCTTAGTCAGCCTATTCCACAAAAAAGGTATGGTTAATACGTTTAGAACTGACTAAGTCACGGGGCTTCCGGTATTGATTACTTCGAAAAATCAAGATCATTTGACATTTTTGTGTCAAATTTTATAATACTCACAAACAGTTTTATTATAATATTTATCAATTTAAGAAGAGTTATGTACTAAGATCGCTTGCAACGGTCTGTAGATAGCCCAACTGTTTAAAATGTATTTTGTACATACTGTAACTGGTAGCTAATACCTGTATTTATTAGCTGTCATTTTCTTTGTAAATAAATATAACTTAGTTTAAATATTACAAGTATTATGCCCATGTAAGCAAACCTTATCAGAAAAACAAAAAGTGGTCATATAGTCAAGGGGTTGAATATTTACAAAACAGATAAAATGCAGCAATTCAACACCAAAATCCTTTAATTTCCGACTTATTCAAAGTATTTACGTTCCAAATGTTAATGACCTCCGGATAATGCGGTACCTGAATTTATTTAAACAAATTTACGGACAACGCATAAACACAGTTTTGACAAAAGATTATCTTGGAAATTAATTTAAAACCTGATCTCCCGTGGCCTCTGGATAAAGGAATTTTAATTACTAAACCATAATTTTAATTTAATAAAAGATCTCGTTTAAATTAAACCCTTGTGGGATTTGCTTCATTTCGTTGTCAAAGAAGGTTCACTAAAACTGGTTTGATTTATTTTTTATGTAGTTCAAATGACGTCCGATGTGGCGCGGTGGGCGAATATCCGCCTTCGATGCAGGAGGTTGCGGGTTCGATTCCCGCCTTGATAAAAATGTTTGTACGATCTGCAAATATTTATTCCGGGAGTTCTGGGTATTTTATATGTGTTATAAAAATATGTATGTATGTAATGTATTATATTAAGTACTTATATCAGTCATCTAGTACCCATGACACAAGCTCTGCTTAGCTTGGGGCTAGATGATGCTGTGTGGATTGTCCAGCATTATTATTATTATTATTATGTGGCGCGGCGGGCGAATGTCCGCCTGCGACGCAGAGGTTGCGGGTTCGATTCCCGCCTTGGGATAAATGTTTGTACGATCTGCAAATATTTATTCCGGGTGTTCTGGGTATTTTCTATGTATAATAAAAAAATATCTATATATGTAATGTATTGTATTAAGTATATCAGTCATCTAGTACCCATAACACAAGCTCTGCTTAGCTTGGGGCTAGATGATGCTGTGTGGATTGTCTAGCATTATTATTATTATTATAATTAAAAGATTTGACCATATTACTTTTTCATTCTCACCTTATTTTAGTAGTAGTAGAGCTTTTAGTAAAGAGTTTTGCCTATTTCTGCTCGCTGTGTTCCGGTTTCAAGGGTGTGGGTGTTCCGTAACCGTTTGAGAGCATTGGCATTGTGCACATACATTTTTCGAACGAAATTATCTCTTGGTGCACGACGAGATTTTGAACCCACGACCTTAGGATCAGGCGCGGTTACTCCCACTAGACCACCGGTGCTCACAACACCAATACTATTCATATTTATCACCATAATTCGATGAAGTATTCAGTACCAGTAAATACAAATTCAGAGCATCAATATAAATTTTATATGATCTGCAAATATTTAACCGTCCACTTAATCAATGGTACTTAGTACACACGGTTCGAATATTTCGCGTCATTAATCACTTACCGTTTTTGAAATTACCTGAGCATTTTGCACAAAGCTTCAGCTTATGAATATGCCATGCAAAATTGAAGCGTATCACTTGAAAATACAGATGGGTATTTAATAACGTTGAACTTCAAACAGGGACAGTACGACAGGAGGTTATTATGCGGGTTCAGTATTCCGTTTGGCCTAATTTGGTACCTTGTTCAAAAAAGGTATGCTCTCAATATGGAAAATTGTAATGCGTAATTAGACTCAGCTACGTAAAGTTACGCAGCGCAGCTTTTGTAGACTAACTGACTCGCTCGTGACTCTGTCCGCGTGGTTCTTGTAGTTTTTTATACAAAGGTCATCCCCTTTTTGCACCCTTTATAGGGATGATAGCTCATTGAAACCCATACTACGTAATAAATTAGATTATAAGCTAGCTAATTCTGTAGTGTAACAACGTTAATTTAATCGTTTTTGTGTGATTCATGTACAAACAAACGTACAAACATACAAAAATTTTTATAAAAGCCGATTTTGTCTTTTTGCTTTTTTATTAGCAAGATTTCAGAAAAAAATATTTATCGTGAGGAGACCTTTCGATCTCTATACGACCGATTACGACGACGACCGATGTGGCGCGGCGAGCGATTGTCCGCCTGCGACGCAGGAGGTTGCGGGTTCGATTCCCGCCTTGGGATAAATGTTTGTACGATCTGCAAATATTTATTCCGGGTGTTCTGGGTATTTTCTATGTATAATAAAAAATATCTATGTATGTAATATAGTACTGTATTAAGTATATCAGTCATTTAGTACCCATAACACAAGCTCTGCTTAGCTTGGGGCTAGATGATGCTGTGTGGATTGTCCAGCATTATTTATTATTATTTATTTTTTTATAATAAAGACACACTGGCATGCTCGTGCAAAAAAAACGTATAACCCTACAGGCAATAATATATAAAAAAGGTTTCTGATCCTGCAGTTAGTACTTCTATACAGATGAACATTTGGCACATACGTATTTTTGTATTGTCATTTTGAGTTATCATCGTCATCATCAACAGCCTGAAGTCGTCCACTGCTGGACATAGGCCTCCTTTCATACATTTCCAGGAAGAACGACTTTCAGCTCTTTCCATCCACCGACTTCCTGCGGATGTCATCAGTCCATCGGGTAGGAGGACGTCCTACGCTTCGTCTTCCGGTTCGTGGTCCCCATTCAAGAACCTTTATTCCCCAACGGCTGTCAGTTGGATACCTTGAGGGTTAGTTGAATTAAATTATTACTTCACATAACAGACAAAATACCTCATCAAAATTTAAGTGGATTGCTTATTCATCGCCCGACAGTCTAGTAGGCAATTTATTTCGTCAATTCGGGTTAATACCCAACCTTAGATAGGAATGCCTTTGTCCTAATATCTCCCTCCATTCGATGTTCGTGAGAATTTACTTATAGCTGTCGTTTGCGCCGAAATACTGAAATTACTAAATTATATCTGAAGAAGCTCTTTGGTCATGACCACAGAACAAATAGACAGCTGAAGCTAGATTATTAACTTTACAAAACGATTTTAGTTACAATTTGGATAAACTCAACTTAACAAAGAGAATTATCTATATCTATACTAATATTATAAAGAGAAAAGATTAATAATAATAATAAAATAATAATGCTGGACAATCCACACAGCATCATCTAGCCCCAAGCTAAGCCGACGAGCTATGGGTACTAGATGACTGATATACTTAATACAATACACGACATACATAGATATTTTTTATTATGCATGGAAAATACCCAAAACACCCGAAATAAATATTTACAGATCGTACAAACATTTATCCCAAGGCGGGAATTGAACCCGCAACCTCCTGCGTTGCAGACGGACATTCGAACGGTGGGCCACATTGGTTGTCATTGAATAGGCTCCGAAACTACTGGACCGATTTGAAAATTTTTCTCATTATTGGGAAGCTACACTATCCCCAGGTGACATAGGCTATATTATATTTAAAAAAAAATTAGGGATCCTTACTAAAACCCGTGCAAAGCCGGGACTGACTACTAGTGTGGTATACATAGAAATAATTAAAATTTGAAAAATATTTAAAAAAGTGTTTCAACCAATCTTACCGTGCAAAATATGCAGTTATATCAACGCCTTTGCTTATTCAGTAAAGATAGTATAATTTAACGTTGAAACAACTGTATAAGTGAAGTATTAATTCAAAACATAGACCCTACTTACCCAACCACAGGTAAGAAAATTGGGTAAAATGTTTTATTGAATAGAACCCTCAGATTTAACATTTCCCACAAAACGTGTGTAAACAAAATACGCGTATGTGTTTGTTTTGAATAATTCATACTTTATCAACAAACAATATACATTTTCATCACATTTCAGTTTATGCAACTTCACGAAACACAAAAATTTGCAACTCGTTTGAAAGCAATCATAATAAGGCGTGGTCGCGAGGAACTGGCGCTTAGATTCACCTAGATTTAAGACGTTTCAAGATGATCCTTGCGGATTTTACTGAATAACTACTTTTTTACTTTGACTTTGACTTTGACTTAAGTGAGTACCTACCAGAAGTACCAGGCTCGTTTCTGCCAAGTAGCTTGCTGGTTTCCAGTTTAAAGGGTGTGGGTGCTGGTGAAATTACAGGCATATGTGGTTTAGCACCTGTATATAGTGCGTCATAGGGTATGTAACTAACATAAGTGAACTTCAAAAGTATCGTTATAGGTTGTGGTAATCACTTAAGATCATGTGGGCCATCTGCTTGTACTATCAGGAAGTCATAAAAAAAGAAAAATACTTTTTTTCAAAGTAGTTCTTCATTGTAACGAATAAAGGCAGCTTCATTTGAGTTTACTGTGTCGGTTTTTGACCACCACTTATAAAGGCACTTTTCTCAAGCCCGGTCTGACACAATGCTAGGAGAGAACTACGAGATCGAGATACTACTACTACTATCCCAACCCGTCAACCCCGAAGTAGGCTTTGACCTGCATCATAAAAGAATTCCACCGGTCTTATGTCCTGCGATCGGAATCGAGATAAATGGAAAGAAAAGGGCTTTTTCCTTCCATTTATCACTATTCCGGGTCTATTTCAGGGCCGAATAAATGACACACATCACTGTAGTGCTAATCTATATACATCAACCAGGCATCATCGTACCTATTTCAGTCGCCAAGTAGTGATGCTCGTTCATTGTTCCGGTTTGAAGGGAGTGGGTGTCGGTGAAACTACAGGCACAGAATGCCGCAGGTGAATGCAGGGTAGTGCAACATAGGGCACCTAAAGTGCGTGACCTATAAGGCAATCCTTTGTTATAAGTGATGATTACTACTTAATATCAGGGGGGCCATATGCTTGTCAACCAGAAGTAGCATAAAAAAAACTCTCCGCAGATGAGTTATCAATGCCAAACAATGTAATTCAAATGTTAACATAATACGCTTTGAATTAGTCTCCATTCTTTAATACTATCTTATGACCGAATCTCATTATACCCGCATATATTACGACGCGTTGGAATCCTATCAGTCCCATATAGCCTCACAGCTCAGTTATTAGTAGTTTTGCCTTTTGTGCTATAGGTTGGGTTTGATCCCTTCTGAGGACAAACATTTGTGTGAGGAACACAGGTGTTTGTTCTCTGTCTGAGTGCTACATTGCATTATATGTATGTATTTACAAAAATAATGTATTCTATTAGTCATTTGGTTCCCATAGTACCTAAAAGCTATGCATAGTTTGAGGATAGATGTGTGAAAATGTCCAAAAATATTTCTTTATTTATATAAGCATTTTGTATAGAAGTTATTATACAAGAGTAGACGGCGTTGTCAGATCTGTTTTTGTATCTGTCTTTCACATACAAAATGTCTCAGACAGGGAAAGATTGTAGAAGATTTATATAGCATCAAGGGTAAGTTTTTCACTCATGGGTTATGAGATGGTTATTTACAGAACGCTGTAGTACTTGGAACATGGTTTTTAGATGGAGTAGGCTGGTCCAGCATCTATACCATCTTCTTAACTTAGTCGGCCTATTCCTCAGAAAAGACATGGACAATCATGGAGCTGACTCAGCCACGGGTTTCCTTACGATGTTTTCCTTCACCGTTTGAGCACCAGCAGGGGGTATACCTCCTACTTCTGACCCTAAGATTGTTGGTTCGATCGTAAACAAATGGATTTTTCTCATCGAAAAAAATTATGTGCGCAGTACTATAAAAACACCTACATTAAATTTGTTAGGACTAAAGTTAGCCCTACCGTAAACCAAACTATTTAACGACCGAACATTTTATGAAGTGCTAACAATGTTTAAAATAATTTCACTTTAGTTGAAATAAACGGTTGGTGCAACTTTGAAGCGGTTTTAACCCGCGCTGGGTAATATTTACCCGGTTAGGTTAGTTTAATTATAATAAAGCAAGTAGGTACATTTACTACCTACTTGTTGCTTTAAAGCGTAAACTTTTATAGTCCAAATAAAGTGTGAGTTATAGAAAGAATAAGTGATAGAAGTGTAGTGAACTAAATAATAAAAGATGATGGTAAATAAAAAGGTTTACAACCAAAGGGCACTTTAGTGTGAACTTTAATACAGCGCCATCTATGCGCGATGTAACAAAGTAACTGAATCTTGACCGCCAAAAGAAAAGCGTACGATATGAAACTTCATTTCAACGGTTTTACTAGCAATATTAGTTCACTATACATTGTGAAGATGGCGCTGTTCTCAATTGTTCAATTTGTCTGAAAAGCTCTTGTATATGCTATTACTCAGCGCTTTCGTATTTTTAATTTACACCAGTTTTAGTTTGTGATAGTTGTATATATATAATCAATTAAATGAGAAACAGCTTCTAAGTTACTTTTTAACAATAAAGTTACCGTAACAAACACGAAAGCACTCCATGAAAATGCTTATCTCTGCGCATGCGAAAACTTGCACCGCCCCCAAACGTTTGCTTCCTTATCTAACCCTCGTTTCTAAGTTCACCAAACTCCATCCAACTTATGCTCGCCTGGTATAAAGTAGATATTTTCCGCTCTAATCGGGATTTCCTCAAATCCTATCCAGCCCGAGCCACGTTTTAGAAAAAGTTTATCCATTTCCCCGTGCTAACGGGATTTTTCACGGATAAGTCCATTTTCTTTGCATCTCCTATCCAGTTATGCTGCCCTGGTACTTTTTCCCGCTGCTACGAAGCCTTCCCCTACGCGGCGTAGCGTCTACGAGATTTCATAGTGGATCTACTAGGGCTCTACGGAGGCTCTACGAGCATTTCGTATTTTTGTTGCGTGGCGAGTTTACTAGTGTATTTTACTGTTACGTACGAGTTAAGTCTTTTCATTGCGCATAAATAGGTTTTAAATAATATATCATGATGTATATATCCAAATATCTACCTATATTTTTGTTAGCTAATTTATTTTAAACAGTAATTTAAATTCCCATACGTCTATAAATTTCTCGTAGAGTAAAAATTTCAAAGGATATTTTTTTTTTTGCTTATATTCAATATGACAATCGTAGCCTCTTATTTTTCGGACACAACCTTTTCTGAATCCCTAGGGTCCAACAGACCCTAGCTTATTTTTGGACGAAGTTTTTACGATAGTGTTATTTATGAGACCTTGTTTGGTTGATGTTCACATTCTCTTGAGAGTTGTTTGGTAGTATTTTTTATGTTACGGGTCGAGGTGGACTAAATGCGTCCTCGTATAATTTTTATATTGTCCTTTTGGGCACGATAGCAGACAAAACCCTAATTAATTATTTTTGTCCACTTAAATATAATAGTTTTTAATACCATCCAGTCTGCAATAGAAGTAAAGCTTTTCGCAGTAGAAGTAGTTTGTACAGGGAAGTACTACTGTCAATATTTCTGTCGTCGAGCAGTTGATGTTCAAATAAATATTTAAATTTAAGAGCTATGGGTCCTGATGCAAAGCTTTGAACATTATTGCTATGCAAGAGGAATAGTTACAGTAGTGGTACCCTACCCTTTACAAACTACTACTAATACTGCAAAGAGCTCTACTTCTACTACAGGCTTTAAAGTATTACCAAGACGGTATTAAAAATTATATTTATTTTACATCACACGTAAGACATTTACGTCTCAGAGTAATGAACAGTGTGTATTATTTAGGGAACGTATTCATTGGACGTGTTTTCTGGAGTAATGCGATTGTTACAGGCAGAGGAGTTCACTCAAGACAAAACACTAAAGTCAAAAAAGGATTCTGACAAAAATATTCAGTAAATCACATTCACTTCTGAAGTGACCTCTTATTTTGTTTTGACAATTAGTGATATTATTTACTAGTTGACATGGTTGTAATTAGGTTGAACTTAAAACTGATTATCATTTTTTTCCACTTCTTTAGTAAAAAATATAGCTATTTAAGTATTATTCACGCTGATAGTTTTTATCTAAATTCTGTATATGACCCGTCGGCCGTCATCTAGAGATATCATTGATCGAAGACAGTACAAGTACAATCTGTAAGGTACAATAAACAAGATACTGAAAGCGGGTGAAGTGA
This sequence comes from Electrophaes corylata, assembly GCA_947095575.1. Lineage (NCBI taxonomy): Eukaryota > Metazoa > Arthropoda > Insecta > Lepidoptera > Geometridae > Electrophaes > Electrophaes corylata. The sequence continues at coordinate 12,296,990 of OX352700.1, read as the reverse complement.
AGCGTTCTGTAGAAAATGTGACGAAATTGTTGTACCAGCAACGGTTTGTATAGGGGTATGGTTCTACTGATAGAGATTAAGCTATATTTTTTAAATTTTTGGATTACTGAGCGTTTTACTGCCATTTGATAGAAAGTGTAGAGTAGAGCACGCTCAGCTATAACCCACTTGTTTACTTTTATATTCAAAACTCATAAGTTGTAGCGTTCTGGAAATACCGAAGTCTGTAAAGAGTCAAAGTCAAAGCCAAAAAGCATTCATGGACCACTACTGCCCTTACTCAAATTTTTTTTAAATGACTTTCTTCCTTTTGAAGTCATTGTTTTGTTGTATTATTTTCAGAGTTATTTTTGTTTATAATTGAAATTCCACAAATAGTCACAGTTATATATAACTTATTTAAAAAAGTACTTGTAACACGCTGTATGTCACACCACCCGTCTTCACTGAAATTGAATAACATTTTCGCCTGGAATGTGGAGCTGTGTAGATAAATATAAACAACTTTATCCCGGGTTCGAGTCCCCGAGGAGCACCGAGCTGTCTGTAATCTAGGGGTTAACGAAATTATGTGACGGATTTTTATATAAATATTATAAAAAGTATGGGAATACTAACTACTGTAAGATGTGGGTACGTACCAAACGTACCAATGCCTGGACATACGTCTGACTACCTCCCATAGATATCCTCGAAGAATTAATCTCGAGATAGTACTTAGGTATTAAGAGATCGGCGGGGATATCTACCATGCTTGGAAATTAAATTCGTGACGCTATTTCTTTCTTTTTTTCTTTCTACTAGTAGTAGGTACGATACTAAGATATAAAATACTATAAGACGGTACAAGTTCGTTTGAATAAATAAACTAGTCATAATAATCTATCTGGATTCTTGTCACGTCTTCATGGTTAATTCAAGGGTAAGTTTATATGTTCATGAACATACAGTGTGTACATACAAACTGACATACTTACTGGGAATCATAAACTAACCAAGTATTGTGGTAAATTATTAACTGAAATAGTTTTTCTGTCGGCGTTTTCTAAGTTTTTTTTGCGCTAAGCAATGATTCTGAGGTTTAACAATTGCATAGTTTTTTATACGGTTTGCTCATAGAATAAGCAAATGTCCCATCTGATGTTAAGTGGTTACCATCATCTTTAACTAGGCATTACGCAGGTCATGTTTGTGAGAAACGTGCCCTATGATTCACTACTCTGCATTCAGTAAACAGGTGTTAAGCCTCATGTGCCTGTAATTTCATTGGCACCTACACCCTTCAAACCGAAATACAGCAAGTGCTTAGCGGTAGAAATAGGTATGATAGTACTTCCCCGGACGTGCCCTTCACTAAGAGATCTACTTGATAAATAGACAGATAGATATATAACTCTTTATTGATTACCACAAGTACACATTTTATAAATAATACAAGGTAAGCAATGCAGTAATACAATAGGCGGCCTTATTACTAAAAGCAATCTCTACCAGGCAACCTTATACTAATACTACTTACTACCACCTACTACTAAAACTTATTCACACTGATGATGTGACAACTCTTATCGTGCAAAACTAAATCTAGATATCACAGTTCAACCATAATTAAGTTACTTTAGAGGCCCGCTTGCACAACAATCTAATTTAATTTAGCTAATCACGTTTAGCAAGATAAACACGTAATGCGAACTAATATTACTTGTTAAAACTAACGAATTTTCTAAACACATTCAGGGGCTTGCTAAATAAATTTAGTGATCGTTATGCAAGCGGGCCTAAAATATATCTTTCCAAACTTCCAGAACGGAGACCTCAATACAGAGCACCCGAGGCGAACAACGGAGAACCTGATGCAATATGTGCACTTATCTGAATAATTCATGATCGAGGCAAGGCATTCGCTATGCAAGGTTTATTTGAGTTACCGACGATATCGCTTGCAGCAACGACGGAAAATCGTTCAATGAAATACTATTACCGTAGTCTCATGTTGTTAAAATACCCTAAGAGCTTGTTTAAACGATTAGAAACGTGCCCTACGATGCACTCCATCAACCTAAGGTATAAAGGTGTAAAGCCTCATGTGCCTGTAATTTCACGGTCACCCACACCCATCAAACCGGAACACAGCAAGCTGCTTGGCGGCAGATATAGGCATGGTAGTAGTACTTCCCCGGACGAGCCTTACACTAAGAGTTCTACTACTACTAAAACTGACTTATAACTGGAATTTTCACCGTGTACCAATGTGGTTCGCGGCGTCGTCGTGTGTTATATGCCTAAAGATAGTTTCACACGACTATTCTTTAAGTTGATAATATCTAAGTTAAGCCACTAAACCATGTCTTATTTACGACCAACTGCTTTGTGGCTTATGCCAAGGGTTGCTCAGTAGCATTCAAATTGAAAGTGTGGCTTTATATTTTTTTTTTTTTTTTTACTAGTTGTAGTGGAACGCATGCGACTTCGTCCGCTTGAAGTTAGTTTCATACAAACTACAAGTCCCGCAGAACCTATTTATACGTCGATACGTCAGACAGTTTGTCAGTACAACGATTTTTATAATTGGTATAGATAGACGATATATTATATTTACAATTATTATTGTTATTCATTATTTTATTTATTTATTAGCGGCGATGGGCTTACAAGCTGTCACGTATAACTAACTACTAAGACCGTATTGAATAAACGTTTTTATTTTTATTATAATTACTAACTACTACTGCAAAATGTGGCTATGTACTATCTGGACATACCTCTGAATACCCCTTAGACATTCTCGCAGAAACTTGACTAGGTACTTGGAACTAAGAGATTGGAGGGGATATCTACCGTGCTTGGGGGATGTAATCGTGATGCTATTCCATTACAATTCCTATTAGTATAAAATACGATAGTTTCTTTCACAATTACTTTTAAACGTAGCAGGTTGCAAGCCCATCGGCGCTATTGTATTGATTAATTCCGCAATCTCGTAGAATCTTGTATAATCCATTTGCGGCTACGAGGCTACGAGCTACAAATGCCTACGAGATAGAAGCGACCCACACAATTATTTTTGTAGGTCACTTGTATCTCGTAGGCATTAAATAAACATTTATTTCAACTTTGAATTCAAGATCTATCATCACCATCATCATCATCAGCCTCTAGAAGTCCACTGCTGGACATAGGCCTCCCACATTCGGCTAGGAGGACGTCCTACGCTTCGTCTTCCAGTTCGTGATCGCCATTCGAGAACCTCTATTCCCCAGCAGTTGTCGGTTCTACGAGTTATATGGCCTGCCCATTGCCACTTCAACTTGCTGATTCTGAGGGTGACTTTGGTTCTTATACGGATTTCCTCATTTATGGTTATATCTCGCAGTGAAACTCCCAGTTTAAAACATAGATTTAAGCTTCAAGATCTGTATTGGCTTAAATTAAAATACCGTTACTAATGTTACCATTTAAATAAAAGTAGTTCAAGTGAGTGAGATAGTGTTTCCACTAGTAATTTTATTTTAATTTAACCAGTCCATTTCGGAACAAAATGATTCCAAATGTGAGTCGTTGAATAATGTTAGTTTATTTTGTCCAATGGTCAAAGAGCAGATGGTTGCCAAAGACTCTTGGCTACTTTATTATATAGATAAGTCTACACAAAACAATTTATTTGATAAATACAGTACTTATTTCAATTTTATACTCAAGCTTTTACATTTAAGTAGTGGAATCGTCTGTTACTTCTTGTGCAGCCATTTCTAGATACACTAACTCCAGTTAACATCACTAAACCACTTACGAATACTTTGAGAAGCATTCTAAGACAAAGAATCGAGGTGATTTATATACATATAGGATTAGTAAGCTAAAATGGCAATAGGTCGACCGTATTTGCTTACTACCGTGGGAACAAGCGAATACTTGAATAGGGACCGTATTTAGGTGCATGTAGTGAAGGACGCTCTCCGGCGAGATTTACCATGATCAGCTACATGTAACTGGCAAACACTGAATGAGGAAAATTAAAGACTGGACTCAATGGCGTGACTTGGAAGAGACTTAATATGTCCAACTGTGTATTTATACAGATATTGATGATGAAGCAGCTATTTTTACTTCTCGATTTTATTTTATTCCTGCCTATTAGAATAAATACCATGTACAAAGCAAATAAGCAAAAAAAGTTAGTAAATATGACATGATTTTAAGAACAATCTATTTGTATACCAATCATAAGAACATTTGCTTTGACTGATATAAAGATAACACACAATCTAGCCGCTGACCGCGTAAACTGTAAATTTTCAGAGTATTTTTTTCTTGATGTGTCTTAGTACGCAACTATACATCAAGACAAAAGTAACTTAAAATTCAACCTCTAAAGAGTACAACAGGGGCAGTATTTAGTATTTATTTATATCCATTAGCTACATATTTATGTTTGACCAATGTTTCACAAAGCCGAAATATAGCCAAGCTTATATTATTTACTGGCCAACAGCTGAACTGGTGAGATAAAAAAGGATTATTCTACGTCGCTTAACAAGAGCGGACCTGACATTTTGCTTTAACCTGTCAATTTTTGTACCTTATGGTTGGAATTAATTGTTTTGTCCGTTTTAAAACAGGAAACAGGAAAAGTAATGGTAAATGTTTTCATTTGTTGTCATGTTCTCTTTTCAAATTATATTTATTTGAAAAGAGTAAGTATACATTTATTTGCAAAGAAAATTACAGCTAATACAAGTATTTATAATTGGTAGGTACAAATACACATGAAACAGTTGAGTTATACACCGAGAGTTTTTGGTCAGATTAAAGCCGGCGCCCAATTCTTTTATTACTTAATCGTATTTGTGTCGTTGGTTTAGTTATTGAATTTGATAAGTATTTCGCACGGAACTGAATAGTCGAAAAGACTAACAAAAGTGAGTTAAGCACATAGTAAGGCCGCGCACATGACTACCTACAAACAGTCCACCGCCGCCGCCGCGCCGCGCGACGAATGTACCTACCTATCAACACAGAATAAATAATAGCTGTTGGTATCGGTGAAACCAATTTTCCCTTCACACTTTATCGGGCTTAGGACCGTCAGAAAAGTAAGTAGGTAGGTACGTACACGTAGTTTGCACTGAGGGAACTTGGGGTTCAGAGATGCTCATGCGCCTAAGAGTCGACAGATGCTCGGGATATTGATATGCGCGCCTTGCTTCATAATGATAATAAATTACACTATCACTTATCACTAAATTATCACCAGCGGCAGCGTAAAGGCGTACCATGTGCAGGAACTCCAGGTAACTGTAAGAATGCTGCGTATTCATGTCGTAAGTTTGTAGGTATTACGCAAAGCATAAACGCACGCGCGCGATGGCCAACAGCTGAATGTGCCGGCGCCGACTGCCGAGCTACGCGAAGCGCTCTCTTCTCGCTACACGTGCCGAGTGAGCATGATAGAGAGTCTATCTCGCTCACTCAACATGTGATTGGAAAGATTATGTCGTGGGCGATGTTCGCGATGACATGTGATTGGTCAAGGTCCACGTGGACTAATAGGTGGATTTATAGTCAAACGAAACGCCGCCGTGTCGCTTGCTTTGACCTGTTGACCTGTGCCACCGACGCCATGTGTCGCGTGCCGACAAACGAAATAGCAACTACTATCGGCTCTCATATTATCGAGTAAGTTTCGTGTTATTATTAATAACAAAAAAAATGATTTATTATTTATATGTTTTTTTGAGTAGGGTTACTGATAAAGATTACGTGGGCGCCGGCTTTAACATGACCAAAAACTCAGATTGTATACAGACCGTTAAATGAAATTTGTATTGAAATATTACATTCAATCGTTTCTTTGCTTAAAATAACTTCAGTATTCATGTTTATTGCCTTATTATGTAAGTAGGTTTAACATTGTCAGATCTTAGGATCTTAACTTAATACCACTCACCACCGGGTCACTCAACCTTTCTCATATTATGTGTATTTCTATATTATTTTCTCAATGTTTATATATTACTTTGTTATTAACGACAAAAAATCATTCAATTTCATTTTTAGTTTTCTTAACTCCTTATTTTTATGACAGTTTTTTTTATGCAATTAAAATGATAGTGTCCATTATGTAGTGTAGTATGCATAGTATGTTTGTATGCATGAGATAGTATTCGAGTTCGTCAATCGTAAAATTTGAGTTTAGGACTAGTGACACCTTAACAAATATTTCTCTTCTCTAATAACCTCTCGTGTAACAATCTACTTCTTCTTTTTACACCCTTTCAGCCTAATAAAGAAAATCATCTCACTCAACAGCCGCGAAAAATTTATCGCTCATCGGGTTTTCATACGACACTAGAATCGTGACGTGATTCTTTTTATTACCTTTACCATAAAATCCCCATAAAAACTGTCATAACCAAGCTATAGCGTATGCTTGCGCCAAATATCTGAGTTTGCGTAGGGCATATTTCGCGGTGGCAGACCACTTCAATAATCTTTTGTGTTTTTGAAGATGAAATTGGGATATTTCTATAGCGTGGCGGGGTGAAAAAGAGAAAATCAGATTCGGTTTTCTGTGTTAAAAGAATTTGCATACCTATTGCTTTTTGATGTTTGATTGATACAAAGATTTATTTAGATTTTGGTACTCGTATATTTTGTAACAATATAGAATACAATCAATGTTCTAAACTGTGGAGCTTAGAACAATAAGTTACGACAAGATTACAAATATAAGTATTATTATGGCTGAGTATCATTCTCCCTAATTTATTAATTTACAACATTGTAAGCCAAAATTAAAAGATATTAATGAATTGTACGCCGACGAATCCAACTCGGATGGGCAGCGTTCATAAAACTACGGCACATCTTCTCATCACAGTTACCGCAAAGCCTCAAGACGAAAGTTTATAATTAGTTTGTGTTACCAGTGATCACTTTGGTTTTATCAAAAGCCTGTTGAAGTCCACTGCTGGACACAGGCCATCTCTATACTTTTCCAGGAAGAACAGTTTTGAGTCCTTTCCATCCATCGATTCTAATAATGTCGTCAGTCCATCGGGTAGGAGGACGTTCTACGCTTTGTCTTCCGGTTCGTGGTCGCCATTCGAGAACCTGTATTCCTCAGCGGTTCTACAAACTATATGGCCTGCCCATTGCCACTTCAACTTGCTGATTCTGAGAGCTATATTGGTGACCTTGGTTCTTCTACGGACTTCATTTCTGATTCTATCTTGCAGGGAAACTCACAGCATCGCTCTCTCCAGTGTGCTATTTGAGCTTGAGCAAGAGACTAATAGTCAGCGACCATGTCTCAGTTCCACTGGTGATACGAACCTATAATAAACTTCCGTCTTGATGTTTTGTTAAATCTTATATCCTAGTAATTTGACCGGCACCCTCACCCTTCAAACTGAAACACAGCAACGTCACATGACGGCAGAATCATTGTGGCCGGAGTTATCCTATGGAAGAATCCTTCATAAAGAGTTCTACTAATAAAAAACTGAAACTTTAGTATTTTTGTCATGTACGTTTATGTTCTAGCAAAGGTTCTATTGGCTCTAAGGCATCTGTCTATGCAGCATTTTTGGCGAAGTGGTTCCATCGTATTTGATGACGAAATAAAAATTTCATTGCTTTTGAATCACGGAACGGGGTACTCATACATTATTATGCTACGACTTTACGACATAGTAATAAAGACCATATTACAGTGAAATGTTTTACAGTCTGCCAATTTCGGTATTGTTTAACAGTCACAAAACGTGCTACCATGAATAGAAATTTGTTGATACCTTTCATAAACCTACTTTATTTGCCTTATTTACTTTATTTGTAAATTTACAGGCATCCACACCCTTCAAACTGGAACACAGCAAGATGCTTGGCGGCAGAAATAGGCATGGTGGTAGTACTACCCCGAACGAGCCCTCGACTAAGAACTCTACTACTACTAAAACAAATTACAATACATAAAACAACATTAAATTTCTGTTACTTCAGAAGCCCAATTCTTATAACAAAATACCATCATATTCAAGTTTCGATAGCGTCAATCTTCAAATTTTTCTGAACTAATATTTCAGACGAGCCCAATCTTGACAATCAAATTTGAGATTCAACTTTAAAAAAAAAACGTTGGGCCTCTAGTACCTAATGATTTACCGCCGCCATTTTAGATTTGTTTCTATATTTAACCAGGTTATTAGACATGGTGGCGATCGTAAGTGCCTCGGTAACACGCGTGCTATTTTAAACTTTATTTTGACTACATTAGGTATGTAGTTCAAAATTGTATGCTTTGGTATTCCAATCTAGTTTCCGTAACTGCCTTAAGGCACCCAGAGTTTTAGCGTAAAGGTTAATATACCTTAATTAGGAACCTTTGCTTACCCTCGACCAAAACCCCGAGTTTGTTTATTAGTATTTTACTGCTAATGTATGTGTTTTATTATACATTGGTATTCCCGTGGGAATTTAGTATCGAAGTAAACTCTAACCACGAGAATAATCTAACAAACTTCACCCCTTCGTCAAACTTTCCCCGACATACGATTAGTGGTTTGTACGTAAATCTAGCGTGAAAATAAGGCTTGAGAGTGTTTCTAAGGGTGTATATTGAGAGTTTATTGAGAGACTGCGTGGCAGTTTTTTCCCATTCCCGTTAAACTTTCATCCCATATTTTATCCCTTTGGGGGTAGAATTAATCAAAATCCTTTCTTAACTGATGCCTACGTCATAACATCTACCAGCATGCTGAATTTCAGCCCGATTCGTCCAGTGGTTTGGGCTGTGCGTTGATAGATCACTATGTCAGTTAGTCAGTCACCTTTGAGTTATATATATTTAGATATATACTTACATGAGAGTTCAGGCACAAAAAAGGTGTATTTTTTAATAGCTAACGCACGCGATTTCATCCGTGAAGTAATTTTTATACTAACATCAACTGTACCTGTGTAGGTATACCTACCTATACGGGTGTATAGGGGCTTAATTTGGGAAATTTCTTTCTTTGTACAACTCGACTAGTAACAAAGTTTTTTTTTTTAGTTTATTTCTCGAATAGTAGTTCCCACTTTCCGAGTGTCTAATAGGGTAGTCAAAGGTAAGTCCAAATATTAATTTTGGCACATAGGTAGCTACATTTTGCAGTAGTTGGTATTCAATACGACACAAGTTTCTCTTAGTGACAGACTCCAACTGAAGATACCCCTTGTACGAAGATACCCCTGTATCCATTGTTCAGGCCTGTTCGGACTGAGCTCACGGTACAGATAATTAAGCAAATAAACTATCAAGCTTACGGTTACCTCTCAGTTAAAACAATGATTTCCTACTATTTATATTACACTTTGATAATTTACGGTTACAAAGTGATGTACTGGCAGCGTGCCAATCTGGACGCCAAACGGATCTAACCAGCGCTATTCAAATAAACACCAATGTTAAGTTTACTCTGAAGTTGTGTTTGCTACAGATTTCAGCAGCTTCCGGTGAACTGACATGCTGGTATTCTCACTGTTTCCTCTCACACTTGTATCTTAGCGCCAGCGGCCCACTGGCGTACGTCAGAGCAGAGTATTTTGAATGTATGAATGTTTTATCTGACTTTTCTAATTTATTTCTTCGTTCGTGTGAAACTATTTTCATATAAACTCCAACCTTCATTGCACTTTCAGGAATTTCTTTCTTAGTACACCCTACACACCATGACAAATACATCCTGAAAATTTAAACACAATTTTTTTTATGTGACTTATTAATGGAACAAGCAGATGGTCCACCTGATGTTAAGTGGTTACCATTACCTATAACAGATCATTGCCTCGCAGGTCACGCTCATTATAAACTAGTACTACACACACTACTATTCACACTACACACTACACACACTATAACACTTCAGTATTAGTACACTATTTAAATCTATACCAATTATAAGAATCTTTGTTCTGACTAACTGACGGACTGACATTTAGATAACGCACAGCCTAACCCGCTAGTTTTAAAAACTTGAAATTCAAAGTATATCCCATCTTAAAACGACGCCGCTAAATCTTTACCTCTCTCTTTTTAATCTCACAGATTAAGTAATTATTATGTTTGAACCAGTTATGGAAAAAAACGTAATAGTATTTTTTAAACTTTCGCGATCGGAACACATATTGGACACTTATATTACACGGGTATTTATCGCGTACTACCTTTTTTATTTATTATCATTGCGACCACGAATATTGCAACATAGCCGAAACGTCGGAAAAATAAATAAAAAAGGTTATACGCGATAAAAACATAGTAGTTAAAACATAATGATAGTCCTTCAATTTTTACATCAAAAGTCATCAGGCCGCCTAAGGCACGCCCGGACATAGCCCTAAAACTGTGTTTCCACTGACGCGGTGTGAGGCAGTAGATTCAGTAATCCAGACAATTTATTAATCCTTTAAATTTAATCAAGATGTTTATTTCAAACAGATTGATTGGTAGTCTTGAAGGAACGCTGTATAACAAACAATCGTACTGTTATAGCAAAGAAAGTATACGTTTTGGTAAAGGTTTCTTTCAGCTCTTAAAAACTACCCTATTTTTAGAGATTTTTACCCCATTTAAGACTGTTTTAGAACTATTAAGGCGTCTTTAACTTCTTTTGGAATTGTTTGATGGGCACAAGCCGCGAGCTACGTGCAGCGAGCGAGTCACGTAAAATAACTTGTAAAGTTATAGAATTTTAAGACGTTTCTCAAACTTTATTGAGGTTAAAGGCATTCGTAGTGTTGCCTGACTGAAAAATGCTAAATAGGACATTTATCTGCCTGTACATAAAATTCCAATTTGTAACCTAATAACTATTAATCAACTGATATATCTAGATTAGTCTAGAGGTTCCAATGTAATGGGTTAAGAGCACAATTCGGAAAAGTCTTTGTACAGAACCAGTCTGGGAATTTACCACCAGGCCTATTTCTACCGCCAAGTAGTTACTTTTTTTTTTTTACTTTAATAGACCATCCTTTGGCTTCAATCTCACCTAATGGTAAGTGACGATGAAACCGACGATGAAGCAGAACGGTCTAGAAGACACCTATTCACTCTTACTGTATACCAGATTGGTATTTTTTCTTGCTGGTTTGTTCTGTATTAGTGGAAACTGGAAACGCACCCATAATCTCAGCTTCTAATTGAGAAACGTAATCAGAGCCAAGCGGACCTGTGTCATTTGTTAATTGGCCTCCAGATTGGTACCTACGTAAGGGCTATAATTAACCCAAAAAAGAAAGGTGTATTTTCTTTCGATGTCTTTTACTCTTGTTTCTTTTAATCCTAGGGAATTTTCATCCGACTTGAAAAAAGAGGATGTTCTCAATTCGTTTGTATATTTTACAAAAAACAAAACTACTAAGGGTAAATGCTACTAGAGTGAGTCAAAGTTAATAGCATATACAAAAACAATGTTACCCTGTCTGCGTAAAAAAACACTAAAGGGACAAAGACAAAAGACATTTATTTAATAGAATCTTAAGGATCACTTAAAGTGATGACGATAACATAATATAACGAGACAAAATAACGATGGCATAAATATAGCTGAAAAGAATGTTTGACGACGAACCTTAAGATACAGCGGGTCTACTCTTAAAAACGACTAGCAGCTCGTCCTGGCTTTGCACGGGTTTTAGTAAGGATCTAAATTTTTTTTGAAAATAAAATATAGCCTATGTCACCCGGAGATAGTGTAGCTTTCCAACGGTGAAAGAATTTTTCAAATCGGTCCAGTAGTTTCAGAGCCTATTTAATGCAAACAAACAATCAATAAAATCTTTCCTTTTTATAATAATATTAGTATAGATAAACGAAGTTTCGTACTGTCGTTTTGTAATACACTTCGAGGCTACTCGGTAGCCGTTACATATTCAAGTTGTCAATGCTTGACATGCCGCGTAGTGTACCTCAAAACGACAATACCAAACTTTGTTTATCGTTACTGAGAGTAAACCTGCTGACTAATAGAATGAAGCCCGTTTGAGAGGTATATTTGTACTTATATTTGGAGGGTTCCGTACCATTCTATAGTAAAAACGGCAAAAAAATCACGTTTGTTGTATGAGAGTCTTGTTTTTTAGTATTTGTTATAGCGGCAACAGAAATACATCATCTGTAAAATTTAAACTCTCTAACTATCACGGTTCACGAGATATAGCCTGGTTGACAGACAGATAGCGGAGTCTTAGTAATAGGGTTCCGTTTTACCCTTTGAGTCCGGAACCCTAAAAATTATCTATGTCTTGGTTGGCCATAAACACGATCAAAAAAGAAGATCTATATTAAAGCATTTTCTTGCAGGGCAGGCACTATTGAAAAGTGCCCTACGTCTATACCTACATGTGTTAAGCTTCAGTTACTGGCACGTATACCCTCAAACCAGAACATAGCAATGCCGGCATTGCTGCTTGGCAGAAAAAAAATGGTAGACTTTTTATTTCACTATTTTTTTATAAGACCTTGTTATGTTTGTAATTAATTACCATAAATATTCATACGCCTTTAAAGGCAGGTTTTAGCCGAAGCAAATTAATTTTTAAGATCCTTATGTACCTAAAATCTTATGAATAAATGACTATGACTATGACTTTCAGGAGAAGCTTTCCTACTAACTAAAAGATCTATAGAAGACGGCCGGATCTCGATTTAACTTCGCTTTATGAAACTTTTCTCGTTAAAATAAATATGGTACCTACTCAACTTTTATAGAACTACGCAATCACTTCAAAGGCAAGGAAGAAACCATTTTGACTGAAAGGGTACGTTTTGAAGTCTTCTTGATGTAATAGGTCACTCAACATCACAATTTATACTGACACGAAAACCCAAATGTTGATTTATCTAATACTTTTAATACCTCTTGTTAAGTTCTGCATGCCTAGTACCTATTTTCTTTATACATGCATATCCTACTAATATTATAAACGCGAAAGTTTGTAAGTATTTATGGATGGATGGATGGATGGATGTTTGTTACTCTTTCACGCTCTAACCAGTAGACCAATTTGGATGAAATTTGGAGTAAATATAGATTGTAACCTGGATTAACATATAGGCTACTTTTTATCCCGAAAAAATAACGGGAACGGGAAAAAACTGCCACGCGGGCAAAGTTGCGAGCGGTCGTTAGTTCTTTATAAAGACATATAATTCATATTTTACTGTTTTATTTTATTGATTGATGAAAACTAACTAGTCTACCAAACAATCTGCAAATTGATGACTTTTACATTGTCAGAGGCAACTTTTCACTCGCATATACGAGACGGTTTATTGCCTTAAATCATATCCCCATATGATTTAAGATAAGAGTAGACTTGCCTAGCCATGGGCAACCACTGTCACAGATTAAGTCAACTTAATACGCATGAAAGAAATGGAACTAACTAAGCCACGGGTTTTCTCACAATATTCTTCTTTACCGTATAAAAGTATATTTATACGATCCTTTTTAAACCCTAAAAATCCGGTCAAGTGCGAGTCGGACTCACGCACAGAGGGATCCGTACCATTATCTATAATAAAAACGGCAAACTAATCACGTTTGTTGAATGAAAGCCCCCTTAAATATTTATTTTAATCGGTGTTTTAGTATTTGTTGTTATAGCGGCAGCGGAAATACATCATCTGTGAAAATTTCAACTCTCTAACTATTACATTCATGAGATACAGCCTGGTGGCAGACAGACAGACAGACAGACAGACAGCGGAGTCTTAGTAATAGGGTCTCGGTTTACCCTTTGGGTACGAAACCCTAAAAACGTAATTTAAACCCTCTTGCAGGTTTAAATTAAGATTTTAACTTTACTGCAGGTGCTGTAGGAGTTGCACATTTATGTTTACAGTTTTTGTGAACTTATAGGGATTAAAGTGGCGGAATAGTACTGTATATATTTTATCGTCTATTTAATACTTTCCTAGAAAAAGAAAGTAAATAAATCAGTTTGTGGTTAAGAGGCGTTGTGTGACAACCCTAATTATCTTCACGTATCGTGTTTGCACATTCGCCGCAGGGCTGTGTCAAATGCCAGAACATCAGTGTCAGGCACAGTTTAGAACGTGAAATGAGGAAGACGTGGAAATAGTTGGCAACCCAAGGAACAATTATGTTACCAACTACTATCAGATAAGTTTCTAAATGTCTCACTAAATAAAATGTTCCTGCATAGTTTTTAATGTATTAAGTAGTATAGTATAATAATAAAATTGCATCACGACTTTAACCCCCAAGTACATATCCCCTCCGATCACTTGGTAACAAGTATCCACTTGAAATGTCTAAGGGGGATAGTCAGAGGTACGTCCAGATAGCAAACCTGGTACTTACCCACAGTTTACAGTAATTAGTATTCCATACGTGACAGGCTGCAAGTCCATCGCCGCTGCCGCATTTTTTTCACCATAAGAGAGCACTGCGCACATACATTTTTCGAACAGAAAAATTCATTGGTGCACGACCAGATTTGAACCCACACCGGTAATTACACTGGCACCCACAACACCCTTCAATCCGGAACACAGCACTACTTGGCGGCAGAAATAGGCATGGTGGTAGTACTTCTCCGGACGAGCCCTCCACTAAGAGCTCTACTACTACTGAAATCATTTGTAGTATTTGGCATTCAATGTCACAAAATTTAGCTTTTATCTTTAACCTTTAGCCTTTCATCAGGTCGCATCTGCATTACTTTAGCTCTCTATCTCTTTGATGCCAATTAGAAGTCACTTTTGTTTCTCAAATGAATTATTTAGACTTCGACTCTACGCAAGATCAAAGCACTTCATTTATTTCCACAGATACAAACAGAATGTTTGATTGTATGTTTATACAAAGCAAATAAATACATATAAACACAAACTACTCCAGACCGAATAGCTACAAAAGTTGCCAATATAAACAACTATTGAACCGCACGCGACTCCGTTTGCGTAGATATTTACGTACAAACGTAAGAAATTCTGAATTATGAAAAGAGAATTTACTTTTTATGCCTTCATTCGTACGAGAGACCGTTAGTAGTACTACACGGGTCCTTTTCTGTCAGATAGCGAATGAACTGGCTAATAGGCTATCAAATGTCTGCTTGCGACGCAGGAGGTTGCGGGTTCGATTGCCGCCAATTTAACAATCATTTATCCCAAATGAACTTACATGTTACTTGTCTATGTCTATGTCTAAATGTTTGTACGATCTGCAAATATTTATTCAGGATGTTCTGGGTATTTTCTATGTATAATAAAAATTATGTATGTATGTAATGTATTGTATTAAGTATATCAGTCATCGAAATCCGTTACTTAGCACAAAAATATTACTTTTGGCATCGTTTTGACAGTTTGCGATCGTGTTATTTGCATCCTGATTTGAACGAAAATGTTTTCCTAGTTTTAAAGAATAACGCCATCTATTTCTTCAAAACCAATGACAGCCGACTTAACTTTTCTTACCGACTCGACTTGACTAAGAAGTATTTTATTAAACCCACTTGACATTGGCAAAATTGAACCCTACCACAAAAAAAAAGAGCTCGAGGTAGAGGGGCTGATAAAAAAGCACCTTTAACGTAGTTGATCAAAGTCAAACTAATATACTTATTTATTGGCTTCCCTTCCCGCAATAAGCTAATAGGTTAAAATTGAAGTGAACCGCCATTCCATTTGGGAAAATTAGCTAAATATGTGTTGTGAATAGCAATCCATTTAATTGACTATTTCTGTGGGTGTGTGTAAATGTGACAATATATGTCTTTACTAGCGTTTACATGTGGATTTACTTGTACCAGTGTAATAATGTTATTATTTCTAAAGTAAGTTAAAGTCAAAAAACATTTATTCAGTAATATGTATTATATATTAATTTATCCCAAGGCGGGAATCAAATCCAGGGAACCAAATCGATCCCAGAAGTTATAGCCTGCCCATTGCAACTTCAACTTGCAGATTCTGAGAGCTATGTCGATGACCTATGTTCTTCTACGGATTTCTTCATTTCTGATTCTATCTTGCAGTCAAACTCTTGGCATCGCTCTCTCCATAGACTGTTGTGCGGTTTTGAGGTTGTGTATGAGACCAATAGTTAGTGACCACGTCTTAATTCTATAGGTTATCACCTGGTAACACTGTTTGAGATTAAAGGCTTCTTTATTCTTTACTAGAGGCCAGTTGCAGCTTCGCCCGCGTGACAGTATTTTCCCGTTCCCGTTATTTTTCCGGGATAAAAAGTAGCCTATGTCCTATTCCAGATTACAATCTATATCTAATTTCATCCAAATCGGTCCACTGGTTAGAGCGTGAAAGAGGAACAAACATCCATCCATCCATCCAAACATTCGCATTTATAATATTAGTAGGATTCTTTATTGTACACAGAAAAATTACATGAGTAAACTTAATATTAAAACATGTACAAAGGCGAGCTTAACCCTTTGGAGGCTTTGTGGTAGGTATCTCTGATGAAAAGATGTCCGTAATTTCCTGAACGCTGTCCATTATGCTTGTTGTCGAAGACTTATTTGATATAATATATATTTATATGTTTTTGTTTCAGGTCAGTCAACTTCAAATAACTTATTATCTCGAGAAAATCCAAAATCGAGTAAAAATTTCAGTAAGTACTCTAAATTCACTATAAAATACTTTACCAGGTTTTTTTGGAAATTTAACAAACAAACAATTAATTTAGATTTCATGAAATATATTTTGTTCCGTATCATCTTTAAAAGTGTCTTCAAGTTTAAGTTCAAGTTAAAAGTTGTCATGGAAACAATAAACGTGTAAAAAAAATTTTACTTAGATACTCTTACAAGACTTATTTTTAGAAATTTTGAACAATAGTTTAATACAATTTAAATGTAAAAACTTAATTACACTAGGATAATAATCAAATAAGAAGCACAAGTTCCAATTAATATTCCATTTCTACTTTTTCTGTTTCATTATATCCATTGCCCTTACAAATTGTAACAAAAGAAGATACGATTCACAAAATGAATATCGGAAAATGCATTTTTCATTTCACCTTTCCACTTGAACTGATCTTTACAATGGGTTTTATTCGATGATATCAAAAACAGGTCGCTGAACTTTAACTAGAAAGAGTTTTCGTTGAAATGAAATGAAATGAAATGAAATGAAATGAAATGAAATGAAATTGAAATGAAATGAAATGAAATGAAATGAAATGAAATGAAATGAAATGAAATGAAATTTTGAAATGAAATGAAATTTATTATTGTAAATGAAATTTATTATTGTCGAAACTGTGTACAAAAGGATCTTAAGGATTGATCGAGAGAGCAAAGCGATCGATGTTTTTACTTTCTTTTTGTATGTTTGTTTATACAAAACTTTGTTCGATGACTGGCATTGCGGACGTAGAGAGCAAAACAGCTAAGCTCAAAGTTAAGTGGGAGTGGGTGGGCTATGCAGCCTGAGAAATGGGTAAACATCGCAGCAGTGGGACACAATAGGTAAAAAAACCAGCCAAGTGTGAGTCAGACTCGCGCACGTAGGGTTCCGTACCATTATCCATACAAATAAATAAAATTGAAGTGTCTGTTTGTAATATTAAAATAACCGCTTTTTACTACATGAATATGAATGTATATACGGTACATATACCAAAACAGCATTTTTTTCATTTTTGTCTGTCTGTCTGTCTGAACGGCTGGACCGATTGCGACGGGACTTTCACTGGCAGATAGCTAATGTAATAAGGAGTAACTTAGATTACTTTTTATCCCGAAAAAATAACGGGAACGGGATAAATCTGCCACGCGGGCGAAGCTGCAAGTGGCCGCTATCTTATGCCGTATAACGCCATCTGTTGGCACGTCGAGTATTACTTCAGTACGCGGGCGAAGCTGCAAGCGGCCTCTATTTTATGCCGTATACTCTCTATTGACGCCATCTGTTGGCGACGCCGAGTACTACTTTAGTTATTTTATAATGACTACAATCATCAGTACTTATGTACTAGCGCCACCGTGCGTCTTTATTTTATTATATTTTACATGAAAATCCAAAAAATTTAAAGATTTGTAAGCAAACATGTTTACCGCCCAACGAAGTAAACACGGGTCAGCTACTCTAAAAAAAAATCAAATTTGTTGTATGAGAGCCCCATAGTTTTTTATTTTATTTGGTTTTTTAGTATTTGTTGTTATAGCGGCAATAGAAATACATCATCTGTAAAAATTTCAACTCTTCTAACTATCACGGCTCATCGAAACAGCCTGATGACAGACGAACAGACAGACAGATAGATAGCGGAGTTTTAGTAATAGGGTCTTGTTTTACCTTTTGGGTACGAAACCTTAAAAACCGTCAAACTGATCTGCATGAAATTTGGTAGGTGTAATTATTGTTGAGAAATTAAAATTAAATTAAAAAAATTTTAAATAATTCATTTGTTACATGCCCACATTTTGCAGTCATGGCAGGTTTTAAGCCCATTGCTGCTGCTAGAATACTAAGTGTAATAGAGTACTGGACAAAGGTTTCCCAAAAAGAATTAATTATCTGGAAGAACTGTTTTGAGCCGTCTCTATCAATATCATAATAATCCTGCCTTTTCCTAGCAATGTCACAAGATTACTTATAATTACGTTTTATTACTTTCCTACGCACCAACCAGGAAAATTATTAATATATTTGGTGGTCTGGTGGCAAATATGTTGTTATAATATATTAGTAGGTATGTACTTACAAAAAAAGTAAATAAGTATTTTATCAATTGTGCTATTGGGACCAGATATTCCCATAGTATAAGCTATGCCTTGTTTGAGGTTAGATGATGTTGTGTAAAATGTACACAAAAAAACACTTTTTTTTTTAATCCATAGTCATGCCTACGAGTTTCCAGTTTAAGTATGAGCGCAATGCAAGTGCTAAGTGTTTGTTATAGGCGATGGTAACCACTTAACATCAGTTGGGCCATCTGCTTGTTCCATCAGCAAGTTGTATAAAAAAAATCGCACGCATTTCGCTTTGATATCAGCACATTGTATTTTTGTTAGAAGTCAAATATAAGTCTGCTGTCTTTAGAACTTTTGGATGCAAACTGTGACTTTGATTGAACAGGAGATCCCAGTAGAAACTTCAAAAGTTTCGGACCCAAATCAAATTCATCCCTGTTTTAAGAATTCAGAAACGTATTATTTGTGTTTACGTAATTTATCAAATGACGGGCTAAAAAGTTGGGAGTCCGGAATTTGTTTGAAGACACTCAGAGTATCAGATTTCTGGATTTCGATGGTTCCAAAAATCTATTGAGATACATCAAATAGCGGGGTAATATTTTACATTATTTTTGAAATCTATCCATCTACTTCCAAATGTGTTCAAAGTAATATTTGGCATACCTCTGACTATTCCTATTAGACGTCCTCAAAGAATCTTGAGTCGGTACTTCTTGGTACTATAAGATCTGAGGAGGATATCTACTGTGCCTGGGTATTAAAGATATCTCTTCCTTTCTTTTTTGAGTTTTTTCCTTCGGATAAAAGGATAAAAAAAGAAAAACCACATATGTTTGATTATAATTTTGTCATAAGTAAAATATTAAATCCCAACCTAGACTAAAACAAATATTTGCAGATCATTGTTGATCTAAATTGGTCAACTAGTTAGAGCGTGAAAGAGTAACAAACATCCATCCATCCATCCATCCATCCATACTTACGAACTTTCGCGTTTATAATATTAGTAGGATAGATAGCAACCTTTTATAAGATTTTATCCGCTGGAGAGTAAAGGTTCTATCTCAAATGGCAACCACAAACTGGAGGACGAAGCGTTGTATGCCCTCTTACCCGGTGTACTGACGACATTATTAGGATAGGGATGTCGGTGGACGGAAAAGGCTCAAAATCCTTCTTCCTAGAAGTGGGAGGTTTATGTCCAGCAGTAGACTTCCACATGTGATAATGATGATATATTTATTAGAAAGAAACTATTGAAACAGAAAAACAATTCAATACAGCACTGGTTAAAAGTATTGTGTTGTAGGTAAGGTAAAAAATACTCGGAATATGTATTTAGCTACCACTTCTAAAACAAAACCTTTTACCAAAATTTCTGCCTTAACTTTGTCTGTGACAAAGTAACATCACTAAGACCTCATCCCGAAAAGTTTCCGACAAAAATCTCGACATTAATCCACCCTTATCCAGGAAAAGATTAAATTACCACAAAAGGAAAATGACTGCTATAAAGTACCTATAAACTTATGCTGTGATGACGCCACTTAAAAAGCTCGTTAAGTTAGGGAGAGTGAATTTAGTAAATGACGGACAACTAAAAACACGTTCAGTGAATTTATAATACCTGACGAATCTTGCGTAGGAAATTTTAAACCGCACTTACGCCATGCTATTTTATTTCGCTTTTCAAAGCACATAAACACTATTTTGGGTATTTGAGCAAAAGACTCGCAATAAACAACGACTGACGATTATATTAACATACACTTCATAAAAAGGAAAATTTGCTACGTAATACATTCGATAGCACTTAAAAGACGGGAAATCAAAGGATAGGATGGTACGGGCGCAATGCAGTTATATTTCAGTAGTAAGGGCGGGCGCCGATTTCACCAGACGGCCCGATAACGTTTCAGAGAAAGCTCGCTTTGCAAACGCGCGTCGGTTACGTAGTCTCACGTTGAGTTGCACGCGAGTGGTACGGCCGCGAACGCCACAGACTTGGACACGATAAGTAGTTTGAATTTGAAAATGGAACTGGACTTCTGAGATTTGTAGTGAATTCGAATTTCGAATTGTTTAGTGAAACTTTTTGTGTTTTCTTTTTAATTTGTTTCTAAGAAACTGAATTTGAATGAATTAGTATTCTAACTGTCAACGTTGTGTTTGAATTTGTTTTTTTACAAGCACTAGTTAGTACTCATACGGTTTGGTAAGTACGAGTAGATATAGATATTATAATGAACATAGGTAAAAATAATTTTAATAATAGTAAATTTATAAAAGAATTTTATATTATCCGGTACTGTTGTTTTCATAATAATATTATTATCATGTTTGAGGAACGACTTATGAATTATATTAGTATGGGCTGCTGTTAATAATCTGAATATTTCATCATCAAAGCGTCAGAGAATAATGGAATAAATTATGCTAATAACACCGCTTATAACTGAAAACTTATTTAGGCTCATAATATGCAAATACTTAATTTCTTATTAATCTGTTTTGTAGCAGATGTATTAAAACTGGGGCTGTCTTTGAACATAATAATTGTGTAATAAAATATTGATCTAAAAAAAATTTAAAAATTCAAATAAACGTAAATAAATCTAAAACAACTGCAGTGAAATATTTGGCTGGAACTTTGATCACCTCCTAATACCCATTGAGGTAATCTAACTAGGTACCTCAAAAGATATTTAGTAGGTATTTGATATCTGGAGAGATATCTTCCGTGCTTAGAAATAAACTCGTGAGTAATTATTTTTACTTCTATCATTTTTAAATAGTTAAAAAGTATGGGTACTAATATGTGTGCGGTGGGTCGCTTGAAGGCTCCAAAACAATACTCAAAACAGTTGTGGTCCTCAAAAAACTAAGCTCAATAAAAACAATAATTATAAAATGAATGATGATTTAGAATTTCTAAATAAATAACTTGATTCAACAAAGTTAAGTATGAAAAGCTTACTAATCATAAACGGTTTCATAAATCCGAAAAAGTTAAAAAGATAGTGAAAAAAAAGTGCAGTTGGAATCTGAATTCTGTAGATTACTTTTAATGCTGACTGTACTTTTTTACAGTTTTACCAGAATCCTACCTTATGTTGAACAATCATGTGGTTGACGGTGCAACACGCGTACTTAGAAAACCCTTCGTTCTTTTCTTACTAGCTAAAAAAAATATCTTATAGCTTTATGTTTAGCCAATGCTCTCAAATGGTGAAGTAAAACACCGTGAGGTTGAGCAAAAAACTACACCAGTTAGCATTCTAGCAGTGGAGATAAGCTTGCAACCTGACACGTATGGAATACCAACTACTGCAAAATTTGGGTACCAAATGTAATATCTGGACGTATCTCTGACTACCCGCCTTAGACATTTTCAAAGCATTTGGATTCTATTTACTAAGAGATCTTAGGGGATATCTACCGTGCTTGGAGACGAAAGTCATAAAGCTGTTTTTTTTTAAGCAAAAACATTTTTTGTAATTTTTCTAAGCTGCTTTTACACGATAAAAAATTGATAAAAACTTTCAAATTCGAGTTTTTTTTATGTGACTTGTTGATAGAACAAGGGGATGGCCCACCTGATGTTAAGAGGTTACCATTACCTATAGCAAAGCATTGCCTCGCAGGTCACGTTATAAACGTGCCCTTACGATGCACTACTCTGCGTCCATCAACCTGAGGCATACAGGTGTTAAGCCTCGCGTGCCTGTAATTACACCGGCACCCACACCCTTCTAACCGGAACACAGCAAGCTGCTTGGCGGCAGAAATAGACATGGTGGTAGTATTTCCCTGGACGAACCCTTCACTAAGAGCTCTACTACTTTTAAAAAAGATAAAATAAAGACAGATCTATAAAAACCTCATTCCGTTTTCAATCTAAAATTAGATACACATTGAAAATACAATCATTTATCTCCATATTTCACCCACAGATCACATCAGCCCTCTCTAACAAGGACTCTGAATTTCAGTCTGTAAGCACAGTATGAACACATTTTGTAACAGTAAATAATAATAATAATAATGCTGGACAATCCACACAGCATCATCTAGCCCCAAACTAAGCAGAGCTTGTGTTATGGGTACTAGATGACTGATATATTTTTATTATTATTATTATAATACAATACGTTGCACGCGTAGATATTTTTTATCATACACAGAAAATACCCAAAACACCCGGAATAAAATATATTTGCAGATCGTACAAATATTTATCCCAAGGCGGGAACCCGCAACGACCTGCGTTGCAGGCGGACATTCATCTCACTATTTTATTTTGTTGCTGGACAATTTCAGGAATAAAAAATATAGTGAGTCTTAGAAGATATTTGTATCCGCAGTGGGCTAATATAGGTTGACTAGCAAAACGCTCACAATTTGTCCACTTGAAGTTATTTTCATGCATACTTCAACCATGCTATATACCCTGAAAATGTCAAGTCTGTACGACCGGGTGGTTGAAGCTGTACACTGTCATGTCATTCAGTCAAGATAAAGATTCTTATAATTTGGCATAGATAGTAACAAACATACTTTACTCACTGAATAAGGTATACTTTCTGTGCCCGTTAAGCTTTTTCGCAGGCTTTCAGTGTCAAACGAGCTTCTATCGATCACATAACCGACATTCGTAACGAGATATGATCGAGGGTCTTGTATTTATCTTATCAATGTTACATGTGATGTCGTTAACAAAGTAATAGAAATAGATTGAAATCCTATAAAAATAATAATTTAGAGATGCCTTATAAAACGGTGTATTGGATTCGAGTTTTATTTAAATTATGCGTTTGTTTTATTAACATTAAAACATAACATTTAAATTTATAATATTAAGTGGAATAAATTAAATCGTTCAACACTTTCTTTTATAGCGTGTTAATAAATTTTCTTATAGATATTTACGCTCGCATAGAAAGCGAAATATTGCCATTGAGTTGCCAAGTTTCCGTAGCTGTATTTGAGCTTTGTTTTATACAAAACCTTCAAGATAATCCGGGTTAAGACAAGCTTTTCTGCATTTGGAAGAAAGCCTATACTTTACTCGCTTTGAATGTCAAGGATAAAACATAAAAAAACAATGATATAAAGTATTGTCTTGAAGTTCTTTTAAATTGGAGAACTGTACGGTTAGAGACAGTAGTTGATGACCACCCCCGATCCCAGACCCCAGACCCCCAAACCCAGAAGGTTTTAAGAACATAAAAACTCACTTACAATGGCAGAGATGGCCTCTGCCTACCCCTATGGCCCACAGAAGTGATTTTACGTTTCAATATATAAACGTGTATAAATAATAATATCAGGTTATTTTAAAATCTATCTGAAAACCAAAGCGGTAGATTCTTTAGCTTTTCTTTTTCAAATGGGAATTGAATCACTGAAATGTTAGTTAAATGTTAGTTCAGGCACAGATTGTACCATTTTACTCATTAAATTATATAAATTGTGGCAATTGTTAAATGTGGGGTACCTACTCGTATAATTTTGTATCTATCTTACAGTTTTATAATTATAAATTAGTTCATAACTTTGATAATAACTACATCGTAATATCTAATTGTATATATACAAAGAATATATTAGGTATGCCTTAGGTTGATGGCGCAAAACAGTACATCGTAGGGCAAGTTCCTAACGAGACCTGCTAGGTAATGCTTTATTATAGGTGATATCAGTCACTCAACGTCATGTGGGCTCTCTGCTTGTTCCATCATCAAGTCTTAAAAAAGAAAAGTAAGTTATTTCTTGAAAAGCGTTAATTAGGAACATTTTTTCTCATTTCCTAATTTATTTTCATTTGACGTAAAAAAGTAGAACAGCGGCGTGATAATTCATTTTACTTTTATTTTAACCGTAGATTTTCTTTCAAGTTTTAGAAGGCTCTTCTGCTTGTGACATACTTTTCTCTCGTATTCTAAGACAACTTTAGTAAATCTCATGTTGACTCAGTCAAAATTATTAAATTTATGTTAAAGTTTCAACATTGGTTGTTGAGCTTTTCAAAGTATAGGCACATAAACTAATCCACGCTGAAGGACTATTCCCGCCCCGGCATAGAGTAGGACACCCTTACCCGATGGATTCATCTAGGATAGACAGGATCGTGGGAAGATGATGGATAACCCACGAAATATTGTTCAAATAAATTGTGTTATATTGTATTTTATGAAAGTGTTTACAAAAAAAACGTGAATATATATTTTATCAGTCATCTGATTCCCATAGTACCAGCTATGCTTAGTTTTGGGTTGGTGATGTTATGCAAAAATTCCCACAAATATTTATTTAGAGTAAAAACTATCATGAGCTCTAAAACGTAAAAGAGTAGAATTTTGATGATTTTATGATGGTGAAAACCATGGAAACGTGGAAGTCGTTTTTAATCCTGATCGCTTCACATTACCTCCAGCCTCTAGACCCTTCCGTCATCAGCACACGTGAAACTATCGGTCTAAGTTCTGGCGGTCACAAAACCATAAGACCTTAGGCAGTTTAAAAGTCCTTCACAAGATTTGACGACCAATCCATACTAGCAACGTATACAACAAATGATTATTAGCTTAAAATACGACCCAAATATAACTAATATTTAATTACTATACACACGAGCATCCTTGTTCGGGATTGTTAACCCTTAAGCATGACGTATGCATCCTTAAGCGTGAATAACATACCCTCAAGCACGAGGCAGCTCGTTATTCTAATGAACCTACGTAATAAATTTACGCTATCTGCGTAGCCTTATATATGTGGATATTTATAAATACGTTCGCATCTAAAGAATAATGAAAACCATCCCACGCCTATGCAAGAAAAATTCTATGGAATAATAGAAGTTCCATTTGATGCAGACTTTATTCAATTTGTCAGTAGGTTACAACATTCAATTATTTTTTAAACCTCTTGGCTGTGTCAGCTGTCATTACAATATTTGACTGGCTTTTCAGCTCAGTTGAATTTTATACCTTCTAGGCTTTTAACAATGATACCCCTAGAAATAGAGTCAGCGCAAAAGATAAGAGCTCACTTTAGAAGAGAGTTCTTATTTGTGGGCCATCCGCTTATTCCATCAGCAAGTTTTATAAAAAAAAGTACTCCAATATTAGTGCAAATAAATTTCACGAATCCTTTTCTCATTACACCCCTACCCTGAAAATTTCAAGTCGCTTTGACCGCAAGTCTACAGTTTGGGCTGTATAAAAATATTCTTCTATACAAACATTAATCAATAACCAACAAAACGTTTGTTGAACCCCAAAACTCTTCGCATAAACTCATTTATCAAAATGTAAGTACAGGATAACACAAGTTCGGAGCTTTTTGAATAAATACGAATGGATAAAAATATTTCTAAGTAACGATAATAGGCCTGCGAACTTACCTATGTTGTAGTTAGGGTTTTTTAAGAAGAGCTCGATTCAAGAGGTAACTATGGACTCGATAGTTTGTTTGCCTAATGATCTATGCCGTAAGCTCAGTACGAACGGTCCCAAACAGACCCGAACAATGGATAAGAGGACATCTTTGTACTAGCACAACCTGTCAAGCAGGATTGCAACCTAAGAATAAGGACTAAACTAAAATTGCAACGGTAATTTTGACATTGTTTTTGGCAGTTCACTACCGTGCTATAAAAGCTAGGGTAGAGTACGGTATGGGGGAAGAAAATACAAAGTCAAAGTAAACAAACATTTATTCAGTTATATCCGGGCATCATTTTGAATATTCTTATAGCTAGGTGAATCTAAAAGCCAGTTCTTCACGACATGTCTAGAAGAACAGGCAAGAAACGAACCAAACTTCCTACTAATTTTTTTATAGTAAAAAACCACTATACTTACTTATTTCTATTGTTAAGCAGTATTGCTGTTTGCAAAGTTTGTACTATGGGAACTAGATGACTGAAAATAAAATTACAAGAAACAGAGAAAATTAATTAATTTAACATTATTTACACAAAGTCATAAGGTTAAATTCAAGTAATACAAGTAAATTTCCATTAACATGATTTAATTGGAAATTAGTGCCAAAAACAATAGAAAATTAATTTCACAAAACGCTTAATTTGATTCACTCTACGTTAGGCTTAAATTTTGTTTATAGCCACATTCAATCGCCTTTACAACTTTATAAGTGGGTTAACATTTTTCACTTCATCATCATCAACTAGCGTAGTTCTGGTTTGAAGGCCGGTGTAATTACAGGCACATGAGGTTTAACATCTGTATGCCTCAGGTTGATGGACGCAGAGTAGTGTATTGTAGGTTACCTTGCTAAAGAACGTGACCTACAAGGCGATGCTTTGTTATATGCGATGGTAACCACTTAACATCAGGTGGGCCATTCTGGACATAAGTCTTTCCCAAGACGCGCCACCAAGCCCGGTCTTCGGCCCTTCTCATCCAGTGTTTGTCAGCTACATGTCTCAGATATTTTGTATGGGACAGATAAAGACAGAGATAGAAAGAGTAGACCCACGCAGCCTGGTCTACTGTAATCACTTCTATGCAAAATGGGACTGATAGCCTTCAGCCGCATTGCAGGTGTAATGTATATTTTTTTATGCTACTGCTGGTGAAATAATGGCCCACCTATTGTTAAATGGGAACCATCACCTAATCTATAACAAAGCATTGCTTTGTAGGTCACGTTAGGTGCTCTACGATGCACTACTCTGCGTCCACCAACCTGAAGCATACCCTTGAAACTGGAACACAGCAATATACAAGCATCACTGCTTGGTGGCAGAAATAGGTACGGTGGTAGTACTTCCCCGGGCGAGCCCTTACACAAAAAGCTCTACTACTACTCAATTTTGTCGTTACTCGCACGTTCATAAGTATGTATCCAGTATGTGACCACTGTCCAGGTTGCGGGTGTTTTTCGTCACTGGTCTCACGTATTGACGAATTTTGCTATCGTTAATATAAAAAACTGACTGGCATTATAGATGTCGTTCTCAAAAAGCAAATAGGTACGTTTAAATATGGGCTTACCCGTCGGCAACAACGCGATCAAAAAGTTAATTAGTTTTAAAAAGTTCAGATGAAAAAGCAAAGAAACGATTGGGGTTTTCTTGGAAATTGTCTTTGAATTTGTCTTTAACCACCGTTTTACCTTTTCAATTATTTTTTATCAAACGGCACTTATTTGTAAAGGGTTGAAAACGTTTTCAAGTTTTCATAACCTAACCCCATTTTTTTATGTTTTGGTTTAAAACTAAGTAAATAATTTGGTGGTTGTTCTTTTATTCGGAAAATGTCAAACAGAAAATCTATATTAAAAAAAAATACCTTGATAGATATATTTTTTCGTACCGAACCAGTCACAACGCAATTTTGATCTAAGGGAAAACTCTAAATTATAAATAGAGTTCCACTTAATGACTAGCACATCACGAAGTCTCTAAAACTACAAAATCAAAAGAGCTAAAATTTCTTGGGAAAATTTGCAAAAAGTAAATAAAATATAATATAGAAATTATCTTAACGGTGCCCGTTTTTAGGGTTCCGTACCTATAGGGATCCTATTACTAAGACTCACAGACACAGACACAGACTAAGCCTCCTATCTGTCTGTATCTGTGTATGTGTGTGTAGTAAGGTCTGCCTATCTGTCTGTCTGTCTGTCCGTCTGTCGTCAGGCTGTCTCATCTGTCTCATGAACCGTGATGGTTAGAGGATAGGAGAGAAGGTTTTTTAAAACCAGCTAAGGTTTTTTGTTACCGTGAAGATAATTTCCAAAATATTTTTTCCACATAAAATTACATAGCAGGTTCAATATAAACTTCTTTAGATAAATAATAATAATAATTGCAAGATTAATCCAGCATTTGACTGTCAAACCCTTAAATAGGCTTAGTTTGGGGTCTTTTGTCTTCAATAGCCAATTTTCCTATAACAAATAATGTTTGCCGCTCGGTTAGAACCCTCCTAATCCCATATTAGATTTAGGATCAACCTTCTTAAAGGTCACACTTTACCTACTAAAACTGTTTCTAAACTAACGTTTCAAAAATAGGAATAAGAATAAAAACTATGGCTAAAACTATTATTACATAAGGAATATCGAATGGTTTTCGTGTACAGAATAATGTAGGTACATGTCGAATGTCCGCTTGCGACGCAGGAGGTTGCGGGTTCAGTTCCTATTGAGATAAATGTTTGTGTACAAACTCCGGGTGTTCTGAGTGTTTTTTAAGCATAATAAAAAATATGCATGCATGTAATGTATTGTTTTAAGTATATCAGTCATCTAGTATCCATAACACAAGCTCTTAAGGGATTATCCAGCATTATTATTATTATTTATCAGTAGTATTATAACTGGACTTAAACGTAATTACGCTTGCAGGTTTTAATTAAAATATCAACTTTATTGCAGGTGCTGTAGCAGTTGCACATATACGTTTCCAATGTTTAACTTATAGGGGTTGAAGTGGCGGAATAGTACTAAATATATTTAATTGACTATTTTATTATTTTACAATGGACTTTCGCAGTCACGCCTGAACCAATTAACTACTGTTAGATAACAACGCATTGCTAGAGACATTACGGACATTTCAATCGTGAATCCAATCTGCATTGTCAATTAGACCACATCTCAATTTCACTGAATTAAAAGATTCTTCCACTATTTCTCATCGTGAATATGGAAAGCCGATTGTACGATTGATAAACCTCATCAATCATATATCAATAGATTTCAATCTATTGACATATTCAATCACACAATATCTCTTATGCTTTGAATATGTGGAAAGCTTATTAATTAAATTTACAATTGATCAAAATCTCTCTCGTCATATTTCAATACACTTCAACTTATTGTATTATTATGATCTATTCAATCACAAATCTATAACATAATAAAATAGTATGTTTATTTGCATGGAGACGTTTTAAGCTCATTTACAATGGTTGGAAGCATTATAAATTAAGACGGCATCAATGCTTCCTTGGTCGTATAAGTGAACTACTGTTTAGGGCAGTTTCCACATGGTGCTACCAATCATAGCAAAGAAGAATATAATATTATAATGAACACAGATGTTTGTATAGCAAGTAGGTGATCTATGTCTATACTTATAGTAACTAATACTAATTTTATAAAGAGGTAAAGTTTGTGAAATTGTACAACCGATTTCGTCATAGACCCTACCGGCGGGGTTGGTGTTATTATGAACTAGCTGACCCGTGCCCACTTCGTTGAGCGGTAAACATTTTTACTTACAAATCTTAACTAAGTAGTACTCGATGATGCCAACAGATGGCGTTAATACGGCATAAAATAGCGGTTGTTTGCAGTATCACCCGCGTGGCAGTTTTTTCCCGTTCCCGTTATTTTTTCGGGATAAAAATTAGCCTAAGTTACTCCTTGTTACATCAGCTATCTGCCAGTGGAAGTCCTGTCGAAATCGGTCCAGCCGTTCCAGAGATTACCCGGAACAAATGGACAGACAGACAGACAGACAAAAATTTTAAAAAATGCTATTTTGGAATATGTATCGCATATACATTCATATGCATGTAGTAAAAAGCGGTTATTTTAATATTACAAACAGACACTTCAATTTTATTTATTTGTATAGATGAGGCAACCACCATTACTACTACCGACTACTACTGAGGGTATATTTACGGGTGGGTCTACTGGATAATAGGGAAGCAACGAAACTAAGGGATTCGGGTGGTGGGGTGCCGGCTCGTAGTTTGATGTGTGATAGGCGATATACGTCATTGAGTACCTACGGACGCGTGGTTATCTATGGCTTAATATCTAATATCTACTCCTAATAGATATGCATGGTGCAGCACGTGGTATAGTAAAAAAACAGGTTTATACGTACCGAAAATACATCCAGTGTGTAATCGCCCTTGCACACTTTACACCACAAACGAAATCAGGGACATTTTTTGCTATCCTCGGGATCAAACGGCATCCTTTCTATTTCACGCGTAATTTGTTTGCTGACTGTATTCTGTATGTTTTTGAGTTTTCACCAAGTAAGGTCAGACGACGGTTCTGTCATTCACACTTTACTATCTGCGTGTTTGCTTGGGAATTTGAATAATAGTGCGTCTTTGTGAATAGATAGATAGATAGATAAATCTATATTGTTCACCACACAGAAACATAATACAGGAAATATACACAATTATGCAAATCAATGGGCGGCATTATCGCTGAAAGCGATCTCTTCCAGGCAACCTTTGAACGGAAAGAAAATTACGAACTAGAATTGACGGCGCGGCGGTGTAGTTACTACTGGAAAATAGGATACATTATTAAACAGATTAACCTACTTAATAACTATTTGTAAGCTACTTATGGTACCTCACACAAGAATTAAAAAATGTGAATGTCTATTATGTTGTGTTAAGTTTTTCTCTGTTTTTCTGTATTTAATGTTTGGAAATTTTCACATAGCGAAAATTTTATATAGGTTTTCACTAAAAACATAATTGAAGTATGTATGAAAGTAATAAAACCAAATACGAGGTTTTAAACATCAGATTTAAAATATTGTTCCAGGTAGGTTAGTCAAGTTTTATCGTTCAAGTTCAAGTAAGTTTTTACAACGTTTCAGCAGCTATCTTATTTTACCCTCTACACTTTGGCTGGCATTGAATAGACGCAATCTACACTAGTTCTGCTTGCTCCAATTAAGTTGTTCAGCTAGCTTGTACACTTAAAATCACTTTGACTTATAAGAATTGTTGGACTATTGAACGAGATACAAGCGATTTAAGAAACTCTTTTTTTAATGACTTATTAAAATCGTTGGACTATTGAACGAGATACAAGCGATTTGAAAAACTCTTTTTATATTTGTAAACTTATTTATTATCTACCCAGAAAAACTAATTAAGTTCCAAACTAAAGTTCCATGGAAATGATGAAGGAAAAAGCTTTATAATAATAATAATTGCTGGACAATCCACACAGCATCATCTAGCCCCAAGCTAAGCAGAGCTTGTGTTATGGGTACTAGATGACTGATATACTTAATACAATACATTACATGTGTAGATATTTTTTTATTATACATAGAAAACACCCAGAACACCCGGAATAAATATTTGCAGATCGTACAAACATTTATCCCAAGGCGGGAATCGAACCCGCAACCTCTTGCATCGCAAGCGGCAATATCGCCGCCACATCTTAGGTCCAACGTACAAATTCACAATAGGACATAAAAAAAATATATTATGATGTATGCGTTTTGTATAACTACTACTTCTATACTACTAGATCTATATCAATTGTAAGTTCTATCTATTATCTGTCTTTAGATGTTCTACAACATCTGTTCTACACCCTTTTAATTTAAATTGGCTTTAAAGCATATTCATTATTTTGTACACAAAAAACAGTACAAATCAAGTATTCAATTTCTTGTCTTTTCAACTTGGTTGCGAGGAAGTGGTTCCCAGATTCACTTAGCTCTAAGACCATTCTATGTAATCTTTAGGATTTTAAAGGAATAAATACCTTTTTGACTTAGACTTTGACATCATCTTCCGGCCCTCGACCCATGCTGAGTGAGATCTGCACAACAAGTTTCCTTCTACTCTCGTTTATCAGTCTTCATCTCGGTGTTCACTCCTTTTTAATCATATAATTTTTCCGAAACCTATCCATCATCATGTTTTCGTCGTTATACATCATGGTAAGGTGATTTTAATCAAAATAACGGAAAGTAGCATTAACTTAATTATATATAACCCAGCGTTTTACCCAGTTTTACCTATCTTATTGTCTAACCTCTCGACATTTTTGCAATGAAAATCCGTTAGAAAAAAATCACTTGAGACGTGCTTAAATTAAATTAAATCTGAGATATGTTTAAGTATTCGGAGGTTAGGTGCATATTTAATAATTTAATCTAATTTAACCGTAGTGTGTGAATCCAGTTGTTTTAACAGAGCCTTTTGTAATAGTAGTTTTAGTTAGTTTTGTATAGTGTAAAGCTCCACTATGCCCATTTCTAACGCCAAGCCGCTTGCTATGTTCCGGTTTGAAGCGTGTGAGTACCGGCGAAGTTACAGGCATGAGGCTTAACACCTGTAAGCCTCAGGACGATGGACGCATATCAAAGCATCGTAGAACACGTTGACGAATCTGCGAGGCAATGTTTTGTTATAAGTAATGGCAACGACAACATCACGACCATATTCTTGTTATATATAGACTTCTTGTCATAGTAGGTCATATAAAAAAATCTTTCCCATACGAAAATTTAACGAAAAAGTTCTAATGACTAAAGTAGAAAACCTTACTTTAGTAATCT
This sequence comes from Electrophaes corylata, assembly GCA_947095575.1. Classification (NCBI taxonomy): domain Eukaryota; kingdom Metazoa; phylum Arthropoda; class Insecta; order Lepidoptera; family Geometridae; genus Electrophaes; species Electrophaes corylata. The sequence continues at coordinate 12,263,917 of OX352700.1, read as the reverse complement.
GTTACCGAATCGATTTTTCCGATTGGTTGCTCGTAAATAACATCGATAAACGAGCACGTGTACTAAAGTATAGGCTTCTTAGTAAACGGTGACCGCCATAATACATTTGAAAGGTACTAGCTAACCCACTCACGACTTTGTCTTCGTTGTTCTTTTGACTTTTTCGTACAAACTTCACCCCCTTCTTACACACCTGCTTTAGGAATGACAGCTCAATGAGACCCATACTTTTAAGTTGGACTATAAGCTAACTAAATCGCAAATTGCATCAAAATTAGTTCAGTAGTTTTTGAATGGTGGTGGGTTCGATCCCCACCGAGAAGAAAATATTTGTGTGATAAAAATGGATGTTTGTTCTATGTCTGGGTGTTATAATGTATTCTAAGTATGTTTTTGCAAAAATATATTTATGTATTCTATCAGTTATCTGATTCCAAACATTCTGGTACAAACTATGCTCAGTTTGGAGCTAGATGATGTTGCACAAAAATGTTCACAAGTATTTATTTATTATAGATTTGCTCGCACCTCAAGATCCTGTGTCTCAAGATCTCAAGAACTGCCAATGAAAACCAGTTTCAAAGAAATATATTTATGTATCCGTTATATTACGGCCGCCATCGGTCACCGCTTTTAAGAAAACAGTCTAATAGAGAAAATAAACAAAGATTAATTAACCACTGGATCTGGTACGCACTTAAACTGTACTTTTAGTACTTTAAATATTTATCATAATGAATATTTATTATGATAAATATGTCTTCTATCGTATCCGCGGGATATTTACTTTTTTTTTATACAACCTGCTGATGGAGCATGCATATGCATGTTAAATGGTTACCATCACAACAAAACATTGCTTCGAAGGTCACACACGTTAGGACCGTGCCATAGTGCCCTACCATGCATTGCTTTGCGTTCATCAGCCTAACGCATGAAGATGTTAAGCATCATGTGTCTGTAATGGCACCCACACCCTTCAAATTGGAACATAGCTGCTTCGCGGTAGAAATAGGCATGGTGGTAGTATTTCCATGGATAAGCCCTTCACTAAGAGCTCTCTATACTACTTCCACTGTGTTTTAACTCAACTAACAAGGATAGCTTTAGATATACTGAGAAGGAGGGCTAACACGAGTTCGTATTTTTATAAAATTCACCGAGCGAGTGGAACGTTCGATTTGGCCAAAAAATGCTTTTGTTTGTCTATTCTTGCATACAAATTGCATTTTTCTACTCATTTAATGAAAATGGGCAGACGAGTTCTTTGGTTTATTATATTTTTAGATTTTTGGTTACGAGGACCATTTCTTCGTAAAGGAGGGGAAAAAGAGTGGATTTCTATTTTGTAAAGGAGGAAAGTGTCAGTTATTGCATCGTTATAAGGGTTCGTGAGGTCTCACACCACCAATTTATTTACAAAGAAAATTAGGTACAATAAAAGGCATGAGTTCCAAGAACGTCCTCAAGACACAAGTTTTTATGAATATAAATTAATGCGGACAAAGTTGCACGCGTTTTGCTAGCAATTAAAAATTAACAGAAATATTGACACACATTCACACAACTCCCTAAACTCCAAACTAAGAAAAACTTGTACTATTCCCATAGTACAAGTTTTTCTTAGCCAGATAGCTGAAAGAATACTAATATACCTTTCTTTTGTAAATAATAATAATGCTGGACAATCCACACAGCATCATCTAGTCTTAAGCTAAGCAGAGCTTGTTTAATGGGTACTAGATGACTGATATACTTAATACAATACATACATAGATATTTTTTTTTAATTCATAGAAAATACCCAGAACATCCGTAATAAATATTTTCAGATCGTACAAACATTAATCTTATGTCGTGAATAAAACCCGCAACCTTAGTACTTAGAATAAATACTTAGAATACATCCTACTAATATTATAAACGCGAAAGTTTGTAAGTATGGAACAAACATCCATCCAGGATGTTTGTTACTCTTTTACGCTCTAACTAGTAAACCGATTTGGATGAAATTTAAAATAAACATAGATTATAACTTGGATTAACTAATAGGCTACTTTTTATCCCGAAAAAATAACGGGAACGGGAATAAAACTGCCACGCAGGCGAAGCTGCGAGCGGCCGCTAGTAAGTATATAACCAAAAGCGTAAACTAGTGCTAAACTGACGTGACTTCGCTCATTCCCACAGGTGTTCACGTGGATATTATCTAAATACTTACATCCTTTAGCACCTCATCACAATGTTTACATCTGCTGTGTTATTTGGTAAGAAGTGATTGAATTAAACAGTATATAAACAAGAACAAGGTTTCAGGGTCAAGGATATAGTTGGCATGGTAATCATCAGCCTAAATAGAAAAATAATCATGTCCCACGCACTACAGCATCCCGTAAATAGGGGCATGAATGAATAGTAGCTTCAGACGCTGTAAATCATCCACTATAGATGTAAATACCTATTTTTTTATAATAAGCCGAAATAAAAGATTATCACATTAGATACACCCTGCGTGTCGTGACGCGTCAGAACCCTACCTTGTTACCACTTAACATCGAATACCACCAGTAAGTCATATCAAATTCAAAGTCAAAGTCAAAAATAATTTACTCAGTCACATCCGCAGGGATCACCTTGAAACGTCAAAGTCAAAGTCATAATAAAACTCCAGTGTGGTGCCAATCTACCTTAAGATAGAAAACTTGTTAAGGCATAATACCAAGATTTGGATTTCTTGGAAACATTGGATTGGATTTGGAAAACAGCACACGCAACGCTTCAACTGAAATGAAATGAAATGAAAATGAAATGAAATGAAATGAAATGAAATGAAAATATTTATTGAGTAGGCTTAAGTTCTAGTATATAGGTATATATAGGTAGTATATAGGTATTACATAGGTATTACATAGTAGGTAGGCAAGTCTTCTCCAGAGTGTATATAAAATACTATAGATAAAATTTAAGGATATACTATATTGTTACCTACCTATAGAACAAGTAAGCTACTTACTGAATTTTGAAATATATCTGAGCCCTAGGCCTCACACTAGGGTTCCCTGTGTTGTGCGGCCTAGTCCCCGTCCTAGGTTACAATTAAAAGATAGTGAGGTGATAATAGTAAGGAAAGGCACCTTTTGGTAAAGTGTGGCTTTCCCCTTTCCAGGCTTATACTTATGGTACTAATAGTTTATACTTAATTAATAAATACAGGTGCAGTACAGTAGATACACTTACTAATATTATACTAATATTATATATTACGTTACTTACTACGCTACAATTTTTATAGGTCTGATAATGTGAGTGAAAAGCGAGTGTGTATGTGCGAAGCGAGAGAGGGGGTGAGTATGTGATTGCGTATGAATGTGAGAATGGTGTGTGATGGGGTGCGTGTGGATGTGGATGTTTGGTTGTTCCTGATTGTGTGAATGATGCTCGGGTTTATTGCTTTGGGGCCTGATCCTCTAGTAAAGTGTGTTATTCCGGACTATATAATAGCTGAGGAGCAGGCCCCCTACGTCACACTTTGCGCATAATTAATTTTTCCGTTCCGTCATATCCTTGTGCTTGAAGGAAAGCTGTAATTACTTTCTTGCATTGATGACGGGACAGAAGTAAAATCTTAAGTTTTTTGTCTAGTGAACTATAGAGATAAGCGCCGTTGACATAAAATGACCTTTGGGCGAATGTAGTTTTCATGGATGGGATATTCCATAAATTCCTCCGTGCTGATCTATGTGGCTCGTATACAGTTTGTTTAGCAGTTTTATGGAAACGTAGGATTGTGGCTAGTATGTACAGTTGCCTGACTGTTAGGTATTTTGTCTCATCGTAGAGTAATGCAGTCGGGTATCTGAATGGTTTTCTATAGGCTACTTTTAGAACAGCACGTTGTGCTCTCTCTACTTTTATAAGTAGGCTCCTTACCGCTGACCCCCAAGAGACAATGCAGTAGCTGAGTATTGATTGGCATAAACCTAAGTAGATGGTTTTGATAGTGTCAACATCGGCTACGTCTTTTAATTTTTTAAAGATGAACATCAACTTTCGAACTCGTCCGCAGATAGCGGTAATTTGGTAGGACCAAGATAATTGGTCGTCTATAATAATGCCTAGGTATTTAACGTTGTCGACGTGCTCTAACTCGTGACAGCTGCAGTTGGTGTTCGATTCTCCACAGAAATGTAGTACTAAATTCCGTGTTGGCATGTTGGTTCGGTCGCTAATATGAAATGTCAAATACTTAGTTTTGCTGGTATTCAAAGTTAGCAGGTTGTTTTGTAACCATGAAGAAACCTGGGACAAACCGTTCTGAGATACATCAATAACCTCATCCCACGTGTTGCCTTGAAATATGAGAGCAGTGTCATCAGCAAATGCATATAACTTGGACTGTTTTAACTTAAGTTGGCAGAGATCATTGATGTAAATCAGAAAGAGCGTAGGTCCAAGCACACTTCCCTGTGGAACTCCGAAACATACAGGTAGGTAGTCACTGGTTTGGTTGGATATGCGGACTCTTTGCTGCCTACCGCTTAAGTAATTACGAAACCAAGACAGTGGAACCCCTCGGACACCAACAAGTTCAAGTTTTTTGAGTAAGATTGGCCAAGACACTGTGTCAAATGCCTTGGCCAAGTCTAGAAATACGCCTATACATTTTTTTCCTGAGTCCAGGTTATCTACTACGTTATCAACCAAAGCTACAACCGCATCTTCCGTGGATTTGTTAGATCGGAATCCATATTGATTTGGGCTTAGAATGTTATTGAATTCAAGAAAGCAAAGTAGCCGCTTGTTCACTACTTTTTCCAAAATTTTAGATACTGCTGGTAGAAGTGATATTGGCCGATAGTTCGAAACACTTGCCTTACTTCCCGATTTGTGGATAGGGCAAAGTTCTGCAATTTTTAGGGCACTTGGTACTATTCCACTAGTCATACTGAGGTTGCAGAGGTGTGCAAGAGGGGCTGATACTATATGACGACCGTGCTTTAGAATATCATTGTTGATGTTGTCATACCCCGAGGCGGAACCACTTTTTAAACCTGATATGATTTTATTTATTTCATAAGCATTAGTGGGTGTCAAAAAAAAAGATTGCAGGGGAGAATTATCTATTGAAACATAGTCTGCCAATTTTGATTCTGTTGATTGGAGTTTACAGAGTATGTCATCCGCTAGATTTTTTCCTATCGTTGTAAAGAAATTATTCGTGTAATTTAAAGACTCCATATGCGATGATTTTGTCTGGAGTAGGTCACACGAGTTGTTTTTAGTGTTTTGAATATTGCAAATACTTTTTACGGTTTTCCAAAGTTGCTTACTATTTCCTTTACTTGATTCAACACGCTGACTATCATATTTGTTTTTAGAGTTTTCAAGTAGCATGTTACACTTATTTCTATAGTTTTTATACTTTTGAGTCTTAGCTATATCTTTTGGATACTTTCTCATATCCTGGTGTAAGCGATCTCTGTTTCTAATACAATTAATAAGTCCGACGTTCATCCAGGGTTTGCTTAATACTTTAGCACTTGGAACTTTAATCATCTTGGAATTGCGGTCTAATGAAGTACTTATGTGGTCTATCAAAAAGGAAGTAGCATTAGCAATATCAGTTTCCAAATAAAATTGAGTCCAGTCTATTTGTTCTAGGTATTTTATGGCGTTGCCGTAGTCAATTTTAAATTTAAATTTAGTCTGGGCCGGTATTTGGTTCGAAGAAGGCTCGCCAAGTCCCACCAAAACTGTGTCATGATCAGTGATATCCGAGTCACAGATGACGACCTGGGTTGGCTTCGAGGATTTAATTAACGCGTGATCTAAGCAGTTTGGCCCACGCGTAGGTAGAACATGACCTGGAATGAAGCCATAGTGCGCTGTAAGATCAAGATATGTGCTAGCTTTAGGATCAGTTGAGCTTTGTTTGATATCAATATTGAGATCTCCTATTATTAGTTTGGTATGCCCAGATACTTCCTTCATTACATTTTCTAAAGATTGTAAGAAGTTATATATATTGCTAATTGACGGAGAACGATAGAGCGCTATGATAGAAACTTGTTTACCAATATTTATTATGAGGCAATTCGCATCGTGGAACACTGGTTCAGTTATATCTAAACCAATTTCTTTTTTTGAAAAAATAATAATTCCATCATTTTGATTGAGATAGTGTGTTGAGAAGTGTGAATTATAGTTAGGTAAGTTAATTGGGCAGAAGGTTTCGTCAATCCAACATTCTGTAAGTATGATAATATCTGGAAGGAAGTCAAGACGCTTTAGGAAAACTAGAAAGTAGTCAAAATTTTTGCGTACACTACGGATGTTCTGACACAGGACAGTAATTTTACTAGCATGATTATTCAACAGTTGCTTGCAGTCTTCCGGTGAGCGTACGCGGCTGTTTTCAATAAAAATAGTTTTATCAATATTTTCAATAAAATCTATATTGGACGTAATCATACTTGCAGATTGATTAAGTAAATGTACAAATAAATGGCATAGAAAATACTGAATAAAAGTGTGATCCTTTGCAGAAAAACTCGTCCCCATGGCACGTATCGACATATATTACGTTTCATGTGTAGGTAATTAGTGCGTAAAAAATGGTAGTGTATACAGAAAATTGTGTTCATTTGTGGTGTGTGTTTGTAATGTGTGTGTGAAGTGTGTAGCTGTTTGCATAGTAAGTATATTATTATATTTACATAAACAGGGTTGGTACCAAGTATTAGTGGCATGTACAAAGTATTTATTTTACTATATGGAAGTTGATGGTAAGGTATATAAGAGTACAGCATAAACAGTCACTTATTTTGTTGGTTAAGCTTTTCTAAGACCATCTCATCGATCACTCGTATGAGCGGCTTGTTGTCGTCCTGCCTTAAGTAGATGTTTCCATTAGAGCTCCAGCAGTATCTGTAGCTATGTGTCTTTGCGAAGTCTCGAGCTACAAAAAACAACTGCTTCGAATAGTAATGCTTACAATATAATTAATTCAAATAAGCTAACAGTACAGATAATACAAAAATATATCCCAGCTGCCGATGGAGAGAGCAAGCGGAGCGAGCGGCCATATAAAAAAAAAACTGTAACTAGTTTTTAGGGTTCCGTACCCAAAGGGTAAAACGGGACCCTATTACTAAGACTCTACTGTCACCAAGCTGTATCTCATTAACCGTGATAGTTAGAGGTGAACGTTTCACAGATTATGTACCTATTTCTGTCGCTTCTATAACAACAAATATTAAAAACAGAATAAAATAAATATTTAAGGAGGCTCTTATACAACAAACGTAATTTTTTGCCGTTTTTACTATAGATAATGGTACAGAACCCTTCATGCACGAGTCCGACTTGCACTTGGCCGAATTTTTATTTATTTATTCGCATTTCACTCTAGAGACTTCGTCTAATCAAATGTTTCTATAACAATCTGAGTCAACCCCAATTTTTTTATCGGCACTTTCTGTTTCCTTAGCATCATTTTTCACGATGTCACGTCGTCAGAAGGGTCTAACACTATCTGCAAAGTATCTATTCATCACAAGCACACAACTTTTTATACCCTTTTCCTTACATTCTCAATTTTCTAAAATATTTGGAGGTGTGAAATGTGATTTATCACAAAAATATTTAGTTTTACAGATATTAGATTAGGTTAATAGATTAAAATTTAGATTATTTCTTTGGTTTTCTCAAAATAAGGTTGTGTAATATTGTGTATACATAAATAGGAAAAAGCAAACTAAAACAAGAGAAGAGTCAAAACAGGAGACAGAGTCTACTTTTACCTTTATGAATCATTTTTTATCTAGAAAATAAACTTTTTTATTTGTATTTGTGTGTATTATGTAACCGCGTAACAAAATCAATGGTAACATAAACATTAAATAAACAAGCTAGTAAAAACGCGCGTGGTTTTGCCCGCGTAAAACTATTTTTATAAAAACTTCAAGCCCCGTTGCACCACTTAAAGGGTTACATTTCAAAAACTGCTTTGTTAATTCACCCCTACGTGTATCAACTCAATCAGGACAAATAAAATGTTAAAATGTCAAGTCTACACTAAGTGGTTTAGGCTGTGCGTTATTTATATATGTCAGTCAGTCGAAAGACAAAGATTTTTGTAAGTGGTATATTTAAATAAATCAATGTTTTAAATACTAATTTGTTAGTTTTTATAATGTTTTATATGCGGATCAAACCCACATAATATAACGTACAGAACCAACCGAGTCAAAATGAGATTAATTCCTGAATTCAGTGTCAAACCCTCATTTTGCTTAATCCTTCTGTTGAATAGCGTAATTTGACTTGAAAGTCAATCTACTGGGTAACACGAACTGGTATAATCCCGGAGCAAGACAAGACTGGTAGATTAAGTTAGTTATTAATTAATAGATAAAATATTTGAAATTTCACTCAACACCATCTAGCACCAAACTAAGCACAACTTGTACTATGGCAATCAGATATAATAAAATAATATTTATATACGTTTTTTTTTTAATACTAGACATTTATGTACAAAGAAAATTACAGCTAATGCAGTATTTAAAATTGGTATGTACCAAATACATAATGAAACAGTTAAGCTATCTACTGACCGTTGCAAACGATCTATAGATCAGAATCCGCCTGCTGTTCTTAAAATCAACGCATTTTTTAGTGAGTTGTAAATAACTACTAAACTAAAACGTTGATTACTAACTAAAGCACTTTGGCCATAGCGTGACAATTACGCAAATAATTGAAATTTCAGGCAACATTACATTTCAAACTGCTGTAAAACGATTAACTCGACTGCCGTTTCAAATGCCTAATTGGTACCGAAATAATTAGGTTTTTTACAAAATTAATAGCTAACTAACTTCGTACCGCACTATTTTTGTTACCTATTATCCTTTTGCGGATGAAGATAAATCCAAAAACACAAAAATCATAAAAATTGGTCCAGCCGTTCTTAAGTTATAAGTGGTGTAACTACAAAGACTTAATATTATAGACTAGTGAAACGCACGCGATTTCATTCGCGTCAAGTCATTTTCATACAAACTTCTACCCGTGTTGTACCTGTTTATGGGTTGAATTTAAGAGTAGATCATCATCATCTTCCTGCCCTTATCCCACTTTATGTGGGGTCGGCACAACATGTTCTTTTCTTTCACTCCCCTCTAGCAGCCGTCATATCTGTACTCACTCCTTTCTTATCCATGTCATCTTTCACACAATTCATTTAAGTGTTTAAGTTCACACAATTGAATTTAAGTGTAGATAAGCACTATTAAAACTCACAAATTATGATGTAAAGTGGTTACCATCGTTTATAACAAAAAAATGCTTCAGGCACTGTATTTATTATACATATAAATAAACCTTTTTCTTGAATCACGCTATCTATTGCTGAAAATTGCATTGAAATTCGTTGAGTAGTTTAAAAGATCTAAGCGAACAGGCAGCGGAAGTGACTTAATTAGGGTTTAATTATAGATAATACGGAAGTGTACGGAACTTTTCGTGTGCGAGTCCAACTCGCACTTGACCAGTTTTGTATACTTTTTATTTAAAGATACGACACTTCACGTACCCACACAATTATCTCTACTTAGTTTATCGTTATCAATCACTGGATAGTTAACCGCTATTTGGATCATTTCCTTCATTAGAAGGCCTGCTCATCTGGAACTGATGCGTGGTACTATTACTTATTCTGTACCGATACATAGATTACACTGTATTCAGTACACACTCCACTTTAAACCTTAGTGCTAGACAGATTAAGGTTGATTTGATCTACAAAAAAAAAATACAAAAACACAAAATTCAAAATGTTTATTTACTTTCACTGAAATTTGTGTATCTTATACAGTGTTTGAAACCTCCTTGTAAGTAAAAAATATACTTGTATTAGGAAGCTTCGCTCTTCCATATCATACTTAAACTATTTACTATTGTGATTATACAGAAAAGAACATTTAGGTTACACAAACTATTACTTATTCTGTACCGATACGTAGATTACACTGTATTCAGTACACACTCCACTTTTAACCTTAGTGCTAGACAGATTAAGGTTGATTTGATCTATACCAATCTATAACAATTATAAAACTAATTGACACTAATTGACATATAGACAAAGCACAGCCTAAAGACTTGAAATTTTCAGGGTATACTCACCTTAATGTGTAGGTGTACTAAAAATTTCCAAAACTCGATCCCTAACTGGATACAGCGGGGGTTGAAGCTTGCATGAAGATAACTTTACGCAGACGAAGTCGCGCGCGTTTCGCTAGTCACTTACGTGCCCCTTTAAACCGAAACACAGCAATGTATCACTGCTTAACGGCAGAAGTAGGTACGGTGGTAGTACTTACCCGAACGAGCCCTTTTACAAAGAGCTCTTGGTTATCCAACTAATATTATAAACGCGAAAGTTTGTAAGTGTGGATGGATGGATGGATGGATGTTTGTTACTCTTTCACGCTCTAACCAGTGGACCGATTTGAATGAAATTTGGAGTAGATATAGATTGTAACCTGGATTAACATACAGGCTACTTTTTATCCCGAAAAAATAACGGGAACGGGAAAAAAACTGCCACGGGGGCGAAGCTGCGAGCGTAAAACTAGGTTACTCAGTCATATGAAACGTGTAACGTTCCTTACTTGGCATTCTGCAATGATGTCTTTGAACTTATGGATCGACGCCAAATTTCGAACTTTGTGACATAATTTACTGCATGCCTTCTAGACTTGATTTTTTCATACCTAAGGTACCGTAAGAATGCCTTGCAAAACGTTTACCTACTTTTTGTTACGCTAAAATGAATAAGTTTACACCTTTGAATCTGGCGCCCAAGCATGGGTATTGATAGATAAAATTTAACATTTTCGATCTATAATCCAAGTTTATCGAAGTTGGTAGCATGGAACTTAATCTATAAGTATGAAAATCCCTACAGGGCAATCACTAGATAAAATATGTCGAAGCTAGTTCTATGCTAGCGCGTGTAGATAAAATTCGATAAATTAAATCAGTTTGTCGATACGACGTATATGACGTACGTACGATACGACGTATGTCGTAATAGCTACGTAATTTTCCTTGTGCAATATGTTAAACGTAATTAGCTTCCTAAATGCATTTAGGGGCTCGCTAAATACGTTTAGTGATCGTTGTGCAAGCAGGCCTAACTGAATATTTTGCGTCTATAACCAAGTTCTTATAATTATAAGTAGATTCCCTGCATCATTACGTAACTAAGATCCGGAAAAAGAAATGGGTCGCTCAGATAGAGGTCGTAAGTGGGTTAAATTGGCTCTGAATAAGATAGACGACCAGACTTGGTTCTATCTATCGTGTGAATAATAGTAGAAAAAATTAACTACCGTTATTGATGAGGAAATAACTTGAAACTAATTTTCCTTGAGGAGCTTATGAAAGGAGAGAAGTGGTGGACATACAGTTTTTTTTTATATGACTAGCTGATGGAACAAGCTGATGGCAACCCTTATGTTAAGTGGTTACCATCACCTATAACAAAGCATTGTCTCGGAGGTCACGTTCGTTACACACGTGCCCTACAATGCAATACTCTGTGTCCATCAACCTGAAGCATACAGGTGTTAAGCCTCACGTGCCTGTAACACAGTTCAGCAAGCTGCTTGGCGGCAAAAATAGGTATCAAAGTCAAAGTCAAAAAGCATTTATTCAGTAATATCCGCAGGGATCATCTTGAAACGTCTTAAATCTAGGTGAATCTAAGCGCCAGTTCCTCGCGACCAAGCCAAGAAGAACCGGCAAGAAACTTACGGCTTGGTTCCTACCGTTTTTTTGTATGATCCTGTTACAAAATAATAATAATGTAAATAATGAAGCTCCAGTGTGGTGCCAATCGCCAGAGGTCGCGCGTGTTTCCACTTTGCTACCACTAGCTCAAAAGCGCCCTCAAAATAGATAATACTGCTTTAATAACTATAAATCTATAGCTTTTACCAGTTCTTTCTTTTAGTAATTTCACCAGCCAGCATTTTCACTCAATAAATTTTTATGCATTCACGATAGGCCTCATTAAGACAGCCATTTTGTACAGTAGCTTATCAGATAATGTCATTATGGCAAGAAATTATGGGAAATCATTAAATATAGTGTGAATATAAGCCAGTATCCCATCGAAATAACCTCGGATGTAAATTAGTGATTCGTATAGTCGAGAAGGGTGCGGGTTTAGTTCCCGCTATTTTTTTTAGAACCTACTTGCTGACGCTGAATAAGCAAATGGATGATGACAAATGATAGCTATCATAATTTATAAGTGTTGTTATAACAAAGCATCGGTCAGGTAGGTAAAGTATGGATGGATGGATGGACGTTTGTTACTCTCACGCTTTAACCAGTAAACTGATTTGGATAAAATTTAGAATAAACATAGATTATAACTTGGATGAATATATAGACTACTTTTTATCCCGAAAAAAAAGGGAACGGGGAAAAAACTGCCACGCGGGCGAAGCTGCGAGCGGCCGCTAGTACGATATAATATTAAAAGAATAGGTTAAATAATATGTAACACTTATATTCTCTGATAAATATTTGGTGCTTACTTGAAACTAGTACCTATAACATAGGTATTCATCGCTTATCAACTCTTCCATTGGTTTTCCCATCATCAAAAACTATCCAAAAAGCAATATCTCAACTTTGTTTCTTTGTAATACGATATACAAAGTTATCCTAATTACCTTCCCATTAAACTAACAGGTAAGTAAGTTATAACATGAATGATGTCTAACTTTAGCACAGCCCACAGCTACGTTGAAACAGCTAGACCATTCAATATAGGTAGACAAGAAACTCCAAAGTTCTTATATTTTTTTATTTATATTAACCTACATCATATATGTTGGAGATCTTGAGTCCGATCTCTTGGGGATATGAGGTGCTGCGATTGAAAACACTTTAAAAATCTGTATTGCGAACTTATTGTTCTGTTTTATACACTGTACACCTTTTAAATGTATTATTAATATGGATTTGTTAATGCGAGCGAGATAGAGAGTGAGACAAAGACAACAATATTAGTTATGACTTTTGACAGTGACATTAGATTTAGGATAACAATACTAAACAATTTATATATGCACAAAGAGCACCGGTGGTCTAGTGGAAGTGACCCTTCTGATCCTAAGGTCGTGGGTTTGAATCCGGTCGTGTACCAATTGATTTTTCTATCGGATAAAATATGTGCGCAATACCAGTGCTCTCAACCGGCGAAAGAAGTTATCGTGAGGAAACCAGTTAGTATTCTAGGAGTGACGATAGGCTTGCAACCTGTCACGTATGGAATACGAACTACTGAAAAATTTGGGTTTGTACTAAAACCAGTTAGTATTCTAGGAGTGACGATAGGTTTGCAACCTGTCACGTATGGAATACGAACTACTGAAAAATTTGGGTTTGCACTAAAAGAATATAATAAATGTACTCATACAATCCAGTGACGTTGTAGACGGAGTTATTTTAAGTTGACATAAAATGTTGAACATAAAAGAATGTGTCCATTAACAATTAGTTAAGTTTGTATTGTGTAGTAGTAGTAGTAGTAGAGCTGTGAAAGGCTTGTCCAGATAAGTACGACTATAATGCCTATTCCTGCTGCCGAGCAGCTTGCTATGTAGCTGCCAAATATCTGTGCATGTAATGTATTGTATTAAGTATATCAGTCATCTAGTATCCATAACACAAGCTAACCATCCATAACTGCTTAGTTTGGGGCTAGATGATACTGTGTGGAGTACCCAACGTTATTATTATGCTATTTTGACCTACTAATACCTAAGGGTTATATGGAATAAACACCTTTTGATTTTGACTTTGAATACTGTATTCTTTAGATGTGGAACGAAGCAGCTGTTTATATTGTCCTACGATAGTTTAGCCGTACTATAATGGTTATTACCTCAATTACGCTAAAACAATATTTACTTTGTAATTGACAACGCTTGCGTCTGGCTTTGGTGTGGATATAGGGGAGTTAGCATGAACTACTGGTCAACTAGACAAACCTACTAGATATAATATATAGAATGTAGCTTCACGACTGTATTCCCCTAGGTACAGTAGATATCCCCTCAGATCTTTTAGTACGTACTACTAATTGAAATTATTTGAGGATGTCTAAGGGGTAGTCAGGGGTACGTCCAAATGATACATTTGGTATACATACCTACATTTTGTAGTAGTTGGTATTCCATACATGACAGGTGGAAAGCCCATCGTCGCTGTTAGAATACTAACGTTTTTATTCACCGTTTCAGAGCACAGGCATTGCGCACATAATTTTTCCTAAAGAAAAATCCATTGATGCACGACTGAATTCAAACCCACGATCTTATGATCACACAGGTGGGGTCACTCCCACTAGATCACCGAAGCTCCCGGCTTATTTATATAAATCCTGTGATATCAGCTTAGGGACTGTTATCCAACAACGTCTACCATATTGTAAGTTTTCCATACTTAAAGCTAAATCATTAAGGTAAACGACAATATCATAACAACCAACGAAGAACTGACGTCAACTTTTCCTTAAAAAATACGTTAAACTCATAGCTTTACAAATAAAGCTACAGCTAAACTGTCGCGACGAAAAGCTTATATAGAAAAATCTCTCTATAGATCTATGTGTCCCTTTAGCTACTCAAAAAATCGTTATAAAATTGAATTGCTTATATGCTTGCAAAACATCCTAATGTCGATGATATACAAATAGTTTGATATGTGATGGTTACTGCTTAACATCTGCTACTATTCGCTTGTTTTACATTTATACGAACAAAACAAGTAATTTACTTGTTTCGAAAACAAGTCTTATTATAAAAACGAAACTCTATTTAGGGTTTTTTATTTACTCAACAGCTTAATGCAAAAAACAAATAAGAAGGTAATGCTACAAGTATACGACTGCTAAACCTGGCTGTAAAATGCTTCGCGAACGTCATTTCTTTCCGTTTCGTGTCGTTTTACATTCTCAATGACAGCGTCTATTACCGCTTGGCTGCATCGGTTTGAACGGAGCTTGAACACAAACAAGCGTTAACTTCGTAAATCCCTTTCGGAAGTAATAATTTCCTAAGCCGTGTTGCAAAAGTTGTTGATAAACCACTAACCAAGGGATTAGTGAGTGAGACTAAAAACTTCTACTATTTGTAAAATCTATTTATAAACCACAAAAACTTAGGACTATTAGAAACTTTTCTCGAGTATGTAACTATACTTTTGTGTACAGTCAAAAATGTTGGATAAATAATGTCTATTCAACTTTTTTGCAAAAAGAATGTTGTGTAATTTAAATCCAATCACCACTTTTCCAATACAAAACAATGTTTTCTAGCGACAGTTGATAGCAGATCTTACTGCTGTCGCAGACTTATTGCGATTTATAGACGGGTTTGACAAGGGCGGTAAGCTAATAGGCTTCAATAGGCTCTCATCAGGTTCCTCGTCTGAGTGACAAGGTTATTTCGGCTAAAATGAGTTCGCGAGTTACGAAGTCGGTGGACGGGAGATTACAAGTTTTTTTTCCTTTTTTTCCATCTAGGTGAGTGATCGCTCGAGTTTCTAAGTAAAATGTTTTTGGTTTGAAATTACATGCGGAATGAAGGAGCTTCAAAGTTAGCACTGCTTTAATTTATATCTTACTTGCAGCTGCCCGCGGTTTTGCCTGTGTGGTGGAGGTTATTTTACGTACAAATTGTTTTTTTTTACTAAATTATTTGTGTGAAACATGGGGTACGAAAGGAGTGAATACAGAGATGACGGATGATAGAGGAAAGTAGAAAGAAAAGCTGTTGTGCCGACCCCACATGAAGTGGGATAAGGGCACGAAAATAACTTTAATAGAAAAAAATCTCTTTTAAGGGTTAAGCTCGCCTTTGTACATATTTTAATATTAAGTTTACTCATGTAATTCTCTGTGTGTACAATAAAGAATAAATAAGAAAAAATTTCGAACGTCAATATTTATGAGGTTTTCCTATGGGCGAAATGTAAAGCAGTTCTCAAAGACTTTTTCAGGGGTTTCACTCATTTTCTAAAAACATTTACGTATAAAACGTCTATACGTTAATCTCTATTACGAACTTTATTTAAATCAGTTCAGTAGTAAGAGCGTGACAAAGCTACAAACTTTCAAACAACCAAATCCAAGAATTTCACTAATATAATAATTCTAATGTATTCTATCTATACATATAATATCGAGGTAAAGTAAAGATTTCTTTTTTAATAAACTTAAAACTAGACATATTATGCCAAACAATTCATAGAAAGCTAAAATGTAAAAAAAAATTGTCACCGTTAGTGCAGAGTACCTACCCTATCTGGGTAGGTATATCCTACACTAGTGCGGGTTTTCTGTGGTCTGTGGTGGCATTACAAAAATGATATAAATATCTCGTTTATAAAAAAAATATGCGGGTCAAGTGTTCTGTTTTTTCCTAAGCAGGGCCGGAACACTAAAAAAAAATGGTTCTAAGGCCGACAACACACAAAGCACAAACACACACATTATCTTGCGCCGCAACGCGAGACTTCTATAGAAATCAAGTCCTAGTGTAGGAGTGGTTAATAATAATTTTATATTATAATACGCTAATTATTGGATATATTTAATAATACACTAAATGTGTTTTCTATTTACGACCGATGTGGCGCGGCGAGCGAATATCCACCTACGACGCCGGAGGTTGCGGGTTTGATTCCCGCCTTGGGATAAATGTTTGTACGATTCGCAAATATTTATTTCGGGTGTTCTGGGTGTTATCTATGTATAATAAAAAATATCTATGCATGTAATGTATTGTATTAAGTATATCAGTCATCTAGTACCCATAACACAAGTTCTGCTTAGCTTGGGGCTAGATGATGCTGTGTGGATTATCCAGTATTATTATTATATTTTACATTCAATAATAATAGATAATTTAATCTAATTTAGACAAAGCTTTCTAAAGCTAGCTTTCAAACATAATTATTCTAATAGCACAATTATCTTAATTAGAACGATTACTAACTAATCAAATATTAAATGAGGCAATTATAGCGAAACTCGAGTTTCTATATCAAATTGCTGCAAACCTATTACAAATACCTAATCGTCTGCTATTATAAACACTATCAGACTGCTTTTGAAACCTATAACAATGAAAATACTCCAAACGTTTCTACAAATCGGGTGAGCGATAATACTAAAACTACATTCCACACGTAACCAACACTGAAAACGTGTGTCAAGTTGTTGATTTATTGTTTTCATATGGTTTGCAGCCCACCTGATTTCAAGTGGTTACAGTCATACTGCTTGGTATCCCTCAACTTCAGACATATAATAATAATAATAATAATGCTGGACAGTCCACACAGCATCATCTAGCCCCAAGCTAAGCAGAGCTTGTGTTATGGGTACAAGATGACAGATATACTTAATACAATACATTACATGTATAGATATTTTTTATTATACATAGAAAACACCCAGAACACCTGGAATAAATATTTGCAGATCGTACAAACATTTATCCCGAGGCGGGAATCGAACCCGCAACCTCTTGAGTCGCAAGCGGACATTCGCACGCCGCGCCACATCGGTCGTCATGTCATGTCAAACCTTATGTGCCTGTGATTCCACCAGCCCCCAAATCCTTAAAATATTTTCTTAGTACCAAGCATCCGCCCAAGATGGTTAGTCAGTGTTATTAAATATTAAATTACAATACCAAATATTAAATTTATCACATACCCATATAGAAGTAAGTATTCCAAACTTGACAGGTTGCAAGCCCATCGCCGCTGCTAGAATACTAACTTGTTTCCTCACCATATTTTCTTTCAGCGTTTGAGATCTGTTTGAGACCGCTTGAGACGGCGGGTAAGCTCTCAGTACACCACCAGTGCTCACTAAATAACACATGGTACTTTTATTTCAATTTTATGCAAGTAAAGTCGCGAGCAATAGCTAGTAGATCATGAAACAAAGCGTGGGTCGCTAATAATGCCGCCCCACTTGGCAAGGCTGCTAACGATCGCATCAAGTATTGCAATCTGTATAATAGGAAGGTGCTTTGGTCAGGTTAAGATGCAACGCGCACTAAGGCATTAACCAGACGGGAATAACCATACTCGTTGATACTAAGTCAAAGTCAAAAGGCATTTATTTAATCCTACTAATATTATAAACGCGTAAGTTTGTGAGTATAGATGGATGAATGTTCGTTACACTCTTCTCTCTCTTCTCTCTCTCACTCTTCTTCTCTTTCACGCTCTAACCAGTGAACCGATTTGGATGAAATTTGGAATAAACATAGATTATAACTTGGATTAACATATAGGTTTTTTATTGCGAAAAAATAACGGAAACGGGAAAAACTGCCACGCGGGCGAAGTTGCGAGCGGCCGCTAGTAAAATATATTTCGGTTAGTGTGTCTTGGAGCTCTATAACCTAGTTCCCTCATCACCGGACCCCTTGATGTGCAGAAACGGGACACCCATTTATAGTTGACATCCCATACCGAGCGCTCTGCCTCAACTTTTATCATGTGGACAACAAAAGAATGGAACTCGTTTTTGCAGTCACGTATATTTCGATGTTTTTAAGAGAGGAGTGAATAAGCAAGCGTATTATCTAAGTAAGCGTGTTACACCATCGACCACATCAGCACAACATCAGGTGAGATTACAGTCAAAAAGTTTTAAGGTATCTGATGAAAAATATTACGTTTGTTTAGCAAAGTCTTTGGTATCCTAGAAAGGGCTTTATACTTAAAATCCTTGGTTGTACTAACCGATTTAATTCTTAGTGTCAACATTCTCGAGTAAACAACAACATTATTCGGGTCCCTTGGTTTCATTGGCCTATTTATTTCAAATATTTATTTATGTAACATAAACTGTACTCAATGGACTCGCAAAGGTAGTAGGATGTTTAAATTATTTTATTATGTCCTAAAAATTTTCTTCTAAGAGTCATATTTGCGCAATTGCTACTAGCTCGATTCTGAGGGTTATTCTCGCTCGTCCCCGCATTTTGTTCTCAGGTGTGTTCAACCCCATTTTCATTCCCGTTCGTCCCCTATTGGGACCAGCAGAAATAAAACATATGGACAAACATAACTCGCTGAATCACGAATCATCTTTTTAAGTAACGTTTTAGAAGAACCAATTGGACAGCCACAATAAGATCTTTCGATAACGACCCTTTGCGTCCTCCTGTACTCTCTGTATTAAGAAGCCCGCATGTCCCTTTGTAGAGCTTTCAATTCTGAACGGCTTTGTGCTACTTAAAGCCTGACAAGTGAGGAAATTGAAGGTCTGTTTAAGGATAAGTAATAATGAAAACCCAAAAACTTTAGATTAATGTTATGTTTTGCTTTGTCTGACTGGGGTATAGACAACGCACAGCCTAAACCACTGGTCGTAGAGACTTGAGATTTTTAGAGTATATTTGTTTTGGTGCGTTGATGTGTATTATGCTAGAATTTCCCAAAATTCAACCCCTAAACGTGCAGGGGTTGAAGTTTGTATCAAAACAGCTTCACGCAGAGGAAGTTGCGGGTTTCGGGAGTAATTAATTAAATAATTGGTTCGTCATGACCTCATTTCAATGCACTGATGATAGGCCATATTTTAGCAATATTGATTTTGGTAGGTTTCTTTTATAGATAGCCTAGTTAACGGCACAAGCAGAGGTGTTAAGTGATAACCATCACTAAATAACTGTGCACTGCATTTGGTCTATGTAGGTGTACCTACACCTCGGGTTGATGATGTTGATGTGCAATAATCGCCAAATTATAGTGCTGTTTAAAATTACCTATAGTTTATGATTTAAAGTATGAAACTATATTAAACTTCTATCTCCACAAAGTACAAAACTCACACTCCACTTTACAATAGGATAAAATAATGCACGTACGTTTCTAGCAAGCTAAGTCAAAGGCGTTCCGCCGTTTTATTTATCCAAGAAAGACCCACAAAGGCTGGCTCAACTCAAGAAAGACCCAGGAATATTGTAAACAAAGCAGCCCCTTGTTATAGTTCGTTGGAGCCTGCGATTTGCAGTGGGAGATGAGTTTTATTTGAATTGAGTTGGAGTGTAGAGATTTACAATATTTGTTGGGCCATAAAACTAGAGGAAGGCTGCGCCAGTTTTTTGTATGATAATAGCAACGGAACAAGCAGATGGCCCACTCTTTATATAAGTGCATTACTTCACAAACAGTCGACACCACGTGCTACGATAAGAAGGCACTGAACAAAGTGTTTGAACACTGATATTTGTTCTTTCCATTTCTTCACATTATACCACTTATCTTTAAAAATACTCTGAAATAGACAACCAAACACTTTCAAACAGGAGGTATTTTGATTCATTAAACTGTTACACCAGCCAACAGTAGTCCTCGTCTCAAGACTGCTCGAAAAATTGCTTGGAATATTTACGAGGGTAAAAAAGTAATTTCGTTTATACCTATACCTGCTAACAGTTTTCAACGACCCACTTATTGCGGCTCTAAATTTTCAGCGCCGATTTCATTTCAGTACTTTTTGTTACAGTTTCAGTTGATTTTGTTCAGGAAAAGGTTTGGCTTGAGAATTGAAATCTACAATTTATGCAAATGTAAAAAAGTATTTATTCGTCTTTAAGATAGGTGTATCTAGACGATAATTGCCTAAATACACCTAGCTTAAATACTTCTAAGTAATAATTACTTAGCCTTAGAGCTAAACAGTGACACAGAAGTCTATTATAAAATCGATCAATTTGGATGAAATGTATCCAATAAAAACTGCACAATATAAATATCATCAAATCTGCCCAAACAGAACTATTCAGCTTAAGAAATATTGCTACTATTCTTGGGCAACACCAAGGAATAGTTTTTAATTCATAATTACTTACACATCATTATAAAGATGTGTAAGTTATTATAGATTATGTGTATGATGTGTAAATAACATGTTTATAAAGATTTAAAACACATCATTAAATCTCGTTCGTTCGCGCTCTGTCTGCGGAAACAGAACAAAGCCACAGATAATGAATGATCTGTCAGTTCAAGCCATTGAAAGTGCTTTTGTGGTGATACAAAGCCGCGGAATAATAAGCTACTAAGACAAGTGATATTTTTAACTTTTAAGTTTTTTTTATTTTAAAACTTGCTGATTTAACTAGCGAGGTTATAAAAAACGGGCGCTAAGATTCACCTAGATTTAAAACGTTTCATGATGATCCCTGCAAATATTACTGAGTAATTAATGCTTTTCGAATTTTGACTTTTACCTAAGATTTTTTCTTTGCAACGCACGTAAGCCAAATAAATGAAATATTGAGTTAAGCCTAGCATATATTGATGAGATCAAAATCATACCTTCCAGGTTTATCTTCCACCTCTCAAAGTACTCGTGAAATGGAATAGAAATTCCAAAGTGTCAGTCCATCGCTTTATCGCTGGAGATAAATCTTTTTCCTCGGTTTTCGCAATTTTCCACCACAATTTACTCAATTCTTTTCATGCTTTGAGCAACCTATAAAAGGGCGCTCTGGTATTTTATCTTAATAAGTGATCGGTTTACCTTTTTACGACCTTTATTTTGATTGAAGTTTTGAGGGTCCTGTGACAAAGGCAAAAAGAAGTAAATTAATTATCCTTACGCTAGCACAATTTTTTGAATAGATCCTAGGATTCTTTTCTTTTATCACACTACCAGTAAAAGTAGTTTTTTCATACAAACCTCAACCCCGTACTCGCTTAGGGTTGACTTTCAAAAATTATTTTCTTATTACTTATCTTACGCTCTAAAACATTTTTTTTTGGTGCGTAACACGAACTTTTAGCAACGGCTTTCAGATTTGTTCGACAATATCCTCGTATCCATTGTTCGGGTATATTCGGGTCCGTTCGAGCCTGATTCGAGCTTATTATACTATGAAACCCAAACGGTTTCATAGTATAATAATTTTGTATTTCGAACGCATAAATGTTAAATATCCGTACCGTGACCCTTCTAATACATAACATTTGGAGGCTTACGGTACGGGTTATTAATCAAGCGAACAACCGAGATGACGCTAGCCCCTTAGTTCGGGAATAAATAACTGAATAACTTAAAAAAAAGTCAGAGAGCATATTTTTAAATCTTTTGAGTTTTATATAGTTTATTTAATTAAATTTGGTAGAGGTAGCTAAAAATATATCCTATACCACAATCACACAGTGAACTAAACTACAAAACAATTCAATTGTCCCGGTAGCAACTCAATTTTCTCCCGGCTTTGTACTGATTGATATAAACTTGTTTCGAATCTCAAACAGGATTTCCCTCTAACTAAATTAGTAACGAGAGCTTTGAATAAAACCTTTGAAATTGCCCCTAAAATGGTAGAGACCAAAGTGTCTCGTGAACATAGAATCTCTTTAAATTTTATCTAATAAACTACAAAATTAGTTGAATAAAAGCATTATCAAGCATCTTATTAGTATTTTGTAAAAATGTTCATGCATAAAAACGGTGAGAACTAAGTAGTTTTACGTTCGGTAAGAGAGCTTAAATAAGTCACGTGATAACCTTTAGTAATTTTTACTAAAAACTGAAAGCTTATAATTTGTTTTACCAAACATTTTTCTTTTTACCGAAATTGCACTGATGTACTGTGCTGACCTAAGGTCATTCCAACGTTCTCCCAATTTTCACAATCACCAGCTTCTTCTTCTACCAGTAAGCATGAAATATGACTAAGTCATCTCGCTACCATATTTTATGTCTTTGTGACCTGTCTTGGTGACGGTAAAATTACGTTACGTTTGCTCGTTAACGAGCATGACCTACGGTATTACTTTGCTCTAGGCGATGTTAACTATTCAACGTCAGGTGGGCCATCTGCTTGTTCCATAAGCAAGTTCTATGAAAAAAAACGCTGCCTCTCCTCAACCACACAATGCGTCAACCCCTAGCTTATCTATTCGGATGCATGCGTTTAATAGACTCAGCAATTCCAGTTTTGTATCGCAATTTTCTTTATCATGACAAAATTTGATGTGTTGTATTGTGTAAAATTATCGCTGATTTATTTGCGTACTGTATAACAGAAATGTATTTTTTTCTTTCTTTCTATTGAAAGCATATTACGGCCGCGGAAAGGATAACTCACACTACATCGAGCCTCAGCCGGGCCGTGCCCTTTGAATTTTATTTGTATGAATCTACAGCTAAAAATTACTTCTTAAAACCTCACCAGGATGGACAGTGTACTACTCATTTCTTTAACTGCAAAAAGGTTTCAAACTCAATGGCAGGGTGTAATTTTAACGGGACTGTGAACTATACGAATAAAAGAAATGTATTTTTTTACTTTCTTTCTATTGAACGTATATTACGGCCGCGGAAAGGATAATTCACACTACATCGGGCCTCAGCCGGGCCGTGCCCTTTGAATTTTATTTGTATGAATCTACAGCTAAAAATTGCTTCTTAAAACCTGACCAGGATAAACAGTGCCAAAATGTCTCATCTCATCTCTTTAAGTGCAAAAATGTTTCAAATTCCATAGCAGGGTGTAATTTTAATGCGACTGTGAAATATACAAAAAAAAACGAGTGTGCTTTAGACCACACGAATAAAGTAAAACTTTTTTAATATACGAAACGTAACTGGCTATTATAGAAAGAGAGAAAGAACAGTGCTTTCATACCCCTTCCATGGTAGTGCGCAACCTTGTTGAAAGTCGCATTAGAAGTATTACTTCAATAAATATAGCATGCGGCTCTCGTCAATCCATTGGTTTAAAGGAGTGTGTTGCAATGAAATGAACGGCATTACTACAGTCGCCTCACGTACCCGTAGTAAGAGTAATCTTATTTTAGCTACTGTGAATAGATTTGCCACAGAATATTTTGATCACATTACGGCTTATTGTAACCCAATATTGACGCTGAATGTCCTTACAGAATCGAGTGACACCAAACAGAATCCACTCCAGAAGTAGTAGTAGAGCTTTGTGAAGGGCTCGTCTGGGAAAATACTACCATTATACCTATTTCTGCTGCCAAGCAACATAGCGTATTACCGCTAGAAGGGTGTGAGTGTCGGTGAAATTACAGGCACATGAGGCCTAACACCTGTATGCCTCAGGTTGGTGGATACAGAGCAGTGCATCGCTTAAAACAAACGTGACGTGTTTTATAGGTAACTAGCGGCCGCTCGCAGCTTCGCCCGTGTGGCAGTTTTTTCCCGTACCCGTTATTTTTTCGGGATAAAAAGTAGCTTATATGTTAATCCAAGTTATAATCTGTTTATTCCAAATTTCATCCAAATCGGTCTTCTGGTTGAAAGCGGTTCTGGTTGGAGCGTGAAAGAGTAACAAATATCCATCCATGCATACTTACAAACTTTATATTATACTATATATTATATTAGTAGGATGATAACCATTTATCATCAGGTGGGCCATCTGCTTGTTTCATTAGCAAGTCACATAAAAAAACTCCCACATTCTTCATGTGTCGTCGTAACACGTAGGTAACAAACTAATTCAGTTGCTGTGCGTAGCCGGTCTTTTTATGAGACATTTTAACGTTTCTTTTTTATTTGAATTTGCGGTTTGTGTGGGTATGTAAGTAACTAACAAAATAAAAAGATTCGAAGTATTTTATTTTACACGAACAATATTTGTTTCCAGCTGCATCCAAATCAGTGTATTTTATGGAGTAATTGAGTACACAAACAAATATCGATTCATTCACCAACTTTTAAATTGACACGGATATTGCAAAACCAGGCTTCCAAAGAGTTTTAAATTTTTAGGTTGCGTATTGTTGCAGGAAAACACTGCGTACTACCTGTTTCGTTTGTTTTATTACTTTTTTATCAGATTTAAGTTGGTCAGTTTTCTAACAAAGCATGGCCTTGCAAGTTACGCCATGCCCTACGATATTAGAAATGTGCCCTACGATAAACTGTCCTGTGTCCATAGATATTTTTTATTATGCATAGAAAATACCCAGAACACCCGGAATAAATATTTGCAGATCGTACAAACATTTATCCCGAGGCGGGAATCAAACCCGCAAACTCTGCGTCGCAGGCGGACATTCGGCCCCCGCGCCACATCGGTCGTCAAATATATAAAGATGTTTTCTTTATATAGTGTCTTTGTTTCAAATATTCTATTATATTCTTGTTGCTTTCAACGCACGTTTTAGATAGCGAAGTAGTTGGCAGGTCTGATAGAGCATTGTGTGGTGTCAATACAGATTCCTCTTCCGATTTCAAGCTTCTTCATTGTACCATTTATCTCTTCATTCAAAAACGGGATATTTGTTTAGCTCGTGATTATGTCGCATGCAAATAAATAATAAAATAACTAAATAGCATCAAGACTTTAATCTCCAAGCACGGTAGATATCCTTTCAGACCTCTTAGTACCTACTCGAGACACTTCGAGGATGTCTAAGCGGGATAGTCAGAGGTACGTCCAGATAGTACATTTGGTAAGTACTCACATTTCAAGCTCAGTTCGTATTAGCCCTGCCTTCTGCGCTGTATGTTCTGGTTCACCACTGAAAACAAAAATTGAGTAATGAATATAGATGTTGTTTGCCCGGATGAGCTACAAGAACTCACCCCCAAGAAAATCCTCCAGTTCCTAACAGCTGCAGGGTTCAGTGGTGAACTATGAACGCCCTAATGAGGGGTGATACCTTAACAAGTGGCGATCACAATAGGCCATATGGCCGCAGTGATACCAAAGCCGCAAAAATATAATAAAAAAAAAAAAAATAGATGTTGTTCTGTTTCTGGGTAAAAAAAGTATTTACGAAAAAAAGTATATTAGTATTCTATCAGCTATCTAGTTTCCATAGTTTTCCCATAGGCTAGAAAGCGTTGTGGGAATGTTAAAATAGTTTATATCGATTTATCTTGTAAATGTTAATTGTAACACAACCATTTCATGAAAGTTACAAATTGTACACATCTGCATTATAGGTTTTTCTACTGCTTAAATACAAACATAAAGACAGGTAGACCTAACTTTTTAAAGAATATCTTAAATTATAAAAAATACTATATTAACCCGAGCCCAAAAACTTATCCCAAAATAAACAAGGACGCTAAACATTATAAAATATGCATACTTTCGGGAACTGAAATAGAGGATAGCGGTACCTGTTATGTCCCATGTAACGGTACAAGGGACTACCTTTGTGGGATTATGTGCTTGTTACGAAAGACTTTATTCAAGTTATATGAAGCTATTGGTGGTAAAGAATTTCACAAGCCTCTGCCGGTGTTGGTTCATTATCTACCTTTGCTGACTTCTACCACAGAATAGAGGGGAGTCTTAACAGAAGATATCCCAACCCGATGTATAATGCTTACTGTAATAACAATAAAAAGATTTTTGATTTTGATTTGATTCTAGCAAACATTATTGTAGCCTAATTTATAAAAGAAAATTCACGCCGTGAATGTCCATACAAAGTTTTCAAAATCAACATTTTAATATAAATAAAGATATTTTTGAGACAAGCGTTCGTTTGCAGTTCCACCCGCGTGTTAAGAATTTGTTTTTAACATTACTAGATTGATATTTTCTTTCCATTTTCACAGTTTTATCATTTTATTCCAAGCAATTGTTTTTTATCAATCATAAAAAATTAATACACAAATCCTCGGAAACTTGATGCTACGTCAATATTGATGCCTGAATAAAATTGGAAACAGGATACTGGAATGGAGAAAGTGAAAAATAACACTGTGGGTGGGTGGTAGGATAATTGGGGGCAGAGAAAGAGAGAAATATTAGAACGCGGCAGTTTATACCTTCTAAGGTAGTAACCTTAGAAGCCTTCACGAGATTGGCTAATATTTAAAACTCGTAAAATATTCTAAAGCATTATACAATATTATGTAAAAATATGATCAAAACAATAAGCAAACCTAATGCTAAATAGCATTATCTACCAGCTAACCATAGTGTAATAGAATAACATTTTTAGGAGTAGTGCGCATTAAATAACAACTGTGAAAATATCAGTAGGACCTAAAAGGTAGGTCTTATTATACTTATCTGAGTTAAAACAGTTGAATTAAAGGAAAAAAAGTTAGCATAAACATATTCATTTTTATTATTTAAAATAAAACACAGGGTATAAAAAACCCAAATGATTTACTCTACCGTAGAAAAAGTTAAATACAAGTAATATAAAAGACTGTAACATTTTGTATGCAGACGGACAAATGGCCGTTTTGTTTATGTTTTAAAATAAACAGAGCGCACACTAATTTAAATGTAAATAGGTATCAGTGAACTCGCGTTGTTCAAATTTAAAGTTTTGGCATGCTGAAAGATATTGTCAGGGGTCGTTGAAAGTTTTGCGATGTTTTACTGTGAAACAGTTTTATGCGCGTGGTATTTACGTCTAATAAAATAGGGTTAAATAGTCCCTTAAATAGGGATATGAGTGAAAAAGTTGGCCTTGATGCTGTCTAAATCATTTACAATTGATGCAAAGGTCTGTTATTTGAGTTACCATTGATTTATAATAATAATATATTAAAAATAATAATGCCGGATAATCCACACAGCATTATCTAGCTCCAAGCTAAGTAGAGCTTGTGATATGGGTACTAGATAACTGATATACTTAATACAATACATACATACATATTTTAAGAGTTCTTAAAGAATTCGAAATTGGTTAAAGTTTCCAACTATTGGAGTATCAACGAACTAGTTTCAAAAGTTTGACGGGAAAATTCAGTCTCTTTTATAATTTTAAGTTTTTATTTCAGCAAGTTCTGGTGTTTCAGCACAAACCCATTTGTTATTTCATTAGTTACGTTTACTCGGTTCTTATCCCGACTATTTGTCTTGCTTCGGGTTAAGACGTGTTTGCGGTGTATTTTTATGGCGGTTTACGGTTTTGAGTTGTTTATTTTCAAATAAAAGCTTAGATACCTAAATAAAAATATATTGTTCAATATTTCACTTGAGAAAATCAGCGCAAACTTTGTTCATGGTACTTGTAAAGGTGGAAACCAGATCTGGTATCTTGTTATCAGTTAGCAATAGTTATTGGTTTTTCTATACTTATATAATATAATAATAATATGAAGAGGAAAGATTTAATTGTTTGTTTGCTTGTTTGTTTGCATTGAATAGGCTCCGAAACTACTGGACCGATTTGAAAAATTCTGTCACCGTCGATTGAACAGACCCAAATGATGGATGCGAGAGCATCTTCGTACAAATCCAAAAAATTAAACAAAGCTATTTTGGCTTCGTTTTTAACATTCTGCAATCGTGTTATAAGAAGCTCACGGTAGGAGGGCAGATCAGTAATCTATACATCGATAAAATATACCACCATAATTGTTGTTTTAAAGTTATAAAACGCTTTAATGCACACTGCATAGAGCTTCATATCGACCAACACTACAAACACAAACTAAACTTCCCCATGTTATGATCAAACAAGGAACTTCTCGCCGTGCGTTGCCAAGCATCGCATGGCTCGGCCCATTCCGGTTTGTTTTATAAACTCGGGCAAGCGTCTAAGATAAGTTTTATCAGCTAAGGAACTGTGCACCTTCCTTACAAATAGGTGGTTTAATTAGAAACCCTGTCACGACATGCGATTGTGATGAAATGTCAAGAAGAATGTACGAATGCAGGGAAATAAAATATCCTACTAATATTATATACGCAAAAGTTTGTAAGTATGGATGGTTTTTTTTTACAATTTATAGGTTAACGTTTGACCGCAATCTCACCTGATGTTAAGTGATGATGCAGTCGACGATGTAGCACGTTTACCTAGAAGATACCTTTTCATTCTCCTCTTGAAGACATCCAAATTATACGTGACTGGAAAAATAGACGACGGCAACGAGTTCCATTCCTTTGCTGTACCTACGCAAAAGAATAGTTAGAGGCAAAGCGCTTGGTGCGGGTGGAAGGGGTGTCAACCATGAATGGGTGTCTCGTCTCCGTACGTCTGGTGGTCCGATGATAGAACGGAGATGGGGGAATTAGGTTATGGGATGGGATTAGGGGATGGATATTTGTTACTCTTTCACGCTCTAACCAGTTGACAGATTTGGATGAAATTTGAAATACACATAGATTATAACTTGGATTAACAACACATAGGCTACTTTTTATTCCCAAAAAATAACGGGAACGGGAAAAAAACTGCCACGCGGGCTAAGCTGCGAGCGGCCGCTAGTTCTATTTATATTTCTGCCGCCAAGCAACGAAGAGTATTTCGGTTTGAAGGGTGTGGGTGCCCGGTGAAATTACAGGCACATGAGGTTTACCACCTATACGCTTCAGGGTGATGGTTGCTGGGAAGTAACATCATAGGGTATATTGCTACAAGCGTAACCTACGAGGCGCTGCTTTGTTATAGGCGATGGTAACCATTTAATATCAGATGGGCCATATGTTTGTTCGCCCAGCAAAAGCATAAAAAAAGCAAATATAACCCGATGCAAAGTTTAAGCCGTTTTTTAATGAGATTTATATTAGTTTACTTTACAGTAGTTTGTAAACTTTATTCTACAGTCACGATAGAACTGGCAAAAGCGTACAAATTAAAGCAAAGTTTCTAGAACTTTGTAAGGGAAGTACGTGATTGGGCAAAAGTTTAGATACTGTTACTGAAATATTAATCGTATCAATATTTTTGTATTGTAACGTGTATTTTGATGTATTTTTTACGAATGGTTTCCCCTGCGTCGCTTTGCCACCGCGTCGCTCATGAATAACTATTGTAATGCTAATGTAATGTAATGTTGTATTGTAATGTTGTATTGTATTGCCTCAGCGTTGCTAATAGCAAAAGTACACTCAACCTTCAAAATCAAGATACTTAATCGTTTTAAAATATTTATTTGACGAATAAAATCACAGTAAATACAGCTATTTATTACAATCAAACATTACAAAAGAACATAAAATATTGTTATTACCTACAAACTTATAAACAAAATAGCATTCATAAACAAAACAATGTGTAAATAATTTTCTGAAACAAATCGGACATCGTCAAATGAATCAGAAAGATAGTGTTTTATTCTTAACATGAAAGTCCAGTAAACCTGAAAAATATACAACATTAAAATAGGTTGTGTTCTTCAATGAGCTAATAGGCATAGTAGTGATTTTGAAAAACTTAAGTTTTTTTTTATACAATTTGCTGATAGAACAAACATACATAACATAGCCTATAACAAAGCATCGCCCTTTAGGTCACGTTAGTTAAGAACGTGCCTTACAATACACTATGTGCCTGTAATTACACCGGCACCCATACACCCTACAAACCGAAACACAGCAAGCTGCTTGGCGGCAGAAATTGGCATGGTGGTAGTACTTTCCCGGACGAGCCCTTCACTAAGAGCTCTACTACTAGGTACTAACGCTTGATGTTTTCCTCCGCCATTTATGAGCCCTGGTATTCCGCACACACATTTTTCAAACAGAAATATCTATTGATGCACGACCGGATTCGAACCCACGACCTTAGCATCAGAAGGCGGGGTCACCTCCACTGGAGCACCAGTGACTATTTTAGAAACGCTTATTATATTTTCCTCAATCTTATTTTCATATCATTAGATACTAAGATTAAATAAACTTGGAAAGATATTGAATCTCGTCTTAAAACGTAGTCTTAAAACGTTATTCTCAATTTTCTCGCTGCGACGTTTACGTAAAAATGATTAAAAATTGAATTACGTTGTCGACGTGTTTGCAGGTGGCAGCGATAATAGAGAACTGAAATTTATATCAAATTCCCAATTCCTTATAAGTTTGAACTTTTTTAGACATAAACTATGAAAAACCGACCAAAAAATGTTGCTATCGTGCTTGACAGATAGCATTATTTTTACCATTTTTGTATTAAGTAGCGGATTCCGGATTGGTTAAAGTCAAAGTCAAAAGGCATTTATTCCATAGAATCAAAATGATCACTGAAAATTTTACAAAGATGCCGTCGTATCCATTGTTCGGGTCTGTTCGGGCCTGTTCGAACTGAGCTCACTGTACAGATAATTAGGCAAACAAACTATCTAGCTCAGGTCTACTCTTAGAAACGATAAACGAAGTTTCGTGTTGTCGTTTTGAGGTACACTACGCGGCATGCCAGGTGTGTCAACTTAACTGTTAAACGGCTACCGAGGTGCTCCACAATGTATTACAAATGACAGTACGGAACTGCGTTTATCGTTTCTGAGAGTAGACCGCCAGATTCTGGTTTTATTCGCACGTGCACTGAAAATACGTTTTCAAAACCTCAAACGTCGTTTTTCTCCTTTTACTGTTTCCACCCTCTGTAGGTAGTAAGCTCTGTCTTCCAATGTGAAAGCTGTCATTGTTTGGGATCTTTTAAAACACCGTAGTTGCTTAAGACCTTTGTGTTTTCACGAGCGGAAATATAACTGAAGGTAGAGAAGCATTGAAGTGTAAAATAATCAAATTGACCCCTGGGAAAGCATAGGCGTGAAAGAGCAGTGAAAGTCATGGGTATAGTATGCGCACGTGCCTTTACTCGTGAAAAGCTATTTTCATACTCCTTCTATTGTATCAATATTCAACCATCAGATTACTAAATAATCTATAGATATAAAAATGAATCCCTATATCCCTTGGTCACGCCATCACGCGTGAACGACTGGACCGATTTCGCTAATTCTTTTTTTGTTGTGTTTGTTAGTGTTAGGTTAAGGTTTTAATGAAAGAAAAAATAAGAAAATTGCGCGGAAAATTAGAAAATTTAAGAATACTTAACCACCATAAAATATATAAAATTATTTCTAATCTAACCTTAGCGATTTGGACATACTTACCCACCATATAAAATTATTTCTTATCTTACCTTAGCGATTTGAACAATATAAACTTTTTTAATGTAACCACTGGCATTGCGCACATACATTTTTCAAACGGAAAAATTCATTGGTGCACGACCGGATTTGAACCCACTACCTTAGGATCAACAGGCGGAGTCACTACCACTAGACCACCGGTGCTCTAAAAACAAAATATCAGACTAACCAAAAATTACCGCAAATTGTAACGATTTCCTAAAACTGACTCTCACTAGATTATTATCAGACTGTTATAACGAAATAGTGATGTAGCCAGTTTTAGTTTAAATGCTATTCTAAAAATAAACTACTTGTTCGGGTTCTATATGAGTGAAAAAATACCTCTGTAGCTACGCACTCAGCATTAATTCATTAATAATAACACCCTGAAATGTTACCGTTAGTGGCAGTTTTTAAGTTTTTGTGTTATTAACAAATTTTATGGATCAAGTTTGAAATAAGTTCTAATTAGTTTAATCCGTAAACTTTCAACAGTTTTAAATCAACATAATTAAATAGTCTATGATCAGTTTTTATTTTTTACTCTATTTTATTTTACAATTATCTCATTTTTAATAAAAATAAGGCTATGAAATACGCATATACTTACTTCACAGTCCATTGATAATATGCCCTTTATACCCATTCACTCAATCAGTTGTACAGTTTTTTTTGTTTGCTGATTTCTCAGGACCAAGACTGGTCCTTCTCAGTGTCGCACTTTCCCAACCCTACGCATCAAATTAAAGAGTGCAGAGTGTTCGTGTCGTTCCGTTCCACAAATACCGTGACCGTAGCGAGGCGCACGTGCGTTCCCTTTTCAATTGCCTTGTATTTCCATACTGTTACGTAAATTGGAACGTATTTTTATTGCATCTTTCTTATTTCCAAAGCAGAGAGGGCGAAGATAATTTTGAGCTGTCGCTAACAGAATTTTGGGTAAAAAAATATTTTGTTTATCTATGCTAATATCATAAAGAGGAAAGGTTTGATTGTTTGTTTGTTTGTTTGCATTAAATAAGCTCCGAAACTACTAGACCGATTTAAAAAATTCTTTCATCGTTTGGAAGCTACATTATTCCCGGATGGCATAGACTATATTATATTTTCAAAAAAATTAGGGATCCTTACAAAAATCCATGCGTAGCCGGGACGGGCCACTAGTGTATATATAATGTTGTTGGAGCATCGGTGGTCTAGTATATTTCTATGTCCCATTGAATTTTTATGAATAGCAGTCTCAAGTCTTTCAGACACGTTTAAAATTTTCTTATTGATTCAAATAACTGCCGAATTCAAAGTTCAACGTATTTCATCAATTTCAAACATTTTTGGCGTGCCGCATGCAACCAAGCCAGATATGCAAAACATTTGAATGTAGCATACTATAACCAATAATACAATTGCAAGTCTGAGTAGTTCTGAGGTAGCGTTAGGTACAATTTTGCACGTTGAAATTCAAACCAATCTATAACTGTATTCTATTTGAAACATAAAATAAACAAATTCCAAAAATAGAAATTCAATTCAGTTTCTTTTGCGAAGGTGGTGTTGAGATCTTATAAAACAGTGCATAGTGAAGTGATTGTATGACAATGGACCAAAACAATGACAGTTCAAAGTGATTAATTGACAGTGAGTGCAAGTGATAAGTCAAAATGGATAAAAAAGCGGCCGAGTCAAGTAAGGGCCGGCGGCTATGCGGGCAAGTTCGGCGTCGAGAACTATCGCCAGTTCTGTCGACAGATTTGTCGACCGATCTGTCGTTCGAGGAGTTGAGGAACCGGTTCGATACTAGCGCCATCTCGAGCCACATGGTGAGGCGGGAGATCGCGTCGATCCCAGCGACACACGGCAGTGCTATGAGGCAAGTCGTGAGCGGGAAAGTCTTCAAGAAGTGCAAAAGCGCCACGTTCCAGATAGATGGAGCCACTTACACAATTGGTGAGTTGGTTGTTTCAGGTTTTTATTTTTCACCGTCGTGGCGCGGGCATCGCTCATACTTTGTGTTTTTCCCAGCTTTTATCGAATTATGTATCTCTATAGTATTTTATAGTAGGACGCAAAGCAGTGTATTGTGGGTTACGTTCCAAAGAACGTAACTTTGCTTGCAATGCTTTGTTATAGGCGATGGTAACCACTTAACATCAGGTGGGCCATATGCTTGTTCCATCAGCACATTGTATGAAAAAAAAAATATAATCTTTAGTCAAAGTCAAAGTCAGAAAGCATTTATTCAGTTTACTGCGAGTTTTAAGCCCGCTGGGATCATCTTAAAACATCTTAAATCTATAGGTGAATCTAAGGGCCAGTTCCTCCAGTCTAGCAGCCGACTTCTACAAGATATTAATGATGATGTCATACCAACGGTAATTCTTACCCAATCTATTTATGGTTTGATTTTGATCTGTCAGGTAAAATAATAGAAAATTTGCAAAAAAATTCATGCGATTGAGTGAATAACACGAACTGTTATACCTACCTACTATAAGTAAACAGCTCAAATTCCCAGCCTCATTTTGATAAAAATAAAACAGTTAAATATTACTTAACGGTCCGTAATAAAAATACCATCATCGTAGCTATTATGCGTCTAAAAAGTGGGGGGTAAGTGGGTTTTCCCACCCCACCTTACATCCCCTAACGGACACCCTCAGGCTATCTTCGCGATAAAACAAACTGTTAGCATAGGCAGTTGAAATGAGAACACGTCACGCTAACCCAACTTGCTACATTCATTTATTAGGCACATCCTACTAAACGCGAAAGTTTGTAAGTATGTATGGATGGATGGATGTTTGTGCTCTTTTACGCTCTAACCAGTGGACCGATTTGAATGAAAATTTGAAATAAATATAGATTGTAACCTGGATTGACTTATAGGCTACTTTTTATCCCGAAAAAATAACGGGAACGGGAAAAAACTGTCATGCGGGCGAAGCTGCGAGCGGCCGCTAGTCATTTACATTAGTGTAGCTAAAATTATTCCCCCCCTTAAATCTTAAGGTTCAGCGCGTCCAATTTTAAATATCAATTTCAGCTTATAAAAACCAACAAAACAATTTTTTTCGCACATTTTTCTCACACGCACAGACTCAAAATACTATAAAAAAAATCATTTATCGTTTTCAAAAGTAGACCTGAGGGGCTACCCTTGGTTGTTTTGTTGATTAATAACCCGTACCGTGAGCTTCCATATGTCGTATATGAAGAGGGTCACGAAACGGATGTTTAACATTTGGCTATGCGTTCGAAATACAAAATTATTGTATTATGAGACCCGAACAGGCTCAAACAGGCCCGAACAATGGATAGCCGTTGCTGAAAGTTTGTGTTACGAAATTATTGTCAATTTTTTTTCTTTTTTTTTATCATTGATAGACCGTCCTTTGGCTTCAATCTACTTTAAACTACTGTCTAACTACTGTCATTTTGACAGTTCGCAGTCTGTCATGTGGGTATGTTTGGATTGTGCGACATGGGTTATTACGAAATGGATAGTCATTTAGTCTCTTTGCACAATTACCTGAGTTAACAATCGTGGCAAACGACCAGTTAGTAGAAGTCTATTGCTTGTTCTACTCAAAGCTACCAATGTACCTGACATTGGTAGCTTTGAGTTGAAAAGTAAGGCTTGAAATTTTCACAGATGATGTATTTTTGTTGCCACTATAACAACAAATACTAAAAAAAAGAATAAAACAAAACGAATGTGCTTTAGACCACACGACTGAAGTAAAACTTATTTGATATACGAAACTTAGGTAACTGGCTATGAAAGAAAGAGAGAAAGAACAGTGCTTTCATACCCCCTCCATGGTAGTGTTAAACGTTAAACGCAACCTTGTTGGAAGTCGCATTAGAAGTTTTACTTCAATAAATATTAAAGGGGCTCTCATACAACAAACGTGATTTTTTTACCGTTTTTATTATAGATAATGGTACGGAACCTTCGTGCACGAGTCTGACTCGTACTTGACAGGTTTTGTTTCCTATTCCAATAAATTTCAGGTACTTCTCTCTAAGTACACCTCACACTAAGTCAATTACCAATGTCCAGCCGTTGACTTATTTAAGCTGATGATAAAGAAGATAAGCCTTTAGCTAATTTTAATTACTTTCCTTAATTACAATTTAAACATAAACTTCAATAATAAACATTAATTAGTATAATTTTAAAGCAAACTGATACTATTTCAAATTCTCACCCCAACAATAAGAGGACCCAAAACAGACTTAGAGTAAACTTATTACAAACAAGTTCAGGTTTAGAGATGTTTATACGACACGGTACGATACTCAAACGGTGAAGAAAAAGATCGTAAGGAAACATATCACTATCCTAGTAGCGGCGATAGGCCTAGGTACAATTTGGCATATATGGAATACCAATACAGCAAATTGTGAAGTTGGGCCTTATGCATTATATAGACGTGCATCTAGCTAGTCCCATAGGACAAAAAGAAATAGTATCATCTTTAACTCGATGATAATAAATAAATTTGTAACACATACTCAGTATACAATATAACACCCAGACAAAGAACACACATCTATGTTCATCACACAATTGTTTGTTCTCACAATTGTTTGGTGGGGATCGAACCCACAAGCAATAAAGGAGTTACTACTAAGCTGAGGCAGAATAATGATGATTTTATTAAATATTGTATCTCAACATTTCCTTATCAGTTGCGTAATGTCTTTTTAATTGTTAATTTAGAGTAATAATTAGACCTCCACTTTGTTGGCTCAAGATGATCCAATTTAGTAGATTTAGCCTCAAGGCTGCAGGCAGGCTAAATCTACTAAATTCATGACCATAGATAAGTGACCAATTCATTGTCAATAAATAAATAAATATAAACGTTCACATAACGCCCACTAGCCAAAGAATGCTATCAGCTATCTGGTTCCCATAGTACAAGCCATGCTTAGTTTGGGGCTAGATGATGTTGTGTAAAAATTCCCGCAAATATTTATTAATTAATTATTTATTATAGGTGTATTTATATACTAATAATATTGTACATTAAAGTTTAGATGTTTGGTTGTTTGTAGCTCAATCACGCGTTAAGCATTGGACCTTTTGGGATAAAACTTAGAGTAAATATAGTTGGCTACCTGGATTATCGTACTTTTTATCCCGCGACAGCTGTCACAGCTCAGTTTGTAGTAACTGAGCCTCTTATGCTGTAAGGTTGTGGGTTCGAACCCGGCCACATCGGTCCTCAAATGGTCGCCATGATGTGTAAAAAAAATGTCCACAAATATATTAATAATTTAATAATACAAATATATTAATAAAAAATAATTGCCTGGAGCCATGCCCTGGAGAGAAACGAATTGCGATCCACTTTGATTACCACTTGTCTCAGTAGTAAATCGGTTCGTGTTCTAATTAATCAAGTAGTTGATGGTATAAATTAAAGTGTAGTGACGTCAAACGGAACTCAGTAATCAAAATGTCTACCCTTTCATGTGTTCAAATGATGTGTCGAATTGACACTTTTTTTATAAGACGTGTCGATGTAACAAGTCTGATGGATCATCCGATGTTAAGTGGTTACCATCGCCTATAACAAAGTATTACCAGTCGGGCTAAATGTGCAACGCAACAAATTTTGTCTACTCGCTCTTTTTTTTATTTTTTTTAACATTAATAGTCTATCCTTTGGCTTCATTCTCACCTAATGGTGACGATGAAGCAGGACGATCACCACCTATTCAGTCAAGACCTATTCACTCTTGCCTTACACAAACTCATGTCGCACAACGGCCTTTGGAAAGAACTATGATGGGAGTTTCACTGCTTAGAAGAACCAAGGTCATCAACATAGCTCTCAGAATCAGCAAGTTGAAGTGGCAATGGGCAGCTCATATAGCTCGTAGGACTGAAAACCGCTGGGAAATAAAGGTTCTGGAGCAAAGGCACACCGGAAAACGAAACGTTGGACGCCCTTCTACCCGCTGGACTGACGACATTGTTAAGATTGCGAGAGGTCGTTGGATACAAAGGGTCAAGATCATCTTTACTGAAAACGAATAGGGAGGCTTATGTCCAGCAGTAGGGGCTTGAAAAATAGTTTTTATAGCTAATGCACAATCTAATACAATTTCCGCTAATAAAAATCACGTAAAAAGTGGTGGACAACACAGACACCTAAATGAAACAAAACATCTATTTAAAATAAAAACAAACGAAAATCACAAAATCAATAAAAGTAGAGTTCCTGGCAGATAGCGAGATTTAATTTCTATAAAGAGATGTATTATAATACATGTATGAAATGAAATACATGTATATTGTATAATGCATTGTAGTAGTTCAGTAAATTCAGTGTGCAAATACGATTTATGAGACGGCAAAATCCATTCTGTTACTATTATAATGTAAACCTCTTTATTTACGTTCCTATACGTACAAATGTCATTATAGAATTGACGTTTATTGATAAAAAGGTTTTCAAATAAAAAGTTTACCTTACACCCCTGAATTAGAACGGCTGAATGATTTTGTCGGAAATACAAGGCCTTTTCTTTTTCTTATAATACCGAACGTGCCATATTTTTGGAGGATCTAAGCTTTTATACCTCTTTGCGCTCATGCTTCGTCGAACATAAACTCAATATTTCAACTTACATTTTATTGTTTTAAGAATAAGGTATTTTGTCCTCGATGTTTTAAAAACTCGAAGTCTTTTTATCATTCAAGAGAGCTCATGACAGTATTCTTAATTGGAACGATCCATGGCTCAATATCGAAGTCAATAGCTGAATATAAAATGTAAATAAAATTTAGCTTGTTATCCCGGGAATTTTGAATTTAGATCTAACTTAATCAGCTACCTGTAGAGGGTAGAGCATGTGCCTGAGACGTCAGTCGCGCGCAGGCTTTCACGCGGTTCGGTAGCGCGGTCGCGTTATATCGCGCTGAGCCTATCTACACCCGTCCGTGCTACGAAACAGTGTTGAAACTACCCCGGGAAATTCAAAACCCCTTAAACTATGAATTAAAAAGTGTAGGTGAATAATTTGTATTGGACAAATTAGACGACAAAAATTGAGAAAACTACCTGTTGACAACGACTCGCAGTTTGACACGGTCTGGACAGCGTCACAATCTGTTTACAAGTACGGGACCACCACCCTAAGCCGTGGGCAATGACGCAACGCTTATAGGCGCCCCATGCGTTACTATGGCGGAAAAACAACAGTCGCAAGTTCAAAATAGATTTCCGTGTTACCTGCGTTAAACCATAAAACAAGCATTCACTACCACCGCAGTCGGGTAAATTATGACCTGTAAAAAACCAACAAGCTAGTCATGTGCCGGTATGAAATTATAATGTTTTTGCAAAAGAATTTCGAGGCTTGGCACGTGATAAACGTGAGTTATTTTCGTGTTTCGCATATTCTTTCACGCTAAATTAGAGAAACAAAGACCCTTGTTTGGTGTCAGCATCTTGCAACGTTTGCGTTCGTTGAAAATTTTCCGGTTCTTCTAATTATCCAAGACAAAGACTATGATTGTGATATGAAGTTCATCTACGTAACCCATTAGGCGCTTTATTAATCGACGCTGGAAACATACCGAAACACCTAAAGAAAAAGAACTTTTCCTAAATAACTTTTTCATTAACTTCGTCACTCGATTTAATAGATTCGATGAAAGATTTATTAATGAAAACAAACTGACCGCTATTTATAAACCGCTATCATTAAACTATATCCGTTTGAAGCAAATCGTGTTTCGTTTATTACTGTAGTTACCTTATCTTTAATCTTTGGTTATATCTAATATATCTATACGATTAATAAATATGCATAGCCGAAACATTCCAACTTGGTACTAAATTTTTTTCTGTATTCAATGAAACCACAAATATTATTTCAAACAGTTTTCTAAACTACGTAAATTTAGAAGCCAGTAACAAATAACTCAGCCTAGAAAAATTGCAAAGAAAGTTGACTTGGCTCCTATCGTATTTTCGTATATTCCTCTAGAAAATAATAATGATATACCTACTGAAACTACAGTATAGTGCCTTCACTAGTAATATGATTAGAACTACATCATGTGGTTGGTAAATCTACCTGTAAATAATCACCAAAAATACACGTACAATATTACCAAAATCAGCTAAAACAAATAAATTAACCTAGAAATTACGATGATATTTATTTACACTATTCAATTTATGAGTTCAAGACTGACGTAGCAATGAAAATTAATTTATGACCAAACCAAATCATATCAAAACAGTGTTGAAAACGTAAACATATCCGAATTTTTTGAGTGAATTAGTGGAGTGATGGTTGAACTTGATAGTGTTGTGTTGTGACTTGTGACTGTGACTTAAAATGATCTGTTGTGAATGATGTTTTATATGTACGGAGGTATCGTATAATGTGATGATGCGTAGAGGCAAGGCGTTGCTTGAAGGCAGTAGGCAAGGGTCTGTTGACGGCAAAGCAGTGGCGAACGATAAGGAGCTGGTACACAAGTGTCATAGCGACCCTGGAGGGGGTAGAGCTCTGGGGGCTGCGCCAAGGACTCTCAGGCATAGGTCCACATCGGGCGCGCCTAGAAAATGCGTGCTGACATTGGATGGATACTCGTATGTTATAGGTGAGTTTCAATCAGTGTGTGTTACCAGTGATGACTTATGGAACTGAGACGTGGTCGCTAACTATTGGTCTTATACACAAGCTCAAAGTCGCACAACGAGCTATGGAGAGAGCAATGCTGGGAGTTTTACTGCGAGATAGAATCAGAAATGAGGAAATCCGTAGAAGAACCAAGGTCACCGATATAGCTCATAGAATAAGCAAGTTGAAGTGGCAGTGGGTAGGCCATATAGCTCGTAGAACCGACAACCGTTGGGGAATAAAGGTTCTCGAATGGCGACCACGAACCGGAAGACGAAGCGTAGGACGCCCTACTACCCGATGGACTGACGAAATTGTTAGGACCGCGGGAATTCGATGGATGGAAAGGGCTCAGAATCGTTCTTCCTGGAAACGTATGGCCTATGTCCAGCAGTGGACTTCTATAGGCTGATGATGATGATGATAGGTGAGTTTGGTCTAACATCAGTTATTGATAAAGTTGGGCTTAGTATAATTTGACATTTGTGGAAGCGACTGTGTTGACATTTGAATGACATTACGAAGTATAACTCAACTATGGAGAATCGTCTAGTAGCCACGATGTAATTTGGATGGTGGTAAAATAAGTATACGCCACAAATGTCTAATCTATTTGAGGCCTTCTGACGGTTGACTTGAATATTGAATTGCCACCTTTCTTTAGTTACCTATTGAGTATTGTCATCGTAAAAATATCCTACTATCCTATTAATATTATAAATGCGAATGTTTGGATGGATGGATGTTTGTACCGCTCTAACCAGTGGACCGATTTGGATGAAATTTGGAATAAATATAGATTGTAATCTGGAATCGGACATAGGTTACTTTTTATCCTGAAAAAATAACGGGAACGGGAAAAAACTGCCACGCGGGCGAAGCTGCGAGTGGCCTCTAGTAAACAAATAAAAATAAAATCGATCAAATGAAAGAAAAAGAAAGCTTCAGTCTTTAATCCCTAGGCACGGTAGATATCACCTCAGATCTCTTAGTACCAAGAACCTACCCGAGATTCTTTGATAATGTCTTAGGGGGGTAGTCAAAGGTACGTCCAAACATTACATCTGGTACACACCCACATTTTGCAGAAGTTGGTGTTCCATACAA
Organism: Electrophaes corylata; assembly: GCA_947095575.1. Lineage (NCBI taxonomy): Eukaryota > Metazoa > Arthropoda > Insecta > Lepidoptera > Geometridae > Electrophaes > Electrophaes corylata. Next base: position 12,222,210 of record OX352700.1, on the reverse strand, counting down.
CAGGTTGCAAGCTCATCGCAAAATGAGGGCCTAGGGCTTAGATAATAACTTTGTAGCCTTGAAAGGATGATGAAAAATTATCCATCCATCCATTTTTATTTGTTCGGAATGTTCCTGACACCATTTAAGTTTTTGTTTGAAAGTTTTCCTAGTAGTTTTCATCATATCATACAAGTACCCGGTTTTTGGTTTACCGAACAAAACCCAGTTCTGGAACCCAAGTCGAGCCTCCGCATGTGCTTGCTTTACATGTTTGTTCCAGCCTATCACGTGCTTTTTCCTGATGGGAGTCACCCTGCCAAAGGTATGACTAGCCCCCGTACTTAGGATGTCAACAATATTAGCATACATTTCATCAATTATTGTCCTATGTTCTACAACAGTACAGCGTCTATCACAACAATTCTGAAATTCTGATGGGAAGTTTATGTCCCTCAGTTTATCATTACAGTATTCTTTATAATTTTCAATCTGTTCAGCATTCCTATCCCCCCAAATCACGGTGCTCCGTTCAATAACACTACCCCTATATTTAGTTCTAAGTATGTCCAAGTTGCAAGTTATTTCTATAGGAAAGTGGTCAGACCAGTTGACATCATAGTGAATCTTAGCGTCCAGAACCGATCTCCACGCTGCTTCGGAAACTATACAGTGATCTAACCAGCTAGTAGTACCATGAACATCACTCACAAATGTATACGAGTCCGACTCCAGGCCGAGTAGCTCAATGTCCGCACACCGCCATTCTTGTTCTACACAAAAATCATGTAGTTCATTGCCGAATAGCGCACCCGGCTTTGCATTAAAGTCCCCCAAAATGCACACTGAGTCAACGTTACAGTCCTCCACGATGGCAGCTACCTCGCTCAAACACTCCGTAAACTCCGAGAGATTGATATCTTTGTCGTTCGGCATGTGTAACGAAAACACTAACAATGTACGTTGTGATAATACTATTTTGATAGCAGCTATACGCGCACTGTTGCATTGTACTACAGAAACATTTTTGAAGACACTTCCACACCTTTCACTTTGCAAAGGTTTTAAATAAAACAATTTAAGTAAGGTTTTGAGCGAAGAATAATAAGAAAGCAACGGCTTAAAAGGATTGCGCAAAAGGATAATCTTTCGCTTCTCTTTTTAGGCCACAAGCAAACCCATTAAGATCAAACTAAATATAGTCTCACTCTTCAGGAATGTGCTGGTACAGCGTACAACATCCGGTATGAAGCAATAAAAAAAACTATTCCGCATACACCATGGATCAGTCAGTCAACCAGCGCCTACAGAATCTTTTATGTGTGATACTATACTAAAAACAATTTGGTCACTGACCTCATACTTTACTCCTTGCCGTCCGAGTTGTCGCTCTCGGTGGCTTGAGTTACTATCAAGTGTTCTGGCATTAAGAACTTCTTATAACTCTTCTTTTTGAATCAAATACCTTTAAGTATTTATAGATAGGTATACCAATGTACAGCTGTATTTTATGGTGCCGATGCCCGACTGAACTGTGTGTAACGATAAATTAAAATCACGGTAAATCATTCTACACAGGCGAAAATGCTCGTGTCTTACGTGAAGTTTTTTCATACTAATTCTAACCCCTGCTATACGTTTTTAGGGGTTGAAATAATGGAATGCCATTCTTAGTACCACAGACAAGAGATATTAGTACCCATTAGGATAAATGTTTGTACGATCTGCAAATATTTATTCTGGGCGTTCTGGGTGTTTTCTATGTATAATAAAAAATATCTATGTTTGTAATATATTGTATTATATTATGTATATCAGTTATCTAGTACCCATAACACAAGCTCTGCTTAGCTTGGGGCTAGATGATGTTGTGTGTATTGTCCAGCATTATTATTATTATTATTATTATTATGTCCCACTACCTGAGCAAAGGCCTCCCATTCTCTCCATACATTCCGACCTTGAAACTCCACATAAATATACCCTGAAAATTTTAAGCGTCTACTAAACGTGATTTAGGCTCTGCGTTGCCATTCTAACAAAGATTTTTTTTATACAATTTGCTGTTGGAACAATCTTAAGGCCCACCTGATGTAAAGTGAGATTTTTAGAAGTGGTATAGATTCCCAAAATATTTTTCATAATAATTTTTTCCGCGTCATTATAAGCTCCCTCTGATAAGCTATCCCTATTTGAGAGAAAGATTCAAAACCCATAAGAAGTCAAAAATTTTGTAAAAAACGGGAATACCCGCTGTAATACAGCAAAACAACTTTACGTACCATTTCGTATAAATTGTTGGTAGAAGATTAATGAAATTTTACATGAAGATTCCACGCAAAATAATTCAATGGCCTTGTTCAGCGTTTTCAGGATTTTTTACGAAAAATGCACGAGACTCATTTGCTTGTAATATGTTTATATAAAAAAATCGGTGCTAAGCCTAAATCTGTGTACGTGTGATGCCCCCAAATGTGTAGAAAAGTGGGAATTTTCTAAGTTTTACTAAATAGTGACGTATATCTTGAACCGTTTTAGATAGAAACATAAAAAAACCGTTTCCTGGGCGGCCGACCACCCCGCCAGCCACCCACACGTGGGGGTAAATCCACTCATTCCCGGACACCCTGTATATAACACGCGTTCTCTGATTGATAATTGGATATGATTCGTTTTATAACTATTTCGGGAGCAAAATAATCGTAGCTTAACATTTTAATTGTTTTCCTCGTGTTATTTTTGCGCCGAGTCCGACTCGCACTTGGCCGGTTTTTTTTACCTTTACCTTTACAGCTAACACAGGTGGTTATATGAACACCTATGTTAATAATTAAAAAAAATATTTAAAATACAATTACACATAGATAACAAACATATATTATTATATCCATCACACTTATGTTTGTTGATCATAATAATAATCGAGCGATGGGAATAGAACCCACAACCTACAGCACAGAAGGCAAAGCTACTACTAAGCTGTGAGACTATGCCATGAAGAAGAAAAAACGCGTGCTATGGGTATAACAAAATGTGCCATGGCATTTATCAAAACAAATATAGCTCAGTTTGTCTTACCACTTACAGCAAAAGTTGTCCCCTTTTGCAAGAAAACGTTTCAGAAGATGAATTCTCTGTGCAGATTATTGGATTACGTTGCTCTCGCCGCGTTTGATGGAGTACTCTCATTAGTATTATTACAAAGAAGATGAAAAATTATAATCTGTAAACTCTCAGCGTCTAAACAGAAAAATATGAAGATATCTGGAAAGAAACAGAATATCGCGACTTCAATCTAGGCATGGTAGATATCCTCTCAGATCATAGTACCAATTTATTCAATACTCTTTGAGAATGTCTAAGAGGGTAGTCGGAGGTACGTCAGAGTATCACAATTGTCACATTCCCTCATTACTATCGGTACTTCATATGAGAGAGATTGCAAGCCCATCGTTCCTATTATCAAAAATAAAATAGAACCGTTCTATAAGTTGTAGAAGTAAGTGGTAACCGCTCAACATTAGGTCAAGTATTACATTTATTACATACCTACATTTTGCAGTTATTGGTATGTGACAGATCGCAAGCCTATCGCCGCTATTATTTTTTTATCATGCATAGAAAATACCCTGAAAACCCGGAATAAATATCTGCAGATCGTACAAACATTTATCCCAAGGCGGGAATCGAACCCGCTGCCTCCTGCGTCGCAGGACATTCGCCCGCCGCGCCACATCGGTCGTCATGGTATTTTCTACTGTTTAAAAGTTTATAGTAATGTTGTGATAGCATTTTATAAGTTAATAATTGTAAACATTCTAGTGCACCTGACTATACATGGCAAGATGGAGCGACGATCTGCGAAATATAGCTGGCAAACAATGGATGAGAAGAGCCGAAAACCAAGCACAGTGGCGCGTCTTAGAAGAGGCATACGTCCAGCAGTGGACTAATATTGGCTGATGATGATGATAATGATGATGATGATGATAATGATGATGATGATGATGATGATGACTGTACACTCACCAACTTCTTAATTCTTAATTCTTTATTGCACACAAACAATACATGGAATAAATACATATATAGAGAACATGTACAAAGGCGAGCTTAACCCTAACAAGAGTTTTCTTCCAGCAAACCTTTGAGGCTAGAGAGAGGTGACTATAGAAGTAGGTTCGTGCACATACAAAAGTATTAAAATAACCAAATTGTATCACTAGTACCAATACTCAGATAAATAAATACATAAATTTACAAACTAAACAAAATAAATATACTTACCCACATATATTTAACCATAAATACCTACAATACTTACACTTACATAAATTATAATAATACTATGCATATAAATAAATACATACCAACCTGAGGCATACCTACTAGTGTTACGCCTCATGAGTGTTACTAAATCAGACAATGTCGTACGTGAAGTTAGTAATGACGTCACGATAACGGACACCGATAGGTTATCAGATAACGTTGATGTACTGATGTATCACTAATCGAAAGTATTTGTATTTTTGTTCTACACGGTCGCGATAACTGATGATATTGATCTGTTTACTTTCGTTATAATTGAGTGTAGTTTTTGAGGTCAACGAACATTAAATAAATAATTAATAATGCTGGACAATCCACAGCATCATCTAGCCCCAAGCTAAGCAGAGCTTGTGTTATGGGTACTAGATGACTGATATACTTAATACATACATATAGATAATTTTTATTATACATAGAAAATACCCAGAACACCCGGAATAAATATTTGTAGATCGTACAAATATTTATCCCAAGGCGGGAATCGAACCCGCAACCTTCTGCGTCGCAGTCGGACAATCGCCCGCCGCGCCATATCGGTCGTCAAATCAATGTGCGGAAAGTTTCTTGTTTTATCAACAAGTAGAGTAATATAAAAATAAAACAGCTTCACAACTTTATTCCTCAAGCATGGTAGTAAAATAACCTGTGAAATTTAATCTAGTAGGTAGCAATTCTGTAAATAAATATCTATACTAATTATAAGACTCTTTGTACTGACTGACTGATATAGACAACACACAGTTTAAACCTGGTCGTAGAGACTTGAGATTTTCAGGGTATATTTATCTTGGTACTTAAAGTGTACCTACTAAATAAACCAATGAATAAATATTGAAAAACATGTCAGTATTTATGGAATTACAGGAGAATTATGGGGATCGAATCTTCTATCTGCACAACTGAGCTGTGACGATTCTCACCAAGAAAATAATTCCCGAAATTCAACCACTAACGGGTACGGTTTGAAGTAGTAGAAGTAGAGCTCTTAGTGAAGGGCTCGTCCGGGGCAGTACTACCACCATGCCTATTTCTGCCGCCAAGCAGCTTGCTGTGTTCCGGTGTAAAGGGTGTGGGTGCCGGTGTAATTACAGGCACATGAGGCTTAACACCTGTATGCCTCAGGTTGATGGACGCTGAGTAGTGCATCGTAGGTGACGTTCCTAACGAGCGTGACCTACGAGGCAATGCTTTGTTATAGGTGATGGTAACCACTTAACATCAGGTGGCCATCTGCTTGTTTCATCAGCAAGTTGTATTAAAAAAAAAGTTTTATAAAAATAACTTGAAATGGGCGAAGTCGCGTTAAATTATTTTGCCACTATAAGATTAATTCAACATCTCATTTTCGATACTCAATCAACACGTCTGAGCAACTTAGCAAGAATGACGTCACATAAATTGCTTACTAATTAGTAAATTCCCAGCTCTGTATGGTCATACAATTTTAATTTCAAAACACGTCATGTAGCCCTATAATTGCAGTGTTGGATTAGGGACACGTTTCCGTAAAAGGTGCGGTTTGTGGCTTGCCGCGCGCCCGTACAATACAACTTGTGTAACTTGTATAAGTAGTTTACCATCCACTAGAAGATTTTATATATTTTTTTTGAAGTGAAACTTCTAATGTGCCTTCCAACAAGGTTGCGTTAAACTTTAACCGTTAAAGCGAAATTATTAAATAAATAAATAAATAAAAATGTATCACTATAGACGATTCAACTAGCTCCAACTTTGACAAAATGTCAGTTGACGAATCTAACTCGGAGCGTTTGAGATTGTTACATGTGTCATGTCATTATTGTCACTGGTACTACGGGGGGTTGAAGTTTGTATTCACATTCGATAGACATTTTAATACAGCGCAAACGGAATTCGTTTAAATGTGCTGGAAGAATTATGTAGATAGGTATGCTGTACGTGTAAATAAAACTCTCAACAGACAATTACTCTTTTACCACAATCGAATTTATTTATATAAGCTTTAAGATTCATTATATAACAAGAATATATCTCACAGCTCTGGAATAATTCTTTTAAATTCGTTTGCCCTTTACAATGAATTTAATGAAAATAGAATTATTTCTAGTAATCACTTGGGACCACTAAACACAGCATCACAATCGGCTGAGTCTGTTTGTGTAAGTGGTCTACCGGGACCGCTATTCAGGAACGAGCATTGTATAAAAATGAGAATTTCTTTTATTTCTCTCTTAAATTCTGGCTAATAAATTTCAATAGGTTTTCAATAGGTGTAATTAGCTGATAAGTTTACTAATTTTTTGAGTTTTTGTCCTGTAAATATTAATTGTAACCCTGTAAAACCATTCTGTAAGTTACGAACTGTATACATTCTATAGCAGCTGACTGCACTTGAGATAGGTTTAAGAATTTTTTTTTTAATCATTAATAGGCTGTCCTTTGGCTTCATTTTCACCTGGTGGTACGAATGGAAGGTATGTTTACCAAGTAAGGGTGGTACTGACCCGTACGTCTACTCGTCCTATGATGGAAAAGAGATTTTTAATACAGGTCACCAGGTTTATGTTAGTCAGACAGTCAGTCAGGACAAAGAGTCTCATAAGTGGTATAGATTGTTAAAGATAAACTGTATTTTTCAAACAATTCAACGTTTCTTAATAAAAAGAAAAACTGAAAAAAATCAATTCAAAATTTATAATTTTCTATGAATGTTCGTTATTAACGCCCAAAAAATTATTCTTGAATATTAGGTGATTTTATAAAATACTTTATTAATTGCTAAAGAATCACTAAGTTAGAGTAGCAATGGGCAAGACATATGTCTCGCAGAACTCTCAACCACTGGGGAATAAAAGTTCTCCACCAATAACCACCACCAACACCACGAACCACCACCACCACCACGAACCACCACCACCGATAACGCTAACCTACTTTCTGTTGTTTTTTTTTCTTTTTCTTTATAACATGTACCTAGGTAGTTTTTTGTCCGTTCTGTGTGCAAAACGTATGTCAAATAAATGTATTTTCTTTCTTTCTTTCTTTCTTTTTCTCAAATCGCAACCACGAACCGACAAACAAAGCGTAGGATGGCCTCCGACCCCCTTGGGCTGAGGACGTTGTTCAACCACAGGAAGTCGATGGATGGAAGGGGCACAAAATCGGTTTTTCCTGGAAACGTATGGGGGAGGCCTATGTCCAGCAGTGGACTTCTACAGGCTGATGATGAATAATAAGACGTCCTTAAAGGTACGTAGTACTAAGATATCTAAGGGGATATCTACCTTGCCTGGTTATAGGAGTTGGATTACAGCGATTCAAAAAAACCGACCAACTGCGAGTCAGACTCGCGCTCGAAGGGTTCCGTACCATTATCTGTCGTCAGGCTGTATCTCATGTATTAGAGAGTTTGTTAGAGAATTGAAATTTTCATAATTATGATGTTGCCGCTGTAACAACAAATACTAAAACACAGAATACATAAATAGTTTACGGGGGCTCTCATACAACAAACGTGATTTTTTTGCCATTTTTATTATAAATAACGGTACGGAACCTTTTGTGCGCGAGTCCAACTCATACTTGGCTGGTTTTTTTCCTAGACGATGCTTCCATTATACTACCGGTTTAAATTAAAAGATTATAAACCTGTATTAAAATAAATAAACTTTAAGTGTTTTTTAATGTAAGTATCACCAAGATAAACTGTAAGCTGAAGTTTTAAATAATATTTTTCTTCGAACAAACTTTCATTCTTATAAAGTTTTAAATAAGGTATCAACTTGAGACGAGGCTTTCTGTTGTAAGTTATCAAGTACGTATAAAATACTAAAGCCGTCTTTTTTGTTATTCATACGATTTCAAAAAGTTCTAAGATATAAGCTGTTAAAACATTTTTGCTTTTAAGAAAGTCTGCAAAGAACGATACACTAGTACTAGTGGAATCAGATGCGACTTTGTCCGCGTGAAGTTATTTTTTGTTTTTTTTTATGCCAGAGCAGGCAGACGAGCAAACGGGCCACCTGATGGAAAATAGTCACCGTCGCCCATGGACACCTGCAACACCAGAAGCGATGCCGATGCGCTGCCGACCTTTCAGGAAAATAAAAGAACTTCATATTTTAACTCTGCGGGAAGACCGAAGATAGAAGCTCATTCCACAACAACTTACCTACTCGTGTGCGGTAAAAAAGACCGTATTTTCATCCAAACTATAACCCGCTCCACTCTTTTAGGGATTAAACATATAAAAATCCTTTCTAATTACACCTCTATGCACCACTCCAAATGAGTTCTAAAAATTTCAAGCCACTGCAACCAGTAAGTTTAGTAGTTTAAAGACGACATCTTTAAAGATTCTTATAATTGGTAAAGATTATACAAAGTTACTCTAAGGTACTTCTTTATTAAGAAACATTACATGCTATTTCATATGTTAACACAAGCTATTATGTATGTTGCCGTTACACAAGCAATTAATACCTGTAGTGATGAATGGACGCATCAATACCACTCCACCTTAATGGATCTAATTAAAGTACCCACTTGTTTTGCAACGCGAGGTGCGGCCAGATTAAAACCCTGATAAAGTTAGAAGTGTAACCCAGGGCCTTGATTCATAAAGGTTGTAGTCTCTCTAAACACTTTGATAAAATACTTTACAATAAATAATAATAATAAACGTCATACCTAAAAAAATACACGCTGGATATAACCCTCCCTGAAACTTTGGTAATGATGATGATAATTATAAAAAAATATTTTATCTATACTAATTTGATTGTTTGTTTGTTGGCATTGAATAGGCTACGAAACTACTGGACAGATTTGATTAATTCTTTCACCGTTGGGAAGCTACACTATCCCCGGGTGACATAGGCCATATTATATTTTCAAAAAAATAGAGATCCATACAAAAACTCATGCGAAGCCGGGACGGACCGCTAGTTATTAATAAAACCTAACAAAATTGCAAAGAAGTAACTTCCTATACCCTTCAAATTATTATAGGTAATTTGTCATAGAATATTACTAATGTGCTTGTACTGAATTAAAAAGCTATTTTTGCTATTGGACAGATATAAATAAAATACCAGATTATTAAAAAGCCTGTTCCTTATCTACTTCATGATCATGTTTGCATACGTCAATGATTTGGGGCCTTTTCGTAACAAAAATATCGTCAAATTCAAGTTTCGACGCTGATATTCTTTGAAACTATTAATTTCAAAGAATTTAGACAGACCCAATTTTGACAATCATTTGTTTCAATCTCGTCACAGTTCAAAAAACTACATGCATTGTGCCTCTGTTTAGTTCAACATCTCAAAATAGCAGGGTTATAATTGCGTCAAAGACGGTGAAAGGTAAGTTTAAGTCGGCTGTAGTCAGCTTAAGTTACTAGGCTTAGCGCGTTTTGTGAGTGAAGTGTTTTGTTACCTATTTAATTAAGTAGGTATTTATCTATTGGATTTATATGAAACCTGTTTGAGTATCCCGTTCATGTGGAGAAATGAATGGATTATAAGAATGAAGAAACGAGGTAAGTTCCTACTCTCATTAATCATTTTAATTTGAAAACTTGTTTCAATTTGTAAAACTTGAGCGTTTTATGTTGTATTTCATTCTTTTGACAGTTCAACAGTATTTTGTAAGAATTGACATATTTAAAAGCACCGTAGGTCTAGTGGGTGTAACCTTGCCTTCTGATCTTAAGGTCATGCGTAAGAAGTTCGAATCCGGCCATGCACCAATGAAATTATCTGTTCAAAAAAAATATGTATATTTAGGTATTCACTCACCAACGGTAAAAGAAAACATCGTGAAGAATTCAGGTAGTATTCTAGCACTGACGATAGGTATGAAACTTATCACGTATGGAATACAAACTACTGCAAAATGTGTGTCTGTACTTAAATGTATGGATGTTTTTTTTTATTTTTTTATTCAACATTATATTTCAGTACAGTTGTACTTAACTATTGTCGGACGCTCAATACAATACAATATAGAAAGCCTACTATGCCTATCAGGTATAACTAGGTGTACTTCTGACGAAGATATCTGAGGGATTAGGTACTCCTTAGACATCCTCAAAGAATCTCGAGTAATTAGACCTGATGGAATGTCTACCGGGCGGAGATTAAAGTTGTGATGCTTTTTTTGTCATATTTAACACATCGTATTTTGATGTGCTAGTTCTTATAGATCATATTTGCCCTTTACTACGTGTACAATTTCTAGATAGAAATTAATAAAACAATCTTTATAATAAATCCGAGCACAAATTCCTATCTATCTCTGATACCTATAAAATTCTTTATCCTCACTGACTGGCTGACTTAAAGACAATGCGTAGTCTAAACCACTGGTCATAAGGACTTGAAGCTTGCAGAGTATATTCGTCTTAATCCGTAAGGGTGTACTTAGAAAGGATTTATAGCAACTTAACCTCTAAAGGTCTACAATGGGGGTTAGAATTCGTTTTAACTGGCAGTTTGTTTAAATAGAAACTGGCACTTGAAATCACTAAGCTTTAAGATGATTCCTGCGGATATTACGAATTAAAGGCTTAACTTTAACTTTTGACTTTAAAATAATTTCACGCGGACAAAGTAGCGCGGTTCTCTAGTCATAGTATATGTCTTATGTCATAGTAATGTGCCTTATATAAATGATTGTATATATTTACAATCAATAAAGATAAGCTGCTTGTAAGTGATCTATAAATTAAGCTTTTAATCTTGATATCTTATGTATCAGATCTGGTTACATTGACACCAAAACTTATTATCATAAATTATCTAAGAACTACTTTAGAGAACACCGGTGGCATAGTGAAAGGTATTTGCCTTCAGATCTTCGTAATGCTGGACAATCCACTCAGCATCATCTAGCCCAAGCTAAGCAGAGCTTGTGTTACGGGTGATAGACGAGTGGTAGACTTAATAATAATACCTTATAATGTATGTATATGATGTTTTTTACCATACAGAGAAAATACCCAAAACACCCGGAAGAAATATTTGCAGATCATACAAACATTTATTCCAAGATGGGAATCGAACCCAAAATCTCCTGCGTCGCAGACGGACATTTGCCCGCCACATCGGTCATCTATCTTTTTTTGTGGCATGTGTCCGTCATTCAGACAATTTTACTTATGTCAAGTGGATTGAATAAAATACTAAAGTCGGCTGTCATTTTTATATTTTCGAAATATTTTCGTTCAAATCAGGATGCCACATAACACACTTTCATTTCAACTGTTTACACTTGTGCTAAGACCTCAAGTAATGATGCTTAAAACACCACCAAAATTACCCATCAGAACTTAAAATAACACTAGAAAAACAATTAAAATGAAAATGCAAAGTTGCTTGCAAATATGACAGAAAACGAATCTCGTCTATCTTTCTTTAAACTTCTTCATAAATTCTTGAGTGCGTCATTGACAGATCTGAGCTATTTTTTTTATTTCTACTTTTATATCGGTGTTGATCAACTAATCAGTAATTTATTCAAATCATTAGTGTAAGTAGAGCTCCAAGCAATCAGTGATGAAAGACCAGTATCAATTTTGAATGGTATAGATAGTCCATTGACCAAATTGTAACGAGGTTATACCGTGACTAACCGTTGCAACTATTTCATGAACTGTGCCATGACTGAGGATCGAATCTGTTTGTCTAATGGTTTCTTGTTAGGGTAGTGTCAGGCTTTGGGAAAATATGGAGTAATTTTTAGTTCTGCGCCGGGTCGTACAAATGTGAAGGTTTTTATTCCAAGGAGTTAAAGTAATCACTTAAATTAAATATAATAATAATAATGCTGGACAATTCACACAGCATCATCTAGCCCCAAGCTAAGCAGAGCTTGTGTTATGGGTAGGTACTACATGACTGATATACTTAATACAATACATTACATACATGCATTGCTTGCATTTCGGCGAGTGTGCCTTGGAGCTCCACAACCTGGTTCCACCGTCCCCGTTCTACCATCGAACCACCAGGCGTACTGAGACGAGACACCCGTTTATGGTTGATATCCCTTCCTTCCGCACCAAACGCTTTGCCTCAACCTTCATAATGCGCACAGCAAAGGAATGGAACTCGTTGCCGACGTCATTTTTCCGGTCACATATAATTTAGATGTTTTCAAGAGAAGAGTGAATAGGTAGATTCTAGGTAAGCGTGCTACATCGTCGACCGCATCGTCACTCATCAGGTGAGATTGCGGTCAAACGTCTACCTAAAATAGAAAAAAAAAAAAAAACAGATATTTTTCATTATACTTAGAAAATAGCCAGAAACACCCGAAGTAAATATTTGCAGATCATACAAGCATTTATCACAAGGTGTGAATCGAAGCTATACTTTTTATATTGTGTATTTTTGTAGCTAATAAATACATTATCTATGCCAATATTTATATATTAACAATTATAAGTTTCATAATTTGTTCCATATACGTAATTATGAAATATTTTCTTTTATAAAACACCGACAGGTTTTATCGTCAAAGGCGCTTTCAATACAGCTTTCATTAGCTTCTCCTGAGTAAGAATATTTTAATTTATTATCGTCAGTGACATCAAAGTTGAGTCTCTAACGTTTTACATCAATTCTTTATGAATAATTTTCTGAATATAATTTCAAATGCAAAGGCTAAATTCACGTAAATTCCGCTCCAAAACCTTGTTTACTTATTTAACCATAGTATTATAGCAGTGTTTTCAAAGTCATTCCAAAAACCGTATGTAGGTACCTATCCCTATGAAAACTAGGCGTATGCTTATATTTCGTACCAGCGGCTCGTCCCGGCTTAGCACGGGTTTTAGTAAGTATTCCTTATTTTTTGAAAGTATAATACAGCCTATGTCACCCGGGGATAGTGTAGCTTCCCAACGGTGAAAGAATTTTTCAAATCGGTCCAGTAGTTTCGGAGCCTATTCAATGCAAACAATCAAATTTTTCCTCTTCATAATATTAGTATAGATGTGTTCGTGGTATTTCTAGGCATCTAATCCAGTCATTGACTCTCGTGGATATGAACCGACACACCAGTTGATGAATATGAGATCTGAGTATCGACAACCGTTAGGGATAAAGGTTCTCGGATGGCGACCACGAACCGTAAGACAAAGTAGGACGCTATCCGGCCCAAAAGACCGACGTCATTGCTAAAATCGTGGGAATAAGATGGATGGAAATGGCTCAAACTTGTCATTCCAGAATACGAATAAGGAAGGCTCATGCTTAGCAGTAGACTTCGGTGGGAGATAATAATGATCTTCTGAGTACACATCAAATCTGCTTTGGCCACTTTTTCGTTAGACTGTGTGTTAGTTTGTAGTGTGTGTTTTTCCTGAACACTATAAACTGAATCTTTTTAAGGCAAGAGTGAATAGGTGTCTTCTAGACCGTCCTGCTTCATCGTCACTTACCACCAGGTGAGGTTGAAGCCAAGAGACAGGCTATCCATTATTAAAAAAAAAAAGTTTTGTATTTCCAGCAGCACACCTTCGAGTTAAGGTCGCAGTGTGCTTTTTCCGTGTTTTAATTTTACTCTCCCTATGCTCATAATATTGTTGTACTCTCACTGTTCTGTATAAATCATTTTGTGTACGCATGTTTTAGGGTCTAGCCATTTAGTTATAATCCCTTTTTAAGAACAATTTACTGATTGTACTCTGTTTTGTGTGCCTAATTAAATAAAAATGTGTTTTCCATTCTAAAAGCATTGCTTAGTTTTAAAGTAAGTGTTTGAAATATCGATAAAAATATGAATATATCTGTCGTCTGTTTTTCCGGTCACGTATAATTTGGATCTTGAATAGGTATCTTCTAGGTAAACGTGCTACACTGTCGACTGCATCATCAATAACATCAGGTGAGATTGCGGTCAAACGTTTACCAAAACACTGTAAAAAAAAATGAATACACAAGTCTTGCACAATATATTATAGAAGTGATATTTATTGTGATAAAATACTGGCAACGGTAACCAATAAATTACTGAGTTCCTTTTGCATCATCTGAGTTCATGATTTATTTATTTCGCACATAGCTACGTCTCCATTGTATTTTTCAAGGACTTGACGTAGTTACCTACAATTTGATACATAACATTATGTATGATTCAGATTATGGTATTGTTGAATTGACTGATGCATTTACTTCATAACAGTTTCAATTATGCATGAGTTGTATGAATAAACAGTTATTGTAATTTAAATAAAGTAACGTAGTAGGTATGTAGGTAAATAAGTCTCTTGAGCGTCAGCAAAATTATTTATTACAATATAGTAGAGAGTTCCAGACTTATTATGAGAGATTTTGTTATCCAGCAGTGGACTCATGCTAATGATAATGATCGTGGATAGCACGTGTTATTTTTTTTAAATAATGTCAAATGAACAGTTTTCTCTCCTTATGTTGTTCACAAACCAACCCACCCACTTTTTAGTATCCTACTAATATTATAAACGTGAAAGTTTGTAAGTATGAATAGATGAATGGATGGATGGATGTTTGTTACTCTTTCACGCTCTAACCAGTAAACTGAATTGGATGAAATTTGGAATAAACATAGAATATAACTTGGATTAACATGTAGGCTACTTTTTAACCCGAAAAACTAATGGGAACGGGAAAAAAACTCCCATGCGGGCGAAGCTGCGAGCGGCCGCTAGTACTTTATATTTTTGTAGTATTTTGCACATAGAAATATGTTTTTATGATAAAAAAGTGAAAAGAAAATAGCTAGTACATAATATGGTATGTACTAAGCCGTGTTTTATTTTACCACAAAAAACTGTACATTATCAGAGTAACAAATATTTTTAGAACCGCTCAATAGTGCCATTCTATTCTCTTTACTTGTGTTTTTTATTGTGTTTTACGTTTTAGTAGTACTAGAGCTCACAGTGAAGGACTCGGTCGGGAAAGTACTACTCCATGCCTATTCCTGCCGCCAAACAGCTTACTGTCTTTTGATTCGAAGGGTGTGGGTGCTGGTGAAATAACAGGCACACACTAAATGGCTCAGGTTGATGGACGCAGAGCAGTGCATCGTAGGGTGCGTTTATAACGAACATGGCCCCAGAGAAAATGCTTTGCTATTTGCAATGGTAACTAGTTAATGGCAGGTGGGTCCATTTGTATCTTCTATTAGCAACAAGTTTTTACAACGATGAGTTTCTTCATTATAATACATTTTTCAATAGTAATATAGTACTTGTAGTATTCACTATTACAGATATCTAGCATATCTTTTTCAAGTCGAAAACTACAAAGTTTTGATGCCAACTTTAGTATAATTCGTTTTAGTACACCTACATCGAGTTAATTAAAAACGGACAAAGGGATGGATAGTCCATTTGGAAATTGCAGAGCCACGGAATATATAACAGTGGCTGGGTAAGGTAAACAAATTCACCTTTATGCCTTTGTATCCCTTGATGATCCCTTTACCTCACTAAAGCTTTGTAATTTTACAAAGTATTTTCTAATTTATCAGCATATAAGTAGAATTAAAGTTGCATGTTGGGAGTTTCACTAAGTGATAGAATGAGATGAAGAAATCCGTAGAAGAACCAAGGCCACTGACAACTCTTAAATCAACAACTTGAAGTAGCAATGGGCTGCCCAAGCCCAAGTAGCTCGTAGAATCGATACCTGCTGGAAATAAAGGTGTTCGGATAGAGATGACGAGTTAGACGTAGGACGCCTTCTCATCCGATGCATCAACGATATTATTAGGATTTCGGGAAGAACCTCAAAATCATGAAAATCTATTCATACCTACGCTTTTGTCTAGCAGTGGTCTTCGTCAAGTTGATGGTGATGATGATTTTGTATAGAAAAAATATGTGATTTCATTTAGTTACTTAGTTTTATGAGATCAATGAAAATAAAGGACTTTTGATTGAAAAAAATTGTGTCAATTACAGTGGTTTGTATGCCACAAGCAACTGTAATTGACGCAACTGTAATTTTTGGCACCATTTTTATCTTATACTATTTCTTATGTTCTTATACTATTATAACACAATATATATTATCTGATAATTTTCTTCCATCAATTTAAGTTTAAAGTATGTAATGTTTTAATTATTTTAAGTCAAAGTTCCTATTTAAAGCAAAATCAACCCTTCATTAAAAGTTCTGTATCACAAGATTGCGATACTTTTAAAAGTATTATTATGGAAAAGTAGAACGCAAGGGTATCGTTAGCAGAACGTCGACAGACTAAAAACCCGTTCCTATATTTTTTGACGCCCGATGTGGCGCGGCGGGCAAAAGTCCGCCTGCGACGCAGGAGGTTCGATTCCTGCCTTGGGCTAAATGTATGTACAATCTGCAAATATTTATTCCGGGTGTTCTGATTTCTAAGTATAATAAAAAATATCTATGTTTGTAATATAGTATCGCATTAAGTATATCAGTCATCTAGTACCCATAATACAAGCTCTGCTTGGCTTGGGGCTAGATGATGCTGTGTGGATTGTCCAGTATTATTTATTTATGAGAGCAACCATTATTAGGCCCAACGAATCATAGTCTATCAGATAATCTCATTGAGTGAGATGAGAAATGTCAGATGAAATATTATCTCAGAACATTGCACACAATACAGTTGCTATCATCAGAGGTAACCACTCCACATCAGTGGGCCTGGCCAACTTGTTCCTATAAACCAATAATTAATGATTGCAGTGGTACTTCTATTATCAAAAAAGGAAGAACTAGGACCAAGTTTTAAGCATAAAATACATAGCATATTCTTACCTTAAATACTCTTGTAATAAAACAATTGTAGTTATTATATTACTTTATTGCATTGCTTAATTTGAATTCACAACTTTCAGTACCAAAGATTCATAGCCAACCACATCAATCTTCGTCGAATGGAGCATATCCCTGAAACGAGAACAAAAACTGAGACTGATTCTACTGAAAGAATAAGTAAAAACGAAGAAAATACCACTCTTATGAATATTTTTGTCTTGACTGACTGACATAATAGACAACGCATAGCCCAAACCACTGGTTGTAGAGTTTTGAAATTTAGTGGGTATATTTTTTGGAGCGTAGTGGTGTGTACTAAGGTAGGAATTCTCGAAACTTAGCCCCTAATCTAGTGCAGTGTATGTGTGTATAGTGTAGTAATTGTAATTTTCTTTTTTTGCTCTTTTTTTTTGGTCATTGTGTTAACATTTTATTTTTCTTTGTCATTTTTTCGTGTACCTAGGATAAGTACCTACATATTAAAATCTTTGTGTGTTTTGGTAAGACAAATAAACGTTTTATCTATCTATCAGTAGGGGTTGAAGTTTATATGAAAATAACACTACCCGGGCAAAGCCACGCTTTTACGCAACTATAACAATAGTAGTCCTGACTGACACAAAGCACAGCTTGTAATCTTCTGGGTATATTTATCTTGGTGCGTAGAGGTGTAGAAAGGAATTTTTGAACCCCTATTAAAATGCAGCGGGAATTGAAGTTGGTATGAAGATAGCTTCACGTTTCCACTAATCAATTACCCATTCTAACTTTTATCCCAATCCAATAAGTACACACGAAGATTCGTTCATTTTGAAATGCGTCTAGGCGCTTTTTCTTCTTAAAAATTCTATTTCAAAATTGCTTACCCAACTGTCTTCGGTGATTGGATACTGCTAACACTGACTTGCACACGCTCGTTCACATTCTCAAAGTAACTCAGATTAATTGAGTAAGAAGACTGTCTGAAGTTCACAACCACAATGTAGATATCTTCATTGTACCATCTGAAATATCATGTTGTTGCTTTGAAACAATAGTTTTTACAGTCGGATGATATATCTAATCACATTTATTTATTGATTAATTATTTTAATCTAACAGATTGATTAAGCTAAGCAACGTTCTGCGCAACCACTTTGATAGGTGACCGCCTGTGGTATTATCACCAGCGTTTATAGAATAATCATTCATTTCGAAGTGATTCAATAGCTACATTTACTAACGCTCTTATAATAATAATTATAAACACACATTTGACACCACGCTGTCTAGGCCCAAAGCTCATTTTGCACGCATTTAATAGTATATTACGATACGTGTGACCTAAGTAGTGTATTATTGCACGGCGTGAAGTTAGCACCCCAGCGTAGCGAGGGTCCTAAACGCCTGTTAAGTTAGGTCACGGAAAAGCGTGCGCAAAGTGCGACCTTAGGTCACACTGTGCTATAAATGAAATTTAAATGACACCGCACGGGTATCAAAATAAAATGCAAAAAAACTTGATTTCGCCAATATTGAATCCATCAACGTACAGCTTAGTGGCGAACGACCGGTGTGCCATTACGAAGTTAAATTACTCGCAGTAATCCAATTTGACAGATTGTAATTCATTTATGTAGGTACCACCAGATTATGTTGTTATAAAAGCTTATCGATTCAAACGCAGATCTCAAAACCGCATAATAAAA
This sequence comes from Electrophaes corylata, assembly GCA_947095575.1. Lineage (NCBI taxonomy): Eukaryota > Metazoa > Arthropoda > Insecta > Lepidoptera > Geometridae > Electrophaes > Electrophaes corylata. Next base: position 12,203,441 of record OX352700.1, on the reverse strand, counting down.
AAGAAACTAGGTAGCTTTTGACTTTCAATAGATTTTAAAGATATTTAGACCCTGATTTAGCCCTACCCTAGTATTTTAAATTTGTTACTTTACATTTTACTATACTCGAAATAACAGTAGTTTTTCCAGTAGCAAACATACCTTCTAAATGCAAAAATATCTTCATTGTAAGCAACGGACTCGTATCGGCCGTATCTAAAGACAGAATCAGCACGGAGTTTCACCAGATTTTTGTACACGTTCAAATGAGAATTATCATTCAGACTTTGGGCTTGTACGTTCAGGGTCTCGTATCCTTCCGCCACTGGGAGCCAGGTCTTATCACCAAAAGAGAAACCTATAAAAAGTGTTTCACAAATCTAATGTAAATCAAAAACAAAGGAGTTTATTTACTTTAAATGTAATGAAAAAAAATTAACAAACTCTACAATTATGAAAGAAAAATACTAGTATTTATTTGTCATTCAGTTTTTTATCACCAGTTAAAAACAAAATCTTTACATAGTATAAAATGAAGTCGCTTCCGCTGTCTGTTCACTTAGATCTTTTAAACCACAGAACATATATATTTTTAAACTACTAAACGAATTTTAATGCAGGTTTTAACAATAGATAGAGTGATTCAAGAAAGAGGTTTATATGTATAACACATTCATATAATATAATAGAAAAGCCGAAAAAATCAAAGATTTGTTCCGTCTAATGAAGTGGGCACGGATCTGCTAGTTAGATATAAAATGTTATCATCTCATCCGGTACAAGAAGGCACTTACCAGCATTTTTCTCAGAAGTCCACTGAAATGGAGTGCGTTCTGGATCTCTAGATTCTTTCCAGTAGTTGATAGGGTCATCAGTGTTGCATCCACTAGGATCCACTGTTTCTTCCCAGCTTACGTAACCATCGACCATGCCAATTTCTTCACCCTTTAAAAAATAGTATTTGATTAAATAATTTAAAATCAAACTAAAAAATTGACTTTCTAATATACTTACCATATAGGTTACAGCTACGCCAGGCATCAAAAGAACAATCATATTAATTCCATCAACCAGCTCTGGACTAAACCTTGACGCGACTCTGCTGTTGTCATGGTTTCCGGCCACCCAGTTAGCAGATTTGTCAATTGGCTTGTATGCAAGAAACTTGTCAAGAGAATATTTAATATCAGCGGCTGAAGAGGATCCATCAACGTCAGAAATTAAAACGAAATTGAATGGTATTTGGGCACCCATTTTATCACCTTCACCAAAATATCGCATAGTGAGCTGAGGACTGGAATAAGCTTCTGTCATCATGACTCGACTCAAACCATCCTTATTTTTGAACTCGTCGAATACTTCTCTCCATTGATAAACCATGTCAAAAGTCTCGTCTTGGTCTTTAGTATATACATGATCCAAATAACCGTAGTTATCAGGGTCTGTTTCCAAATTGCTAGCTAGAGGTTCGTCCGGATATTTTCCTCCATAAAGTTTCTTGTCCACTTCAAATAGATGAGCAATAGCATCAACTCTGAAACCAGCTACGCCTTTGCCAAGCCAGAAACGGACGACGTCCTTCATTTCTTCGACCACGTCAGGGTTGCGGAAGTTGAGGTCTGGTTGCCCAATTACAAATTGGTGGAGGTAGTACTTACCTACCTCTTCCCTATACTCCCATGCACTCTTACGGAATACACTGACCTGAAACGTTTAAGATGTATAAAAAAAATATTAAAAGCATGATTTAACAATCTAATAAGACCTCTTAACTCAACTTATTTTTACCTTAATAAAATCTTCTCGCTAAAAGTATATTGTTAAAAAAAACATAATTATATATGGAGCTCGCTATTAAGCCAAGACCTGAAATTTCAAAGAAAGTCCGAATGCAAAGATTTTATTTATTTTGAAGCAGAATTAGCAGACGTAACTTTCTTGAATATTTTCCGTCAAAAAAGCCAACATTTTGTGATTGATGGCCGACCTAAATCTTTAGGCTTTTTAAATAAAACTTTTCTGAGATGACTCACCCAGTTATTAGGTGGATGGAGAACCCCATTTTCATCTTTTACGGGATCTTCCCACACAAAGTAATCGAAATACTTCTCATGACCTTTCAGAGCCTCTTCAAACCAAACGCTCTCGTTGCTTGTGTGGTTCGGAACGAAATCCAAAACTATTTTAATATCTGCAAACATAAATACGCAACATTTTGTATAACATAATGCCTGTTGATATGTACACGACTTCAGTCTGTTATATAAGGACAATATGCAAGGAAACCTGTAAACAATGTTGCTATATATTTTGCCGTTCTAAGGCAACCTTGTTCAATATTGTATGTGAAATTGCTCTAAGTATTCAGCTTTGAAACTTCGGTCTTCAAATGACAAAACTTTACGATTAAAAAACTTTTTCATGCACGTACCCAGTTCATTTGCTTTCGCAATAAGTCTGTCGAAGTCTTCCATTGTCCCATATTCGTCTTGGATGTCATAGAAATCGGCAATGTCGTATCCGAAGTCATACATCGGAGACTTAAAAATAGGGGACAACCATGTTGCTCCTATTCCGAGCTCTTTTAAATATTCCAAGCTTTCTGTGATGCCTGTAAAATAAATATCAACTTATCCAACTGGCACAAACTTGCACTGATTGAATGGCTTGAAAGAGTTTTGAGTTCAATAGCTAATGAGTGTTTTACAGAACATGGTACTCACAAGTTTAAATAAAAAAAGTTATACTAGTGGCCCTATTGCAGTAGCTTGGAACGATAGTGCCAAAATGAAAACTTCAACTATAAACGTTACGTTCGGCTTGACTTTTGAACTAGAACTCTAAAGTCAAGTTGACTTTAGAGTTCTAGCTCAAAAGATATAGATTTTGAGGTATTGAGCACTTAGTCTTAATCGGCACCATCAGTCTGGAGAAGTCTACTAATAGGCATAGGTCTTTTATATGCTTGGGGGAGTTTGTCGTAATCACCACCTTGGACATTACTGCCTGGCATCCTGGTGACTATTATGAAAAACTGAATTTATTAATAACTAACCGTTTAAATCACCGATTCCATCACCGTCACTGTCCTTGAATGACCTTGGGTAAATCTGATAGAAGATAGTAGTCTCCCACCATTCTAGATCATTTTCTTCATTAGCTGTCACAGCCAGTAACAGTAATGGCAGAAGTAGCAAAGTCTTCATCTTGACAAACCAGTAGAATTAGAATAATTAAATTTATGTATACTTAGAATGAGTTAAGTTAAAGTAACTTATATAATATGATTTTTTGGCATAGCAGTAAACTCTTAGATACAATATTATAGAAGATGGATGAGAAAGTACTATAATTTTTATGGTGATAATTTGAATTCACAATGTCACACATCTTTCGTTCCTCTTCTAAATGTAGATATAAAAAAAGAGAGATTGTCATGCTCAACAAAGTTAAAATGTAAAACTTTAAAGAAAAAATCCTCATGTAACAAGATCAAAAATAATTGGAACAAAGTCACACGAGTTATATGATTAATAGTCTTTCTAGATTAATGTCAGGCAGTTTTTTCCAGATTCACAGAAAAAAATAAGTTAAAAATTATTATCTTACCTTTTTGACAAGATGTAAAAACCACTTTGGCATGTAGTTCTTGCTTTTTATAGTAAACATATCTATTGAGATAAATTATTGATAAAATCTTTTGATAAGGAATCAGAAAATCTTCATCTGTCTTATAGTTAAGTACATTGCTGATAAGTAGGTACAATTTACCTGCACTAATATGGCAACCTTTTTTTTGTAGATGCCATCATATTTTATCTAGTTAGAAAAAATAATGACAGATCTATCAAATGTAATTACAAAAATGTTTATAGCCATCCACAGAGTACTTTTATATAGACTGTAGCCATCTTAGTGCAGGCAAATGTATCTGGCTAGCTTTTAACATCGATTTGATTGCAACAACAAGGGTGAAGAAGGCATTTGTAAATGAAAACCGTGAGCGACCATTCTGGTTCCAAAGGGTGAGAATGAACTCTCAGCCGATCTTGAGCAATGGAATGGTGGAAATAAGCTGTAGGTAGATGATAATGTTGGATTTTTCAAAACGCATCTCTTTATAAAGCTGAACATACAAAGAATATTCTCCTCGGAGAGCTCAAACTCAAGGGTTCTATACCACTACACACAGCATTGGTGAGATTAGGATTGTAGATCGTCTTTGAACTGAGTGAAAAGGATCACGCTGGTATGTAATGTAAAGGATGGCTGGCAGTATACTCCATGTAGGGTTTAAATTGTGCCTCATGTAGAGACAACTTTTGCTCCGCACTAAAGTATAACTTTGCTGTGTTTAGCACTCAATTCAAGGTCACAGCTCTCATCAACTACGGCTTGTCTAACAAAGAAAGAACTAGCAACAAATACTCACGCACCAGTATATAGCAAGGTTATTTTGATTGAAGTTTCAGACCTAAAATCTTTTACGAAAATGAAACCTGCCTTGTTCGAAGGTAGGAGTAAAAAAGGCTGAGCTTTCTCAAAGAAACGCGTGGGATAAGAACACAGTTCAAAAGCATATCTAACAGTCACTCAGTCACTTATATTGGGCCAATCTGAAAACTATCGCCTGACCTGCTCGATGTGTTCATAGCATTTACCGCCAATTGTGTTATGGTGAAGTACCTCATACCACGAGATGAGAATTGACATATCTCCGTCATTTAGAGACTCAGCCCGGGACAGAAGTTAAAGTTTTCTCTGGGTTTGGGATCCTGCGCCGCTTGCGACTGACCAATGGTTAGCTGTTTTACTGGGTCTTTAGAGCCATGACAAGATCACGCTACGCCTGCATACAACCAATACTGGTTTTGCAATCACAGGTCTCCCAGCTGTTAAAACAGCACCTCCTAGATGAGCTCTGGCAACCTTACTCACTGCAGGTACACAACACTTAGTGTGTAAAAGTGTTAACTGTCTGCAGTTTAGTGCAAGGCGGAGGTACTTCCCCAGACGGGCAGCTCTGAATTTAAAGAATCCCGTTATGCCCTACCTCCTTAAAATTTTACAAATTTCATGCGCTTACCAAAATAGAATAACGTAGAATAGAAAATCAAACCTTACGTGCTAAAAATCTACACGTATGGTATACCTACACACTAACTATTTACATTTGAATTTTCTAATTGGATTTTTGTCGTTTAATTTGCATGAATGAAACTCGGTGACTTACTTGTTGACAACTTAAATAGTACCTAGGTGCATGCCTTGACTAAAGCCATGTGTTAAATTGGTAATTAGTATATTTACGATGTTTTTTTTCACTGCTTGAGAGCATTGTTAATTATGTTTTATGTGAAAACTAAGCATTTCAATGAAAAACATAAATAAAAAATAATATTTATTGCACATAGTACCGACAACGCATAATATTCTGTACTTGCTTTGTATTTTTATCGCAGTAGTCTGGTTTGTTTAGTTCAGCTTGAGTACAAGTCCTTCGTAGCCAGACACGGGAAGGACTGATGCTTCAAACGTATCTCTGTGAAAGATAATAAACGTTACAAGCCAAATACATAAAGTTTACCTCACAAGAGCTTTTTGAGTGCCGATTCTTGTATTTTTTTGGAGCTGAGACGAGATTGATTGTCAATTCAATGAGAATGAAAAATACCCCTTGAAAATTGACACGATCGAAACTAAAATTTGACGATATTTCGTTACTAGAATTGGGCCTTTGATACAATGAGTAACAAACTAAGCTTATACTACTTATTATACTAATTGTGCATGAGCACTACGGAAATCAAACATTGTTTATCTAAGAGAAAGAAAAAATTTAAGTATTTAAATGAATATAATATAAAATCCTACATGTAATCTTACCCTTCATTCTTAGGCGAATCGATACTTCTCAGAACCACGCTGACATTACCGGCAACGTCTTCAAAGTATGTCAAGTCTAAAACATATTCAGAATCTCTCATGTTTACCAGTACTATAAAGATTTCACCATTGTACCACCTGAAAGAAAAAAAAACTTTTTGTAGAATTATATTTTAAGAACCGAGTCAGAGAAAATGTTCAGATCACGCGGTCAAATTTGATAGTAATTGAAATTAGAAGAATACCTACTGTGAACAAATATGAATGACAATGTCTTTAAAAAAACCTCACACTTTTTACCTTGGCAAAAATTATATATACACGTAAAGATTGCTAATATTTAGACGTAACGCAATTTCAATGTCTATGCATTGCAAATGCATCTCCCTCCCTGCAAATGATTTGACAATTTGATATGTAAACGCTTCTTGGACACCATTCGGTTGCTGTCCTATTCCTCTATCAAAAAGTCGGTCTATTATCAACAACTGATAATAACCCATTGCGGGTAGGTCTTAAACTTTTACTATGAGTAGAGTCATTTCCAAGCCAATATATACATTTATGATTCTCACCTTCTAAACACAAATACATCCTGATTAAATGCAAGAGATTCGTATCTTCCGTATCTGAAGACATTATCTTGACGAAGCTTAGCCAGAGCTTGGTATACTTTAAGATGAGATCGATCAGAAGCCTCTTGCACTTCCACATTCAAGGTTTCGTAGCCTTCAGCAACGGGTAGCCAGGTTTTGTCAGCAGTTGAAAATCCTAGCGCAAAATAAGTTAATTTACAATTTGTTACATGATAAATATTATACCTAATGAGTGGTTTAGGAATCATGATATTCAAAAGTTATATAAAACGTTAGAAATTTGAAATATAATCCATCAATAAATACTTTTCACTATAGCTCTTGATAGAAGTGGTCAAAGTAGTGGTCAACTCTGAACCCACCGTTAAAAACATAATAAATATATCCTAGGTGAGAGAGGGTTTCATACTAAAAAGGTTTTTTATACTAACCAGCATTATTTTCGGCATTCCACTGGAATGGTGTCCTCTCAGGGTCCCTGGAGCTCTTGGCATAATTGATAGGATCATTGGTGTTGCACCCAGATGGATCCACAGTATCTTCCCAGCTCACATAACCATCCACAAGACCGAGCTCTTCACCCTATATTAAAATTAGTTTTATCTCATTTATTTATCTAACAACAAAACCTATTGACAAACTTGTATAACATACAAGTAGCTATCAGCAAGGTGCTAGATTTTATTACAAGCAAAACTATGGTTTACGTCGTAGCAAGTAGTAAATTAGTGACATTCGTTTATTAATTTCACCTTTACAACACCAGTACGTATTATTTTTTTGTCTATATCTCTTATTAAAAATAATTTATAATTTACCATGTAAGAAACACCAACACCTGGAAGCAGCAAAACCATCATGTTGATTCCATCAACCAAAAACGGACTGTATCTAGTTGCCATTCTGCTGTTGTCATGGTTGCCCACCTGCAAGATAAATCATTAATTCGTGTTGTCATTCATTCGTTATCCACAAGTATCGCGATACAAGCGCATTATCAATTTTCACTTGTTATTGTTTTGTCTTACCACCCAGTTGGCTTCTTTATCAATAGGCATGTATGTCAAAAACTTATCAACCGCTCGTTTGATATCAGCAGCCGACGACGTTGCATCCACATCAGTGATAAGATCAAAGTTGAAAGGCATCTGAGCACCTAATCTATCTCCTGTTCCAAAGTACTTTACCACGTCTTGAATAGACGCGTAAACTTCTGTCATCATGACTCTTGGTTCACCATCTACAGCAGTAAACTCTTCAAAGACATCTCTCCATTCGTACACCATGTAGTAAGTCTCGTTTCGGTCTTTGGTGTAGATGTGGCTAAGATAATCGTGTGATTCAGGATCCACGTCGGTTCTCCCGGATAGAGGCTCGTCGGGATAAACACCTCCAAAAAGTTCCTTGTCGACTTCAAATAGGCAGTTTACAGCGTCTACTCTGAACCCAGCAACGCCTTTACCCAACCAAAACCGGATTATGTTCTGTAAAATGAATTAAAAATCAGCAAAAGTTGTTAAAATCGTATTATATAAATAAAAAAACGTTCTACCACCTTCATTTCTTCAACAACATCAGGGTTGCGGTAGTTCAAGTCAGGTTGGCCAACAACAAATTGATGCAGATAGTATTTACCGACTTCCTCTCTATATTCCCACGCACTTCCACGAAAATGGCTTAGCTACAACAAATTAAGAAGTAAAATAACATTTCATATGAAATTTGAATTTAGTAATTTCTAATTATAAAACCTCACCCAGTTGTTAGGTGGTTGTCTGTTGCCATCCTCATCAATAATTCCATCTTCCCAAACGAAGTAATTGTAGTATTTCTCATTACCATTTAATGCTTCTTGAAACCAGACGCTCTCGTTTGATGTGTGATTCGGTACAAGATCCAAAACAACTTTTATTCCTATCAAATAATAAAAATTGCTATAGTTTCTCAGAATTTCTTTTGAACCTTCTTTTGAGGGGTCATGTTCAATCAATTTTATACGTTACCGTGTTCGTTTGCTATATTGATGAGATTTTCAAAGTCTTCCATAGTCCCGTACTCATCGTGGATGGCGTAAAAGTCGGATATATCATATCCGAAATCGTACATCGGTGATTGAAACATTGGCGATAGCCAGATTGCACCAACGCCCAGACCTTTGATGTACTCCAGTTTTGAAGTTATGCCTAGAATAACAATACGTATTTAGCGGCGTTCATTTTACCACACATATTTATTACAGAAAATAATACGATGTTTAAATACTTGTCTATAGCATACCGTTTAAATCTCCGATGCCGTCACCATCGCTGTCTGCGTAAGATCTTGGGTAGATCTGGTAGAAAATGGTACTCTCCCACCATTCTTTTTCCTTATTACTATTCTTTAGTACATTTGCACTAATAAGAACAGCCAATAATGGCAGAAAAATCACTGCTTTCATTATATCCCTAATACCAGTTACTTTGATAGAATCCAGAAGCTACTAAAGATTTGCCGAAAGAATCTCCAAGATTTATTTATATGAACGTGTGCTTATCAGGGTTATCAAATCAAGATAGCTGACCAAGTGGTCGGATAAAACTCCTGAAGTGGTCAAAATTGCAACAGCTAAGTTATATTATAGTTTCAAGTAAGATGATACTTAATTATTAAGGGGCTAACATGCAACAAACGTGATTTTTTGTCGTTTTTATTATAGACAATGGTACGGAACTCTTCGTGACTAAGTACAACTCGCACTTAGCCAGTTTTTTGTGCCAGATACACAATCACACAACGGTTTCTAGCCCCAAACTAAGCAAAACTTGTACTATGGGAACCAGATGAGTGATAGAATACTTAAAAACGTTTTTTTGTCAATACATACATACATACTTAGAAAATAATATAACACCCAGACAGCGAACAAACATCTATGTAAACAACTAATTGTCCTAGGTGGGGATCGAACCCACAACCTACACAGCACAGAAAGCAGAGCTACTACTAACTGAGCTGTCAGGCCAGTCATCTTACAATCTTTCACAGTTGAAATTGAGATTAAGAGTTGGTATATTGTGAGTGCCAAATATTTTTGTCTCAAATTTTATGACCTTGATCTTACTTTAGTCCTAATTTTATGACCTTGATCTCAAAATAAATCAATCAAACTTAAATCTCCTGTATCACTATCTAACTGTCAGTGTCAATTACCGCAATACTGATAGTCTGCCAGTAGCTAAGATGTGTTAGACAAGTGAGGTGTTTATCATATCAAACCCTTAAACAAAAAAACAGGCTAAGTGCGAGTTGGACTTGGTCACGTAAAATTAATAATAAATCACGTAATAAATTGGTAATTAGTAGCTTAACATACGGCAAGAGCAATCTTTTCTCAATACTTTAATTAGATATTTTTATAACTTTTTTATGATTTTAACACCTAAGCACGGTAGACATCCCTTCAAGTATTTCAGTATCCAGTGGTACCGACTCAAGTTTCTGTGAGGATGTCTAATTAGGGTCAGAGGTGCCTACGTCTAAATGTGGCATTTTGCAATAGTTAGTAAACGTAACAGGTTAGGCTTGCAGCCTATAATAGAATACTAACTTCCGGAGTTTTTTTTTCACCACTTGAAAGCACTGGTAAATAATTTTCATGCGGAAAATGATGAGTCTCAGTTTTTATAAAAAACGTAACTTAAAAACAACATTTATTTTAATAAGTACGATTTGGTAGTCACTTTGTATTTTTTTCGTAGTAGTCTGGTTTGAGGTGAAAACTTGCTAATACTAAATTATGTCGAGTATTGTGAACAGTTTTGAGTCATCATCATCATCATCATTTTCCTGCCCTTCCACACTAAATGGGGTCGGCACAACAGGTTTTTTCCTTTTTTTTTGAGTGCGGACCCAAAATCCAAATATTGTTATGTTATATCGATGTTTCTTCTATAGTGTTTAATGAGTTGAATTTTTAAATAATGGGTCTCCCAAACAGTAATTTCTATTAAGTATTTATATAAATAGGTAAAACGATACCAGAATAATGATTTGTATGGTATTCAGTGCATTGAGTAATGAGTTGTAGTTAATCATAATAATTCATAAGGTTGTTTATTAGGGTATTAGAAACATTACGTCTTTACATAAACATTGTAATTTATGTAGGTATTTAGCAACTAAGATTGTTTTCAGTATAAATGATTTGACACATGAATGATGGAATTAGGTATAGTATCACATACAATGACTATGACTAGCGAATCGCACGCGACTTCGTCCGCGTGAAGTTATTTTCATAAAAACTTTAACCCCCGCTGAGATACCCGTTTAGGTGAATTATGACAATTTCTTAGTACACCTCTACGTACCAAGACAAATATACCCTGTACCAGAAGACAATTAATTCGTCACAGGAACTTTCAGCAACGGCTTCCGGATTTGTACGAAAATATCGTACCCAATGTTTGGGTATGTTCGGACCTGTTTGAGCCTGTTTGGGCCTCATAATACAACCATTTTGTATTTCGAACGCATAGCTAAATGTTGAATATATCCGTAACTTTCTGAATACATGACATTTCGAAATGGCTTACTGTAAGGGTTATTAATCAAGCGAACCTAGCGAACACTAAGTTGACGGTAGCCCCTCAGAGGGCAACCGTCAGTAACGATAAACTAAAAATAAGATGGATAAAATAATAACGCTATCGTTTTATATACTTATTATAAAGTAAGGTTTATTAAGTTAGTGTTTAAACTTGCATTCTAAGCACTAACGCTTCATCTGCTGCCAGGTCCAAATAGTTTGCCTGAACGTTGTCACTGAAAAACATAATAACTGTATATTGCTGTAATTAGTTATAAATACTGTAAGTTATATAATAATAGGTATATCTATATAAACTACAAACTGTCAAAACGATGCCTATCTGTAGTGCTCGACAGCAATATTTGTTTTAGATTTTTTTGTACTAGAAAACAATAAATTAGTAACACGAACTTTGAATTTGACTTTGACTTTGATTTCGAACGCATAGTTCTATATAAATCTATCAACATAAATAAAAATAAATCGCCGAAATGTATAAACGCGCAAAACTTCCGAACGACTGCACCAAATTGTATAAATCTTTGTTTGTTGTTGTGTTTGTTTCTCTTAGAACATAATTTGTACAAAAGAAAATTTAAAAAACATTGTACAGTTTTTTTTTAAACAACGAACGTCTGTACAAAGTTCGCCGGGTCAGCTTGTAAAAAATAAAATGGTAGGTAGTAGTAGAGCTCTTAGTGAAGGGCTCGTCCAGGGAAGTACTACCACTATGTGTTCCGGTTCAAAGAGTGTGGGTGCCGATGAAATGATAGGCATGTGAATTTAACATCTGTGTATTTCAAGTTGATGGACACAAAGCAGCGCATCGAAGGGCACGTTCATAATGAACGTGACCTGGGGGGCAATACTTTGTTATAGGTGGTTACCACTTAACATTAGGTGGACCATCTACTTGTTTTATCGGAAAGTCATATAAACAAAAATATCTTTCAGGTTTTCAATCTTTAGCCTTATTTTAAACCTTGTCATGTAACGGCAAACTTAAATACGTTTAGTACAGGACATAGACCTCCCCCATATTTAGGGGGGATTTGACACAATCATAAAGCCTGGCGAGTGTATTGGTGACTGTAGTATCAGTAATAAGAACTCAGGAGATGCTACTTATCTCCTGCATTCCCTAAGCGTTTTACGGCATCCATGGCCAAATAACCCTAATAATTCAGAACTAAGTATTTACCTGTACGTTCTGGAAGATAAGACACTGCTTGCTTCAACTTCCAATTGACCAAAGACTAGGTCAAAAGCGGTCAAGTTGACAACACGGAATGATCTCCCAACGTTCATGACTATGATGTACGTATCGTCCTTGTACCACCTGGAAAATATAGATTTCTAACTGTTAGATTGAGGATTCTGGCTAGCTTTTCATTTCTCCTATCTAAATAAATAGTACCAGCTAGAAACTACTCTGTATGTACAGTCGGATGCACTAGAGTTTTCTAAGTTTCAAGTCTCTGCGACCAGTGGCTTAGGTTGTGCGTTGTCTTTTAGGTAAGTCAGTCAGAAAAAATATTCTTATAATTGGTGTTTTACTTTCAAAAATGTAAGCTATGGCGCGTGCCATCTAACATCTATGAGAACTAATATTTTGCTAAAAGATCATTTCATGCCACTTTTCATGGCGAGGAACTGGCGCTTAGATTTACCTAGATTTAAGACGTTTCAAGATGATCCCTGCGGATTTTACTGAATAAATGCTTTTTGACTTTGACTTTGACTTTGCTTGGACTCAATGTCACGCCAAAGTAAAAATACAAGGAACATGAACTTTTGAGTATCACAAACCTTTTAAAAGCGAATACATCCGTATTCAACGCCAAGGACTCGTACCGGCCATATCGGAAAGCAGCACGTATGCGCAAGTTAGTCAGCGTTCTGTATACTTGGTAGTGTGAGCGGACAGCTGACCGCTGGTTAGCTACATTCAGATGCTCATAGCCGTCAGCGACTGGGAGCCATGTGCTGTCAGAGTTTGAGAAACCTATCATAAACAAAAACACACTGTCACACATACATAAGTCACATGGTAGTTGACCAAAACTTTGTAGCTATTTTTATGGTACTAAATATGATTTATTTTCTTTATTTCATGCTATTAGGCTGAAGGAGTCCTCTACTGGGCATAAGCCTCCTTCATATTTATTCATGACAGCCGTTACAGCTCAGTTCGTAGTAGCCCTGTCTTTTGCGCTATAAGTTGTGGGCTTAACCCCCACGGAGAACAAACATTTTTGTGATGAACATAGATGTGTATTCTAACTGTCATCTGGTTTCCATAGTACAAGCTATGCTTAGAAGGGCTAGATGATATTCTGTACAAATGTCTCCAAATATTTATTTCTTTTATTTGGGTAGTTGGTTTATGTTTGGCTAGTAGATTGGCGATCACAGTTAACAGTATTAAGGATTTCCCTAGTACTGTAAACTGCTATACTTTTGCCTGTCCTCTGGTGCATTTTCTTAGTCCTCTTCTGTCCTCCACGGAAAGTGATAGCGGGGTCCTATTGGTGTCAACATAGTATACATAACCGTGTAGATGTGTGCGTCTACTGTAACATTTTGTCACCTGTATGGCGAACTCACGAATCTGCACTTTTCATGAAAATGTCTTTTTAACGCCGAACAGCTTAAAATGCTTTTAAGAAAAGCTTAAAAACATACTTTCAATTAAATTTACAAAAAGATATTAAAGTTCAAAATAGGTCCTTGGGAACTATTTGAAAAGTGCGAAAACATATTTTTTATGAAGTTTTTTGCTCTCCTGTGAAATGTGTATTTTGCAGATTCGTGAATTTGCCATACAGGTGACGATTTAATCCATCAGCAGGCTGCACCAAATGTGTAGAGCACTTTACTATATTAATAAGTTTCACCGACATTTGCAAGTATGCATCGGAAGTAGACTTGATATAGAATACGGAGCTCTATTGCTTTAGCATAAGGCTTATTTCCGGTTGTCAGAAATACGTAATTTCATTCATGGCTGACTCGGCGCACCTTTGAGAAATAGAGTAGATTACACTAATCCTATGATCGTGTCACAAAGTAGGTTCTTCGTTTTAGCGTAATTTTTATCGTGTGGAAGTTAAAGACATTATTATTCGAATTGTTATAGCTATTTGCTTAAATAATAATATAACGCCGAGACATATCACAAAGTTGTTTTTTTTGTCACGCAATTTTTTTGCGTAGATTTGCTTTCTCTCCCTTGAGCTCTTACATATAGTAAGGTGTCAAAAACGACGACAAAATTGCCGTTGCTGTCGTGCTTGACAGCATTGTTTTCCATTTTTTTGTTCTAAGTAACGGATTTGTGTGCCAAATGCTGTTTGAGGCTGTTTGGACTGAGCTCAGAGCACAGATAATTAGGTAAACAAACTATCGAGCTCACGTTTACCCCAGCTTTTTTACCAACGAAGAAACCAGTTACCAATAAACTCCTAGTACTAAATACCCGTTAACTTAGCAATACAATTTATCCTGGGGTAAGATTTAGAGCTGGGCTCTAAATTAAATCACAATAAGCATTTCCAGACCTAGAAATTTCATCTCCAAGCTGCATCAGCTTCGTAAATGAAGCAACCAAAACGTTGATTGAATACGGTCATGTACTAGAAATTTGTGGACATTTTTACACAACATCATTTAATCCCCTGTTAGATTCTAGCCCCAAACTAAGCATAGCTTGCGCTTTATACGAAATTTAAAGAAGTATTTAGAACAAACTGGAAGCTCCAACACATAATTATCTATTTCAAGCAAATAAAGCATTTCCGCTTATAGAGCCCAGTCAATAGTACATTGTAGCCCACTAATGTAAACTCAATTTGTATACAATATTTAACAAAACTTGTCCCAATTGTATCCAATAACTGTATCTTCTTTTCAATACCAACCCTATCCATTTAATATCAAAAAATGACCAACATTTTCGAGGCTATTTCCGTAGGAAATTGTGGACGGTCCATTTTGTACGACAATAGCATTCAGGCATACATAGCGCATTAAAAATGTACAAAGTATTTGCGTGGACAAAACTCAGTGACATTTCAACCTAGTTAACTTGACGTCATGATTGTCCGAGTAGAACAGGAGTTAGTGATGATTTTTATATATCACTATCGAAACACGCGTGACTTCATTCACATGAAGTTATTTTTATTCAAACTTCAACACCCGCTGTACCCGTTTAGGGGTTGAATTTCGAATATTCCTTTTCACCAAGTTCATAATCATATAATCAATACATAATTTCGTATATGTATTAGATATATGATGATTCCACCCCTACAAACGAATTCGCAGCAGCATGAAGTAAGAAAAGCATGACTGACTCTCTGTCTGTCCCGGTTGTCCGCATTTTACTCAGGTAGACAGAAACGCAAATATTTAAAGGTTGGGTCACAGAGTAGGGTACGCTGATCATTCCAGGGTAAAGGAATAAGAGCTTGGCGAAAGTAATGACAGATTTTTGGGGTACCTACTTAAATTTATTGGGGCGTGAATTACAAATCTATCCAATAAAATTTCTGTTATCTTGATTCTGACCTTTGTAAAATGAGTTTTTAGATGTAGTTTCATACATTTTGTAATATTTTTGGATTTTTCAATTGCTACCACAAACTAGAAGACAAAAAGATGGATAGAGGCTAAAAAGTAGGGGACTTACAAGCTCAGCTTAGCTTGGGGCTAGATGATGCTGTGTGGACTGTCTAGCATTATTATTATTATTATTACTACTTCTTCAGCGTGATAATGATGATAATAGAATCCATACCTCCGTTTTTTCCATTATTCCATTGGAAAGGGGTCCTTACTGGGTCCCGTGAGACCTCGATGAAGTTGACAGGGTCGTCTGTGTTACAAGCTAGCGGGTCCTTGGTCTCACTCCATGGCACAAACCCGTTGTGCATACCGATTTCTTCACCCTGAAAACATTAAACGTAATTGTAAACTTTCCCAGGTTTAAAGTCTTATCTCTCGTCTATCTATACTAACTACTATAATAATATTTGACGACCGATGTGGCGCGGCGGGCGAATGTCCGCCTGCGACGCAGAGGTTGCGGGTTCGATTCCCGCCATGGGATAAATATTTGTGCGATCTGCAAATATCTATTCCGGGTGTTCTGGGTGTTTTCTATGTATAATAAAAAATATCTATGTATTTAATGTATTGTATTAAGTATATCAGTCATCTAGTACCCATAACACAAGCTCTGCTTAGCTTGGGGCTAGGTGATGCTGTGTGGATTGTCCAGCATTATTATTATTATTATTATAATATTATAAAGAGGAAAGATTTGATTGTTTGTTTGTATTGAATAGGCTCCGAAACTACTGGACTGATTTGAAAAAGTCTTTCAACGATGGAAAGCTACACTATCCCCGGGTAACATAGGCTGTATTTTTTTTTAATATTAGGTATCCTTACTAAAACCCGTGCGAAACCGGGACGGGCCGCTAGTACTAGATAATCTAGTCTTACTTTCACACCTGCTTCTACACATGCTTCTACAATTTTGGCAAGTGGGCAACATACGGATTGAAATGCAAAAACATATTTATACATCTATACAAATAAATAAAATTGAAGTGTCTGTTTGTAATATTAAAATAACCGCTTTTTACTACATGCATAGGAATGTATATACGATACATATACCAAAATAGCATTTTTTTAAATTTTTGTCTGTCTGTCTGTTTGTTCCGGGTAATCTCTGGAACGGCTGGACCGATTTCGACGGGACTTTCATTGGCTGATAGCTGATGTAACAAGGAGTAACTTAGGCTACTTTTTATCCCGAAAAAATAACGGGAACGGGAAAAAACTGCCACGCGGGCGAAACTGCGAACGGCCGCTATTTTATGCCGTATTAACGCCATCTGTTGGCGACATCGAGTACTACTTCAGTTAAGATTTGTAAGTAAAAATGTTTACCGCCCAACGAAGTGGGCACGGGTCAGCTAGTAAATAAATAAATTGCCTTACCATGTATGTGATTGCGATGCCTGGAAGTAGAAGAATCAGCATATTGAACGCATCTACCATCTCAGCCCTGAATCGTGATGCCACTCGGCTTCTATCCTGGTTCCCAATCTAAAATAATGTGTTTTAACTTATTAATGTTTTTGAGTTTGCCCTTGTGTCTCAACTCCTGAATGAGCTTGCAAAGTTACAAATGATGCAGTAGGCTGCCAAATAATAAATTTAAAAAAATTACGTTTGTATTTCATTCGCTCTTCACTTCATCAGTCTATATAAGTAGACTGCTGGACATATACCTCCCCTATTATATTTGGGGGGTTATATTTGGTAACCGCAGTGTTTTTGCTACTCAAGAGTTGCTGCTGCGTATGTCCTCAAAGTGTTACTGTATACAGTATACTATTCAAAAACAGAGCTTGGTGACCGAACTAATGGTGGTACTTCCCTGGACAAGTTTTTCACGAAGAGCCTGATTATATTTTACTCGTAAATTGAAAAAAATACAAACTAATAAAAAATAAGCACTTGATTTCAAGAAACATGATTTAAATCTGCTTATTTGCATTCCCCAAGCCTTTCAAACATCGAGACTTTTAGGTCAAGACACACTTTACTGTTCCATATAGCCCGAGTTTAAACTGATTATGAGAATCTTTACTACACCGCATAGAAAGTAGTTTTTTTTTAGGAGTGGGCTGAGTGATGCATGACAGTGACATAAAAATATCGGTGACAGTAACAATAATAAAATTATCAAATGATTTTAAGTGACAAATGAAATTAATATCAATACAATAAAGTAACATCTTTTTTCTCTCTCTATCTCACTCAAGTCGCTATTTTGCTGTGTTTTTTTGTGTGTGTACTGCACGTCAGTAATTTCATGGGTCCGATCATTTCATCGAGTCACCATAAACCATTCGCACGTATTGCATATATGTAGCATGCTATCACTGTCCCACTCAGTGGCCGGCCGAGGGTAGCAATATATTTATATTTTTTGCAGAGTGATCATGTGATTTAGTCATTGATGATTTTTTCGCTGTGCATGATAAAATGACTTTAAAATATCATTAACATGATAATCAGACTCATCTCTAGTTTTTTAAACACCACAATAGATACCTACTTAGAATACAATATAACATCTTGACGCAGAACATACATTTATAATGTTTATCACATAAATGGCATATGTTGATGTGATATGGTATAGTGAGGATTGAACCTACTACAACCTACAGCGTAAAAGGCAGAGCTAAAACCAGCTGTCGTCGGGCCAGTAAATTCAAAGAGCAGTCTCTGAGTATTTTTAAAAGATGTCTTACCATCCAATTAGCATGTTTTTTCAAAGGTTTGTAAGTTAGCCAAGTGTCGATCGCATTTTTGATATCTCTAGCATCTGAGTCTTTGTCGAGTTTTTCCATAAGGACTACATTCAAAGGTACATGGGCTCCAGAGTGGACTGCTTCTCCGTAGTACCGAACAGCGTTTTTGATGCTGGTGTATGCTTCTGTCATCATTATTCTAAAAATAAAACGACAAAATAATTGAACTAACTAACATTTTAGAATCTGCAAGTTGAAGTAGCAATGGGCAAGCCATATGCCGTAGAACCGATAGTCACTGGAGATTAAGTTTCTCGAATTGGAGGAGAGAATCGATAACTACTTGAAGAAGAACTACTACATGATAATGATGAAAGTTTTAGGTTATAATTTTAGGAATTTCGATTTACAAAAACCTTGGGTACATTATGTCGTTCAGGGTTTGATTTCTTATTTCAAAGGATGACCAAAAAATGATCAGAGATACAAGGAGAAACAGAGGGAGACAGGCTTTTTTATTCTTAATTTAATGTATAATTAATAATCTTATAAGTAATAATCATTGTATCTTTACAATCGAAAATCAATCGAAAGTCAATCGAAAAAGCAACAAAAAAATATATTTTCACACCGTATCTATTACTATATTGAAAATAAATTAGTGTTTGAAAGTTTGTTTATTTGACAAAACAAGATTTCAAACTTGAAAAATGATTTAGAGAGGGACTGTTTTATCCTTACTACAAATATCACAAAACTAATATGAAATCTCAAATACCTTGTCAAATTATCACGAAGGGAGATTGCGTCAAACACATCCCGTAACTGCGACACCATCTCATAAGTTTCTTCCTGGTCCTTCGTGTAAACATGGTCCAGGTAATCATAGTCCTCGGGGGTCAGCCCTGGCTTTCCCGTAGCGGGTTCGTCGGGATATCTTCCGCCATACAGATCCTTGTCAGTCTCATAGAGATGGTTGGCTGATGTGATCATCATACCTGCTACGCCTTTTTCTAACCAAAACTTTATCACATTCTGAAATAAAAATAAATGTGGTAGATCAAAAGATTGTTATATTTTCCTATTTGATTTACAACACAAAAGTATACGTAAGATAGTAGGAATTTAATCGTACCTTCATTTCATCAACAACAACTGGATTTCTATAATTAAAATCAGGCTGAGCTTCACCGAATTGATGGAGGTAGAACTGATCCCGGTTCGGAGAAAAACTCCAAGCGCTTTTACGAAAAATACTAATCTGCAAACATTATAATTTGATTTCTATGTTTAAGGTTACAAGGTTTATTTTCTCGACAGATAACATTTATTATTTCCAACCTCTATTTACCCTACTCCATTGTATCCCAGTTTTGGTTACTATCTAGGTCAAAAGGCTTGTAAAATGTAACTTGAGAAAGGCTAGACTATGTAAAATAGCCATATTTTTTTTATTACGAATTCATGGTTCCCTTAGTACAAGCTAACTGTTTCTTGTATATTTTTGGTATGGTTAGATGGTTTAGTTTGGTACCAGATGTTTATTTTTTCTATTATTATTAAATTTCTTTAATTGTTCATAGTATAAAAAACAAAATAAATAAATAAAATAGGGTACTTAACTTGGTATATTTACTCGGTAGTAGTTATAGAATTATGAAACTCAATTGGAACTGGACAAGGCAAAAGCAAGATTTGGTGATGGCAGGTGGAGTAAGGCTCAGACAGAGTGGTGGCCTAGAAGACACGAGAGAGGCCTTAGCAGACCAACAGCTAGATAGGTGGATAACATCGTTGCTGTACAGGGAAGGACCTGGATGCAAAAGGCCCAAAATCGTCATGAGTGGCGTCTGGGGCAGGAGGCTTGTAGTGTGTCAGTACGACCTGCTAATGGTAATGATAAGTTGCAAAAGTTTATTTTGAAGAGTCGCTAGTATAATCAATACTTTCAACCGTACCCCGAAACAAAAAATTCCATTCAGAAATTGAATTTTCGATGCGTTTTCCCTGTTGGTGCAGTTTTATTTGCCACTGTTTGTTTAGTGGAATGTAAACCTTACCCAATTATTCGGCGGTGACCTTTGGCCTAGTGAGTCCAAATGTCCGTTTTCCCAGATGTACCAATCACTGTAGTACTCGTCTCTATTCGAGGATTTTATAAACCAATCACTCTCATTACTCGAATGGTTCATAACAAGGTCCAAAATTATCTTTACATCTGCAATAGATTTAGTTTATTCATAACTCTAATGGGCTATCGACTTCAGAATTAGAGATAGCCCATTTGATTTAAATCACTGGCAGACGAAGCCATGTTCAAAACAAACTTCGAATAGAAACTAATTGCCCGAGCATCATTTTCTAACCCAATGATCTAAATAAATAATTGGATAAATTGTTTCAGTACAGTAACCAGCGTTAATAATGTACACCTTTGCAAAATTTCTATAGTAAGAAATTTTCATTTTTAAATAAATAGGCCGGTAAGTTTGTTTTGTTAAAATAATGATGTGCCTTAGTATAATCAGATAATGTCTAAAGTAGGTCTCTTAATAAATTTTACTTTATATATTATATTTTACAATAAATAAATTTAATTTAAATTTCTAGGAGAGGTAATTGATAACAACGAGCGGAACAACAAAGTACTTTTTTCATACAAAATTCAATTTTCACTGCTTTATCTTTTTAGGATAATTTTAGGAATACCCTGAAAATGTCAGTCCAAGTAAAGAATGCCAAGTCTGTAAGTATATTTTAGTCAGTCTATGAAACTTGTGTTGCGGTATGATTAGATCTTGATTGGACTACATATTCTAAAATTTATATACAACTACGTACATTTCACCTCATTCAGCATTCAATATCTGTATATCATGTGACTTTGACCGTAAAATTCAAAATCGGATTATGAAAGTTCAGATATCCGGTTTGGGTGAGTTTAATCATTCCGAGCCCTATACATAAATTTACATAATTTCCCGATGAATATTTATGAGAACTTACTGAGTTCGTTAGCTTTTCTTAGGAGTTGCTCAAAGTCCTCCATGGTTCCATACTCGGGGTGTATTGTGTAGTATTCGGAGATATCATACCCAAAGTCATGCATTGGTGATTTGAAGATAGGGGAGAGCCAGGCAGCCTCTGCGCCTATCTCTTTCAAGTATTCTAGCCTTGAGGTAATTCCTGTGTCAAAACATTAAAAAAACTCTTGCATGAGGTTGAAAAAAAAACACTGCCTATGTTATATTATTAACAGAAGCCTACATGATAGCAGGAAATTTACTTTACAAAACCAAAAAGTTAGTTTTATATATAGATTTTGAGCCACTACACGACGCGTTACAATACACT
The DNA here is from genome assembly GCA_947095575.1 of Electrophaes corylata. Classification (NCBI taxonomy): domain Eukaryota; kingdom Metazoa; phylum Arthropoda; class Insecta; order Lepidoptera; family Geometridae; genus Electrophaes; species Electrophaes corylata. Next base: position 12,181,713 of record OX352700.1, on the reverse strand, counting down.
TTTCAGTCGCGCTATCGTTGCTGCGCATACGGCGGAATATAACTCGAAAATTTCCCTAAACACTAGAAAACAGGAGACAAATAAAAAAAACTTACCATTTAAATCTCCGACCCCGTCCCCATCACTGTCCATGAACGACCTCGGGTATATCTTGTAGATTACCGCTGTTTCCCACCAATCCTGCTTCACGTTGACACTGTCGTAACTCCCGTGTGCCGTCACCACCGTACATAACACTAGCCACCACATCACGGAATCCTAGCCAAATATTCTTGATCTAAATAGTAAAAGGATTTTTTTATTTTTTGTAGAAATAAAGGCCTACTTCTGATACATATTGAAAAGTTGAAGTATTGCAAATATTTTATTCAATTCAATTCTTAAATTTAAAAGAACTTTACAAACTGAATAAACTGTAGTGATATACACCACTGAGTTAGTATGAATTGAGCATAATACTTTGTTGAAAGTGGTAGTTACTGATGTCATAATATTATGACGGAAGTATTTTCTAAATAATGTTTAAGTAAAACAGGAAATGTGTTGCTTCAAACAGTAAATTTGTCTTCAAAATAAGAGGGACCTTTAAAAAGCAAACTTTAGAACACAAACGAAATAAACGGCCAGACGCCGCACTTTATTTGTATATATTTATTAATGAGCTGTGAAATAATAGGATATTATCTAATTTATAATTACCACAGCCTATTTAACACACCTACTGAAACACTATCCTAAGCAACTGAAAGAAGTAGTCTTAGACGATTAATTTATAGGATATACTTAGGCATTGTCAAAAATGAATATTTGAAAATATTACTATTTTATTATCACTTGGCCACGGTTTCATCTACAGATCAACGGGTGATTTGTTTAACGTTGGGTTGTTAAAAATTGTACACATACACTTAATGTTATTTTTAAATATCTAAATATAAAATTTTGTAGCTGTTGTGCGGTCCTGAAATGTATGTTAAATAGTATTTTTTTTTGGTATATTTTCGTATTTATATCAAACATAAAATTTATATCTGGTTTTGGATTATAATAGCGTTGAACCGCAGAGAGTGGATGGACCCTTAAATATCCTTCCACTCTTCGTAATTCAATTTAAGGCCTTTACCCAACGCAACAAAGCTTCAAGACCTTTTATCCCTAGACATGACAAATATCCTCTCCGATATTTTAGTACCAAATCCGTCTAATAGAATAGTTATTGTATCAGACACTGTTTAACGGTTGGTTAATGAGTCTGCAAATATGAACTTCAGAATGATTGTTTGTAAAACATAATGATGTTATGTAAAACATTTATACAAACACTGTCATTGATAGATCGTATAGTTGTAATGGATGTAATGATATGATAAGTGTAATATTGGATATAAGTCCTTCTGAATAGCCGTAATATCTAGTTGACGGCGCTTCTTTAATTTTAGGGTAGCAGAACATTGAAACCTATTATTAAAACCTGCAGCGCAACTACGAGCGCTAATGTGTGATGGAGGTGGACCGGGAGGATTGCCGACATCACAGGCACAAACTGAGGGTGGATTCTGAGTTTTTTTACGTTTTGCGAATACCGGGTTTTGATTTGCGAGCTCGAACTTTTTGTATCGAGATACGCTAGTACCCACATGGGCCGCTAGGGGCGCTTATCATTTCTTCATACAAAAAGTTCGAGCTCGCAAACCGAAATCAGATATCCGCAAAACGAAAGAAACTCAGAATCCGCCCTCTGGTCTTCATACTGAAAGAGCATTACGTGTTCGGCGGAGTGTCTGTGTAATATTGCTAATTAAATTATCCTGCATCTGTCTAGAATAATATTTCAATGGACAGTATTTTTCGTAGCGTGTCGTTTTATTTTTTTCGCTAAACTCACGTCTATTACTAACAAAAGTCTGTGCACTAAAAATGGTGCCTCCTGAAAGTGAAATTACTGGTGTAGTCCCTTTAAATATATCTTATTATTTTTTAAAGTCCACAGACTTGTAGACAGAACAAGCAGATCGCCTACCCGATGTTAAGTTGTTACCATCACCTGTAACAAATTATTGTCTTATAATGTACAGTTCTGCGAACATTTATTTATTTATAATAATGTATAGTATTATAATAATGGGACGCGTGTTGCAGATGTTGCTGCGCCCTACCTTTGGGCGCCACTGAAAACCAGCGCCATATGAGCCATTGCGCTCTTTGGCATATGCTGAGTGGATGCCTTTTTTCGCCACTTTCCTTTTTATTTTTATATCTTCTTTGTGTTTTTTGTATTGTTTTGTGTGGTGTCAATAAATATTTTCTATTTCTATTTCTATAAGTATACTGGTGGTAAGACTCCTGTAATGTCACCGGTACCCACAACCTTCAAACCAGGACTGAACCAGCTGTTTAGCGGCAGAAATACTTCTCCAGATAAGCCCTTCATAAAAAGCTCTGCTTCTACTAATTATATAGTGGCTAATACTTACCATTGCACAAACTTATTTTATTTTTCCTTTTTCAGGTAAGCTGCTATGATACTGCTAATTCGTCTAATTAATTGTAATGTGAGTAGAAATTAACCCTTTAATTATATAAAATGCCACCCTAAAAACAAGCAATTTCCTATTTTACGAAACACGCACATTTTATTTGATGATTTAATTTTATCTGAGTTGTTAACATCTATACTTTTGTATATTGTTTAATATTAGTATTAAAATAATATTATCTTTCCACATACCATATTGAATAAAAGATAGAAAACAGAACCTGTTCTATTGTATAACAATCACTAAACGTATTTAAAAAATAATTAAATAGCATTACGACTGTAATCCCCAAGCTCGGTTGATATCCCTTCAGATCTCTTAGTACCAAGTTCCTACTCGATGTTCTTCTAGGATGTCTAAGGAAGGCAGTTAGAAGTACATCCAAATATTATACATGCCCACATTTTGCAGTAATTGGTTTTCCATACGTGACGGATTGGAAGCCTATCACCGCTGCTAGAATACTAACTGGTTTCCTCACGATGTTTTCCTTCACTCTGGCATTGCGCACATCAATTTTTCGTTTGAAACTCTATTGGTGCACGGCTGGATTCCAACCCACGGCCTTAGGATCAGAAAGCGATGTCACTCCCCCTAGCCCAGCGGTACTCACCGGTGCAATTTTTAGTATTGAATAAAATGCTGCATAAAATCTTATTCCCCGCTCTCCAGCTTCATTGTCCCCAGTGTACTTAAATCTCGTTTGTCACCGATTTAATAAGATTGTGAATCCGTCACTTGAAACTTTTCAATATTCCCCAAGTTTTATCGACACCCTATTGTCCCGAGTTCGCCAACTGTGAACCTACGGGTTAATATCGGAAATCTTTCAAACTGTGTAATGTATTAAAACTTTAGTATTGTTATGCAAAAAGAAAATGTCAAACTTCTACCGTACTTGACTTTAAACTTATACAGACTTAACGCCTGTATGCCTCAGGTTGATGGACGCTGAGAAGTTCATCGTAGGGCACGTTTCTAACGAGCGTAACCTACGAGGCAATACTTTGTTATGGGCAATGGTAACCATTTAACATCAGGTGGGAGATCAGCTTGTTCCATCAGCGAGTTTTATAATTAAAAAAACCCCTATAATAATAAGCTCGGCATAACATTAAAATAGTTAACCGTGTTTTGTCTTTTGTATTGACATGAAATTTCAAATTAGATCGAAAGAGACAAAACACGGTGTAACAACTTTGAGGTTACGTTGAGTTTTTTAGTAGTAAGGTTAGTCTATTAATAAGTTTGCTTTTATTAATTAATTTATACTACATAATATAATTTAAATAATGCATTTTATACTGTAAAAATAAAAATGCATTACCTGCATAGACAGCTAAATCTCCACTACAAACTATACAAAAACACCAGTGGTCTTAGTGGGAGTAACCCCACCTTCTGATTCTTTGGTCGTGGGTTCGAATACGGTCGTGCACCAATCGATTTTTGAAAATGGAAGAAAACCATCGTGAAGAAACCAGTTGGTGTTCTAGAAGCGGCGATGGGCTTGCAACCTATCACGTATGGAATACCAACTACAGCAAAATGTTGGTATTTATATTTGCGTTGAAAAGTTTAGGTAACTTTTAGAATAAAGGAATATCATCTTATTCATAACCCTTGACACGTTATAACAGCTCTATAAAATCATTTTGTCATTACCACTTTCCCGTCAATAAAAAGAGATGGCAACGGATTTATTGGCCATTTTAGCTCGTTTGTTCAGAGACTATCATGAAACAAAACCGGCCAAGTGCGAGTCAGTCAGGGTTCCGTACCATTATCTATAATAAAAGCGGCAAAAAAGTTACGTTTGTTGTATGAGAGCCTCTATAAATATTTATTTTATTCTGTTTTTAGTTATTATAGCGACAACAGAAATACATCATCTGTGCAAATTTCAACCTCTCTAACTATCACGGTTTATGAGATACAGCCTGGTGATAGATAGACAGGCAGACAGACAAACAGATAGTGAAGTCTTAGTAATAGGGTACCGTTTTACCCTTTGGGTACGAAACCCTAATACAATATAACACACAGACACAGAACAAACATTTAAATTCATCCACAAAACCTCCTGTCCTTGGTAAGGTTATATTTATTTACAGTCAATATCTAAGTTAATAGAAACCAACATCGAATAATATCTACGTTAAATTAAGTTATTTTATCTATATTCATTTACACTTTCGTGTCTTTATAAGGTAATATTTATTTACAGTCAATATCTAAGTTACTAGAAACCAACATCGAATAATATCTAGGCTAAATTAAGTTATTTTATCTAAAATCACACAATTTGAAGCAGTTCCAACAATCTTCACGGATTACATAAACTTTGACGCCTTCTATATGTTTCATCCTCGTTAAACTATTTCGAGCTCAGCCAAGACCTCGAGGTTGACTCTTGAGTTTCACACTTAATTAACTTGGTGTAAAATGGGTCTTTACGTAGTCCCTAAAAGGGTGTGTAGTGTGCTCGAATGTCTAGCAGAAATTAATGACCCGTCAGTTAATCCATCTATTCTTCCATGACTTGAGAATTTAGAGTATAGAGTAATTGCTTCTTGTATGATTCTACATATACGACTACATAAATACATAATAATTTATTCTTCGAAAGTAGGTACGAATAACTTAGTGATATCTACATCAAAATCTAATAATAATGCTTGACAATCCACACAGCATTATCTAGCCCCAAGCTAAGCAGAGCTTGTGTTATGGGTACTAGATGACTGATATACTTAATACAATAAATTACATACACAAATATTTTTTATACTACATAGAAAACACCCAGAACACCAAGAATAAATATTTTGCAGATTGTACAAACATTGGCGGACATTCGCCCGCTACGCCACATTGATTGCTTTGGCTTGAATGTTATATTTTATAAAATGTTATATAAATTATAGTTTTTTTTTAATAACTTATTATATTACAATGGTCGCAATGGTCTCCCTAGAAATCTATTAAAATATAAAAGGATATTCTATTTCAAAAATACTATCAAATTAAATACTCGTTAAGTGTAGTACATTTTAATTTGGATTTCCAAAGATTTTATAGCTTGTTTTATAGCTGTTGTAAAGAGTCCATATTTTGATTAATAATTTTTCTGACCAGCATGGCATAAAACGTGGAAAACTAATACAGTTGTCGCAGTTTATCGATGGTGACGTGTGACGTGCTTGCACTGATATTGAACAAGCAACGCTCTCGAATCACAACAAACGTTCCAAACATCCCGTGTGGGATTGGAAAGGAAACCGCAACTGTTTCCTTTACCGAATGGGACTGCCTGAGAAGCGATTGGCTCTACCGTAAGTACGGAACTACGCTTGAGTGAACCCCGACTGGCAAACGCAAGGCGTAGATCCTGTTATGAGACTAATAACGGCCCTTACATATGATTTCTGATTTTACCAATACTATATTTGGCGACCGATGTGGCACGGCGGGCGAATGTCCGCCTGCGACGCAGGACGTTGCGGGTTCGATTCCCGCCTCGAGATAAATGTTTGTACGATCTTCAAATATTTATTGCGGGAGTTCTGGGTATTTTCTATGTATAATAAAAATTATCTATGTACGTAATATTGTATTAAGTAGGTATATCAGTCATCTAATACCCATAACACAAGCTCTGCTTAGCTTGGGGCTAAATGAAGCTGTGTGGATTGTCCAGCATTATTATTATTTTATAGTAAAGTGTTCATTTTAAACAGCTTTGTAAGGCACGATTTTACGATAGTGAGCTGCAAGGTAATGCTTTGTTATAGGTGATTATTACCCATTTAACATTAGGTGGATTATCCGCTGATTCCATCAGCAATGACATTTAAAAAAACTTGCTGATGGAATAAGCAGATGGCCCACCTGATGCTAAATGGTTACCATCGCCCTATAACAGAGTATTGCACCGTATGTCACGTTACCTGTAACGTGCCCTGCGATGCACTGCTCAGTGTCCATCAACCTGAGGCATCCAGATGTTAAGGCTCAAGTGCCTGCAATTGTACCCACACCCTTCAAACCGGAACACAGCAAATTGCTTGGCAGAATATAGGCAAGTTTATTTATTTATTGTTGATAAGCTATGATTATTTATGGAAGGATTTTAAAACGTTACGGGTAAAATCTACTATTGGCACAGTGTAATGGGCTTGTGACAGTAAGTAAATAGGTTAAGCTAATAAACTAATATCCGCAAATAAATGTTCTATCAGACTGGTTTCGCTATGGGGGTAACGTTTTAGCTTGAAATTCACTAATTTCTCGACGACACTTGTCTACGATTTATTTATTTTATTTATTTATTTACATACATATAGACCTAACATTACAGATTACACCAAATCGTTATGTCTAGAACATTACTACAGAAAAATAAAATATATATATATTATATCTAAATACAAACACACTATTTCTAACTTAGGTACCTACTTTATAAATTTTATACAACATTCTCACAAAAACTTAGGCTAACTCGTTCAATCATCTTCCAGCCATCCGCAAACACATCAAACTGAGGATGTTTGGTTAAGAGCGTATTTAAACTGCGCTGTGCTCGGGAGATGGGTGATTGCTGACAACACAAAGTGCGTGACCATATTGGCTCAAACAAGCGAACGCGACCCGGTCGGAATCTGGCACGATGTATGGGAACGCAGAGTCGGCTGGCTTCAGTAAGGAGAGTAGGACAATCTATTACACCACGCAAAATACGGCACAAAGTTAAAATTTGTTCTTGCATCCGTCTCGTTTCCAAGGAGTTGAAACCTAAGGTTCCCTGGAGAAATTTGGTTGGGTACATAAATGGATAGTAACCGTACATTTTCTTGTACAAGAATCTTAAAAATTTTTTTTGCCTTATTAGTACATGGCCTTTATTTCTCAATTTTTCCTATAAATGAGTGCAATGAAGAATTCAGATTATTACTCAGTTTATTTAAGTAGAAACATATTTTTCGCTGTGTGTCTGTCAATATTAAGTTACTCAGTAAATTGTTAAAATCTGCTAAAAATATTTATTTGGTTTGAGATTAGATTTAACACGAAAAAAAGTAAAACGTATTATTTTCAGAAAAATATAATTATTTCTTAAAATGTATCCAACTTGAAAATTTCAAGCCTCTGCGACCAGTGGCTTAGGCTGTCCGTAGTCTATATGTCAGTCAGTTAGTCAGTCAATCAGTCACTTAGGACAAATATTGTTATAATTGGCTTAGATTATTATTATTCTTATGTATTAAAATAACACGATGCTATATTCAAAAAGGTTCATGACCTATGGCCAAGCCAAAGAACCATTGAAATTACTGAATTCCAGGTAAACTTTGTTTTAAAATGCCATTTCGTGATAATACTTCGCTTGAAAAGCAATCGCACTGCGGCAACCCCAGGGAATACCGACATGCAAACGTTCCTGGATTCGTGCTTGGATTCATTCCACTTTAAAGGAATATTTTCGTGCTTGCATTTGGATTTGTGCGGCTATTAAGTAGTCACGAACCGTGCGTTTTCGAAAACATGAGTCTTTATTTAAATTGGTGCTCGTAAATACGAGTTTAAACATTTACAGCAGTATTTTTATACTTTACTATTAAAATATCGACATAAACGACACTATACACAGAAACTCTAAATAATCTACAAATTATTAGTAAATAAATAATTATATTAATAATTATGCTGGACAATCTACACAGCATCATCTAGCTCCAAGCTAAGCAGAGCTTGTGTTATGGGTACTAGATGACTGATAAACTTAATACAATACATTACATACATAGATATTTTTATAGAAAATACCCAAAACACCCGAAATAATTTTTTGCAGTTCGTACAAACATTTATCCCAAGGCCGGAATCAAACCCGCAACCTCCTGCGTCGCAGGCGGACACTCATCCTCCGCGCCACATTGGTCATCAAAATAGAGCAATGCCAGTGCTTTCAAACGGTGAAGAAAAACATCGCAAGGAAATCAGTTACCTCTAGCAATAGCTTTGCAACTTGTCATTTGGAATACCAACTACTGCAAAATGCGAGTATGTACCAAATGTTTAAATGTACCTCTGACTACTCCTTTAGACGTTCAGGTATCTACCTACCGTGCTTGGGGATTAAAGCCGTGAAGCTACTTAACTAACCCTGGCTGGATTAAACTCAAAACCGCAGGTTTACTTAGCTCAACCACCGCGCAATAACTAGTTTAACTTCGATAGAGCAAGTTTAATGGTGACTTGATATGTTACTGCTGAGATATCAGGTTCTTACCCGCTCTTTGATATTAAAATAAGATATTATAAGATATTATAATAAGTGAATAGATAGTAATGTCTAACCATCAGCTTTTTCATTATAAAATAGTTTAAGTAGTAGTAGAACTCTTATAGTAAAGGACTCGTCCGGGAAAAAACTACCACTAGGCCTGTTTCTGCCGCCAAGCAGCTGACTATGTTCTGGTTTGCAGGGTGAGGGTGCCGGTGAAATCACAGACACATAAAGTTTATCACCTACATACTAGCGGTCCATCCCGGCTTTGCACGGGTTTTAGTAAAGATCCCTTACTTTTTTGAAAATATAATATAGCCTATGTCACCTGGGGATTATCAAAATAAAAATGTCAGTTTCAAAGAATATCATTTGAAAATTGACACGAACGAATCTTGAATTTGACGAAGTTTCATAACGAGACTTCTAGGCTTCTAGGTTCTAAGTCAATCCCCATAAAGACACACAGTTCTGTGATAAACATACGTGTTTATTCTGTCTGGGCGCTATTGTGGTAGTTAAATAATGTATTCGCAAAAAAACATTTTTCTTTCTTAAGCTTGGAGCTATAATAGTGCAGTGTAAAATTTTCCAGCGATATTAAATATTTTTCAATAAGCCATAATAAGACTGATTTGTATCGTCGAAAAGCGAATGGAAATAGCACAGATTTACGTGATTTCCAGTATTTTCCCCGAGAAACCGACACTAACAATGTTTTATTCAGACGACCATCGCTTTCTAGAGGTAAATTGTTGCAAATTGATCGCAAAACGCCTCGACTAACCCTAGTAGGTCAATTGAAGCTTACTGATTTATGGGAAAAACAAGTTTTTGGAATAGGAATTTCAATTAGAGATTGTTGTGAGTTGTGAATGAGAATTCGATGGAATTTAAAGCAGGTGGTAGCTTCCTCTATAATGTTGAAAGCCTGGGCAAAGTTCCCAAACGTGGTCCATCCCTATTTCCTCTTAGAGGGTATACCCTCTAAGAGGGGATAGGGATCTTCTATATGCAGGGTGGTTTTTTGAGAAGAGCGGTAATGGACAAGTCTGAAACTATGCAAGTTAAAGAAAAGTCGTGAAAGGAGTCATGTCCTCGATTTATAAGAAAATAATAACTGCATATTATTTAGTTTTATTTTAAAACCTTTTACTTTTGACGGAAATCGATACGAATTATTTAAAAAAAAAAGACAAAAATTTATTCGTGCTAGGGTCTCAGATAGGCTGTGAAAACTGCACCCAATCCGGTTATATAGAAACGAAACTATGTAGAACTATCATTAATAACCATTATCATTTATTGTTGCTTTATGTTGTAAAATAGGTCTTAAGGGTAATACAAATAGCGTCTAAATTAGCCCCGTTGCCGCGGCCCGGTATCACAATAGTCATACCCAGTCGGTTTCAATCCTGCCGGCAAAGTAGTACTAGGTAAGTACCTACCTATATTTCTATACTAATAAAAGAATCTGTATTCGACAGTGACTGCAAGCAACGACCACAAAAATAACGCTCTCTATGCTTATCACCACTTTGAGCTATATGGGAGGTGGGAAATAGAATCACGACTTTAGACTGCTAGAATACTAACTGGTATCCTCACGATGTTTTCCTTCACCATTTGAGAGGACTGGTATTGCGCACATACATTTATTGAATAGAAAATTCATTGGTGCATGACCGGATTCGAACTCAAGACCTAAGGATGAGAAGGCAGGGTCACTCTCACTAGACCACTAAGTGCTCTCCTATGCTATATCAGGAATTGATAAATAAAAACAAACAGACTACAAAATAATTATAAAGCAAAGTTACAAACTACCAACAGTTTATTTCATTCCTACTTCAAAATCATACTAATCGCATGCATTTCGTAAGTAGGTATGCAAATTTTGAACGAGTTTTCGTAAACTCTTGAGGGAAATTACTTTAATGCACTTCTACCTAAACCCATCTACATTTTTTAGAGACGTATTTGGATATTTTTGTATTATTGAAGTCATATTAAGCTCATATTTACTGACAAGTAAAGTAAAAAGGCTGACTCTTTTTGTGACAATAAAGGCGTCATTGTACTTTGAACAAATTAACCAAATTTATACGTGCCAACTGGTTACGAACACGATTTTTTTTAAAGTTGAATGGGCAACAAAATGAAACAAAAATTAATAAAATAAGTACCTGTACAACTTATTTTCAAAGCACGGTAGACAAACTCTCAGATCTTTTAGAACCAAACATCTACTCAAGTTTATTTATGGAAATCTAAGGGAGTCAGAATTACGACCAAAAATTGCATTTAGCATATACCTACCTACATTTGTTTTATTTATGTTATAAGTAGCTACCATCAACTACAACAAAAAATTACCTCGCAGGTCACGTTCGTTAGGAACGTGCCTTACAATGCACTGCTCTGCGTCAATCAACCTGAGACATACAGGTGTTAATATAATTAATTCGGCAGTAGTTGGTATTCAAGACGTGACAGGTTGCAATACCTTCGCCGGTGGGATACTAACGGCTGTTCGTAAGCAAGCATTAAAAAAAAGCCAACAATATCACTATGTAGTCTTTTACCTAGCTAAGTAAAAAAAAGGTTTAACATTACACAGTTTATCATTCATAACTCTATATTACCGACACAGAATATAGCAATTTTTGTATAGGCATGCTAATGAAGTGGATTCACACAACGCCAAAAACAAGCATACCGCAAAGCGTCAGCTCGTGCTTGTCTAAATTAAAATCACAGGTTTATTTTAAACCTTAGCTTCAACAGAATAGAGTCGAGAGAAGTTATGCTAAGGTGTGTTTTTGGCGTGGAGCCAGAAATTGAATTTCTCATATTTAAGCAAGTTAGAAGCAAGTGCTTTTTAGTGGTGCTGCAGAGAATAACCTTATCATGTTGTGTGGTTTCCTTCCCTTGAGCACCAATTAGTTGAGCTCTTAAGAATTTCAACAGGCTTTATTTGATTCATTGTTATACGTGGTTCATACGATGATTTAATGTTGAAGAAACATATTCATATTTGATCAATATTTCTATAAGAAACGGAGTATTTTACCATAATTTTCAAGTGTATGTTTCCCGATATTACTTTGACATAATATTGCGATTGACATGCGCCATGATCACGGATCAAACTGAAGTCTATGGCAAGTGAATTTTATGTTATTGTATAACACTACGGTCCCAAAGTTATATCATATTTTGCTCCCTTTTTAGATAAATGTGACGTTAGTTTGGTATCAGGGAATTTTCAAACGTTTTTATTGCTTACTAGCGACCCGTCCCGGCTTCGTATTAGCAAAAATTTCATAAATTATAAAATCTAGTTTTTGCAGTGTACGCGATGTAAGAAATTTTTTAGGTTATTTTTTTACACCTTGGGTTACATTATTGGAGTTTAAGGAAGGATGCCTAATTAGAATTTTTCAAATCGGTCCAGTAGTTTCGGTAAATCTATGCAAAGAAACAAACAAATCTTTCCTCTTTCGTGTAACTCAATTATTTTTACAATCGACACCTGAGTCTCCTTCTAACTACTGCCTGACCTGAAAGACCACAAACACTGCAGCTACATTGAAAATGTTGAACTTTGAAGTCGAACGCAGAAGTTCAAATTAAAAGGTGTTTTCAACACTTAAAATAAAACAGATGTAAGAGGTTACTACACTTTAAGTTGGATTTTGATGTCATTACGGCATGAAAGCGCGGGATTCATTTCTAAAGTATAAATAAAAATTCATCGCAAGAAATTCAAAGGAACGCTTCAGTTTCAAAGCGAAATATAATGAACAGGAAACCACGTCGTACCGTAGAAGTGTACACAATATTTTATGACACATATATTTTACAAACCGATAAAATGTTGCCTCTGAGATGTTACAAATGTAATCAATTCATTGGTTAGAAACAGTTTAGGAATTACAAAAAAATACTATTGGTATATTATAAAATATTATTAGTTTGTATTTCATGACGCCTTCGCTAAACAACCCCTACTCGTCCTCGTTTTCTGTAAAATAAAAATAACAATCAATGATTGAGGTATCATTTTTAAATTTAGTTTTTTTTATGATTGATTGACTGACAACCGCACTCATTTTTGACAGCTCAAACCGCAAGTAGCAGAGACTTCTAATAATTGTCTGTGAGGAAAATCTATGCCTTAGTTCCTGATAGTATTAGTTTATTATGCGAAAAAAATAATGAAAATTATATTATTTATTTCTAAAGGTAAAAACTTACTATTAATGCTTTTTATTTTTCTTAGTAAGTCATCAAAAAACTTCACTTGATCTTTTTCTGGAATAAATTTATTACATAAGACATTTTAATTATCCATACTTTTAGTTAGAACAATTTCCTTTTTTTTGGATTGTTTTTGATATTCGCAATTAGTTGGTGGGCTATAGGCGGATAAGTTGAGTGTTATGTGTTGTTATTTTTTCAGGAATCACAGCACAGACTAACTTTTGTCTGTGTATTGTGGTAAGTCAAAAGTTTTTTGACAACAGTTGTTATGAATTACGGACATTATAACTAGTTCCATTGTGATTTTTCTCTATGAAACTAGTAAGACTATAATTTATTCTTAATCGTTCCATTGATTTTTTAAATGGAGTTCAGAATATTTTTTCTCATCCGTTGCAACATTCTTTGATAACACCATCTCTGATTATGGTGGTGGTACTCAATTAGTGATTAGTTTCCTTAGCGGAATTTTCTTTCGCCTTCAGAATGTGACGTCAGATGGTGCTAAAGATAGAAATAAGTTTATTGTTTACTAACCTTCTTCACTTATTTCTTTTTCTGTGAAAAATAATACATTATTTTATCTGCTCGACTATCGAATTACAAAAATATATGCTGATACGCACTGAATGTCTCTTTGTAATATTTTTGTTCTTGTTTTGCTGGAATATGAAAATTGAGTAGTTAATTATATAGTTTAAAGTGCATTTATTTGCTAATTAATAATAATAAAGTACAAGAACTTAGAGAAAGTAAAAGGTTGAGGTGAGATCACTACCCTAGGTAAAAACTAGGTAATATATTTGCATAGTTTATGTTGTATGAAATTTTTGCAATATTTATTTTTATTGCTGGTTACGTAAGCAAAACTAAGTATATATAGTATTAGCTCGAGGCAGGACCCAAAGATTTATATTTTTATTTTTTTTTATTTACACAAAGCAATAACTTACATAAGTATTTTTGATAAGCAGCAAGCTCTGTAAATTTTACACAGTTTACTTTCAATCCAAAACTCAGAAAAAATATATGACTAAGAAATAAAAACCAACACTAAATCAACATTTTTATCTATAAACTAGTGGAAATGCGCGTGACTTGGTCCGCGTCAAGGTATTTTTATATAAACATCAATACTCTATGTACTCCTTTAGACATTGGATATCAGGAATTCCTTTCATAGTACACTGTACCCTTATTAACAAATACACCCTTAAAAAAATATTTCAAGCAGATTTTCTTCTCAAATACGTTTTCTAAACGACTTCTGCGTTTTTTTTGTTTTTTTCTAATAATAATAATAATAATACAGCAGACAGCAAAACAGTAATCCTACTAATATAATAAGTGCGAATGTTTGGATAAATGGATGGATGGATGGAGGGATGGATGTTTGTTCCTCTTTCACGCTCTACCAGTGGACCGATTTGGATGAAATTTGGAATAAATATAGATTGTAATCTGGCATAGGACATAGGCTATTTTTTATCCCGAAAAAATAACGGGAACGGGAAAAAACTGCCACGCGGGCGAAGCTGCGTGTGGCCTTTAGTTAATTATATATCTTACCTTCATTTCCTTCATCAGAGCTATCTGATGACTCATCACTTAAGTCATCCAACAGTCGAGCTAAAAGAATAAAAAAACTATTGTACTTTAGAAACAATGTCATCAGCTATTATAATAAAGAAAGATTTAATGAAAAAACCAGTTAGTATTCTAGCCGCGGCGATGGTCTTGCAACCTGTCACATATACGAGCAACTGCAATATGTGAGTATGCATCAAATGTAATTGGGATAGGTACGATTGGAATCTTGAGAGGTTACTTGAAGTACCTAAATATCTAAATATCACCTACCGTGCCTGAGGATTAAATCCTATTTCTATCCTATTTTTTATTTTTCAAATATTTATATGTATTTAATAAAATATATTTAAAAACTTACTCATATCCAGTTTGTCGTAACTAGATTGAACATTTTGTACCAAAGCAAACAGCTGAAACAAAATAGAACAATATAATAATATTCTTTTTCAATTAAAGATCTACCGTAGTGACACAAAAAGGTCTTATCTCTAGTAAAATGAACTTAATTTATGAACAAGATATTATTTTACATAGATATTGAATATAAGTATTCATTCATTTTGACGACCGTTGTGGCGCGGCGGGCGAATGGCCGCCTGTGACGCAGAGGTTGCGGGTTCGATTCCCGCCTTGGGATAAATGTTTGTACGATCTGCAAATATTTATTCCGGGTGTTCTGGGTGTTTTCTATGTATCATAAAAAATATGTATTGTATGTATGTAATGTATTGTATTAAGTATATCAGTCATCTAGTACCCATAACACAAGCTCTGCTTAGCTTGGGGCTAGATGATGCTGTGTGGATTGTCCAGCATTATTATTATTATTATTATCATTCATTATAAATATCTCAAATCACCGAACACGGGCAAAGTGCCTATAAGGCCACGCTACCTCTTTGGATAGCAAAACGTTCTGTCTTTTCGCCAGTCCTTTGGTCGTTACTTGAATTATTTATAAAGATTAGGGTAATAAATAATAACTTACAGTAATTGCAAATGCGTGCGTCACCGTTTCCATTTTGCAATAATTGCAAACATGCGATAAAAATACTAATTATTATGAACTTTACGAGAAAACAATTTAATGAAGTCACTATACTGCTGCATTTTATTACTGCAATTAATTAAGCTAGTAAGGGCATGTTTCCACTGTACGGCTTCAAGATTGAACTGCGTGTAAGTAGGTATATACATTGTGGATATTGTGCATAATACCTTAGTTTTGTTTTATACGAATTGCTGATGAAACAAGTAGATAACCCACCTGCCACGCAGGTCACGTTCATTCGGAACATGCCCTACGATGATTTGTGTCCAGTAACCCGAGGCATATAGGTTTTTTTTATACAATTTGCTGATGGAACAAATGATGTTAAGTGTTTACCATAGCCTATAACAAAGCATTGCCTTGTAGGTCACGTTAGCTAAGAACGTGCCCTACAATATACTGCTCTGCGTCCATCAACCTGAAGCATACAGGTATTAAGCCTCATGTGCCTGTAGTTACACCGGCACCCACACCCTTCAAACCGGAATACAGCAAGCTGCTTGGCGGCAGAAATAGGCATGGCATAGGTGTGAGGCATACAGGTGTAGTACTTCCCCGGAGAAGCCTTTAACTGCAACGATTTAAAATGGCTATTGAATGAAATTCAAAATTACTTTTTATCGTGTACTAAGGCCATCACGAACTGAAAGACATAGTATAGCATGGCCTTATCCAACAGACGGAGATTATTAAGATTGAGAGAAATCGGTTTGGACAAGAAAGACTGAAAATCATTCTTCCTGAAAACGTAACTGACTGAGTAAGTTCACTGCTGTCTCCTCAATATACGTTTCCGGGAAGATTTGGAGTGTTTTCCATCCAGCGACTTCCCGTGATCTTAGTAATGTCGTCGGCTTGTCGGGTGAAAAGGCGTCCTACATTTCGTCTGAATGAAATGTAAGACTGAAACTGAAAAACTGATAGCAAATAGTACATTGCTGCTTATTACTTGCTAGTGACTGTCGTGGTTGCATATGGAAATGGTTCCTCAGACAGCGGAGTTAATTATAAACTTGTTGAGTTCTTTGAGAGAACTCTCTATTTGTCTCCCGATTCCATTTGAATAAAGTACTCACTTGTCCTAAAAAAATATACATTTGTTTTTTAGATTTCATTATTATTATTGTTATCAGTCCTCTGGTTCTCTTAAGACAAGTTATGTTTAGATGTTGTTGTGTAAAAATGACCACAAACATTATATTTTTTATATGCCACCGTAAGCTAACCAGCCATTTAAACACGTGAGGCAAAACCCCTTAATCGATATTATACGGAAACACTGTCGATCACACAACTCTCACATAAAAAACAGGCGCTTACCGGCACAAGTCTACCGGTTAAAGCAGCTGGTGACTTGAAAACACAATTCAGTTAGTTCGTACTACTGAAACAAAGAGCCACATTTTGCAATAGTTACTAGTTAGTATTACATACATGGTTGCCAGTCCATTGCTTCAGCTAGAATACTAACTGGTTTTCTCACGATGTTTTTCTTCACCGTTTGAAAGCACTGGCATTGCGCACATAAATTTTTCGAACGGAAAAATCAGGATTTCAATCGGATTTAATCAGATCTTAACCGCACCGGTGATCTCTGAAGCTATGTATGTGTGTGTGTTTGACGACCGATGTGGCGCAGCGGGCGAATGTCCGCCTGCGACGCAGAGGTTGCGGGTTCGATTCCCGCCTTGGGATAAATGTTTGTACGATCTGCAAATATTTATTCCGGGTGTTCTGGGTATTATCTATGTATAATAAAAAATATCTATGTATGAAATATATTATTGTATTAAGCATATCAGTCATCTAGTACCCATAACACAAGCTCTGCTTAGCTTGGGGCTAGATGATGCTGTGTGGATCGTCCGGCATTATTTATTTATTTTATTTATGTATGCAATGAAAATCTGCTTTCTATGTAAATGATACTCTTAAGGTACGCGTGATGGTAGAATGGTAATGCATTTTTAATATTCCGTGCTATGCCTCAATTAGAAAGGCCACGTTATACATTATTTAAGCTAAAATTGTGTGTTACAAATGTTTGGATCAACAAGAATTATTGCTTCCACTCGTTCATGCGAACGGGTAAAGGCAAAGCAATAATTCATGGTTTTTAATAGATTACCAATAATTAACGCTTTGTGAGTTTTTAAAGCTATAGTTAGAAAAAAACATAACATGTCACAAAAAAAATTATGATCATTTTGAATGATTGTAGAAAAGTATCTAAGTATTCTATCAGTCATTTGATTCCCATAATAGTACAAGTTTTGCTTAGTTTGAGACTAGATGATCTTAAGTGAAATATACACAAATTCGTTTTTAATTAATTTATTTCAGATTTGTTTTTATATGAATAAAAAACAATAAATTAATGAAAATGTAATGAAAATAACAGTTTTAACAGTACACTGAGCGGCTCTATTGCTATATCCTGGTAATCATTATTATGTCAATTTATTCAAATGGTCTGCAAATTTTTTTCGTTACCCTTCATTGAAAGATTGTATTAAACACACTTTGTATTTTTTTATCTGAAAGCTCATTTACATGTAGCCACGTGACAAAATAAAAATCGAAAAAAAAAATCCGTACTAGGCAATTTATTTTTCTAGTCCTATTAGAGGTTAAATTATAGTATTCAGTGTTTTTCCACACAAAAGGCAAGATTTTTAAATTCTGAGTAAGGTCATGAGCGGGTTATATTCCCAGTGGACCGACGACCTTGTGAAACTGCATAAAGTCTATAGATAATGAGGATTAAAAAAATAATGTTCTTCCTGGAAAAAGATATATAAAATAAGTAAAAATACCGCAATGGACTTTTTCAAATTCATTTTTGCTGATAAAATACTGGAACTCAGTAAAAAAAACCACAGAAATTCTGAAAGAAGTACCTTAATTTTTATCATAGCAAAGTAAGGTTATTCATTTGTATTGAAATATCAATAAAAACCTATTTGATATAGTTTTACACATATTGATAATTTATGTAAATCTAAATTACTGAAATGGCAGTGTTAATTTTTTTTTAAATAACACTGGTTCAAACTTATGAAGTAACTCAATTATTTGACTTTTTGTATGTAAACAATGATTAAGGCACTTTTATTATGTACTCATATATTATGCAATGTTTTGAAAAACCTGATGTTAAATTGTTACCATCACCTGTAATTTGTTACATTACCTCGCTTTACCTGGCAGGCCAAGCTAATAAGAAACGTGCCCTATCATAAACTTCTCTGTGTCTATCAATCTGAGACTTATGGCGTTAAACCTCGTGTACTTGAAAATTCCCCGGCACTCACACCCTTCAACCGGAACACAGTAAGCAGCTTGGTGGCAGAAATAGGTATGGTTGTAGGAATTTAGTACCTACACTTCCTCAAGTGAGCCTTTCACTAAGGACTCTACTACTATCTTTTTTATATATCTTGCTTATAGCGCCTTATGTTAAATGGTTACTACTACCTATAACAAAGCATTGCCTTGCAGGTCACGCTCGTTAACGTGCCCTACGATGCAATACACTGCGTCCATCAATCTGAGGCATGCAGATGTTAAGCCTCGTGTGCCTGTAATTACACCGGCACCTAAACCCTTCAAACCGCTAACTACTACTAAGCTAACAAAAATCCTCATATAACTGCCGTCTAGTTTGTAACCATAAATTAATAATACATTTGACGACCGATGTGGCGCGGCGGGCGAATGTCCGCCTGTGACACAGGAGGTTGCGGTTTCGATTCCCGCCTGGGGATAAATGTTAGTACGATCTGCAAATATTAACTTCGGGTGTTGTGGGTGTTTCCTATGTATAATAAAAAATATCTATTTGTGTAATGTAATGTACACAAGCTCTGCGTAGCTTGGGGATTAATGCTGTGTGGATTGTCCAGCATTATTATTACTATGATTATTTACATGTACATAACATACGAGAACATAAAACAAAAACAAAATGATACATTTACTATGTATAAATAAATACAATAATCCTTAGTGGAAGGCTCATCTGAGAAAGTACTATCACCATGCCTATTTCATGTACATTGAAAGATCATTAACCTCCCGCCAAAAGCGCTCTCGAAAATTCAATATTTGATTACATTTCGACAGATCTCCAATATCTACTAATTAGTAAACCTGATTCTGAGAAGGCAATAATTGATTCCATAAAACGAATAGACCTACATTTATAGGAGTATGTTTGTTTGTTGAAACTTGTATCTTTGTTTGTTATGAGATAGGTATTTTATTTAACGAGTGTTTTATTATAAAACAAGATTTAAAGAAAGAAAAAGAAAGAAATAGCGTCACCTATCAAGTACCTACCTACTCGAGATTCTTCAAGGATGTCTAAGGGGGTAGTCAGAGGTACGTCCAGAGGTATATACATTTGGTATATACCTACATTTAGCAGTAGTTAGTATACAATACTTGACAGGTTGTAAGCCAATCACCGCTGCTAGAATACCAACTGAACTCTCGATGTTTTCATTCACCTTTTGAGGACTCTAGCATTGCGCACATAAATTAACACCTTAAAAAATGCAACCTTGCAATTGAACAACTTATCAGACAGTAAATTAGTTTCTTCTAGGCTTGGTCGCGAGGAACTGTCGCTTAGATTTAAGTACCTAGATTTAAGACATTTCAAGATGAACCCTGCGGATTTTACTGTATAAATGCTTTTTGACTTTGACTTTGTCTGAAAATAGTCCGTGGAACTTTATAGGTAATTATTTTTTCCGTAAAATCCCGAGTCTCTCTTGTTTTCACGCCAAGAGTTACGTCGGCGGAATATTAAAACAGCATAATTTCCAAAGGAAATGCGCCTGAAAGGAAAACTTTGTCAATACCTTCTGACAAACTTTTTAGCAAGCTCACGTTCGCAGTAGAACCCTTTGATTATTTACCTGTAAATAATCAAAGGTAGAAATATGTAAAACCTGTTATTGTGGTAGTAGCAGATTTCTTAGTGAAGTGTTTGTCCGGAAAATACTACCACCATGCCTATTTCGGCCACCAAACAGCTTGCTGTGTTCCGGTTTGATAGGTGTGAGTGCCGGAGAAATTGCAGGCACATGAAGCTTAACACCACCATACCTTGAAAGGCACGTTCCTATGGAACGTGATCTGCGAGACAATTCTTTCTTGTTGGTAACCACTTAACACCAGGTGGACTATCTGCTGGGTGTATCAGCAAGTCGTATAAGCTAGTATGCACAATATACGTATAAATCTATTTTATTATGTAAAACAAAGTCCAACCGTTCTTGAGTAATAAGTGATGTAACTAACACGTAGTTTTTGTTTTTGCATTTATCATCGTCCTGAATAGGATAATAAACAATAAAAATAATAAAATAAAAATAATGCGGAACGAATTTCGGTGGGTTAACTTAAAACTTACCATGAGAAAGAATAGAAAATACAAAGATAATTTAAAAAAATTATGATGATATTTTTAATTTGATTATGTAAAGTAGTTTGACATGTAAATTAAATGTACATAAACTGCATAACAGCACATAGATTATACATAAACTCAAGGTACACGTAAATGCCAACAAGTAGGCAGTCGTGAGAATTCCAAATAATTAAGTGACATTATCTAAATTGCGGTAATCGGTATTATCTGTGTAATTTACTTGTCAGTTTGGTCATTTACTAACCGTTACTTATAACTGTTATAGGTTTTGTTATGCAACATAATTACTTATTAAAAACGATAGGGTCATACTTCTACTTACCTCATATTACCTATGCCTCTTGTCTTAGTATCTTGCTATAGGTACTTAATTTTTTAGAGTTATTTAGTTTACCCAAAGGGTAAAACGGGATCCTATTACTAAGATTCCAAGGCCTGTCTGTCTATTTGTCTGTCCGTCTGCCACCAGGCTGTCATGATAGTAGTTTTTATTATAGATAAATGATGATAGATGGTACTATCATCGCACTCGCACTGGGCTGGTTTTTAGTTTTGCCACCATAATCAGTTTTAAGCTTACCAATGTAATCAGGTTATCATCATCATCAAGAACCTGTAGAAGTCCACTGCTCGCCAAATCCTTCACAGAGAGCCCTACGACTTACCACGTTTCTTAATTCATTTCTTATGAGAATACTAGGTTGTTTGCATAATCTAAAATAGCCATGATGAAACCAGTTACCTTTTGAACAGAAACAGAGAATTATTCCATTAATTTGGTATAAAATTACAGTTTTAACAACATTACAACGTAATGTCCTAGTTATGCTGTTGCGTTGTTTTGAATATTTGTTGTTTTTTAGGGTTCCGTACCCATAGGGCCCTATTACTAAGACTCCGATGTCTATTTGTCTGTTTGTCTGTCTTTCTGTCACCAGGCTGTATCTCATGAACCGTGATAGTTAGAGTTGAAATTGTCACAAATACATACTATTTGGTACCTACTACTCGTCTGAGGGGATAGCTTCTAGGCCTGGGGGTTAAAGTTACTTCCTTTCATCTTTTTCAAGAGTAGGTCATTTAAATTAAACGTCACAGACAGTGTAACTCACAGCGAAGAGTAGAACAAAGCAATCCGGGAACCGGATAGCGGCGCCGTCAAAGCCGTTCGTGACGTCTGCAGAGATGGATTAAGGAGTATCGTGTTCAAGGACGTCGGGTCACATTTGATACGTAAACAGCGATTTTGTACGATAATACTACATAAGAAAGTTGATGTTTACAAGAAGATAAAACGGATTTTGGCTGTGATGGTCTTGCCTCCCAGGGATTTCATAGGCAGCAAAATCTGAATACCTACTAAACATCGAGTAGCAATCTGACTGCCAAGCGAGGTGACTATGGCAAACCTCTTCAAATGTGAGGGAAGCCTACTCCGTCATTTCATCAGGACATGATCATTTTTCATTTTCCAATTAAATTTTATCAACTATATAATAATAAATAAATAGTACTACGGCTTTAATCCCTAAACACGGTAGATATCCCTTCAGCTATCTTAGTACCAAGTACCTACTCAAGATACTTGTAGGATATCTAAGGGGGTAGTCAGAGGTACGACCATGGTTGGCACATACCAACATTTTATCAACTATGGCTCATAAAACTGCTACTACTATAAATGCAATGATACTTAATATTATCATATTATCATCACTTGTATTAAAACGTCTATTTGATGCTATCTTATAAGTTGATCCATAACAATAATAGACGGTAATGTTACTGCCTACAAGACATTATTGCTAAGCAAATGAAATTTCATATTTGAATCTTATTGCTGTGGCATAAAGTTGAAATTGGTAAGGTAGGAATGGGATCTTCGATGGGTATAAACGATATAATAAAAACGGTGACCTACTTACAGAAGGGTACTGTGGATATGTCGTGGACGTTTCACAGATATCGTGAAGACGTTGTTTCTTTGTAATGTTAGACTTTATTGAGGCTAGTTGAGTACTTTGAGTGAAACTGGTCGATATTCAATTCAAAATTAAAACTATTACAACTTATGATGAAAAAAGTTATGAAAATAATATTACTTAGCTTATAAGAATTGAAAATATTTACTTGCGTACTCACCTATCTATGAACGTTTCTTTATGTTAAGTAATTGGTCCCTCAATACTGATTTGATGCACACTCACAGGTTCAAGAAAAATTTAGAAAAAAATTGACAGAAAACTTTGTAAACATAATTGCAATTGTTTTTAAAAATCAAACAAAATCACGCTTGTTAATTCTTTTGTTCTGTATTTAAATTTTAAATTTCGAATATTTAACTTGAAGCGGTTTTGCAACCGCAACCTTTATTTATCTGTGTTCGAATTCGTTTTTTCAATTACCATAGAATAAACAAATTTAATTACTAAATACAAAAAAGTATGTTTTCAAAAAGGATTTACTTTATTTTTACAGTGAAAAACTTCGCAGAGTTCTACAGTCAATTCTTATTCGATTTACATGAATAAATACCTACAGATAGCCAGCTTCCATAACCAGATCACGTCGCCAGCAAACGTGACGCTGCCCTCATCTGTACATATTAGATTTTGCTTCCATTATGCGGACAGATTATACCGCTATGACAAATGTTTATAACTGGGGATTAAATTTCGCTTTCGTGTCCTACATTTTTGATATAACCACTTTTTGTAACCAGTTCGGCCATAAATTTCAAAATAACTTATCTGGTTCCTTAGTAAAGTAAAAGTCTAAGACCTAACTTTATCCAAAAGTTTAGAATCCAGGTAAAAGTCTCTTTGTCACGTTACCTAAGTAATTGTTTTTAGTTTACCAAAGTCTTACGTTAGTAAGTGATTGCTAGTCAAAATTCATCCGCCTTTAAATATTATGTCCTTATTTGAGATGCTCATTACTACACTTGACTTTGAGTGGTTACTTCCCTATCTAGCTTATGTGCAGGCTATTAGGAGTTGGACATGTGACTCTCTCTAAGCGCAAAATAACCGCTCAAAATCAGGTGGGTCCCTTGTTACATTTATTTCCACAAAAAATGAGAAAGTAGCGGCACTTGATGACAAATAAATTGGATTGGAATATTTTAAAACAAAATAGACCGTTTCTCATTAAAAAAACAATAGCGACACCTGTCCACAATTTAATTGGACTAAATGTTTTGGAATATTTACCTACATTGAAGTTGAATAATGGCCTTAATTACGTACCGAAACATCGCATGTGTGTTCGAAATACGAATAAAAACAATATTCCAAAAACACTATAATCCATACCACCCAATTAATAAACTAATTTGAACACGTCCATCAAATACCTACAATCGCATAGACAAGTTACCACATTGCGTTCGTCACATCAAAACAAAACTATACATAAACACTAAACAAAAAATGTATCTTGGTACTGAGGCCATAAGGTAGAGCTTGGCAAAGCTTGTTTCTGTTATTACTAGGACACTCCTATTCTTATCAGACATCGGATACGTTTGGGCGCGGCACACATCATGAGGTACTGTCGTGTGGAAATTGATGTTACTTTGCTGATAACGATTTGGAAAGCCTTGTGAATGACAGTCATAAAGGACTCTGAGCACCAGTGTCTGACGATACCAAATAACCGAATGACTTTCATAATAATTATAAATGAGAGGCCGTATGTGTGTGTGTGTGTGTGTCATTAACCGTTGATAACAATAGTTTGTCCATTGTATTGTAACCAATGAATAAACTATTCTTTTCACTGATTTTTTATACGCGAAGTGGCGCAGCAACTACCTACACAAGCGCATAAAATTTCACTACAGTTTACGTAGAATAATATGGTATTGAGTGTACTACACATATTAGATTATGTTAAAAAAAATCAGCATATACGTAGTTGCCTAGAAAATAAAGATTGAAAAAAATTGTTAATAATTCATTTTCTATTCAATTTGTGTTTTGTTTCAGAATATTCACAACAGCAGATAATTTGACGACAAAAAAGACAACCGTCTAACATTTGCTGCACAGTTAAATACTAACATAATGATACTGAAGCCTTTCAATGCGTCTAGCTTTTTTTCTTCACATGAGCCAAATGACCAACGAACGCTTTCTGCTATCGAGTTTTTTACGCCTGCAACCATTCACGGCAGGAGTTCTCTAATTATGCTTTATATAACTAAAAATAAAATTATATAAGCGTTAAAAAAACATTTTCTTTTTCCACAAAACCCTTTACTCAAAACGTTTAGGTCTCGATTGTACTTACCATACCTAACAACACGTGTTTGTTCACACAAATTGTTCACAATAAAAACATAATAGACAGACGAACACCTATGAGAAAAATCACGCCACATCAACTTGATTTGTAGGCCATAACGAAACGTGTTTGGGGCGAAAGGTGTTTATTTACGTGTCTTTTTGTCTAAGAAAAATCAGGGTGTATTCGAAAACAAATACACGTAGCATCTGGGACATTATTACAAAGAAAAAAGCTCACAGCATATCGAGTCGTTGGAAAAGGAGGTTGTCTAGACGAGATCGCTTATTAATGATAAGACCGCCTATTGTACTTTTTCTTTTTGTTAGTTTGTAAGGTGTGTGATAAAAAAAAATATTTATTCGTGGGTATATTCATATTTATCATACAAATTTATTTGTTTTTTTTTAATCTTAAAATATGAGAAAACCTACTCAACCTCATTAATTCGGGGATTAGCCATAGCCAGCCTGCTTCTTAGTTTATTCATATTACCACAAATGTCAAAAACATTAATTGAGTAATATCCGCAGGGAAATGTCTTAAATTTAGGTGAATCTAAACGCGAGTTCCTCGTCACCAAGCCTAAAAGAACACTGGCAAGGAACTAACGGCTTGGTTTTTACCATTTTTTTGTATGATCCTTTTACAAAATAATAATAATGTAAATAATGAAGCTCCAGTGTGGTGCCAATCTAACCCTAAAATTAATAAGGTGAATGAATGCAAGACAGAAAATATGTTAAGGCAATCATACCAAGAACATAATGTACAACAGAAGTTCAAAAGACAGCACACCCTGCGCTTCCACTAAATGGGATTTTGAAAAAAAAAAGGTTTTTTAATGTATTTTAAACCATTATCATTAATAATATTGATATTTAATGCAAAAAACTTAAAAAATATGTATTAAGTATTATAGTTTACTTACGTTCCTAACTAACGTGACCTACAAGGCTTTGTTATAGGCGATGGTAGCGACTTGACATCAGGTGAGCCCTCTTGTTTCATCAGCAAATTGTATAAAATATATGTATCAGTAAGTAAATAAAGATTCATGAGAAAGTTTACGTACAGAATTGTCCCACACGTTATTGCGCAAGACTGAAAAACTAAATAAATAATTACGTTCTAAAATGCGCGCCTGTTTTCTCTCTAATGTTTCTAACTCAAAGTTTATCACCAGCCCAAATGTAAGCCACCTGTTGAACTCACACGTCGTAAATGTCACAATAAGTTTGATGGCGAGAATACGTACCAAAAGTTACTCGTTGGTGACTGAGCACGATCGTAAATTAAGGAGGAGAAAATTTCGGAAAGATGAACTTGCAAGTATTTCTGTGTAGGTATTTTTACGTAAGTTTTGTGAGATGCTGTGTCAAATATTTTTGACTTCTAGTATTTATATAACTTACAAGTATTTTAGTGTAGGTAATTTTTTCGTAGTTTTTGTATAGGATCCTGTGCCAAAGGTTTTCGACCCCTGGTTGATTTTAAAGTAAGTATATAAACTTACCAAAGTTGTATTTCTGGAGGAACTTGCATGTAGGTATTACTTATAGGTATTTTAAAGTAGTTTTTGTTTAGGATGCTGTGCCAAAAGTTTTTATTCTCCGGTTGATTTTGAAGTATATTAACCTTGCAAAATGGTCTAGTACTTTGGGGTAACGGCTCAGGTATAAATCTAAGCTACTTAGTTTTGAGCATCGTCACAAAGTAGCCAGTCTGTCGATATTCTACAGAAACATTTCAGCGAGTTTGCCTTGGAGCTTTACAACCTGATTCCCCATCTCCATTCTATCATCGGACCACCAAACGTACGGAAACGAGACACCCGTTTATGTTTGCATCCCAGATGTGTACACTAAATTAGTTACTACGATCGATGTATATACCACATTGAAACAAATAAATTATTTTCATTATTATAAACAAGTATATTATTCATATTCTTACACAAGCTTATTTCAAACTCAAAAAGTCTAATAAACATCGATTCAGTTTTCTGAAACAACTGTGTAAAACTAGGGAGGTTATAAGGGTATATAACCCTCTATCATCCCTCCATAAAAGTCATCTCCGTTGGTTATAACGATAACAATGTTACGTGTAACGGACTGGTTAGTGTCGTCGGAAAGATTAATTTTTAAAACGGACCCGTCCCTAAGGGCTTTGTCGTGTTGATAGCGGTTAACTTTTTACGTCTAAGCTGTTTTTTTTATAATAGGAGCGTATAAAAGTTAAACTAATGATAGGTACGAGAGGGTACGATTTAATTTAAAACACTGTCTTCCAATATTAACAGTGAGCCCTAATATAGCTTAGCATTTATAAAAAAAATAGTTATTCACAGAGCTGTGACAGTTGTCACAGTTGAGTTGGTAGTAGCTCTGCTTTCTGCGCTGTAGGTTATGGGTTCAGTCTAAATATCTATCTATCTATCTATCTAAATAGTTTCTGTCTACAACACCTGTGTTGTAAACTATTTAGATAGATAGATAGATCGATTAACTCTTTATTGTACACAAAGAAGTAAAAACACAATAGAGATAACTATAAATACTGAGAGTAGTAAGTATTTAAGTATCAGTTTCTGGTTCTCAAGCTTTGCTAAGTTTGGGCCTAGATGGCGTTGTGTTAAACTTATGTTAATATTTCACACAACTCTATCTAACCCAGAACTAGATAACTGATACATCCATACATGAAGTTTTAACCGTATTACAACATCATAAGCATATAGCAAATATTTTGTTGAATCTTCAAATTTCGTTCTTTATTTTGTATGCGTATCTTGATAGGCACAAAATCCTAATTATTTGATCAGATTTTGTTTCGCTCCATTGCTGACCAAGTCCTCAGTAGAAGGCTTAATCAGCAAGTCAGCTACCCTTGTTCCGACGCGGTTTTACACGGGTTAGCTTTTGTCCATTTAGGTTTCACGGGTCCCACCATGTCATCTTTCACACAGTTCATCCATATTTTCGTTGGTCACATATCCATCCACATTCATATTACTTGCACATGCTTACATGATTTTCATCCCTCCACATGATATGCCCGTACCACGCTAGCATATTGCTCAATCTTTCGGTTACAGGCGTTTCTTTCAAACTTCCCCTGATGTACTCATTTTGTATTTAGTCCACTCTAGTTTTCCCAGACATCCATCTCAACATTCACAGGCTTTTTTGGTTAATAATGAAAAATATTTAAAACATTTTTTTTTTCAAATTACAATCTCACTCTCAATATTATCATTTTTGGTTGAATAATTTCAGCCCATAACTATATATCTAAGCGTTAGCAATTTGGCCATATTCTCTGATCCACAACTGCAAGTCGAGTAGCTAAGGGTAGTTTAATTAATGTTTCAGACTATCTAATCACCGGTTACATCAAAAGGGTGATTAGAAACGCAATGACTTGGTTGATGAATTGGAGCCTACACTTGAGTAATTTCTAATTATCTAACTTTGACGTCTTAAGGATATAGTCAGAAGTAATAAGTCAATAACCTTAGTTTACTAACAAATCAGCTATTCAAATACACACAAATTGACCAGTAACCGGTTTGTATTAAAATAAATTACTTTTCATCTTTTTCCCTGAAAATGTACTCTATGCACAGTCAGTCAGTTATGGAAAATGAAACAAAAATAGGACCTTCATCATAACCAGCGGCCTGTAGATGTTTACTGCTGGACATAGGCCTTTCCCATAAGTTTGCTAGACCGATTTTGATCCATTTCCATCCACTGATTTCCCGCGTCGTAAACAATGTCGTCAGTCCATCAGCGTCCTACGCTTCATCTTCTAGTTGGGGGTTGCCATTCGGAAACCTTGATTCTCCAGCGGTTGTCGCTCCTACGAGCTATATGGCTATGCATACGAACTTACTTACCCGTCTTAAGAACCGTTTCTTTTTGTGAAAGTCGGTCAAACAATTTGGCTAGAATACCAAATGCCTACGATTCGAAAATCTCTAAAAATCTCCGAACTCGAGAGATGTGCAATATTTTTTCGCGCAATTTCCTCACCATTATGGTCAAGGCACTTGCCCATTTGCGCTCACGTTTCGTATTTGATACGGTCCCTAGCTCCATTATGAGGCGTCTTGGACGAGATAAAGTGGCCAACTGGCCTTGTGGCTCGTTAGATTTATGGCCTTGGTACTAACCTACGATTCTTTAAGAGCAGAGATAATCTTTTGACCTTTAGTTTCAGCCAGTTCTCCACTTTCAGGAGATTGATCATGAAAACGAATAATTCACAGTGAACCATGTTCATAGTGAACCATAGTAAGTCAGGACAAAGATTCTTATATAGATAGGTATAGATATAGATTTACAAAAAAAGTATTTAAGCAAGTATTTTATCGGTCATCAGTTTCCATTAGTACAAGCTATGCTTAGTTTGGGGCTAGATGATGTTGTGTAAATAAGCCCACAAATATTAAATCTTTTTTTTCGTTGTGATTACGCTACGTTCCAAAAAACAGAGTTGTCTAGCGAAAGTAAAATGTTTTACAAAAACAAATCTAAATATAGTCCGGCAATTCCTCTCGGGTTCTCCTTCAATCACACCCACGTAAGCCTTCGCAGGCAACACATAAATTTTAATAGTCGTGATGGCACGTTCATTACGGGCTGTATTGAAAGCCATTGACGTTTATACACGGCCCAGTCGGACGAAATAATTGCCGTAACATATTTCGATCTTGTAACACCTTGCTAAGTTGAATTGGCATAACACTGAAGCTCCATGTTATTATTTTGTAAAAAGGATCTCGCAAGAAAACGGTAGGAACCAAGCCGTTTCTAGCCTGTGAGGAGGTAATTGTGAGGAACTGGTACTAAAAATGGTCTAGATATTTGAGATTTTTGAGGTTCTATCGAAATACTTTTTGATTTTGACTTATGAAATAATTACTTTTAACAAGCCTGTGAGCTCAGTTTTAGCACCACCTTCAGTTTAGCGTTGTAGGTTCTAGGTTCAATCCTCGACAAAAAAAAGATTAGTGAGATGTTTCTGGGTGTTACAATATTATAGATATCAACTAAAAAGTATTTAAGTACAATATCAGCTATTTTGCTCCTATTAAACAGCTCTGCTTATTTTGGATTTGAACATATGTAGTATCTTTAGTAGCAGTAGAGAACTTTGTGAAAGGGCTCGTCCAAGGAAGTATTTCCGCCGTGCCTATTTCTGCCGCCAAGCAGTAATGCTCGCATTGCTGTGTTCCGGTTTGTAATACGTTCCTAACGAGCGTGAACTACGATACATTACTTTGATATAGGCGATGGGAACCACTTAACATCAAGTGGGACATCTGTTTGTTTCATCAGCATGTTGTATAAAAAAAAAACGTTATGTAGATCTTTATCAAAAGACTAGCAAACCCACGCGCGACTTGTCTATGTAGTTTTCATGAAAACTTTAACCCCCGCCTGTCTTGAAGTCGAATATCAACGATTTATTTTTTGGTACAGTCCGTTCTTAGTAAAGTTGTCAGGGTATATAGAGGACACACTAAGACGAATATGTCCTGAAACCTTTAAATTCTACGACAAGTAGTTTAGGTCACTCAGGCCGGGGCAAAGATTCTGGCAAAAGTACATATTACATAGCTCAACTTAACTATAAATGTCTTACACAAAGATATTCTACTGGTGTACAACTAGTACATTTAAGTCGCGAGTTCGGGTAAAAATAAACTCAGCAGCCAGTTAGATAGATGTTTATTCAACAAACAAGATTCAGGAAGGGTACATTTTTTGCAGCGACATCTAGTTCTGATTTATGTAAACTAAAAATCTAATCTAATTTTGCACTACAGTTTAACAACTGGTTTGATTTAATGTTCAAGTACCCTTTTGCGTAGTATGAAAGACCGTTTGCCATGGCAACGAACAATCGAGTTATTAAGTTAAGATCCTTGACTATCGAGTTTGGAATTTCACGCTGAGCAAACCAAAATGGTGTTTGCTTGAGTTGTGAACTGTATAAGTATAATTCTATGATCTCAGATTCTGTTGATCTCTGGAAGTAGATTTAGTAGTAGTGTAACGCGGGCTTTAGATATCATCCCACGCCACAGAGAATGTGTGCATACATACCCCTTTCGGCATTCGCGGATATACTTACCTAACTTCCCACCGCCAAATACTACTCGGCTGTCAATGTCAAAAGACAGATAGAGACATCCGAGGCCGAGAGAGAGAGACAGAAGACCGGCACGAAAGCGCGCCGATGCATTTTCTGATAAAAAAAATCCTGATTGTTGTAATTACTAGTTGTGTAGAAGTTTCCAATCCAAATATAGTTTGTGACAGTTGTAATCGTGCATCGAACTTATTTATCAACACCCCCTGAGAAAACACCCATCCTATAGTAGTAAACTAGAGGTTGCGTGGTGCGCGAGTTGCAAGCAACTCGCGGGCGTTTTGTGCTGGACTTGTAAAAATCCCAACCCCCAAAAAGTTTAAAAACGCCTTAAAAGACCCAAATAGGTGGAAAATTGGGTAAATTACCCTAAAAATGGGAAAATTTTATGAGCAGGCAACATATTCAGGTCATAAAATGACTTCAATGTCCATATCCAGTTTGAAAATGCTTTAAAGTTCCAAAATAGTCCGAGTTAGGAAAATCTCCCGAAAAATGGGGTAATTTTCTGGGTGCTGCGCTCGCTGCACGCAGCTCGCGAGGCTCTCCCAACACTTTGACAGGTCAAGGTTCCCAAAAAAGTCGTAAAACGCCCTAAAATCACCAAATCAGTCAAAAGTCGGGAAAATTACCCTACAAATGGGGAAAATTTCATGAGCAGGCAACATATTCAAGTCGTGAAATGCCTTCAAAGTCCACATCCAGTCCAAAAACGCTTTAAAATTACAAAAAAGTCCCGAGTTGTAAAATCTCCCGAGAAATGGGGTCATTTTTTGGGTGCTGCGCTCGCTGCACGCAGCTCGCGAGGTTATTCCGACACTTTGACAGGTCAAGGTTCCCAAAAAAGTCGTAAAACGCCCTAAAAACACCAAATCAGTCAAAAGTCGGGAAAATTACCCTAAAAGTGGGGAGATTTCTCCGCCAAGCAACACCCCCAGTCGAGTTAAGCAATCGGTTCATAGACTTCAATCAAGTCGGGGGTTGCCAACAGGTTCCTTTTTCAAGTTGAAAATTGGTAAAAACTCAACTTTTTTCAAAATGGCCGCCACACCCGACGCCATCTTGTATTTTTGAAATGTCAAAACTGACATTTAGAGTACAGGATTCAAGCACCCTGACGGTGGTAGAACGGTCGACATACCTCGACATTCGTAGAACAAAGTCGATCACCAAAGTCGAGAGGGGTCCTCAAAATTAGAGCACCCATGGTTCGTGGGGTTGCCAGCTAAGGGGAATGAAAATAGTCAAACGTCACGTGGGCCGACAAAGTCTTGCCAGCTATGAAAAATCTCTATTCAAAATGTAGCTCCTTCTACTTTTCATGTTTTTGGGGAAAATCTGGGAAATTACCCTAAAAATGGGGAGTTTTTCTGAACCAGGCAACACTCCTCATCAAAACACGCAACCGACCTATACATCGCAAATCGATCAAATGTTTTCAACTTGCATAAAAATCGTTTTGAAAAGTGTAAAAAAAACACCAGTTTTCAAAATGGCCGCCACAGCTTCCGCCATCTTGTTTTTTTGAAATGTCGGAATTTTCCTGAAATGCCAGCCATGTACGGCAACTTTTTGCATAAGCAGTGTTGCCACCTTAGCAAGTCTGTAGAACAAAGTAATTCGCCAAAGGAAGGGTCCAAAAGAGAAAAATTTCAAACCTACATAAAACGACGCCATTTTTCTTTTTTTTATCCAGATTCAACGTTTGAACGAACGAAATCGGTCAAGGTTTGCGATTTTGCAAATCGACGCGGCCGCCATCTTGTTTTTTCTAATCGCCAATAATTTTCCTTGGGTCAACTCTAGAGTAGGAACACAAACCTAGAACATGTTCCATACCCAACTCTAGTCCTTCTACGAAATCGGGCATGTCAGTGAGTGAGTCAGTGAGTGTGTCAGTGGGTGTTTAGCTGTATAGTATTATGATATGATTATTACTACTTATTATATAGTAACGTTTTTCTTTTAATTTTTGGGTTGTTAGTTGTAGCCTTTGACACTTACAAATAACGTGGAGCTCTATTGATAAAAGAATTTTCAAAATCGGTTTAGTAAATCCAGAGATTACCCCTACAACCTCACAAACTCACAAACTTGACCTCTTTGTAATATTAATATAGATTAAACACTAAATGTAAAGCTAAGTTGATTAATAATTTGTGACTATTGGCAATGAAAACGCCACAGATAAACTAAACATAAAACTTTAAAAGTAGGCCGAGTAACCTTTTTAGTCTGAGCGCGAGCTCCTGGTTGGTTTAAAAGTATTGTCTCTCTAATACTAAATATTACTTATCTTTGCAAGTTTTGACGAGGTTGCGGGTTCGATTCCCACCTTGAGATAAATATTTATACGATCTGCAAATATTTATTTCGGGTGTTCTGCGTGTTTTCTATGTATAATAAAAAAATATTTATGTATGTAATGTATTGTATTAAGTATATCAGTCATCTAGCCATAACACAAGCTCTGCTTAGCTTGGGGCTAGATGATGCTGTGTGGATTATCCAGCATAATTATTTATTTATTTTTATTTATTTAAAAACAAAAAGTTCGGTAGGTAAGATACATACCTACATACAATTTTTACTGACGTTGTTCTACGTAGATTAGTTTTATTTTATGCTGGGAAGAAAAGAAAGTATTTTTAGTCCTTGATAAAATACTACACCGTACTTTTAAATTCGTTCTAGTTAGGTATATTGACATTTTTATAGTCTCACAATTGTAAAGCAGAATTTACAATGTCATCAGGAAATTCCTTTTTCCAGTCTTAACGTATAGAATTTACTTTTGGTAAAAAACTAGCAACGACTTGGTTTAACTTATATGGTGGCGGTTAACATGTTTTCTACTTAAATCCTGTAATTTTTTGGGATGAAAAATGAAGAATTGGTTAAATAGTGGGCTGCTATATGGTGGTATGGTATGGTGGGATAAGCTACATACAGTTAAACATAAAAAAAATCTAAACTTTCGCATTTTTTTGACATCAGGATTGGATTTACATTTTGGAAAATTTTGTATTTTCTATGAGAGGTGGATCTGAAAGAAAGAAAGAAAGAAAATACATTTATTTGACATTGATCTGTTAAATATATAAAATTAAATTAAATAGCAATCAAATACTTACTAATATAATCGGATATTCGAATTTAATTGAAAACGACCCAGAATAATAAATCTTTACTTATAACTTTTATCCAAAAACACACAGTAACCACAGTCATTTCTGATGTATATCTTACCGCTTACATCCTTACTAATCCGCTTAAACCCTCCTGAGTGAAATCTTAGAAAGCAGAATTAGCGACTTCCATGAGCTTGGCGGAGATAGGATGTGACAAAGGATAAGCTACCCTAATCCCTTGATATAAGAGTTATTGGACGTTCTTTAGAACGGGCGCAATCTCAAATATTGATTCTACAGTAATCGACTGAAAATCTTTTGCTTTTATAGAGTTTATTTCATCTAATCTTTCAGTTTAAATAACTTTATTGATCACTCATAAAGAACGTCACAGTTCACTTTATAATAATAATGTGGGAAAATCCACACAGCATCATCTAGCCCCAAGCTAAACAGAGCTTGTGCTATGGTTACTTAATGACTGATATACTTAAAATGCATATATTTTTTTATAATACATAGAAAATACCCAGAACACCCAGAATAAATATTTGCAAATCGTCAAACATTTATCCCAAGGCCCATAACACAAGCTCTGCTTAGCTTGGGGCTAGATGATGCTGTGTGGATTGTCCAGCATTATTATTGTTATTATTGAAGTAATACTTCTAATGCGACTTCCAACAAGGTTGCGTTAAAGGTTTAACACTACCATGGAGGAGGATTGAAAGCACTGTTTTTTCTCTCTTTCTCTCATAGCCAGTTACGTTGCGTATACGTATAGAAGTTTTACTTCAGTCGTGTGGTCTAAAGCACACTCGTTTTTTTTTATAGTTTATTATTTTAATTTTCTGAAAGTGTTAACATTGTTATTTATTCTTTTGTTCCAGGTAATCATCTGCTAATTATCACCAAGTACCTAACACAAATCACACAATGACGATTGTAAGTAAGACACTATGATTCACCAAGTAGTAAAGCATTCTACACAGTATTTATTATATTGTATAAAAAATCAATTGTATTTTACTTCATAATATAGCAAAAGTTAACAGACTATAAAATTTTTTTTTTTATCTGCAACAGATAACGACCATTATATCTAACGACTTCCAGACAATAAATGATTTTAATTATTATGATTATGATCACAGGTTCTTAGAACAAGCCAAAAAGTATATATATATGACTGGCCTCTCAGCTCAGTTAGTAGTAGCTCTGCCTTTTGTGCTGTAGGCCGTGGGTTCGATCCCCACCGAGAGCAAACATTTGTGTCATGAACATAGATGTTTGTTCTCTGTCTGGGTGTTATATATTTACAAAAAAAAAAGTATATAAGTATTCTATCAGTCATCTGGTTCCCATAGTACAAGCGATGCTTAGTTTGGGGTTAGATGATGTTGTGTAAAAATATCCACAAATATTTATTTATTTATTTATTTATCATTAGGTTGTCAAGCATTTGAACATAAAATACACAAATACTGAAAAAAACCTGTATAGTGTAGAACTTAAAACTTCTACGTTCTGTTATTACGTTCCTGAATGAAGGCTTCATGTGTATTTTTTGTTACGTGCCTATTAAACTGCCGTGTGGTATGGTCGAAAGCTCATTAATAACACGTCCACCGCCATTTATCAAGTTCGCTTCAATAACCTAGTGTTATGTTCCGGTAAAAAATGCAACAAAGACACATTGTCGATTACCCGACTGCCTGAAAGGCACTGTTTCACATTTATAATGATCCTTTTTTAAGGTTCCACACTTAAATGGTAAAACGGGTCACTATTACTAAGACTCCGCTGTCTGTCTGTCTGTCTGTCCGTCTGTCACCAGAATGTATCTTATGAACCGTGATAGAAGAGTTGAAATTTTCACAGATGATGTATTTCTGTTGCCGCTATAACAACAAATACTAAAAAAAGAAAAAAATAAATATTTAAGGGGGTTCTCATACAACAAACGTGATTTATTTTCCGTTTTTACTATAGATAATGGTATGGAACCCTTCGTGAGCGAGTCCGACTTGCACTTGGCGGTCAACAAACTGTCATTTTTCAAATAGAATAGCCATTGGCGTACGACCAAATTCGAACCAACGACCGTGGGATCCGAAGGTGAGGTCGCTCCCACTAGACCACAAGTATTTATCGACACAACAAAGTAATATTATCTATGATTTTATTGAATAGACATTTTGTCTTGGACTTAGTTCGTGCATGGATTGCAAATCAAGTTCCGTTTGTCAAACACAATGCACAGACTGCGGTCAGATTGCATTGATTTTGAAGTTATCTGTGGAATTGGTCTTTGTGATGGTAATAACGCTGGAGACTTCATGTATATTTATAATGTGATTGAAAAAACGTTTGAGAAAGGTTTTGACGTTTTTTTGATTAATGGATAACAAGGCTTACAGTTCTGGATTTGTCCATAGGCCCTGTAGACCGCGGCCTAGGGGTGGCAGCGTCCTAGGGGCGACAGATTTTAGAAAACGATCACTCAATTTCAGAGGATAAAGGTCAAACAAGTTCACTGGTTGTCTCATGGTTTTTATACTAATACGTGAAATCCCTATACAAACTCATTCCTATTGAAAATCATCATTCTTAGGTACCTACTGACGGTTATTGTAACTATTTTATCTATAATACCTACTGCGTGAGTGATGGATGAGAGCGGGGGCCGGTTTGGACATGGGGCGGCGGAAATAAAGTGGTCTACACTCAAAAAAATATAAATCCGGCACTTTTAAATCAGTGCAGAGCACTGTATCGCAGAGTATATTCAAACAGTCATAAAAATCCAAGAACTTACTCAATAAATTATTAAATTATAATTAAAAATTATTTTGAACCTCCAAAATATTCATGACTTATTGTGATATAAAACCAATTTGTTTTCTCCATAAACATCTAAGCCATAAACATTAGATACTCATTAAAACAGTTTTTATTACGGTATATACTTTAGACTGGGTGATAATATTCTAACAGTTTTTATGCTACTGCTGGTGGAACAAGCATGGCCCAACCTGGTGTTAAGTGGCAACCATGACTTATGACAAAGCATTGCCTTTTAGGTCACGCACGTTAGATACGTGCCCTACGATACACAAGCCTGCCTCCACCAACGTGAATCACACTGGTGTTAAGCCTCATGTGCCTGTAATTTCCCCGGCATCCACATCCTTCAAACCAGAACAAAGCAATGCTAGCACCACTACTTGGGAGCAGCAATACCTTTTCGCAAAGAGTTCTGCTACTACTAAAATATCAACGAGCTAGATCACATTGGAAAAAATCCAAACCACTCAACCAATGCCAAAATCATCTGCTACACAAATGCTAAACTGGGACCATTCAGTTGAACGTAAATACGTAAATAAATAAAAGCTTGGACGCAAAAGCTATGCATAAAAGAAGCAAGTGCGAAATGAATCAAGCAAAAAACGTTTTTGCAAAATGTTTAACGTAGATTTTTTATCATCTGTACTCTGAAAGGGTTATTTATTAAACTACAAACGTTACTATATTAGCATTTTCTCGACTACAATATTTTCATCACTCTTATATTATACTTGGCATGTTGTTCAGGAAAAAACTTTTTACAGAACGTAATTTGTATTATTCAGTAAGTAAATATAAAAAATACAGCATTTCAGAAGGTAGTAGATAGATAGATAGATAGATAGATAACTCTTTATTGTTCACCACACAGAAACATAATACAGGAAATATACACAATTAGGCAAAACAATGGGCGGCCTTATCGCTGAAAGCGATCTCTTCCAGGCAACCTTTAGTAGTGAATAGTTTTTAACAGACTATAGGAAAGGAGAAGGTTTTTTTGTTCTACCTTATGTTTTTTTATGTGTACGTTCATACACAGCTCAGTTGCTGTAGGTCGTGGGTTCGATCCCCGCCGAGAACAAACATTTGACCTTTTCCGTGAATTGTAAACCAATTCAAAAATAGGTTTTTTGTTTGATAGTGTTTCTTTATCTCTCCTTTGTTCTTAAAGTTAAAGTCGGTTTCGGAAGTTTTTTAAACTTATTTATAATCTGAGGCAGTTAATCAGTCGCAAAAAAGTTTTCGGCACATCTATTTTGTGATTTTTATATTTCACACGACTATGTAATTTGATTATAAATATTTATAAAATTTTAACTGTATTTACCAAATTCAATTAATTAATACCTTCACACCATGCAATGCACATGTTATTTTGTAGTGCACAAAACATATGTGACAGAGAGTTTTGCTCACCAGTGTTATTATGATAAACTGCCTTCACCCACGGTTCACTCATAGCAAACTAAATTCACTTCTATACACACCTCTATACCTATCACGCATACCTATTGCTTTAATCTGCAGCTATTATAAGCAAAATATGAGTATTAAAAAAACACACTATACTTAGAGTAGGCCATTCATTCAGAGACCAAACTTAGATAATTATTGTTGAGTTAAATTTTATATTACAATGGCATATCGAGTACTTCGCGGGACACTGACGTGCGTCGAGCGTAGGTTTTAAAGTTTTGAAAAACTCTTTTTCGATTATGATACATTACTTTAAAGTATTATCTATACTTACTAATATTATAAAGAGGAAAGATTTGATTGTTTGTTTGCTTGCTTTAAATAGGCTCCCAAACTACTGGACTGCTTTAAAAAAATCTTTCATCGTTGGAAAGCTACACTATCTCCAGGTGACATAGGCTATATTATATTTTCAAAAAAAATACTTACCAAAACCCGTGCGAAGCGGGGTTGTGCTGCTAGTTTACCATAAATTTTACGTTACCATTTGTCAAAGTTGGTTAATTATATGTAAAGTATTAATCTGAGTTTCGTCTCTGAATGTCCCACTTTATAACTATACTATACACTTATCTTGTTGAATATTGTAACCAACGTCAGCTGCTATTTTTATGAAAGCTTATACAAACAGTTTCAGTTAATTTTTAAACGCAAGTTTATTTGATTTAGAACTTTGATGTTGGTGTTGCAGTGGCGAGCCCTCCAGGCGGCGCGGGCGCACCGCGAGAGGAAGCGCCCCGCCCTCCTCCGCCACCCGCACCCCGCAACGGCACCCCTCCTAGTAAGCACGCTCGTAGACATGTAGGTGGTTATAGCGATGTTTGAAAAATTTTGTGATTTTCAGTCAGATTCAAGAAAATAGGTAGTATTCAAATTCAAGTAGAGTGATATATGGAATAATTCAAAGTACACCAGCATAATCAAGTCGTGATCCTGTAAAACATGTCTCACATAAAGAGAAATAAAAATTTGATTAGCTTACATTTATACGTTAAATTTAAACTAAGTATCATAATAACAAATTCAAGGTTGTATTTATAATCGAATTTGCTGGGCCTTATTTAATTCTAGACTAAGTAAATCTATGGTCTACTTAAATATAATATTTTGAAATTTACTAAAACTCTTTATTTAGTTAGAATATTGAAAGAGTTATTCACTTTGAAGAGTTTCAAACTTAATTAGCTTTCCAGACAACTTTTTCAATAAAGCCTGTAGAAAAGCAATTTTAAGTAATTCTTTAATACTTTTTAAAATCTCAAACTATCGCTATAACCACTATGTCATTTCGTGCACGTTTAAAGTGACTTACATTAAATAGTCGTATCAATGTTCAATACTGACATTTATAGCCAGCGCACATCAGACGGCGACGGTGCGGATTTGAAATTTATCAATGTACTTTTTATTTTATTAACTAATTGAAATAAGAAATACATTACTATGCTTTAAACCACACCATATGCCATTATAACATTAAATTTTAATTAGATATAAGAAGTACACTGATAAATTTTAAATACTTAGCTCCGACGTACATCAGTGTGCGCTGATACTAAACTTGCGAATGACTGATAGAAACACACTTCTGTTTACTTCAGTAGGTCTACCATGAGAAACGATACACGAGGTTACGAATAACCATTTGAAAGTACACTGCGGAGCAACTCAGAAGCTTTTCTACAGTCGAGTTATCGCGGCCTCGTATGCCGCGCAGTGCAACTCAAAATGACTCTTCGAATCTTCATTTGTTTCCTTGGTAGACTAGGGCCCGCTTGCACAACGATTACTATGTATTTAGCGAGCCTCTAAACGCATTTAGGAAATTTAACGCTAATTACATTTAACATCTTGCACAAGGAAAATGAAGTCGCTATTACGTTGCCGCGAAACATGTTTATCTTAATAAACGTGATTAGCTAAATAAAATTAAATCAGATTGTTTTGCTAGCGGGTCTTGGTGTTACTTCCTTCTTTCACGCTTTTCAAAATCGCTTATCCTTTATCCAGTTATTTATCCAAAGTACAATAATCTATTGTCTGGAAACACGATAGTCTTAGTAAATTTTTGCATATTTTGTCTTGATAATGCTGTATTGCATGATTGTTATTTTAAATATCCATTTGAATCCAACTTATGTTTATTTTAAACACAATGTATTTCATTAGCATAATAAAAAAACAACTTATGCAAGCTAATTGACAGGCAGCAGAAGGCAAAGTGACGCCTTCTGCGCTGTAGGTTGGGGATTCGATCCCCACCGAGAATAAACGATTGTGTGATGAACGTAGATGAGTATACTATACTCATCTATACTACTATAGAAATACATCTGAGTATGTATTTCTATAGTACAAGATTTGCTTCATCATCATCATCAACAGTCTGTAGAAGTCCACTGCTGGACATAGGCCTCCTGGAAATGTATGGGACATTTCCAGAACGATTCTGAGCCTTTTCTATCCATCGACTTCCCGCGGTCATAACAATGTTGTTAATCGGGTAGTAGGACGTCCTATGCTTGATCTTCCATTTTGCTCTGATTTGCTTAGCTTGAGACTAAATTATGTATGAAATGTCTACACAAAATAATTAAAGAAGAACAGAGAAAAGTAAAGCTTGTAGGCCTACATTCGTGGTCGGGCCGTACGGCCCTTATAAATAAATACATTGTGTTGAAAAATTAGTATTCTAGTAGCGGTGATGGATTTGCCACATGTCACGTATGGAATATCCACTAGGTACCAAACGTATTATTTGGACGTACATCTGACTACCCCTCTTAGGCTTAAAGAATGTCGAGTGTGTACTTGGTACTAGTAGCTCTCATAGAGAAAGATGACATTCCATCTCTGACAAAATCAAATACCTATGTACTCATACATTGGACGATAAAATAGGCCAGTGAAATAGACCCTTGACACAGATGGGCCCTGACAATGATCCATCGCCATCAATAGAGTCTACTTACCGTTACTGTTGACTCTGGTCCGTTGCTAGGCAACAGGGTCACAACCCACTCCGCAGAATTGCACTGAATCAACACAAGTAACGATTTTGTCCGAGGCTTTTGCTCTGTATCAAATATTTGGTTTATTTGGTGAGGATAGAGGCGATAGTGGAAGCACTTCACAAAGAGTACCAACTAATTTATGATTTTTCTTCTTTTCATCATCTGTTCGGTCTGGTCTGATCTAGCAGGAATGAGCTCGATTTCTGATGTAAAATTCGAGGGTTCAAATCCGGTTGTATACCAATTATTTGTCTGTTTGATAAAAATATGTGCGCAATGCCTGTGCCTCTTAAACGGAAAATGTAGTGAGGAATGAAAGATGAGTCTGATATTATCATGTCCCATAGACATTCCCAATGAATCTTGAGTGTTATGTACTTGGTTCTAAAAAAGCTGAGGAAATATTTACCGTGCTTTGGGATTAAAGCCGCTTGAATTTTTTATTTTATTTCATTCTTTGTACCTTAAATAAAAATCTTTGTCTTGACTGATAAACTGACTGACTGACTGATAGATAACATTATGTACTTACTACTACTGAGTGAATGACCCAGAAAAATACACCACGATCCTTGCAAGCTGTTTTTCCACGTGCCAAACGGATTTATTGAGCTAGAAATATTCCTATAAATTTTGCCAGGCAATTTGTATTACCCCACGCTACCCTAGCACGGAATCTGAGCTATTTTTCCGCTATTCGTATCCCTTAATTTTAAGGTATCTATGTTTTATTGCAAAACGAAAACCCAGGTTACGTGACAGGTTGCAAGCTCATCACTGCTGCCCAGTACTGGTTTCCGTTTGAAAACGCACATAAATATTCTAAACAGAAAACGCATTGGTGCACGGCCGGATTTGAACTCACGGCCTTACGGTTTGAAAGCAGGGTCGCTCACACTTGACCACCGGTGCTCCTTATAAAATGAGCACTCGCGAAATGGTTGACTTAATTCAAATAGCTATTTCAATTAGGCGTAATGAACTAAATGAAGTGAATCTTGAACTTAATGAAATTCTAGTTTGTAGTGCTAAGAAATCTTGATTTTACAGAAAATGTTATACGAAAATAGTGAAAAATAT
The DNA here is from genome assembly GCA_947095575.1 of Electrophaes corylata. Classification (NCBI taxonomy): domain Eukaryota; kingdom Metazoa; phylum Arthropoda; class Insecta; order Lepidoptera; family Geometridae; genus Electrophaes; species Electrophaes corylata. Next base: position 12,138,531 of record OX352700.1, on the reverse strand, counting down.
TTCTGTATTAATTTAGATAGCCGCCACACCTCATTTGGTAGCTTTGTGCTGTAGGTTGTGGGTTCGATATTCAGCAGAACAAACATTTATGTAATAAACACAGTTTGTTCTGTATCTGGGTGTTATATTGTAATGTATTTACATTGATACAATTTAATAGAAAAATATGTAATTACAAAAAAAATCAACTCAGCATTACGTTGAAATAGTTACACCTAATTCATCCAAAGAAGTACTACCACCGCGCCATTGCCTGCCACTAAGCAGGGTTGCGGCGTTCAGGTTTTATGGTGTGGGTACTGGTGAAATAACAGGCACATCAGAGTTAATACCTTTATAACAGATGGATGGACACAGGACAGTAAATTGTAGGGCACTTTTTTAACGTGCGTAACCTGCGAGGCGTTGCTTTGTTATAGGCTTCGATCAATGATACCCCTTAGTCCCGTAATTTCTGTCATTCACATACAAAATCATAACTTAAAGCTGTCCGCGTGAATATATACTTAAAGAGCTACATTTGTTTATAACGAAGCACTGACGAAAAAATGATCACTCTAATTACAACTATGTCACCTAGTAAATAATGTCACTGATTGTCAAAACAATTTACCTTATTTACTGACGGATTTTTTGCTTGGGACCCCCCAAGCAAAAAATCATTGATTGAAGGAAAGGTGACTGATTTTAATTAACTATTACTTTTAAAACAAATTAATAATCCGTAGCAAGTCACATAAAAACATTATTTTTCATTTTCTGCTTGTAATTTTTTTCGTACAGTAAAATAGTTCTGCTTAGAACCCTTTTGTAAACTTAACATTGGATCACGGAAAGATGTTTTTTATTTTGTTCGTGCATTTTATCATCGTTTAAATAAATAAAACAACACATAATCCCACACACAGTAACTTGTTACATTTCTGGTTTGCAGGAACACGACCGTAAATTAAATAAAAGGCGCATGTTTGTGTAAAATGCATATGCTTTACTTGTGTGGAGTTGTGGTACGGCAATTTATTTTTCTGTGTACTATAAAAATGCTAGAAATATTTTTTGAAATATCTCTTGGATACGTTCTTCGATTAATGATACCCCTAAATAACGGGTCAGATACAAAATCATAGCTAAAAGCTGTCTGCGTGAATATATACTTAGCTACATTTTTTCAACGAAGTGAGAAAAAAATGATAAATGGTTTTAAGTTCAATCTAATTACAACTCTGTCACCTAGTATATAATGTTACTAACTGTAAAAAGAAAATAATTATCTCTTATTTATCGAGACGGATTTTTTTGCGCCGATCCTATATCTAGGGGTAACATTGATCGAAGGGTACGTTATATAGGCTTTAAGCACAGACTGTAAAAATACCACAGGGCAGTTCTTAACTTGTGCGGAGTTTATTCTTCTATGTATTTCCAGTACAGTCAGAATAAAAGTACCTTTATTATTTATTTCTGGTCCTATATGACTATATTACAGGCTTCAAAAATATCAGTCTCGAAATTTGATTTTCGATTTTTTCGGAGATCGCTTAACAGGAGGAATAACTTTTTTTAAAACATTAAATTTTACCAATTTGATTTTTACAAACATTTAAAGCACAAAAAAAGTAAAAAAGTCATGTAATGTATTTAATAATATTTTAATCATATGTATTTTATTTCTATCATTTTTATTTTTATATTTGCATGCCTTTCCTTTTTTAAATAACTAGACGATTTTTACGATAAAATATTGTATGACTAAGCTTTGATGTATTGTTAACAGAACAAGGCGCTCTCACGATCGTCCGCCGGTCCTCCAGCCGGGGTAAGACTGATCGGGAGAGTAGCTCGACGCCAACAGACGAGCAACTTGACCAGCTCGACCTCGACACCGAACACTTGCCTGCCGTCGACACGCCCGACGCATGCGACAAAGCTGCTCTTAGGTAATACTTTCATATAATATTTATTTCTACGGCAGTTTTTTGCCGGTTCTTTTAGTCTTGGTTGCGAGGAACTGGCGTTTAGATTCACCTAGATTTAAAATACTTCAAGATACCCTACGGATATTACTGAATATAGATATATAGATAAAAGCTTTTTGACTTTGAAATTGCTGTTATAAAGATTTTATACACTACTGATTCGCTACAGCAAACTTCCCTCCTACTTTTCCTCCAATCAAAAATAGCTATCAACTTAACGAACTTATGTGCCAACTTTCATCAAAGACTAGGACTGTCCAAGTCTTTCGGTTGCTAACTCTACGAGGTTGCTACGTGCGTAGCACTGCTACGCCAATACGTGCGTAGTAGTGCTACGACGCTACGTGTGTTGTAACCACTCGTACAAGACAAGGTTAGGTAGTTTATACCTCACGCTATCAGACATAAAAACCGCTTTTCATTGTTCTTGAAATCTTGTTGCCTTTTTGTAGATGGTCTAAATAATAATATAACTATCTTGGTCGTTGTTTTCAAAATAAAAAAATATATTATATATTCTAAAAAAAAATCTTAGGCATAGTGGTAGTACTTTCTCGGATAAGCTTTTTATGAAGAAATTATATTTATTTAACCTCAGTAAAGCAAATAGTACCTAAACCTAGATAAAATATTTCGGACAAAACTTACGTCTCAATTCTTGTTAGTTTAGGATGACTTTGGGCGTAAGCCCTTTATGTGACCACGAGTTTGTTACTTAATATTATATCAGTAAGCTGGATGTACCAATTCTGCGTAAGTTTTACGTCGCATAATAAACTATAGGAGTCGCAAGTGACTTCGCTGGCGTAAAGTTATTTTTATGCAAACTTCAACCTCTGTTGCACAACTTTGACTTTGACGACCGATGTGGCGCGGCAAGCGAATGTCCGCCTGCGACGCAGAAGGTTGCGGGTTCGATTCCCACTTTGGGATAAATGTTTGTACGGCACCCACGTAATTGCGTAATCTATCTACCTAGGTAGGTACTTTAGACAAATAGACAAATAATCCCCCAAATACTCAAAGGCATCATTGAAGCACGTCTCAAGCGACAAATTTTTGACAGATTTTCATTACAAACTGTCAAAAATCGCGACTTGAGACGAGCTTCAATCTGAAATGCGTTTGAGTATTCGGGGGAGTGTGAGACATTAGTATTGTGCTTCGTAAAATCAATAGCATCAACAATAGAACTTCACAAACCACACAGACAATATCATACTGATATATCACGGTAGTACAACAGCAGGTATAGATCACTCATTATTATAGGTATTACCAGACAAGCCTTTCATGACTGACAATAGTGGCGCAGATCAAACGCGAAGCGTAACGTGATTTCTCTTGGTTCACTGGCATCGGTGCTATAGTGTATTACACCGATACACTGATTCCATTCATTGTGTGGTAGAACAATCCGATTCTAAGGCAGTAGGTAAAATTTTGCGACTAAAACTGGCCTTAAATCTCAGCCGTAGCTTTTCCTTTTGAAGAGTAACCTCGACCTCGACAGTTTGCTTAATAGTTTGCCGTCAATCTATACCGTTTTTAGGGTTCCGTACCCAAAGGGTAAAACGGGACCCTATTACTAAGACTCCGCTGTCTGTCTGTCTGCCTGTCACCAGGCTGTATCTTATGACCGGTGATAGAGAGTTGAAATTTTCACAGATGATGTATTTCTGTTGCCGCTATAACAACAAATACTAAAAAATAGAATTAAATAAATATTCAAAGGGGCTATCACACAACAAACGTGATTTTTTACCGTTTTTACTATAGATAAATGGTACGGAACTCTTTATGCGTGACTCCGACTCGCACTTGGCTGGATTTTTATTTAATTTGCTAATGGAAGCAAATGGCCACCTGATGTTAAATGGTAACCATCATCTATAACTAAGTAACTTGGAGGTCACATTCTTCAGATATGTACCCTACAATACACTGCCTTGCGCCCATCAACCTGAGGTATACATGACTATTGTGTTCAGCATGTGCCTGTAATTTCACCAGCACCCTTCAAACCTACCTACCTTCGCTTGTACCTTCTAATACACTACTTTAGAATAGATAATAGTTTATTATATAAATAAATAAATAATGCCAACGATCCACACAGCATCATCTAGCCCCAAGCTAAGCAGAGCTTGTGTTATGGGTACTAGATGACTGATATACTTAATACAATATTATATTACATACATAGATATTTTTTATTATACATAGAAAATACCCAGAACACCCGGAATAAATATTTGCAGATCGTACAAACATTTATCCCAAGGCGGGAATCGAACCCGTAACTATATAGATATATATAGATATTATAGTAATCGAGAACCTAGTAGCTAAGTCAAACCTTTCTTGGGGTTTTCAGCTACTACTAATAAAAATAAATAAACAACCGGAACACAGTAACGCTGCTTGGCAGTAGGAATATGCATTTTAGTTACCAACTAAAAGCTAACTATATTATGTCACTAAGCAAGCGCTTGCCCAATTGACTTTATTTGAAACATGAACGCTTCTGCAAAGCTCGTAGACGAGGACAGGAAATACATTGTGCTTGTTTCCGGATATAGCAGTTGGCAACGTAAGGTTCCGGTTGGAAGGCAATATTGTTCACAGAAAATATAGACATGAGTGCTTGTATGTAAGCTTGTACGCCAATTAAGAGCTAAACCTCAAACCGTGTACGGTTCATGTATAATTTGTATATGTTTGTATGGATACACGATGTATTATGGTTGGGTGTGAGAATTGATTTTGCTAGTCAAAATTACACATGAATCATGAAGGCGACGATAACTTTTTGACGACCGATGTGGCGCGGCGGGTGAATGTCCACTTGCGACCTGCAAGGCAACGCTTTGTTATAGGTGATGGTAACCACTTAACATCAGGTAGGCCATTTGTTTGTTCCAGCAGCAAGTCATTTGAAAACAAAAAAAAACTACATTTTGCTCACGTCTCGAGATTCATGTCATGACTTACTGAGAAAGCCTACTCTGTCTTAACAATTTAAAATACGGCGGTTTATCTCTTGAAAAGTTAAAACAACTTCCTCTTCCCACAAACACCAGTGCAATCTAACAAAGAATACCTGTCTATTCCAAATGAATAATATGAGTTGTAAAAGCTTTGAATGAATTGTCTTGCTAAAGAAAATGGCGCTGTGTCTTAAAAAAAATAGCGGGAAACTGATCTCGGATGACCTATTTTAATTAAGAACACAATACGGTAATATAATTTGAGATATAATTTTAGGAGCACGGTAAGGTAATGCAAAGTAGGTAGTGAACTTGATACAATTTTATGTTCAATCTTGTCCGTTCTAAGCTCGAAATTGATTAATAATTTAATTGAATTTATTTTCACAACGAAAATGCTATTCTCGTTTAACACGAAGATAATGTTTGTATTCGTTTTCATTCGTCTTTGGAAGATACTTGTGGTTGTAGCGCAATATGTACTTAATATCTAGGTGCCAGTTTTTTACGATCAAACTTACAAGAACAGACAAGAAAATACGGCTTGGTTCCAATCGTTTTTACAAAATTATCATCTTCCTGCCCTTATCCCACTTTATGTGGGGTCGGCACAACATGTTCTTTTCTTCCACTCCCCTCTATCAGCCGTCATATCTGTACTCACTCCTTTCTTATCCATGTCATCTTTCACACAATTCATCCATCTTTTCTTTGGTGTCGTTTTTACAAAATAATGTTATAATATGAAACTCCAGTGAGGTGACAATCAAACTTAGTCAAGTGAATGCAATATAGAAATATGCAAAGGTAGTTATAGCAAGAATATACCCTGCTAAACTTCAAAAGACAGCACACGCTACCCTTCAAATTTATAACAACACATACAACTAAATACTAGTAGGTACAGACATTACAAATTGACATGTTTGAGCAACAGAGACGACAGGCTTGTAACCCGTGTGTTTTTCACGGGTACTAAATAAATAGATATCGGTGAGCATTTTAAACAACGCCATCTAGCCCCAAACTAAACAAAATTAGTACTATGGGATGCAATTACGTCATCAGCCTAAATAAACCTACTGCAAGACATACTGTTGTGGGTTCGATCCCCACCGAGAATGAACATTAGTGTGATAAAACAAAGATTTTACTATAGTATTCTATGAATGTATTTACAAAATTCTTCAGTTCAGTAATTCAGTTATTTGGTTTCTAAAGTACAAGCCTTGCTTAGTTTGGAGCTAGATGGTGTAGTATCAAATCCATGCCAGTATTTATTTATTTATGCAGTCCATGATTTATATATACCAAATATTATAGCAATTTTACCCTCTTAGCACTTCGTTGTACCAATAATAGTGTCATCCATCTCCAGTCCCTCTGGAGCAGCGTCTAGACAAGGGTGTCACGTGGTTAGAAGACAAAACACGCCCCTTTACAAGGAGTCACGTTACCCTTGGATAAGGGCCTAATCCAAAGGATTACAAGGAGTAACGAGTTAGTATGTAATCAGAGTTTACGGTGTGAGCTTATTATAGTCTCGTCTAGGTATGGTTAAAGATAATTTATAATTTATTATATTATAAATTTATTACTCATGCAGAACATAGTTCACTTAAAATGAGCTTAAGAACTGTGCTATAACTGCTCATTACAATAGTTACTAAGCTAATTAAACATTTCGGAGATCAGGCGAGTACTTCAAATGACTACATATTGTTTTGTCTATTTTTGAAGGTGGGAAATGAATTACAAGGTAGCTACTATAATCAAACTTGTATTCGATGTGATATTTTAACCAGAAGGCACGGTTTATCACGAATGAATTTGACATTCGGTGTGTAGACGTATCGTGTTGACATTTGAGCTACATTGCGCGGCATCGATATTTCAGTTGCAGAGCAGCGGCAATAGGCTTGTAATCGGTCACATATCAGAATATCAGCAACTGCAAAATATGCTGTAATATTTGGACGGACCTCTGACAACCCTTAGACATCCTGAAAGTATCTTGAGTACACACTTGGTACTTACAGATCTAAGGAAATGTCTACCATGCCTAAGGATTAAAGCCGTGGAGCTATTTTTTCTTGTAAATCGTCTTTTACAGGGTTCCATCGAATAAGTTCGATAGTGTTAAAAACTCATTCATATCTTCTCCGTTTTGTATATAATAATTCTAATTCAATGCAGCCAGTGTTTTGGGAACGCTTCCGATTGGCACTGATCTGGATCAGTTGAGCTACCTTTAGATCGTTTGCAACGGTCTGTAGATAGCTCAACTGTTTCACATGTATTTTATACATACCAATTATAAATACTTGTATTAGCTATAATTCTATATGCATAATTGAAACGGTTTCTCGTTATTAATTTGTGTGTGAATATTAATACTTATGTAAATCGTTAACAATATCCATTTATATTCCGTTTTGCTAGCTAGTTAATATTCCACTATAGACTCTGGGATAGAACTTTACGTTGCAAATTGGAATAGACTTCATTGAAATGCATATTTTCAGTTTTCAGTACAGTCAGGCAGCACTAGTAATGTTAAGTATGTCATAACAGCATATAGACATAGAAATATGATCTAAACAAGCAGATTTCGCACCTGATGTTTAGTGGTTACCATCAAAGCATTATCTACTATTACTTAGTAAAAATATCAATAATAAAGGTCATAAAAAGTATAGAAATAAGCTTAGATTTAGAATCGTCTTAGCACTCTAATGAAACGGAACCTTAAAAGAAATAACGTCGTCTCAATTGGCACAATAACTTACCCTTAGATCTAAATTAAGTCGGCACTTTCTTTCTGTATTTTCTTTTTATCCATAACATTCCGGTTCGTTAAAAAAATTTTACTTTCAATATGACGTATGGATTTTATTGCGGTTCTAGATGCGTGGTTTCTGGTGGCTTGAATATCTACCCTCCGTTCTTTGTGGGAAACGCTGCTAGCGCTGGCTGGGATATTTTCCTTTCCTTATAAACAGCCTTAGGAAAATATAGGTAACAAGCTGATACAAACCTTACTATCGCTCATATCAGCCGTTGTTTACGTTCACTGCTTGATTAAAACCTAACAAACTATACCTAAACAGCAATGAGTTAGTCAAAACTGTTTTTTACCAGTATTTTGTCACGTATCAGATTCAGTATATCAGTCATCTAGTACCCATAATACAAGCTCTTCTTAGCTTGGGACTAGATGATGCTATGTGGATTGTCCAGCATTATTATTATTATTAATATTGCATTTATAATATTTGAAGGAGTCAGACAGGATGAAGTAGAACCCTGTCTCGCGAAAATCACCTTCATAAATCGTGCTCAAAAAATATCCTTAGCACTCTCTTGGGTTAGATTTATTCTGCACATTATTTTATCTCTGTCTACGCTTTGTTTTATAGATACATCCTTTCAGAATTTGGTGTATCATTTGCTTTGAACGTTATCGTTTTACTGAGTTTTTATGACAAATGAGCGTGCTCAATAGATACTCGTTTGGAGGAAAATTTTATTTGTTAAAAACTGCCACGCGGGCGAAGCTGCGAGCGGCAGCTAGTATTTTATAAACAAATATAAACATATGTAGGCATTTTACACAGCATCATCTGATCTTAAACTAAGCATAGCTTGTACTACGGGAACCAGATGACTATTAGAATACTTACATGCTTATGTTTTTTGGCTTTATGTAAATAAATACTTAGATTACAATACAACAACCAGGCAGAAAACAAAAACCTACGTTCATCACACACTTGCTTGTTCTCGGTGGGGTTCAAACCTACAACGCAAATAGCAGAGCTTCAACTAATTGAGCAGTCAGGCCAGTCAACCACTTTTAAAAATGTAGTTTTCTATTTCAGGAAATAAGATTTCTAGTTTATTACAATTATTCTGCAACACGGTTGAGTGTGAAAATTGAGGTACTGGATTTCCGTCTAGCGTTTAACTCATTATTATGTTCTTCATGAACTCTGCAAATTGCTTGTTAAATGCTAAATTCTTGCTCAAGTTTGCTTCATAAATTAACCTCTACAGGAGTCGGCGGTATAGACGATTATAATATTACCAAGTTAGGTAAAAGTTTTAATTTTCATTCCTGTGGTGAACTGAACATACATATTTGAAGAAACCGGCCAAGTGCGAGTCGGACTCGCGCCCGAAGGGTTCCGTACTGTTATCTACTTAAAGAAAACCATTTGAAAATTGACAGAATCAAAACTTGCATTTTATGATATTTCGTTTGAGGATTGGGTCTCAGGTATAAAGCTTATACTGCATTTAGTGTCTTTACTGCGTTTGGTGTTGGGTCGCTTCTGACCATCATAGCTTTTACAGACTACTGTAAGCAGACCCAATTACCAGCCCTTTTACCCTTCATCCTAAACACCTCGGCTCCCACCAATCGAAGTCATTGAGAGTCCTGATAAGGGTGCTTGAAGCACTCAATCCAATTTGAGCGCGACGCCAATCTCGGGTTAACCTTTATCCCCTTTTAGGCACTACCGGCCATACAACCTAACTAAATTACAGTTATCGCTGGTTCACAAATTACATTGCCACAGAACACAGGCTTTTTCTAGATTTCGTTTTATTTAGAAAAGTGGTTTATACGTGTACACGAAACGAGGTCATTGAAAAAAAAATTTTGCTCTTGACTTGGTCGTAACTCGCAAAGAATAGCACGAATTTTCCAACGAATATAAAATAGAATGTAGGTATGTAGGCCATGGCGTATTGTTTTGAAGCGATCAAACTTTGACTAGCCCCTTATGAAGTGGTTACACCATCGGGTGAACGAAATTCATATCGATGAATTACAGCATTACCTCCGCGTCCACAAATCTGAGACATACAGGTGTTTAGCCTCATGTGCCAGTAATTTCACTGGCACCCACACCCTTCAAGCCGGAACATGCTGCTTAGCGGCAGAAATCGGCATGGCGGTAGTACTTCCCAGATGAGCCCTTCACTAAGAGCTATATTACTACTAGTCTCTAAGGTCCTAGTTTATTAGGCAAGTTAGATATAGCCCCTTGCTTCTCAAGTAAAAAAATGTTATGAAGTAAAATCTTAGAGACGAAATATTTTGTATTTTGTAATTACTATCTAACCGTATGTTTCTTTCTTTACAGATTACGATACCTCCTAAGACAATTAAACAGAGGTGAAATATCGGCAGAGACATTACAAAAAAACCTACAATATGCCGCGAAGGTGTTGGAAGCTGTCTACATAGATGAAACCAAGTATGTACATATATTTTAAGCATAAATTAACCGTTTTGTGTAGAGGGATCTACGTTTCACAAATTATACTTTTTATAATTCAGAAACCTGTAAAGGAAATAACATGAAGTGTACATTATAAAAAAATATATTTTGTTACTGTTCCTGAAAAAAAAAACTCTCTCTCTCTCTCTCTTAGCTCTTAGAATAAAAAATAATACGAGTAGTAGTAATTCTTGATATTATAAATACATGAATTGTTGTCAAAATCAAATTTTATTATCGTTCAAGTAGCCGGTTCCCATTAATTTTATTGAAATCCATAGGCGATTATTGTTATTTTACAGTTCTTACTATATTTCGTTTAATTTTATTATATGTATAAATCTTTTTAATTAAATTATTGATCCTAAAATCATAAAGAGAAAATCACGACGTCTAGACCCGATTTTAAATGAAAACGTAACATTGCATTCTTATATTCGGTTAAATAAAACTGATTGGGGCTCATAAAATCTTTTATCCGTTTTGTAGACCACGTCTAGACTAGATCACAGTCCCAGTTCAATTACAACCCTCTCGTGACGTTGAGACGAAAACTAGAACCCATAATTTTAACGGTAGTCTAGCGGGAGTGACCCCGCCTTCTGATCTTGAGGTCGTTAGTTTGAATCTGGTCGTGCACTAATAAATTTCTAATCGAAAAATACCAGTGCTTTCAAACGGTGAAGAAAAACAGCGTGAGGAAGCCCGTAGCTTAGCTAGATCGGTACGTATTGACATCTTTCCTGTGGAATGGCTGACTAAGCTGTGAGGATTGAATAGGTGCTGGGCAAGCATACTTCATCTAAAATCCTGTCCTAGACAATATAAGCGTCCTGGTAATAGAAGCACGATTGAGAAAATCGCTTTTGATGCTCTATAAGTCATCCACAATAAATGCAAAGGCATCTTTGCTTTACTTTTTTACTCGTAGATAAGTAAAACAAAAAAACAGCGTGAAATAAAGAAAATTAGTTTATTCAGGTTCAAAGTTACACAATAAAAAATGTAATTTGTGAAACGTAGTCAACCTCGTAAAAATTTTAATAAATCGAGAAACCTTTCATAATTTTTATGTTTCAGATTGGTAGCAGACTTTTAAGTACTGTTTACGCCGTGTTTGAGTTTATCCGTTTTGCTATTCACTCAAACTAAACACATTCTGTTCGACTAAACATTTTCTTTTTTATTTTCTTTCTTTTCATTTAGCATTTCTTTTGTATCGAATGTCGGAGAGTTTTTATGTTTCTGAATAATGTATTCAGCGAATTGAAATAGATGCTGCATATTTTTCCTATATAGCTCCATTTTTGTTTTTACAAAATGTTTAGTTCATTCGGTGTTCAAAAGTCTCATTGGCAGCGTTCTTGCTGTAACAATGACAACTTAGCATCAGGTGATAAGTAGGATAATTTGTAAATAATTTCTTTAAAAACTCAAAACACACAGGGCGCGATATGTATTAAGCAATAACGAAAAAAATCGAATCTGTAAATTTAATCTGACAAATTGGCAATAAATAGGATCACGGTTGTAATCCTTTTCGAAAGCGTCTTTTGATCTTTACTTATACCAAACAGTTAATTTAAAGATATCCTTGGTCGTAGCCAAGTGTGTAGGTACTTAGGACCGGTATTTTTTTAGACCTTCAATATTCCACCTATACGGGCTCATCAGGACATAAAAACTCACTCTGTTTTGGTCTGCAGCATCTCTTTCTTTAAAGTTTGCTGAAACACAAACGGTTAGCAGTTGTTTTTCTTATTACACTATTACCAAAATACAAACCCAAACAGGAACCCGTTTTACTGAAAATAGGAAGGCATTTTACTACTAATTAACCTGGCCTGTATTCCGAGCTCATGATTATAGCTTCATCCTAATTTGTTTTAGCGTCAGTTTATCCCTAAAATGAGGCTCATAACATTCTTTGTAAAGTTGTTTAGGGATTTAAAGACTCAAAGACTTGAATTTTGAATGTTGTTCAAGTTAAGGATTGTTATATTCAACGTTAACACTGCCTTTAACAAGGTTCTTATGAAAGATTGTATGATATAAAATTTCATTAATTAGGTAAAACAACTATTTGACAGACTGAAATTTAACATGCGGACACTATGCTGTGGAGTTTTACGACATGAAATTGGGAAATCTATACAACTTAAATTACCAACATAGCTCTGAGAATCAGCTAGTTAAAATGGCAATGGGCAGGCTATATGTATAGGTCGACGAACCGAAGAACAAACTATATTGTTATAATTGCGGGAAATTAGTAGATGGAAAAGACTTCCCGGAAACGTTTATGTCCAGCAGTGGCCCGTTTTAGCTAATTAATTATCAGTACAAATTCGTGTGTATTCCTTTGATTCTATCGAACAAAAACATTCATATCTAATCAGAATTTACATGTAAAATACAAATAATTTTCGTTGTAATCTCCAAAACAAATTACATTGTATTGTACAGTCATTTTCTATTCAAATAATCCCACAATGGTTTCTGCCATTTCTGTGGTAGTGGGTACCTACTGTTTCCTAAAAGCGGCGGCAGTTATAACTGGCTTACTTACGAGCTGTTTCATGAAATTACGTGATTTTCCAAGGATTTCCATACTTGCAATAAAACTAACATAATTTGAAGTCCATATTAGTGTCATTATGCATGACAACACTAACAAATAAATTATGGTTATAAATATTTAGATAGGTAACAACTCTGAACACTTTATTTAGTAAAATTTCACTGTTTCTAATATAACGAAAAACAAATATCCGGCATGTTGAGTAAAACACGGGTCAGAGAATTCAGAGGCGACTTATGTCACTTTTATAAATTACTACACTGTTTTCATCTGTCAACTGCTGACCGAGTTTGTGCTACTCGTGCTTAACTTTACGTACGTGTCACCATTTTCACGAAATCACACTTGGAATTTTTATGCGAAACTTGTATCTTGTTGGTTTACGAATGCAAAACTATACTAGTGTACGTTAAAAGCAGAAATATAATTGTTTTAGCTAAAGTAGAGATACTAATTTGCCCTCATTTGTAACGTTGGTGCGTTTATTCAATAGCAACATAAATAACGTTGCGATTCAATCTGATAACAACAGTTACAAGTAGGCTAAGCTAATTCCAACGACCTCGTAGATTACAGAAGCATTTTCTTTTTAATTCCAAATTGACGATTAGTTTGCAACCACCGCTTTACGGTTGCTAACAGCTGCAGGGTTCAGTGGTGAACTATGAACGCCCTAACAAGGGGTGACCTTAACAAGTGGCGATCACAATAGGCCATATGGCCGCAGTGATACCAAAGCCGCAAAAATATAATAAAAAAAAAAAAAATACGGTTGCTACGTTTCAGATAGTGGTTTTCTCCGAACCAAGTAAATACATGCCCCAACTGTAAGCCGATTACATGACATCAAAGAGACCGTGCGACAAATTAGGTAGTAAGGTTAGTTACGCTAAATATTTATATATACGAATAGCAACCACATAATACTAGTTTTTTTATACCTAAATGTTTTTGTGAAATAGTTTAATAAATCTTATGGTCAAAACATACAGGTCCAGCATTATTTTTTTAATTATTTTTTTTAATATGAAATCTACTAATCTATAGCTAATATCGTATTGTAATAATGTTAAAATGAAACAAGTGGTTGCAAGTGGGGGTTAGTAGCCCTTAATCAATTTGATCACTTAAAGCCGGAACGTCCATTAGACGGTTTGAAAGGTACCCAAACTAATGAAAAACCAGAGTTACTTAAGTAAAAGAAAGGCTTGATAAATGGCTGTCCGTACCTCAGGCTCTCCTGAGATCTCGTTTTCCTTATTTATGTAAAGATTTCAATAGAATAGAAAAATAAATTGTATATCATAATAAAAATAGCTATATTTTTCTAAAGGTCTATTCAAGAACTTTTGGACATCAAGCCCACAAAAATGAAACTGCTTTGACCAAAAAGTTTATTTATTTTATATGATATTTAATTTATCAATTGAAACGACGTAAGTGAGCCATAAATGATATCATAAGCAGAAAAAGAAACACACACAAATAATAAATAAATATGGCACCTACTCGATATTTTTCGAGGATTTTAGATGCATGTCCCGATAATAATATTACAGTTGGCACTTATCAAGGTATCAAGCCCATCACCGCACACACAATCATACAGTCGAATAATAAACTTAGGAGAGTTTATAAGTGAACTTAGATGAGCAATTAGTCTTTGATGTAGGTATTTGATACATGAAATGCTCAGCCATTTCTAAGCAAGTTACTATTTGCTTAAAGCTCAACATTTCGCTAACTAACTAACATGGACTGAAAAGATGTGAACGGAGAGCAGAATTATGCAAAATATACGTTTTCATTCAAATTCAAATGAGCTTGTGTTTGGTCTACGTTTTTAGTATAGAAACTAAGGAACCTAAGGTATCCAATATAGTACAAAAATCTTAGTTTGTCCTCATATCATTGATAGTTTTTTGGTATACCATTTTTGGTAACGTGAGCTTCTATTTTATAGTATCGAAGACTGTATTTGCGTATACCTCAAAAAATATTTCAAATCTCAGTTTGGGGCGAAAATTCGATAGTTCAGCTGTGAAAATGAGAAGGGTTAGAACTACATATCGAAATAAGATGTATTAAATCAAAATAATATGTTATTATATTATGATTTAAACTCGACTTCAATAGGCAGGTAAGTAAGGTGTTATATACAAAATAACTATAGAAGTTATGATAATGTTTGAGAGATGATAAAATCAAGCATTTTCTTAAAGAAAATGTAAATATAAATACGATCTAAGAGTGAAACACGAAACATTTTAATGGCTTCCTCGTCTCGTCTGAAGTTCTTGTTTCAAGTGAAACCATACGCGTATTTTATTCAAATAATGTTAACCTCGATAGGAAACCAAGAGAACGATATAAATTGCTACTCCCAACGAAACTAGTTGTTTTATCCAAGTCTTTTCATAATTATTTACATCGTTATTTTTACCCGACTGAAAATAAGTTCGAAAAAACAACCTACCTAAGGTCGTGTTTTCGAACAAATATTTTCATCACATGTAGCGTCGAAATTCTTTTCACTGTATATATTCAGCGTAACATTTTAACAAACACGGACGCGTTTTTTTACGTTTCACTGCTCCGACATTCCATTTTCAGTTTTGTTCTTTTGAATATCGTGTTTTTATTTAGTTTTAGTTCATCGACATTGATACCACAAGCGTTTGAGTTATTACTTAAACCTATAGTGTTCACAATTTTAGGGAATTTTATGCTTGTGAGCGGTTCGCGTCGCGTGGCCAGTGATTATATCTGACACAGGGATAGCCGAGTTGCTGAGCAGCCTCGTACGCAGCAGTCAGCACTTCACATGAGGCGACTCCGCACTCCTTGCTGGGCGAAAGCGAAACCGAACGAAGCAAAGTTAATAACACATCGGCAAACATGGCCAAGTAGTCGCGCAACCCTTCTGTCCGATCTGCTAGGTCTTATTTTGCTTTCAACCTGTCCTCTGTTAGAATAGTCTTTCCTGGATTATTTTGCTGTTCTCGAGGTTATTTTAGGTTTCTATGTCAACTGTTATGAACAAGTTACGTTAAGCAAAGCTTAGCTGTGTGGTGTTCACGCACTGGACAAGATACTACCCACATAAACCAGACACTTTTACTTCTTCCATCGGATCTTTGACCAGTCGCGTAGTCCAGTATGTCTAGTGTATGAGGCTTGTAAAGTTTAATTGTGTGTGAAGCCTTACATTGTTTATCGTTACTTGTTCAAGTAGCATAGCGTTCGTTTAGTTTAGACACGGATTATAGCCCACGTGTCGTCACCCGTGTTACTCGTGTTGTAATTGTTCCTGTTACTTCCTTCGTCTGTTTTCTGTTCCTTAGGCATGTGTTTATGGGTGGCCCCTACTAGCATCTCTCCTTTTAGCTTTTTATTTCTATCAATTCTACTTCAACGTCTTACTATTTTGTTTTTAGTTACTTGAACTTATTTGACACATTCGTTTCTTGCTCTTCCATTTGCTTCCACCTGATGTTTACGTTTAGGAACTTCTTTTTAGTAGAAACTTAAGTTGTATTGTTTCTTGAATTATTATTTATTATCTTAATTATTTTAAATGATTACGCTGGAAAATGACATATTTCTAATCACAGTTACCGATTGTCATCATCAAACGCAAGTCCAGTAAAATAACTCAATGCGATGCTAGCAAACCAAGCCAATAGGTAGGTATAGTGGTGATCAATTGATTCGACTTGCTGAGCTCGTTTTAGTCAAATAAAAACAACAAAACAACATCAATTTTCAAGTCCGTTCTCCTGCTGAGAATGTATGATGACAATTGGCCTTTTAAATTCCGAACTGTGTTTTATGTTTTGATTATTATCTGTTGCTCTTGTCGTCTGTCATATGAGACCCATTGACGTGGTATTTCATTTTAGACCGGCAGTGGCGCGTCAGCAGTCAGCCCCTACCCTGGTGTTTAGGTGTGTCGATGTTGCCAATACCTACATTAGACTCTATTGTCACTTAAACTTAACCATGTAACTGTGCTGCATAGGAAGTCTTGGAGAATTTTGAAATACATTTCAAACCAATTTTTTCTGATTCACTGAAGTATTAACCCCCATACAGAAATTGTTAAACTTTAACCCTATTATTTTAAGCAAAGCTTGTTACTATGGGAAGCAGATAACTCATTGAATTCTTAAATTACTGACTCTCTAGTAGCATTATCCCTATAAACCTTAGTGTTTTTTTTAGTTAGTGAATTAATTATAATATTGTACCTTTTAAATGGTATGTAATTTTTTTTTTATATTAATACATAAGTACTTAAATATACATAATAGTAGCAAAAGTACCATACCTAAACATCAGCATTAAACATAAACACTTTGCATGAATTTAGTTAGCTGATAAACAACAACCGTTTAAATTCTACGAGCTTAATTTATGTATTCACTCGTGTTAGCGATCGTAATTAAATTTCATCTGTTTCAATAGTTCAATTGATTATTGGAAATAACTATTTGAGTTAAATGCTCACGGCTAAGCTTGAAACAAAAGCCATCGATATATATAAATACAAAAATATTAACATACACATGTTTTAGAGTAAACTAGCGAAACGCACGACTTCGTCTGAAGCTATTTTTATATACTTCAACCCCTTTCATTCTCGTTGAACTCCAAGAATTTTGGAAATTTCTTTCTTAGCACAACTCTACGCAACAAGACAAAATATACCCTAAGAATGAAAATCTCTACAACCAGTGGCTTAGGCTGTGCTTTGTCTGTATTCTAGACAGTCAGAACAAAGATTCTTATAATTGGTACAGACTCAATTTATTATATTTTCATTTTACAGACTCATTTTTGATTGGTACTGTACTCATTTTAATGATATACTAAAGCTGGAGTTTTATCCTGTGAAAATAAACTTATAAATACCTAATTAAGCTGGAGAAACTTTAGTGTTTTGTGACTGTCACTGAAAACTATACAATTTTATGTATTTATATTTTAAGGATTATAGAATCCAGGCAGTGGATTAAGAGATATTTGGAAATACAAAGGTTTAAACCCTATCTCAATCTCTGTATCTTTTAAATAATTAATCAGGTGACTTTTAGTCTCGTTTTCGGTCGAGACATGTGTATAGGATGTTATATTGCCAGTCAAACATCAATGTGGGTTCATTACGCAGTCAAGCCCCAACTTCAACATCAAAACTAATTTCTAGCATCGCGTAAACAAGTAGAACGCAACCGAGACTGACTCCATAACTCAAATTGGCATCTTTGAAATTCTGGTTAAGTTGAAGTGGCAATAGGAGTACCCTAACCCGGCATCCCATTCCCGCTTAACCGTGACTACTGGTTGTATGCTATATTGCTTTCTATTGGCCTGTTCCACTCTAATCCACTAAACAAATCCATATGGATTTGTTTATTATTCGTGGCTTCTTGTGTACTTTTTCAGAGCTTAAACGTACTACTTTTGAAACTTTTAAATACACTATTCTTCTTTATTATTATTTACTCGATTGATCTGCTAAATGAAGTACAAAATATCAAGGTATATAATCATTAAAACTTATCAAATGTTAATGTAAAGTTTAATAAAATTTGTGAAAGACACGAAATTTTACGGATTACTTTGTCGCAGCCTTTGATCTTTTAGATCAAAAACAAAACACTGACGGCAGATCTTGTATTTTGATTTCACTTAGGAATAGGTAGGTAGGTAGAAATATTTTTAAACTGGGTTATTCATGTGGCTTTAATATAATAGGCCCAAAGCCTAACATTACCTGAGTTTTGAATAGTTAATAGCTTTTTTGGATATTGAAAGTTTTAATTTCGATTCCTAATAAAAAGGCTAATTATTACGGCTAATTAAGACTAGGGCTAATTAAGACGAACATTCCAAATTTTCAATAGAAAGCAATGTAGCGGTAGAACACAGCACGTTGCATGCTTCTCCGTGACAAGCCTGGACCTAGCTTGCTAATGGCATGCTCTACAACAAACCTATAGATCTCACTACAACAACATCACTTCTACGGAATTTCAACACATTTTTCAACAATCTCAGCAATATTTATTCAAACTCTTCACGAGCAATTTTATTACATCAATACATTGACACGAAGTGGATCGTTCAAAAGACAATATAACAGGGCTCCATTTAGTTGATTGACAATAAGATGCGCTCTTCTAAATGGGACTTGAATAATATTTTCTTTTTCAGATACTTACAAACCTTTAAATACCTTTTAGCGGCTTACTTCAACCGTTTGGACACTTTTAAGATAATAGAATTAGCAACGCAAATGGAATTAGACTTACCTACATTAGCATAGAGTTACTGAATTCTAGAATAGTCTAATAACACAATTTTTTTTCTACAAAGCTAATATTAATGATGATAAGGTAATGTTTTCAGTTTACAGTATTCTAGAATTTTCTGCAACTAACAGTCTTCAACCAGCTGAAATCGACTAAGCATCAGTTTCGCGGCTTTTGATGGACATAAAGTCGCTCGGGCTTCCAGAACTAACCAGAAGCTTCCGAAACTTATCACCAACTGTTATCTAATACCTTTTGATGTTATACAGGAGACTAGCAGACGAGGATGATGAGCTATCAGAGGTGCAACCTGACGCGGTTCCGCCTGAGGTCAGAGAATGGCTGGCGTCGACCTTTACGAGGCAGCTGGCGACGGCCAAGAGGAAGTCTGATGAGAAACCAAAGTTCAGATCAGTGGCGCATGCAATCCGGGCAGGCATCTTTGTTGATCGTATCTACCGAAGGGTTACAAGTACCGCGCTTATGCAGTTTCCTCAAGACGTGGTTAGAGTGCTCAAGGTTAGTAAAATTTTAGAAAAGACTTCATGACTTTTATCCGAAGTAAATATCCCCGCAGATTTTTTTGTACCATGTAGTACCGACTCAAGATTTTTTGAGAATGTCTAACGGGTAGTCAAAGGTACGTCCAGGTATTACCTACATTTAGCACTTACTCATATTTCGCTGTAGTTGATATTCCATACGTGACAAGTTGTGAACCCATCGCCGCTGCTACAATACTAATAGTTTGTACTACGTCATGTCCTCTATTCATTCATTTATTTCACCTGCAGATTTTCTGCATGTCAGAAAGTTCTAAGCCAAACCAAGGGTAAAATTGAATACGGTATAATAGACCCTTTGATAACCCGTACAATTTTATTTATTTATTTATTTATGTGTCACCAACAAAGTATACACCTTAATAACGGAAAGCTTGCTACATGCTTAAAAGAATATATCTTAGTGCTACTGGTATTTAAAGGTGACAGACTGCATGCAATACAAATACAAACGAGCGAGTAAAACGAGCAAAGCAATACTGATAATTAGTGAATTTTCTAGCTGTATTCGTTCTATCGTCCTTATTAGCCAGTAAACCAAAGTCAATATCACGCAGTAGAATACCGGGTATGTACGGAATGTGCTTGCGGTTAAATCAGACTTCTATTAGAATTGCATAGACTTGGCTCTGAACTGCGAACTACATAGCGAGATGACGGGTATTGAAGACAAAAAGTCGAACCTTTCGCGAGCTGAATAGGAATTTAATAGATTTTTTATTATCGATTTTCAAATCTTAAGACACATAGTTTGAGGTTTAAAACAATAGAAATAACATCACAACTTTAATCCCCAAGCACGAAAGACATCATTGGTCCTTTAGTCAGTACCAAATGCAAACTCAAGATTCTTCGAGGATGTTTAAGGGGGGTAGTGAGAGGTACGTCCAGATATTACATTTGGAACCCAAATCTTATACTTACCACTTAGTTTTAGCTACTTATAAAAAAATAGAAATAAATAAATAAATAAATAAATAAATATTTGTGGACATTTTACACAACATCATCTAGCCCCAAACTAAGCATCGCTTGTACTATGGGAACCAGATGACTGATAGAATACTTATATACTTTTTTTTTTGTAAATACATACTTAGAATACAATATAACACCCAGACAGAGAACAAACATCTATGTTATGTGTATAATAGCATCACGTCTTTAACCCCCAAGCACGGGACACATCCTTTTAGGTCTTCCAATACCAAGTACCAACTCAAGATACTTCGGACATGTCTAAGTGGGGTAGTCAGAGGTACGTCTGGATATAACATTTGGTACATACCTACCCATATTTTGCAGTAGTTGGTATTCCATACGTAGCAGTTGGCAAGCCCATCGTCGCTTTTGATTTCAAAAAGGTACCAAAAATTCCAATAATCTGCCTCTGTTATATGACTACGAGCACAATTGGATTGAAGATTTGATATTTAATTTTAATGTGTTTGAATGAGCTTTGCACGAGACAGAATATGGCAGATATATCTCGTCCGCAATGAGCCATACACAACACTTGAACAATCACAGTACTTAGAATTAAACGAATAAATTTATTTCAAGTTCGCTGTGGGTCGTTGTTTAATTAGTCTTTTGTTTAGCTGAAATGCTTGGGCCTGTTGATTGTTTACAATTTGCTCAGGGAATACGGATTCCTTGGCTTTTCATAATGGATTCTTTTGATTTTAATTTGAATGTTGCTCGGTTTAAAGCTATAAAACATGACTAGTGTCATGGTTTAAAACTAAAGGTGAAACTAGTTACTGATTTTTCTCATACAAACCATTAAAAACCTGTTTAGACGCGAAATATTTCACCCAGTAGCCGCGCGGCGTTCGTACGAAATCTTTCGCGTCGTATAAACACAACGCCGTATCAACGTCGTCTTCTTGTTTAATATGACTTATGTATGAATCAAGTAGGATGTCTAAGAGGACTCTGTACTAAGATATCAGAGGGGAAACCGTGCTTGGGTATTAAAGTGATGCTATTTATTTTATTTTTATTCAAAATCATTGAGTATTTCAGAGTTTACTAGAATTTTGTTTATCACGAACCCGTGATCAAGCATAAAGCAGCGCTGTAGTGTCCGTTTAGATAGGTATAAAAATTCCATTCGTGACTTTGATCGAGATATCATCGAACCTTAAATTTGATTAATTTTTATTTCGTGAATTGCTTCTCTTGATAGGTTCCAATGGGACCCTGGGACGCTGGGATCATACAATTATCGCGCGAACTTGTGATACGGTTATTACACATTCACGCGATGACAAATATTGGTTGTCCTAATTGATAGGCGCGTTTCGAATAAGGCTCCCGATCACATTGCGTGACGACAGCTATTATTAGTTTATTGTCAATTACGACACCTATTCGATATCAAATGCCTTGGCACGAACAAATTTGAGAATTGTAAGCGTATAGTGTGGATATTTCAATTATATAGCGTAATATCGGTAACTCTAATGCGAAGTGTTGCTGATTTGCCACGCAGTGTAAGTGTTGAGGCAACGCCAAAAGATTTGGCGCAGTGACCGCGCGGTTGTGAAAATAAATGCCACTTATCCACCAAGTATTGTCTCTATATTCTAGGTAATAACGTTCAAACTCCTGTCAAGTGTCATGTACCTATGTGGTATTAATTGCGCGGTCACTGCGCGAAATCTTTCGCGCCGTCTAAACTCTAAACGCGCCGTCACTTGTAAGCTGATACGATACGTAAGCGATTCATGATAAATTCATACTTTATTCTACTGTAAACTCAATTTTTTAGAGGGCGAACGCGAATTTAGGCCTCGTGAAAGGTAGGATTTCATAACCGGTCCTGACCCTCATGTTAAATTCATGAAAACGCAGCATCATAAATGAAATACTACGTGGCTTCGTTAATTTGCCGGTAGCCTCCATAAAAACGATAAAATCGTACGGAATCGTTGGAAACGGATACAATGCTTGGGGCTTTATTTTTGTGCTAAAAACAACTTAAAGCCAAAGAAAAACATCTAAGCTCTCATAAGGGTTTGAAAATAACCTTTGATCAAAAACTCAGACGAAACGGTCAAGTAGCAGAGTTCTTAGTGAAGGGCTCATCCGGGAAGTATCGTATTCTAATATTTAAAGGTATATTCGTATTCTATTAGTCATCTGGTTTCCATAGTACACGTTTTTTTTAGTTGAGCCTAGCAAGAGCTATTTTCGATCATGCACACTAAGTCTAAGTATACATATTGTTTTCATAAATTTTCTATATTTTTAGGAGTAGTAGAACCCTTAGGGATCGTCCGGAAAAGTACTACCACTATTTCTGCCGCCAAGCAGCTTGTTGCATAAATATTTGCAGATCTTACAAACATTTATCCCAAGGCGGAGATCAAACCCGCAAACTCCTGCGTCGCAGGCGGACATTCGCCCGCCGCGCCACATCTGATGGCTAGATGATGCTGTGTGGATTGTCCAGCATTATTATTATTATTATTGTTTCACTTGCTTACCTTCTTCAAACATTTCTCGAGTGATGATAAATAGGAACGGAAATAACAGAAATACGGTAACCGTTTCATTGTGCTCTCGGATGGTGAATATTTGATGTCTGCGCGGATTTACGACTGAAGAGAGGTAGATTTAGTACGGTAATATAGATTTACGGCGATGCTCGCTGTGGTACATACGGAATGGGTAAATGTACCTTTTATAGTGTACTTTGCCTGTGAAGTTTTAAAGAATTAACATGTCTAAAATCGCCTACTGTTAGTTCTATTTTCAAAGTCCTATCAAGTACAAGCACAGTCAAGTAAGTAGTAAGTACAAGTCCCCAAGTCGTGTTTTACTGTTCAAGCAAAACGTGAGTAGGTAGGTACGTCAGTCGTCACCGCGCAAGCACAGAGTAATGTACTAACTCTCAAGATGATAAGCTACGGCGTAGCTGTTTTTTTCAGTAATTAGTATTCCATACGTGACAGGTTGCAAGCCAATCGTCGCTGCTACAATACGAACTGGTTTCCTCACAGTGTTTTTCTTCACAGTTTGAGAACACTGGCATTGCACACATATATTTTTAGATCGAAAAATCCATTGGTACACGACTGGATTCGCAACCACAACATTAGGATCAGAAGGTGGGGTCGCTCCCACTAGACCACCAGTGCTTGATACGGCGGTGATAATATTGGATAAAAATAAAGAGTATTTGTTATCACAACTTTCGTTGTACGACATTTTGTCGACAAATATTACAGCGTAGCTCCTCGTAGCCACAATACGTAGCAACTGACATGGTTTTCGTAGCTCATAAGTTATTTTGGATTTGCCTATTTTTCTAGCCCAGATACCCAGTCAAAGACATTTTTGGCAGGTCTTTGACTTGTATTTGTAGGCAAAATACAACTTATCTAACTTATAATATTTTGTACAGAATATATACAATATGATAATCACAAACGTAATAAATACAAAATTGCCCACACCAATCAAAATTGCTCGAAAGATACCTATTAAATGGT
Organism: Electrophaes corylata; assembly: GCA_947095575.1. Classification (NCBI taxonomy): domain Eukaryota; kingdom Metazoa; phylum Arthropoda; class Insecta; order Lepidoptera; family Geometridae; genus Electrophaes; species Electrophaes corylata. The sequence continues at coordinate 12,114,314 of OX352700.1, read as the reverse complement.
ATATGTTAAATAATGTTTTGTTTATCTGTTTGCAAATGGCTAGTCTAACCAACCACGGCCACGTTAATTATATTGACTTGCCAAGCAATTTCGACTGGACGTGTGTGTTTGGGGCAAGATAAATTTAGATAAAAAGAAAGGCAAAAGAGTTTCCATACGACATCTGACAACATGACAATATCTCAAACGTAAGGAAATAATGATGCAGTGAATAATTTTAGAGAAAGATTTGATTGTTTGTTTGTTTGCATTGAATAGGCTCCGAAACTGCTGGACCGATTTGAAAAATTATTCATCCCTGGGTGATAAAGGCTATATTATATTTTCCAAAAAATTAGGGATCCTTACTAAAACTCGTATTTAAAAAAAAAATTAACGAGAGGCGATAGCGATCAGGCCGGGGTGATACCGCTGCGCTGTACGCAATACATCGCTGGTTGATGAATAGGAACTTCAGCAAAAACTTGCATTTCTCCAAATCTATTTGACTGTCAGCCAAGTGATATTCTATGAGACCTCATTTTAGGTAGGTAGCTGTACATGTTCCTTGAGTATTCGGAAGAAGTCTTATTACGCCGGTACATTATTTTTGCACCGTCGACCGTCGTAATAAAAAAATATATCTCTCCTGTTATTTGTTTACAATGAAAACCGTTGCAAAAGATTTTACTCAACTACTTCGCGATGTTTTGTTAGCAAACATCGATTCTCCAAGGGTTCTGTAATTACCTATCGTACACAGAAACAGAAAGGCTAACGATAAAAGCAAATACAAACAGGTGTGCATAGTACACACTGAACACGAGATTCAATATCCTGTGTGTGGGGAAAACAGTTCTACTTCAAAGGGAAACTTAGCCGGGAAAGTGAGTTTCTATCTTTATTGACTCTTTTGATTCAAGGTGATTCATACATACCTACACAGTAATCTAAATATATATAACTCAAAGGTGACTGACTGACTGATTGACTGACTGACATAGTGATCTATCAACGCACAGCCCAAACCACTGGACGGATCGGGCTGAAATTTGGCATGCAGGTAGATGTTATGACGTAGGCATCCGCTAAGAAAGAATTTTGATTAGCTCTACCCCCAAGGGGATAAAATAGGGGATGAAAGTTTAACGGGAACGGGAAAAAACTGCCACGCAGGCGAAGCTGCGAGCGATCGCTAGTATAGTATATTTTTCATTGAGAAGAAGAACGTGATCGATTACTATCGAGGGTTAGGAATTGCACTTTCTTCAGAGTAGTATCTATGCAAGGTGGGATTCCTCGAGAGCCTTCTGTGGGTTAAATCTAAGCGGTTGTACTTTATAACAATGATTTAAGGAGTCACGAGCTTGATTTTGTCAAAAGAAAGACCTATTTTTTTTAAATGCAACTTTTTGTAAACTTTTTTAGAGTCCCGTACCCAAAGGCTAAAACGGGACCTTTTACTAAGACTCCTGTCTTTCCGTCTGTCACTAGGCTGTATCTCACGAACCGTGATAGTTAGAAAGCTGAAATTTTCACAGATGATGTAGGTATTTATGTTGCCGCTATAACAGATGCTAAGTGCAAAATGTAATATTTGGACGTACCTCTCACTAACCACAGTAGAAATCATCAAACAACCTTGAGTCGTTACTACTTGATACTAAAAGATCATCTACCTTGCCTGTTAATTCAAGTCATGAAGTTATGTTTTTTTTTTCATTTCAATGATTATTTTCAGACGCTGGACGAATGGTCATTCGACGTGTTTGCACTTCATGAGGCCAGCAGTGGTGCACCCGTCAAGTACCTTGGCTATGAGCTGCTGAACAGATACGGAATGATACATAAGTTTAAGGTCAGTACCTTCACTCACATCAACCACATTGTATATGAGGTTTAACACCCGTATGCCTTAAAGTAATGGATTCAGATCAGTGCATCGTAAAATTAGTTCCTAACGTGACTAATGAGGTAATGATAGTTACCACTTAACACCAGGTGGGCCTTTTGTTTGTTACATTTTTGTAACAAAATATAAGTATTTATTTTAGTAACAAAATATAAGTAATAAAAATGTACATTATATTAAAAAAATACTTTTTAGTAGGCTACGTGGTACCCAAATACCCAAGTATATTAAAAACCCCTCTTCTTTTTGAAAATGTATACAGTATAAGTATACATTTTCTAAAGAAAAAATATAACATAAAGCACTTAGGCCGCTTGCACAACAGACAAGTTAGCCCCGTCACTGTTTATCTTTACCTATTTGTAAGAGATGGCAATAGATTAAGCATAGGTAGTTTATCTTTTGACAGATTTTTATGATTGGTATGCAAGCGGGCCTAAGAGAACTTGGAACAACAAAACGTGGATTGATCTCGAAGAAACTAAGTTTTCTATTATATACCGAGAGGTATTAAAACCGATCGGCAAATGCAGTTGGCAATCAATCGGCGCATGCCTTCACCTATAACCGCATAGCTCTGTATCTATAGAAGGAAAAGTTTTAGTTTGACGGTACATGGCATTATAAGTACAAAACAATATTTCACACAAACTAATACAAAATACCTACTACGATTTATCGAAGCGTCAAAAACAAATAATCAGTCTTACACAGATAAGGCAGAAATTTGCTCTTTTTTGTTGGTTTGTATACAACATGTATACAAACCTAAGAAATAGGTCCAGTTTGTCAACACATGACAGAACAAGAACAGATAAACTGACAGAAATCACAAGATGCCTACGATCCATGAAAAGCGCCAAAACAAAAAATAAGTCTTATATAGAATGACATAAGGTAGAAATTTGCTTTTATTTTGCTGGTTTGTGTACCAGACTGTAAAGTATGTAACTAGATACCTATAGAATTTTTTCAGTCTCGCGAAAAAGCGTTGAGCCTAACTGCTGTGTGTAAGTTTAGCAAACAAATCGTTAGTCTTGTCGTCTTCATAAAACGTGGAATAATTCACGATATAGTTGTACGTGCAAAATAAATAGGTACGTGTTCCAATATATGTATTGTTAGCAAATACGAGTTGTACTGTAGCGGATTATTATTGTGCATATCTTTTAAAGTTTTTTTTCATCTTTACTGTATTTTCTTCATAAACTAAAGAAACCAAAATAAAAAACTTTTAGTTTTACGCGATCAAGCCTTCAAGGCTTGGTTTCTAAACTTTTTTTTTATACTTACTAATAATACTTTTTACAAACAATTAAAACAAGCTCTAGTATGGTGCAATATATAATATAATAGGTGCATGCAAGTCTTTTGTCTTCCCTAAGCTATCTTATACCTTATGTATTTCTACAGCTATGCTCAATTATGAAGAAAACCTTACCGGAGGTTTCATGAATAAAAACATCTAAATTCAATCCGTAGACCAATTGTTATTCACACCACTCGGGTAAATTATGTTTGTTTTATTTTGTGTCCATATTTCCGGGCAATAAAGCAAACAAAGCAAACTCACTTACCGTAGGTACAGTCAGCTGCAATAGAATGTATACAATTCGTAACTTACAGAATCACAATTAATATTTACAGGGCGAAAACTAAAAAAATAAGTGATCTTATCAGCTAATTTCACCGTTTTTAAAGTTACGAACTGTAGGTATACATTCTAGTGTAGCTGACTGTACATTATTATTAAGTTAAGATACATATTAAATATTGTATCTTGTCCTCTGTTTTTTTATGTTGTTCTACAACTGGGTACAAGCACTACAGTTAATCGAAAACATTCTCATACCCTTTCAAAAAAGATTGTCTGCTGGTAACATTAGGTACAATAAAAAGGTATTTCATAGTTATAATACTATATATTTATTTATTTATTTATATTTATTTATTTATATATATCTCATATGAAGCCAGGTTTATCAAAACGAAGTCAGCGCGTCATTATCCATCCAGGCTGTCTCAAAAGCTTTTGTTCTCGACCTAAAACAATATCGCGCTTTGTTCTCTGTCTATCTAGATAGGTACTACCTATAGTACTTATGCTAGGTTATTTTTGCGGCTTATGGAGGCCTTAGCGCGTGGAATTATGTCACGTAGCTTTGTCAAAATAAAGTTTAAAATAACTTACGCTTATTTTTGCAAACAAGCAAGTACCTAACCTGGGAATCCAAGGCATTGAAAGTGGTACCCTATTAAGACTCCGCTGTCTGCCTGTTTGTCTGTCTGTCTGTCCGTCTGTCACCAGGCTGTATCTCATGAACCATGATAGTTAGAGAGATAAAATTTTCACAGATGCTGTATTTCTGTTGCCGCTATAACAACAAATACTAAAAACAGAATAAAATAAATATTAAATCTCGCACAACAAACGTGTTGTGTCGCCGTTTTTACTATAGATAATGGTACGGAACCTTTCGTGCGCGAGTCTGATTCGCACTTGGCCGGTTTTTTTCCTCGCACAACATGAATGTTGCATAATGGTCAATAGAGAGAGCAATGCTGAGATTTTCACTCGGACTGCACTGAGAATTCTTTCGTGCCGTATAAACGTGCCCTAGTTTCCTTCGCTTTCTTTATACCTTTGCTTTGTTACAATAATTGGATTTACTGGTTTGTTGCTTTGCAATAAAAACTATTTTCTTCATTCGCATTTTCATTGAACCGCGAAGAAACTATAATGAAAATAGACTCACTAAAGAAAATAAACGGTAACCAAATAAAACTAATTGTTTTTGCTAAGTGTATAATAACCATTTTACTTTGGTATCCGCTAACGTAACGTAACATCAGGTGGCCATATGCTTGTTTTACTAGCAGTAACAGAAAAAACGTAGTAGATAGTATCTACAAGTGTTAGTATTTTTTAATACTAACCTGCCATCTATGACCAATGTATACATATTATAAAACGACCTCAGAATGGTAATTTATAATATTTATTATTAGAAACATAATTTAAAACATCAGTACTAACACCTATATTCAGTAGGTACACACATACTTTTATCCTACTCAATATTATAAGGATAAAAATATATTGAACACAACCCCATGGTAATAAGTAGGTAAATAAACGTTTTAAGTTCTTTTTATAAGATGGAATTACGCGTACCTACCTATAGCTCGCACCTTTCTTGTCCGTTTATTAAAATAAACCACGAAGTTCCTGGCTTTAACAAGATTAAAATCGTGAATTCCTTCAAATTTCATCGTCGGGAAAGTTTTGTAGAAACTTATAATAGACCCCTGCTGATAGCCGGAAAGTTTCAGATTACCTTTTGTTGTAAATTTACCGAGATTCGTAATTTTAAGCAAAAAGAGTTATATCTAAGTACTAAAGTGTACCTCCTGGTTTTATAAGTAAGAAAATTTACATGTGTAGACAATTGTATAGAAGAAACTAATTTGAATTTTATACAGGTTTTCCGATATGTAAGTTATTCATATATTTAGATTGGTTGGGAATTAGGTAGGTAGATGTGGAAAATAGAATTCAATAAACTGCCACCGCTCTTCTGTGCAGAGTGGGTTCTTTTATGTGATTGCTGATGGAACAAGTAGATGGCCCACCTGATGTTAAGTGGTTACCATCACTTATAAGAAAGTCCGCCTTGCAGGTCACGATCGTTAAAAACGTGCCTTACAATGCATGAACACTTAAAAGTTACATAGTTCTGCCCTTTGATTTGTTGATGGTGGGAACACTGGCTTTAGGTAACAAAAAGTTTATTTTTTTATCGGATACTTTCTTTTTCTATCATTTTTAACTAAGGTTGGTAAAAACTGATTGGGTAGGCACCGCCGCCGGCTTGAAAGTGACCCGAAAATTCAATGTTTGAGCAAATCAAGTAGAATAGTATTATTTGACAGAAGCAACCTATTGCACATTACACGAATTCATGTTCACGCGAAGTCCCGCAGAAGCCACTAGGATTATAGTTAAAACGTGGTTTGAAGATAGGGAAAATATACACAGATCACGCACACATTTCGTCCTGTCTCAGATATAGTACCTTTACTGTTTGGCAGTAGCTTAATCCCAAGCCGAAAGACACGCCGCAGAGGTTTCTTATTCCAACTCCAGTGCATAGTGAACCAACAAAGTTAGGTGGTGTTGGATAAAATGACCAACTCTCTGAGGAACGCTCCATTATCACAAACTTCACTTGATCCTGTAAGGCAACGTTCACGCAATATGAACTTTCTAGTTGTTTACTAAAAGCTATTTTGTTTGCGCTCGTGCATGCATACCGAAAGGCAAAGTGGTTGGTGAAGTTGGACCTGCATTTTAAGACGTGGTTATTTTACTATTAGTATGAACTTCACAACGTGAAAATGGTTTAACTTTAGCTGAATTTTCTGAAGATATTTTTGATCCTTTTATAGTTTTTCGAAGAGCGAGGTATTTTAAATCACAATATAGACTTAGCCCATGATTTTTTTTTTAGAAATCTCTACGTACCTAAACTTGTAATCAATCATGATTTTGTACTAGCGAAACGCACATTTTTGCTCGCGTGAATGTTATGTTCATACAAACTTCGAACCCTGCTGTACCCGTTTAGGGGTTGAATTTAAGGACTCCTTTTTTTAGTACACCTAACTAATGATTTAGGCTGTGTTGTTTATATGTCAGTCAGTCAATCAAGGCAAAAATTCTTATAATTGGTATAGATTCTTCAATATTAATTTCCGTTATGGTCAACAGGTTCCATCAACAATACTGGAGAACTTCCTCACTCGAATAGAGGAAGGCTACTGCAGATTCCACAACCCCTATCACAATAACTTACACGCGGCTGACGTGGCACAAACTGTTCATTACATGCTCTGCCAGACGGGGCTCATGGTGAGTGAACAACTACCAACGCTGAGTATTGCTTGGAAATCAGTGTATAGAGATTTAAGTTGAGAGTTGTATGGGCGCTTCATCACATCACCTTAGTATGGTTCAAAGAATTACTGTCGATGAACTCTTTACCGAATTGTCGTTCCGTCGATGATTGGTTGGCCGAAAGAATACGTGGATAAGCCTTGCTCGAGCGAGGTAAACTGTCACATCTTGAGAATAAATGAACGACGGAATAGCAGATTTTTCTAAGAATTATCTATTAAAGCCCCAAGTCTTATTCTTCTATCGAAGAAAACTTCGATGCCAACGAAATTACGTATGTATTTTAGTAAGCATGATTTTTTTTCCAAAAATAATTGACCGAGCGGGAGGAGTAGAATCATAATGAAATGTTGAGGTTCGAGTCTTCGGAGCCTTTCAATGACTTTTAAAACTAATTTATAGAGATAGAAATTGAAAATGTTTATTTTCCACATAAAATAACAATGACGAAAAAGGTCACCACTCAGTATTTGCTAGAGAGGTACCTACCATTTACCTTTAATTGGAACAGAAAATAGTAATACTACTTCGTACTTTCTAAGTAAAATCCAAAAGATAATAATAATAATAATGCTGGACAATCCACACAGCATAATCTAGCCCCAAGCTAAGGAGAGCTTGTGTTATGGGTACTAGATGACTGATAATACTTAATACAATACATTACATGCATACATATTTTTTATTATAGATAGTAAATACCCAGAACACCCGGAATAAATATTTGCAGATCATACAAACATTTATCCCAAGGCGGGAATCGAAACCGCAAACGCCGCGCCAGATCCGAGGGTATTTCCGCTATTGTGCAATTTTTTCCTTTTTTTTTGAGTAGAACTGGCTATCAGACTTGGAGATCTTCGCGACGCTGGTAGCAGCTGTGGTGCATGACTACGAACACACAGGGACTACCAACAACTTCCACGTGATGTCAGGCTCAGATACAGCATTGCTGTACAACGATCGAGCTGTACTAGAAAACCATCATATCAGTGCTGCTTTTCGGTAAGTCATATTTAATACAAAATATTGTAAAATACATAATATAATTTTCATAATAGAATATCTTTATTAAAGAACTAGCGGCCCGTCCCGGCTTCGCACGGTTAGTGTAGCTTTCCAACAGTGAAATATTTTTTCCAGTAGTTTCGGAGCCTATTCGATGCAAACAAACAAAGAAACAAACATTAAAATCTTTCCTCTTTATATTATTAGTTTAGATTTGTCCAGGGAAGTACTAACCGTACCTACTAAGTGCTTAATATAAGAAAGAAACTCAAAATAAAACTTGAATTCTGTTTATAGCAGTGAATGAATATTTAGAATACCAGTGCTCTTTAGGAAAAGGATAAAAGTACCTAATTATTTCAATATTCCGGTTTTCCTTTACCTCTGATAACTCTTCCAATAAGTACATTACTTCCGTGCTCACAATCAATACTTTCCTTAGTAGAAACAAGACAATTCCTGTATCTCTACAAACATAATTGGTATTTATTGAGTATTTTTATTTATCTTCGCGACGTTTAGGTATTTTCGCACTATGTTGCCGTACTGGTCGTAAGCAGACTAAAAATCTCATGTCTGCCACGCTAAATACGAGTACCATACTCTGTAATATATTATTAAAATATGTAATATATCTCTGTTCATTGTTCAGGGATATATAGGTGATAGCACTTCCCCGGACGAGCTCATCACAAAGAGCTCTACTACTAGGTAGGTAACCTACCAAATTATAAAAAGATTGTAAGAATATTTTTATTTCATCATAAGTATTTGAGACAATTACTGACGCGTAGACCCTCTACGCCGTAGAGGTTTTACATTATTTACTTTTAAAATTAAAGTAAGTACCTACGCAATTATTTTAACGAATTTTTCATCCATTTCTGTGTGTGTATGTATTCATTTCATAACTGTGGAAAATTGAAATTTAAAAAACGCGGCTATCCGTAAATAAAGCCAAATTGCTCTGAACGTAGGTAAACGCGCTGTAACACAATACACAGGTTGTTTTCTTTTCACCAGTAGGTAGGTTATTATAACATACTAGCTGACCCGCTCGCGACTTTGTTCGCATTCTTCAAACAAACTTTATCTCCTTTTTACACCCGTTTTAGTGATGACAGCTCAATGAAACCCATACTAAGTTTTATGTTGCACTATAAGCTAACTTATTCTTCATCAACATTTATTTGGTAGTTTTTGCGTTTTTTTTTACCTTTTTTAATAACTATTTTTTAGCAAGATCTCGAAAAAATACCTTTAATTCAAAGACTTTTCAAGCTACAGCTTTCTTATAGTTTAAAAGACAGGAGCTATATACTTTCTAAAAATTATGGTAGCTCCCTCTCCCTATTTTATAAACTTGTGTCGCGGATTATGCAATCTGTGGTATTACTAAGAACCGTAACTTGTCGTATAAGCCTTCATCTCATTGGCTAATGTTACAGAGGCAGTTTACACTGGCCAATGAGGTGCGGGCTTATTCGATAGGCAACGACCCGTAGACGCTCGTAGAATTTAGGAACCGGTCAGTAATCGAATTTGTTTTGCTAGATCATGCCTATCGAAACATATCAAGGGCTTTTGCTCTTATAATATTTAAATGTTTTAGTATATTTAATTTGCTTAAAAAGAGAGTTTAAAAATATTATTAGTAACAGCGTCGGTTTTTCATTTTCCATAAGGAATCTAGTCTCAACAAAAACGGAATCACAAGGACGGCTTTAATTTTAGCAAACGAAACAATAGAATTGACATTATTACTTTTTTTTATTTTGAAAGCTTATGCAAGTTCTTTTCAAACAACCTGTGTAGTGAAATATTTAAAACAGTGCGCTGCACGGACCGTCTACACGGCGGCGCCTCCGGCGTTGATTTGCATTTTAATCAAATAGAGTCCGTCTACTCGTCAGAACAGTTCAACAGCGTTTAGGTATTTGAAAAATGGCTTAGGAAGAAAATATAGGTTTGCTAGATAGAACAACAAAATTAAAAGTAAAACTACTGTGCAATAAAGTAGCCATCCGGTGTCCTCCAAGAACCAGCTCACTAATATGTACCGGTGCGGGTCCACTTAGCATACTGCTGCACTCTAGGAGTACCTACATAAGCGGTTGTTTCCTCTGTGAACATGCGTCCTCTTCATAGTGTACTGTCAGTTCCGCGATGTCTTTTACGTGGAATAAAGTAGATATTATCGATAGAAATACTATGCCTCTAAAGAAATCCGTGGAAACTTATCACCCCGAGGTTTATTTTGAAAAAAAAATAGGCCTTATTATTTTAACAAGACACTCTACTAGGTATTATTCTCTCAATGTCATTGCCAAAAATAACAAGTCCAATTGGTTGGGTAAAAGTTGGAATCTATAACAATGAGCGAAAATCTTGATAGAAATTCGGAATTTTTTCACACAAAAGATCGGGAGAAGGATTCTCGTTATGATTCTATATATAATTTCCCCCGGGGATGGAAAGGTACCTAGGCCCTTTTCGCACTCCATAGATTATGTTTATAGTCTAACAAAAGTCGATGTGTTAATCTGAGAGACATTTGTGTACGGTGTTTTACCAAAATTACCAAAAGTACCTACCTGCTAAAAATTTTCTCTACCTATATCTTCGTCATAGCCTGAAGAAGTCCAGTCAAAGTTAAAGACAAAGGCATTTATTCCATGGAGTCAAAGGTAAATAGTCTAACTAAAGATAAAAATAACAAGAGCAATCTAAGTACCAGTTCCTCGCCCCTAGAAAAACTGGTAAGAAGCTTATGGCTTGGCTCCTACCGCTTTTTGTGAGATCCTTTTTACAAAATAACGTTATACTCGTAATATGCCCTAGTTTGGTAACAATCCAACTTAGTGAGATGAATGCATTGTAGAAGTATGTAAAGGCAATCATAACAAGAATCAAGCCCTGTGCTGGACAATGGACATACGTCTTTTCCATCATTTCCTGGGAGAACAATTTCCTTCTACTGGCTTCCTGCGACCTCTTCTTCCATCGTTGGTCCATCCATACCATAGGCATAATTTTGCAACACGTAGGTATCCGTAGTAGGTTGTAAGAAATGTTATTAGTTCAAAGTGTGGCGGACGACCAAAGGACGACCGATGTGGCGCGGCGGGCGTATGTCCGCCTGCGACGCAAGAGGTTGCGGGTTCGATTCCCGCCTAGGGATAAATGTTTGTACGATCTGCAAATATTTATTCCGGGTGTTCTGGGTATTTTCTATGTATAATAAAAAATATCTATGCATGTAATGTATTGTATTAAGTATATCAGTCATCTAGTACCCATAACACAAGCTCTGCTTAGCTTGGGGCTAGATGATGCTGTGTGGATTGTCCAGCATTATTATTATTAGTTCAAAGTGTAGCGTTAGGTATCTTAGAACTGAGGCTGTGGGTAGATATAATAGGCCTCTTGGCAAGATTGTCTTTTCATGTTTTCTGTCTTGCCTTCGCCTAAGTTAGATTGGCACCACACTGGAGATCCATTACTGACACTGTTGTTATTTTATAAAAACGGAACCAAACCAAGGAGGAAAACTTACCTGAGGTTGTCTAACCTCAGATGAACGCAGAGCAATATAAATTGTAGGGAACGTTCCTAACGAACGTAGCTCTTACGACATCAATTAGTGTGAAAAAACTTTCAGGAGGGGGCAAACTTTCAAAGTTATAACTTTGTATTGAAGCTTCGAAAAAAAAGATTCAAAATAATAAATAAATAAATAAATATTTGTGGACATTTTACACAACATCATCTAACCCCAAACTAAGCATCGCTTGTACTATGGGAACCAGATGACTGATAGAATACTTATGTACTTTTTTTTTGTAAAAACATACTTAGAATACAATATAACACCCAGACAGAGAACAAACATCTATGTTCATCACACAAATGTTTGCTCTCGGTGGGGATCGAACCCACGGCCTACAGCACAGAAGGCAGAGCTACTACTAACTGAGCTGAGAGGCCAGTCAAAAAATTCTAACTTAACCTACATATTTAGGCGGTTTTGTAAACAATAAACACGATCTCGCAAAGTCCTATCATCAGCGTCGCTGTGATTGATGAGGACACCTAACCTGCCTGACCGAATAAGTAGATAGGTTTTGTACCTAGGATGAGGATAATACAGAATGAACTTTTTGACGACCGATGTGACGCGGCGGGCGAATATCGGCCTGCGACGCAGGGGTTGCGGGTTCGATTCCCGCCTTGGGATAAATGTTTGTACAATCTGCAAATATTTATTCCGGGTGTTCTGGGTATTTTCTATATATAATAAAAAATATATATCTATGTAATATAGTATTGTATTAAGTATATCAGTCACCTAGTACCCATAACACAAGCTCTGCTTAGCTTGGGGCTAGATGATGCTGTGTGGATTGTCCAGCATTATTTATTTATTTTCAGAAGATTTAGGCACCTACCTAGGCACATGCATGAATGTAGGTAAATTAATGTACTTACAGTTTTTAAGAAGATTAATGTAAGATTAATTTAAAGTTCACACTTACAGTAGGTAATAAAACAATGCTTTTAGAAATAAGGGGTAGGTAGGTAGCATTTTTATCATGATCACCACCATTTTTATATTCGGCTGCTGCCGTCACGGTGCTGAATTGCACTTGTGAACTACCCTTATTTTCCACCCTCCCCCTTTGATGCGTGTCACATAGTTAGGATAACTTTTGGTCTAATTTGCAAGTAATTTAAAGTTTGTGTTTTCACTTCGGCTTTATGTTTTTGGGGCAGATTTGATGTATTCTATGACGAAAAGTTTTGAAAAAAAAAACAAATGGGTCTGGCCCTCTATCGTAAACTCTTATAGCACGACTGCAAACTTCTATAAGGACGCCTAAGTTTTGTCCTCGGCAACGGCTTCCGGATTTGTTCGAAGAATCCCTCGTATCCATTGTTCGGGTATTTTCGGGCTATTTTGAGCCTATTTGGGTCTCATAATACCTACAATAGTTTTGTGTTACCTACAAACGCATAGCTAAATCGTACCAGTTATTAGTAAAGCGAACAACCGAGTTGACGGGATTCGTTTTCTGTCATCTTTGGAAGCAACATCGAATTTTCATTTTAATTGTTTTTCTTGTGTTATTTTAAGTTCTGATGGGTAATTTTGGTGGTATTTTAACCATCATTACTTGAGGTCTTAGCACAAATGTGAACAATTGAAATGAAAGTGTGTTATGTGGCATCCTGATTTTAACGAAAATGTTTTCCCTTTGGTTTTGAAGTAAAACGCCATCTTTTTCTTCAAAACCAATGACAGCTGACTTTACTTTTTTTACCGACTCGACTAAGAATTATTTTATTCAACCCACTTGACATTGGCAAAATTGTCCGCAAGACGGACACATGCCACAAAAAAAAAAAAAAACGAGTTGTCAGTAGCCCCTTACACATGAGTAGGATTCGTAGTGGCTTGTATGGCTTTTTCTAATTTTCTATTGATATTGTCGTCATCGAGAACAATATCTACTGAACCTGCAATAAAAGGAATGGTTCCTTCCCGATATTCAGAATCGCTAAAATATTTTAAAGCAGTGCTACTTTAGTCAAGCGTCGCCTTATTTTCGGCACGCCCCGTTCTTTTTCTTGGCTGTTTAAATTCTCACCAGCCAGCGTACTATAACGTCATGTAACGACCAGGCTAATCTCAGAGCCCCTACCAAAAATACAGTTTGCAACATTAGCCATAATAATAGTATTTCATTGAACGATTTAGATGTATTTATTCATCAAATCAAAATATTCTTAAACCTTCAACTCAATGAACCTAAGTTTAAGCCTACATAGTATAATACCCAATTAACTAAAGTGCAAACCACGGATCCGGGTCAATGGTCACGTATGAAATTGTGTAGCTTGAGGCACCTTGTGCTAAACTGGTTTTAATCCATTAGGTTGGTACCTACGAGTAGGTACCTATGTATGTTGTATAGGTAAATTGCCACTGATAACAGTGATAATCCCTTAAGGCTGTATCATTATGTATCCTTAATAGGGTTGGTACCTAACTACATTTAAAACTGTGGTTATAGGTAGAAATATCACGGCACTGAGCGTAAGGTAGAGCTACGCTTGTACTACGCTGGATGGTAACTAGTTACTTACGTAGGTTTTTATTTTGTGCCTACACTTTACTAAGACCAAGTAAATTAAGAAGGGTAAGTAGGTAGGTACCTACTATATCATTTTAAAACTGTGGACGAGCTTTCGGAACAATGTCCTAAACATTCCACTAATGGACCACACTTTATTTCCAGGGTCATGAAAGACGAAGACTGCAACATCCTTCAGAATCTATCCCGCGACGAGTTCCGCGAGTTTCGGACCCTAGTGATCGACATGGTGCTGGCCACCGATATGTCATTCCACTTCCAGCAGCTGAAAAACATGCGCTCTCTGCTCTCGTTGGCAGAGCCGACGGTGGATAAGAGCAAAGCCGCTTCTATGGTGCTACATTGCTGCGATATCTCACATCCAGCTAAGGTAAGGGTTACCCTCAATAATCATTTTATTTTACCCTGACTGAGATTACCAACTCTGCTTACAACACAAGTTCTTGAAAGTAAATGGACGACGGCTGCCCGGTCAAGAATTTGCAAAAAAAGGTAGAAGAAAGAAAATTCTTGTAATAGAAATAGGGAATCGTTGAAGCCCTTGGTAACCGATATTTCATGAAATAGGTAGGTAGGTACTTACCTACATACATGTTGCCCAAAATAAAAGAGAATAATTTAAATTCCAGCGATGGGATCTACACCACCGTTGGACGATGAGCCTTCTTGACGAGTTCTTCCTGCAAGGCGACAAGGAGCGCAACCTAGGACTGCCCTTCAGCCCGCTCTGTGACAGGAACAACACGCTGGTCGCCGAGTCACAAATCGGCTTTATAGAGTTCATCGTAGAACCAAGCCTGGGGGTGTGTGCGGATATGCTGGAGTGCATTTTAGGGCCGCTGCATTCCAGCTCAAAGGCCCCGACCGGTTCTGGAGGCAGCGAGTCTATTAGCGAGGATAATATACGTAAGATATTTTACTTATTTATCGTTATCGTACACCAGAGGCGACTTCTATTCTTAGCCGAGGCTGATGTGGTAGCCTCGGCTTAGAATAGAAGTCGCCTCTTACGTCATCCATGAAATGTAATGGAATAAACACCGACACTGGTTACTAATCCTGGCTGCTAAGCGTGGTGACTAAGGAAAACCCTCCCAAATATGAGAAAGGCCTGTGTCTAGTAGTGGACTTAATTAGACTTATGACGCTCGAACACAATACAAGAGTACTTTGATGATCTTTTATGTACCCTTATGAAGCACAATTGTGGCCACATGACATGCTAGGGTGGAATGCTGATTCCACCCAGTTTCTTTTGTTCAGTTCCGTTTGCTTTGGAAAAGTTTGAGCAGTTTTGTGTACTAATACAACTCCGGTAACGGTAGCAAACTAGGCAGTGACAACTTTGATCTACAGTGGAACCGTTACCGGAGTTGTAACTCATTACGATAACTGAAACTTCGTTAATTGATTTTCATAGACACCCAGGTCTGTGACACACCTTTAGGTATACCGGTTGTGTAAGACTAAAAACAAATCAGTGCTGCCACACAACTCGCTGGCACCACGCGTCGATTACAGTAATTGCTAACATCAATATTTAAGGCACTTTTGCCCTAGTGCTTGTCCCGTTTTCTACTCTGTTGACCCTATTATTATCTTGAGTTCCTGGTAGGTACCTATGAAACTATTTATTCCAAGTCTCATATCAGTCTGGGCCATGATTGAACAATAAACATTCAAAACATAGCATTTCTTTTGTAAAGCTGCAATAGTTACAACTTCTGCTATGAGTAGGTACTGAAGTGCATACTACTTACTCTTTGTGCTATCGACTTTTTTAACAAATTTCAGCAGTAAATGAAGTCACAAAGTTCAAAATCAGGAAGCCTTGGGTTGCCTGCCTGAGCGACAATAAGAAGATATGGAAAGAGCAAGCAACTAAAGGTAGGAATAAGTATATCTAGCAAGTCCTCTATCCACATTTAAAACAAACAAATAAGTAATAAAAGATACAGGTTACTAATAAGGTACCATCCATTATTGAAATTCTGTTTTTACCTGAATATCATTTCCAGATGCAGAAGCACGGGCTAAGCAAGAGGGGGAGATCAACGACAATCCACCGCCGCCAACGGAAGAATAATATTTAGCCACCTTTGTAAATAGCGTTAGAACAAGCTGTTGCAACATGTTCAACTCACTCATGAAGAAAACTTAATCATTTAAGTGTGCGAACGCTTTTTGTTGCTATGTTGTGTGTGACGCACAAACGCGAATTTGGAAGCACAATATAAGTGTATTATAATGTTTCTCTATGTGGAAGACAACATAGTGAGTTAATTCGGATGGTGTATCGCCAGTATAGTCTAGTTAAAATTAATTCACTGCTAAGACTCTTTAGCCTAGCTTAACAGTTTTAGTCGTAGTGAGGTATCGCTTATTCTATTAGTACTGTATAAATAAGATAAAGAAGTGGACTGAGATGTGCACCCTGAGGCACTCTCTTAAACGCCTTCGTCTGCTGTTTTAGATTAAATAAGAAAATGTCTACGACATACATTTTTACTCATTATTGTAACGTAAAAAACGTACTGACTCATTTCAAATATTGTAGTCACTAGGGAATTAGTTTATATGGAATCTGTAGATAACTAAAATGCTGGTTATGGAGCAACAATTGGTTTGTGTATAATCCAAAACACAAGCACTATAGGTACTTTTGAATCACGGTCACTTTTGAAATGTAGTTTTATCTTATACTAATCCACAGTAGGTATACCTACCTACCCAATTAGGTAACCTTACCTAAATCTAATTTGTAATATAGCTTTATAAAATAATATTTAACTTTAGCGTTTAATCCATGAAAAATACGCTTATTAATTTTAATGTTTCCGATTAAATTGGAGTCTTGATATTCTTGACCAAATGTTATTTAAATGTAAAATTATTTTCTAATTAATGCATCTCAAATTCTAGATAATTAGGTAGAAATATAGTTAAAAATTTAACTATTAGTGAACTATTACAAAAATATATTATATTATAACTCCGTCTTGATTAATAAGAAAACCTAAATTCAGTAAGCTGAGTGATTTCGGATACTAAATGTCAAAATCATGCTTCAATCGGCTAAACAAATTCATGATTTTATGAAACAAAAAGAATAGGTACCTAACTAGAAAAACTGGCTTGTTATTCCAGTTAGGTTATACCGAATAGATTCCACAGCTCTAGTAGACACAGGCATCTTATTATCTCAACCATGTAATTGACTTAGATATTAGAGTGATGTTGTTGGTAAAATGCCTGACGATAATGCCCTAGGTAGATTGAAATATTAAGCTTCACCAAGGACCTTGAATAAAAATGTACCGTCCTTCAATCTAGACTATGAAGGAAATTGAATTTATTAAGAAAGATACTGAAGGATTTAGGCCAAGTGTTTTACTCACAGATGCCAAATATTCATCAGAACGCTTTTAAAATATAGGTTTACAATCAAACACTATATCGTACAGTGGCCTACTAATCCTGATTGGTACATGGGACCATTCTCATTGAATATCAAAATCAAAATTAAACCATAATAATGATAAAATATTAGATCAGTCCCTTTTTTCTTTTCAGGGACTGCATATAAAGTATTGACTAACCGATGATGATACTTATTTAGACAAAACTGTAATTTTTATAATATCTATTGTTTATGTATATGTAACTGACTAAGTAGATATTTATTGACTAAATCTGTATGTATATTGTGTATAATTTTTGTTTAATAATAGATGTAGGCACTATTTATAAATTATAAGATGTAATGTTGTTAAAATTAAGACTAATAATTTGAAACATAGATTAGACCATTTTTGATTGGGAATACAGCTTTATAAAAGTAGAATTAGCATAAAAAGCCTTATGTACTTACATTATTATTGATGTTATAAGAAAAACGTAGCTTGCATCTTAGGCCAAATGTATTTAGTCACTTTTCTAAGCAGAAGCTTAAATACGCCACTTTTTGTAAATGTTTTAAAATAATATTACCTACATTCCCATATTGAAATCAAATGCAAGAACTTTATATTCTTTTCTGTTACCTATATTTATGTTTTAAAATTAAAATACCTACCTGACGAAATTAAAAGATTTTCTGTTCTTGTCCAACAATTTTAATTTACTTAAATCTTCAGCTAAATATTTTGAAAAATCTTTAATTTTGTGTATGTACTTAATTATTTATTATAAATCACAGTTGCGAAATCTCAATAGTTTATATTTTTTTAATTTTCTCTTTGTATATTATATAATTATAATAATCACTTTTACCTTTGTGTAATTATACAGATTACCTATGTAAAATATTATGTAAAATAAAAATAAAGATTTTCGTAGAAAAATGTATTTTATTTTATGTACATTTCTGCAAACAGCAGGATATAATTAATTGCTAAGCAAACTTTATCACTGATGGGAGTCAACATGAAAATTAGAAGATGATAAGATGTTTAAAGTATATTACAAAGTAAAACTTACTTACTTATCAATAATAAAACTTACTCATAGAAAAAATGACAAAAGATAACAATGCTTAAAGTATGCCATCACATCTCTTACCAATAAATAATAAACTGTGGCAGTGCTTTTAAGCAATGTTTAAATTTAAATAAGGTTTATAAATGGCGGTAGGTTGGTATCTAGAAGGTAGCCTATAAACTCGCTTTTTAAATAAATCTAAATTTGGTGATGGCTGAGCAAGCAGAAGGTTAAATTTAATAACAGTAACAAGGCAACATGGATAACTAACTAAGAATATATCTATAACTTTTACCAAATATATTGATTTGCACTGACAATGACCGCACATCAGTCTTTTGCCTGTTACAGAGTATAGTGCCTTCGATAACATCACCCTGCTTTACCTCCTTGCAATCTCTGAAGTAAAATACTGTTTGCTTCCAATGTGTGGGGGTACCTTGAGGTCCCGTTGAAAAGACTACATTTTGCCGCAGATCAAAAAATGTATCAAAATAACCCACTAAAGATGTAATTGAACCATCTTTGGTAATCGGTAACTTGAAATCGGCTGTAAAGTCCATGACATTAATATCACAAGTATTGATGTCAATATCTTTGATCACACTTGGCTTTGATAAGATGTGTTTGAATGCTACAACATCCACACTTGCTTCTCTTGTCACTTCAGATTTCATACAATTCATTTTGTATCCATACACATCTGACCAAAACTCTATGATTTTACTATGAGTTTCAATATCCCCATTAGCTACAAGGCTAATACTACAACGATTTGGCAGCAATAAGCCACCAGGTTGGAGGTGATTGTCCCGAGCATATATAACGCTATCAAGCATACCTTCAAACAGAAGAAAGTATCCCATCCATTCTGATACAATGACATCAACTTTTTCTTCTAGTTGCGTGTTTTCCAATCTACCTTTCACAGTTTTGATCACATCTTGGAAGTTGTTTTCTCTGATGATATCCATTGCATGATAAATAACTTCAGATTGGTCTAATGCATATACCTTTTTAGCACCTGCTGTGGCACAGAACATTGAAAGGATTCCTGTACCACAGCCAAGATCCAGTACAACTTTGTTTTTGAAAGTATCTTTGTTCTTTAAAATTGCATCTCTATAGGATTCTGTACGCACTTTGTCCGAGAGCATGTCATAGTGTATACCAAAATGGGCATAGGAGCTGAAGTATCCTTCGTCACATTCTAAGGGTACTTGTGATACACAGTTCATAATAGTTGTACTATCCTTGCTGTCAATTGAATTACCACCTTCAACTAGAGTTTTGATTGATTCTTTCATTTGGTTGATATCATCTCTAGCCATTTGGAGATGAGTTTGACTTTCCTTGAGCTGCTCCGCGTATGTTTGAATGGTTCTCTGAAGTTCTATAAAGTGAGCTTGAGATAGAGTAACTAAGCCGTTCTCAACATTGGCATGATACGTTTTCGGGGAACTAGGCTTTTCCATTAATGACTCGAAGTCAAAGGTCAACCATTCATCGTTTTCCACAGGCCGCAAATACTTTTCATCCTCCCATTGAGGTTGTTCTGTGTTCATTATTGCATTAGATGTTGGTTTTAGAGACTTTATGTAATTAATCATTTTTATGTATGAGTAGCAGTCCATGCTAAACTTGAGCTTTAACTTATTCAAGGAGAAGTTGTGGGCAGTCTCACAGTGAGCGAGACCTTCATCAATAGATGGGAAAACAGAAGTACAAAACAAGCATGACACCGATGTATTGCCGGTCTCCATTTCTTGCCATTCGTCCTCTTCGAAATGTTCCTCATCGCTGCTGAGGTCTGGAATATCCGACATTTTGCACTAAACACTATTTCGTACAGGTAATTATTTAAAATTCTAGTTATTTTGTACAAATTTTAAACATGCATGGCAAGAACTCAGTCAAGGAAGCAACGAAAACGCGAGACGGACAGGTCAGGTCACAGAGTGCTTTGTGACGTAAGACGTCACGTAACGCAGGTCACTTATGTCACTGTCATGTCACATCAATTATGTTTTCTAATAAAATTAGAAAGGAGTAATACTTCGCCTTTTTGTTTTAAGATTAGTAAACACTTGACGTTGGCAAATTCGTGGCAACCCTCAGCCGTTGAAAAGCCATATAATAAAAGAAGAAGAAGAGTAATACTTAGAAGAGTAATGTACTTACTTATTATCGATATTGAATTTGTGCTGCTCCTCCGCTCTCGTCCGCTCGTCTTTTCATAGGCCACCACTTAAATAACCTATAGCCAAAAGCACAGTAACAGAATACATGGGTTGTTGAAGCCTTGAACCTTGAAGGTAGGTTCCTAAACTTTCTAAATAGGTAGGTACCTACTCTAATAAAAAAGTAGGTACTCTGTGCTACTAGACTAGTTACTATAAGTAGAATCGTAAGTCTGTGTATGTAATTCAAAGGCGTTCGTTCGTTGCCAAGACGACCGCTTGGCAAATAAAACCACAACACGGGCGACACTAATAACTCAAAATGAAATTGAAAATTTCTTCTTTAAAGGAGCCAAAGCACGTTGGAGTGGTTGTTTGCGTAAGCTGGAATAATACGGAAGATGTATTTTCATGTGGGTTGGTACATATCTCTCTCTTGTGTTTATTATTCAACTCAGCCATGGTCCTTGGTTACATTTCCATCATAGCATATCACCCTTCACGTCGTCGAGTTCATCCTCATAAAGAATATGTGTGAATATTGTTATGTAATGATTACATTATTTACGTAGTACAAAAGAAATGCTTCATAAGGTAGGTACATTTATTATTACACTTCGCGCATATTTCCAATGCTTTAGTGATGTACCGTACCTCTGTCAATCGTTCATTCATTCGCTGTCGATTTTTAAACAATTATGCAACTTGTCATTGTATGGAATACCAACTACTGCAAACTATGGGTATGCGCCAAATCGAATATTTAGACGTATCTTTGACTAAGAGACTACTTTGGTACTAAGAGATCTGACGGAATATCTACCGTACCTGGGGAATAAAGTCGTGAAGTAATTCTTTTCTTTTTTTTCTATATTGAACCAACAAGCCTTGTATTTGTAACTGTAGGTAGAAGCTGTAATATTTATTTTATGTTTTACTTAAGTATTACATTTTCAGAGATGACCACAGACTTCTGAAATGGAACCTGGTAAACAATGAGTGCATAGTTGTAACAACCTTTACAGAAGATTTTTACCCAACAGGAATGCATCTATTTCCTAAAATTGGGCTCGGTGGTAATAAACATCAGCATGATGTCATTTTGATATCGTCCGCAGATGGAAAGTACGTACCTACCCATTTATTAGATTACCTACACCTTTTACAATTAAACACTCTAATACGTATAGATCTCCATAGTATGTAGGTACCTACATACGTTTTTTGTTTTAAATTTAGATTTCACATCGTCAACCATAATGGACGCATTGAAAAAACTGTGAATGCTCACCAAGGAGCATGTCTTACTGCATGTTGGAGTCCTGACGGAGCTGGTCTTTTGACAGGTGAATTACATATTTTTATGTATATTTTTTGTATATATTGTAAGCTTAGCGTAACACATTTATGAAAAAAAAAATTGTCTCTTATATAAAAAAACATAGTATTTAAAAATTTACTACAACTGTTTGAAATGGTAAGGAATTGTTTTTATTAATTTTACTAGCTGGTGAAGACGGATTTGTAAAGATTTGGTCTCGCAATGGTCTTCTTCGATCTATAATTGTGCAATCTGACGTACCATGTTTCAACGCTGTGTGGAGTCCAGACAGTTCTGCTATCTTACATACCAAGGGAAAGTTCCTCATTCTAAAGCACTTAAATTCAAGTAATAAAGTGACTAAGGTACAGACTCTTCATTACAAAGTTATATATAAATTAAGTAGGTACATTAATACAATAAGATTATTTTATGATTACAGTGGAAAGCACACGAGGATCTTATTTTATGTGTAGCTTGGAATGCTAACAATAATTTGATAATTTCTGGTTCGGAAGACGGCTTCTCAAAGGTGCATCACTATTTTAAAACTGCAATGCATTTTATATAACAATAAATCTAACCTAAGTTAAATACAATCCTTTTTTTATAGATTTGGGACACTTTTGGCCAACAAATTTCAGTAAGCGTCAAACATGACCAACCAATTACGAGTGTCAGTTGGTCTCCTGCTGGAGATATGTTTGTTGTTGGAAGTTTTAACTTAATTCGACTGTGTAATGCCAATGGAGTAAGTGTACTGATAAAGATAGAATTTATTATGATAACATCATGATACTATCATAATTTTCTTTTGCAGTGGTCTCATTGTTTAGATCGACCAACAACTGGCAGCATTTACAATATTGCATGGTCAGCAGATGGCACTCAGCTAGCTGCTGCATGCGCAAATGGTCACGTTCTTTTTGCGCACATTATTGATAGGTAAATTTCATTTAGCAGTTAAGGGATGTTGTAAAATCTACTAGAATTATGTGAATAGGTTAGTCTATGTTTATCATCTTTGTTTCGTTCTCAGGGAGTATACATGGAAAAACTTTGCGTGCAACCAAACTGGTCGCAAAGTTATATCTATCAAGGATGTAGTAACTGATCAAAGTGACCAGTTAGATTATCCAGACCGGGTTATACAAATTGCACTGGGTTTCAACCATCTCGTGATAGCAACTGTGAAACAGTGCTTCATTCATAAGTTGAGCTCATGGAATACACCAGTTACATTTGACTTGAGAGAGGGTACAATCAGTATGATTTTGCTGTCGGAAAGGTATAAATAGATAGTTTATATTTAACAGGGCTCCACTTATTTATAGCATAGCAACATTAGAAGCAGTCTTAAATTTAACAGCTAACAATGGTTTAAAACCTCTAAGCCAAATAGAGATTAATCTTGGTACTAACCAGACTTACAACCCTGTTTTAGATGCTTGTGCGTTGTTGAAAGAGCGGGATTGTCAGTTTATAGCTACATGGGCCGATTGCTTGCAAGCCCACGCTTAGGAACTAGACCAGAGACATTGGGACGAGCAACAGTGTCATTGGGACCTGATGCTTTAGCTGCCATTGATCACGCTGACCGAAAAAGTAAGATTTGATTATTTGAATGTTACTAACTTCATGATATCATGACTTATTTATGATTGAAATCCAGAGCCCTGGTGGAATTAAAATTCTTACTTAAACTTTCTATGTTTAGTTATCCACGTTTTCGATTTGCCCACGGGTTTAATCGTACGTAGCTCCACTGATAATACCGTGACAAAGTTAATTCATAAAATGACCGTTTCGAGCATCGCACTCAGCCAATCAGGCCCAATCAATGAGAGACAACTTGCTTTGTTGGATTATAACAGGGACTTGTACGTGATTACTGTCAAAGACAGCAAGTCAAAGTTTGTAAAACTGGGTGAGTTATAGCATAGTGTTTGGTATTGTCTAATCATGTCGTCACATCTGTGCCAGCAAACTGGATATTTTTTTTAAATCTTAGGTTCTCAAATTCTAAGCATTGCTTGGAGCTATGAAACAGAACTCCTGGTTGGGCTACGGGCAAATTCTGTTGTGGCGTGGTGTTGCCCAAGAGCAGCTTTGCAACCAGACTGGCTTACCCTCACGACAGTGAGTAAGGAAATAAAGTAAGGTTCTACTGCTTATAAAAAATAACCCCATATTTTTTTTTGCAGTAATTAGTACCTAATGATTAAGATTTCATCTATATATATTTAACGTTGCTATCTTAAAACAAGTTTTTTTATCATTGAACACTACACTGAAAATAAGTGACTAAGAGAGCAAAAAATACTATGTTCTTTTTCAATATTACTTACTAATTTTCATCTTTGACTGAATACATCGAATACAAGACAGCAAATACCTACTATTCAGGAACTGTTTCAATTCTAAGTTTCATTCAGGGGTTATCTTTTGCTTTTTTCTTAAAAAGATTAGATATTCTATATCGACACAATGAATGAGCTTTTATCTACCCGCTACTAACTTGACCTGGTACATACTACTTAACACGTAACTACCTGTGTGAAGTTTAAGTTTAATCGGCCTATTTGTTGAACAGATCATTGGCCTCTCAATAGTAATTTGTGATTGCCTTTTTTCAGTGATTTGGGTCGAAATCCATCAGTTTTAAGTGTTGAAGATGGTGTGGCTCGTATATGCCGAGGAAATGGATCCATACTTCACTTATCGATAGCTACGTTCCCTGAAAAGCTTTTGAAGCATGCTGCAGCGAATATGTGGCAGATGGCTTTGCAGGTACCTTACAAACGCCACATAAATTTATATATAATAAAAACGTTTACTTTACTATAATATTAATACTATTAATTAATAATAATATTAATAATATTGACGACCGATGTGGCGCGGCGGGCGAATGTCCGCCTGCGACGCAGAGGTTGCGGGTTCGATTCCCGCCTTGGGATAAATGTTTGCACGATCTGCAAATATTTATTCCGGGTGTTCTGGGTATTTTCTATGTATAATAAAAAATATCTATGTATGAAATGTATTGTATTAAGTATATCAGTCATCTAGTACCCATAACACAAGCTCTGCTTAGCTTGGGGCTAGATGATGCTGTGTGGATTGTCCAGCATTATTATTATTATTATTATTATTATTATTATTATTATTATTATATAATATTAGGTACGTAAGAAAAGAAGTCATCATTTTATTCCTACTTATCATTTTAGCTTTGCCGCACAGTGGAAGACGAAACCCTTTGGGCGTGTCTTGCAGTGTTGGCCTGGCAAAATCATCAGTTGCTGGTTGCCGAAGAGGCTTTCGCTGTGATTCATCAATATCATCAAGTGTGCTACATTCAACATCTTAGAGTGAGTTCTATGATTTTGTCTTGCCTGGATTAAGTTACCTATAAATACTTCATTTAATTGGCGTTGTGGGACTCAATTAGTGTTTCGTGAGTGCGTTCGAATCGATGACGACAAACATTTGTGTGGCTCTAGGTGTTAGACTTTATCGGCAAAAAGGGATGTAGAGGTGGGTATCTGCTTTCTGGTTTCCAAAGAGCTAGGGTTACCCAAAGCTAGCATTTGTCCTGTAATATCAGACTTTTCAGGCATAATGCCTGAAAAGACCAATGATTGGTCAGAACACTGGTGATTTTTTTAATGGTGGTAGACGTTACACAAAAATATTTATTACTAAGCTGGTTTCTTTTAATGAATAATAAAACCAGATCAAGTCGACACAAAAGCTTTGCACCTGTTTCGTTAGTTAACTAATCAACATAATTGCTAGTCATCAAATACACGAAAATTTGGAAGCGTTCTCCGCTCATTGATTTCTATCTTTTGATTTCTCTTCTCTAGTTTGCAAGTTTGTAAATTCTTTAAATCTTATTAATTTGCACAGTGCAACTGTATGCATCTCTTTGCTTAGACTTTTGAGTCTAAACAGCCACTTTTGAGTCTAAATCGCCACTTATGAGTCTAATCTAAGTAGACTTTTTAGTATAACTAACAAAGCTACGAATATTATCATTATCACTTTTTAAACTATCATGGTTTTGATCAATATTTTGGATAGAAACGGGATATTTACCATGATTTTTGAGTTTGATTGTTTCCCGATATTTCGGCACAGTTGCATGCGCCATGATCACGGGTCGAACTGAAGTCTGTGGCAAGTGGGTCTAATGTTATTGGCAGACATAACGGTCTACCCTCTTCCGCACTCGTTTTTTGCAAACGACAAAATTCATAATTTTATTCGAGTAAATAGTGAGAATGACACCAGTGGTAGTAGTGTCGTTTGCAAAAAACGAGTGCGGAAGAGGGTAGACCGTTATGTCTGCCAATAACATTAGACCCACTTGCCACAGACTTCAGTTCGACCCGTGATCATGGCGCATGCAACTGTGCCGAAATATCGGGAAACAATCAAACTCAAAAATCATGGTAAATATCCCGTTTCTATCCAAAATATATTATCATTATCATTGCTTTTTCAATTTAACATCTTTAGTGCATATAATATGTGTAAACATCTTAATTTTATTATTTTCACAACATGCACTAACGTAATGCCTTGTTTATTAATTAAATCAGTGTTTTATTTTGTTTACAGAGCAACCTTCCAGAAAAATTAACAAAGTAACCACCATAATATAACTCAAGATCCTATTCGTTGGTGAATTAATTTCTTTAATAACTGTTTCTTGCGTGTAAGATCTTATTAAAATTTATGTATTTAGTGAACCTAGCTGTTTTACTTTTCCTACATATCCAATCCAATTTGTGCGCAATCGGTTAGCAACAAAAAATACACAATCAGGGTGCAGATCGCGAATCTCTTCAATGGGTTACGTACGATTCATAATTTATTAGTTTTTAGGAATACCTACCTAATATACCTGCTTACCTGCACGTATGGAAATGACAAAGATTTTTATATTATTCCAAAAGTTCCACTATAAGGTGTTATCCCACTCAAGGAGATAGCTTTTGGGATAATATAAAATCTTTGGTCTACGAAACATGATTTATAAAATCGATCGTATTCAAAAGATCGGGCATCCCTAGCGAAGCGGCTAGTTGGACTTGAGTGAGCGACTGACTGACTGGCATTCAGTAGTTCGTTCAGCCAGCCACAGATGCAAGCTAAACCACCCCAGCTACGACAGCCAGCGCCAGTTCAGTCAGTATTCATTCTGTGGCCGTGGCCAGCTGGCTGGGGCCAGCCAGCCAGCCAGTTCTACACAGAGTAGGTACTTTGCAGTTCTATTAGCGTTGCGTTAGTCAGTGGTTGTGGCGGCGGTTGATTACAAAATATTACGAAAACACTTGCCCGGGAATTAGTAAAACTAGTTAGTTAACTAAAACTAGTAACAAATCGTATTATCTAATTACCATGCAGATAGATCTGCATCCACTTGCTAAACAACTACATGCCCTACTTTAAAAACACTAGGTCACTTATTTCGAAAGAAAGTTTGTGATGACTTTTGAAGATGCGTGCTTCAAGCATTGCAAGCTTCTGTTTTCTTTTGAGTATTTTGTTGGTCAACGGTGGTGAAAATGACATCGAGGGTGAGCATTCGCTGGAGTTAACCCAGTCATTGAACTTGGCCCGGCAAGAATTAATTGCAGAGAAATGCCGGCAGTCACCTCCTAAGTACTTCCTAGAAGATCTACAGGCTTCCCAACTTGAACACATTTTGGTTGACGAAGAGCACAGGCTGTTGTATTGTTACGTGCCAAAGGTGAGTTGTCAAGGCTAACCGCTTAAATGAATAGGCACCTACTAAATAAATATTATCGATAATAGTTATGTCGTCGCTTTTAAATCTCTGCGGAAAGTTATCGCTACTGTAAGAATCTATGTTTTCATTATGTAGGTAGGTAGGTACTTAGATATGTTTAGAGATATAGGTAGGTACCTACTTAGTTATAGATTTTATTTATATTTGATATATCCAAGAGTTTTTTTATTAAAATAGTAGGTAAGCAGGTATCTACATAATTTACTATCTCTGGAATACAAGCTTCTGTGCTGAGTTTCATCTCAGTTGGTTTAGTGGTTAGCCCTGAAAACAGATTTTTTTGCAAGTATACAACTTGCAGATGGCATAAGCAGATGGTGTAAAGTTATCATCGCCATTACCTAGCTAGGTACTTAAGAAAGTATAGCCTCGTTGGACACACTCGTTATCAGTTTGTGCTCAGCGTTCATCAACCTGAGGAACTCATTTTAAATTGGTAGGTGGGTAGGTAGAATAATTTCTGCTTATATTTATTTAGTAGATAATACCGTCTATGATAGCTCAATGGCATAAGAAATGGCACCTTTAAAATATTACCTATAACTTGCTTATAGCTTGAATATATGTAATTCTTAGCATGAATATAATTAGTATTCTAGTATTCTTATGTTATGGGGCTATGCCATAATAATTGTAACTCCGTATCTCTTGTTTCAACAGGTAAGAGGTTAAAATATCTGGATAAATAATTAAGAAATTATTCACTAGGCTAGAGTGGTTTTTAAAGATCTGATATTCCGATATAAAATAATAAATAAATCTATCAGAATATGTAATGTAAGTGATTCAGATTTTATTAATAAAACCGCTGAATTTACCTTATAGACTGCTTTTATAAAGTTCCTGGGTGGAAATCATAATAACTACTTCCGAAAGATTGACTTTTTGATAGAGCTAAGTAGGTAGGTGCTTCTGCATAAATAATAATTATGTAAGTACCTAATATAAGTCTAAATCCTTGACTACATAGGTATTACATAAAGCACAATTGAAAAATACCTATTATGATATAGTACCTAGGCTAATGTAATATTACACTTCATTTTAAAAAAATTAAATAAGTAACCTTTAGGCAGGTATTGTAACCTGACGAAAAGTTACTTATATAATTTTTTTATTGCAGTAATAAGTAAAAAAACTTCAGTTCAGTCATAATATAAAAAATCGGCCAAGTTCGAGTTGGACTCGCGCACGAAGGGTTCCGTACCATTATCTGTTTTAAAAACGGCAAAAAAATCACGTTTGTTGTATGAGAGCCCAAAAAATAACAATTGATTTACCTACAAAGAAAATTACAGCTAATACCTACAAGTATTTATAATTGGTATTATTGGTATTGGTAAGTATTTATTTATTTATTTATAATTGGTATGTACAAAATACATATTATGAAACAGTTGAGCTATCTACAGATCGTTGCAATTGATCTAGAGATATCTCAACTAATCCAAATCAGTGCCAATCGGAAGCGTCCCTAAAACACTAACTAAACGAAATAAATAAAGTTATTATAAAACAATTTATTTATTTATTTATTTAATGATGAGTGACTGCCTAACTAAACTGACTGACTGACTGACGAACGTATTTTTTCATAAAGAGCTTCAGGTACAGGTTTGGTCTTTTGCATTGACAGGAAACTTCAAATAACATTGAACGAGACAAAACACGGTGTAATTATTTCGAGGTTACGCCGAGCTTATTAGTAGGAAGTAGGAGTGTTTTAGTATATAGAGGGCACATCAGTGTGCATGTTTTACATTTTATATTTGCAATTTGTGTGGTTTGGCAACAAACACACAAAGTAGTAGTAGAGCTCTTAGTGAAGGGCTCGTCCGGGGAAGTACTACTACCATGCCTATATCTGCCGCCAAGCTGCTTTCTGTGTTCCGGTTTGAAGGGTGTGGGTGCCGGTGTAATTACAGGCACATGAGGCTTAACACCTGTATGCCTCAGGTTGATGGACGCAGATCAGTGTATTGTAGGGCACGTTCCTAACTAACGTGACCTACAAGGCAATGCTTTGTTATAGGCTATGGTAACCACTTAACATCAGGTGGTGTCATATGCTTGTTGTATACATAATTAGTATAAATAAAAAAGAAAAAAAAAACTCTTTTCTAGTATCTATCTATGTTGCCTTTCTTCTAGGTCGCCTGCACAAACTGGAAGAGAATTCTCATGATATTGCAAGGCAAGTGGAATGACACCGATGTCCTGGCCATTCCAGCCAGCTTGGCTCATTCTCCAGGAGTGTTCCGGAACCTTAGCACTGTGGAGAAACCCGAACGGGATTACATGCTGGATAATTACCACAAGATGATAATTGTGAGAAATCCGTTTGAAAGACTGCTGTCGGCTTACAGGAACAAGTTGGAAGGAGATCTGCCTAGTGCAAGATATTTTCAGGTACCTACCTAAATAATAATAATAATGCTGGACCGTCCACAAAGCATCATCTAGCCCCAAGCTAAGCAGAACTTGTGTTATGGGTACTATAGATGACTGATATACTAAATACAATACATTACATGTATAGATATTTTTTTATCATAGCGGATATTCCCCCGCCGCGCCACATCGGTCGTCAAATGTACTCACTTAGTTCAACAAGTCTAGTTTATCAGTCTTCAAGCCTGCTTTACTATACCGTTTAGAAGAATAGATATTTTTTTGTCTCTAATGACCGATAATATATTATGGAATATCAACTATGTACTGCATAATCTCGGTATGTGCCAAATGTCATATTTGGAACTCTGAATTACCTCCATTAGACATCTTAGAGAATCGGTGAAATCGGTGAATAGGTACTACTTGGTACTAAAATATCTGAGGGGATAGCTGTAGTCTGGGGATCCCGTTTAGCCACTTATTATTTCATGCCAATTTTCCGCCCTATTGTAACAAAAAGACGACAAGCCGTCGTCTTATCAATAGTAGGCCCTTGTCGATTCTATTTGGTGGAACTAGCGTCTAGATTTAAAAATTCTTTAGAATAGATAATCCAACCATCGACTAAATTGAAAACTCCAGAGTTTCGCTTTTAAACTAATAAGAAACTAGTAAGACAATATAAGCACTATGTTAAGACGCGGGCCTTCCATCCTACCAAACTACAACGCTGAATGCTACAATCATGCCACAATATGAAAAATAATTAAACTTTACGTCAACTGAATACCTATATCGTTTGATGTTTCCGAGTTTTGCCTAGCTGGAAATAACAAAAAACTTAACCTACATTTTTAAATTTGGAATAAAGAATTCCATTTTTCGTTTTGATGTTCTCGAGTTTTGCCTAGCTGGAAATAACAAAAACTCAACCCTACATTTTTAAAATTGAAATAAAGATTCCAAATTTAAAAATGTAGGTGTAATATTATCAACCTACACAGGTTACGAAACTTTGTAACATTCCAAATACGAACAATACGGTCTACCTAAATCTATTTTCAACAAAATTTGCAGCGTCCTACGCTCTAGTGAAAAATCTAATTATTTGCTTTGAAATGTGTACCAAAGCAATCCACCTTGCGTGATTTAATTAAGTATATGAAAATCATTTGGCTAAGACTCCTTACTTGTTTTTTTTTCGGATTTCGGAGCAATATAATGTTGTGTCTAAAAACCAGTTTTGCACAGTCACTTTTTAATTTCAACAGGACCGTGTCGGCAGAAGGATCATCAAGGCGTACCGCGAGAACCCTTCAAACGAGTCTCTGGAACATGGTCATGACGTCACCTTTAAGGAATTCGCGCAGTTCCTAACGAGCAAGTCTGAAGAAATGGCCGATGTGGTGAACAACGAACATTGGCAGCCAATCACAAATCTCTGCCACCCGTGCCTCCTCAAATACAGCCTTGTTGGTGAGTTTAGTTCTATAATTTTTTTTTTATTTTTTAATCAAATCATTTATTGTTTGTGAATCCAGGTGTTGCAGATGGTAGGTAAGTATTTTTAAGACCTATATTTTTTTTATTGTATGATTTGTATAGTGCCTGTAATTGCAATAACAGGCACTATGCTCATATTTCTGCCAAGTTAATAAGTAGAATTCTTTGTACCATTGATAACGCATCAATGTGCATTGGTGTCATTTCCTTTTGCGGTTATAAATATGGCTTTCAATGATATCACTGTCTATTCGTCTGATAATTATGTTGATTCAGACCTTTGTGTGTAATGTCTAAAGTTCAGTTTTTTGACATCGCCTGTACATTTTTAAAAGTCCAAAGTGTGTTTTTATGGTATAGTTTTTTAACTGGGGCAGTACCTATTGGGAAATACAAAGTCATCTATATTTATCTATACCAATTATTATAAGAATAGTTGTCCTCCTGACTGACTGACTGACATATAGACAACACATAGCCGAAACCACTGGACGTAGAGACTTGAAATTTTCAGGGTAAATAGGTATGTTGTGTCTTGGTGCGTAGAGGTGTACTATGAACGTAATCTCGAAATTTAACCCCTGTAACTGGATACAGCGGGGGTTGAAGTTTGTTTGAAAATAACTTGCGGATGAAGTTACGCGCAATTCGCTAGTCTTTACTCATATTATAAAAAGGAAAGATTTGATTGTTTGTTTGTTTATTTGCTTTGAATAGACTCCGAAACTACTCGACCGATTTGAAAATTATTTCACCGTTTGGAAGCTACACTATCCCCGGGTGACATAGGTTATATTATATTTACAAATAAATTAGAGATCCTTACTAAAACCCGTGCAAAGCTGGGACGGGTCACTAGTAAAAGATATAGAGGCACCATGAAATATTTTGTAAAAAAAACAATTTTGACATTTAACCTGTGATTATCTAAACGCCAGGAAAATGTGATAGCAGTACTTACTATGTAAATAATAAATTAATTATGTACTTACATAATGAAACACTTTTTAAATGACCACTATAAGTACCTATTTCTTCCAAGCAGCGTTGCTGTATTGTTTGAAAGGTGTTAGTGAATTACAGGCACGTAAGGTTTCAGGTTATTGGACGCTTAACAGTGCATCGTAAGACACGTTCTTAAAATTCTGGTGAAATTGCATCCACACGCGCACGAAGGCGCGTGTGGCTGCAATATCGTATTATAATAGGCGTATCTATAATAAAAATGGCAAAAAAATCACATTTGTGATATGAGAGCCCCCTTAAATATTTATTTTATTCTGTTTTTTAGTATTTGTTGTTATAGCGGCAACATAAATACATCATCTGTGAAAATTTCAACTCTCTAACTATCACAGTTCATGAGATACAACCTGGTGACAGACGGACAGACAGACAGCGGAATCTTAGTAATAGGGTCTCGTACCCTTTGGGTACGGAACCCTAAAAAACTACTAGGGCAGCAGGTTTTGCGGCTATGTTTTACTTAGTAGGTAATGCATTCCCGTTGTGGTGCTGGCTTATATGGCTGTCATAAGGAGACTAAGAGAACGCATCAGCAGCCGGGCACCAGCATCACCTGAGTACTAAGCATTGACGCTGTGATCACCAATCCGAGCATGGTGACTATGGCAAACCCCTAAATATGGGGGAACCTATGCCATGCATTTATTTATAATGGATTGCAGATGACTATATTGCATTCTTTAATAAAAGTGCAAACCCCCCAAATATGGGGGAACCTATGCCATGCATTTATTTATAATGGATTGCAGATGACTATATTGCATTCTTTAATAAAAGTTTTACATAGCTGTAAACATTCAGTTATATATAGGCCACTTTAGATTCTACTACGTTCGCAATACGAAAATTGAAACATGATCCAAGCAAAATAGCATCAAACTAAGACAAACCTACTAAACATTTATCTGTGTCATTGTTTGATCGTGGCTAAAGGCAAAATCACATTAGACAAGACCCGCGTGGGTACGCGTCGACTGTCTCAACACTTGGCTGCGCTGTAGACGGTGGCGTGGGTTTGATCCCCACAGAGGACAAACATGTGTGATGAACAGAGGTGTTTGTTCTCTGTCTGTCTATAAGAACAACAGAATGTTTATAAGATCGATGCTTTTAGGACACTGAGAAATACATAGAATAAGGACTTTAGTTGGAGGAATATTAAGATTTTACACTTTGATTACTTCTGCTTTTTTCTTCGTAATGGCATCTGTCCGTCATTCGACAGAAGTCAAGCGGTGGGAAGTTGAGTAAAATTGTCTCTAGTAAAGTCGAGTCAGCAAAAAAGGTTTTTTAAAGTTTAAAGGTATCTGAGTATTCATTAATCATCTGGTTCCTATAGATCAAGCTGTGCCTAATTTGAGGCTAGGTGGCGTTGCGTGGCCATCTGCAAATATTTGTTATTGTTATTTTGTAAGGGACAGACAGATACAGAGAAAGAGAGACACACGCTTTAGTGTAATCACTTGTATAAAAATGTATTGGGCCGATGGGCTTCTGACGCGTCACGACACGCGGCGCAGGTTTAATGTGATTCTCTCTTTAGTAACAATGCTTTATTCTGTGTACAGAGCACGTGTTTATTTTAGTGCATTGAGCCCATTTCTACGGTCCAGCTGGTCTGCTAGACAATTTGCGAAGTAATTAGAAACTTTAGCCACTTTTACTGCTTTTACTAAAGAAAGTGATAATGCGCCTTGTGACTTATGTGTAAAGTTATACCTTGGTACTTATAAACCTGGCGTTACTTTGATATAGATACACCGTGTTTCGTCTTTTTCATTGACAGGAAGTTTCAAATTAGATCGAAAGAGACAGACATGGTGTAACTATTTCGAAGCTATGCCAAGTTTAGTAATAAGTAGACTATAAAGAACTATCTTTATTTTCTCTAAATTACATACACATGAGATTTAACACCTGTATATCTTAAGTTGATGGGCACAGGGTATCGTAAGACACGTTCTTACTGTGAGTGGCTTGCGAGGCAATGCTGTGTTATAACTTGTAAGTGATGGATACCATTTAACATCAGATAGGTCAACTGCTTGTTCCATCAGTAAATATATTTAAAAAAAAGTGCAATATTACTACTACTAAGCTTGCCTATAATGATAGCGTTCTTTTATCTATGCCTATAACAATACAGCATGGGTTTATCACTGTGAGACAATGAAGTGTTGTCTCATGTCATCTCATGTGCCTGTAGTTGCACCGACGCTCTTCAATCAAATGGGAACTCACTATTGCTAGCATCACTAAATGAGGACGGAAATAGGGACCTGAGTAATATGGTTACAGCTATAACATGGTTGTCGTGCATATATATATATTTTATACTAGCGGCTCGTCCCAGCTTCGCACGGGTTTAAGTAAGGATCCCTAATTTTTTTTAATGTAATAGCCTATGTCACTCGGGGGTAGTGTAGCTTCCCAATGGTGAAATAATTTTTCAAATCGGTCAAGCAGTTTCGGAGCTTATTCAGTGCAAAAAAACAATCAAATCTTATCTCATTATATTAGTATACTTAAATTAATAATGTCCCAGGTATCTATCCCGTAAGACATGTATAATTATTCATCTAATTTTGGGAGATTTTCTGCGTCTGAGTAGTTTAGAATTTGTAGGTATTCAGTTAATACTAATTTAAGCTTGTACTGGTTTAAAGAACGTGATGTTTTTGCTAATGCTGTTATACAATGGTAATAATATTATGGTTTTTACAAATACCTCCTCACTTAATTTGTTAGTTTTCATAGTGCTTACCGGCACTTAAGGAAAATGAAATCCTCACTTTATGGCTCACTGTAGCTATCGGGTACAGGGTCTCAATTCGTGGTGAAGTACTATGTCTAATGCTGAGGCCATTTTGAAAATAATGAGCTCCATACAATAGTGTAGCCGACTGTATCTACGAGTATACTTTTTATAACGGCCAACATTAATCTCTGACTCACTAGCCTTTTGGTAATTTGGTAAAAATTTCGACACATTGTGGATTATCATTGGAAATACCACTAATAAGTAAAAATTCAAGGTTCATTTTGCTTCGCCCATGCTTGTTTCTTGGCAACTGCGTCAGCCATTTGTGGATTTGTTTAACTAAACATCCGGTTCTTAAAGCTATTTTAGGGAAGTACGTAGTCAAATAATATATTCCGCATGTCGAGTTCAAAGTAGAGATCTGTGAATAAGTTTGACATTTGTGACGTAAGCGTACGTTGTCAACATTTGAATTATATTACGCGGCATCGATAACTCAACTGCGTAAAGTAGCCTGGTTACGGCGCAATGTACAGACAGCTGCACTAGAATGTATACAATTTGTAACTTTCACAACGGTATTACAGCAAAACAATGAACTCTTACACCTCACAAAAAAATCATGAGATTAGTTGCTGGCCTCACTTATATTTGAATAATTGTCGTGTTAATATATTTAGCACCACTGTAAAATAATTTTGAAAGCAACAAATTTTATACATTCTAGTGCAGCTGACTGTACTGTACCTAACTTGAACAAATTGAAACTTGAAAAAATATTAGGAAGGTATAAAAGTATTAAGTTTGGCTAAGATTAAAAATTAATTGACTTATTTAAAATCTTCAATCTTATGCTAAGCCATCCGCTGTACACTGACCGTTAGATAGGTAATAGTTTTGCTTTAGTTATTATCTAAGTAATAGATCCTAAATGGACCACAGAGTAGAGTTGAACTTTTTTTATCATCTGCTTCATGGAAATAATTAACGAAGACACGCTTGCAAATCCACTTATAGTAGCTGTAAATGTAATCATAAAACTCGCAATAATTTAAGCCTGCTACACACAGGTAGAGTAATCGGTAGTGTTACGTTCGATTACTATTCTTTTAACTATGTCAATGTAGGACAGCATTGATATGTATTTAACATAGAGTATACTACAAAAACTGCAAGCTTAAATCAGCGTAGCCTCGAAATAGTTATACCGGTTTGTCTCTTCGATCTAATTTAAAACTTTCTGTCAATGCACGATGTAATTATTTCAACGTTACGCCGAGTTTATGGGAAACCATGGTTAGAGTACTCGGAACTGGTAGAGTAGTTCACTCTACCATTTACTGTACTAGTGTACAAAGCGCTTTATGCAAATAAAATCAAATCAAATGTGCTAATTATGTCTCAGAGTTTTAATCTAAAACAATTTCCCAATATTTATTTATAAGCGTTATTTAAATTAAAATATTGCTTAAAGTTAGTCCTATCACTGCTTTTCATTACCCAATGTTAAGATTGGTAACAGTTTAAACGTTGTTTGTCGTTTGACAGATTTTTTTAAGTTTGACCCTTCATCCTTAAACATGGTGGTAATGATTTGAAATTTCCATGGTTTTTCTATTTAAATATATTTATCTTGGAGTATAAGTTTCTGTGAAAATTGCTTTAAGCGAGCAAAGTCTCTCGTGCCTAACAGCCACTTTAAATAAATATATATTTATATTCCTCTGTCTGAAGATCTGATTTGTTAATAAAAATGTAAACCATTTTATATGATGTAACAAGTGTGGTCTTGATATCGCTTCTTCATTCTAGGTATAATTTCCGATAAACGCAGTCTCGTATTGTTGTTTTGTGTTCACTGCGCGGCATGTCAGGCAGCGATAATTAAACTGCGGAACGGTTACCGACTTGCCCCGCAGTGTAACTAGAAATGACAGTAATAAAATATCGTTTATTCCCCCAATCAAAAATCACAATCGATAATTTTTTTTTTAATAACTCAAGGAACTTGTGTGCCAATTTTCATCAGAGTCAGTTGAGAAATGCAATCTTTAGGCGATAATAGACACTGACAGCCGGACAAAAGCTTTTTGGCCAATCTCGAAACTGAGACGCTGTAATGCGCTCGCTCGGTCAAATAATGGCCTCAGGCCCGCTTGCACAAACATCACTAACTAAATGTATTTTAGTGAGCCCCCTAAATGTATTTAGGAAGTTAATTACATATTGAAGACTTATATTACACGGGTATTTATCGCGTATTACCTTTTTTATTTATTTATTTTCCCGACGTTTCCCGAAGTTAATTACGTTTAATATCTTACAAAAGAAAAATAAAGTCGCTATTACGTTTACGCTAAACAAGATGTTTATCTTAGTAAACGTGATTAGCTAAACAAAATTAAATCAGATTATTGTGCAAACAGGCCTTAAGAATTTAAATTGTATATCTGACATTTGATGGTTGACTTTATTATTTTAAAATTGCATGTGTCGAGCACCGATGGTCAAGTGACAGCGACCCTGCCTGTCTTAAGGTCGTGGGTGCGAATCCGGTCTTGCCCCAATTGATTTTTCTATTCGAAAAGGTTACTTACGCAATGCCAGTGCTCTGATGCGGTAGAGGAAAACATCATGCGAAAACCAGTCTGTATTCTAGCAGAGGCTATAAGCTTGCAAGGCAGATTGCATGCAATCATTTCAATAAGTTTAAATATTTGGAAGTAAATGTTTCGAATGTTTGCGTTCTGTCATCGTTCGAAGCAGCATAGTCGTTTTGGTTTTAAAGGTTTTGGCTGGTATTAGTTTAGATTCTGTTGTGTAAAGTAGTAACTAGAAAAATACAATAGGTATAGGTTTTGACTTTTTTCACTCTTAAAATGTCAGTTCTAGTAGGTACCGAACAGATACTTAGGTATACTTACTTACCTTACTAAAAGACGCACCTATCTATCC
This sequence comes from Electrophaes corylata, assembly GCA_947095575.1. Classification (NCBI taxonomy): domain Eukaryota; kingdom Metazoa; phylum Arthropoda; class Insecta; order Lepidoptera; family Geometridae; genus Electrophaes; species Electrophaes corylata. The sequence goes on along the minus strand of OX352700.1, from coordinate 12,075,860 downwards.
CCTATCTGTCCACCATGCTTTACTATTGTTATTTTGTTTTAATTTTTTAAGTATAAAGGTCCTATTTGGGTCATTGGTTTCAACCTATTCTATGTAAAAATGTGTGCCTTGTTTATTGAAGTACCTACCTAATTATTTTCTAGCTGTATTTATAATCTATCATAGTTTTAAGCTCATTTTAAGTGAACTGTAAAGTTCTATATGAGTGATTAGTAAAGTTCTTTAAACCGAATTTCGCTGGTATTTGAGGTCTATTAGCACAAGTGTGAACAGTTGAAATGGAAGTTTCCCATACCTACATTTATCACACAAAATACTAGATTTACGATGATATACTAGTAGAACCGGCTGCCTACGAAACTTTGGCCTCACATTCGTAATAAGTTCAGAGAGTACATCAAGGCTAATATATAATTCTCAAGCCATTTATCTGTCTAGCCTAATCATTTCATTCAATACGAGTGTATTTTGTTACTCTTCATTGGAGAATCAAATCTGCGTTATACCAGTTTTTTATACTTGCTGATAGTAGCAGATGGCTCACATGATGTTAAGTGGTTACCATCACCTATTTATTTATACCCTCAAAAAAAATATAACCTCGTGGGATGTTGGTGGGTGGAAAGGGCTCAAAATCGTTCTTCCTGGAAACGTATGAAGGTCTATGTTCAGCAGTGGACTTCTATAGGCTGATGATGATGATGATGATGATCATGATGACCTCGCAGGTCATGTTCGTTAGGGACGTGCCCTACGATATAGGTACCTCGTATACCTGTAATTGCAGCAGTATCCCCAATCTTTCAAGCTGCTTGGCGGCAGAAACAGACAGAATATAAAAAAGCTGCATTTAGGCGTTTTTTAACCAAACAGCCATTATCGTAAGCGCTAAGACGAAGCGAGAACCGATTTCAATTTTAACTTGATATTATTATGACAGAAATTAACTAATCTAGGTCAGGCATTCCCCATATTTCTCAGGTCATTAATTGTTGAGCTCCAATCATTCCTTTCCATACGAGTAAGTTGTATTTATACTCTTTATAGTTATAGAGTACATGTAATTACGAGATGAAAATAATAAATAAACATTGTCCAAATGTTACCTACAAACCGCTAAGCAAAGCTAAGAAAGCCCGCAATCTTGTGCTATGAGAACCAGATCTGATGTAATACTTTCGTATAATAGTATACTTATTTGTGTTACATACAACGATTACAATATAATGCCCAGACAAAGAGCAAACAATAAAATTGTTGAAAATTATCACATCTTAATTAGGGGCTAGTTGATGTTATGTACAAATGTCCACAAATATTTACTTATTTATCACATAGTGAGCTGATAGGTCAGATGTAAAAATAAATCTGAATGTGCATAATATTTATACTTACTTATAAAAAAAAAACTCATTTTTTTCCTAACTTTTATAATAATAATCGTAATAATTACTTTTTTATGTCATATCTGGCAGCCGAGCAAACAGGCCACGTGATTTTCAAGTTTTTAATCAGTCAATGACACCCTCTGGTTTTTGATTTGGTTATCATCGTCCATTTGTTATGAAATTTCGTTCCAAAACAGGAAAACTATTCTTTACAAACATTACTTGTAGATTTTATGACGTCTATGACACAGTTTAACTCTGTGAATGTCCGAAAATAAAACAGTTATTTAAACGAGTGACAGGTTAATAATAAGTTTGCTGGTTGATAAATTGCCACATTCGTGTCGTAATAACTACACAAATCTTTTTCAATTAAAAGAGCTTAAGACAGTAATCTTTTAGAGCACCGGTTATATAGTGGGCTTGCAACCTGTAACGGAATGTAATAACCAACTACTGTAAAGCCAAACCACCAAACCAAATGTCATTTATGGGCATCCTGGTAAAATTCCTATATTATTGCTACCAAGTAAATATAAAGTCGCTATGTACACTACTAAGGTAATGTATGGAATACCAACTACTGCAAAGTGTAATATTTGGACATCCAAGTGTTTCTATATTATTGCTACAAAGTAAATATAAATTCGCTGTGCGTACTACTTAGCCTCACTAAAGCTCACTAATTTCATATCATTTGACATAAGTATTAATTGACAACGTAAGTAATTTTGTTAGATCTTAGATTGAATTATTGTTTGATATTTGCATACCATTTTATAGCAGGACATTGGTATATCTAATGTAAACTCTAACACCATGCATATTGTTTTTGTACGTATGTTCAAGCAAATAAATTTCTGATTTCTGAAAGGTAAAATAATAAATCTTTTAAAAAGCAGAATAATCATTTGTACTCGCGCCGCATGTCATTAGCTATTCGTTACGCAGAAATTAAGTACCCTGGTACTTACTAATACAACCGAAACATTTCAATTATTTTTGTTTTTGTAATGCTTTAGTTATTAAAATACCATTCAATTAATGAGCTAATTAGCTAGATGGCCTTGTATGAAATGACCAAATATATTTGATAAAACGTTACAATAAAACGAAAACTTTTTATTAAGCGTAGGTACTATAAAATATTTGATTAAAATTAGCAGCTTAGGGTCGAATTCGCTCCAACTAATTCCAAAAACGAAGTTAGGCATAGGAAGAAGAATAGGTACAGTCAACTACACTAGAATGTATACAATTCGTAACCTTAACAATGAAGTCACAGCGTTGCAACAATTTTTTACATGAGAATTACATAAAAAATAAATGCACTCATCCTCTGGTTTCACGATTTTCGTATTTTTTATATGGTTATTGAAATACAATTAAACCATTTTGAAAGTTACGAATTGTATAAGAACATTCTAGTGCAGCTGACTGTACAATAAGACGCTACGAGTTAAAAAATAACTAGTGGTGCCGAGACACCACTTGTAGAACTTCTAGTAAAGGGCTCGTCCGGGTAAGTGCTACCACCATGCCTATTTCTGCCGCCAAGCAGCTTGCTGTGATCCGGTTTGAATTGAAGGGTGTGGGTGCCGGTGTAATTACAGACACATAAGGTTTAACACCTATATGCCTCGGGTTGATGGACGCAGAACACCGTAGAGCACGTTCCCAACTTACGTGATCTGTCAGGCAATCATACTAATATTATAAAGAGGAAAACTTTGTTTGTTTGTATTGAATAGGCTCCGAAACTACTGGACCGATTTGAATAATTCTTTCACCGTTGGGAAGCTACACTATCCCCGGGTGACATAGGCTATATTACATTTTCAAAAAAATTAGGGATCCTTACTAAAACCCGTGCGAAGCCGGGACGGACCGCTAGTGTTTAATAAATAAATAAATCCTTGTGGACATTTTTACACAACATCATCTAGGCCCCAACAACAACTACACAACAAACTAAACAACTTGACCTATTGGAACCAGATGATTGACAGAATACTTATACTTAAGTTAATGTTTTTTTGTAAATACTTAGGATATAATATAATACCCAGGACAGAAAACAAACATGTATGTTCGTCACACAAATGTTTGATCTCTGTGGAGATCGAACTTACAGCCTAGCATAGAATACAGAGATGTACTAGCTCTGAGCTGTGACGTCAGTAATCTTGTGAGGTGATCGTAACCCACGTAACAGTGGGTCATCTTGTTCTACCATCAAGTCGTATAAAAAAAAGAGTGTGCTTTAGACACACGACTGAAGTAAAACTTCTTTAATATACGAAACGGAACTGGCTATGAGAGAAACAGAGATAGAACAGTGCTTTCATACCCCCCTCCATGGTAGTGTTAAACGTTTAACGCAACCTTGTTAAGTCGCATTAGAAGTTCAAAAATTATCTCGTCTGTAAAACGTGTTGCTTGACCTGTGACTTGGTTACGCATTTTTATAGAAGAGTCGTATGTTCGATGAGCATTGAGCATGTTTATTCATTGCCGGTTGACGATAAGGCATGTGATATTTCGGTAGGCTGCGTCATTCCCATATTTTTTTGGGGGTTTCTATTAACATGTGTTTTCTTCCTTAATATTTGGTAGCAACACAGCTTCGTTTTCCTCGTTTTAAGTTCTGATATGTAATTTCAGTGACATTTTTGCCAACATTACTTGAGTCTTCAAAGTATGAGCAATTGGAATGAAAATGTATTCACTGACATAATTTGACTGATTTGAATAAAATCTATTATAATTAAAAAGTATGTACCAAATGTACAATCTGCACTACTCCCTAAGACATCCTCGAAGAATCTCGAGTAGGTAGATACTTACCAAGTAAGAGATCGGAGGGGATCGGATATCTACCGTACTGGATTAAAGTCGTGATGCAATTTCTTTTTCTTTTTTTCTATTACAATTAGTCCACTTGACAGTAATCATCATAACTGGTAGCTTAATGCCATAGAATTCTCGTAATAATGTCTTAAAATATCAAAGTTACAGTTTACATTTTCAAAAGAACCGACAACGGATGATCAAAAAGTAATGGTTTTTACGTTAAAAAAAATCGGCCAAGTGCGTGTCGAACTCGCGCACGAAGTGTACAATAAAAACGACAAAAAAATCACGTTTGTTGTATGAGAACCCCCTTAAACATTTATTTCATTCTGTTATTTAGTATTTAATTTTGTAGTTAGCGGCAACAGAAGTACATCATCTGTGAAAATTTCAACTCACTATCACGGCTCTTGAGATACAAACAGCAGAGTCTTAGAAATAGGGTCCCGTTTTACCCTTTGGGTGCGGAACCCTAAAAACATGTCTACACGCGTAGTTTTGATTATTACCACGGCTTTTTATCTCATGGTTTTTTTGTCGCCATTTTATATTGCGTCATTGCTGTTTACGATCGAAAATGAATAACGATCTCACAATAACTCGTTTGTGCTTTGCCGCTATTATAACACATATTAAATTAACCGAATTCTTATGTGTCCTTACCACATGTTCTTACCTATTATCGCTAACATAAATTAAGTACGATGATCTAGAACTAAAATAACGTACATACATTGGGAAATATTATATTTTTTACGGCGCCAGTGTTATTGTTTCATAAGATAAACAACGGATGATTACAACCACAAATTTCTAAGAAATATATTCGAGACTTAATACTGGGAATTTAAATATGAAACGAGCACTCCAGACAGAAGAGACTAGCGTTATGAGGTTTTCTCGCGAGGAAAAGAGATGTCCCATGTTTTGTAGACTGTGCGATGACTGGGGTTGGCAGTTAATACAATCAAATTAAAGACGTTTTGAGTTCTGAATCTTTTGAAGGTTGAATCTCAGCTTCTGAATATGTCTTGATTATGGACGCCAAGCGACCAATGGTCTACCAAGAAAGATTTTTTTTTTGTAACGGATGTCTCGACACAAAAAAAGCTTATCTTATCGTTCTGCTAATCTTAGTTTTATAAACATTTAGTTTCAAACAGGTCTACCACTCCTACTTTTTTATAGGTGCTACATAAATGTTTAGGTTTGGTTGTGTTTACACAAGCAAAAAATAAACAAACTGTCTAACAAATTACGCATACTGCTATGCTCAGTCCATGAATTCAATGGCAAGATCAGGAGATATTAAGGATTTAGTAGTAGTAGAGCTCTTAGTGAAAAGCTCGTCCGGGGAAGTACTACTATCATGCTTATTTCTGCCGCCAAGTAGCTTGCTCTGTTCCGGCTTGAAGGGTGTGGGTACCAGTGAAATTACAGGCACATGAGGCTTAACATCTGTATGCCTCAAGTTGATAGACGCAAAAGTGTTTCCTAGGGCAGGTTCCTGACCAGACCTGCGAAGCAGTGCTTTGTTAATCAGTGATGGTCACCGCTTAACATCAGGTACTTGTTCCATCAGCAACTTAAGTAAAAAAATAAATATGCTAAGATTAATCCAGAATTACCACACATACTACCACCATACCTATTTCTTGCTGTGTTCCAGTTTGAATGTTGTACCCACATCCTTCAAGTGAAATTACAGACACATGATACTTGTATGCCTCATGAACACTTCTTCTAGTCTGTACCTTTCTTATTTCCAGGTAAGTACGAGACACTTCTAGACGACTCTCTGCTAGCTCTACACACGATCAACGCATCTCATATCCAGTTTCCACGCCTGGCCAAGACTTCGGGTACGTCACACAGGCTCCACGAGTACTTCTCTCAACTAGACCTACCATTGATACGGAGACTCTACAAACTGTACAAACACGACTATAGATTATTCGATTATGATCTGGATAACATCGTTGGGTTTGATTTAGGATAGAAAAGCAGTTCAAGAGATTCGATATAAGTTGGGGGGGTTATTCACTATTGCAAATCCAAACGCGTTACACAGACGATAAGGCAGCGACGTGGAATCTACAAAACCATATACCCTATGCCATAATTGTCATTCCCAACCGCGACACTGCGATTTTGGGGCACGATTGGAACTGTCTAATAAATGCGCTCACTCTTAAAAATGTGCTAGCGCATTAACGCACACAGATTAGTGTGTTCCTGCAATAGTTAGTAACTATTGCAGGAACACACTCGTTTCTTTTGAGGTTATGTTTCGGAATCGCGTTTGCGTTTAGAACACGTTGTGCCGTCACACGTTTTGGGTAAGGAATCTTCTATTTCAAAGAGAATAATGCCCCTATTTAGCTGAATGAGACCGGATTCTCATTAGGTAGGTCTACTTATACTAGTATAGCGCTTTTCAGAAGCAACAAATCCATGATATGACAGTTTAAAATACCAGAGGACGAATAGATTTGACATTATGCGTATTTATAAATAGGTACTGATAGAAATTTCACACAGAGCCATCTAGCTCCAAACTGAGCAAAACGTGTACAATGGGAAATACCGTAACTGATAGAATACTACATCATTTATTGTACTCTACAATAAAACAACCAGATACAAACATTTGTCGAATGGGAATCGAACCCGAAGCCTACAGGGTAGAAGGCAAAACTACTACCAACTAACTACTAACCGGGCATAAAACTATATCATGGGCAAGTTATTTCGACAAGATCAATTGAAATTCATTAAAACGCCAGTTACAATCAACGCCTATTTAAAGGGCGACCTCCAAAATGAGAGAATTATGACGTATTGCTTACTTTATCTTGCAGTCATAGATATAATAAATAGTTGTACATATATTTTTTACAGAACACCATCTAGAGACAAACTAAGCAAAGCTTGTACTATGGGACTCATATTACTGATAGATAGCTTTATTTATTTATTTATTATTATGTTACACCAACAAAGTGAACACCAACATTATCTTTAGGTACAACATTAAATAATTAAAACCAGATAAATGCCACCTCAATTATAGGTGCAAACTACTATTAATGCAAACACTATTATAAACATACTACCAATAATTTGACCAGTTAAAAGAAAGATTAATTACATTATGAAATAAAAGGAAGTAAATTACTATCAATAGCTTTCATACTTACGGTTTTTTTTGTTGTAAATACTTATTAGAATACAATATAATACCCAGACAGAGAACATGTCTATGGGAAGGAATCCACGACCTACATAAAAAATAGCAAATATTGACACACTCCCACTAGAGCACGGGTGACCACCGTGCTCTAGTGGGAGTGACCCCGCCTTCTGATCTTAGGGTCGTGAGTTCAAATTCGGTCGTGCACCAATGGATTTTTCTGTTCGAAAAGTTTTATGTGCGCAATCCCTGTTCTCTCAAACGCGTCAACTCAGCGTCCATCAACCTGAAGCATACAGGTGTTTAGCCTCATGTGCCAATTTCAAGTCTCTAAAACCAGCAATTTACGTTGTCTATATCAGTCAATCTGGACAAATATTCGTATAATTGGTAAATTGGTATGTTGATTATATGTCTTGTAAAAATACAATTTTCGATATCAAATCAAGCGATTTATCATTATAGTGTAAAGGTCAAGATTTGTATGGTGATACGCGAGTATCTTAGGTCATGAAAATAAAACTCATTTTGCAATATTACTTACAGACCTATCTTTATTGCTATTAATCATGTTGGACATACAATAAAGATAATTTCCTTTGGATTAAATCGCTTGATTGCAGTTGATTCAAAATCTTCTGGTTTTCGTACTTGCCAAACACCATTGTTTTTTTGTTTTTAAAATCGCAGTTACTAAATTATGAGTAGGAACAATTCGTAATTTAATAAAATATGCTATAATGTTTAGTTAATAATAATAATAAGCGCTAATAAGCGAAGCGGTAATAAAAAGAAAGGAATAGCATCACGACTTTAATCCCAAGCACGGTAGATATCCCTCAGATCTCTTAGTGCTAAGTAGGTACCTACTCGAGATTCTTCGAGGATGTATAAGGGGTGTAGTCAGAGATACGTCCAGAGTTGAAATGTTACTTTTAGTACATGCTCACATTTTGCATACGTACGCTACTAAAATACTAACTGGTTTTTCCTACACCTCTTGATCCGATTTACGTAAATACCGATACGTTTCATGAATTTGATTGTGAATTGGTGCTTATTACGTTTTTGATGATTAATTTCTTGACCTTCCAATACCGATTAAAAAGAATATGAGGAATATTTATTTACTTACGTGTTGGCGCAGAATATTTTTAGCTTACATAAATCTTAATTACTTAATTGCATTCTTTGAGACTTACTTTTTAATGTAATACGTACAAATCTGAGTCCCAAGTCATTCGTGGTTATACGAAATTAATTTGAGTTATACGAAAGATTTATTCGCGCTAAGCCCTTTAAATAAAGTCTACACAAGTAAAGTACAATTTAGATTATAATAAAAGACTTGGGCCCGCTTGCACAACGATCACTAAATGATGCTTAAAGTTAGCCCTGTCACTATATACCTTTACCTATTTGTAAGAGATGGCTGTATGAGAGATGTAACAATGCTTATGCTAATCATAAGCATTGTTTATAATAATAATGCTGGACAATCCACACATCATCATCTAGCCTCAAGCTAAGCAGATGTGTTATGGGTACTAGATGACTGATATACTTAATGCAATACATTACATGCATAAATATTTTTTTATTATACATAGAAAATACCCCGAACACCCGGAATAAATATTTGCAGATCGTACAAACGTTGCAGGTGGACATTCGCCCGCCGCGCCACATCGGTGTTTTAACAGATTTTTATAACTATTGTTGTGCAAGCGGGCCTAGGTAGGTACCTACATTATGTTGTGGTCATCGTTGTAATTTGCTATCGTTCTATTGATTAAATTGTGTCTTTGAGGTTAGGTCAGCGTTGCCAGACGTCCCGATTTTGGCGGGGATTTTTAAATCAAAATTAAATATCCCGCTTTTTGTGAGATAACTCGATCGTACATGTAGCATGCTGAGGAAGCGCGGGCAGGCAAGACTCAACTGTTTAACAATAAGGTAAATCTGATTTAAAATATTTTTATGAAAAAATATTTTCTATGGCTATTTTTGCTATCATTGCACGTAAACGTAATTCGATGAAGAGATAAATATTTAAAAACTTCTGATTATAAACTTTTTTAACTATGTCCCGCTTTCGACGAAAGAATCCTATTTTTTTTCACTGTTCCAAAAAGTTCCAAAATGTTGAAAAAAAAAAGCTGGTAACGCTGGATTAGGTATACCTCCAATTGTGTTTTGGTAAATTTTTAGCATGAATTGTTAAGAAGTAAATTACGTTATATTATTTTTAGCATTCCATGATATTTCCAAAGCTCTCTGTGATACGCTGTGTAGTAATTTTACGCATTTGTATCTAATTTAGATACTTGTAGTTTATTATACTTGCTTAAGTACCAATAATATTATTTTATCCATGAATAGATTCATTATTATTAGATATGATGTAGTTACCTGCGTATATATTTAAATAAACAAGCATTAATATAACCTGTTGTATATTACTTATATTGTAATATTTTCTAATGTTTCCTTAATGTAATGTGTTCATTATGTGAAGTATTATAAGTGTTTTGTGTATCAAATTATTGAAATAAAAAATATAATTAAGTATATAAAGTCGTTTTCGTTAAAAATACCGATGTTTTTGACAAAATATTTTATGCAACGTTATGTAGATCATCAGATGCAATTCTCAAAATATAAGATTAGGTACCATTTCGATATTACTGTTTGGTAAGCGGGGACTAGTTTCTTCACAACTGCTTACTGTCAGAAAGAAAGTTTACTTTGGATATAGCTGCTTTTTCCTCATGGCCTAACAATTTCGCCTAACTGATTTGGCTACGAGGATTAACATAAATCCTAATCAACGAACGAAACAGCACGAACAAATCGGGTTGGCAACAATGAAATAAAAATAAATAGGTAGGTAGGTACAGGTAAGAAGTGTAATAAAATAAGAAACAGAATAAGAGTCGATGTCATACGGCCCTCAGACAAAATTAACATACCTACCTACCTACTTAGAATCGGGTACATTAGATACACACGAAGCGCAAATCAGTCCGTCCGTCTGCAATGGTGCTACAATCATATATTGCCGTACAAGCCATAACGAAATAGCTGACTAGTGAATAAAAAAATATAGAAAGTGATGCAATTCACTTGTCCAAAACAGAGAGCGTAATTTTCCAAATAAATAGGCTTTTCAACTTTTAGTTTATATAAGAAATATAATAAGGTAAATAATATACCTACCTACTTAGGTGCTTACCAAACGAGTACGTAGTTACCTAACAAGTAGGTACCTATTAATGCTATATTTTTTTCCCTAATTGTAAAATTATCGGTATGGTCGTATTTTAACGAATTGCGTAAAAGTGATAAAATAACTGATAAGTTTGTTTTATGGAACAAAACTACTTACCGACAATACATACAATAAAAAAGTACCTACCTAGGTAGGTACTACTTTTCACCTATTAGGTAAGTAGGTATTAATTTATTTTAGTAATGAATATATCCCTTCATCTGGAGGCGGCCATTTTGCGAAAACGTCACGTAGGTATGCTACAGCCTTCGTAGGTAGTTAATCTCCACGATATCAGTGCGTGTTGATTAAATTAGTAATTTCTCTAAGAAATTACTAATTTAATCTTCTACTAATTGTATGGGACCTATTTGTAAAACGTATGTTATTCGAATTGTTATATGATTGGCTATTACACAGAAGATATCCAAGTTGAATACAACCTAGCAGATTAAATTAGGCAAACTAATTTATTCTGTATATAATTTGTGGAAATTAAAAAATTAAATTATTCATTTATAAAAGAAATGCATTTTGTTTACATCAATAAACACTTTAATAATAAAAAAGCAAAAAAAACACACATTCCCATACATTTTTTTTACACCACAAGCTTTTTAAAAACTTGAACAATGAACGAGCGTCGCTCAAAAAAAGGGTATATTTTTTGAATTTTGAGTACTTACCTAAAGAGCGAGTCAAGTGGCATGCGATAATTTAATATAAACGTCAGGTTCAAGTTCTCAATGTTGATAAAGTTTCAGAAGTAAAAAGCTTAATATTTATGGATTTAAACAAAACATATAAAAATATAAAAATAACCACTGTGAGACGTCCTCTCAAACTTTGTATCACAGAATAAATGGTATTGGATCTATTCTAAATACCTATTATTTAACTTTCTACAAATGCATTAAATTTGCAACTCAAAATATGCTTATAAAAAGAGAGCTGCCATACAAAAACATTTTAGAAATAAAGAAGAAATACAGATAAATTTCACAACATAAAGAGCAAGTAGCTAAATAAATAGTGCTAGCATAACATGGATAAGACTCAATGGTGTCACATTTGGATTTCTTAGATTGTTGTTTCGGGTCTGGGTGTCTTTCGTTTTCATGACTTGTATATTTCTAAGGCTCCCGTGAAAAATTATTAATTATTTGCAAGATATAATTTAAAAAAAATGTTTAAAATTTCCAAAATATACCGCTTGTTAAACTAACACACAGGAACACGTAAGAAAGCCGCATTGATAATGTTGTACGCTCATCACGATATGGATGACAAAGGAATAATCATTATCATCCACAGCATAAAACAAAAAAAAAATATCCCACAGCTGGGCGTAGGCTTCCCTTTGAAAGAAAAAGTTAAGAATGTAGAACAAGAAAACAAGGGGTCATACATGCAGGTTTGTTGCAGCCTACGCAGTATGTTTGTACTCGTTTCTTGCACACGCCACATACGCGGCGTTGCCGGCCGGATTTACCAGGCAGAAACGGGAACTCTGCGAGGTGATGATGTCGCACATCTTTACTGATGTTTTCAATAGGAGGTGCGACGGAACGGGAAGAATGTTTTTCTAGAAGAGACTTGATAAGAGATATTCTACAACTACGATGAGAGAGAGAAGAAGTAGACTGTCTAACTAATATATATGAATTTAAAACAGAAACATTAAGGAGACGACGGAAAAATTTTTTGTACCACACTCTTGTTCTTTTTCTTTCAATGGGGTACATTGTCAACATTTGGTCTTTTTTGTCCACCCCACCCATCATGATATTGTAATCTGATATCAAGATGGGTTTAGGGGCGGCATTAATCATTGTGGTAGAGTTGCCATGGTACGTGGAGATCGTCGCAACTCTGTTCTGATATCTCCATACCATGACATCAACATCGCCTGAAGTGAAACCAGTTATTTCACCAGGGCGCATTTGCTCTTTTGTCAGCCGGCTCAAAGCTTCGGGCACGAATGGCCGATTGGTTCGAAGAGTTCCAACGCAGTCAAACCCGATGCTTTTCAGCCGCCGGGCGAGTGCGGGAGAATTATAAAAATTATCCATCCATACCGTGTGACCTTTGTTCTCAAGACCATGGAGCAATCTTAAAACAGTAGTCGGCGTAAATGCTTCCAACGGATCGGATATAACTTGTGTTGTGGATCTTTTATGGGCGTGAACCTCGAATCGCCACAAATAGCCTGTTTGAGATTCACAGACCTCATAAGTTTTGATCCCAACTGAAGCGGCTTTGTTTGGAATGAACTGATTGATGTCCAACCAACCTTTCCACTGAAGCAGCGACTCATCAAGCGCTATATTTTGGTGCATGCTATATAAATTTTGAAATTTATTGTTTAAATGTGACACCACTGGCTGAATTTTATACAATTTTGCCTCGGAAACCTCCAGTTCATGAGCACACATGGCCTGGTTATTATTAAAATGCAAGCATCTGCTTAAAAGTTGGAATCTCTTCAGAGACATGTGTGCTCTAAAACCGGGTGTGGAGAAAACGTCGGAATTGGCACACCAGTATTCTTCAAGTCTTGACTTGACAACAATCCCCATCGCCAATATTAGGGCAAAATAGGTGTACATTTCGTCAGTACTAGTGTCAACCCAATCGCAAATCCTACTATTGGGATGGATATTGTTATCAATCAATATTTGGTGTGCCAATTCTTGGGCATATCTGTTTGTTTCCAAGACAATGTGCTCCATAATTTGCTGATTCCAAATGGCAGTGAATGTGTCATAAGGATCAACACTTGGAGTAGTTGGCCCAACATCTATGTTAGAAAATGTTTCCCTCCTCAGTTCCGGTCGAACTGGAGGATCTGGAAACGATTTCCACTGAAAATCAAGCAATCTGCTAGGCTGGTGAACAGCACTAGCAGATATGTCGTCAGCTGAAGTAGCAGCGTCTACAGGGTTGATAGTGGGCCGTTCCAAATTCAAGGGATAGTTATCGTTTTCTGGCGTGTCCATCATCAAACGGAATGTTCTTGGTATAGACGCCGGTATCACTCCTTCATCATCTTCGCTTTCATCAGACTCTGGTTCGCTTCCTGATAATAAAAAAAATATATACATATTATGTATGCAATTCCCAGCAAAAGTTAACTTTATTACAAACTTAATTCAGTAGTATGTACCATAGTTACCATCATTTAAATGAAAATAAAAATCATCATCTTGGAGAGTCTGACGATGACGAATACGATGTATCGGCGTTCTAGGTGGTGTGCTGCTGTTTGAAGTACCACCACATTCCACAAACCTAAAACAAAAGTAGTTTTGATGTAGGCATCAATCAAAAGGCTTATTAAAAATTTACCTCATAAGACTAGCGAGTTACATTTAACGCGTCGCAGGAAAACGTAGTGGCGAGAAACAGTTAGTATTATGTAAATAAAAAATAGGTTGGTAACTTACAGTACAGGTGAAAGTGCTGGGACAAGTTGTGATTCATCATCAGCAGCATTGGCACTAGAAGGCGGTGGAGCCATCACGTCAGGGCAGGGTCTTGAAGGCCTAGTAAGAAAACAAAAAATACTTCAGTAATACGATTAGAACAATATCTACAACTAGAATACATAATATAATGAGTAATCCTATGCGTCGTGAGGAACAGCTAGTAAGATGTACTTTACTTACCTAAATAGTAAAAAAAGATACTTACGGTACAGGAGAAGGTGGGAGAGCTGGGGAAAGTGGCGCTGTGGGTAAAACTATCACCTCTGGATAGGGTCTTGGATGCCTGATAAGAAAACAAAATGTATTAATCCAAATTCATCAACTAGAACAATATCTACTTCTAACATACCTTAAGTAGGACTACTTACGGTCTCCAAGTGCGTATCCTCCTACGATGAAGGGGCCGCTCTAACGGCTCATCAACTGGCAAGCTGCTGACATCAACAATCTGTAGCCTAAATACCAAAACCAATCGTGAGAGTTATTAAATAAAGAAAAATAATATTATTAGGTATAATGAAAGTATGATACGTGCTCGTTAATTGCTTGGGGTCTTCCTGAAGATTGATCGCCATCACCACAACGACCACGACCACGTCCACGTTCACTACCCGCCACCACCACCGCAGCCTCTGCACTCTGATCACCCCTCACACGCACTCCCCTGCCTCTACCGCAGGGCCCACGTGTACGAGGGTGCCTTGGTACACTAAACCAATAAAAAAATAAAACATGCAATGAAATGGTAAAGCAATGAAAATGAAATTATTACTTATGTAAAATCATCCAAAACGTCCATATCGTACATAAATACAAGTACATATTATTATGTTCGATATGCATATTTTACGACATTCATACATATTAATGTTTACCATCACCGAAATAACTAAGATAAAAATAACATGCAAGAAAGTAGGTACCTAGTCAAACATCGAATCCACCAGTCTTATCCATACTAATCCAAGTACTAAATAAAATGGCCGACTTGGTAACCTGGAACCAGATAATATTGTGTGGCAAGCAGCCAGCTACTGGCCAACTGTTGTTTTGTTTTTCTGATTCCGATATTTTGTAAAGTATAGTCAAAGAAAGACACATTTAACACATTAATATGTGTATAATTACTATTCTAAATTATATAACTAAAGGTACCTACTTTGTTATGGATTATGGATTCAATAATAGACATAAATGTAAGGTCGCTGAAGTAGATACAATGCCCATTGATGTTCGAAGAAAAGTATTAAATTTTTGAGTAAAAAGTTTGCAAATCCCTAAGTTATCAATTAAAAAATGTTTGTTGCTTACCCTTTCATGTTAAAACAGCACCAAACTTCACTATAAATTCGATTTATGCATAAAAAAATGCGCAAAACAGTGACGGGCGAACACATCAAACCACGTTCACACACTACTGCAACATAGGCTATTTTATTTTACTCTCCAAATGACGAGGTATCGATTGAACTACTTTAGTAGCTTTGTATCGCCTTCTCATTCTTTGGTCTACAATTTTCTATAAGTAAAAGTAGGATAGCAATCATTGTCGCCGTTCATTTTACCGTCCAAATACCAGCCGCCCGGTCGGCCAGTATCTGGTAGGTACCTAGCCAGAAACGCGTAATAAACAATCGGCCAGATTCATACAGATTTATATAAAGATTATATTTATTTATTTAATCGTATGACTAAAACTAAAAAAAAAAATTTAAGACCTATGAGGCCTTTGCCCAGCAGTGGGACGGGATAGGCTAGGAAAAAAAAAAAAAAAAAATCGTATGACATTTGTAACAGGCGTAAAGATAAAAATAAGTATACATATTTAAATCTAAAATTCTAGTCAAATTAAATAAAATTAAAATTAATAATATGCCATGGGTTTTTTTGATAAAAAAAGTCAGATAAACGGTTAATGAGTAAAAAACATTTTATTTATTAGACACAAACACTACACCACACAAAAAGCAACATAACACAAAAGACAGATAGGTGCAAAGAATAAAATGAAAAGTAGGTACCTAGGTAGGTAGGTATAAGAAAATACTATACCGGGTGTAATAAAGTCAGTCAAGAATACCACTTGGCTGACAGTCAAATAGATTTTTTGCCGAATTAACCGGTGTACCGATACGCGATGTAGGTACCGGTTAGATGATCGTGTTTAATTTATTTAGATTGCTGCTTTCGGTGTCTTGTCGTTTTTAAATAAGATAATTGGGTACTTATGTTTATTTAACGACGTATTGTCGATATTGATGCCGAAAACACGAAAAAAAAACGTAACGAAACGTATCGGTTTTTTTCACCTCTATTAATTTTTTGTAATAAGGCTCATGGTCTGAATACGAGTTTCAGTTTTCAGAAGTAGTCTTTTTACACACTGTATACACAAACTAAAAGAAAGAATGTAGTAGAAGATAAGTACATTAAATAAAATAAAAAGTAGGTTTGGGTACCTATAAGAAAATACACAAAAATAAAAAATAAACTTTATTTATATGCATGAATGCTGACCAGCGTTGACGGGCCTAAAAGGTACGAGTACCTAGGTATATACATATTCAGCATATTGCTGCTACAGTGCTACATTCAGGTGAAACTACGCTGGTTTTCAGTAAAGATCTATGAGCCTATTGGTCGAAGATTGTTGTTCCCGATGACGTCAGCAGGAATCTTGCAGTCTTTCCAAGGCGTCGAAGTTATGGGGAACGGTCCTTCTCCTGTCAGTTTCACTGTAAATAGAATAAAGGCGATAGAAAATAAGTAACATTGACGTATACCTTGACCAGGTAACATAACATAATAGATAAATCTATACAAATAAATAAAATTGAAGTGTCTGTTTGTAATATTAAAATAACCGCTTTTTACTACATGCATATGAATGTATATGCGATACATATACCAAAATAATTTTTTTTAAATTTTTGTTTGTCTGTCTGTTTGTTCCGGGTAATCTCTGGAACGGCTGGACCGATTTCAACGGGACTTTCACTGGCAGATAGCTGATGTAACAAGGAGTAACTTAGGCTACTTTTTATCCCGAAAATAACGGGAACGGGAAAAAACTGCCACGCGGGCGAAACTGCGAACGGCCGTTATTTTATGCCGTATTAACGCCATCTGTTGGCGACATTGAGTACTACTTCAGTTAAGATTTGTAAGTAAGTAAAATGTTTACCGCCCAACGAAGTGGGCATGGGTCAGCTAGTACAGTCAGCTGCACTAGAATGTATACAAATCTAAACTTTCAAAACGATGTTATAATGTTCCAGTAAATATTTACATTGCAAATTCTCAAAACCTTGGTAGGCTCACCAATTTATTTCAAAATTATTGAGTTCTTGTTGTGTAAGGTTTTATTGTAATGCTGTGATACCATTTTGAAAGTTATGAACTGTATACATTCTAGTGCAGCTGACTGTACCTAATATAAAATATGTGGTCTTACCAGTCATCCCAGGCACTAATGTAACGTTGTATTTTCCATTGTGTATGGTGAGTAACCAATTGTCATTTACTGAGGATACCTTTAATGTGGTTGAGTTCTTGTCGATTTCCAGGGATAGTTTGGCTCCGAGATATTTTATGCCTAGAAAACGATTGAAAACACATTTTAAAGGAGAGCACCAGTGGTCTAGTGTTAAGACTGACCCCGCCTTTTGATCCCAAGGTCCTGGATTTGAATCCGGTTGTACACCAAAAAAAATTTTCAAAGTTAGTGGTCTAACGGTGAAGCAAAACGTCGTGAGAAAACCAGTTAGTATTCTAGCAGCTGCGATGGGCTTGCAACCTGTCACGTATGGAATACCTGCTGACTGCAAAATATGGGTATATAATATACTAAATACATTTTTGGACATACCTATGACTACCCTCCTCATCTTCTGATTATCACTTAGACTCAAAACAAACATGTAATGTTAATGACACTAATGTCTGCTCTTAGTGGGGATCGAACCCACAACCTACAGTGCAGAAGGCAGATTTAATATTACTATGAACTGACTGAACTATGAGGTTGTCACATAATGCAGATCATCATTGTATATATCTCATCATCACGTACCTACCTACCTACGGTTCGATTCAAGTCTGTGTTAGACGCAATCATCTCCAACCTAAGCATAGGTTGTAGGTACTTTGGGAACCAGATAACTGATGGAATACTTATATACTTTTTTTTACAATCTAACACCTACGCAGAGAACAAACATCTTTACAGGCTCTAGTTTTGTAGAGTTACAAAAAATGTTCACTCCTGCTATTTTTTCTTATTTTGACGACCGACGCAGGGGTTGCGGGTACGATTCCCGCCTTGGGATAAATGTTGGTAGGTACGATCTGCAAATATTTATTCCAGGTGTTCTGGGTATCTTCTATGTATAATAAAAAATATGTATGTATGTAATATATTAAGTATTTCAGTCATCTAGTACCCATAACAAGCTCTGCTTAGCTTGGGGCTAGATGATGCTGTGTGGATTGTCCATATTATTATTAAACAGAGTGATCTTCTTACCATGTATTGTAAACTTTGTGGAACCAGGAGGTAACCGTGGCTTGTCAATTCTCAACTTATCAAGATGTATGCTGACTCCCGCATACCCAAAAATGAGGGTTTGAAGAAAGCCGCCCATTGCAGTTAAGAAGTTTACAGCTCCGATTTTCGGACGGGCTAACTCACTCCACACCTGAAGAAGAAAAATAATATTTGAAACCTCCATCGTTAGTACGGTTTTACCCTATTACTAATAATAAATATAATAAACTCGGCGTAATTGACTAAGCAAACGAATATAAATATACATATACATATATACATAGAAAATACCCAGAACACCCGGAATAAATATATGCAGATCGTACAAACATTTATCCCGAAGCGGGAATCGAACCAGCAACCTCCTGCGTCGCAGGCGGACTTTCGCCCGCCGCGCCACATCAGTCGTCAAACGTATTATAAATCTCGTACCTAAATTATATCTAATAACTAAAAAAACGTGAAATCAGTAGATGAGTTACTGTATGCTGTGACACTATTTCAAAAGTAACGAACTATATATATACATTCTAGTGCATCTGAATGTACCTACTATACCGCTAATCTATTCCGCGTAATTCTAACAGAATGTAGGCGTGATGCGTGTGTACACCTTTCACAGCTCATGCTGTATTATAATCATGCAAAGTATAATAGGTACTTTAAGTAAATCGGACTTACAAGGATTATATTATCGAAATATATTTATCTTTAAATAACAACCATAAGAATCTTTGTCCTGACTGATTGAATAATAATTATGAAGGTCAACTTGAATGTAATTTGGATTATGTTATTCAAAACTACTATGGAAAGAGCTTACTCTTGACATACAGGATACTAGGAGGAAGTTTGGAAGAGTCAGAGCATACTTTATGAATATTACATGTGTATATTTTTGAAACTAACAAAAAAATCATTCTAAAATTATATTCTTCACAGCCTACGCTAATAATCGTAAAGTTCTTACTATGTTTGTTTTATTACTATGAAAAAAACTTCAGAAATTCAACCCCTAAAAGGGTCCATCGAGGTTGAAGTTTGTACGAAAATGAATGAAGTCGCATGTGATTCAACTAATATTCAACTACTTTAATATGTGTTTTATCTATTTCATATGTTTTTAAGCCTGTAGGTTAGGTACCTAAAAAAATGTTTACTCAAAAATGTTTATCTTTTTTAGTAAGCAACCTTACTTTGAATGGCTCTCGAACAAAAGGTTGATAGCTTTTGTTAAAATTCGCTTCTGCTTTACTCTCTTCTCCCAATTTCAGGTGTCCAATGGAATGCATGCTCCATGTCATTGCTGGCCCGTTGCTTCTAGTCACTGATTCGTAGTAACTTAGATCATTTGATCTTGTTGACCTGAAATTATCAATAAACAATGTAAGGTGATTTGACGACAAAGAGCAATGAAGCAATCAGATGAGCCCTAGATATTGAGCGGTAACCTCTGCATACAACTGTAACATTGAGCATGCAGAGGTTGTGCTTATTGAAGTATTCATTTGAGACGTGAAGTTGGTAAGTCTTATGCGGTGTGCCTGATTTTGCACCGGCACTTTTAAGCAATTTTCATACAGAACACAGCAATGCAAACATCACTGCTTGGCGAAAAATTTGTAGTATAGTTAGTAGTAACTCCCCAGATGAACTTGTTCATATCGAGCTCGCTCTTACAAATCATCAGGTATAAAAAAATATGGTGTGAAGTAGTAATAATATCTACAGTTTTATTTTTTGTTTGAATGGCGTTTATTTTTAGCTTCCGACAAGTAAGTCCTTTAATGGGTAAGTTAATTTCTTTAGAACGCCATTTAGTCTGGAAAATGCACCTCAGTAAAAAAACACTTACAAGTTCATATTATATTGTAACGGGAATCCTAGCAGTACTGCGTCAGCCTGCTTAATGCTTTCGCCTCTCCTGTAACCTGAGAACTGTGGGTGATAGTTGTATTTATCGTCAAAAGGTAAGGCTAGGCTCCAGGCTATGTCAGCATAGTGTTCCGGGTCTTTGGCAGCGTAGTAAGATTTGCAGAGGCATGATACGTATCTGGAAAATTTTTGAGTTACACTGAGTCTTGAAGATATGAATCTTATTAATTTTTTTCGTAGGCAATAAAAAGGTAAGGACTCACTGTGCAAGGTACAGTGAATAGCCAGCGATCACATTGGTGAAGACTGAGTTTGTGATATTGCTGTGATCTTCATCAGGGCCCATTACATCTGTAATTACAAATACATTCATAATATTTTTACAAGTGTAGTATTTGACTGGCGTTATAGCTCAGTTGATCATAAGCTCTACTTTCTGCGCTGTACCTACACTAGGTTCAATCTCCAACTGTCCATGTTTGCTCTCTGGTTAGGTGTTATATTGTATTCTAAAAGTATTCTATCTATTTTCTGGTTCCCATGGCATGTAAGCTTTACGTAAATAAAAAAGCTGGTACGCGATAACTACCCGTGTAATTTAAGCGTTCAATAAACTTAGATAGAGTTGTGTGAAATGTCCACAAATATATTTACGAATTGAAATTGCATGCACGAGATTTAACACCAGTATGCTTCAGGTTGGTGGAGGCCAGGTAGTGCATTGTAGAGCACGTAAGGTGCGTGACCTTCATTAACTTTGTAATAACTTGTTAAAACTTTATTATAAGATGATTATTACTTAACATCAGATGGGCCATAATATGCTTGTTTTACCAGCAGTAGCATAAAACATATTATATACTTTTTTTTGTGGCATGTGTCCGGCTTTCGGACAATTTTGCCAATGTCAAGTGGGTTGAATAAAATACTTCTTAGTCAAGTCGAGTCGGTACAAAAAGTAAAGTCGGCTGTCATTGGTTTTGAAGAAAAAGATGGCGTTTTTCTTCAAACCCAAAGGGAAACTCTTATTGCAATCCTTACTTTCAGTCTATAAAAAAGTACTCTGTGATCCTTACTTTCAATGTCATAAAGTCCGGTTTTGTAATTGATAACAGCTCGTGATGCCCAGAAGTCTGCGATATGCGTGACCAAGGAGCACCCACCATGCTGTAAAATAAGTAAAAAATATGATTTCGATATTGACAGTCACAACTCAGTTGGTTAGATCCCCACCAAGAACAAAAATTTGTATGATGCAAACAGATATCTGTACTGGTCTGTTCTATGTCTGTGTGTCATAATGTTCTCATAAGTATAATCTTAGTATTCTATCAGTTATTTGGCTTACATGACACAAGCTTTGCTTAGTTTGGGGCTTGGTGGTGTTGTGTCAAATGTGTGTCAGTATTCATTTATTTTGCAAACAAATCTCTGAGAATTCATACCTCAAGCCACTCCTCGTTTCTCGTAGTAGCCAGGAACTGCCTGGCTGCGAAGGCGATGCATCCACTAATATGCTGTTCAAACTCTGCCACTTCAGGGCAACATGGTTGCGTCACTTCTACTCCTGTGTATGCACTTTCCCACGGGAACCTGGAAACAAAGACTGCTTAAAAAGTAGAACATAGAACCTTCTTGGTGTTGTTTAAAAACAGAAACATCAGAAATGGACGGCAAAAGAAAGATAATTATAGTATCATCAATCATGTTATTTCTCCTTTTCTATAAACAATGTAAAATGTATTCCAATATAATCTTAGTAGTAGTAATGTATCTTTTGAAAAGGACCCCTCTGTTATTTCAAATGGCTAAGGAGATTAAAAGGGAATGCACCAGATGGGCAACATTTCATGAATACTAAAAACTGTCACTGCGGTCACCAATACGCCTCGTATCGTGGTGACTGGTGATGATGGCAAACAGAAACAGAAAGCAGAAACTTAAAAAAATATCATATACGACTTCTAAAATAGTTTTCTTCTCAGAATCATTAATCATATTACTCTAGGACATCTTACCGGTATCCTTTATGGCCAGTGATCTTAGCAAGCTGTTCGGCGACATAAGCAGTGTCTAAACGGTATTGCAGTAGCTTTTGAGCGTATTGCGGATACAGTAGCAATATTGAAGGAAACATCCACGTTTCTGTGTCCCAAAAGTTATGACCTGAAAATAAGTTACGGGAAGGTTACCAATAAATCACCAATAGGTCACCAATAAATCAATAAATACTGATAAACATTTGAAACAATGTCGTCTATTAGCCTCAAACTAAGCAAAGCTATGAGAACTAGATCAGATGGCTGAATACTTTTCTTTGCAAATACATAAGTACAAAGCATGCGATATCATATTACATCGAGCAAGCCAGACTTCGATATCACTGGTGATTGGAAGTGACCCACGACCTTAGAATCAGAAGGCTGGGCCAGAAGAATATGAATTTATCTTTTAGGAAAAATTGTCTGCTATGCGAGTGCTTTTAAACGGTGAAGGAAAATATAATGAGGCAACCAGTAAGTATTCTGGCAACAGTGATGTGCCTGCAACTTACCATACGCACGGGAAACAACTATAGACACACAAACTTATGTAGGCACATCTGATGAGGGGGTATTTACCGTCGAGTCGTGACGCTGCTTCTGTTTTTTGATGAATACTACTGTCGTATAATAAGAATAATATGGATAATCATGATTTTATTAGGTAAGTACCTTCATAGTCTTCAAATGTTCCTCCCCTTGCCAAGCCGGTGGGACTCAGCCCATAGAACCGGTCCAGAGGGTTGTGCGAGTGTTCAGAAGGTAGAGAGCTCAGGAAGTAGTACCAGATACCGTTTACTATTTTAGCCTAAAAAGTATAACTGAGTATAACTGATCAGTCAGTTGTTCGCCCGAACCTCGCGACCAAGCCTAGAAGAACAGGCTAAGCGAGAAACTTCAAGCTTGGTTCCTACCGTTTTTTCGTGTGATCTTTTTACAACTTTTTACTGCAAAATGTGGGTAGGTATGTGCCAAATGTGGTATTTGAACACCCCTTAGACATTTATTCGTCTAAGGAACCCCCATTAGTGCTATTTGGTAAGCCGTAAGAGATCTGAGTACTGAAGTATTTACCGTAACCCGACCGCGCTTGTATTCTGCAAATTAGCTAATAGCCATATCGCCTGAGCTGTCAATAAATCTTATACTACAAAAAGTTCACAACTTCCATCCACGGTGCAGACACGCAATTTAAAAATGACGCAGCCCAATAAAACAAGTTGTCGTTTTCTACAGCCAAAGAATTCAATTTTAAATCTTGATATCTTGATAATCTCTAGGTAGTCTAGTAGAAGTTTCTGATCTTGTCATGAGTTTGACGTCGGTCGTGTACCTATGTTTCTGTTGGAAAAAAAATTACTGGTGCAATGCCAGTGCTCTGTAACGGTGAAGGAAAGCATCGTGAGGAAACGTGAGCAACGTGATGTATAAGGGGGGTAGTAAGTCCTTGGTAGGTGCACTAAGATATCTGAGAGGATATCTACCATGCTTGGGAATTTAAGTCGAGTTGTTAGTGTAAGAGGCTAGTTACGAAAACACCATATTTATGTACCTACATACTTAATATCGATGTATTTTGCTGGACCTTTGAGTACACAGCCAAGTTATTTAATTTCT
Source organism: Electrophaes corylata (assembly GCA_947095575.1). NCBI lineage: Eukaryota > Metazoa > Arthropoda > Insecta > Lepidoptera > Geometridae > Electrophaes > Electrophaes corylata. The sequence continues at coordinate 12,051,587 of OX352700.1, read as the reverse complement.
AGTCTTCAGTTGTAATATAATCATTAATATTGTTAAAATAGTTTAAATCTGTTATCTAGGCCTAGGAATTTATTTATTTAATTATTTAATCATAAGTTGTTTCGTCTCAAATGTTTATATAAGCCACTTTAATATAGTGTACGTCATTTCAAAATTGAAATTGAAATGGCATAAGCATTTATTTGTACTTCAGAAATAAGAGTTACTTGCCAATTTTAGGTTTCCTTCGATTTCAATACTGGCCTGTTGGTATGTCTTTAGCCATTGATCAACGTGTTTGTCGAACAACTCTTCACCATCCTCCTGTAAAACTAATACGTACACAATACTCAGTAACTATCTATGTAGCCTCATCAGAATCTTATTACAAATAAAGAAGTTCATATCATTATCGAGACTTTAGATAGCAACCATTGAGAGCACCGGTGGTATGGTGGCAGTGATCTCGCCTTTTGACTCTAAGGTGGTGGGTTCAAGTCCAGTCGTGCACCAATGGATTTAAGCATCAAAAATAGCACAAACTTTAAAATGGTAGGTGTCTAATGTGTACTTTCTTAATACTGTACAATTATTAATCGAGAGAGCAATTTGAAATTCTTCAAGAGAGTGTGAAGAGGGTATAAAAACTTTTCTTTGTCAATAAAAAAGTAATACCAATACTCTCAATCAGTGAAGAAAAACATCGTTCGGAAACCTTTAGCTTAGTTAGCTCCGCACGTGCGTATTGACCATGTCTTTTTTGTGGAATAGGCTGACTAAGCTGTGAGGTTTGACTAGGTGCTTAGGCAAGCCTTACTCCATCCAAAAAAATCCTGTCCTACGCACTACAGCGTCCCGTAAATAGAGGCGCGATTGAAAAAGTGGCCTCTGACGCTGTCTTAATCATCTACAATAAATAAATAATAATGCTGGACAATCCACACATTATATAGCCCCAAGCTAAGCAGAGCTTGTGTTATGGGTACTAGATGACTACATTACATACACACATATTTTTTATTATGCATATAAAATACCCAGAACACCCGGAATAAATATTTGCAGATCGTACAAACATTTATCCCAAGGCGGGAGTCGAACCCGCAACCTCCTGCGTCGCTGGCGGACATTCGCCTGTAGCGTCACATCGGTCGTCGTCGTCAAAAGGCCTGTTTATTATAAGTAATTATTAAATAGCAACCTTTGATGAGCTCTTCTCTGGCAACCGTCCTGTTCTTATCTGCGGTCATCACAAACGTAAAAACCCTGGAGCCATGCTGAGGTACGACCAGATGATCGGGCACTGACGTCCAACACGCGCAAACATCCACAGGTAACGGCTGGTAGACAATATCTTCAAGTTCGTCGGTCTGTCCACAGGTAGTCCAGATGGTACGGCCTTCTATGATCTCCGGGTGTGGGTTGTGGAATGAAATATCGTCGCTCATTTCGCCTGGCATTAGTTTCAGAGCAATCCATATCTCGGTGTGCACGAAATTTGGATCTGTAAACAAAGTAGGTGTCGTACGTATGGTATGGTTTTAGTAACTACAGAAAGAATGATAGGTAGCTTATGTAGGACTTCTCAAATACAGCGTAGGTACAGTTCAGTTAGTTGATAGTACCTAGCTCTGCCTTTTGCGCTATATGTTATGATTTCGATCCGGGATCAAACATTTGTGTGATAAATATAGGTAGGTACCTACCTGTGTCTGTGTGGCTTATTTACATTATTCCATGTAGGCTGGGTCCCCTAATTATTATAAGGGTTATTCTGAGTTTAGGGCTAGATGGCGTTGCATCAGTCATACGTACCTACCTATCTATCTATGTCAATATTTATGATTATAGAACTGATTTTAAAACTCTCCCCAAAGATATCCCAAAATGATCTTACGTAGACCTCCCACCACATGATGTAAATGTGGTCCTACAACCTACTAGATTCTTCTATTCTCCAGTCAAAAACATTATGGCGGACGTAAATCTCAATGAAGCATCTCCTAGTACTTTATGATAACTACGTATAGTGGGCGAAATGTCCAATAGCGCCTACACTCTTCCTAAGAGCAATGACATGATCAATGTTATAAAATATACCTGAAGGAGAAGTTCATATTTTACTTATTCATCACGTAATCACTGAAATTACGTGTCGGGTCTGAAATTCGTCTCAGGCACTCCAACAATCAATTTATAAACTTTCGCATCCTAGTTAAAAACAGGTAAGAATCAAATATCTAGATGATGCTGCGTGGATTGTCCAGCAATTAAAAAAAAATCGTACCTAGGTACTTAACGAAAATAAATTTACGTGCACAAAACCCTTAGTGTTAACTAGCCATATGAACTGTGTGTATACTTGGTACCTACTTCTTTAAACTAATATATTATTACAGATTATTACTAAGTAGTGGTTTGATTGTGGGCATGCTATTTTACTGTCATATGCATCAGAATACAAATAAACGTATCTACCTACGCTGACGCAACAGCAGTGGTATCTCAGTAGGTAGGTGAGTACGTAATTCGCGAAAGGAAACGTTGAATTAAAATCAACCTTGGGGTCATCATCATTCTCATCACAACGGCCAATCAAAAATGAGGTCAGAGTTAGCAGAAGAAATATTTCCTGCCGATGTAAAGTCACCTATGTACTATCTTTAAGATTATCTAAGATGATCTAAGATAGATCATCTTATGTCATAAAAATCATGACATAAATAATCTAAGCCAGCTACAATAAAGCCAGATGCTTCTTTTTCATCTTGAAATAATTTTCAGCCAATTAATTAATAAGAGCACCAATCTTGTCTTATAAATAACAAAATGTATTCAAGAAAGTTAATTCAAAGTTATTTCTTATTCTGGTTGCAAACCCTTTATTCAACGCAAAAAAAAGTGTTTAACCATCTAGATGTGTAAAGAAAGTTTCAGGTTCCTACGGCCAGTGGTTTAGGCTACGCGTTGTCTATTTCAGTCAGTAGGTCAGTCAGGCAGGACGGAGATATTTTAATTCAATAAGTAAATAAATATTTGTGGACACTTTTACAACATCATCTAGCCCCAAACAAAGCATAGCTTGTATTATGGGAACCAGACGGTATAATTAGATAAATAACTGTTATATTGCCTTGCTGCACTTGGGGTGCCTTGGAACATTAATAAGCCTACATCTAGGTAGAGTGATGCAAGATAAAGCTTGTAGACGTAACATGCATTATTTTTCACCTCTAAAAACGTACCAGCATGAGGTTTTGCCACCACTTGAACCTGATTCACGATCGCTCTCGTATAATACCGATGAGCATATACCCTGTGAGTCACAATCGATCTATCTCTATCCACTCGCACCTTAAAAACCCCTTCTCTAGTGTCCAAGCTATACACAGGGCTGTAAGGATGATGGGTAAGTGTGGAGTTCAGACGAATGTTTGCCCAATTAGGTATTCTAGCTCGGTGGCTTTTGCCAGTCTTCCCGCTGTAAACACCGTTCATGTAAACGGTATCACTGAAGATATTCGCAGCTATGTGTCCGTTGCCAATCGACGGGAGGAACCGAGGGTTGGATGGCAGGCTGTGAACAATATTTTAGGATACTAAAGCTTCTTTCATTTGACCTTCCATAAGAAACCATTTAAAGTCAAGTGCGTACACTCCGTCACGCCAAGTAGATAATCAATCAAATCAAATCAAATCATTTATTGCATGAGATACATGGTAGAAAGGTGGTATTATATAATTGCGAGTATCAATGTATTCTGCCGTATCAGGCGTGCAATGTCTAAAAAAAAAAATCCACAGCTGGTCATAGGCATCTTTCAAATTCAGAGGGGTTTGCACTAGTCAACCCGCTAGTCAGGCGAATTGGTGATGGCAGTGGCCGCTTTACGACATCCATGGAATAATGGAGGAGTCCGATTTTAAGCCAGGATCGGACGGTGTACCAATTGTCTCTGTCATTTTCATGACAACGAAAAGAGATGACAACAAGACTCATCTTCTGTCATCTTCGGAAACAACATGACTTTTACATGACTTTTTCATTTCAATTGTTTTCCTAAGTGTTATTTTATGCTCTGGTGTGTAATTTCGGTGGTATTTTATCCACATGAATTGAAGTCTTATTAGCCCGAATATGTCTGGTACTGGAAAATAAGGCCGCCCTTTTACATTATATTTAGGCGTGTTTATGATCACCATAACTGGCTCGTGGCTTGATGACCGCAGTAAGGAAATACTGCAGCTGCCCATTCCCTGATCTACGGTAGGCCATGCCTATTCACCCTACGTCTATTGATAAAAGAGAACTATAACTAACTGTAGTTACTTAATTGGAGTTTTTAACTTGTTAGTAAAGCTGACCATAAAAAGTGGCTTAAAAATATTTTGGCTAGCCTCCTAGAACAGTCCTTGTAAAAACGGTAGAGCAATGTTGTGTATTTAGTTTTGTTACTTACTTACTGATAAAACTGTCAGTACACAGCACAATCCGACTTGCTATTACTATCACAACAGGTGCTGTAAGTAGCCAAAGTACCCACTTCAATGGCCAACGAACTGTTGCTTACAATAAAACAATTATCTGCAGGATTCCTGCTGAGTTTTATGATACCTAGAGTACCGTAGAATGGCGGATTTTTTATTTTTAGGATAATTTCATTTTATGCAGGGCTTATAAAACTTGAAAATAATGTTAAAACTTGCTAAACTTGTTGGTTTGTGCACTCAACTATTCAATTGTTGTGACAAGTTCGTGTGAAATCACAATTATAATCCTCCCAAAACCGTTGGTCTTTATTAAAAGGTTCAATAAAAAATCCCATTAACGGTTCGGTTCACACAATAAAACAAACCGTTGTGGGATTAGGTACTATTTTATTACCCATCTGACATTATTACTTTAGAATTTATTTAAAAAAAACATACGTATGAGTTGAAAAAATATGAGCCTTGTCGCTCAAATCTTCAGTCTCTTCCAAAGGGTCTACTGCGGCGGTGTAATTAACTCCTTTAGTGGCCAGAATGACTACTAAAACAGCTGCCACGGTCAGCACCCCCAACATTGCCGCCACCTGCTTATTTCGCACCAAAAAGTTCCACATCCACGCAATTTTCACTATCGACTTTGAAAAAACTTTTTCGAAATAACTTCGTTCGAATTACAAAAAAAAACACTACCACTTTTTTCTTATTTCGAACATACTTTTTAAAATTAAAAGAGGTTTATTTTTGCAAAACAAGGTTTTATCTATGTATTTCTCGCGGCGCGGTCACTGCTTGCACGGTCAAAGTATGATTACAGGACCTACAGCTGGTATGACACACTACAGTTCTAGTAACAAAGATAACAAATAATGTAGGGTCATCACATTTCAAGGCTGCTGTTATTGTAGATAGTTTGGCCATTGATACCTATCCATTGCTTTTTCTGTTATGTATTTAATCTATACCAATTATAAGAATCCTTGTTATGATTGACTGACTGACATACACAAGGCACAACGTAAACCACTGGCCGTAGAGACTTGAAATATTCAGATGCGTAGAGCTGTACTAAAAAAGGAATTTTCAAAATTCAACCCCTAAATGGGTACAGCAGGGGTTTGTATGATAAATTACTTCGCACGAAGTCTCGCGCGTTTCGCTAGTTGCATATAAATTTTTTGTAAGTTACTTCACTTACTCGCTAACTTGTGCAGTGTTTTTCGTCCAGTTGAGATTTTGTTGACTTTAACTTTGTCTTTGATTAGAGTTGCTGAGTTTCTCAGCTACTCTACGAAGGAAGGCTACGGATAAACTACATGAACCTAATGAAAGAAAACGTAACTTTCAGATATAAAGAGGTCAACAAGGCCGTTTTCATCAGAAATAGCTGGAGATTAACGCAACACCGACAAGGACTCAGCTCTGAAATTAGAAGAAGTGTAAGAAATTATGATCGTGCAATTATGAGGCGAGCTACTCAGCCTTGTCAAGGTTGTCCCAGGTAGGTAAGTAAAAAAGAGACAAGTCCTTGTAGGTAATTCTATTGTAGATGATTTATACATACTAAAAGCATCGGAGACAACCTTTCACCCGCATGTTTTTTTCGACGACATCAAAAGAAGAGAAAAGTAGAGAACCCAATTTTGTTTTGTTATTGTTTTTGTTGGGTACCTCTGGCTTGCGTCACTTACTTGCATAAATCGATTTGAAAAAAATATATTTAAAGGAAATATATAATTTCAGTTTGAACTAAAAGTAATTTAGCATTAAGTTCGCCTATGTACTTCTTTTTTGTGCAATACAGAATTTTCTAATCTAATCTAATCTAAAAGTAAATTATTTTAGACCTAAACCTAAATAACTCATTGGACAGGATTTTATATAATCAATAATATTTGCATAATTTTTACCGTTTTTGTGGAAGCATCCACAAATTCCATTCCTGCCAGCCCTACAAATAGATCTGGTCCATGCCTGAACATAATTCAATTGTCGCTTCCTCTCATTGCATTAACTCACATCTCACGTGGAAGACAATGCCATAGATCATCTTTAATTATGGCGGGCGGTTCGTTGACCGGGATTATTAAATATGCAAAGTTTTTGTTTCTGGTTGGAGAAACTAAGCATGTTACTCATGGTACAAGCTATTTATATGAACCTAAGAAGGTTTATGTTCATATTTAATTTAAATTAGAAGATTCCAATTCAAGAGAAAGAGTTTCTTCCGTTGTTCAACTTTACAGTTTTTATTAATTTTCCAACTTCTTCAAAAGAATAAAGTTGACTAAAGCAGTGCGAGTAATTTATCTGTTGTTCATCCTGAATTTAAAGTTGGTACCTACTTTGCTAATGAGCATTCTTCATGATCGGTGACTGATGTGTAGGTACTTACCACTAACTACATGCGTTTAATTCAATTTTCAATTCATATTATTTTGCGATATTACATTTTAGTTTTTCAAAAATTTTAGAGATGTAACCATGAACTCGATAGTTCACACGTTCCTAAAAATTTTCTTAACAAAATTATTGTACAAAAAAATCTAAATTAATTCTGTCAATTTTGGCAATTTTAGCGTCGATTCTGACAGTTTGCAGTAGTGCTTTAAGAGCACACGGTAGGGGGGCAGGTCCTTCAGAATTGATCTAACCATAAGCCAAATGAGCTCAATTAGATATATCCTGAATATCATCAAATCATTCTAAATTGAAGAATGGTTATAACATCATGGTTTCAATGCGGTGTAGGTACTATGCGGGCATCAGACCGTGAACCCTCAAGTTCCGCTCTGTTACTTCCAGTGACGCCACAAACACTTTAGAAACCGACCAAATTTGATTTTTAATGTAAAAATTTTTGAATGTCTGCATCCGTTTTATGAGCAGCATCACGATAGGTTTCGAAAACAATCACACTACCGCAAAATCGGCAGAACTAAATGCTTAACTGCCTAAATTTCTAAAAATGCTGGGTCGACGACTTGGAAGCCGCAGCTAAAACCTAGGAATACATTGGCCCAAGAAAACTGGCAATAAAGTAATTCACCAGGCTGATCATGGTAAATAGTTGTACCTAGTAATGATAAAAGTATTAACATACGTTTAGTACCATAAGGTCATACCATTGATATATCCTTTACTCCCTCTGTAGTTATACTATGACTACATAGTTTATACAAAAACATTTTGGCCAAGTATATCCAAAGACAACAATAAATAAATAATGCTGGACAATCCACACAGCATCATCTAGCCCCAAGCTAAGCAGAGCTTGTGTTATGGGTGCTAGATGATTATATACATAGATATTTTTTATTATACATAGAAAATACCCAGAACAACAGGAATAAATATTTTCAGATCGTACAAACATTTATCCTAAGGCGGGAATCGAACCCGCAACCTCCTGCGTCGCAGGCGGACACTCGCCAATAACAGACATCAAGGTTGTAATATCTCGATCGACGTATTATATTTTATTCCTAGATAAAAGAAACGCAGTGTTCAGTTTTCTTGCAGCACTGTATCGAGTTAATTGCCAGTGAGATATGCTTGCCTCAAGAAGCCAATGTCATTATCCTGTGGGCGGCGGAGCGTGCCGCCCTCCGCCGCGCTCCGGTAGCCCCGGTCAGCCACCTTCGAGACGTGGAACTGTGTACAGGTGGAAGACTGAGAAAGAAGCCTCCGTAGATAACGCCCATGTATATGTATAAAACTACTTTTATAATTATTCTTTATAGCAACTGTACGAATTCATTTTTAATGGCGCGTGTCTAATAAAATATACTTACTTTCTATAATATACCAATTCTGCTCTTCCTCGCAGTCGCTGATGCAAAACATTACTTATAAGTTAAGGTTAGTTTAGAATAACGGTTGTCTGAAAGACATCGCTACCCGCGATATGTTCGCCGATTGTAGGACAAATCCTTTTGTACTTTAATTTTGTATTTTTTGTATTACTTATGAGTTATATCCTCAATAATGTTTATTATTACTATTATTATTAATTTTAAAAAGAATATATCAAAAATACTAGTGCAACGCGCACGCTTCTTCCGCGTAAAGTTGTTTCATACAAACTTCAACCCCCGCTGTACACGTTCAGGAGTATAAATTTTGGAAATTCCTCTACACACCAAGGTGAATATGCCTTGAAAATTTTAAGTTTTTCGACCAGTGGTTTAGGCTGTACGTCGTCATTAAGACAGTCTGTCAGTCAGGACAAAGATTCTTATTAATTGGCATCTTCATCGTTGAATGGCATAGGTTACTCGATTATTTTTTATTTTGTAGCTTTTTCTGCTTTTTTCAGTTTTATCCTATGTGGTCTTTGATCAGCTACACTGTGCCTAGTTGATTAAAGTAGTGGTGGTCATTTTGTTTATATAAGTCATTATTTATTCAATTATACATTACCTACACATTACTTACTGATGCTTTACGTCATCAGCCTTAATAAATCCACTGCTGATCTGTCTCTCATACTCCTATTCACCATAGTCATGCGGAATTGTGGCCGCGATGTCGTTACTCAAGAGATGCTGCTACCCTGGTAGGTACATTTCTTTATCAGCCTTTTACGAATCCATGAGATATAGATAATGGATGTAAATGAAGTTCATTACACTTATTTTTTTTTTTTTTTTTTTTTGTGGCATCTATTCGTCTTGCGGACAATTTTGCCAATGTCAAGTAGGTTGAATAAATTCTTTTCAGTCAAGTCGAGTCGGTAAAAAAAGTAAAGTCAGCCGTCATCGGTTTTGAAGAAAAAGATGGTGCTTTTCTTCAAAACCAAAGGGAAACATTTTTGTTGAAATCAGGATGCCTCATAACACACTTTCATTTCAATTGTTCAATTGTTGTTGTGTGTTGCTTGTTGTTGTTGTGTGTTGTTGTTGTTTGTTGGTGCTAAGACCTCAAGTAATGATGGTTAAAATACCACCAAAATTTACCCATCAGAACTTAAAATAACACTAGAAAAACAATGAAAATACAATTTGCTTCCAAAGATGACAGAAAACGAAAAGTTCGTGTTTGGTGCGCCTAAAGTTTGACATTGACACTCATAAATGGGTATGGACGTAGGTATGTCATCTAGAGAGAACGAGATTTTTTACACTTGACGTTGGCAAATTCGTGGCAACCCTCAGCCGCTGAAAAGCCATATAATAAAAGAAGAAGAACGAGATTTTGCCACAAAAAAAAGGAGATATTTTTATTTGAGATTGTTGAAAACTAGATTTTGTTAGATTGTAAAATATTAGTTTAAATGTTGTTTCTCTTTCAGGTATGTTTGGTTGTTAATGTGTTAGTTTGTAGATACCTGTTATGTACTTATAAGATGTGTCTCATAAAAATAAATCTCTTTCAGAGCAACACAATACAACTTTTATTTTAACAAGGAAAATTACATATTTGTTAATAAATCACATTACATGGATTGACCTATTTTCCTATTTGTATTGGTCCTATTTGAAGTTGGGACCATGGCCGCTTATAGAAAGACTTAAAACATCAAGTGAACCTCTGCTCGATAACTTAAATATGGTTTAAGAATATTGGACATGGAGGCGTAATAACTTTATTATAGCAATAAGCTTATTCTATGTATCTCATTATAAAAGAAATGTAAATTTTGTATGAGAATAAATGTCTTTAAACCTAAGTAACATGGGTGGACCGAAAGAATGAGTTCAGAATACCCTATCCTCAATTCATAGGCTGCAATTACAAGCACATTCAGAGCTAGTTCCACATTTATAACGGCATCTTCATGCGCGGTTGGTTGCACATGGTCGCGCTCCGCCGAGCGTGCCGATCTCAACAGGTGCAATACTGCCTCATAATTGGTACAAATGATAGACGGACGTCCCCTTACCTCACGCAGAGGCGGCCTAACTTTTATGACGGTTTTACTGGCTAAGTAATGCCTTCTTAGTTGTAAGAATTAAACCAAAATAAATCTTATCTTATCTTCGAGGAGAGAAACTCTTCCAAACTAAACGGTGCTTTACCGCGACTTCATATAAAACATAACATGGACATAATTTATATAACTATGATTGAATGTAAGCAAAAACTGTTCTAGATGTTAGTAACTGGAAATTACGACCAAATGATGGCAAGTTAACTGGCTGACGGAAAGAGGCTATAGTAGTAGGTACCTAATAGAGCTCTTAGTGAAGGGGCAGTAATACCACCATGCCTATTTTTTCCACCCAGCAGCTTACTGTGTTCCAGTTTGAAAAGTTTGAGTGCCAGTGAAATTTTAGGCACATGAGGCTTAACACCTGTATGTCTCAGGTTGATGGACGCAGGTTAGTACATCGTAGGGCGTTTTTAACGAGCGTGACCTGCGTGGTAATACATTGTTATAGGTGATGGTAACCACTTTCCATCAAGTAGGCCATCTGCTTGTTCCATCAGCAAGTCGTATAAAAAGAGACTTCTGAAGATATTGTACGTGTTAACCCTTAGTTTGACCTAAAACAGCCCAACATATTATAAAAATAAACGTCCGAGCTAAATGTCATATTTTTAACTGATCGCTGTAGCAAAACTACACTAAAGCCCATTTAAAACTGTGATTACACAACGCACGTATACAAATGACCTAAGACATGACGCACGCGCAGATTGGTCTAAATTATACCTCATCTGTCATCAAGTAGGTGGGATTATGGCTTGGAAACAGTTAAATTTGAATTTATCATCCGACGGTCTACTTGTATCTAGACTAAGATTATAAGCTATTATAAACAGCTTTGTCATTCTGAAAAAGGCTACTTAGATAGATGGCAGGCTGACTGGCGCTAACGAGGGTTAGCGTGTACACTACGCTAACTATTGTTGAAGTAATACTTCTAATGCGACTTCCAACAAGGTTGCGTTAAACGTTATACACTACCATGGAAGGGGTATGAAAGCCCTGTTCTTTCTGTTATTCTTTCATAGCCAGTTACGTTTCGTATGTTAAAGAAGTTTTACTTCAGTCGTGTGGTCTAAGCACGCTCGTTTTTTTTTTGTTTTCTAAGTTTCTTGCATGTTGTATCTTAGTGTAAACCTATTTGGTCGCAAGAAACTGCTAGCTGTATTTAAAGAGCATAGTAACCTTTTTACATCTTGCATATTTTTGCTAGTTGGCCAGTTATAATGAATCTGTGAATCTGCAGTAAGGCTCTGCAAATCGTTATCCTGCTGCCCTACCGTGAGCTCTTATTAGTTTTGTTGTTTTACGATTGTAAAACGACGAAATCGACTCCGAAATCGACGTTTTACTGTGTAAATTATGCTAAAAATAAATGATTAATATTATGGGGTTAAAAAGGAGTGTCAACGTTTATGGAAAATAGTAGTCGCGTGGCATCTCCAAGAAATAAATTCATATTTTGTTTTTTTATAATGAGATAAGGGTTTTAAGGTTATAAGGTTCTCAGTAAACATAATATCTACTCACCACCAGTATTGATTCGGTCTAAAAGCTTTTTCTTACCCTTTAACGAACACCCATTTAAAACCTGTTGCTGGGCAATCTTCGACGAACGAATCGACCGATCGATAACCTGGACATTATTTAAACTATCCGGTTAGTGTAAATTACCGGTTGGATCTCGGATTTAAGCAAGCATAAGGCCTACTGTCCACTGATACTTTGAATCTTGGTCAAAGCTCATCTGGACAGCCGTCATAGCTCAGTTCGTAGTGGCTCTGCCTTCTACGCTATAGGTGGTGGGTTCGATCCCCACCGAGAACAAACATTTGTGTGATAAACATAGATGTTTATTCTGTGTCTGGGTGTTATATTTGTATTCCCAATTTCGACAATCAAACTAGTTTTTTCTCATCTCAGCTGGTCAAAAATACAAGGATTGGGCCTTTTAGCGCTTGGATGCTTCGGTCCTGGCTCGCGTTTCAGTGATGGAGTAAGCTGATGGTTACCACCTATAATAAAGGTTTGCCTCGCAGGTCTCGTGCGTTAGGAACATGACCTACGATGCATTGCTTTGTGTCTATCAACCTGAGACATACACCTGAGACATATACAGGTGTTTCGCCTCGCATGCCCTGTAATTTCACCAGCACACGCTTCAAACCGGAGCACAGCAAGCTGCTTGGCAGCAGAAATAGGCATGGTGATAGTACTTCGCTGGACAAGCCCTTTACCAAGAATTTCACTCTTACTAAGGCGATTCATTCTTGTGATTTTGTGCATCGTGTGGCTTAATCAACTCCACACGTACCTATTAACCACGTCTTTCCTGTGGATTAGGCTGTGAGGATGGTATAGTTGGTCAAGAAGCCTAAAAATCCTGTCATAGGCCCTACATCGTCCCGTTAATAGGTACCCCTATTTACGTGTGTGAAAAAATTGCCCTGACGTGGTATAAAACATCTACAATAGATGCAGATGCTTTGACTTTGCCGTCACTGAGTAGTCTTGCAGTGGATAGCAGCCCTCAGTGTAAATTACCGGTTAGATCGGATTCAAACAAGCATTAGGTGGCCCCGTAAATATAGCGGCTCATTATTGCGCCCTAACGAGCGAGCGGGGCGCACGTGCTACAATATATTAGAGCAAGTGACCGTCACACCGATTTAGTCAGGCGATGAGCCTGCAACTTGTTACGTGAGGAATTTTAAAGCTGGTACACTGGGGTAAACTTTCCTAACAACATTCATCAACCTGTAGAAGTCCACTACAGCTGAAAATAGGCCTGCCTAGATTTTCAGGAAGAACGAGTTTGAGCTTTTTTTCGTCACTTTGTCGTTAACATTGTCGTCGGTCTATCGTTTGGGAGGGTTGTATTCCAGTTTATGGTCGTCATTCGTTTTACTCCCAAGCGGTTGTCGGTTCTACGAGTAATGTCTTGCTCATGACCACTTCAACATGCTCATTCTAAGTGCTTTGTCGATGACCTTGATTCTTCAACGGATTTTCCTATTTCTAATTCTATCACGTAGTGAAACTCAGCATAGCTCTCTCCAAAGACCGTTGTGCAACTTTCAGCGTGTCGTAACTTCAATCGATTGCAAACGAAACGTAGCTGATCTATAGTTTTTCATTTGTTTTTGAATGCCTTCGTATCTACTACTCACTGCTATTTGAACACTGTATCGTTTTCGAATAGCAGAATAGATAATCAGCTGTTTGCAAATAATTGAAAAGTTAGTATTGCCCCTTGGTCGTCTGACCTTCCACCACCCCTTGTTTGTCTTTGCGTGGTCAGAGGTACGAGTATTTGGCAACAACATCCAGAATTCGGCATAGCAGTGCTAAATGATATCACAAGATAGTTCGTAGATCTCATTTCTGTCAGAGCCTTCTGCGCTGTAGGTAACTACTTAACTTACTTACTTACTTACTTAGATTAACTTCTACAAACTTGTGTGATGAACAGAGGTTTTTACTTTGTATTCGGGTGTTTAAATTTTATTTGCACAAATCTGCACAAATCTGCACAAAATAATAAAACATAAACATTACCTAAGCTTAAGTAGTAAGTAAAACTAGTTTTGTTGACTACGAGTAATTAGCACAAGTTTAAAAATTTTAGGATTGTAAGGTTAGATTTAGGTAGCTAAAGAACTAAATATAAAAAGCTACTAATGTGCATTTTTTAAATCTTAGTCTTAGTTACAGTACGGTGTAACAGAGTCGGATTAAACACACCCTGTTGGAAGTAGACACATGCAATTGTGGCCAGTATTAGTAATTATTGTGTTCTCGACACGCGGGGAAAATTTCTTACCGATAGCACAGCATTCGTCCCTACCTACATTATCTAGTTATAAATCCGGTGTTGCAATTTTGCATATTTTACTGTAGTATTTCATACGTGGCAGGTTGCTAGACTCTATATTTTTAATCATAATAATAAACTTATCCAGTAACACAAATCTATGCAGCAAATTTAAAAAACATCGCCTTATAAGGTTATTGCTCGTATTTCTTTAAGTTCCCTATCATCTCAACCTGGATTTAATAATAATAATGCTGGATAATCCACACAGCATCATCTAGCCCCAAGCTAAGCAGAGCTTGTGTTATGGGTACCTACTAGATGACTGATATACATAATACAATACATTACATACATACATATTTTTTATCATACATAGAAAATACCCAGAACGCCCGGAATAAATATTTGCAGATCGTACAAACATTTATCCCAAAACGGAAATCGAACCCTAACCTCCTGCGTCACCACATCGGTTGTCGATTTATATGCTAACATCTTTGCAATCACGAAATAGCTGAATACTTTATTGTTCACAAAATAAACGGTTCCAACAAAACATGGGACAGTTTATATGGAAATAACAGGCCATATTGTCCTATTTAAAGCACAACGCCCACAGGACAAGCTATGAGAAACCCATTTACTTGGACCACCAAGAGACCTCGGTCATTATAAAAACATTGTAACTCTACCATCTTCTAATACCTTTGTGGGAACTTAGTTAAAATTGCATTTGGGTTTTAATTATATAATAATTAAAATAAGTTTATGGCCATACTTTACTAGAGCACTGGTGGTCTAGAGATAGACACAAATATTCATTTGCTTCAAAAACACACATACACATACAAAACAGATTAAAAACCGGCCAAGTGTGATGTGTGTGTGATGACTTATAATGAAAACTGCATAAAACACATTTTTTGTATGAGAGCCCCCTTTTATTCTGTTTTCTAGTATTTGTTGTTATATTTGACTAAGTTGAAAAACAGCGCTGTAATCACATCCTATAATCGCTGAATTTTCACCCTTTGCTCTCTCAATTTTATTTGACTACACCTAAATGTATATATAATGAGGCAATAAATTCTTTTATATTTATTTTATTTTTAACTGTTAAAATGGTTGGTGCTGGGCAATCTTACTCTTTCACTATATTTGTTTTTTTCATTGTCGTCGTACACTGTAAACATTTAGTTTTGTTTGATTACCACTAGAACATTCAACTATCGGTAGAGAACGTCAGGGCCGTTTTGGCTGAAAAAATCTATCAAAAGTTTCAAACTAAAAAACAACATACCGACATACGGTTACGGCATACAACATGTACCTACATGTACAACAAGTTGTTATTTTACAAACACTTTTAGCTCCTTAAAATCCTCCTAAAATCTCTTCATAGTGCTGGTCATCATCTGTCATCGTCAACCCTGAATGTAAAACTGATACATCTTGGAATTGCAAGGATTTCTACCACATATCTCACTGCTTTTATTTATTATAAGCAAAAGGGATGGAACAAGCGGATAACCCACCTGATGTTAGGCCCTCAACCTAACAGAGTACATCCTTTAAGGACGCAACCTTTTTGATTTGGCACAGTGTTCATCACTCTGAGACGTACTCGTAAATACCCTGTATCTTCTTTGATCAGCATTCCTATAAAATACCTCATTAAAATAACAGCTTCCGTTTTGGAGAAGGAAGTAACGTCACAGTAAGGCCTCAGTCCAATTTATATTAAGCCTCTCCTTGGTCGGGCTCCCTTAAACTAAATAATATACATTTATTTCATTTAAAAAAATATTTTTTGCGTCTATATCAATTACAAGAATCTTTGCCCTGACCTTCTATACCCCTGATCGACGGTCCTGACTGACTGACATAAAAAACGCACAGTCTAAACCACCCATCGCAGAGTCTAGAAATTTTCCGTGCATACCTACTCTAAAAAAAGTTTCGAGTGTCTTGGTGCCATAAAGGAGTTCTAAAACGGGAATTCGCAAAATCCAATCCCTAAACGGCTCCAGCGAGGCTTGAAGTTTGTTTTAAAATAACTTCAAACCCCATTGCACTCTTTTGGGGGTTGAATTTTAGGAACTCCTTTCAGTACATCCCTACGCACAAAGACACCTTAAAGACCCTTACACATGAGAATTTAAAGTTTTAAGTATGTCAGTCAGGACAAAGACTCTTATAAGCGGTGTCGATTTGCTGTATCGTATTCTAAAAATGTATTTACAAAAAATAAACGTATTATATCAGTTTAACTGTTTTCCTTAGTACTCTAATAATCTTTGCTTTGTTTAAAGGCTTCATTTTAACTAAGTAAGTAAAGCTACCTGCAGCAATGCACATTCCATCAAATCACGAACTCACACCTTTACGGTTTCTTATTTAATTATGGTTCTCAATGCAAAGCTCAGACATTCATCCAAGCCTTTGACATGTGACCGATCAGCTGCATTCCCCACAGAATGCTCTTGTACCTACCTGCCAGGCCCATTAATTGGCGGCAAACCAAAGAGATTGTTTGAAAACTTTGAAATCCCGCCTTGTAATATACCCTTCTTCAATAATTGGACACGACAATCAATTACTTAACACATATTTGTGAGGGTGTCAGTTAAAAAATTTAGTGCTGTCTTGTTTGTCGTTAGTAGTGTTTTTGGGTGGAAATTTACCACACCGAAAAGAAATAATAGTATTGTGTACTGTTAATAAATTCTGTGCAGTATTTTCGGGATTTATCGGTATCTGCATAGATCATTTAACTTTAAGCGCATTTTTCTACTGGATTTATCGGCCTTACTACAGGTTCAATAAGCTTATCATGTTAAATAATACAAATGCATCGAATTTACACAAAAAAAAACAGCATGTCGTGTGTCGGTTTTTGTTCCGACCCTCCTCATATGCTACAGATAGAGACAGAGCCAGAGGGAGCAGAGTCCTCACTTCTGTACAAACACAGAGAGTAATCACTTCTATACAAAACATATGGAACCGATAGGCTTCTAACGCGTAGCGACACGCGGGACAGGGTCTCCTTAAGTTCGTTAAGTTTCCTAGGAGCAATATGCACACACAGAAACGAATTCGGTGGCATTTCAAACGTAGGAGTCTAAACATTATCTAATCCCAAGTCAGCTTTGCTGGTAATTACCTAAACATTGGTTCGGTAGGTACTACTCGTGTTTCCAGTTGTTAGTTTAAATGCCAGCTATTTTACTAAATTCTACCGGTAACATTTGCATAGCCCTAATAAGTGCTTGTGGGAACATTATCAGATTAAACGTTTGCGCTAATGCAATTACATCAAAGAACAGAATTTCACAAGCAATTATAAGTTATTCAATAATTATCGATAAATTTTTAGTTTCGTATCAACCCTACCGTTGGAAAAGAAAGTTATTATAATACTTGTCACGAAATTAATAACTTGCCTGATTTTTCATGATAAATGTCGTTTGTGTGGACATTTCGGTTGATTCTGTAAGTATTTGCTTTTAGGCTACGAGTTGGGCTACTTGCTAACACTAAAATGCTACTGTTGTACCAGATACCTACAGTTCTTTATAAATTGTATACCTAGTTATATATTAGCGATATTTTTTAAAGCCCAATCTTGTAATTAAATATCTTGAAATTCAAATTTCGACCGTGTCTATGTCCAAATTGTGTTCTCTGAAACTGTCATTTTAGACAGGTCCAATTTTGACATACCAATAAGTCAAGTCAAAGTCAATTATCATGGTACATCTTTATAATATATAATCGTAAATACAGGTTCACTGCTAACCTACCAAAGTAAACCTAACGAGTTGGCAAGCATACATTGCGACAGTAAATCTGGGCGTTCGGCGCCCAGCGGTCTTGCGCGCTCATGTAATGTCGTCGGCCTTGTGTTGCCGACGAAATATCGTAGCCAACCTGTCTACATCCACGTTTTAGATAAGCTAAAAAGAGATTAACGGCCTGATGTTGTGCATCTATGTATTATTCATCGATTAAATCTCATTCACATACATAAGATGTAAATATTTATTCAGTTAGCTACCTGTCTATATTGTATCGTATTCAAACGGTTAATATTATGTCGTGTCTGTCTTCGTCAACTCTATTCTTATCAAATAGTAGGAACCTTAGACAAAACAGAAGAAAACTTAGACAATACTATTAAATGCATACATGTATATTCTAATAGGTTCCCATCTAACTAAAGAAGATAAAAAATATATTTGTGACGGTGTTTCCGACGGTGTACACAAAACACGCACAAAAACATGTAAAAATAACTTTATCAACTCTCGTAAATTTTTTAAGTGAGATGAGACTGAAACACTGAATTCGATTGTCAAAATTGGGCCTGTCTGAAACGTTAGTTTCAAAGAACGTCATTATGGACACGACATGAATTTAACTATAATTCGTTACAAGAATTGGGCCCCTGGTATAAAACACTACGCTAACACTGTTTATGTTAGTTGGGAAGTACATCGCAGAAGGCAGAGCTACAAACAATGCAGACAAGTCAAACTTTGTCTACTTTGTGCTAGAGAAGCTCTGGCTTTTCGTAAGATTTATTAAATCAAAAGCTACCCTGACTACATTGTGTAAGATAGATAGATAGATAGATTAACTCTTTATTGTACACAAAGAAGTAAACACACAATAGAAATAATTATAAGCACTGAGTACAACGGGCGGTCTTATCGCTAAAAGCGATCTCTTCCAGACAACCTTTGGATGGAAAGGATAAACAGAAATAGATAAACGGCGGTGCACAAAAAGATAAAGATGCTAACATGTAGACAAACTAAAATTATAATAATACCTAAAACATGCAAAACTCTCGATTTATATAAAATATACATAAATATATACAATAGCTACATACTATTAAATATGAAATATACAATTGTACTTATAATACGTATACTAATACCTACTTACCTAATTATTAGTAGTCAAGGATAAATAATGGTCGTTCACCTTAGTTTTAAAAGTGCTAAGCGGTTTTGATAAACGGACAGATAGAGGTAAAGCGTTCCATAATCGTACAGCCTGTACAGTAAAAGATTTACCATACATTACGGAACTATGGACAGGAGTTATAAGCTGCTGAGTCTCGGAAGATCGCAGATTTCGATCGTTCGTCAGGTATAAAAACTCGAAACGTTCTTTAAGATAAGATGGGGAGGAAGAATGAAAAAGAATATTATAGAGGACAGACAAAACATGAGCATTCCGGCGAAAACGAATAGGGAGCCACTTGAGCTTTGCGCGGAATTCAGAGACATGGTCATATTTACGTAACCCAAATATGAACCGAATGCAGAGGTTTTGTAGTCGCTCAAGTTTGTTAAGTAAATTTTCGGAAAGATCGATATAACTGGCGTCAGCGTAGTCAAGGATAGGGAGTAGAAGGGATTGAGCAAGCATAACTTTGGTAGCTGTCGGCAAAAAGTTATGTAGTCTACGTAATGAGGCAGATGAAACAAATATTTTGCGGCTGATCTCAGTAACCCAAGGTTCCCAAGATAGTTTAGAGTCTATGATGATGCCTAAATTTTTCACCGAGTTACTGATAGGTATTGTGGTTCCGTCAAATGCAATAGATGGAAGTTGCGGGAAATCAATTTTTGATAATTGCTTACTGCTACCAACCACAATAACCTGCGTTTTACCCGGATTCACTCTGAGCCCAAACGACCTACTCCAGTCGCAAATTCTATCCAAATCAGCATTGATCAGGCTAATGGCTCCGCAGATATTATCAATGGTCGTTTGATAATAAATTTGCAAATCATCTGCATACAGGTGGTAAGAAGAAGTAAGATTTTGGGATATAGAATGAATAAAAATAGAAAAGAGTAGAGGAGATAAAACGCCGCCTTGAGGGACACCAGCAGAGAGGTTGCACCACGAAGAGTAAGTATCTTCAACACGGATGCGCTGCCGGCGTCCAAACAAGTAACTACGAAACCAGTTAATGGCGGTCGGAGATATGTTGAGAGAGCATAGCACCCCCAATAGTAAGTCAAAGTCAACGTTATTGAAAGCGCTACTAAAGTCTAGAAGTGAAAGTATTGTTACCTTGCCATTGTCCATACCAAAACGAACGTCATCAGTTATCTTGACTAACGCAGTCATAGTACTGTGGCCTGGGCGGAAACCGGATTGGTGTGGGTTGAGTAGGGAATTTTGACATAAAAATGAACTTAGCTGTTGGTGAATAAGACGTTCTAGAATTTTAGAGAGGTAAGGAAGGATAGATATAGGGCGATATTCGGAAAAGGCGGACGGATTGGGTTTCTTAGGTAAGGGGACAATCTGAGCTTCTTTCCAGGCTGCTGGAAAGGTGCCGGAGATAACTGATGCGTTCAGGACATACGTTATAATGGAAATAATTTCATCAAGTATTGGTACAATCATATTACGACTGATACTGTCACTACCTACAGCACTTGAAGTGATGGATGCTATGCTCTTCCTGACATCATCATCGGCAAATTTACTGAGATAAAATGGAGGAATGGCTGGGGTTGGTAAAGAGGAAAGATAGTTAAGTGTGTTATGTTTAGTAGATTGGTCAATAGTGGAAGAATTTGAAAAGTGTTGATTGAGAAGGTTGATGTCTAAGTTTTCAGAAATATTTTCTTGTTTGGATTTGCCAACTCCCAGCGTTCGGAGAAATTTCCATACTTTAGATGGGTCAGCTTGATTTACAGAGTCATGGATAAAACGGCGTTGTGCGTCCCTACACAGCCTGTTGCAGTGATTTCGACGTTCATGGTATTTGGCTTTATTTGTATCAGTGGGCTTACTCACCATACGAACCTTAGCTATATCCTTCCTATACATGGCCGAGCGGATCTCATCCGTAAGCCAAGGTGCAGGCAGGTGCTTTAGTTTGACAGCACGCAAAGCAAAGGCGTGTTTCGTTAGTTTACCTACTAGCCAAAATTATGTTGGGACTAGTGACAATATCAGCGCATGTAGGGCCGAGAAAGCAAGGCGGGAGTACACAAATCATTACAAGCAACGCCCAACCACGTTGCGACAACTACGCGGAGCCAAGAAACAAGGTGAAAATAGTAAATTTTAGATTTAGGAAGGGTATGTCCAGTGACCCAAGTCCATAGTTTTTTTAAGCTGAGATAAGATTGAAACAAATATTTGATCTCGTCAGGCCTGTCTGAGTGTCAGTTTCAAAGAATACCATTTAGAGATTGACGCGATTGGAACTTGAATTTGACGATATTTCCTCACGAAAATCGGTCCTCAACGCAGCGGCCAAAAAAGCAACTCAGATTACACAAACCATTGCAAGCAACGCCCAACCACGTTATGACAACTACAAAGAGCTCGGGAACTAGGTAAAAACAGTAGATTTTAGAAAAAGGAAAATAAATATCTATTTCTACAGTGATGCTTGCATTGTGTTCCGGTTTGAATGGTATGGGTGCCGTTGTAATTACTGGCACATGAGACTTAACACTGCTGTGTCTTAAAGTGGTGCTTAGCAATTCATGTGGACGTGCTACTATTATAAAACTGTAGAGGTCGAAAAGTCTGCACTTTAAAGATATTTTTCTAAAATCTTGCTAATAGTACCTACTTAAAAAAAGTAAAAAGATAAAGTAAAAAATTCAAATGTTTGTTTGTTTGTACGATTATTTGTACTCGCACGCAGAAAGTACTGAATAAATATTGATGCGATTTACAGAATTAATAAGCTTATAGCCCAATTTAAAACTTAGTAAGGATGTATTTGTAAGGGAATGAAGTTTGTATAAAAAACCTAAACGAAGTCGCTAGCGGGTCAGCTAGTGAAATATTAAAAACAGTTGCTAGATTAGGTCAATAGCTATCTAGTGCTTGGCTTTTCGGCTACCAGTACTCTATAGGACTGGCTTCATGAATTAACCAGGGTTACAGTATTAATAATATGTGTTGTTTCAAGATGTACCTACTGGTGGTAATATTGATTTAAAAAAAAAACTTGCAGAGATTTATTGATTTTCGCACAAATTCTTACTTTGATAATGTGTGACCCTTCTTCGTTTGATAGATAATTAATTGATCGCAACTAGCAGATGATGTCATACAATTACACACGTACAATTGATATAATACAAGTTTTTACTTGGTTTTCGAATCAAGGAACAACCCAAGTTCATACGCAATTTACGGTTTTTTATATTTTTAATTTATATTCAGTATTCAGTATGTTTATTGCCTTATTATGTAAATAGGTCAGATCTTAGGACTAGATACAACTTTTGGTGCCAATACACATAATATACCCAGTAAGGGTGTTGCAATAGAGTAGAGCGGACCGATATAGGTATAAAAAGAACATGCAAATTACATAGGTCATAAAACAAAATTTATAGGTAGGTATCGTTTCAAAGAATGAGGCCGTTTATAATAATAATAGCAATAGGCATTCGTTTCATTCATTAGTAATTATTTGATCATTGAGATACTCGTCAAGTGTGTATAGTATGCTTTTCGTAACAGTAAGTTCTTTAATATTTCTCAAAAAGATTTATTATTTTCTTGGGCCTTAATGTTTTCTGGTATTTTATTGTATATGTTTACAGCCATTACATTCGGCCCAAGCTGTGCATATAGATTTATACACTTTACTAGTTACATTTTAAGATTTGTCAGTTTCGCTCTTTGTAATTCCTAGGTGGACTGCGCACTAAAATTCTAAGGGTATGGAGCAAGCTTCATAACTTCTCGACAAGGTATCAAGTGGCGCGTCAGCAAGACGTTTTGTTGAAATCTGCGCGATTTATAGCGGGAAAATGTTAATGTTTGTGTTATGAAGTGAGAATGCTGCATCATAGTACAAACTTAGAATTCACATCACAGTTCGCAGTCAGCCTTGCCATATCGACCAACAGCGGCGGCCTTACCCATTGCGAGCCTCCGGGCGGCAGGTCTTTGCGAGGCCCCATGTCCTTTGTGAAAAGTATGTGATGCGAAAGTAGGTCTGGTTGGTTTGGTTTAGGTACAGTGAAAAATCAATATTTTAAAAAAAATTCTTGGGTTGTTGCGCCCCTGCAAGAGCGAGGCTCCGGGCGATTGCCCCGTTCGCCACCCCCTAAAGCCGCCACTGTCGACAAATGTTTTTGTTGTTGTCCGTTCTGTCTCACTGTTTTATCTTATCTTATCTTATCTTATCTTTATCTTTATCTTTCCTGACGGTCAACTTCTATGGCTTGCCTCAAAGGATGATAACTAATTGGGCAGTTGGAATGTACTCATCGACGTAGTGTATTTTTCCCCGTCTACCATCGACCCTAGTTATGCTGTTGTGCTATTGATCATGATTGAGTTATGACCGATAGGTCAATCTCGATCTTGTCTCGAGGCTTGTCATGCTCAGATCAATACGTAAATAAATATTTGTAGACATTATTACACAAATATCAACTAGCCCGAAACTAAGCATTGCTTGTACAATAGAAACTAGATATCTGATAGAATACTTATAAACTTGTTATTGTGTAAATTCATATTTAGAACACAATTAACACCCAGACACAAAACAGACATCTATGTTCATCACACAAATGTATGTTTTCGGTGGGGATAGAACCAACACACACAGATAAATTTGTCGTAAAACTTGTGCGTTGGGAGCAAAATATTCCAACAAGTCAACTTTACTAGCATCATCTATCATGGGTACAGCAACATCGTAATCAAAGCTAAGACTCTCGGAACCGGAACATAACAGTTATTTTGCTCTTCTCTCAATATAACGGTCCAGCCATTTGCAGTACTTTTTCTTTGTGCTTCACTATTAAACCCCTACTACGGCACAAATTCATATCACTCATTTTTTTTATATTGAAGTAATACTTCATATGCGACTTCCAACAAGGTTGCGTTAAACGTTTAACACTACCATGGAGGGGGTATGAAAGCACTGGTCTTTCTCTCTTTCTCTCATAGCCAGTTACGTTTCGTATATCAAAGAAGTTTTACGAGCGAGTTACAATTTTGTCTGTAGCGCTATCTAGTTCTGTTAAAGACAAACCTATAAGTAACAAATGTATGAATATAATGTTTAAGTATATACGTCAAATCAAACCAGGATTTTTAATTAGCAATTTATATGTACGTTTTAGGAAACAGTAATTTAAGCTGTACCTATACTGTCTGCAATAAATTTCGCAACAGTTTTCTCAATTTGCCAAAAGTGAGTTATAAGTGAGTTGCGATAGTAACATGAACTCGGGTGCATTCACCACGCTCACTAGCACGACGCGACGAAGTAAATCGTTATTTTGGCTCGTTTCATACAAATCCACATTTAGCTTTTGTTACGCTCTATATGGTGAACGACTTCGAAAAAAAGACAGAAATAAACTGTTAACTCTAATTCGGATTTTAAAATTTATATGAACTCAGATTTATAAACAACACTGCTTGATAAACAAGGCCTAATTCTCCCGATTTTTTGATCTGAGACGAAATTGAAACAAGAATTAGATTGTCAAAATTGGGCCTGCCCGAAATATATATTATAAATATTTGTAGACATGTTTTACACAACATCATCAAGCCCCAAACTAAGCATAGCTTGTACTAAGAGAACCAGATGACTGGTAGAATACTAATATATGTTTTTTTTGTAAATACATACTTAGAATACATTTACACCCAGTATACAACACTCTTCTCGTTAAATGACATTCTTTTCTTCTCATGACATGTGGATGAAGAATATAAAATATAAAGAATTACTTATTCAAAAATCCACACGCCAAGTATTGGCTGTCATTCGACAACCAATTGGTCTAAGTCCATATTTCGGGGTTTTTAGTTCTTATCACAGATTTATCAATAATAATTTAGACGTATAGATCAGCACTTTACAAAGTTGTTAATAATAACCTTTCATTGCCTGTCTTGTGCATAGAATTAAGTCATTACCTTGTGTTTGCTTTAAGTAGCGTACTTAAATAGCAACCTCCAGGCGATTCAGGCTAGTATAAATCAGTTTGGTATCGTAAAATCTTCAATAACCGACTACCGACGTACCGTTATCCGCTTCTAAGATAGTTTATGGTCCAAAATAAAGTGCTTAGGTGCCTTTAAGATTACCTTTTTGCTACAAATAACGGATAGTGCAGGTTCGCTCCTGTTTCACCCCTGGGAACTGTTGTGGTTATTTTAGTTTCTTCTATCAATCATATTCAATCACACTAAAAACACGGTAGGAATCAAGCTGTAAATTTCTTGCCTGTACTTTTAGGGTTGGTTGCAGGGAACTGGCGTCTAGATTCTTCTAGCTGTAGTTATAGCTGAGTGATCTTTGTGATCATCCGCCTGTAGAAGTCCACTGCTGGACATAGGTCTCCCTCGTATGTTTCAAGGAAGTCTTCTGTCTTTATGATGCTATGGAATAAATGCCTTTTGATTTTGATTTTCGACTTTACCAGGAAGCTTGATTTATAATTATTGAGATAAATTTTGGCAAGATGTCAAAAATTATAAATCCACAACTTTAAAAAAATATGAGATTCAGGGTAAGCAATTCTATAACAGCTTACAGATTCTAGAGCAATTCTATACAGACAGCTACAGGTAAGAGCTTACCATCTTTTGGGCCGGGTGTTTGCCTAACGGTAGTTATTTGTTTTCTTCGTTATAAGAGTATATATGTAGCAAACTTCATAGTTGTTCTTGAAGAACAATCTGAAGTTGAACTAAGATACCAGAGTCAGATTAAAAGTAAAGCAGTTAATTAATTTCGCAATTCAAACCATCCCAACCATGACTTGAATCTACCGATAACAGTTTCTAGCAGTTAAATTGCAATATTTAGAGCGAGCAATGCTCCAATCTGTTTTACTTGGAATACTTCTGTGCTTTCACCCAATCAGATGTCAAGAAGACGATCAAATGCTTGAAACAAAAGTTGTGAAAGGACAACTATCCAACATTTCAGATTTTTCATACTCTGTGTTTTTAGCCTGTAATTGTGACGAAACGGCATGGGGATGTACCGCTTCCATACTCAATCAATATATACTGTTGACGGCTGCTCATTGTGTACACGGATGTAATTCACGATCTAGTAAAATAGTTGTATTCTATGGGTCTTCAAATAGAGAAAAGGGAATGAAAAATTTGGCCAAAAACTACTTAATACATTCTAAATATGAAGAAATAGATACAAAAAACGACATAGGATTAATATTGGTCATAAAACCGCTTAAATTTAGTAAAAATATCGGTAGAGTTGCTATAATGAAAACGCCTCCTTACGGCGAAATAAATAAAATTGCAGGCTGGGGAATGATCGATGTAAGTTAGATCAAATGTTTTTTTAATAATAATAATAATAATGTTGGACAATCCACACAGCATCATCTAGCCCCAAGCTAAGCAGAGCTTGTGTTATGGGTACTAGATGACTGATTTACTTAATACAATACATTACATACATAGATATTTTTTTATTATACATAGAAAATCAGAAGACCCGAAATAAATATTTGCAGATCGTACAAACATTTATCCCAAGGCGAGAATCGAACCCGCAACCTCCTGCGTCGCAGGCGGACATTCACCCGCCGCCACATTGATCGTCTATCGGTTACAAGTCAGGCCTGAGTAACCACGATCGCAGTTACAAGCTGGTATGTTTAAGGGTTGCCCAAGCAGGTTTGATCTCTTCTCTCTTGGCGACAACCCTGGCAATTGCAATCTGCTTGCAGAACCTATGTTTCATGATTCATAACGTGCCTCGCTGACGTAAAAATTTCATCATAGAACTGGCAAATGTCAGTAGGCATCTATGTGACTCTTGGGCTTAAAACTTGCAGGAGTTTTTACAGCTCGACTCTGTCTGGCTGAAACACACCACGCAGATGACAACAAGACGCAAGTCATGCGAAAAAATAATAGGATCTCTACCCGTGGGTGTCTTTTGTGGTGGTGATGTAGTAGCAGAAAGTTATGCTGCAATGTAAGTATTTACATTATTTCTTGTGAATACAAGAGTTTATTTTGTATCTTCCAATTCATGATGAATTTAAATTCAATTTTTTGTTATCCTTAAAGTAAAAGCTGATTAAATCCAATTTCTAACGTTTCGGGATGAAAATGGGGACGCTGATATGGAACAATTAATATTGTGTACAAATATATCATCACACGTTCATTGGTGCTGTGTCTTTAGAACCCTGCATTAAGATATTGCTCGCAATATTTATTCGTACATAACTCATGGATCGTGTTAGTAGCTCGAGTTCAAAGTGATCTTGACTGGCTGCTGAGTTAGTTAGCTCGGCCTTTTGCACTATGGATTGTGAAAAAGTAAAAAACCATTTACTTCTAATACTTATATCCAGAGATCATCTAGAATCGTCTGAATCTAGGCGTTAGTTCCTCGCAAACAAGCCTAGAAGAGTATATAGGCCATGGTTACCATTAAACATCAGGTGGGCCATCTGTTTGTTTTATCAGCAAGTTGTAAAAAAAAGAACAAAATCTTTATATTAAATACTACTTATATAATTTTATTTATTTGTATAGATTATTATATGATTATTACTATATTATTATTTTCAGCGGTGATTCTGGCAGTGCTCTAGTAGCCAGAAACTACATCCAAGTTGGTATAGTCTCCTTTAAACGCATAGCCATGACCAGATCTTTAGTCGTTTATTCTGACGTCGGATATTTCTACAACTGGATCAATAAAAATGCGCTCCTGTTATTTTGTGGTGTACGAACCTAAAATAATAAAAATAGCTTTAATATCAAAGCCAAAAAAGCATTTATTCAGTAATGTGCATGTTTTTCAAATAAAAAATTAATATTTTTCTAAGAGCCGTTCACGTTTTATTACGATTCCTGTAAAGAATCGTTCTGTTTTGACAGATTTTATGACACAATATGAACCGTATCGCGACAAAATAAATATCATCGTATTTGTTAAAACGGAACGATTCAGTTTAAGTCTTGAATTAAATCTTAATAATATGATCAAATAGGTACATACTATGGTATTGGGGCGGGCCTCCAACGCTCTTATTATATAAAATAAATTTAAAAAAGAAATGCGCTAAATATTATACTTTGCACAGCAAGAACCCAATTTCTAACTGCTGATATATTTTTGTACGTTTCTCCCTTTTGCAGTCTCGCGAATCCTGAGTACAAATAATAAAAAAAAAATGAAATAAAAATACTTTATTATACAAACACTAGACACAATCAATGCAAAATAAAATAAAACCATTATCTTTAGTAAAAACGGCAAAAAAATCACGTTTGTTTTATGAGAGCTCCCTTAAATATTTATTTTATTCTGCTTTTTAGTATTTGTTGTTATAGCGGCAACATCATCTGTGAAAACTCCAACTCTCTAAATATCACGGTTTATGAGATACAGCCTGGTGGCAGACAGACAAACAGATAGAAAGACAGCAGAGTCTTAGTAATAGGGTCCCGTTTTACCCTATGGGTACGGAACATTCATAAAATGGAAAGTATAATGGGTGGAAAATAATACAACAGAAATTAAAGCAAACAACAAATATTTCGACTTCTAACATATGTTGCAGCTGAACATTGTATAGAGATTCATTTTGTCTTGGATATACGTGTTCCGTAAACAAATTGTAAAAAAAACCTATCCAAAAAATCAAATCTTTCTTCAATTCAATTTTTGAAGCAACGGGAGATAATCTTAGACGCGTTGGTCGTCCTAATTGAAAACGATTACTAATTTCAATTTTATGATTTTTTTGCGTGGACTGGATACTTCAGTAAATTTAGCTGACGTCAGCTGAGATAAACAAAAATAGATTTCACCTTAGAAACTTAACATGGATAACAGAAAACATAGATTTTAGTAGTTTAAAAACGTGTCAGCAATGATTGAATAACTGAAATACTTAGTATACAAATGCTAATGTTTTAATAATAATTGATCTGCAGATGCAATTAAACCATTTTTTATTTGATGTGTTTCATTAATCAATTTTCAACCATGAATTAAGTGCTCAAACCTAATCATTTGTTCAATAACGTCATCAGAGCAAGGAACATGATCAAAACATATATTGGATTCGTATTTTACCTAAATTCCATCAAATGTCAAAATATACTTGAAGCTTTCGTAGTAGATGGAGAATATTCAGAAATAAGCGATTTCCCATACTCTGCGTGCTTAGGAATATCTCAAGTGTTTGAGATAGATGGTGTAAAAAAAAGAAGAAGTTGGATTTGCGGCTCATCGATATTAAACCAGAGGATTCTGTTGACTGCCGCACATTGTATCCACCAATGCAAAGAATCTGCTAGTATTTTAGTACAATTTGGAGATGAAAACATGAGCAAATCAAGGAAAGTGCTGGCTCTGAAATACGTAATACACTCTGATTATTCAGAAAGAGAGCCCAATAGGCACGATATAGCACTAATAAAGACACAAGAACCCTTTCCATTGAATAAGAATGCCGGAAGAGTTGCTATCGTTAAGAAAACTCCTCTCAATGAGATGGCTACAATAGCTGGCTGGGGGTTTGTGGATGTAAGTTAAACTGACTGACTATACATTAAAGATATTTTTCTGAAATCTTGCTAATAGTACTTTAAAAAAGGTAAAATTACGCAATAGCCTTTTATAAAAATGATTGTACAATTGTTTGTTAATGAATCTCGCAAAAACTACTGAATTAATGAAATCATAATATATTAATTTGTAAAATTATTTAACTGATCGATCGATTGTCATCGAGGGATGACAATCAATCGATCAAACAAACTTCACCCCCTTTTTACACCCTTTTTAGGTGTACTAATGGGGTGAAGTTCATTTGAAAAGCTACAGAATCCACCACCCAGGGTCAGCTAGTGACAAATAATGGATAAAACCAATCGTGACGTAGTCAGTTTGGTTGTTCCAGATCTAGTTCATATTATTATTTTATATTCTAGTTTTTATTGTTTAGCACCGTTCGAATAGCAGGATGAATGATCATTTGTGGCAAACATCTAAGAGCTTCAGTACTTCAGAAGGCATATATAGTTATCAGTCTTGGCTATAGTTATAATTTACAGTCTGTTACCTCTAAGCGAAGCATTTAGATAAATTCCTTTATGCAGGTTCTTACCTAGTTTTCCATTATTACAGTGTACTTTGTTGGTGACACATAAATAAATAGTATTGAAACTACTTCTTACGAACTTGCTTAAATAAATTAATTTGCAGGAAATACAAGAAATCAAATCTACCCTATTAAAACATATAACTCAGAAACCAATGAGTAATGTGCAATGTCAAAAGTTATTACATATACAACTACCCAAGGGTATGTTATGTGGAGGAGTTAAAGGGGATAGCAAATATATTTCTAAGTACGTACCTCTTTTGTATCTATAATAGGAATTAACTTATATAACACTATGCTCGTATATCATATTGACGACCGATGTGGCGCGGCGGGCGAGTGTCCGCCTGCGACGCAGGAGGTTGCGCGTTCGATTCCCGCCTTGGGATAAATGTTTGTACGATCTGCAAATATTTATTTCGGGTGTTCTGGGTATTTTATATGTATAACAAAAAATATCTATGCATGTAATATTGAATTGTATTAAGTATATCAGTCATTTAGTACCCATAACACAAGCTCTGCTTAGCTTGGGGCTAGATGATGCTGTGTGGATTGTCCAACATTATTTATTTATTTGTTATTTAAGTATGTACAGTACAGGTTCAATTGCAATTCATCTAACAAACTCTGTAAATAGTCCAAATCCCTTTTAATATAAATAACTCCAGCAGTGGACTTTTAGGCTGATAACGATGATTATAATAGGCAAAAACTAATATAACCTCTCAAATAAAATATGCATTAAGTCTAAATCGACGGATGCCCCGCAGTGTAACTCAAAACGACCATACAAATCTTCGTTTATCATTTTCAAGAAGACAGTCTGGTTCTATTCCTTTCTATTGTTTTCAGTGGTGACTCCGGCAGCGCCCTTATTATTCGGGGCTACATTCAAATCGGTATTGTTTCTTGTAAACTCACAGATGTCAGCAGATCCATAGCCTTATACACGGACGTGGGCTATTACTATAATTGGATTACAGAAAATTCGCTTAAACTCCATTGTAGTGAATAAATAAATATTTGTCAACATTTCACATTTTACAATGGGAACCAAATGACTGGTTGAATACTTTTTTTTGTTAATACATCCTTAAAATAAAATAACATCCAGATAAAAAACAGAAATTTATGTTTATCACACAAATGTTTGATCTCGGTGGGGATCGAACCCACAACCTCCAGTACAGAAGAAAGAACTACTACTGAGCTGTGAGGCTAGTCATAAGTCTCATGCTCACACACTTCCCTAATCAACTTCGCACTTGACCGTTTTCTTCGTTGTGTGGATAAAAGAACCGTATAGGTACTGGGTAAGTCTACTGTATCCATAGCCATTTCCCTGCACTACAGTCTATGGGTGAAAGTTGCCCTTGACACTAAATAAATCATACAATAATGTATTTTTTTATTTATTCCAAGCACATTGATAGGACGCTTAGCAATGGGTTATTACTCAGGATAAGTGAGATTATTTTATTAAGCCTAGTGTTACACTGGGCGTTCTTTTCTTCTTTCCATGGGTTCTCCGGTTTGGGCCACTGTTGACCTGCACGGAAAGAAATGCTCGCGGGATTTGTTTTCCGCTAATTATTATTATCAGGAATATTGTTTTAAATTAAATAAATATTTGCTTGAACCAACAATAACGTCATTTTCATAATCATAATATTCTCCATGAAAAACAATATTATAAACCGAAGCAATATAATGCTGAATTCGAAACGAAGTTTTCAAGAAGAATTGTATTGAAGAATAGTTATGAGCTTTTTCCATCCATCGACTTCCCGCGCTCCTAACAATGTCTTCGGTCTTCAGATAAGGGCGCCCTACGCTTCGTCTTGTTTGTGCGCACCATTCAAGAACCTTTAGTTTTTTAGAACCTTTATTCCTGAGCCCAGCATTTTTAAACTTTAAATTAATATAAACCATTTAAAATATTGTTTTATTGAGTCAGTAAACCAATGTAAAAAACATGATATTACACCTATCAATTAGGTATTAGTTATTATAACAGCGACAATTGTAATGTATTTATAAGTGATGAATGTACAATCAAACACGCAAGCACCAAGCGTATACTAACTTTATTTCCAAACACCCTCACGTCATCGTATTTTATATATCTAGCTACATTCACAACAGTAAAGTATAGGCGCAGTCACGGCAATCCAGTCGTAGAAATACCCAACGTCTGTGTACATGGCGATGAATTTACTCCTTTGGCTCTTGTAGGAGACAACTCCAACTTGAATGTAGTTGAGCACCATCAAAGCACTGCCTGAATCACCACTAGAACATAAGTTTAGAAAATATCTTTATAATACTCTAAAAGAATAAGTATGTAAATGAGAAAATCCGTAAAAAAACCAAGGTCACCGACATAGTTCTCAAAATCAGCAACTTGAAGTGGAAATGGGCAGACTATATGGCTATACCTATAGCCTGCCCATTTCCATTTCACGTAGGACCGGCAACCGCTGGAGAATAAAGGTTCTCGAATGGCGACCACGAATCGGAGGACGAAGCGTAGGACCTACACATATACCGACTCCCCGCTATCAAAGATAGCCTGTCCATTGCCCTACAACTTGCTGATTCTGAGCTCTGTGTCAAGAAATGAGAGCCTGATCAGCCTAATCCACAGCAAATCCTACTAATATTATAAATGCGAATGTTTGAATGGATGGATGGATGGATGTTTGGCTATTTGATTGCGCGAATAAATTTTTCAAATGCAACATAGGTCAGCCAATATTTTAATTACTGGGCAAATCCTAGCTAGGTTTGCAAATATTCCAGCCAAAGTATGATTTTGCAGCGAAGCATGAGATCCAGTAATCCAGTAATTTCGAAAGTATAAGCATGGAGCAAGTATGAAAACTTACTACTAACGCTATTCTTCAAAAATAGAAGCAAATACCAATTATGACCTTCAGCCGAATTAGCAGTGGCACTTAGAAACCGTTTCAGAGTAGCCGTGTCTCTCTTGGTTGTTACCATCTTGTAAGAGATGGCTGCAGTATAAGCACTTTGACAGATAAGTGCGGCTATTCGATTGGTTCTCACGAACCCACTTACCTTGTAACATAGCTTGAGTTAGGTCCTTTGCTTCCACAAATGACGCCTTTAGGAATTATTTCACCTATAAGTTGTTGACATTCACTACGTCGAATAATTTTTTGAACGATATGTTGTAACTTTGAAGAGAGTATTTCTCGCTCGTCCTGTAATATAATCATGTTTACTTATAGGAGAATAAATAATACCTAGGCACTCGTATTGTCAGTTCAAACTACATATAAAACAGAAACAATTTCACAAATTTAATCCCTAGGTATGGTAGATACCCCGTCAGATTTCTTAGTACCAAGTACTCGAGATTCTTTGAGGAGGTCTAAGGGGTAGTCAGAGGTACGTCCAAATATTTAATTTGGTACATACCCACATTTTGCAGTAGTTAGTATTTCATACGTGACAGGTTGCAAACCCATCGCCGTTACCAACCAAACTAGATGAGAAGTTAGATTATGAATTATGAATGCATTTATTCAAATAACAGATGGCGATTGATAATAATAATTATAGTTATACAGAAAAAACTGACTTTGAAAAAAATGTGCCCGACATTTTGATGATGGTAAAGCTACGATCAATAAAAAGTACCTAAATAGCTTCCACCACACAAGCGAAGCCGCGGGTGCCTAGTTGTGTTACATACATATTTGTATTTTTTAATGGTTTTGGCCTATCTAAAAAGCGATGATTAAAAAGTATACGTAAGTACTCACATCTATATACCCCCAGCCAGCTACAACCCCTTCTTCATTATATGGGACATGGGACTTTGGATAAATAGTTACCCTAGTACTATCACTGTCGAGCTCTAGTGGTCTCATTAGCAGCACTAATGCTATATCGTCATTGGTAGTATATTCCTCATAATTTGGATGCACTTTGTATTTCTTTACAAATATAAAGCTAGCGTTTTGTCTATCGTCACTTCCATACTGTACTGTTAGAATGGATTTTACCAAACATCCATAGACGCAGTGTGCAGCAGTTAGCAAAATTCTCTGATTTAATATCGAAGAGCCACACATCCAACTTGCTTCGTCCATCTCATTAGGATCACATGATCTAACACTAAGACACGTAGAGTGTGAGAAATCTGTGATGTTTGAATCTTCTCCATTATAAATATAAGGTTCTAGATTTTTACATTTGATTGAATTGAAACCTAAAACGAGTGTAAGAACAGATTTGATCATATTCCCGCTCGAGTTGATTTAATATGATTGAATTGATTTGGGCTCGAGACGTGGTTGATGGCAAGATAAAATTGATTAATCTTTCCTCTAGTTCTTAGAGAAAGCTAACTTTTTTCACATTTGTTGTCCATACAATTTGTATGGACAACAAATGTGACAACAGATGTTTTTTTGTAATTAATACCTATTTTTGTATGAAAAAAAAAACTATTTATGCAGCGGGATGCCATGGATTCGTTTTAGAGGTTAAAAACCTAATTTTTAATATTTTATGTATTCATCAACTTTTATTAGGTTTTTTAAAATGTATTTATATTATAAACTTTATATTTTACAACAATTGCTTATTAAATTAAACAAATATGATTCGTTAGCATTATCGATTTAATTATATTATGTACGTGTATAGATTACCATTGTTAAAATCACTTCTGGAATCAGAGTTCAATAATAAATATTATAATATTATATTTGCTTATACAGTTTTTTGCTGTAACACCTTCCTTAAGGTTGCACCATTCAACACATTTTATGATTTGCATTTATGCAAAAAAAGCATACAAAAACGCAATAAATCCGGTCATTTACGTTAATTTTATATTTAAACTAAATTCATTTCTAATAGGTCAATAATAATACCAGATGTACGACTATAAATTTGTAGTAGTCCTTAATCTTCCTCTCATTCGTCCGGGAAAGCACTACCACTATGCTTATTTTTACCATTAAGTAGCGTTACCTGGTGGTGGTACCTACTTGTGGTTTGAAGGGTCTGGTTGCTGGTGAAATTCCATAGGCATATTCCTAAAATTGATAGACGCAGGGTTGTGTATCCTATATGAGATGGTTACCACTTAGCAAGTGGATCTGTTTGTTTCATCAGCTAGTAGTATTCAAAAATAACTCTCTAGAAACCTCAACAATTCATAAGTCCATCAACTACGCCGCTGAATAGATGATACGTGACTGAAACGGTAATATTCACTCAGTCAATTTAATGTTTTCCTTCAGTAATCAAATTGGTGTGTGCATGCTTACTGATAACAAGGAAAATGATCAAAGAATTATTTATGTTTATTGTGTGCATAAATTTGATTAAATGCCATACTTTAGAAACGTACGTCGTAGAAGGAAAAAATACTAAAATTGAAGAATTTCCACACTCGGTGTACTTAGAATCATTTTGCGGGAGTAAGAGAACATCTAAATGTGGCTCCTCGATATTAAACCAGCGGATTCTGATTACAGCTGCACATTGCATGCCTGCCTTTAATTGTTCTGCTACCAAACGCGTGTCAGCTGTCTTTGGGCATGAGGACAAAACTAAAGGCATTCGGAAAGAAGCATCAGCCTATGTATTTCATGAAGACTACTCAAAGTTAAATTATTTAGTCCAGGGTGATATAGCGTTGGTGTTATTTGACGAGCCAATCGATTTATCAACAAAAATCAGCAGAGTCGCCGTTGTAAACACATCTGTCAGTGATGAGGACCTTGTAACTATGGCTGGTTGGGGATATGTAGAAGTAAGAATAGAATAAAATAAAAAATCATTTTAGTCGGTATTTTGTTATGGGCTCGTCCGAAAAAGTACTACCAACAATCAACATGCATATTTCTACCGCTAAGCACTGTTTCTGTGGTTCGGCTTAAAGGGTGGTGCCGGTAAAATTATAGACAGATGAGGCTTGACTGCTGTATGGCTCAGGTCAAAAGGTAATGCTTTCCAGGACACGTTCCTTGTACGGTGCCTGACTGCTTAGTTTGGGGCTAGAAGCGTTATGTGAAATATCCACTGATATCTATTTATTTTGTTTTTTAAAACTTGGCCCTTGGCCTCTTGACTAAAAAGAATTTATTCAACCCACTTGACATTGGCAAAATTGTCCGCAAGACGGACAGATGTCACAAAAAAAAAAAAAAAAAAAACCGGACGCATGTATTATATTGGAACTGGACGTTAAAAAACGCTCTGCGCGACCATCATTGGGGTGGGTGGCTGCTAATCGCATTTATATCTGAGTTATTCCGTGCTTTGGACACGATTCTGGCTACAACGATCTGCATCGTCTTCTGCCGGTTTCAAAATTCGGTCACTCGGGTTTCCATTTCAGAGATTGTACGGTAATGCAATGAACTCTGATTTTTCCATAGTCAAGTTGTCGCTACCTGGCATGCTATAATATAACACAAAACGAGAGTACAAAACATTATAAAGTTACCAATTTATATTTGACGACCGATATGGCGCAGCGGGCGAATGTCCGCCTGCGACGCAGGAGATTACGGGTTCAATCCCGCCTTGGGATAAATGTTTGTACAATCTGCAAATATTTATTCCGGGTGTTCTAGGTATTTTATATACATAATAAAAATATCTATGCATGTAATGTATTAGTACCCATGACACAAGCTCTGCTTAGCTTAGGGCTAGATGATGCTGTGTGGATTGTCGAGCATTATTATATTATTATTATTATTATAACTTACTGATTTAACTTTTTCATTTTAAGGATACCAAGAAACAAAAAACCAACCTGCTAAAACAGACTACCCAATGGGTCATAAGTCGCGATCGATGTCAAGACTATCTTGGAAGTCTTCCAAAAGGAGTTTTTTGTACAAAAGATAGTTTGGGTAAAAGCTATCCTGCCGGGTATATATTTATAGTTATAAGTCTCTTACACTGTAATTACTCATAAACCAATAAGTATACAATGATATTACTGTCATGACAATATGAACTGTTTGTGGCATACGACCGGATATGACGAAGACAACGCGAGACAAAATCAATAGGTTTTTTATACATCTTGTGAAATAAACAAGCAGCAGATGACCCAATTGTAGTTCCTCAGAGGAGCTCTACTCCTACTGCTGCTAAATTATTCAAGGTTTACCTTCACCTGAGGAAATCACATTTTAATTCCACTTCGGTGTCTTCTCTTATATCGCCCAAAAAACCTACACAAGATTAATTTGTCCTCTTACAAGCAAAGTCAAAGACAAAAAGCATTATTCAGTAATATCCGCAGGGATCTTCTTGAAACGTCAATCTAAGCGCCAGTTCCTCGCGACCAAGCCTAGAAGAACCGGCAAGAAAAAGTGTCCCCTTATGTACTCGTATAAGTAACTTCAGTATTGTTAAACCTATGTTTTTTTTCAGTGGAGATTCCGGCAGTGCTTTAATGTTCAAAAAATACATCCAAGTCGGATTGGTTTCCTACAAACTGCCTAACCATCCAGAAATCGTTGTATATACTGACGTGGCTTACTACTATTACTGGATCAAAGAAAATGCGCATAGACTGGCTTGTTCAAAGGAGGAGGGTAGAAATCGAGAAAATATATCTTGAATAAGTTAAAAGTTTTCATACGCAGTCATATAACCATGTTATAACAAATAAATTATATCAATATACCGACACCAAATTTCCCGTTCTGGTATGTTTATTAGATAAGATGAAAAAGGTGACAAAAACCGAATCTCCAAAATTTGTACTAGGTACCGAATTACTAGTGTCTTAAAAAAGTGTGACAAGGTGTAGCAGAATTAAAATGTACAGGGATGTTAAAAATAATAAAATGTATTTAATGATTAAACACGTTATTTAATTATAGAACTATAAAGATATTGAGTTTTAAGTAAAACTCGTATTAGTGTAGTGTTTCAATGAAAATTTAAAAAATATTAAATTATTTTAAAAAAATATGATTATGGAAAGTTAAAACCATGTCATAGTATAATAATCATAATAATAAATAAATGTTAGCAGACATTTCCTACAACGCTATCTAGCTCCAAACTGAGCAAAGCTTATACTACGGGAACCAAATTACTGATAGGATACTTAAATACTTTTTGTAAATACATACTTAGATTACAATATAATACGAGTATAACACGCAGACAGAGAACAAAGATCAATGTTTATCACACAATGTGTTCTTGATAGGGATCGAACCCACGACCGCAGAAGGCAAAACTACCAACTGAGAAGTTAGACCTGTCTAAATAACATGGCACCTTTCAATAATTTCAATAGTAAGTAGATGACGTCTCTATCCGATCTATTTGATCGAAGGATGACGTACAAACAATTACAAACATAATCAAAGTAGGCAATTAAATCAACCCGAATCGTAACTAAGTGGATACGCCTTCGATACAATTTTCAATACCTTTGTCCTGACTGACTGACCGACATATAGACAACATCATCATCATCAACAGCCTGTAGAAGTCCACGGCTGGACAAAGGCGTCCCCCATACATTTCCATAAGAAGAACGGTTTGAGGTCTTTCCATCCATCGATTTCCCGCGATCCTAACAATGTCGACAGTCCATTTATTCCTTTATTTCCCAGTGGTTGTCGGTTCTACGAGCTATATGGTCCTGCACATTCAACTTACTGATACTGAGAGCTATGTCGGCAATCTCAATAAATACTACGCACAGCCTTAGCTGGTCAAATAGCCTCGAAGTTTTTAGGATATATCAGCCTTAGGTCCGTTTCCAATATCCTCCGAATGCCCGTTAAATGTTCAACGGGTCCTTGATTGTCAGAAAAACTAATTGGCCTGTGTAAAATGTCACTGTAACATTAGCCAATGAGGTGAAGACTTATTCGACAAGCAATCATTCTTGATTATACTAACGGACACTCGCAGTACTAGAACCAGGTATTATTGCGTAGAGGTGTACTAAGAAAGGAATTTCGTATATTCAACCCCTAATCGCTAGTTGAAGTTTGTATGAAAATAGCTTCACGCGGACGAAGTCACGCGTTTTGCTAGTAATTAACTAGGGTTGATAGTTAATGATCTAGCAGAGAAGCAAAATCATGATTGAATTTATAGTTATTGGATTACTTTTGTGCTTTGACTCAATTAGATGTGAAAAACGGAAACTTGAACCATTCGTGGTTGGTGGAGATTATTCAGACATAAAGGATTTTCCACATTCTGTATGCTTGACCCTTATTGATTGTGCATCTGATGATGTATGGAAATGCAGCTCTTCAGTATTAAACCAACAAATTCTGCTCACGGCAGCACATTGTGTCAATAACTGTAATACTTCATTATCAAGAATCATCATTCAGTATGGAGATTCATACTTACCCAACACAAAAAAAATGATAGCTTCAAAATTTATAAGTCATGATGATTATGATGAAGAATACATGATTTCTGATATAGCATTGGTGAAGACGCCAGAACCTTTGACATTTAGTGATAGTGTTTGTAGAGTGGCTATTCTTCCACTGCATACTACACCATATGACGAAGTGGGTACTGTATCTGGCTGGGGCATTGTAGATGTGAGTATCTGACCTTAAAGAGTAAATCATTATTATTTTGTAGGATCTTTACCAAGTAAGTAGGTATCTACTAAAGATTCTTCGAGGATATCTAGGAAGAGTTTAATAATAATAATAATGCCGGACGATCCACACAGCATCATCTAGCCCCAAGCTAAGCAGAGCTTGTGTTATGGGTACTAGATGACTGATACACTTAATACAATATTATATTACATACATAGATATTTTTTATTATACATAGAAAATATCCAGAACACCCGGAATAAATATTTGCAGTTCGTACAAACATTTATCCCAAGGCGGGAATCGAACCCGCAACCTCTGCGTCGCAGGCGGACATTCGCCCGCCGCGCCACATCGGTCGTCACTCAGTTGTTAGAGTTATCCAGATATTACTACATTTGATACATACCCACATAGTGCATTAGTTGGTATTCCATACGTGACAGATTGCAAGCTTATCGCCGCCATTAGAATACTAACTGGTTTCCTCACGATGTTTTCACCGTTTGAGAGCACTGGAATAACATACATTTTTGGAGTATAAAAATCAGTGCACGACTGTATTCGAACCCACGACCTTAGGGTCAGAAGGCGGGACCACTCCCACTAGACCACCGGTACTATCTTTAAAATTGAATTGAATAAATGCCTTTTGATTTTGACTTTAAAAGATATATATTTTGTTTTATAATTCTTACAAATAAGAACTTAGCTAATAAAAAATTATTGTGCGCAGTGCAATTATTGCGCACATCACACATCAGTCCACAACCGCATTCGAACCCACGACCTTAGGATCAGAAGGCGGGGTCAGCTCCACCTCTCTTCAAAATCACCGCCACACCCCAGGCCATCCTGGATATTTTGGTAAAATATTTTAAAAAAATTTAGTAAAAAGTAAAACAAAAGTACTTTTACCAGTTTTTCTACTTTTTAAGTCTTTACTTAAAAACTACTACTACTACTACTTTTTTTATATTTAAATAATTAATTATATTGCCTTTATAGGAGATAGAACAATATACGAGCGATCGACTGAAACACATCTATCAGAAAACAATAAACCGCGGCCATTGTGCAGAGTTAATAGGTTACCAACTTCCAGCGGGCATTTTCTGTGCAGTTGGGGAAAACGAAAACACCTACGTATCAGGGTAAATACGACATTCACTAGTCTGTTCTGAAAAACGTACGATTTCAACATGGCAACAAACCTCTCCCAACCCTCTATCCAGCGTATATCAACCTGAGGCATACAAGTATTAAACCTCATGTACCTGTAATTTCACCGGCTCCCACACCCTTCAAACCGGAGCAACAAGCTGCTTGACGGCAGAAATAGGCATGGTAGTAGTAAGTACTTCTCTCCTTGACGAGCCTTCTCTCCTTCCAGGCTCTATTACTTCTAAAACATACTTCTTTATTTTTATTTATGGTTTTATACCGTGTTACCATGTTCCTACTTACTTTTAATTTTTTGTTTTAGGGGAGATTCCGGCAGTGCTTTTATAGTACGAAGCTACATTCAAATTGGGATCGTCTCCTTCAAGCCGGTAAAAGTACACAATTATATCGTCATGTATACAGACGTGGGATACTACTACAATTGGATTAAAGAACATACAGTTAAACTCCTCTGTTCGCCCTTTGACAAAATCTAGTTACGAAGTGTTTTTAGTAGTAGTAGAGCTCTTAGTGAATGGCTCGTCCGGGGAAGTACTACTACCATGCGTATTTCTGCAGCCAAAGCAGCTTGCTGTGTTCCGGTATGAAGGTTTTGGGTGCCGGTGAAATTACAGGCACATGAGACTTAACACCTTGTATGCTTCAGGTTAATGATCGCAGAGTAATGCATCGTAGGGCACGTTGCTAAGGAATATGACCTGCGAAATAATGCTTTGTTATAGGCGATGATTACCACTTAACATCAGGTCCATCTACTACGCATAGCCTAGACTGCTAGTTGTAGACTTGAAACTTTCAGGGTTAATTTTTGTCTTGGTTTTATAACAACAAATAACTACCAATAAAAAAATTCGATATTGCTTTTTTCCTAACTTATAAATAAGAGTGGATGAGATGAGATTAAAACTATATGAAAATTATATTTCTAACGTGCCTTTTTAATTTTAACTTTTTTATTTCATATAAGATGCTGTCTGTTTAATGTCAAAATATTTTTATCATCCGATCTGCAAAGTGATACTGGCTACTTGGTTATTTTTGAATATACATTTAAAAAAATAGCGCAAAAGCGCTCTGCCGTCATTCCTAGACAAAACTCGAGAAGATCAAAACGATGTACGAAGCTTATTTCAATTGTACGGATAATCTAACGTAAAACTGAATTATTTCTCGTATTAAGTGGCAATTCAGTATGGTCACTTGGTGGAATGGAAGTTTCGTATCGTTACGTAAACGTAGTGATTAAAACTCGAGAAGATCAAAACGATGTACGAAGCTTATTTCAATTGTACGGATAATCTAACGAAAAACTGAATTATTTCTCGTAGAAAGTGGCAATTCAGTATGGTCACTTGGTGGAATGGAAGTTTCGCATCTTTACGTAAACGTAGTGATTATTGTCTTTTCAATCTTTAGTCAACATTTTTGATTTCTGTTGTGTTGATGAGTAAGTAGGTAATAGGAGCATCGGTTGCCTAGTAGGAGTGATACCACCTTCTGATCCTTAGATCGTGGGTTCGAATACGGGCGTGTACCAATGGATATTTCTAATCAAAAAATGTATGTGCCAATGCAAGTGCTTTCAAACGATGAAGGAAAACATCGTGAGGAAAACCGTTAGTATTCTAGCAGCGGCGATTGGATTGCAACCTGTCACGTATGGAAAACCGACTCCTGCAAAATTCGGGCTTGTACCAAATGTAATATTTGAACGAATTTCTGACTAGCCCCATTAGACATCCTCAAAAAATCACGAAAAGGTATTTGGTACTAAGAGATCTGAGGAAATATCTACCGCACCTTGGGATTAAAATCTAGAAGCTATTTCATTCTTAAATTATTTTTTAAGTACCTAAGTCTACTCAAAATATCGTCTCATAGTGATATCAGACTCCATGGAACTATGGAATAGTTATGCTACATGCCAAAAAAAAAATTTTTCACTTCTCTTGCTCAAAAAGGCCGTCATTGTAGCATACCAGAGCGGGGATAAAATAGCATTTCATCCTCTAGGGAAAAAAGTTTTTTTTTTATTTTTGTGTGTCAAATGACAATGAGCCTACAAAAACGAAAAAGTTTTTAGTCATAAGTAGAATAATCATGAATAAAGACTCGACTTATTACTGTTTCATAAAAAAAGAACTTCATTTTAATTTTGAAAATGGAACTAAAATCGGCGATCTCTGGTAGAATGCATGCAATGTGTTGCAGCTACAGAAGAAACAAAAAAAAGACATTGGCGCGAAATCTTTATAATTTTTCTCTAATTGCAAATTGAATCGGTAGTGACCGTAATTAATTTTACAATAGTGAAAATGTTGGTATGCTACAATGACGGCCTTTTTGAGCAAGAGAAGT
Source organism: Electrophaes corylata (assembly GCA_947095575.1). Classification (NCBI taxonomy): domain Eukaryota; kingdom Metazoa; phylum Arthropoda; class Insecta; order Lepidoptera; family Geometridae; genus Electrophaes; species Electrophaes corylata. The sequence continues at coordinate 12,008,066 of OX352700.1, read as the reverse complement.
GAAAAGTATAGTGTAACACACGGAGCTAAAACCCATTAAAACTCGGTTTCTATTTACTCCCTCGCTAAAGCCCGGGAGTAAAACTACCTCGTATATAATGGGTCATCTTAGCTCCTTGTATAACAATCTACTATATAAAATAATCTACCAAAGTGCAGTTTTATACAGAGGGCCAGTTCTCTTAACGAAATATCATCAAAATCAAGATTAGTGTCAATCTCCAAACGGTATTCTCCAAAACCGACAATTCAGACAGATCCTATTTATAAAATCAAATTCCAGCTCCAAACTCGTGTGAGCTATGAAAAATAAGTAAATAAGGCCTGAGATCTTTGTCAAAAATATTGACAGTCATATTCTTTCGAGTGATAAAACACATAAAACACTATGTATTCTTCGGAGGAAAGCAACTGACGGGAGACCACACATAAAAGATAAAAGTGGAGTTCTCATTGCTAAGGTTAACATTGGTCACAAAGCCAAAGGAATATGTAACCTCAGGGCCACTCGTGCGTATTTTTAATCGGGTGCACCACTCACCATGAACCCTTGGAACTGGATTAAGCCTTCCCAATTTCACCTAAGGTAATAACATCATAGATCACTATATTTTCTAGATACCTACCTACACCTTTTGAACTAGCGAGCCCTCATTGGGGTACACCCGCAACGTATTCATTTGCTATATTATTACCCTCGTATTTTAATCGGGTGCTGAAAGATACGCACCAGCCATCAAGATCAGTTCTGATTTTTACTCATGCATATTGTTTACTATCTAGATAGATTCAGGCATTCACGCTTAATTTTGTTGTTTTCCAAAGTTGGTCTGTTGCCTACCCAGTTGTAACAAATTTACGAGCTAATCAAATTCACAACTCAATTAAACTAACCAAACCATGACACTCAAGACCAAATAATTTCCTACAGCAATACCGATGAAATTAGTACCTACTTTGACTTATTTTTCCAGCGCGCCTGCCTACTATCACTTCGTAGGTAATGTAAAACTAGGTTAATTATTTTTTTATTTTATTTTTATAAGATTTAAACTAGTTCCACGCGGCCAAACCTATGCCAGTTTGTCTAAACTTGGTCGCGTGGACTTATTGTTACCAGATCCTGCTTTTTAAGAAACGCAGAGAAGAATGATTCAAGAAGTGGTTTATGCGTGTATTGTGTGGATACTATGCAAACAGCAAACAGTGGAAGCATACACACCACCTCGTGTACCAAGGCAACTTGCTAAGATTGAAGACTTCCCACACTCGGCGTACATGGAATCTTTTTGTGGAAATGTACTAACAGGAAAGTGTGGTGCCTCGATATTGAACCAGCGGATTCTGATCACTGCTGCACATTGCTTGCCCCCCCTCAGATGTTTTGTATATGAACGTGTGACTGCGTGGGTCGGGCACGCGGATAAAAACAAAGGGATTAAAATAGAAGCTTCAGATTATATTTTGCATGAGAGATATAAAGATGGTGATTTAAAGTTTGACATCGCTTTAGTGTTATTGGATACACCAATAACGTTTTCTCGTAATATTGGCAGAGTCGCTATTTTGAAAAACCGTTTGGTAGGTGTCCGGGGTGAAGGGCTTAGTATGGCTGGATGGGGTTATGATGTAAGTACATAAAATAGACATTATGTGGCTTTAGATAAAAGCGAGCACGCAAAGTCTGCTTCAGTCAATAGTTTTATTTATCTGAGTTTTCAATGCGTTTGCTAACTTTATATATACTCGAAATATCGAAAGATTTCGTAAAATCGTAAAAAAAAATCATCTCTATCTTTTAGGCACCAACGTTCAAATTGCCGTCAAGGAGCGAACTGGGCGGTCACTGCGCGAATTCTTTCGCGTCGTCTAAAACCGCACGTTACTATATAGACGGTGAATTAAGCGCCATTTAGACGGTGAGAGTTTCTTGCCTCGAAGATACGATTATCGAAGGAATATAAAACATTTTTTTCGTCTAAACAATCGCTCTCCTCGCTCGATGCCTTGGGCGACAATTGCCTTGCAATGGAATATTATTATGTCCGTGTAGACAGAATTTCAAAGCAATAATCGTATATCGAGATTTTATGCCAGCTTCCCCCGTTGCACCTCATGCCCCCCGCCGCTCGTCCCAAAAATCGACTTCTGCGCATTCAAAGGTCAGCATTCAATCCGCGCCGATACCTATAACTTGACTGACAAATCTCGCACTAAAAACGATTCAAACTGATTTGTACGATACTCGTATCAACTAGAAAATATGTCTCGGGAGATCGTGTTTATACAAGTCGAGACTCTCATGAGCAAGAATCTGCTAACTATACTTTTGTTGTGTAAACAAACATAGGCAATTATCGCCTAGCGATATGTCATATGCGAGTCTCGTATGACATAATCGTAGGCGAGATTTTAGTTCTTGCCTGTATGTAAACAATTTGATACGATTGTGTTATGGCGATTATTGCTTGTGATAGTTGCGTTATGGTTTCTCGTAAGGAAACGAGAACGAGAAACTCTCACCGTCTAAATGGCGCTTTAGTCTTGACAATTTTACATGTAACATGACTGCGGAGAAGTAGGTACCTAAGCTAAGACAATGAAATATCCAATTATTATTTATTTCACTCTATGACAAATCATTGTCATACCTTCAGTGATCAGTGTACTATTACTTTTATTTCAGGAGATCAATAAAAGAGTTTCACACCTTTTAAGAAGAGCTCAGTTTAGAGAACTGCTTACTTTCTCTAAATGTCTAAAAGCTTTGTCGAGAGAGAAGATGGATTACGATGGTGCTATATGTTCCATAACTCATCATGACAGCCTATGCTTCGCTTCGAAGTAAATTACCCATTTTGATATCCTGAATGAATCTTGAGTGGTTACTTGGTACTAAAAGTATTTACCGTGCATGAAGATTAAGTTATTTGTTTTTTTAAGAAAACATTAGAAGCGTAGCTTGTTTTGTAGTTTTTAGCTAATTGAGTAATGTAATACGCCATTTGTTCGGCGTGTGTGCGTGAGGGTATATTTGTATGTGTGTTTATGTAAGTGATTTTCTGATGGTTATTCTAATAACACGAGGGTTTTACAGAGCTCCTAAGGGTGTGTACCTATGTGTGTGTGTTTATGGGATTCTAAGAGTTCTTGAGAGAGATCACTAGAGAACTCTTGTGTGTGTATGGGGTGGCTATAGTGGTATTTACATTTAAGCGCTTCCATGCCCGGAAGAGCATGATAAGCCCATGTCAGTCCTGGTTTTTAGCTGTAAAGGTACTTTGGGCGGCCCCAAAGGCCGCCCAAAGTACCTTTACCTAAGCCTTACCTTTAAGCTAAGTAGAAGTAACGAGTTTTAGACTCGTCACCAGACTTAGCTACTAGATCATGCAAACTTACATATTAAAGTTTTTTCCAGCGGTGATGCAGGTAGCGGTCTCATATACGACGGCTACATTCTAATGGGTTTGGTGTCGTTCGACTCGGCCAAATTTCCATTTCTTACCATGTACACAAATGTGACATATTTCTACGACTGGATCAGTGAAAATGCGTATGAGCTGATGTGTTCAATAGAAGACGAAAGCGAATATTCTGACCATTAAAATATAATAAACAAATATTTTATGTAATCTTAACTTGTAATTTTAATCTTTAGGGGTATTGCATATAATAAGTTTAAAAAACTTGTTAACCTACTTCAACTTTTACTGGGATGAGATTTACTTGAGTGGGTTTTTCACAGTTATTTTGATTTAAAAACAAAACTGATTTTGTTAAAGGTTCTATAGGACCAATCTGAAATAATTGTTATAAAAATATATTTTTAGAAAAAATACAACCGAACTAAAGACCTCCACGTTCTATTCCTTATTTTTGTATATTTCACACAACACCATTTAGCTCCAAACTGAGCAAAGATGTACTATGGGAACCAGATAACTGATAAAAAACTTGTATACATTTTTACGACATCCATGCTGCTTGTCCGTTGCACAAATTCTTGTCCTCGACGGAGATCGAATCCACAACCTACTGTGCAGAACCTAGTGCAGACTGCGGAGTAGGCTAAGGCCAGTAGCATAATTTATTTGACAGAACTAATACATTAGGCTCGGACGCGTGTCGTGATGCGTCAGAAATCTATCAGTCCCATACATTTTGTAATAAAACTACTTCCGAAAACTGAAACTGCGCATTCAGACCATGATTCTGATTACAAAAAAGCGAAAAAAGCATCACTTTTTGACAGTTCTTTCCGTGTTTTCAGCATCGATATCGATAATAAATCATTAAATAAACATTAGTACTTAATTATCTTATTTAAAAACAACAAAACACCAAAGACAGCAATCTAAAGAAAATCGCGATCATCTGACCGGTGCGTTGCCCTCGCGGTCGCTGCTACCGCTAGGTCGTTGACTTCTGTACGAAATACATCGCTGGTGGATAAGTAGGAATTTCATTAAAATGATTGTATTACTCTAAATGTATTTGACTGTTAGTTTAGTGGTATTCTAAAAGACTGTTGTTGGTAAATTTTCACGTTTCTGGAGTATTTAGAAGTGGTCTTATTACACTCGGTATAACTGATTACACAGAGCAGACGGCGCGGGTCTGCTCTCTCTGTCTCTGACTCTGTCTATCCTATACAAAATGTCTGAGACAGTCGAGGCGGGTGTCTACGCGTGTCGTATCTAGTATCATTTTTCGCCTAGTTTGGGCCTCGCCGTTAATGCTCACATTATCATACTCAAAAGTATTGTATCTTATAACTGTCTAATTGTTATCATGTGACTCTGTTTGGCAATAAATAAATATTCTATTCTATTCTAAATATTCTATTCTATTTTGTCTTTAATCTTGTTAGTTTCATAGTACGTTGACAATGTAGACGGACGGAGTTTATTTTTATATTCATATAAAGTTATCTCTTCGAAAAAAACATTAATTTTTCGCGCCATGTAAACGCGCCCTAAGTGGCCTGTTTTTTTTCCGACACTGGACCAAAACGATGCTTTTTGATGCTAATGAACTTTGCAATGTCAAGCAATTAAAGTACTATGCATAAGTACTATTAATATACATGCTAAAAAAACAACCTAGAACGAAAACGCCGGTATTGCGTTGCATATAAAAAAAAGCATCGAAATGTACATTTCTGACACAAATTAATTTTCATCGGACTGTAAAAAAGTTGGCTATAACCTGAAATAATTGATCGATAAGACAATATAAGCATACTCCCAGAGCTCGTAAACGTGTGCTATGTACATACGGACGTGCGCTCTGTTACTGAACCTGGTAACAACTGCGCTTGCAGACATGGAGGGCTTCATTGTCGGGGGATTTTACGCGAAAATATACCAACACGCACACTCAGCCTTCCTCAGCATTCAATGCGTATCAGACGAAGGTGCAAGGTCAATCTGGAACTGCGGCTCGTCTGTCGTGAATCAAAACATCCTTCTGACAGCTGCTCATTGCCTTTACGGATGCAACGCTCAGAGCCGTATAAGGATCAACCTTGGAAGTGAAAACCGGCTAGAAGGCCAGGTGTTATCAGCGTTCAGTTTCGTAATTCACGAAGATTATAACCATAAGACATGTGCAAATGACATTAGTCTAATAAGAACAAATAGTTTGATAAATCTCAGCCAAAATGTCGCTCGAGTGGCTATTATGAGAAATCCTCCATATAATGAAACGGCAACCGTCGCAGGATGGGGTTATATTGATGCAAGTACATACCTAATTATCTTATACATTTACTGTCAGCTAACTAATGATGTTGTGGTAGGTTGCTGGTTTAGAATAGGAGGTAATGGAGGGGCCATTACCGCCCATGAATGTCGTAATAGACGAATACGGAAGGACACCAAGAGCTTGGCAGCAGCAGCGCTGTGTACTAAGCAACGACACTGTGGTCCCCTACGCCCCTCAGCTTGCCCAAAAAATGTGAGGGAGATATGTGTACTTGCAGCTTTTGCATGTATTCCAAATGCACTCTCAAATGTCAGCGAATCAAAGCCATCCAAACATCTGAAGCACTTTGACGCTGGTTTATATGAAACTGTCACCAAAGACCAACAAATTAATTAGTCCTGCGTTCTATAATCTACTCTAGTAAGGTCTCACACGTCTACCTTCTGCGCTGTAGGTTGCGGCTTCGATGAATTGAAAGCATTGTGTGATGAACATATTCAACATAGATGTTTGTTTCATGTTTAGATATTATACTGTGTTCTAAGTATGCGTTTAGCTATCTGATTCCCATCGTATTCGCTTAGTTTGAGGCTAGATGGCAAGTGGGCCAATTGTTCCGTCTCATTTTCTTACAAGAATAAAGATTTGAGTGGGAGTACTTAATAAAGTTGTAGGTATCGAACACACAAGTAAGATACTATTTGAAGTTACCGTGCTTCCCTTATAAACTCAACCCACAGTACAGCACAGTAGTATGTTATTTACACAGGATGTACAAAAATTGCAATCTGACTACCTGAAGTTCGTGTCGCAAAAAGTATGGATTCAAAAGCAATGCGAACATGTCTTCAAAGTAATGCAACAAGGAACTTTTTGCGCATCTAATGACAACCCTGATGTCTATGCAGCAGCGTAAGTTTGTTTATCTAGTATTTAGCTATTGGCTGTTCTTCTAAGCTGGATCGCGTGGAACTGGTGCCTAGATTCACCAAGTTCTAAAACGATTCTGAGTGATGCCTGGATATTACTGAATAAATTATTATAAATGGCAACCATCACTAAGCATTGCCTTGAAGGTCACAAACGTTAGGATTATACCCTAAATTGCACTATCATGCATCTACCAACCTGAGGCATGCAGGTATTAAGGCCCCATGTGTCTGTAAATTCACCGGCACCCACACCTTTAAACCGAAATACAGCTACCTAAGCTACCTACCGAAATACAGCTATAAAACCCTACTACTATATTTTATAGTTTTTGTTTATTTCAGCGGAGATTCAGGGTCTGCGCTTATAGTCCGTGGTTACATTCAGATCGGTCTCGTCTCCTACAAAGTGCCCAAATTAGGGAAACATATCGTCGTCTACACAGACGCTGGGTATTTCTTTGATTGGATTTCGTCATATACTTATCTACTCTCTTGCATTGGTACAGAAGTATAGCATACACATTTAAATACATTTTGCCTACTACCTTTTTATTCATAGATAGTTATTATTAATATATAAATATAGAAATATCCCGTAAATAGGGGTATAAGTAAGAAAGTTGCCCCTAACGCTGTATAAATAACCTACAGTAGGTAGATGCAAAGGTCTTGTTTACTTTACTTACAAAAGTAATGAAAATATACCCTTTTCCTTACCTTTAGACTGATTTGTATTGACAAAGGTAGGATTGTTTTAAATACAGCTGTCGTATTTTATATGCAGCTGTGAAAACATGGAAGAATCACTACGAAGAACATCAGAAATGAATAAAATCATTGAAGAATCAACGTTATCGACGTAGCTCGCAGAATTGACCGACGACATTACTAGGGTCGCGGGGAGGAGGCTTATTTCTGCCAGTGGACTTATACAGGCTGATGATAATGAATACATAAATAATAATGATTTTAAAAATTATGATACGACTAGCGAAACGCGCGCGACTACGTCCCTGTGAAGCTATTTTCATGCAAACTTCAACCCCCGCTGTACAGGTTTGAATTTCAGGAATTACTTTTTTAGTACACCTTTACGCACTAAGACGAATATACTCTGAAAATTGGTATAGATAGATTTTTTAGTCCCAAGAAAATCAGTATTCTGGTTAGTTATTTTTAGTTTTGTAGGTACAATAAACTGACGAAATTGTAATGATTTTGGACAAAATACTAATTGTATTAAAAAACTATACTTAAAATTATCGATTTCCTAGAGTAATAAGAGTCATGAGCGACCGTTTAACTAAATTAAAGCACACTTTGTATAAAGCGTGCAAAAATGTTGGTTACATAGCTATACTTACCAACTCAGGTTAAAAAAATAGGAGGTGCTAAGTAATTCAGTCGTCTATTAACTAACAGGTAGTCAGTAATGCCGTGGTGGTCCCAGTTTAAAGTAAAACTACCTTCATTGCATCCCAATTTGTGTCAATACTGTGGTTACTAATTTGCCTGCCAAGTATGGTGACTACGGCAAGCTCCCGCTTCATCATTGGGGGGGGGGGCAATGTCCCCGGGCAGTTTTGTTATTCCTGGCATAGGTGGTGGGCAATGTAATGGCAGAAAAAAGGGTGCAAAGAACCACTGGCACAGACCCGCAGCTACCAATCCCAAAAACGACTCTTGGCCCGGGTAAAAACGCACGCACACTAAGAACTGGAAAAGTTAACCAGTTTCGCTGGGATATCATGAGATTATCAGAAGTCCGAAGAAAGGGGATCGTAATCCTTAATTCTGGCAACTAGTTCTACTACCAGGAAGGTGACCAGCTGTCCCAACAGGATAGTAATGAACTATAATCTCCAATTACGATGGACATCCTCTTAAACCCCATGTTTTACCTGTTCGAATAGTATTTTAATATAATATACCATGAAATAATTGGGTAAATTACACATCATTCGAGGTTTTGCGTATGAAAACATTAAAAACCACTGAGCTTAAATTTTGTATTACTCTTATCGTTCATACCCTTTGGAACCGAACACTAAAACCAAAATACCTATGCGATCATGCTTAATAAGTTCAGTTCTATTTAGTCAGTTGCTCTCATAAAATTAAGAGTTTTTGATTGATCGTAAAAACTTAAGGCAGCGTAACATTAGTAATTTACCGATAAGCAAATACAACCTTTCAACGCAAGATCGTGGACATTTGTGATGCTGATACCGACATGCATCCTTTTACTGAGGCTGGTCACCACTGCATATGGAGAGATGGAAGGGTTCATTGTCGGGGGGCATGCTGCAAGTATAAACTATCATCCCCACTCGGCCTTCCTCAGCATCAACTGCGTATCAAGAGACGGTAAAAAATCAGGTTGGATCTGCGGATCTTCCGTTGTGAATCAAAATATCCTTCTCACAGCCGCTCATTGCCTTCACGGATGCACCGTCCAAAGCCATATCAGGATCAACCTCGGTAGTGAAAACCGGCAAATGGGCCAGACTTGTTCGACGTACGGTTTTGTGATCCACGAAGATTACAGTCCTAGGACAAGCGAAAATGATATATGTGTGTTAAGATCTGAACGTTGGTTCCAGTTTAGTAATAGGCTCAGTCGAGTGGCAATTATGAGGAAACCTCCACATGCCGAAACGGCAACCGTTGCTGGATGGGGTATGATTGATGTAAGTAGTTAGTCACAATTTATGTTTGTTGTTAGCTATATAAAAAATACTTATACCTACTGTCTAAAGTTCTTGATTTTTTTTATACGACTGTTAACGTAACGTGCCTGATAACCAAAGAAAGAAAAAAATGAAAAAAAATTCAATCACAGCTCAGTTCGTAGTAGCTCTGCCTGCGCTGTAGGTGATGGGTTCGATCCCCACCGAGAACAAACATTTGTGTGATGAACATAAAAGTTTGTTTCTGTCTAGATGTTACTATGTATTCTAAGTATGTATATACAAAGAATAAGTATATAAGTATTTTTTCAGCTATCTGGTTACCATGGTACTAGTTTTACTTAGTTTGAGGCTAGAGGACGTTGTGTGAATGTATGTCAATAATTGTTTATTATTATAGTCAAATAAAATGTAATAATCTTGAAGTTAGGAAATATGTTCATGTATTTTTCTTTTATTTTTACAGGAATTTCGTAAATTGCAATCTGACCAGCTGAAATACGTGTCGCAAAGACTCTGGAGTCGAAATCGTTGCATCGATGTCTTCGGATACATTCCAAGAGGAACTATCTGTGCGGCCAATACAAACCCATCAGAATATGCATCGTCGTAAGTAAACATTATCAAATAACTAGACTTTAGTCTTCAAGTATGGTATATATCCAATCAGATCTTTTTTTTTTTTAAATAAAAGTCTAAGAGTGTAGTCAGGTACGTCCAAATATTATATTTGGCTCATAGGTACGCTACGCACATTTTCAGGTGTGCCAACGTTATTACTAGAATAGTAACTGGTTTCATAAAGCCTAAGACCGTAGGGACCAAGGGACGTTTGCATTGATTTGCCCCATTAATGGTGCAAACGTAACTGGTTAGTTTTATTTGCACCATTAATCGAGCAGACGTAACTAGTTCGTTATGTTTGCACCATTGATTGGTACAACAAAAAACAGACAAACAGACAGTATTCAAAAAATAAGTGTGTATCTAGTGTTAAAACTTTTTCAGATAGCAACTGTTAGACACTTTTGAGACTTAATTTATTTTTTGATAGTATTTCCTCTTTGCACGTTATTTATAAAACTTATTGGTTTGATAAAATAAAAAACAATCACCCCAGGCGTCTCGCGAACGCCAGTCTGTCTTGTCTCAGCGGCGAATTTCTTGGCCCACTTTTCCTATAATAACTATTATTTATTTTCAGGGGTGATTCAGGGTCTGCGCTTGTAATCCGTGGCTTCATACAGATTGGTCTCGTTTCCTACAAAGTACCTGAACTAGGAAGACATATTGTCGTCTATACCGATGTTTCCCATTTCTACGATTGGATTATTTCTTATGCTAGACAACTAACATGCACGCGTAAAAGATCATAATAAACGTTATACTTTTGTCTTTGTTATACTTAAGAATGTCATTGAATAAAATCAGAATTACTAAAATATAGTATAATAGCCCTTCTACTGTAAGCTCACGATTGCGAATTGTCAAAAACGACGCCAAAATTGCCGTTGCTATCGTGCTTGACAGATAGCATTGCTTGCCATTTTTTTAAGTTAAACTTGACGCACGCTTGACTTGAGTAAGTTGGTGAATGCGTGACGAGAGCGTTACGAATAATGTGATCGGGCGAGGCGAACGAAAGTTGTGAGGAAGATACAAGTTAGTGAAGATAGAAAAAGAGAGAGTTATACATCTCAACTCTACTCATATTTGGTGATTCAACGCTCAAGTTCATACAAAACGATGCCGTCTCATTATAATCATATTGTAAATTTTCCTATTCTTGAATCGCAAACCGTTTCTTTGACTCGTTTTATGCAATTTGTTCTTTACGTCCCTGACGATATGACTATTTTTCCGTTCTACGAATAATGACCGACAGGTACCGCAATAATGGGACCAGTCTGGCAGGGAATAAGGATACAGCGTCTAAAGTAATAGTGACGAAACTTATAAAACCAGTAATGAGGAAGAAATGATTCTTTCCTATTTGGACGTCAAATTTTTCCAGAGTCATTCTAGTCGGTATTGCTAGTCTATCGGAAAAACAGAAAACTAACAGACATGATAGGTTCATGGTACTGAAACCTAAAATATAAACCAGCTATATTTATTTTCCACGTGAACAACGGAATCCTAAGCCGTCTGTTGTAGTTTAGCAAAATGACGATTGCGTTGGCTGCCCCATAAGGTATTTCGCTACACCGACGCTTGTAGTAAAAAAATGAGATAGTTTTACGACTTAATCCCCAGGTAGATCCCCAATAGTAGATATCCCCTCAGATCTCGTAGTTCCAAGTCACTCTCACGAATCTTTGAACATTTCTAAGGGGGGTAGTCAGAAGTACGTCCAAATGTTACATTTGTAGTTGGTAGGTATTCCATACGTGACAGGTTGCAAGCCTAGAATACTAACTGGTTTCCTCACAATGTTTTCCATCATTGTATGAGAACACTGGAACTGAGATGTTTGTAGTTCAGTTCACAAAATCAGTTTTGCTTCGTAAGGAACCCATAAAAATTTAAGTTTTATTGATCGTTTGTCATAGCCATGGCAGCTGAACAATTAACCCGATAAGCAAAACCAACCTCATAACGCGAGATCGTAGACATTTGTGATGCTAAAGCCGACATGCGTCCTTTTATTGAGCCTGGTCACCAATACTCTCGCCAAGATGGAGGGTTTCATCGTTGGAGGAGCCTTTGCGAACATAGAGCATCATGCCCATTCAGCCTTCCTCAGCATACACTGCGTGAACGATAAGGGTGAAATGTCAGGCTGGATATGCAGCTCCTCGATAGTGAATCAGTATATTCTTCTTACAGCTGCACACTGCCTTTATGGATGCACCTCTCAGAGCCACATTGGAATCAACGCTGGTAGCGAAAATCGCCTTAGAGGCCAAACCTATCAAACCCAGAGTTTTGTGATTCATGAAGACTATAGTCCTAAGACAAGCCAAAATGACTTAGGTTTGTTAAGATTGCAATACTCAATTTCTCTTAATAAGAAATCCGCTCGAGTAGCTCTCATGGAAAGGCCTCCGTATACTGAAAAAGCTGTCGTTGCCGGTTGGGGTATGACTAATGTAAGTATTTATTAAATTCATACGTGTAGTTTACGTTTCTCTGATAAGTGCTTGCTGGTCAGTAATCAAAAATAGCTACTTGCTTACTTACACTTATATGTACCTACTTAATCTTTAAAGCTATAAAACATAGAGTCTCGTTTATCTTGGCCAGGTTATACGTGTTATTTTCAGGAAGAGCTGGAATTACAATCTGATGATCTGAAATACGTGACTCAAGAAGTATGGGAGCGAAATAAATGCTTGGAACTCTTCAGATACTTACCAAAGGGTACTTTTTGCGCAGCTAATTCAAATCCAGTAGACTATGCAGCACAGTAAGACTTTTATTCATATTCCCTGATACAACGCTTCAGCAAACTTGCCCCCATTTCCCTCCTCCGTCCCATCCTTTTTGATTTTTTTGCAAAATCTTGTGTAAAATGAAGTTTCTAGTGTGCCTCTCAAATTTGATTGAAATTCGTCAATAAATAACGCTACAAAGAACCAAGCCCCTTTCCTCCCTATTTTTCCTTCACTTGAAGATCGCGATAGACCAAAAAATATTTTTAATCTCTAGCCATTGTCAGGTTAGCATTGTACAGCATTGAATAATTACAAGTATTTTATTTCAAGTAATGTTCCTACTGATCTCTTATCTTAGAATATTGTTTTTTATCGTTGTTATATAATTTCTAGTCTTCAGTTGTAATTTTTATGTATATTGTTTTTCACTTTGATTTTCAAGTTTTATGTGAGTCATTTCATGTTCTATTTGTATTAATTTGTAACTAGGATAGCGCCTTGGCCTTGCCCATTCTGTAATGCTATTTTATTAGTGAATAAATTGAAATTGAAATTTCAGAGGAGATTCAGGCTCTGCCCTCGTTGTTCGAGGCTACATTCAGATTGGCTTAGTGTCGTTCAAAATGCCTTCTATAGCGCCCCATGTAGTAGTCTACACTGATGTTGGAAATTACTACAAATGGATTCGATATTACGCTAGATATCTTTTATGTTTGAAATAAAAAACATGACATTTTATAAATACTTACTCTCGTATTATTTTTTTGTTTTTACGATCTTACCACAGAAATCTGATAAAAGTTACCATCTTCTACCAATGGGTAGTAATAAGACTCATTGTGTCTCTAGTTTTGAGATTTAATTAAAATTTCCCGCTCTTGTATTTCAATAATAAACGATCCATAATGGTAATCACTGACGGCCAATTTTGAGTAATGTTTAAAGTATGTTTCACTTTAAACAACGTTTAGTGGGTAGGCCAGATAGTTTTATGTTTGTCTATACCAGTTTTGGGATCCCGAAATTCAAGAACCAAGTGAGTGCAGCGTATTCAGGGGAAAGTAGTGTAGGCTCAAACTAAAGAAGTGAAACTCACTCAATCCTTGAGATTGATAAAAAAAATTTGAGAGATTGATGAAAAACATTTCTTTATTTACACGCAAACGTACCGTATTACAATATTTTTGTATTTTAATTAAATTACACTTTTTAGCGTTCCGTAAAATAATTGTTGTAATTTGTAGCTTTTAATTTAAATGATCAGGTTTACCAACAGTTTATAACCTGTTTTCATAAACTTGTAACTATTGCCGTGCATAAACCTATTATAGGCAAACACCACATGCAAAGACGCTATGGTAAAAAAATAACAATATCACTTCAATGATGATATGAATATAGTTATATAACTCCATGTGCAATAATGTCAAATAAGCTTCAAATTCACTTCCTAAGATCAGCTAAAATCAGCTAAGCAGTTTGTTTGTATAAAACTTTCATTTATGGGTGCTCCTGTAATAATATCTTTAACAATCAAATCTAAGCGCATTATAAACACCAAATTAATGAATTACCAAGTAAACGTGTCATTTACCATTTGTCAGTAACTCTCATAAACCAAAAGTTTCAATTTTAGTTCGCCTGTAAAACCATAGCAACTAATTAAAGCAATTCACCGATAAGCAATAACAATTACGTATGTACTCGAAGCGAGCTCGTAGAAGTTATGTTGAAACCAACATGCATCTTTTTACTGAGCTTGTTCGCTTCTGTGTGCGCCGAGATGGAAGGGTTCATTGTAGGAGGAAGCTATGCAAAAATAGAGTACCATGCCCACTCAGCATTCCTCAGTGTACACTGCGTGTCAGAGACTGGCAATATGACAGCCTGGATTTGCGGCTCTTCCGTGGTAAACCAAATGATCATCCTCACAGCTGGACACTGTCTTTACGGATGCGGTATTGAAAGTTATATCGCGATCAATCTTGGGGATGAGCACAGGGAAAGAGGCAAGGTATACTCGGCATTCAGTTTCATTGTGCATGAGGACTATAATCCAACAACAAGCAGCAATGACATATCTCTGTTGCGAGTGGACAGCCCGATAGCCCTAAGTAAGAAAACCAGTCGAGTGGCGTTGATGAAGAGACCTCCCTATACCGAATTGGCCAAAGTTGCAGGATGGGGTATGGTGGACGTAAGTTGTTTCTCTGTTCTGCAAAATTAGTTCGGTATCAATTAAGATTGGCGAGTTGAAGTTAGCAATAATTATTATAAACTAGCAGCCGCTCGCAGCTTCGGCAGTTTTGTTTCCGTTCCCGTTATTTTTCAGGATAAAAATGTAGCCTATATGTTAATCCAGGTTACAATCTATATATATTCCAAATTTCATCCAAATCGGTCCACTGGTTAGAGCGTGAAAGAGTAATAAACATCCATCCATTCTTACAAATTTTCGCTAATAGGATATTTGTGGAAATTAGTAAAAGTAAATATGAATGGCCGTGGGTAGGGCATTATAACAGATAATCTACGGTCACTATGACAAACCCCTACTAGATGGAATAACTGAAACTTGTAGTATGGGTATCTGTTAGCTGGTAGACTTATATATAATCTGTAGATAGCTCAACTGTTTCATGTATTTTGTACCTGTATTAGCAATAATAATTTTCTTTGTAGTAATATTAATAGACTTTAAAAAATACCCTGTGTTACCCTGGCAGAATAAGCATCTATGCTGTCTTGTGAGGAAATCGAAACCACCAATAGTGTAAAAGACGGGGGACTAAACTGAGTTATAATAGCGAACAGATATTAATGTATTTGATTCTGCTTTTTGCAGCATGATTTTACCGAAATTTTGTGCATATTTTACAGGAGATAAACCAAAGACAGTCGGACCGGCTCAAGTACGTGACACAAAAAGTAATTAGCCGCAGCGACTGCCTGCGTCTTTTCGGCTACATACCAAAGGGAACCCTTTGCGCTAAGTCGATTAACAATAAAGACGAGTATGCAGCACAGTAAGTACCTAGTTGTATATCAGGTAAGTTCAGTACAGGTTTTCAATTCTAATTTGCATGTAATAAGAGCTAAGCTTTCGTTATACAAAGACCCAAAGTAGCTACTGACTCTGAAGAAAACTCACTCATAAACTTTCACTTACTACTAATATTATGCAAAAGTTTTGACATTTGGATATTTGTGGCTCAATCACGCCCTAAGCACTGACTGAATTTGGACGAAATTTGGAACAGATATAGTTCGTAACCAAGATTAACATAAGGCTATAGGTACATTTTGTTAACAAAGAAAAGTACAGCTAATACAAGTATTTATAATTGGTATGTATAAAAAACATATGAAACCGTTGAGCTATCTACAGGCCGTTGCAAACGATCTAAAGATAGCTCAGCTGATCTTAATCAGGGATATAGGCTACTTTTGGTCCCATAAAACTTACAGGCAGTTCCTATAAAACAGATAGGAAAAGTCCCATAGTGAAGCCCGTTTGCTCAACAATCTGATTTCATTTTATATAGCTAATCACGTTTACCAAGATAAACATATTTAGCGTAAGCGTTAATAGCGACTTAATTTTCTTTGTGCAAGATACTAAACGCTTCCTAAATGCATGCAGGGGCTCGCTAAAAACATTTAGTGACATTTAGTGCAAGAGGGCTTAAAAGTGCTTGAAACTGTAACTGCAGCAAATTGACGTTTGGTGGCTGCTATTTTATAATACTAATTTCATACAACGCCTTCTAGCCCCAAACTAAGCAAAGCTTGTACTATGGGAACCAGATTTTTGATAATTACATATATATATATTTTTGTAAATATTTACTTAGAATACCTACATATAACACCCAGATAGAACAAACATCTATCTTCATCACACAAATGTTTGTTCTCGGTGGGGCTTGAACCCACCACCTACAGATCAGTATGATCAGTATGATTCATTGCTTTTCAGAGGAGACTCGGGGTCCGGTCTCTTGGTCCGCGGCTACATTCAGATCGGTCTAGTCTCCTACAAAATACCTGACATAACAAATAACGTAGTTATCTATACTGACGTCGGCTTCTACTACGACTGGATCAATATCAATTCTAGAAGACTTTATTGTGCCTATTAGAATCATTATATTTTATTATTAATAAATCATAATTAGATTTTTTATTTCATTTTATTAATTTCTGCTGTAGGAAGATCTAGCCTAATCTTGTGCGGCCTACATGAGTAGTGGATTATAGAGCCTGTGGATCATGTGGCCTAGCACAAATAAATTTGACATTTGTGGCGTAGTGTACTGTCAACGGTACAATTCTTCTAACGAAACATCGTCAAGTTCAAGTTTCAATCGTGTCAATATCTAAGTGATATTGAAATTGACATTTCAGACAGGCTCAATTAGGTCAATCAAATTTTAGTCTCAATCTCGTTTTGGCTTCAAAAAAATACGAGCATCGGGCGTCTTACACTGCGCAGCAACCAGACAATACTCCACAGAAGTTGAGTTATCAATACCGTGCAATATAATTCAAAACTCAATACGCTATGTTTACACCACCACCGATGCCAAACAAATGTATCCTAGGCCCTTATAGCATTTACTTTTAGGCTTGGTCGCGAAGAATGGCGCCTTCATTCATCTCGCTTCCTACCAGCAAGTCGACTCTCAAAAACGATGAACGAAATTTCGTATTGTCGTTTTGTAATACATTGCGGGGCAGCCCGGTAGTCTTTCCACAGTTAAAGCTGCTGCTCCCTGCATGCCGCGTAGTGTAAATCAACACGACAACATGTAACGTCGTTTATCGTTTTCAAGAGTAGACCAGATGGACATTACTGAATAAATCCTTTTTGATTTTGACTTTGACTAGGACATTTATTTTCTAATATTATTAATGTGAAGTGTTCTACGTTCATATTTAGGTTTTTTATTCATTAAGTTATGTTTTTACATGTTATTTTATGCAAATAATCGACGTTTATGCAAATTTTTGCTTACACACATAATTAGGGGCCTCTCCCGGGGGCCCCGTATCATTGATACGGCTGATACGGCACATTAAATACATGATTTACCTAAGGTAAGAAAATATCAACCATTAACCTCTTTTAACGCTCTAAAACGCACCCTGCGTTTCCACTAACGCGGAGTGGAGACGTGTTTATACAAACAATCAGATCATCCTTACTAATGTTATAAACGCGAAGTTTATTATGTGGATGTTCTTTCAATTCAATTCATTTATTTTTCTCCACAGGCGTAAATACAATGCACTTAGAAAAGTTAATTTACAAAATATTAGCCAAAATATAACGATAAATGTCAAGTAAAACGTAATAGCGTTTAAAGTTTATAATAAACATCTTGTCTAACCCTTTTACTTATATACTTTATACTACTACAGACGTAACTTTAAAATACATAGTTAACCATTTTTGCCTTTGCATTGACAGGGGATTTTAAATAAGATCGAAAAAGCATTGAAACGGTGTAACTATTTCAAGGTAGTTACACTGAACTAGGAACGCTGCTAATACCTATCTAGCTAACTAAAAAACTTTGTAATAACCTATTCGGCCATGACTTTGTATTACTACACATATATCATTGTTAGTCTGTGATTACCTACCGCCAAAAAAAATAGATTTATTATTTTATTCTTTACTAGCTGACCCCACGAACTTTGTTTCGCGTTGTTTTTATTTATTATTATTTTTTATTACTTAAACTATTCCGGACGAAGATATATTCAAAAACACAGAAATCATAAAAATTGGTTCAGCCGTTCTTGAGTTGCAAGTGGTGTAAACACGACTTTCTTTTATATAAATTGCATCAAACAAAGTTTGTACAAAAAGTGAGACAACGCTCAATAGTATTTTCTATGATGCGCTAAATCTAAAGATAACATAGAACTAATTCGAGTATTCTCAAAAAACCTTTGACTACAACTAAGCATGATCGAAATGGTCTTTGATGCTAATTCAAAATCCTTTCGGGCTCACGTTCTAACCGAATTACTAATAAAGACTTTTATTGTATCATTAAATCATTAACTTTCCATTAGCCATTAGCCATTAAGCGGTTATTCTGAAGCTGTAAAACAAAAACCCGCTAATTTAAATTCCTTTCAAACAATAAAATGCACTGCCTTTTCGTACTTCCCTTCTGGTTTGTCATCGTAAATGGCTTATTTACAAATGAGACTAGTCATCTTGAGCCAAGAATACACAAGGGCTACAGTGTTGGTATTCATCAGTACTCGTTTGCTGTGTTCCTCCACTTCCAAAGTACAAGGCCATCGTCTTGCGGAGGATCACTGATCATGGTTCAAGCGGTGTTAACAGCTGCTCATTGCGTGGATGAGATGAGATATGGAAGGGGCCAAATAAACGCCTTCTTCGGAGCTACAGTACCTATAGACGCATATGTAGTCCGTAGGGTGGTGGACTATACTATTCACCCTAAGTACAATGAAGTCAATGGGAAGAGTAATATGGCGGTAGTGTTCCTGGAGAGTCGAGTCCCGCTGAAGCATGAGATCAAGAAGGTGCCACTCGCGGCGGCAGACCCAGTAGTGGGCGTGGAGGTGATGTCCGTTGGCTGGGGGAAACAGACTGTACGTTTTAGTAAATATTAGTAAAAATATTTTCATACAAACTTCAATCCCTGCTGAATCCGTTTTGGAGTTGAATTTTAGGATCTTTTTATAGCATCCTCTACGCACTATCATGAATATACCCTGAAAATTTCAGGGTATATTTATCTAGGTGTTCATTATGATCGGTGGTTGTCTGTGCGTTTTTTATGTGTCAGTCAGTCAGGACAAAAAATCTTATAGCTGATATAGATTTGTTGCTTTTGCTTAAAGAAGGGCAAACCAACAATCATAGTTTTCATCTTATGGTTATACTAGTAATAGAGCTCATAGTGAAGGGCTCGTCCGTGAAAGTACTAACACCATGCTATTTCTGCTACCAAAGTACCTTGCTGTGTTTAAGTTTGAAAGGGTTCAATTACTGTTGATTGACGCAGGGCAGTGCATCGTAGGGCACGTGACCTGCGAAGCAATGGATTGTTATAAGCGATGGTAACCACTTTACATCAGTTTTACATCTGCTTGGTCCATTACCGCAAAAGAAAAAATAGGTACACTTAGATAGTAAAAATACAACTACATATTATACTGGTCTGAGGTTAGGTATGAGCTGCAGGGTTCTCTTCGAATATTGTATAAGTAGATATAATACCTATTATAATACTGACAATAGATGAATTTATAACTATTACCAAATCGTACTTAAAAAAATGTCAATGACTCCATATTTTTTTATCATCAACTTATAGTTTGGTAAACTGACAGACTACAGTGAATATCGAAGCTTGAAAGCCACGAAGCAGGCTATTATTTCCAGGAAGGATTGCGAAAATTTCTCTGGATGGACAGTTTCTCCCAAACTACTATGTACTAAGGCTCTCGTTGGACATTTTTACAAGTAAGTTCTTCTTTCTGTGTTCTTTTATTAACTTTGACGATCGGAACATATATTGAACATTTATATTACATGGGTAATTATCGCGTATCAGTTATTTTCCCGACTTTTTGGATATGTTGCAAGCTGTGGTCGCGAGTAGACTGGAGCATTGAACTTGAGATCTACCGTCTATGGTAGTTGGCAGTTTGAACAACTACCCTCAATGCCCGTGTTTAATAAGTGTCCAATATAAACCGAGTCTTTTTTAGCTATAGGCTAACACCGACCAAGCTGAAGATGATTTCGGACTACGAACAAATTTAACCGAGTAAGTGGCCAGATCAGCCACTTACTCGTTCGATACTCCATGAAAGAGTTATCAAAGTCTGCTTATGCATGATAATCACAAAACACAGAATCATAGAACTCCTAGCAAAAAAGGTCCTTTTGGACACACCAAAAGGACTGCGAAACAAGGCGCCTCTCACCGCTACTATAGCGCGGGTTCATTTTTCAATAAAACTAATACGAAGAACTGAAAATAAAAATGCGAAAATGAAAAAAAAAACTACAAAGTTCCGCGCGGACCAAGTCACGGGCACAGCTAGTTCCATATAAAAAGGATTGACTCATGAACTAAAAATCAATGTTGATAAGAGATATTGAAAAGAGTTATTTTGCAATAACTTACAGTACAGAGTCGAGGTTTTTTAAAAATATATTATGTATACGAAACCTTCGGGGTACGAACCCCGCTATAATGTATCTTTGTGTTTTCACGTGTTATTGTGTGAGTCAAGCAAATGTACCAATTTTTTATTATATTCCTTTTTTTACTTACAGAGACGATTCGGGGAATGGATTGATTCTGACCAAACCGTCTCACATTTTAGTAGGTGTGCTTTCGCATGTGGCTGACGGTGTCGGCATTTACACCAACGTCTACGCTGAACGGGATTGGATCATAACAACCTGCTACAATCTCTATAAGAAAAACTGCGGGAGTTATAAGAAAAATATGGTCTAAAGAGACAACCCGTCCACATCAGTCGGTCATTTGAATAGGTAAAATCATAATGTTGTGAAAAATGTTAGACTTTTTCACAATTTACAAAAATCGTGTCCCAAATCTGATTTCATTCTATTTTTGCTTTATTATTTTCTTGTTTTTAATAAAAGTTTTTAGTTGCTTATCTACACATCAAACGATCTATTTAGTTTAGTACAATAAATTATATTTATATTATTATTATAGGTAACTGTTTGCCTATGCATTTTTAACGCTAACTATGCAAGAACGGGGCTCATGCCTGCAAACCGTATGGACTCTAAACTTCCTCAGAAAGTCCAGGTCTTCAAGATCTACCATTATGCAATGATTAATATGTAATAATAACTACAAGTTTATCATACGTCTTCAATTGAATATACCAGTATCTATACCAAATATAAAAATCTTTGTCCTGACTGACTGACACCAACCCACTGGAGCCTAAACCACCGATGGCAGAGACCTAAAATTTTCAGTGTATATTCGTCTTAGTACGAAGAGGTGTATTAAGATAGGAAATCCCAAAATTCAACCCCTAAATGGGTATGGCGGGGGTTGAAGTTTGTACGAAAATAACTTCACGCGGCCGAAAACGCGCGCGTTTTGCTAGCACCTCATAATGAGCGTCGTTGTTGTGGCCACTTCCACTCTTTATCCATTGCTTGACGATGGACGGTATCACAGAAATATTTTCTATGTCTTTGTACACAACCCACATATAATTTGCTCCATATCTAGCTTTTATTTATAGTAGTATAGTATTTCAAACGTAACAGGTTACAGGTCTGCCACCGTTTTTAGAACAGCAAGGATAACTTTACTACACTACATATTTTAAGAATAAGATTAAGTATCTAACCCACGAACCCGCATTCATTACCTTCCGTTCAGAATGGCGCCATTGTTTTCTATATTCGTAACCTATAGTTCCCTAGGGAACATCCTAATAAGTAAAGGAAACTACAATGCGTATGACAAAGCGGAAGCACTTTCTTGGAACGTTGGTAATATAAGCAGTGAGCACACTTACATTCAATATTCATGCTTTCGCCATTAGAAATCTTTGAAGATGTCCATTTTCAAATCACTTCAATCTTTCCACTTAGACGGAGTTTTGTGATTTTGGTGACCGTCATATGGCGGTAGAAATACGTAGATATCGTAAAATAGACAGTGCACTAGCTTTTTGTCACACAAGTTATTTTATCCGTCACAATACTTTCTCGGAATTCCGTACACAGTGAAACTAAACCGAAAAGGGAAACATTGGGGTTCCGTCTGATAAACTGACGATATTATGGATTACGATAAGTCGGTAAATAAAGAAGCTTAGAATTGTTGATAGATATTGAAAATTGATGACAAGATGACCTAGCAGTGTTGGTTTTTTCATTAGTTGCATATACTGTTGGTACATTTGGCTCACACCAACGGTCCCCGAATCACGAAATTACTGCTGTAGACTATCTCCGTGATAAATTACTGTGCTGCTGGTTTTAGCAGGAACGGATAATAAATAACTTCTTATCGTACCTTCCGAGTGTAGGTCTCCTTGCTAACACGTGTCGCCAACAATCGATAGAGACTGATCGATAGTAGTGTCTGGGCTTACTCTTACTTGGCTATGTGCGCCTGGTACATTCACCTGCGGTTATGGCCAATATAATCTTTAACAGACAGTAGGTAACAGATTTTCACTCGTAGATTTCTGTTGTAGATTCATTCAAAGAGTGTTCTATAAAATAAATACGCATCTCACATTTAGGATTCGAACCCCCTCTAAGGGGTTTTAATTGTTTGTACGACTTTGAAATTTATTTTTGTTTAAAAATAACATACATCAGTATTATAAACATCAAAAATAAATAACATAATAAAAATATGATTATATTCATTGGTTCAGTAAGATCTCTACAGGTTGTAATTATAATATCCCATCAAAAACCAAGCCTAATCAACAAGACTTCAACGACAAAAGAAGTGAAACCTAAATGGGTGCCAAGTTCAATGGTCAGTCCTGAAATTTATTTATAATAACATAAAATATTTTATAACAACCTAAGATATAATCACTTCTTATAACTTAGCATAAAATATTGAAGCATAAGGTCTGACTTGGCTAGTTTTCATACGAACTTTTCAACAACAACATTTCGTTATGCCAACTACTTCCCGCCATGCCCATATAAACAAAACGAGATGTCTCATTCAAGCCAAACATAAAACATGTGTCTCGACACCTAGCGTTACAAACATTATAAATTTTCATTAAACCTAACAAACGGCCTTCTCTAATCGCTTTCTAAATGAATTGTTCTTAGAAGGTTATGTTCCTAATACAATATAACATCCAGACACAGAACAAACATGTATATTCTTCACACAAATATTTATTCTCGGTGGAGATTGAATGCACAACCTATAGAGCAGAAGGCAGAACTACTACCAACCCAGCAGTAAGGCCAGTCTATTTTGTTTTTTTTTATACAATTTGCTGTTGGGACAAGCTTATGACCCACCTGATGCTAAGTGGTTACCACAATAAGTGGCCCTACAATACCACTGCTCTGCGTCCATCAACCAGAGGCATACAGATTGATAGCAAAAACCAAATTATCAAAGTTAGATCACCTTTCCAGCATCGCGTCACATCGAAATATTTTATTCTGCTCTGCGTCTATCATCTTAAGGCATACCTACTGATGTTAAGCCTCATGTGCCTGTAATGTCAGCGGCACCCAAACCCTTTAAGCCGACAGACAGCAAGCTGCAAGCAAAAATAGGCATGGTGGTAGTACTTCCCCTGACAGGCCCTTCACTAACACCTCTTAATAACTAAACCTAATCTTCTATAGTTGCAAACACTTTTTGAATATAATACATTTAACATTGTTCATTCATGATCTTGGATAATGATCAAGCTATACCTACTTAGATCAGGTACAGCAAATAATAAATACGAACACAACAATTACCTGCAAAAAACTGAACGACTTTTTGCTTCTGTGGTATACCTATCGATTTCTCCCGCACAAAAAAGTAATCGCATTTCGACACCAAAAAACCCACTTAAAATTAAAGGTGTCAACTTTGTAAAATGGTAAAAAAGATAAAAACAAAGTGAAATCGCTACTGGAGGCGAGAAGTGACTCATTTTGACTGCTGTTAATAATTTGTCACGTGCAAGTTCTTAGTCATCAATTCATCATATTTTTTTTATAATAAGCAAGATCTAAGGAGATATTTACCGTACTTAGGGATTCAATTCGTGGTGCTATTTCTTTTCTTTCTCTTTATATTTTATTTTATAATGTATTTCCTGTAGCTACAATCTCACGTATGGTAAGTGATGAGTCAATAAGTATAGAAGATGGTTACACTGTCCCAATATTCCCAAGCACAAAATGATCGTTTATACGGAAGGGCTTTCTCCGGTGGTTGACAGCTGATACGTAAACTCTATCACCAGATAACAACTCGTTTACTCTATTTTTAACCTGAATGGTACCGTGAGCTCAATAGTTTCTTTGCCTAATTATCTGTACCGTGAGCAGGCCTGACTCCCCCAACAATGAACAATGGATTCCCCCGAATTGACCCGAACAATGGATACAAGAGTATCTTCGTATAAATCCAGAATTCGTTATTTAGTTATTCGAACCTGTCAAGCACTATAGCAACTTTGACGTCGTTTTTGACAGTGTGCAATTGTAAGTACTAAAAGAGCTCACGGTACAAAGGCAATTGGCACTTAACCGAGTTCCGTGTATAGTCACCTGTAATTTCCTCAAATCGTACTTACTGACTTTTAACGTCAGCTCTGACTCCGGTATTCAAAACGTTTGTCAGTGAATTTGAGGCGGAATAAGCGATTAGTGACAACTGAAGATCTAGGTTCAATAAATTGGCAGTTGTAGGAGAAACTTTATCTTGAAAATGTTGTATAGTAGGTAAGAAAGGTCCTGTTGCTGGTAGGAATAAGCTCAAAGCAAATTCATGATTAAGATAGGCCACTGCCACTGTAGTCTAGTATAGAATAGTACCTCTCCATTATTACATTTTTAAGAGCCGACTAAAGGAACGCACTCTTGGGTATCTCCCGACTCCTAAAAACCGACGCTGGTCACCAAAGCACCTGCCACGTACAATACTCCGTTGCATGTTTGCTGTACGAATATTATGATCAAACCGTTTATTCCATACCAATCTGCATTGAACTTAGTAGGTTGTAAGAGTCTCTAATAAGACTTTTTCATCGCCTTCAAGATTGTTGATATATCAGGGTTTATCAAAAGTAAAGTTATTAATTTTGAAGTGTCACGGACTAAGCTTTTTCTTTCTTATTTTAATTTCCAATTTGCATTCTAGGCTTTATAGTTTTTGAGAGATAAGAATAAAGAAAGAAAAGGAGTTAGAGTTTTAATGATTATGTACTCTTAGAAAAAGCCATAAGCTTATAAGCTAGATGTATAATAAAGCGATATTTGTTTGAGGCGAACAACTAGTGTCGATTAAAACGAGTTCAGTTTACACAATTTCCCAACGACAACTTTTTGCGTGCACTACAAAAAGTAACAATGAATCGTTGAAAATGTTATGGCTTATAAAAAGCAAGTCTTGCTTTCTATAGGCCTGAGGAAAGGTTGTATCTGGGACGGGCGGGTTGGCATATAATTGAAGAAATCTCGACAGACCGCAGCAATTACTGATGGTGCAAGTTACAGGAGACGTAAACCGTTCAGATTATCCAGCTGGTTTTTCATATAAGCAACGAGTAGGTATATTGCAAACATTTATTCCGGGTGTTCTGGGTGTTTTCTATGTATAATAAAAAATATCTATGTAATGTATTATATTAAGTATATCAGTCATCTAGTACCCATAACACAAGCTCTGCTTAGCTTGGGGCTAGATGATGCTGTGTGGATTGTCCAGCATTATTAAAAAAAAAAAAAAAAAAAAAATGGGCGGGCCTGGTCCGTAGCTATATCAAAAATATCAAACATTTTGTCTAAGTTTTTAAATTTAAAGCCCCATACTTTATTTATAAGTAAATATGGATTTATTATCTATCGTGGTCAAACATGATCTAAGGCAAGGGAACAAATTGGACAAGCATGGTCTAAGGCAAATTTGTTCAAAGTTATTATCAATGTTGAAACTGAAATCAATAGTAAATAATATATTATCGTCAGCCACTGGAAAGGAAAAAATGCTAAAGCACCAAAATGCTAAACGTAAGCGATGGTGAATGATCGTCGTGAACTATGTATATATATTTATAGATATTATTTGGCACTTTTCTCGTACATAGTAAGGTTCTTGAATTAAGAATACATTTAGTTGTGCTATATCTTTTAACATTATTATGAAAAATAATAGCCCCATAGCATATCTTAGTCCAAAACCAGATTACACCTGATGTGCACCGCAATAACACTTTCCACATTGCAAAAGCGTAACGAGGCTTCCAGACAACGTTGTAAATTCTTTTTTGGTATTTTTTGTAGTTTAATCAAAATCATAAGCAAAATCAAGAGGCATTTGTGCTAGATGATGCAGTGTGGATTGTCCAGAATTATCATTATCATTATTAATTCACTTGTGAGACCATTTTTCAGAATCTCAGAATCATTTTTTAGGCTAGATACCCACAACACAGGTTCTCTTAGGGTGGGAGCTAGCGTGCCTACGCAATCTATTTAGTTTATAATTGTATTACTTAGATTGAGTTTTACCTGTACGTATGCATTTACGCTACAACACTTCTACTTTTGGTATTATTTAAGTTTGATTTCATGATACTAAATAAATAAATAAAATAAAAAATCTTAAAGATCACTTGCTAACGTCTTATAAGTAACTGAATCTAAGTAATCCAAACGTAACATAGATTTTGTAATTAAACATCTAGCCAGAAAACTAATACAGATCGTCTTTGTACATGTCTTTTGTAATCAATGTATTGTAAATACCCGGTGTAATAAAACTACTCCTAAAAACTGAAACTGCGCATTCAGACTATGATTTTGATTACAAAAAATATTAAGAAACGCGAAAAAAAGACACTTTTTGACAGTTTTTTCCATGTTTCCAGCATCAATATTGACAATACATAATAAAATAAACATTAGTATCTTATTATCTTACTTAAAAACGTGTAAAAACGACAAAATACCAAAAACAGCGATCTAAAGGAAATCGCAATCATCTAACCGGTGCGTTGCCCTCGAAATCGCCGCCACCGCGCGGTCATTGACCGCTGTACAAAATTAATCGCTGATTGATAAATAGGAATTTCAGAAAAGTTATCGTATTACTCTAATGTATTTGACTGTCAGCCAAGTGATAATCTATAAGACCTTGTAGGTAACGTTATGCGTTTCTGGAGTATTCGGAAGTGGTCTTATTACACCCTGTATTACAGTTACCTATAAAGAATTGAAAAATTTAAAAATTCAAGAAAAGTTTATGTTCATTGCTGTTAACGCCTGAAATGTGTGCTTTAATCACCCAGTAATTAGTAAAATTTGTATTTCTGATAGGACCACTGATAAGTAACTCAAATCAGCCACTGCCAGATGAATTTTATGGTGCATATTCACATAATTTTATACCTTAATAAATGAGTCGCTTTAAGTTCAGCTACCTATTAAGCTCACCGTGTGATAATAACTGCAAAGATCTCATATTACAAACACCTGCTTTAATGTAAATGAGTGTCGTGTACGACTTTATTTTCGCACAGTAGCTAGTTTATGTACTTACGAGTAGGTACTTACTAGAGTAGTTGTTGACATTTCATTTAAATACAAGTACAGTCAGCTGCACTGGAATGTATACAATTTGTAATTTTCAAAATAGTGTCGCAATGTTACAGTTAATGTTTTCAGGGCAAAAATGCAAAAAAATTGTGAACACATCAACTGATTACATGGTATTTGAGTTTTTACTGTCTAAAAGTTTATAGTAATGTTGTGATAGCATTTTTAAAGTTAATAATTGTATACATTCTAGTGCAGCTGACTGTACATGCATTTTGAATATACAAATTAGAACCTGCTTCCTGTTATTGTATAACGGTTATTTAGAATATGTATACTTGTTATTATTTTTTGCATGAGAAATTTTAGTAGGTAATGCAAGTTGCCATTTTATTAATTGGCATTTTATTCAATGGAGCCCTAACAGTGAAATGTAAATAAGATCTTTAATATCACTTCTTTTAGCACAATTTATAAAGGAACAGTTATGCAGTTTGCCTCCTAGTATTGTTTTTGCATGTGTTTATTTCCTTATGTAAATAAATATTCTATACTATAATACTACACATGAATATGACGCTTAGAATATATACATTCTTAACGTAAGATTCGCTCAGTCAAAAAACAAGTCGTCACAATTTCCATACAAACGGTGCAGTATATATCCACAGTTTATTACATGCGTCCAAAGTTAAGCTTGATATTGAATTGTTGTACCGTTATTTATGCTTGTAACTGCATATCCCATTGTAAAATAATGATTACTTCAAGTCATAATGACAAACGTCGAAAGATTTGTATTTTATCAACAGTTTTAACGTAACTTTGGACGTAAATATGAAATCTAGTAACGAGAATAGGTGCAGCCTTAAGGCGATGACGCTAAAATAGATGTTAGATGTTTGGTTGTACCGCCCAGCACCAGTGATGCCACTAAGAGACCACGGGAGTACACAATCGGACCCGTGAATTCTTCCAGTGCCATTGCCTGTGCTTAGTGCGTTTCTTCATGCTTCTTACATCTTCTTTATTGCTTCAACTTCTTCTCTGCTGCAGTTTACACCATGATGAGTTTCTCGTCAAGATACTGTTTGTTCCAATACATTTCAAAAATACTATTACATACTATTCTTTTAACGTTTATCGATTTTAAAAACAAGAACACCACAAACAAAATTCATAATTTAATAATTTTAAAATAATTTGAGCTTAATAGGTTTTTTATTGTACTACTGGTGGAACACCTGATGTTAAGTGGTAACCATCATCTATAATAAAGCATTACCTTGCACTACCCCGCGTCCACCAACCTGAGGTATACTAGTTTTAAGCCTCATTTGGCTATAATTTCACTGGAACACAGCAATGCGAGCATCACTGCTTGGCGACAGAAATAAGCATGGTGGTAGTGCTTCCCCGGACGAGCCCTTCACAAACAGCTCTACTACTACTAAAGAGCTTTTAAAGCTTTTTTTAGGTGTTAAGCTTTTGAGTGAAACACCTGTTTTTTCGCCCTTTGTCTTGGTTCCGCATAAAAAAGGGGTTTAAATTAATGAGTGCTTTCCAAGTTTCGAGGGTAGCTTTGTTACACCCTGTATATATATTAATAAATTTACTTCACTAACATATTTATCAAAGGGTAATATCATAAATATCATGAGGCCGTCACAAATACATTGCCAAAATTTCATTTGTCAAAACAATACATTTGGTGATTGAACAAGCAATGACGATCAACATATTATAGTGAATGAAGCTTGTACTATAATATTATGAATATATACACACATAGTACTTAAAGTCAATGTTATGCTAGGTTACAACCTGTTGGGTAGGCCCATTGAGTCGACAGAAGATATAAGCGGCCAAGGTATATTAGAAACTAGCGGCCACTTGCAGCTTCGCCAGCGTGGCAGTTTTTGCCGTTCTCGTAATTTTTTCGGGATAAAATCACAGTAGCTTTATGCATGCAAAGTCTCAGCCCGATCGGTTTAAAATTGACAAAGTTTCATACAAACTTTCATCCCCTATTTTATCCCTTTGGGGGTAGAATTAACCAAAATCCTTACCTATACCTACCTACGTCATAACATCTACCTGCATGCCAAATTTCAGCCCGATCCGTCCAGTGGTTTGGGCTGTGCGTTGATAGATCACTATGTCAGTCAGTCACCTTTGAGTTATATATATTTAGATAGTACCTAAAGTCAATGTTATGCTAGGTACTTACCTACAACCTGTTGGATAGGCCCATTGAGTCGACAGAAGATATAAGCGGCCAAGGTATTTCATAAATGCACGCGTTTTTTCAACCGTTCAGATTCTACCGGTGGTCTTGGCTGATGGTATGGTAATGACGATGTTACAAGATGGATAAAATATGCACAGGATCCACCACTTTCTAAGAAATACCTACTGATAGCTTACCTACTGTTTTTCATTCATTTAAGTTAATTTAAGTAAGAGTAGAAGTACATATATCCAACGCTGACAGAATAATTGTAAACCTACATAATGTTAAACAAATATAGTCATAAATTTCATAATCATAAGTTAGTTTAGTTAGGTCATAAGTTTTATTATGCTTACCTGCACTTAACTACAAACATTTTATATTTTAATAATAGGAAATTTATGCCCCGAGTTGGATTTGAACCCAAGACTCTCTTATTAATACGGGGATGCGCTAGCCATCTGCGCTATCGGAGCTTAATCCCACTTATGGCACTTGGGTCACGATTGTTATGTCCAGTCACGGTAGATATCCCTTTGTCTTAGTACCAAGTAGGTTACCCACTCAAGATATTTTAAGGAGTCCAAAATACTACTTTTGGGACATAGTTAACTCCTGTACCCACATTTTGCAATAGTTGGTATTCCTTAATTAACAGGTAAATTAGTAACAATACTAACTGATTTTATTAAGATGTTTTAACAAATCAAAACATTTAAAATCAATGAACAACAACAACACAAATCTCACACTTCGAGACATCGGCAATTATAATTACACCGATTCGAATCGGCGCATGGGAAGCGTAGGTTCGATTCCCATGGGACTGAGCTGAACGCCTCGCGAGCTCTCATGATGAGATTTAATGCTCCAGAAAGGATCACGAACACGACTAGAGTACCTTTTAACATGCACACGGTTGCTTTATAAATCTAAATAAAGCGCACACTCGCACAGTGCTTAGTATCTTAATTTATCTATATGACATTGATAATAATCGATGGCTAAATGATTAGAAAAAGAAATAGACAATAGAATAGATTCACGATTCCCAAGTAGGGTAGATATCCCCTCAGATCTCATAGTACCAAGTAACTTGAGACTCTTCGAGGATGATGAGGATATTCATCATCATCATTGGCCTTCAACATCTATTACAGATGATTTAGGATGAGGATATTACATTTGGTACATACCCACAGTTTGCTGCTAAAATGCTAAACTAATTTCCCCATGATGTTTTCCTTCACTATTTAAAAGTTGTGGCAGTGCAGACAAAATAAATAACTAGCCTGCGACAAAAATCATAGAAGACAAACTAACTAAACACAAATAAAATCAAAATATTTTATTGTTTTTCCAAAAATTTTCGAAATATAAAAAAACGGTCTTATTCTCTTCACTTTGAAATTAAACCCTCGTCTTTGTAGTGAAAATCCTGAGTTAGAATTCAATCCATTTATCGTTCTGCTCAACATTATCGAATGTATTTAAATTCAACATTCATCAATGTCGGAATATCTTTAGTGAGTGTTTGTGTTCATGGTGTTACGTTAGTCACAAGTTGAATAAACCACATTCAAACATCAATCATAAAAACCGGTAGCAAATAATCTATACCAATAATAACAATCTTTGTCTTGACTGACTGACATATAGACAACGCTTAGCCTAAACCACTGATCATAAAAACTCGAAATTTTCAGGGTATATTCGTCTTGGTGCGTAGAGGTGTACAAAGCAAGGAACTCCCGAAATTCAACCAAAATTTGAAGCTTGTATCAAAATAACGCGGGCGTTGTCGCTATCGCTGGTCAATAATAAGAACTTAAAAGGTACTTACTTTAAACTTTCAGGGTGTATACGAAAATCAAAGAAAATAACTCTAGCAAGGATTGCGCCGGGGGTTGAAGTATGTATGAACATTTAGTATTCCATAATCATATTCCATTTCCATAGTTTGAGAGCACTCCAAAAATTTATTGGTGCACGACCGGATTTGAACCCACGACCTTAGGATCAGAAGGCAAGGTCACTTCCACTAGACCACTGGTGCTCACCGGTATGGGAGGTAGACTTTGTAATTCAGTAATAAACCAATTCTTATAATTACTTCACCGATAGATATAGGTACCTAGCTTTTTCCTGGGTGCTAAAGACTTGTCAGCTAGTCTGTTGTATATAACACACTAGCGGCCACTCGCAGCTTCCCCTGCGTGGCAGTTTTTTCCCGTTCCCGTTAAACTTTCATCCCCTATTTTATTCCCTTGGGGGTAGAATTAAACAAAATCCTTTCTTAGCGGATGCCTACGTCATAACATCTACCTGCATGCCAAATTTCAGCCCGATCCGTCCAGTGGTTTGGGCTGTGCGTTGATAGATCACTATGTCAGTCAGTCAGTCAGTCACCTTTGAGTTATATATACATATTTAGATTACCGTCGGCATTCCATCAATCCTCGTCTACCTGGCCGTCTTCGATTGCGATACAGTAGCCAAACCAGTCGGTTTCCGATGAGTAATACACCGGACGCGCAAATGGTCGGCTGGACCCGTGTATCGCTAATCTGGCTGCTACACTACCGGGCTTGAAATCATAAAGCTTCGGAAAAAATATGGTTATTTTAAGAGTACTTTTTTTTTTATACAATTTGCTGATGGAACAAGCATATGGCCCACCTGATGTTAAGTGGTTACCATAGCCTATAACAAAGCATTGCCTTGTAGGTCACGTTAGTTGGAACGTGCCCTACAATACACTGCTCTGCGTCTATCAACCTGAGGCATACAGGTGTTAAGCCTCATATCCTCTAGGACCTAACAAATAAATTACTCGAACACAAATTCGTAGTCATATTGTCATCACTCCCCACACTAAAATACTGTATGATATATATCAACAGTACTACTACTACTACTACTATCATAGCAATATTGCTATGATAGTAGCTGAAATTGACAAATCTAGCAGCGTCGATATTGTGTAAAGAAGCCGATCTTTTTGAATTATATGCTGAGTCTTTTTGTCAAAACTATATAGTGGCCCTTCAATATGTTAATTTTTTTAGCTAACACCTAAAAATAAAGAGTGTTCACAAGTTCTATCATTATTTGCTAAAACTTTTACCTAACCTAACTTTTATCTTAGTTGAACCATTTTTTTTGTTACCCTACGATATCTCACTGGGCAAAGATCTCCTCTATTCCTTATTTATACATACATACATACTATTTATTTCTACTGTAAATAAACATATTTTTAAAACAAAACACACATTTTGCTAAGTTGTAACGCTTATGCCACATATTATATTGCGGTTTCATAAAATTAAACATGCAAAACTGATCCTTTCTAATAACCTAAAATATTTGTTTAAGCCAAAATCAATCCATAAAATACTTGACGCTAAAGCACCTTTATCCCTTTAGCGAGACAGGAAGGTGGGCGTCCCAAAGGCTGCGACATACAGACAGATAATTAATTCAGCTCCCGACGGGGGGCGGCTACCGTCCTACGCAACGGTGCTTATCCTATAAAGCGGTTACACACTGCGTTTTTTTAACAGCGACGATTCTTTCTTTCATTTTGTCAGGTAGCGCATTTGAAACGAAACGAAACGGCTGCAGCTGCTAAGAGAGTTTAGACCTGTCTATATCTATATCAATTATAAGAATCTTTATCTGGACTGACTGACGGACTGAAGTTTGTATGAAAATGTCTACGAGTTTCGCCATAAAATATTCATATATAAATTATTTGATCATAAATTAATAGTGTCAATACAAAATTCAAATGATACATATTAATACCGGACTGTCAAACACTGTGCATAATTAAATGAATATTAATTAACACGACCAAAACGGACTTACACCAAGGCTTAGAGATTTAGGCTTATCTATGAGAATAATAATAAGTTCGCCTTCAAGCTCGTTATGATTTGAGTTATTTGTAAAAAATTAGTTGATATAAGTTCTCTGATTCAAAAAAATTGCATAATAGATCTGACGCCATACCTACTCAATCGCACTCTATGCAAAACATGATAAACGTTTTTAACAACAAACGCCTTTAAGTTCAAACAGAATACTATTAAATTTGACTGTTTTAAACGATAGATCGCGAAAAATTCCCGTAACGAAATATCGTCAAATTCAAGTTTCGATCGTGTCAATCTCCAGATATAGGTATTCTTTGAAATTGGCATTTCAGACAAACCCAATTTTGACAATTACCTAAATTCTAGGATTGGACTTTAGATCTATGATTCAGTTTATACGTTTGACAATATTGAAAATGAAATGACAGAATAGCAAAGATTCGTAACATGAGTCACCTAATACGAATACCGATAATAACATAGTAAATATAGTAAAATAAATCAAGGAGTATTCGTAGCATAATATTATTCAACCAAAAGATACGGTTACAATTCCAACCAGTTTAAAGCGAGTAGCACTTAGCCAGGTGTGCGGATCTGTGAACACAGGGGCAAGACAGGGGCCAAAGGAACTATAGCCATTCATAACTCGGCTTTATGTTTGCTAACCGTTCACATTTAATGGTTATGGAGTTTGATTGAAAAATATTACACTGCAGACGGTAACGGTAACGTCAAGTCAAGCTAAATATTCGCAGACTCCTAGAATACAAGCTTTGCTATAGCAAACTCAAATGTTCACGAGTGTTCATTTTGTGACGATAAAAATATCTGTTGAGAAATCTATGCTTGAGTCTTGGTACTGTTTGAGTTTAGATTTGGAGTTATCCTTACATGTAAACAAGTCAAACTTACTCAAACAAATATGGTTACTTTTCGAAGGAAATAACATAAATTCAGTTTGAGTTGCAAAGACAATACGGGCTTCTTATATTTATCAAATGTATATAATGTGAAGAAGTCCTTAATACACAAAAGTTCCCGAAACACAATTATTAAACAAATACTTTCAGAATAGGTACGCAAATATTATTAAGGTGAAAGAAAACATCGTGAGGGAACCAGTAAGTATTAGATCCGACTATCCATCCATCGACTTGCCATCGACCCCATTGACTTGAAGCACATTTGCCTGTAATTTCATCGGCATTTACTCCGTTCAAGCCGTGTGGATATACCTAAGATACCTCTCACTTTCTATCTTAGATATCCTCAACAATTCTTGTGTAATAAATTTGAGGGAATATACTTTACTTACCTTATACTTATCATCTTTCTTTTACTTGCTTTGCTCCTTTCAACGTTGTCTGTATCCTTGGCGGTAGGAATTTAATAAGCCGTCAATTTTATCGAGATCGCCGCTCATTTGGTTAAAAGCACACTGTACGTGGGAGGGTATCGCAAGCTTTAAAGGTGTGTCAACTTTATGAAGTGTTAAGTTTCATATCTGACGCATGCAATATGAGCTGTGTGCCAAATTAACCACTTGACGCCCGCGAGAGCCGAAACGTCATCGTAGACCAGAGACAAAGTAGTAAGGATGAGCACTACAATGCCATCTATTACTTACCATCACAGTATGGGACTGCACAAGGTAGAGAAAGGTGCAAACCTTTACCTAGTATTGAATTTTGCTTAAAAAAATAAAAGTCTGATACAACCATTTTTGATAGAATAGTCTAAAATCATTGATTCTGTAATAACCGGTCATAATTTTGAATTTTTTATGCATCTATGCGTCATTTCTCGATCTCGACAAAGCCTATAAGAACAGGCAAGAAACTAATATTGACTTGTAAATTTGACAGATATGTAACAGTAGTGTGTAAGAAGAAAACAGAATTTTGCTTGTAAGCTCCAGAAAGTTATCAATTCTGGTAATGTGAATACCTGTATCAAACTATCTATATTCAAAGAGTAGGTACTTTAACTTATAAGATTACAGGTATCCGTTGATCGTAAAGATAATAAGTAATAAGCTGGTGACTTAAAACACAGAAGCAGTTAGTGATGGGTCTTGTTTATTCAAATGGGCTGTAACCGTTCTAATAAGGACTGGACGACACAGGAGGCTATTCAAATACATGTTTATTGGATCAGGGATTACAAGCGCCTACAAATTACAAGTCTTAGTAGTTAAGCTTTGGTTCGCATACTGGGCATACCGTCATAACGACTGTAATATAGCGAAAACGTGACGGAAACAAACCGTTTTCAGGGTACGGAACCAAAGGGTAAAACGGGATCCTGTTACTAAGACTCCGCTGTTTGTCTGTCTGCCCGTCTGTCACCAGGCTGTATCCCATGAACCGTGATAGTTAAAGATTTAAAATTTCCACGATGATGTATTCGTGTTGCCACTATAATAACAAATACAGTATAACAAATTAAAATAAATATTTACGGGGGCTCTAGAACAACAAACGTGATCTTTATGTGAGTTTTTATTATTACCCTTCGTGCGCGAGTCCGACTTGCACTTGGCAGGTTTTTATTTATTATTTTTTAGCAGGAATAACATCGACGATGCGCTTGACATCTGTAAGTCAAGTCTGTAAGTGCCAAATGTTATGTTTTTACGTTCATTTGACTTCCTCAGAGAACCTTGAGCAGTTATTAGGTACTTGTTATAGGTAATGGTTACCATTTAACATCATGGTGAAGCCTACAGCATGTCGTATGGTAATATGTACATTCTTAGGCTTATGATTACAATTAGTAGTTTGCGGGTTATGATAATATTTAATGTTGACAGGTTAGGGCTAGACTAAAAGCTCTCTAGAGGCCCTTTTAGACTGAACCTAGGCTATCTAAAAATAGATTCTCCTGCTACGGTTAATGACATGATTTGGGAAAACTTAGAATCTGCCGTATTCGCAACCAAAAATCTAGCTTGGAAACAATAGATTTTTTTTTAAGTCCTTGACTTATGTTTGCTGGATTAAAATTTAACCAACTTCAAAAAAATAAGGTTTTCTATCTGTTGTTTTTTTTATGTTTGCTGCCTCAGAACTCCGTAAATTATAAGGCGATTTGAAAAAAAATATATTGAACGGAATCAGTTCAGTAGTTTGGTTTCTAAAATAAAATATCTGGAAAACACTTTTCAATAACAAGAATGTCATCCAAGTTAAGTTGTTTTCACAACTTTTAAACTAAATTAATGCTAAAACTACATTAAATCTTACTATGAAATTTCTATGTAAGGTAAGGTGATTTAGTTTTGGTGACAGTATTCTTCTATTATTTTAAACATTCAAATATGATAGTTTTGTCCCTATTGTTCTTGAGATCAAAACAAAACACCAGAAACTATAATTAAGTTGATAAAACTTGCGCAACCGACTTCAAATTTTACTTGGATATATGGCTTTTTCATGGATGCCACTGCCAGAACTGGACCAAAATGGTACCACTTGGGAAGCACCAGCTTTCAAATAAAAAAAGAATCATCAAAATCGGTTCACCCAGTCGAAAGTTCTGAGGTAACAAACATAAAAAAAATGCAGTCGAATTGAGCACTTCACACACAATACTTTTTTGAAGTCAGTTAAAAACGAATGTTACAGATTCCAAATGTTTGCAAACAGCTTTACTGAACAGCATTAGCTTATAATAGTGCCTTTATTAGATGTATCCCACGGTTATCACGGCAAATAGGTACCTAACTAGGTAACCTGAACAGTCACGCTCTTCGCTAGTGTTTATAACCACGACTTGGCTATTGGGAAACCGCAATAGTCTAAACTCAACTCTGTTTTGAACTTTTCTTAAAAAGCGATGTCAGTGATTTTCTGTTCGCGATCTAGCGGAATCCTATTTGTAGATAGATAAAAACATGTATTCAGACCAGTAGGTAAATAAAACATAAAATTATAAAGAAAGTCCATGCCTCAGATATGTACCTACCTTCAAGAAGTAAGGTAACCACAGATTTTAAAATTTATTTAGTTAGGACATATTTTGGTTATTTTCTTTTATAAACTTGACCCATAAAATAAAACATATTTATTGAAAACAAATAAGTTCTGAAATCATAGAATGCGTTTTTAAGGCTTTTTTAAAGTTTATAGGTGAACGTTTGACCGCACCTGATGTTAAGTGACGATGCGGCTGACGGATATTATAAGACTGGTGTTACCAGGGGTATAACAATGGTTTTGATTCGGTTTTATTTTCCAAAATTAGTTTGACAGCGCTACACATTAGTTAGGTAAGCTTAGAAAACGAACCGACAGATGCAACGCTAAATATATTTTCAATTTACCTTATAGTTTTTTCTTCGTATAGGTTACAATGACAAGCAAGTTAGAGTAAACTGTTAGGAACAAAAAAAAACACCAAAACCGGTACTATTTTTACAGGACTCAAATTTGATTGACAAGCTTAAAGTTGACCATTTCCTATCATCCGTGTTCAAACAATTTGTAAAGACAAAATAAACTTACAAAAAGGTCGCGGTCTAAGGAACAGGTTACACTGGTCCAGTAACAGGTTACAAACTGCATATTCATAGGGTGGAGCCATCGCCCTCTGACATAAGTTACCTAGTTGAATATTAATTAGTTGTATATTTAATATTTTGGTCTAGTGGGACTGACCCCACCTTTTAATCGTAAGGTTGTGGGTTCGAATCTAGTGGTGCAGCAATGGATTTATCTATCCAAAACTTTATGTGCGCAAAGCTCTCAAACAGTGAAGGAAAACATCGTGAGGTCCGCGTCAGCTTCATACGTGTTGTCCGTATCATTATTGTGGATAAAGTTATGTAGTGAGGATGACAACAGTAAAAAGTTGCCCATGACACTGAATGAAACATCTACAGCAGGTAAAAAAAATATAAATAAATAAAAATAAGGAGATATCATCGTTTTTCATATTTGTTTTTATACACCTGTTTGTGTTTCAGATAAACATATTTTGGTTTTAATTTTTGACTAGCGGCCGCTCGCAGCTTCGCTTGCGTGGCAGTTTTTTCCCGTTCCCGTTATTTTTTCGGAATAAAATCATAGTATCTTTATGCATGCAAAGTCTCAGCCCGATCGGCTTAAAATTGACAAAGTTACATACAAACTTTCATCCCCTATTTTATCTCCTTGGGGGTAGAATTAATCAAAATCCTTTCTTAGCGAATGCCTACGTCATAACCTGCATGCCAAATTTCAGCCCGATCCGTCCAGTGGTTTGGGCTGTGTGTTGATAGATCACTATGTCAGTCAGTCACCTTTGAGTTATATATATTTAGAATATGAACTGAACACAGTGGCGTAGTTATCGTAGGGCAAGGGCAAGGGTGGTGCAGTGTACTAGGGCCCCAGAGCTCAGAGGGCTCTCTAACCGAAGCTTTGAAAAGAGAGGAGCATAAAGAAAAAGAGAAAAAAAATTGTTAAATTTTAATAGGTAGGTACCTCAACTTTTTACTTTTTGAAGGCCAATATAAGTTCAAGCTACATGAAAAGGGGTGTGGACCTGATTTTTTCTCTATGCACCAGAGTCCTTATCCATCTAGCTACGCCACTGACTGAACATATTTAATATTGCCGCGGTTTATAAACACTAAAAAAACTTCAACAAACTATTTTGGCAAAAAAGAAAATGCTTAAAACAAAAGTAATCCCGTCATACCTAAACAAGTTTGTGCATTTAACAAATAACCCTATTATGTTTTTGGTAAATGTCTCCGAGGTCCGAATAATTAGTTTGTCCGAAACAAATGAGTTTTAAGGCCGGGTCCATAAACAAACAGGTTTTACTGGTAGACCAGAATGCCCACTGAAAAACAATGTTCATATTGGCATTTTGAGTTACAATGCGGGTTAACTTAGTAATCGTTCTTCAGTAATGTTGTCGCTGGCTTGCATTCTGCGCAATGTTATACAAAATGTCAAAACAATCCTTCGTTTATTGTTTTTCATGGTAGACCTGCAGGTTGCATCCACGCTGAGGCAATGTCCGCTGACATAATGTATCCGAATAGATTACTGCGCGAGCTATGTATTATTACTACTGACTCATCATATCATATGGCGCATTTGGTAGAAACTCTGCCTAAGGATGTATTATCTGTCATATGGTTCCCATAGTACAAGCTATGCTGAGTTTGGGGCTTGATGATGTTTTGTAAAAATATCCTCAAATATTTATTGTATTATTATTATTATAATATTTTTTTTCATAAATAAAATAAATAACCAATGTAGTGCTAATCACATTTTCAATGAACATATTATTTGTGCTCTGTCTGAGTGTTATAAAATATTGACAAGAAAATGAACTTGCTTACTTACTATAATAAGTTCTATTAGTTAGCGGTTCCAATAAATAATGCAAGGTTTGTTTAGTTTGGAGTTTGATGATGTTGTGTGAAATACATACTAATGTATCATACTTTTTCTGCTAGTGTTGTATACTTTGGTAGCCAACTTTGTGACGGAGTTTCAAAACGTCTTTTATAATTATACCTAACGACTGTTAAAACCGAAACCGATAGATACCTTAATGTGTCTTCCGAAGCACTTGCTTATAAGCCACTTAGCGATCACAGAACATTTAACTTAATCAATAAGTTGGAAAATACAAAACTATGCCAAGAGTATAAGCTTATTAAAATTTACAAAGAGACGGCTCTTTCGGTTCAACACATACAGCACCATAATGGGACGGCTGCCAACGTAATATAATCATAAAAAGCAGTGCCATTTTGTAGGTACTACCTCTAATCGTCAAGTATAAACCATCTTGACGGACGTCCTCTAACATAGAGCTACGAAAAGGTAGAGCTGTTTACGTACTTTTAATCTATC
The DNA here is from genome assembly GCA_947095575.1 of Electrophaes corylata. Taxonomy (NCBI): domain Eukaryota; kingdom Metazoa; phylum Arthropoda; class Insecta; order Lepidoptera; family Geometridae; genus Electrophaes; species Electrophaes corylata. Next base: position 11,967,075 of record OX352700.1, on the reverse strand, counting down.
TACAACACAATACTTGAAAAAAATGTGTCATAAACAAATTATTCTTTAGACACCTATTACGTCCTTAAACATCTATAAAGATCATAAGTAGGAGTTTTTTATTATGCCTTTAGATTATAGTCACGACATAAGTCATAAAGTTAAAAAACTTATGCGTGATTTCAAGTGGTACTAAAATGTACATTTAACTAAAATGTTTTACAATAGTAAAATACATACTTACAGGTAAGTATATATATATTCGTCCGTATATTCCAAAAATGGCATAAAAATTTAATAGCATACGTCAAAGAAGTTAATTTTTGTTTAAAGTTTATCAATGTTTTATTTTCTTCAATTAAAATATGTATTACAACGTCGCATGAAAGTGCTCTACACAACGTTAACGTATTGTAGAAAACGTTTATATGTCATTGCAATATAAACTTTATATGGACAACATAAAATAAAGTATGCGTTGATTAATTTCTCTGTCGCAGCATGCTCCAGTGTGCGTTGGTACTAAATTCTCATGAGCACAAATCTGGCATTCCTATTTTGAATACTGTAAATACTGAGATTGACAATAACCTCTTTGCATAATAAAAAAAAAAAAAAGTAAGTGATACCGCTAATACATCATCCTGTTTTTATCTTTGCAATAAAATACTGTCACTGTGGTAAGGGTAAAGTTTCTTAAAAAGCGGTGAATGTCAAAGCGGTCGTAACATTACGTAGCGTGAATACCCATTTACGCTGCGTTATTTTGTACGAAACTTACTAACTAATCTGACTGACTTAGTCGTAATGGTTTCTGTGATAGATTTTAAAACCTCCTTTACCTTCCACAGATGTTGTAAAAGGCGACTAAGGTAACGACCAAGAAGGTGAGCAGCAGCCTTTCCTGTGTACTATAATAGAGCCTCAAATATGGGGGAGAACCGCCGTCAGGCGACACCCCATTACCCAGGGGTAGTTACCCCTGGAGTAGAATGCCTGGGTAAAGTTTAATAACGAGGCCCATCCCTGTCCCTTTCGCAAGGGGGAACAGACGACTTTCGTTCGTTCGGTCGTTATGGGGGAGGCATAAGACAACAGCAGTGGACATATTTAGGCTGGTTACATGCTATTACTGATTCATATAAATAGACCACGCGCAGTCTACTGGTCGTATAGAGTTTAAATTTTCAATTTATATCTGTCTTATTGCATAAGGTGTACTAACAATTTAATTACTGTTATTTAACCTTTTTATAACTTAATGCAAAAAAAATCGCAGATAAATAAAGTAGATAATGCCAAATGTTTTTTTTTGTTTACGACCGTCATATGACTGTCGCTGCTTTTCTAGAGACTTGTTTTAAACGAGTTACATTGACTAAGTCACACATTACACTCCAGTATGAATATATCACTGAAATCGACGAAATTTCAACGCATTTATTTACCGCTCATTATTGCTACAATAAAATTTACAACCACGCCATTTTGAATTTAAAAAAAAGTGCATCGAAGTGTTCGTTATCAAGTTAATGGTGTCAACTCTTGTAATAACTATACATTTTACCAGAAAGCGGATTAAAAAGAAAAACAAACACGGTGCAGTTATGAGCACTTTGAACAGGTTTTATATCAGCTTGTAAAGTTAATTGGAAGTAAGGTGTGGTCTTGTAAGATGAGACTTTGAACGTAAGTGGGTTTAATGCCTAAGTAGCTTATTATTGCCTTCATAAATAAAAATTTACATTTGAACAATATTTTATTTAAAAAAATACTTTCTGTGTAATATTATGCTGATATAAAAGTTACAAAGCTATGACTATAATTTCTGGACAGCAGAACCTAGTGAGTAGGTTTCTCACACGAAATTAAATTAAAAATGAAGCAATGAAACTGTAGGCTATGACAGACAGACAACATTCCGTTCCTGTAATTTGACTCTATGGACCTTATGTATTAAACTAGTATTAACCGTCATTTGATTACAAAATTACGTGATCAATGTAAAATTATATACATAATTTGACACACATACAGAAACAGAAGTAAAAATGCCACATCCATTTTGCTCTACCATTCGTAACTTCATGAACGCGGACCGGTTTTGCAAAAATAATCGGACGACGCATGACTCACTGCGAGTACTAGAGTTTTGGACAAATAAATTACCTTTTTATTGCTGACAGCATACAACTACTAATAGACTTGGTAACATATAAAAGAAAACTACTTACAAGGTAGGACATTTAACTAAATATAGAAACATTATACCTACCCACTGCGTGTCCTGACGCGTCAGAACTATCAGTGTTATAACAGCTATCGGTACCAAACATTTTGTACAATAATTACACCAGAAGTGACAGTGAGGATCTACTTCCTGTGTTTCTGCCTCTGTCTATCCGTACAAAACGTCCACGCGGGACCTATCCATTGTGATTCTGACTGAAGTGTGAGAGGGGTGTATTAAAATTACATATTTTCATTTATTTTTGGATCATAGACAGATTTGTACATAAAACAGTGCGTCAAAACAACTTATAGTTATGATCTACCGTGTGTATTCGATCGTAAATTCGTCAAGGTTTTTAGAGGTCAATGACAGAAATAAGTTGCCATACTATAAAGCTCGTATAATATACTGGTGAAAACGCGCGCTTCTTCGTCCGCGTTAAACTTTTTTCATAATAACTTCAGCCCCGTCTTAGATAGATATTTATTTCCTAAAATTATAGCAGATATTTGTTAATAGTTTTTCTAAGCCTATGTTAGGTTTGTCAAAACACTATGTTCTCGTTTACAATAGAAAATAATATTAATTAAAAAAGCCGCAGTAATCTAGCACTTTAGGGTCCGAATTTCAGAAATTTAGAGTTCTGACGACAAATATACCTTAAAAATTTCAAATGTCTTTGATCAGTGGCTTAAACTGTGTTATATCTATTGTCAGACGTCAGACAGACAGTCAGAACAAAGATTCTTATGGGGTAAACATTTTCATCCCTTGTACAACAATCTATTCTTTAATAAGGTATGCAGAATCCGTCGTGCCACTTTTCCAAATAGGTAAATGAAATAGAATTAAGTTTACACATAAATCATAAAATAAAATACTTCAAACACGTACCTTTTTATATTCGAATAATTCACTTTGATAATAATCCACGGGTTAGTCATAAAGTGTTTGACCTTATTTAAATACAGTTATTCAAAAATCTTAATTTAGATATGATTTCTAATCTTTTTTATAGGTGTCAAATAAACACGCTCAATACGTTATAAACAGATTTACCACATAGTTATGTAAATAACTTTTTAAAGATTTAAATTACCTCAGATACTTCCCCTCATAGATTTTGTTATTTTGAATAGATTCCACTGAGTAATACTGTAATAAAAATTAGAGATGTCACGAATATTCGGCAACTATTCGGTATTCGGCCTATTCGGCCACTTTTTTTGCTATTCGGTATTCGGCCGAATAATACGTACTATTCGGCCGAATACCGAATACCAAATCATGTAAAAAAGACACGTTATATTACTCAAAATTATGTATTTATTTCCAAATTACAACACTTTAGTAATTTAAATTGATCCGTGATAAGTTGTGATGGATGCAAATCAAGCTTTTCAGCATTTTTTGGTAGCAAGCGATTACGCTTTTCATGGTAAATGTTACCAACCTCAGAAAATAACCTCTCACTATACACGCTATTTCCAGGAGAAGAAAGATAAACTTTAGCAAACGAAAGGTTTGGGTATTGTTTTTCGTTTGCTAACCACCACTTGTAAGGATCGGCCTTCTGATCTAGGCGAATTGTTTTCAAAACTACTAGAATCACTTATTTTCAGAGCTTCTAGAAGAATCTTTTGTCTTGCGCATTCTGCTTGAACCAATCCTAGGAAACTCGTTTTGAAGCGAGGATCCAGAAAAGTCGCAACCAGATGTTTGTTTTTTTCATCTTAGCTGAATCGCCTTTCAAGCTCGGCTTTCAGTGAAGATCTTATTGTTACTTACTTAAACAGGTTGCGACTTGTCCAACTAACGCTAACGCGCTCCCGACAAGTATGTATTTCGTGCCGAATATTCGGCGCTTCGGCCGACAGCGTTGCCGAATATTCGGTATTCGGTATTCGGCCAATTCACTATTCGTGGCATCTCTAATAAAAATACGTAAATATATTGACTCTTTCAAGTTGATTCATAAAAAAATAGTGAAAATAAAACGTTTTCTTTGTTTAAGGGATTTATTTTTTAAACTTCGGAACATTGCATTTTGCTATGACGTTTTTGTCCAATTGATGGCAATAGATGTTTTTGTCTAATAGATGGCGATGGATGTTTTTGTCCAATGGATGGCAATGAATGTTTTTGTCCAATGACACGAGGGACCCAAAACGTGGACCGTGTGGTCGACGTCCTCGTCGTAAAGGCACTGTTACTATCCACCAATCTGAGGCATCATGTGCCTGTAATTTCACTGGCACCCACACCCTTCAAACCGAAACAAAGAAACGATGCATGCCGGCAGAATAAGGCATAGTGGTAGTACTTTCACAAGCAAGCTCTTTTAGGTAATTTTTACGCAACATTGTATCAATTCATAAGTGTTACACGAATCTTCCAACTGACAGATCGACTAACATATATACATCGAAAAGTCTAAACCACTGGTCGTAAGGTTTTGAAATTTTTAGATCATATGGGTCTTGGTGTGTAGGGGTGTACCAAGAAAAAAATCGTGGATTTCAACCTTTAAAAGAGTACAGCGAGGGTTGAATTTTGTATAAAATAACTTCACGCGGACAAAGTCGCGCGCATTTTTGATTATAAAAGGATATATCAAACAGTATGTGAAAAAGAGACTAAACCGGTCATAAATAATTAGCAATAAACATAATTAAACAGATAAAAGCAACTTCTGATAGCAGATTTATTGCAGTGCTGAAGTTTAATGTAAATAAGCACATCTTATCGCGAATTTTGAATAATTAAAAATAATATGGTGTGCACTCTATGGTGTTATATATACAAACCCGAATTAAAATAAGGTTTGTTCCAAATGTAATATTTAGGCGTACCTCGGTTTGGGTACCATCTTCCTTCTCGCATCGTACTCCATAATGCTGAGGGTCGTAACCCCCTCCATGGATCACTTTTCCTCTGATGACTTTACGCCATCTAGGTCGTTCGCTGGCAACCTGTAGTGCTTCATGGAATTTTAGGTCAAGCGAAGCGCAAATCTGGTCGGACCAACGTATTGGGCTCATGACCTCTTCGATTTTGCCAGTTATGAGCTTTATTTTTTTATGGGTACCTAATGGGGGTCCATTTGTAATTCTTTTTTTCTTATTGAAGAAAATGACGGTATATGGCGTAACACCCTACGGTGCAGAAGGCAGACTTAATACCAACGGAGCTGTGATGCCTGTAAGAATTATGTGCCAGTAGTAGCACCACCTTAGCGCCGACGCTGAACTTAGGCGATCAATAAGTAACTGGGTATTAAAGGGTTGGCGATTAAATGGGAGCCAAAGTTTGTATGAAAAAAACTTAACACGATTAAAATCGTTCTTTATTCCGCTAGTAATGTTATGAAATTATGACTGGGTTTTATAGTGTATTCTGAGTATATATTTATAAAAAAAAAGTATATAAGTATTCTATCAGTCATCTGGTTCCCATAGTACAAGCTATGCTTAGTTTGGGGCTAGAAGATGTTGCGTAAAAATGTACACAAATATTTATTTATTTAATTAACAATTTCTTTTTCACAGACGTGTCATAGTGTTGGGAAAGAGTGCACGAAACTAAAATATCCAGTCATTTACCGCAATTGCCAGCTGTAATTGATCGGCGTTGCGTAGGTGGTAACAACCCACAGAGTCTGTGAAGCTGTTGTGGTACAATTATCTCGTATGAAAGAAAAATATCGAAGTATTTGACCCTTGACCTAACGTCACTCACTATGCTAGTGACGTACAAAGTTCGTGCATCGATTACGATATGTTTTTTTGTATTTTCGATGAAAGCGATTTCTAAAACATGATGTTTGAAGTTTGAACAATGATTGTGTGATGTCAAAGATTTTGATGATGTTGTTAGAAGAATTAAAAGTTATAATAAATTCTTTATTGTACACAGAAATATTTACAAAACAGTTCAGGCAGGTATTTAAAAATAATTATAGTTGTCTAGTTATTATGTTAAAATCCTACAATAGCCTGAGTAGCCCAATGGAATTATCCCAAAGTACGTATTACTTTTATATTCTGTGTCCACAGGCAGGTTTACGCTTGTTTTATAGCCAGAATAAAGTCATCAAATCTATTACCCACAACTAAAGGAAAATTACAGGAAACTGGAAACGTGCGACCGCCCACGGATCACTGTACTCTGTGCGAACTCGGAATATTATCTTACTTTTATTTTAACTAATATATTTCATAAACGAATAAAAAAAAATAGATACAGCATCACGACTGCAATCCTCAAGTACGGAATCAACCCTCAAATCTACCCAGTGCTCACTCTAGATTCTTTGAGGATGTCTTAGGAGGGTTGTCAGAGGTACGTCCAGATATAAAACTTGGTACATACCCACATTTTGCAGTATTTTGTATTCCATACGTGACAGAGTGCAAACCTATCGCTGCTACTGGAATTTTTAACAAGGAATAAAAATAAAACAGACAGCTAAACTCTTTGTCTTACCATGGAATTCCGTGTATCTTTTATACGCTTTGGAACTATTGGTGTAATACGCTGCGGTATAGACCATTAAAGTCGTATAGAATATATTGCCCATTTGCACCAATTAAGGAGAACACATGTACCTTTACAACTGATTAATTGCTTAACTCGAAATCATGTAGGTACACAACTGTTTTTTGGAGTAACAGAAGTACTCGTAGATAGTACATGTAGAAAGTATAGTAACATTCAACGAACTCTTTCTAAGAATATATTTTCAATGAAATGAACGTGTGTGTAAGAACGTCAATAACGTTTAAATTAAATCTGAAAATCAGGCCAAACATCTTGGGGCCTGGGGGCCTTTGATTGGTGAGAAATTGCAATAGACCGGGAAAGATGATAGACCAGTGGATCACAATCATCATCATCTTCCTGCCCTTATCCCACTTTATGTGGGGTCGGCACAACATGTTCTTTTCTTCCACTCTCCTCTATAAGCCGTCATATCTGTACTCACTCCTTTCTTATCCATGTCATCTTTCACACATCTAGTGGATCACCATACACAGTAAAAATCGTTCCATATTCTAAATTTTCCATTCTGTGTGTTTACATGGATTGAATGCCTAGCAACATTATCATACACCACGCAGTAGCAACACTCAAAAGGGCGTTACTGGTACGAAAGCCCGCATCCGTTCGGAAACCGTGAACTTACAAAACTGGTACAAACCGGTAATCGACCAGTACTCAACCGGACCGGTACACAATTTCCAAACGGAACAACCAATTTTGAACGTCAATAATCTTGTTCCACTATCGATACTTAATCGAGGAGACTTACTGATATCAAGATAGATACCAACTTGATTTAGGTGTTGAGTTTTACCGCTACTGAGACTGTGTTTACCAAGAAGGAAGATTGCTGTTCAGGTCCTGGTTACGGTAATATTTTAGTGTAAGAAAACTGCCTTTATTGAACTAATTTCCCGTTTCTCTATGTATTCAATACGAGATATTTCTGTCAGTATCGAAATAATGGATTGAAAGACTGTTTCACGTGAGGATAGAGGAAACCTGGTAATAAAGTATTTTCATTCATTCATTAATTCCTTAACTAGATGAAAAGACGACCTAGTTACAGTAACTGGGAAACATTGGGTGCAAGCCACACCAGAGCCGTCTTGAGGAAACTTGGAAGGACTTCTGGAAACTTGAGGCAGGCGTGTTCAGCAGTTAATGTGCGAGCAGATAAAGTGAAATGATGATGATGTATTTACATTTGTCTTCGTTACCTGTACCTCATTTTCAATTCAACAGGCCCCCTTCAAAGGTTTATTGGTACTTAGTTTTAGAAAAGGTCGGGTCAATCAAACAAGCCGTGGGCCCACAATTACCGCCTACGTAGAATTTTTATCCACATTATCAGCGTGTGAAGAAATCATTATGATGAATCACTTACTGATTCTGCCATATAGGGCAGATGGTTGAACAATGAAATAATTATGTTACTGGAAAAATACTTGATTAGTGCTGGTAAAGCTTTAGGCGGCCCGGATTTATAAAGTCGTGCGTTTTTATGCAAGCGTGATACGGTCTGTTTTGGCCCATTATTTTATGACAGCTCAACAACGCTGAAGAATGAGTGGGAGGAGTTATTAGCAGCTGCTTATGATGATAGTGAAGCAATCAATGGTGAATACGCGCCGTTTTATTTAGTGGAGTGGATTAAGTAGCTGTGATTTATTCGTGTTTTTTTCTGACAACTGTTTGATTTTGGTAGGAACTGAATTACGGGAATTCATTTCAAGTATACCTCTACTTTTAGAACCTACGGTTTATTAGTTTCAACCGAAGGGTATCTATGACAAATTATTAGTATTTGCCCTAACTAACATAAAAACTCGGTCGTAAACACTTGAATTCTTCAGGGTAAATCTTGGTGTAAACGTGAGGTGTATGAAGAGATAAATTCTTGAAGTTCATCCCCTAAAGAGGTGCAACGATTTTCAAAGACAATGTTTGGATTTGCAGATTTAGATGTATAGGTGCAGGTGTAACAGTATTTTGTTTGATTCAATGTAATTCTACGGTGTTAAGGCATGAAAAATTTGAATTATAACTATTTAATTACAATGATAAACATTATATTAGTTATATTATACAGAAAATATGAGTCTAAATAGATAATAAAATGTAAAGTGTATAAAACTGCTTACGAGTAATCGTACCTATCTGTATTTTATAAATTATACAAAATACAACAAGCACAATTTGTTTGAATTGTAACAAAACAATGCAACAGTCAGGTAGGTTAGGTTAGGTACCTCGCGTAACGGTGTCGCAGTGGGTTCATGACCTGTGCATTTTTATGCGCACTACACGTGGGAACCACACTAATGTTACCATGTTCTCGGAAACTGAGCAACATTAACTATGTTCACCATCGATGCATAAGTAAGGAACCATAGTGTTCCGCGTAGTGCCTTTCTTTTGGTATTCCGTTTTACTGGTTAAAGTCAATGTGAAAATACACTTTTTGAATTCTAGCGGAAGCGCATGCAACTTCGTCCGCATGAAGCTATTTTCAAACAAACTTCAATCCCCACTGTACCCCTTTAGAGTTAGAATTTTACATACAAGTCACTACAACATTTATTTCAGTAATTAACTTATCACCAGGTGAGATTGAAACCAAATGATGGTTTATCAATTATAAAAAAAAACTAAGTATATTAATCAGATTTAAGAAATTATATAAAATATGCTTTTTTTCGCGTGTTGATTAATTAGAACCACATTGAAACGCAATCTTTATTTCAATTATGCTAGATCAGAAATAAACAATACACTGAGTCAAGGTACTAATTCTACGACTGTAAGCAAACTTACCAGTATAACTCGCTTTGCTTCTGTACATATTATTGAACATCCTGACACTATCCACATACAATCACTAAAATATGCATATCCAACCTGAAACAATAAGAAAAGAATATTTAATTACGAGCGAATCAACACATGTTTGTTCTTTCTGGGTGTTATACTGTATTCTAAAAATGTGTTTATAAAGAAATCATAAAGTATTATGTTAGTCATCTGGTTCCCATGTAACTAATTTTGGGGTTAAGTTACTGTTATATGAAATGTCCATAAATATTTATTTCATTACATCATACAGATTAAAACAAAAGGTAAATTTTAATCAACGTTCTAGAACGTTCTAGGGGTGGTAATTCTCAAAATACAACCCTTGTCAGGGTACAGTAGAGGTTGAAATTTGTACTGAAAAAACTACACGCGGGAGTCGCGGACGCTTCCACATGAATAAAACATGCAAGTAATGAGAATGGAAATGGTTACTAACGTTGCTACTAATGTATAACTAACGTTGATCAGCTTGTACTCAGTGACTCTACGCACATAGACTCATTACATTTCGATCACGTATTTTATAAGAGCAAATAGCTAAACGGTCCGATGTAACTTTCAAATTATTGATTAGTTTTGATAGAACGTGATGGCATTTCGTAATTCTATAACCGCCACTTCCATCAAAAACTTAAACCCTAGATTAGAAGTAACGGTGATAGAATATAACAGAGAAAATAAAAAAAAGCAAAACATTAATTTGCAATACGCGTGTAACACACAGAACAATATTAGGATAGCTAAATAATAAAAAAAAGAATTCAATAACAAACAAGAAAGTAGGTAACCTTTTAGGTATTAGCAGTGTCTAATTGGTTATTAATATCGAGACTAAGACAAACAATAGGTAAGTGATTGTATTGTTCGTGTATTGCTCGTAATTTTCATGTTTTATTTTCTAGTTTTAATAATTATATTTTATGATTGCAAAGACAAACATAATAAAGTTTTTCTCATTTTTAATAGAGGAAGATGCGCGACTTCGCCCGCGTGAATTTATCTTCACACAAACTTCAACCCCCACTGTACCTGTTTAGGGGATGAATTTCGAGAATTTCTTTTTAAGTACCCCTCTATACGCACCAAGAGACTATACCCTGAAAATTTCAAGTCTCTTCCAGTGGTTTAAGCTATGTCATATGTCAGTTAGTTAGAACAAAGATTGTTATAGTTGGATTTTAGTAAAGATTTTATAGGTACAAGTTTGACAAAAAGAGTAGGCGCAACACTCTTTCTGCGTCAAATTTTATACGTTAATTGACTTAATTTTTTTTATACATGTGGCTAATGATAACAACTAGTATCTGTTTAGAACATGGTTAAACCGAGATTAAACATTAGGTGCAAGTCACCCTGATTGAAGTACGATTACCCAAGATTGAACTTACTAACTGGAAAATATACAACGGGATAAATTCTCACAGGTAGGTGGTCAATGGAATGTAATAATAATGATGAGTAGCTGACAGATTAATGTAGTTAATTTGAGTATTATTGTAATTGTAGTATTGCCACTTTAAAATATCGTCCCGTGACGATAAAACTAGCCTTATTTATAAATAATTTAAATTATAATTATTTACATAAAAAATTATAGCTAATACAAGTATTTATAATTAGTATGTACAAAATACATGTGAAACAGTTGAGCTATCTACAGACCGTTGCAAATTATCTAAAGGTAGCTCATATAGTAGTTATTTTAATAATATTAAATTTAATAATAATTTGGGAATTGCAAATTTTTGTCCAATTGGAAACGGCTGACAGTGAAAGGGCTGATTTTAAGCAAATAGATATTTCTATAATAACTTTTAGAAAAAGAAATAGGACAGGTCACAAGTCTATCGGCGCTGCTAGAAGACTAACTGGTTTCCTCAGTATGATGATCCCGGATGATGAGGCTTAGAGAATATACTACAAGATAATTATATTATAAGAACTCCGTCATGACTTAACGACTGCCAAAAGCAGGATTGACTCGAAGCATCAGCAGAAATGAATATATTCATTTCTAATTGATACATCACATTTCATACATTTAACACAACGCCATATAGTTTCATATTAAGCAAAACGGGGAATGCGAGACGTCTCACGGACTGAATGCGATTGCGGAGCTCCCATCCAGTCTATGCCCCATTTGCTCCTGTGCCCCTTGTACCCTACCACCTGCACAAGGGAGGACTTAATTCAAGCCACGGGCACTGCCGTGGAAGTGGCGAATTTCTACGCCAGTAAAGTGTAGGTAACCATTTGACACGCTAGAAGAAGATAAGCAAAACTATGGGAATCAGATGCAATACCAGGTACATACCTAGAATATGATATTGTGTTTATCATACAAATGCTTGTTCTCGATCCTACAGCGCATAAAGAAGAATTACTACCGACTGAGCTGTGACGGCTGTCTATATGATAAAGGCTGGGGAAAGTAGATATTCAATAATTTATCACGAAATCAAATAATTTCACTGCTCACAAATCTTCATGACACATCTAAAATCGTCTGCCAATTAAATTTATTAATTGAATATCTGCCATCTGGCGATAACTGGCCAGTCGAAATCGATGAAATTTATCGAGAATTTACGCGGAGTGTGGAGTTAAGGCTATGGAAAGAAATTATGAAAACAATAGTTGATATTTTAGGATAGAAGCTAAGGATAGAAGATACACTTTTCTTCTTCTATTTTTCTTTTAGGCATGTGTCATATTTGATAGACAAATTTGACACAAGTAAATTAATTAAAAAGTTTTTACCCAAATCAATCCAATGCTGACAAACGAGGCTGTCATTGGTTTTAAAAAAAATTATAGTGTTTCTCTTCAAAACCTAAGGCAAACCTTTTCTTTTTTACTCATATATTTGGGCATACTTTTTTACTTAGTTTTCATACTCATATATTCTTGTCACTCACTATCATGTTGTTAATAAGAGATTAGAATAGACTTATCGGGCATTTTAGCTAGCGGAACCTTTAACAACTAATATGCATAAGGCCAAATATATTTTAATAAGAGAAAATTTTTGTCATTAACATCAGAAAATATTAGAAGGGATATTTATGTTTTTACATAACAAGAATACAAAAACGTATTAATTGTAAAAAGTTCTATGCATAAATGTTATTCCTGTGACTCAAAAAAGACCTATGAAAAAATACTATATAACTACTCTTTAAAGAGATAAAGATCATTTATTTGCTTAGACATGAGTGTAAATAGATGACAAATATTGTGAGAGGCAACATGCAATACCGTGTCAGTGTGCAAATGGAGATGGCTCTAAAAACTCTCTTTGTTTAATTTGAAAAAATGTGGTGGAACACAAAACCACTGAGATTTAAGTTCCATCCGGTCAACAGCGGACATTATTATACCAATCGTTGTTATTTTAAATCAGTGTGTAAAATATAATAATACACGTGCTTTGTTATATCACCTTTCTCAATAAACGGGTTTCATACCAATACTCTAAGAGATCGTACTTCAGACCATAACCTCATCAACATTACTCTGTCCGGATTTATCATCGGCGCTCAAGTGCGGAAATGATTTATCGTATAAGCAGAACCGCACACAAAACCGCTGTTTATTTAATTACATTACGAATATTTTTTATATTTTATTGGTTATATAGTAATCAAACAAAGGTAGGACCAAGCCGTAAGTTTTCTGTTTTGCTAGGTTTGATTGTGTCAAAGTCAAAGTCAAAGTCATCAATCATTTATTCAGTAATATCCGCAGGGATCATCTTGAAACGTCTTAAATCTAGGTGAATCTAAGCGCCAGTTCCTCGCGACCAAGCCTAGAAGAACCGGCAAGAAACTTGTCGAATGTCGAACTAAGGGCCTAGCACGATTTGGTTGTATATTGATATGTGACACATCGGCACATTCCAAGCTTCAGTCTTCAGTCCTTTAGTTCTTCATCATCACCATCATCGCCTGTAGAAGACCACTGCTAGGCAAAGGTCTTCCCAAACGTCTCTAAGAAAACTTTTTTAAACCTTTACCAACCACCGACTTCCCGCGATCTAGCAACTTTATCGATGCATTGGGTAGTAGGGCATCCTACGCTTTGTCTTTTGGCTCGTAATCACTATTGTCACTTTAACTTGCTTCATTTAGGTACTGAGATGATCAGCCAAAAGTTAATGAAATCACCAATATATTTTGGCCTAACGCCCATATGTAACAACAAAAAACACTTTCAGACGTGGGCGAAGCCGTCTCAACTTATTCAGTACAGTTGGCAACTTAAGTAAATATATAGCCACTTATAATATATAAGTGTGTAGGTTGGAACAGCGAAGCGAGTTGGCACCTTTTATCGCTGGAGTTTTGATTTTCATCAAAATATTCATTGAAAAAACGGTGATTTATGTTATATAGCAGATGAAAGAACTGTTTTTAGGGTTCTGTACCCAAGAGGTAAAACGGGACCCTATTACTAAGACTCCGCTGTCTTTCTGTCTGTCTGTCTGTCTATCACCAGGCTGTATCTCATGAACCGTGGTAGTTAGGGAGTTGAAGTTTTCACAGATGATGTATTTCTGTTGCCGCTATAACAACAAATACTATAAAACAGAATAAAAAAAATATTTAAGGGGGCTCTCACGCAACAAACGTCTTTTTTTTACCATTTTTACTATAGATAATGGTATGGAACCGTTCGTGCGCGAGTCCGACATGCACTTGGCCGGTGTTTTTTATAAAAAAAACTCAAAAATAAAGACACAGTGCACGACTTTGATGCCCTAACTACTAAACCCATTGGACGAAACTCTAAGCAAATATATTATTCTTATAGTCTGGATTATCATAAAATATGTGAGGCTTTAATCCGCAGGGATCATCTTCAAACGTCTTTAATCTAGGTGAATCTAAGCGCCAGTTCCTCGCGACCAAGCCTAGAAGACATACTTCTACCACGCAAGTGAAACCACATACAGAAAGTAGTATACCACCCCATAAGATAAAATTCCGTATCTATATAGCTTCACTTCAAAACAGAGTAGTCGACTTCACACTAAATTTTTATTAGATAAAATATCTTATTTATCACAAACAAATACTTGATAGCTCAAATCTTATTTTAAAACAAAAACTCATATAATAAAAAATATCTATGTATGTAATATAATATTGTATTAAGTATATCAGTCATCTAGTACCCATAACACAAGCTCTGTTTAGCTTGGGGCTAGATGATGCTGTGTGGATCGTCCAGCATTATTTATTTATTTATTTTATTTATATATCCTGTATTTTCCCGCTGACGGTCCATTGTTGATTAGGATCTTCATAATGTTCAATGTTGAGAAATTATCGGGATAATAATAATTGCAGCTGTAATAAAGACATGGCTACGCATTAATTTCTACTGTAGTCTTACATGCTTGGCTGTCGATTGGGCAGACCACGACAATAGGGTTGGTGAACTTTAAATTATAAGATACATCGACCCTTACAAAACTTTGAAAAATTCCCACCTACGAGACAATTATTTTAATACTAAACTAGCGAAAAGGGTTGAATTTCAAGAATTCCTTTCTTAGCACCTCAGTCAAGAAGAATATACCCTGAGAATTTAGTCTCTACGACCAGTGGTTTAGGCTGTGCATTATCTATATGTCAGTCAGGACAAAAATTCTTCTATTTGGTATGTAATATAATAAATTTTTTGGACACTTTTATACAACATCATCTAGCCCCAAACTAAGCATAGCTTGTACTATAAGCATAATTTGCGCAGAAGCCTACTACGAAGACCTGTGACAGCTCTTGCAAATATGTATTATCTTCTCGTAATATGATTAAAACTATGGTAATGTAAAGGTAATGTAGGAAAATAATTCAAATAAAATAGTTAAAAAAAAGATTCCGTTACGTTTGATACATACCAAGCTATAAAATAAAAGCGTGTTAAAAAAGCTTAAAGTGTAAATTATTATTATTATTATTAGCCCTCTGTGTCCCACTGCTGGGCAAAGGCCTCACCCCATTCCGATCCCGCGCTAAGTCTTTCCAGTCCCTATGAAAACCGTCGAGCTCGTCCCGCCATCTTCCCGCCAAGCGGAGATGGCGGGAAAGTGTAAATATCATGCTTAAATAAAACTACAAAATCCTTTTTTCATGATTGTTAGGTATAAAATGAGCGATCATATTTTTGCTAAAAAATGTTACTTAGACCCGCTTGCACAACGATTACTAAATGTATTTAGCGAGCCCCTAAATGCTTTTATTTATTTTTTTATTGGCAGCCCTAATCCTAAGACAAAGCATAGAATAGACAAAAGTACAGTATAATCCACTCGCAGTTCGCGCTAGGTATATCAATCACGAGTAAAGGCGAGCCAGCAATCTTCCAAGTTTATTCCTAACCCAACTCAGTTAGCGTGGCTCAATTCGTCCTAAAAATGTCGCTAAAAAAACTACTACAATAACTTACTTTAATTAAATTAATAATTAAATGCGGTGATGACTTTGAGTAAGTGACTGAATTGTTTGTTGTGTCAATGACGAAAACAGACTTACCAGTTTTTTTAAACAGAGGATCTCTTAGTGACTAAACAAGGCTATTAGACTGTTATTTGTAATCTCAGACACTTTATAGCTGTTGTAAAAAATATTATTCAATAATAAATAAATAAATAGTTGCGACATTTTCACACAACATCAACTAGCTCCAAATTAATGTGTTTTTTTTGTAAATACATACATAAAATACTATATGATACCCAGGCATAGAACAAACATCTATGTTCACCACACAAATGTTTGTTTTCGGTGGTTGAGTTCTGTATAAGAGTTCGGTTGAGAATGAACCTGCAGAGCGTGTGAACGCGGCCACGCAAAGCGGTCTATATTTTATAGATGCCCAATGTTGCAACTCCATGGGAAATGTGCCGAAGATTTGCATACGTTGATTGAACATAGGATCGACTAATTTATGACCCGTATTTTATGTAAGTATGTATTTTAGCAAGTTCAGAAAATGTTATCACCATAACTGTAAATGTTATTTTAAAATTAGTATTGCAAAAATATGTTGTGTTTTTTATTGATAAGTTTTTAACTCCACCATGGCAATGACGATTTTTTTCTCTTAACGACAATAAATCCTGCTGCATAAAATATCGTGAAGTAACTACCGTCTTGTAAGTAGATACTAATGATGAGATCTCACAAATACAAGTCCAAATAACTGATCACTTAATAATACAAAGGTATTTACAGAAATGGCAACCGCAAATAAAAAAGCAATTCAGGAGTTTTTTTTTAACTATTTTCAATTTATCAATAATTAGTATAAAATTACATAAAATTGTCAATGCGATATACTATGAACAAATTGAGAACTAAGTAGCTTACGCTTACTGAAGTGGTATTTTCACACCCTGTATAAAGTCCTTAGGCTATATTTTAAATTGAAACACGGCGCTGTAACTAATGCACTACACCGTGTCCCATAGAATATACGTTCGACAAGCGAAATACGGAAAGCACGCGAATGTTACACACAGAGATGTATTAAGAATTATTTCTACACAAAACATTAATACACCCGTCACAGCTAAGTGTGTAGTAGCTCTGCCTTCTACGCTGTAGGTGATGGGTTTGATCCCCACTGAGAACAAACATTTGTTTGTATTCTAAGTATGTACCTACAAAATTAAACATATATTAGTATTCTACCAGTTATGTGGTTCCCGAAGTACAAGCTATGCTTAGTTTGAGGCTAGATGATAGTGTGTAAAAAATGTCCATAAATATTTATATATTTATTCATACTGGTCTGACATAACAAACAATTCTTCTCTCACTAATTTTTAATGACAGACAGTGACAGGAAATTTAAAGCAAACCTTGTAGATTAATTCGTTCGTGGACAAATGAATGTCATAAAAAAACACCTGAGTGCAATGCTACTGATCTCACGTAAGGTAAAACATCTTGAGGAAACCAGTTAGCATTCAAACTGCGCTGATGGGCCTATAACCTGTCACCTTTATGGAATGCTTTTCATCATGCTCATTTTTATCACTTGTGAAGAAAATAGTATACTTTTATAAAAGAGGACCTGTTCCAGCGGATCATGTGATTTGATGTACTCAAATAACGCAGAAAGTAACGTTACGTGATCCGAAAATATAAGAAAAAAAATAACTGTCGTGATCAGACAGGCTTTATTATTCTTACTTGAACCTTTGGATCACGTGGTTTGATGGGATATCTCTTAAAATACTAACAAAACATACGCTTACAAAAAAAATACAATGATGATTATAAGTAATTTTTTTAAGTGAGAATAAACAGGAAGGTACGCAAAAGTTACTTTCCTAAAATTACTATTGGTCGTTGAAAACTAATTGAAATAGTTGACTATTAAAAGTCCTTATTCTTAGATTTAAATGTTGCCATCCCTTTTTATCGACATAAAAGTGACAGTGACAGTATCTTATACACCTGCAATATAAACCAAAGATTCGTTTTTTTATCTGTTTTTCTTTTAGGTTTATAGTCGCGTGGAATTGGCACCTAGACCAACTTAATTTACAAGTAATTTCAAAGAGATCCCTGAAATTTTATTGAACAAAAACCAAAAAGCGTCAACCTATTTATGATTTTTGGTTTCAATTTTAACTGGCCTCTTAGCTCTGTTAGTAGTAGCTCTGCCTTCTGTGCTGTAGGCCGTGGGTTCGATCCCCACCGAGAACAAACATTTGTGTGATGAACATAGATGTTTATTCTTTGTCTGGGTGTTATATTGTATTCTAAGTATGTATTTACAAAAAAGTATATAAGTATTCTATCAGTCATCTGGTTCCCATAGCACAAGCGATGCTTAGTTTGGGATTAGATGATGTTGTGTAAAATGTCCACAAATATTTATTATTTATTTATTTATTAAATACCCTAGATCCAACTCTGACGCTCACGTTCATAGACTTACGATTGCGACCGTTTCGACTTCTAAATGAGTTCGTTCACACGTTCAGAGTTCATGGTCAGCCGGCTATGATGCTGATAGCTTCTATGCAGGATGGTTATGTAAAGTGGGTAGTAAGCGCAGAAATTTATTTATAGATATGATGGATAATTAGTTCTTGCTACTTAAAATAAGTTAATTTTTACCGACAGCTAAATGTTATCTCCAAAAATGGCAGACCACGTAGACTGTTGCTTCACTTAAACGATTGTTTATCTATGGCCTAGTAAATTACGCCCATCTTTTAAGGATTCCGTACTCAAAGGGTAAAACGAGACCGTTTTACTAAAACGCGTGTTTTAGTAATGTCTGTCCGACAGACGGACAGACCAGGCTGTCTCATGAACCGTGATAGTTAGAGTTGAAATTTTCGCAGATGATGTATTTCTGTTGCCGCTATAACAACAGAATAAAATAAATATTGAAGATGGCTCGCATACAACAAACATGTTTTTTGCCGGTTTTATCATAAATGATACAGAACCCTTCGTGCGCGAGCCTGACTCGCACTGGGCCGGTTTTTCTTTCCAACTGACTTCAACTCGCAAGTCAAAATAACTAGTAAAAATCTACGCAAAGGATGTCATCCATTTAAAAGGTAAAGGCAGTATTACAAGTTTTATATTAATGATAGAAGAAGCAGATGGACCACCTGATATAACGTGGTAACCATCACCTATGCCTGCGCTTATTAACTTGACGCATACAGTGTGCATGTAATTTCACCAGCACCCTTTAAACTTAAACACAGCAACGCTGCTTAGGGGTAGAAATATACATGAATATAGCAACAAGGTTTCTGTTCAGTCAGAAGACACCTTTGAGTTCGAGTTTTTAAGCGTAGACCCTTAAAAACTTAATAACATGTTTTTCTGCTCGTCATAAGATTCATAACTCATATTTCCAGTATAGATATGAAGATAAAATAACTTGTGTGTCCCACGGTGCCTCGTGCGGGTGGCGGCCGGTAGCTCTCTCTATTGTCTTGGATTCCCACGGCGGGTACCGGCACTAATTTCAATTGATTAATTTTAATTGCATTTCGTTGTAATTAAATGTGATATTGCAACGTGTTGTGAATTTTGAGTGAAAGGTGATGAAGCGCCGCTCCATAAATAAAGTTATAAAAATCGCTAGTAGGTACTATACTATAAAACATATATCACTACTTTTTTTGAGACAAATACATCAACAATCGTTTTTTTTATGAACCCCAATAAAAATATAAAAAGTCGAGAACGTATTTTAAAGAAATCTCCGCTGTATCCTTTTAGGGGTTGAATTTCAGGAAATCCTTAGTACACCCTCACGCACCAATATAAATATACCCTGTTTTCAAGTTTACGATGTGCGTGGTCTTTATGTCAGTGGGGACAAAGATTCTTATAAATGGTTGATTGATTTAATCCAGTCTGATATAATTTATAATGATCTTTTCGAAAATACTAACTTAGAAGAAATACAATTTGTTCGAATTGAATAACTATCTAGTCCCTCTGCTCTTGGTTCGGTTGCTTGAAACTCTCATCTAGATTCAGCATGTTTAAAAACATAACAAAAGAAATCAGCCGCCGAAAGGATTTTTCTACACATTTACATTTCTTTTTTTTTTATAAATTCTTACTATATATATATATATATATTATATACATATATATATATATATTATATTACTTTCGCATTTATAATATTAATATATATATATATATATTATAATATTATAAATGCGAAAGTAACTCTGTCTATCTGTCTGTCTGTCTGTTACGCTTTCCTGCTTAAACCTCTCAACCGATTTTGATGAAATTTGGCACAAACAATCTTTAGACCCTGAGAAAGAACATAGGCTAAATTTAATTTTGGAAAAAAATAGCGTTCCGTAAAATATTTGGGTTTTTCGGACACAAGGTGTAAAAAATAAACCAGAAAAGTTACTTATTTTGCGTACGCTGCCTAAATATATTAGAATTCTAAATTCACACATGAAATGTCTTGACTTGGAGAAATATATCCAGTAAACCTGTTTTATGAACAACAGCTGTAGTTAAAAGCAGGTTCATGATTCAGTATAGGAAGTGTTTGCTAGGTATAAATTACACGTTTGCTCTGTGTAAGTACCTACTACAGAAACCCACTTCCTCATTCATCAAGATCAAATCTCAGTCCCTCGAGCCTATGGTCATATATTGTAGCTAAGTTTGCTATGGCTACAAATACTTAAACTGTACAAATACACGTGTGTACAAGATGTAAAAAGACTACACTTGAAAACTGAAACAGCGCAACAAGCCCTATTAAAGTAAATGACTTTATCTGTATTTTTTCAAAGGGGTTCTAAGTGTCTAGCATGAATTTGGGGCGTAAACGAATCGTATTGATACCCGACATACATTGCGCGGCAATCAGGTAACTCTAGTAAAATTATTGATATCGCGAAATTTTATTCAAATATCCATGATACGGTTACGTCTCAAATATCAAATTTACTCGTGCTAAGCTCCACCACATTTGTAGATTCGATTTATTGGAATTCATCGTATTTACAAAAGCCCTAGACATTGCACTGCTAAAACTGAAAACCAGCACAACAGGGCCTTGCTTATTAAACAAATGCTGAGTGGTGTTTTTCGTCATTGTTATTTTGATATTCTCTAGGTTAAGTGTGACGAAAATAATTATTTTTATGTTTTCTCCATTATGTTCCAAAAATATTTTTGTAAACCCTAGACAAAATTATTCTGTTATTTAGGCTATTATTAGTGATATAGGTATGATAAAACTCAGCATCAATATCTACTGTCAAGTATCTTGAGAAGTCTGTTCCAGGCACCCACCTCTGCTCTGCTGATCAGTTAACTCAGTAACTGATCAACTCCTGCCACACGTTAACGACCACTTAATTCAAAACATAAACCCAAGTTCAACTTAAACCAATAAAATTATAAATTAGACAATGTACGGATTTATAGCTTGTCGGATTTATCGCAGATTTATTGTATTTATAGCTATATTTTCTAGACGCAAGATGGATGGTTATAACACTGCTATGGAATTGGACACAAAAGCTCTATAGCAGTTTCTTGGAAGTAGTTATTCAAAACCTTTCGCAAAACTGATGCATCACCGCCGACACCTGGTGGGGACGTGAGGGGACTGTCAACCCTCACGACCACCTGTGCGCTGATTAGCAATTAGCAGCGGACGGCTGCCGAGGACATGACGTGTTTTCCGTAGTAGCCAGCGGGTTTCGTTTAGCGTTTGATTTTATCTAGAGAGCTGGGTTCTCCGTCCGCACTGACTTGCACAATGACGATCAAAACTGTACATTGAGGGGGTTGATCTAAAAAGACTTACCTATGTTCCTAGTATAAAATCTAGGTGCTTGTTCATATCGACGCGTCCTGTACTAACAATCAGCTGATCGCCACAAATTTGGTCTTCACTTGATCCATCTTTTGGAATTTGGAGTGCATATCAATTGTTATAACTTAGTATTTATACGAGTGTGAGTACCCACACAAACCATATGAGGTTTATAGGGTACAATAGTTTAATAAAACTGTACTTAAATAATATATTGAATAAATAAATAAATAAAAATAAATAAATAAATAATTGATCGTCAGTGTCGTTACATTGTGTAATAAATGAGTACGACTTACCTTTAAACTATCTGATAGGTAAGGTTTATTTTTATTTTTGATCTAGACTATTTTAATGGACTCTTTCTTAAGCACTGTTACTGATAAATAAAACTAAAACATCTTGATAATTGAATTTTCTTTTT
This sequence comes from Electrophaes corylata, assembly GCA_947095575.1. Taxonomy (NCBI): domain Eukaryota; kingdom Metazoa; phylum Arthropoda; class Insecta; order Lepidoptera; family Geometridae; genus Electrophaes; species Electrophaes corylata. The sequence goes on along the minus strand of OX352700.1, from coordinate 11,944,684 downwards.
CCATTTTGTTCTGTTTGCGTCGCACAACTTACTCGCCATTCCTGCATAATGTTTAAAAGCCTTATTCCCTAAAAAAGCGTTCAAAGCCACCAGTTGGCGAGCATGTGCGCATGCACCTGTGTAAGCACATGTCGCGACGACACGATACTGCCCTCTGCGCTTGCGCATATTTTACACACTTTTCTGATCAGTTGCACACCTGATCTATACATAGCCTGAGCATAATAAGTAGATCAAATAAATAACGTTGGTATCTTAATATTGTGTGATCAAATATGAAACGACAAATATAAACACTTAAAAATATCAATATAAAAAAATATATGGAAGAATTGATTATTACACCACGTAAGGTTAAGGCCATGAGTTTCAACCATGCACTGATGGGTTTTTCTATCCGAAAAAAATATAGGTACGTAAAAAACCAGTTAGTAGTTATTATTCGAGCAGCGGCGAAGGGCTTGCGGTTGGAACTTGGAACCTATCACCTAACTATAATAATAAATAATAATAATAATAATGCTGGACAGTCCACACACCATCATCTAGCCCCAAGCTAAGCAGAGCTTGTGTTATGGGTACTAGATGACTGATATACTTAATATAATACATTACATAGATATTTTTTATTATACGTAGAAAACACCCAGAACACCCGGAATAAATATTTGCAGATTGCAGATCGTACAAACATTTATCCCAAGGCGGGAATCGAACCCGCAACCTCTTGCGTCGCAAGCGGACATTCGCCCGCCGCGCCGCATCGGTCGTCCTATGGAACTCGAACTATGGAATACCAACTTGCAAAATGTGGTTTTATATTTTGATTTGACGTGCCTCTAAAGGCAAAGAAGAAAAGTAGGCATTATATATATAATAATATCTGTATAACTTGCCAGTACCGAACCAATTTTCTTTTTGAACCATGTATATAAACAGAAGGGCCACTTTGTTACTAGCAAATTTTGAACATGTTCTTAAACCTGAACGTACTATATAATTTAATTAAATTTTTTTTTTTTTACATAATGTGCTATTTTTAAGTTTATGTTTAGGTTAACTAGTTTCAAATAAACACTTTGATTTGATTTGATTTGAGAAGTAATAACTTCACACCCATTAAAATGTTGTATTTGCTAAGCTGTCATAGCCCATAGGCTGAATTTAATACACAGATTAAGAGAAATTGAATAAGCCAAGTATTATTGTATGTAATATAAAACAGTATTTTACAAAGCCGGTAGCGATACTTATGAGTAAGTATAAGTTTGATTTTATGTTCTAAACATTACTTTCTACGAGTTACAAATCAGACATTAAATTACTTTCAGCTTTCCCGTCCAAACAAATTTGATACAATACACCTAAATTAATTTAATTTTGTGGTTCTCTTACAGTTTTCGTTGGTTATTATAGCACATTGTGGTAAATATGAGTTAGGAAAAAAATGTGACACTCTTAGAACCGTGTTGAAGTAACGGTAAGCAGGCCCCATATAGCTCGTAGCACCTACAACCAAAAAAACTATGGTATATTAATATTAGCTTGCTAAATTAATGTCTTGGGTATTTTCTATGTATAATAAAAAATGTCTATGTATGTCAGTCATCTAGTACCTATAACACAAGCTCTGCTTAGCTAGATAGTGCTGTGTGGATTGTCCAGCATTCTTATTATAAATGGCTATTTTACGAATTCGTACAGCTTCCTTAGATATGCTTTTTAGGTTTCACCATAACAATTTTTAGTTAAATCCAATCCAATGCGCCACAGAAACAACCGTGGAGTATACAATTTTCATAGACAGTATCCCAATGCAACCAATCTAGAGATTTGAAATATGAACTGAATAGGCGAGCTAATGTAGCTTTCTATTTATTTCGCTGCAGCGACTGAGTGCTGCATTCATGCCATCAAACAGTTCAGTGTACCTAATACATTTGAACACTTTCCAATGATTCATAAAACTATCTCTTATATGCGTAAGGATGAGTACAAAGCAGAGTCTAAGTAATACGAAAAATACATTTTTGTTGACAGTAACAGCTTTAGCAAATAAAGGTTGCTGGTGTTCGCATATTAGCAACTCTACGCGTACATTTCTGCAACTTTAACGCCATCGTAAAAGTTGTAAAAATAATACGCTACTTATTATATTTTCCAGTGTTGTGTAATAAAATAAATATTATCGTGAAAGAAGCTCACAAATTCCGCATATCGTTTAGCTAGTAAGTAGCGTTTTGGTTGAACATAAATAAATTAAATCGTTAAATGCATTACCTGGTTAGATATTATTGACTAGACATTCACAATTATAATTATTTCTACCATGAAAAAGTTACGCTACGAAGGCTCTCCGCAAACGGGCAACTTAAGTGGATGCTACTATTAACTTTTTCTCACTATGAGGTCATTTCTGGTCAAGATGATATGATCGATTGCTGCAATTTTAATTGCACTAATGTAACCAATTAGAATCTGCCCAAACCACGACTTACATAGCCGCAACGTCGGAAAAAAGTAATAACAAAGGTAATTCGTGATAAATGCCCGTGTAAAATAAAAGTTCCCATACCGAAAGTTTAAGAAATCCAATTTAAATTATATGAAAATTACTTGTTGCGAGTTGCCTATCGCCGCAATAGTTGCTTCGTCTGCGATGCATCTAAAGACCATACTTGAACAGAGGTTTCATCTCAAAGATATGATCATCGAATACTAGCCAAATTGCGCGCGTCTTCGTCCGCGTGAAGCTATTTTTATACAAACTTCAATGTCCGTGTACCTCTTGGTTGAATTTCGGGGATTCTTTCCCTAGTTCACCTCTACTAGCCAAGGTTAGTATACCCTGAATATATCAGGACACTACGAAAAGCGGTTTAGGCTGTACGTTGTTTATATATCAGTCAGGCCGGACAAAGATTTCTAAAATAGATAATGATAAAAAAATTGTATCATGTACATTATGTCGGCACAAAATTTGCAACATTCTTGAAAATGTATTAGTAAAAAACGAATGGTTAGTAAAACAGAGGAAGTTTAGATTGTTTTAAGTTTTCTAGTTCATTGTCTACCTTGGTTTACGATGGAAAGACTCGCCAATACCCAGTAGTTAAATATCTATAGTTCTCTCGAACCGGTGCTAACTCGGGGCAAGAGTCTCGAAGAAAAACGATAAGATGACAAAAACTTGTCACAAAACTGGCTGCAATACATTTTTTCTTATCACTGTCACCATTAAGCAAGGTTTTTAGCTTACATAATTCATGTGATAGAGATTAATGGGTAGAAAAGAGTTAATCAATTGGTATTTTGCTATAGATATTCCTACAGGCAATGTTCGTAAGAGAAACTTGGATATTGCATCAAACCAACCAGTGGCCTAATTCCAGTAACGAAATATTGTCTAATTCAAGTTTCGATCGTGTCAATTCTCAATTGTATTCTTCAAAACTGAAATATCAGACAGGCTCAATTTTGACCGCTCGATAAAATCACGAGAATTGGGCCCCAGATATTTTGATCTCTGTTACAAAAACGATCAGGAAATAAAAATATTTTAAACTTCACTTTTAAAAAATCACGAGAATTGGGCCCCAGATATTTTGATCTCTGTTAAAAAACGATCAGGGAATAAAAATATTTTAAACTTTTATACAAATAATAACACATGAACCGTGACAAAAAACAATTGCGGAAAATAAGATAAGATAAAATTTGTTACAAGAAGAAAATGGACAATAGAGAACTAGAATGGTGGCCAAAATACACTGAACGAACGTGAGAAAGACTTGCGTATTTAAGAGAAAACCACGGCTTTAGTACCTAGGTACATATCTATACTAATATTATAAAGAGAAAATATTTGATTGTTTGTTTGTTGGTTTATTTGTTTGCATTGAATAGGCTCCAAAACTACTGGACCGATTTAAAAAATTCTTTCACCGTTGGGAAGCTACACTATCCCTGAGTGACATAGGCTATATTATATATTTTAAAAAATTGGGATCCTTACTAAAACCCGTGTGAAGCCGGGACGGGCCGCTAGTAGGTAATAATTTATAAATCATATTTTATTTACTTATGTATCAACCGCTATACTAAACGAATACTGTACTCGTGGCTCGTGATCAATTATTTAAATCTTAAAATGCTGTTAAATGTGTTATAAAATAACCTTTGAATGACTGATGGTAAGGAAACTCATCGCGCTGTAATAACTGCATAAGTCTTTAGTATCATGAATGGCGGGTAAGTATCTTCCTGTTTAATAATGGGGTTCAATAAAAGTTTCAACTCGTAAGAAAAAGCTGACTAAGAAAACTTATAAAAATAGCACATTCCAATTCAACCAGCTGGTTGTTAAAACTCATTGAGCAAACACAAATTAAGGTTTAATACCAATAATGAGTTTTCGAAGAAAGCTGTTGAAATAACGCTTTGTAAATATCCTTTAGGATAATTTCAATTCCTAAATGTTCACACTTCAATAAAATTTTAATAAGCCATCGGCGGAGCTTGCGCTTAGCTGTAAAACCATCGATACAACGAACTGCACACATTTTTATGGAGTTTTAAGGTTTCCTGATGAAAGATGTAAAAAAATTAAAAGATTTTCTTGTATGGTGCTATAAAAATTTACTAGCTGCCCGGCTAAGATGTGCACCGCGACAAAATTTTGTCTGCTCGTTATCTCGTGCAAAATTGAGATATCTCTTTATATCTTCCTGTGCTAACATGCCAGTGCCAATAATCTATTTCGTTCTGTCAAATGGAGACTTAATGCTAATGTTTAGCTTGTTTATGGGTCATTATATCTATAATTTCTAAAATGTCCATCAATAGAAAAAGTATCTCGTGTCAAGCGCGACATATCTCACGTTGCACATCTTAGCTCGGCTGGTATCACTGTCAACAATAAGGTCATTATTGGTCAAGGAAAGTGTGAGTGAGTCTTGACTTGAAAAGAAGAACAGGGTGTAAACTGTTATGTAAAACTTAGGTCACTTACTGTAATGATGCGACCTCTAGAGTATATACTTGGTAGGTACTAGAAGATTTTAAGAATACATTCCTAGCTTGGGCATTAAAGTCGTGATACTATTTCTTTTTTATTTGAAGTGTAATAATATTAGAACTTACAAGTCTGTTGGTGGGGTGTTTATTTTTATTTGGTACCTCTAAGATTCCATTCACAAAATGAAATAAAACAAGAATTTGTCGTAATATGAGCAACATAATGAGTCTGGCATACCGCTATTATAGGCATATGCCCGTAAATGCCATTGGAAATAAGTTAAGACGTGCTTACGATGTTTAAATTAGCATTGAAGTGACAGCGCTCAAATAGATAAAATCATGGTCAACATGACAATAGGACAAAGGCCAACACGAGGCAGGAAAACTAAGTTAGCTATGGAAAGTTGACAATATAATTAGAAATTTGTTCAGTAAAAGAAAACGTATTTCGATAAAATATCTGTTATTACTTTACAACTCGATTTTCATAGAAAATTTATAATTTTGTGCATGCTATAAAGTGGAATATGGTAGATCTTAAATTATATAAAATCCCAACATGTATTTCCCACACATATTCGCAATAAAGAATTTTAAATTTGAATATATTTTTTTGTTTAAAAAAATGGGAACGGCCGAAAGCCATATTTTAATCAAATTTTGAATAAACAGCTAAAATGTTTGTATGTATATTTAATTTACTTTTTAAGCCTTCCCGGGCACAATAACAACAGCTAAACTTAAAATACATTTTTATTCGTATTCAAATAGCTTTTATGTCCACATCAATAACTTTAGCTTTAACCTAACCTCCCTGTTCAAACTTCTAGCTAAGTAAGATATGCATCTTATTAGAAAACGTCAGTGAAATGTGATGATTTCAGTAATAATATAATGTTTTCACTCTGTACATACAAACCAAAACTTATTTATTTTTTAAACTGAACAAGTAAAAATTTACCAAAAACTTACATAAACTGAAACAGAATGACACACAAGACCTTGGACTTCGGCTGCGCTGCTACCCAGCACATTTTCACATAAAATTCTTTAGCAACACTAGATTAGTTTACAATCCATTGCGGCACTGTCAAGCGCGATCATCAGGACACGCGTGCGTCGCGGACGATGTAAGTGACACAAATGAATCGGTTTGATTTGAAATGCGAGTTGAAAGTCCCGTGGTAGGGGCTGGCAGCGTTGCGTGACGGTTAGGTATAGTCGGATCGGACACGTCACGGCAATTACCGTGTTCCTTGATTATCACTCTTGTTGAAGCATCTAAAACTGAGCATTTTTGATTGCAGTCATGTTTCGACAAATTGAATTTCAAATGAACCAAAGTTTCTCACACCTGTAACTGTTGGAGATGGGTACTTGGTTAACTTGTTAGTAGGTGAGTGATTTTTGCTCTCTCTTGCAGTATTTTTCCCACGGTGAACTTTGAACCGTATTTTTCAGAAATAATTTGCAAATCAAATTATTTTGCTCATAGTATTCGTGAATTGAGTATGAACGCAGCTTTGTGCCCTCTTTTTATTATTTCGTTTATATTTCAAAAATCGAACGCGGTTTTAAGTTACTGGTAATAGCGGCCAGCTACATAACTTACTTCGTTTTTTAAATGCAAGAAGGTAAGATATACTGTTATAATTCAGACACTGCTTAAAACCCGAACACACCACACAATTGAAGATTATAGAAACGGAAAAATCATTAGTAAATAAACTTACCAAAATTAGCCACATCTTCTCTAGTACATTTTCGGTGTATTTCGAGGTCACTCGGAATACTGTAACCAAGAAAAATAATTTTAAATGACGTGAAACACAGTGAGACAGAATTTGTTGAACGCCACGCGACCTTTTGTAAATATTTGAGTTTGACAATCATGTTTTACAAACATTACCTACTAGCTTCCGCCTGCTGCTTCGTTCACTCTGTACTCGGGTAAAACTATAATGGTTTTTTTGCTATTCCACGCCACAAAATATATTTACTCCAAGTATTGAGCAAAAAAATATTACATTCTCGAACTCCGAGTGTTGGTGCACTTGTCTATGCGTCACTAGTACCAGGTTCAGCTGAAAACCAGCCCTGGCTGATAAATAAATTAATAAATTAATTATTTAGTCATTATTAAAATTAAATTACTGATTTAGGCACAACGATCCGTTGGTTAAAGTAATTCATACCTAAGTATGATATAAAAAAAATGTTATCTAGGTAAATTCGTAATTATAAATATGTTATATATAACAATTTATCTAGGTACCTAAACCCATTATTCTTAATCTACGTAAATATTAGCTTCATCATCAACCCACAGAATGTAGCATTTAAGCCTATTTAAATTACCAAGCCAGCATTTTGTGTATGTTTTGACTTACGCACTTTTCTTAGAATTATATTTTTCATACGAAATATTATTAACCGCAGTATGCTAAATTTATAAAAAGGTATTAAAATATAAAAAATAATAGTATCTTTAATAATTACGTTTTAATAGCTATCAAAAAACTTTCAATCGAGCATTCTTCAAGTAAAATCATACTTTAAAGCATAGAGATTTAACCAATACTTAGACGTCATTATACTGAATTGAAATTTATCGGTCCATTATCTAAAAACGCCGGGAGCACTCTCAGGTGCCTATTGTTGCACTTACACCAATAATAAGTACTCAGGTACATTATATAACAAGTTCCTTCAATGTGTAGATACTTATGCTATTGTATAGTCCATGATATACGAATATCTATCTACATCGTCTACTTGTGTAGTGGAATGTTAGTAGGTACAGCGTTTACAATGAGCCATGAATGTGGTCATTGAATCAAGTGTGCTTTCACCTTTAAAAATGACCAAAAAGGTTTTGTTGTAAAATTAATATTGAATGCTGGTTGGTTGAATGTCTTGCTCTAAAGAGTTTACATGAAAAAAAAGAAAGCATGCGAATTTGATCCTTTGATCTAGTCTAGTAAATATATTATTTATGGTATATCAGTAACAAAATTTGTACGATTTAACCCACCTGATCTTAAGTGGTTACTAATAACCTTATAGCAAAATATTGCCTCACAGATCACGTTCGTAGGAAACGTGATCTGTGCTACTCTGCTTCCATCAACCTTAGGCATGCAGGTGTTAAGTCTCATGTGCCTGTAATTTCACCGGCACCCACACCCTTCAAACCGTAACAAAGCAAGCTGCTTAGCGGTAGAGACAGGCATGGTGGTAGTACTTCTTTGGATGACCAACCAATATCTACCAATTTATAAATGCGAATGTGTGAATTAGGTATCTGTTTATTTTAACTGTCAATATATGGATGGGGGACCGCTTCAAATACCAACGTTGGAGAAGGTACCCACATAAAATCCCATCCACAGAGAGAATCTGCCTACTAAAAAAATTACCATAAGCTCATGGATAAACTTACTAATAAAATAAGTAAGTATAAGTACCTACCTAACCTTTTAAGATAGCATTCGAAGTCGCCAACATTTGCACAGTAAATTGCACTATTCAAATAAATAACTTACAAAAGCGAACAATGCGTTTTGCTTAACAAATCAGAACTTCATTAGGATTTAGCTATATTGCGGTTAGGTTCACTCCGAAGCGATCCAAGAAATGATTAGTCTGTAAGTAATCAAGTTTTATAATATATAACCGAAACAAACTGTAAAAATTAAGTAAGTAACTTCAGAAAAGGCAACATAAAAATAACCCCAGCGACTGACAAAAATAATAACAAAACGCCATCTATACCCAAATTAGCAAAGTTATGGCAGCCAGATATCTGATAGCAAACGTATATACTTTTTTAAAAACAATTATTAAAAATATATTCACTACACTAAAAGTAGCTTGTTAGTTGTTACACAGAGAAACTGCACAAATATAAGAAAACTACGCCTGACTACGTCCACGAGAAGTTATTTTCACACAAATTTCAACCCCGGCTGTAATCGTTTAGGGATTGAATTTCGGGAATTTCTTTCTTAGGCACCTCTACGCACTAATACGAACATCACCTGAAAATTTCAAGTCTCTACGACTATTGTGGCTTAGGCTGAGCATATTTCTGTCTATATTCAGTCTATATGTCAGTCAGTCAGTAAGTCAAAGATTCTTACAATCGGTAGATATAGAATTGGATATAGAATTGGATATAGATTGATAAATACTATATCTTTGACGCAGGCACTTTTCGAAGAAATATTATATCACGATATTCCTTTGCCTTCCATCAGGTTATAGTCAAAATGATCCCTGGAGTTTCTTCTTCTTCTCTCTTCTTTATGACACCTGCCCGTCATTCGACAGGCAATTTTGTCAGTGCCAAGTGGGTAAATTAATAGTTTTTAGTCAAGTCAGTAAAAATAAGGAAGTCGGTTTTGAATAAATGCTTTTTGACTTTGACTTAACAATGACTCTGATAGAACTAGCTTGAGTCGTGAGTACTGTTTATTTTCATGCAACAATGCTTGGGAGTGGTTGGGAACAAGCCGTGGATAGTGGCTGCGCCTGCGATTGTTCAGTAAATAGCGATGCAAATATTATTTATCGATAAAAACAGCACTATTTCGCTCTAAGTGGATGTTGATACCTTGTTATTTATTGTTTCTTGGACCGTTTTATGAAATGCAGTAGAATACATTAAATTATGACAATTTACAATGGTTTGGTTATTGTTACACGCAAGTAATATAATTTAATTGGATATCTATAACTTCTGAGAGTTGCTATATCTGCCCCTTACCATGAGCTCTCAAACTGTCAAAAACGACGACAAAATCGATAATTAGGCAAACAAAGTATCGATGTCACGGCTACCCCTCGCAGAAAAGTTTACAGAACGTGAAAAACCGCAAGTCACAAGTTTCCGTTGCCACAACTCCATGCATACTGTCTTTGCGAGAATCTAAAAACTTTTTCGCACAAGCGAGAAAAAAACCCTACGATGCATTATCTTCGCAGTTCTCGGTAAGCAAGTGATTTTAATTTAAAACGTACAATTTCTCGTGTGACCTTTCGCCGCTTCCGAACGCACTGCGGTTTTTGCACTAAACTGATGTGGATAGAATCTTTTCTCACGGGTCCATGGGAAGAATTGTATTAATTCGTCTGTCTTGGGCACGGTGGGTATGATAATTGGGCTTTCTTTTTTTTTAAGGAATCCTTGAGAATTTGTAGCGGAAAATATATAAAGCTCCTCCTATTATGCTCGTACTTTCAAAATTACTAATGGTAATATAGAGTTTTCTTTAAAGCAGGTAGAGTCAGCTAAGGAAATTGTTTGCTTAAGAAACTTACTATTATTTATTCAGTTGTCATGTGAAGAGTACTAAAATTATAGAGACTGCAATAACGTTTTAGTCGTAACCCTCTGGCGCATTTCTGGTGTATCAGTTTACAGTCATGCTCTGAAATCAGGGTACTCTAGTATTATAAAACTCCCGTACACATCGGTAAAATTAACTGCGCGGAACGGTTATCACGGTGCTTGGTGTGCAACCGCTTTAACGGGCCTAACTGGATTTATACTCAAGTTTATATTAATTTAAAGTATTTTTTTTATAAAACTTAAAATTGAGAATGCAAAGTAAAAATATGTCTCTCCAAATTAAATGGGAAATACAACAAGGTTGCTTGCCGGCTGAATTAGGCATGGTGGTAGTACTTCCCCGGATGAGCCCTTCATAAGCCCTATAGTAGTACCTCTATACTACTCCTGATTATTGTGATTTTACTTTGAAATATATTTATTACTAGCTGACCAACTCGCGGCTTCATCTGCGTTGTTCTTCGATTTTTTCATACAAACTTCATCCCATTTTTATACCCGCTTTAAGGATGAAAGCTCAATTAAACCCATACTCAGTTTAAAGTGGGATTAAAAGCTAACTAATTCTACAAATCGCATCAATATTGATTCAGTAGTTTTTGCGTGATGCATGTACTTACAAACAAACAATCATTTTTTTAAAAAGTCAATTTCGGTTTTTCGGTTTTTTCTAAACAAAATTTCAGAAAAAAAATTTTAACTAGCGGCTCGTCCCAGCTTCGCACGGGTGTAGTAAGGATCCCTAATTTTTTGAAAATATAATATAGCCTAAGTCACCCGGGGATAGTGTAGCTTTCCAGCGGGGGAAGAATTTTTAAAATCAGTCCAGTAGTTTCTGAGCCTATTCAATGCAAACAATCAAATCTTTCCTCTTTATAATATTAGTATAGATGCACTTACAGGCTTTTTGACCTATATTATTATAGTAATATATAATAGAAAATAGTATCTATAGCTGGTTTTAAAGGTGGATGATTCTCCCGGTTCACATAAATCCACAGCGGATGACGGAAGCGGGCGCTCTCACGATGTTATACAACACTTCAGTTGACTCAAACAGGTTCCACAGTCGCTGAACCGAGGTAATTCTATGAAAATTATAGTGTTTTAGTACCTGCTTCTTTATGTTTCTGGAGAATTCGATTTTAATCAGATTTTCACTACTAGAAGTTGGATTATGTTAATTTTTATTCTTTTTATCATTTTTATAGGTAACTGGCGTACTAGTATTAAATATAGTGTACCTACATAAAATGCTTTATAACAAACGGAATGGCTACGCGCGATTATTACGCTACAACTTTTATTGTTACTATTTTAACCTAGAGGATGATGAAACAGAAATCTGTCCATAGACTTGAAATTTAGGGTAGGCTCGTGCTGGTACTGAGGGGTGAACTAAGTAAGTAATTGAAATTTAACCCCTATAAGATTACAGCGGGGGTTAAAGTTTTTACGAAAATAGTTTCACGCGGACGAAGTCGCGGGCGTTTCTAGTTTCGACTAGTTTTAGGATAAGATTCCAAAATTAACAGAAACAGTCTCACTACTTTGATACAGGCACGGTAGATATTCTCTCAGATCTCTTAGTACCAAGTAGTACCGACTCAACATTCTTTGCCAAAAAAGTATTGTAAAGTATTTTAAATTTTGCTTGCAGTTATTGCCCTCTGAATACTATCTATTCTAATCTATTTTGGTATGCCGAGGCACCGAAGAGATTGTTACAATTATAGAAGTTGGTGAATGGAAAAGTCACAAAATCATTCTTCCTAGAAACATATAAGGAAAACGTGGGCTTCTAAAGGCTTATTAATAGTATAAGGCTATAGTAATAAAATTCATTCAACTAATTATATACAATCTATACCAATTATAAGAATCTTTGTCCTGACTGACTGACATAGACAACGCACAGCCTAAAGTTCTGGTCGTAGAGACTTGAAATGTTCAGGGTCTGTTCATATAAGCGCGTAGGAGTGTACTAAGAGGAATTTCCGAAGTTCTATCTCCAAACGGATAAATCGGGAGTTGAAGTTTGTGTGAAAACAACTTTACGCAGGCGAAGTTGCGCGCGTTTCGTATCTTCATAATCCTTTTTGTGTTCTGAAGTAATAACATTGGAAATAGACATAAAAGGCCACAGAAATCTTGTAGTATGTAGTATTATGTTCAAAGTACAAGATCAGCATCGCCTTTTATGTCTTCTAGTATGTCCAGAGGCATTTTATTAGCTGTACGAGAAAAGACAAGGTTTGTACGTCTTGTACAAGTCTGTACAAGTGTAGTACAACTTGTACGTCTAGTTGTTTGTAACTCAAAGGTTATAACATCCTTCTATTCGAATATTAGTTGAAAAACCTTTGCATGATTAACACAAATATTATGAACATAGATGTGTGCTCTGTGTATGGGTGTTATATTGTATTCTAAGTATGTATTTAAAAAAAAGTATAAGTATATAAGTACTAGCTGCCGCTCGCAGCTTCGCCGGCAGTTTTTTTCCCGTTCGCGTTATTTTTTCGGGATAAAAAGTAGCCTATATGTTAATCAAAGTTATAATCTATGTTTATTCCATATCCTTTCATCCAAATCAGTCTACTGGTTAGAGCATGAAAGAGTAACAAACACCCATCCATCCATCCATCCAGTTTATTAGTAGGATTCTATCGTCATTTGGTCCCCATATTATAAGCTTATAGTATATGCTTAGTTTGGAGCTAGATGGTTTTGTGTAAAAATGACCTCAAATATTTATTTATTATAAATAATAAATAAACTTATAGTAAACTTTTCTGATTGGATGCAACATTGTATAAGATAAAAATAACTTAACGATTTTAATTTCCAGCTACGGTAGATATCCCCTCAGTTCTCTTAGCTAGTATCTGCTCAAGATCCTTTGAGGATATTTATTGGGGGTTAGCCAGAGGTATGGTACGTCCAACTATGCTTGGTATATACCCACAGTAGTTGATATTCCATGCGTGACAGGTTGCAAGCCCATCGTCGCTGCTAAATACTAACTAACTGGTTTCCTCACGATATTTTCCTTCACATTTGACAGCACTGGTATTGTGTATAATATACATTTTTCGATGGAAAAATCCAATGATGCAGGACCGGATTCGAACCCACGACCTTAGAGATCAGAAGGCGCGGGTCACTCCCACTAGACCACTGGTGCTCTCTAACATTGTATTCTACCCAAAAAAGTATATTTTATATTCTATCAGTTTTCTGATTGCCATACAAGTTTCGCTTAGTTTGGGGCTAGATGGTGTTTTATGACCGTCTTTATCAAATTCAACTTTGAGTAACTTCAAAGTCCATATCCACTTAGTAACTTCGTAATTTCGTGTTCATGAAAAGAAATTGTTTGAGTTGAGTTGAACTCAATTATAAGTATTGCAGAGTCATACTATCCATTCGGTTACCGTTACTCAAATGACAAGCCGTTTTGAACAGAAAAGTCGTTATTAGAAATGTTTCACAAGACAGTTCTCAAACAGAATACACAAGTACATGGTGTAAATTGAAATTAGGTATTTTTTATTTCCTTAACGAGTAGAACACAAAATATCTATATTTGTACCAAAAACATTATCATAAAAAAATAACAAAAAAACTACCCTCAAATTTTTTTAAAGTAAGAAAGCCTGAAGCATTGGTATTCAGTAGCGCATTAATGCGTAAGGCTACGGTCAAAATAATACAAAAATTGCTTACTCTCTTTCAATACCACCGTGGATTGGAATTATTACAGTCTGCCACCGCGGCCTGCCCCACGTGACAGACGGTGGTAATCTGTGGTAATAAATACTCTACTATAGTCTGTTTCAAACCTAGAGTTGGGTCAATGACCTTTTTTTGCACTAGGTTTGAAACATACTGTTAAGGCTTACTTAAGACGGCTGTACGGACTAATGTTTTTTTAATGTAAAATAGGTAGCTTAGCAATTTTTCAATTGGTTTGTATACGTATAATTTTATATTGCGTACCTACGCATTAACTTTCAGCGCCATCTTATAATCGTTTTGCTAGCAACAGAATAAAAAAAAAATTTGGTAAGTACAGATAGAATTAAATTCCTAGATTTATTTTTTTGGTATTTTGAAAGACATTAATTCTATTCCGTAATTACCGCAATTTGAACAACAATGCTAGCCAGAGACTGTTCACAACATATTTCTATGCAATTAAATATTCATTACCCGCCAACGCCCGCGGTCGCGGACATTTTCTGTCATTATGAGAACACGAACGTTTTGGAAATATTCTGGTCTTTGGCCCGTATGCAAACAGCTTTAGGCTAAATAGGAATGCAGAACAATTTATTCTTAAAACTCGGTCCGTCTGATTTCACTCTATATTATAATATAGAGAAAACTTAATTACTAACTAACTTAAACTTAATACAGAGAACCCTTCTCTGTATTAAGTTTTTTTTTATTCGAATATGGTTCACCTGATGAAGAGTTTACCGTCACCTATAACAAACCATTAACTCACAGATCATACCCTAGGATACACGATTCTGCGTCCATCAGCCTGAAATATAAATAAATAAATAAATAATGCCGGACGATCCACACAGCATCATCTAGCCCCAAGCTAAGCAGAGCTTGTGTTATGGGTACTAGATGACTGATATACTTAATACAATACATTACATATATAGATATTTTTTATTATACATAGAAAATACCCAGAACACCCGGAATAAATATTTGCAGATCGTACAAACATTTATCCCAAGGCGGGAATCGAACCCGCAACCTCTGCGTCGCAGGCGGACATTCGCCCGCCGCGCCACATCGGTCGTCGGTATAAAGGTGTTAAGCCTCTTTGCCTGTAATTTCACCAGTACCGACACACTTCAAGAAGAAACACAGCAAGCTACTTGGAGGCAGAAATGGGTATGGCGCTACTACTACTCGTTCTGCAGATAGCTCAATACTGTAACTATCTTTTGTACAGTCAGCTGCACTAGAATGTATACAATTCGTAACTTTCAAAACGGTATCAAAACCTTCTATTAAACTCTTAAACATTAAAAACTCAAAAAGTGTGAAATTAGCTGATAAGTTCACTCATTTTTTGAATTTTTGCCCTGGAAATATTAATAGTAATGCTGTAAAACCATTCTGTAAGTTACGAATTGTATACATTCTAGTGCAGCTGACTGTACATATACCTATTGCAATTACCTGTATTCGTCTTCAGGTAGTTAACTTTTCTTGTAAATAAATATCTAGAAAAATATTCAATACATCACAAATATATATTCTAAAAGTTTTTAAATATTTTTCCCACAAGATCCCTTAAAATCAAATATCACAGAGAAATGTAGTCTTTAGAAAGAAATCTATACTAATATTATAATAAGGACAGATTTGATTGTTTGTTTGCATTGAATAGGCTCCAAAACTACTGAACCGATTTGATTTGAAATTTCTTTCACCGTTGGGAAACTACACCCAAGGTGACATAGACTATACAATATCTTCAAAAAACTAAAGATCCTTACTAAAACCCGCGTGAAACCGGGACGGGCCGCTAGTTATGTATAACTTTAATGCTTTATATATGAATTAAATATATTGTGTTAATATAAAGGTATACAAAGATATTCTCACGTACGGTCTGACGAAAAATATATGTTAATAGATACTACAAAAGATGATATCTGATAATTACCTTAATAAGCACCGGACACTCAAATCAAACACAATTACATTTGATCTGGACGTTTTTATTGAGGTATTGTGTTTCGGGGCGATTGGTAATCAACTTTTGTATAGAACGGCGTTATTTTTATAAGCAAATCTTCTGTGGCATAATCTATACCAATTTAAGAATCTCTATCCCAACTGAATAACTGAATGGCGAATAAGACAACGCACAATTTAGACCACTGGTCATAAAAACTTTAAACTTTCAGATTATATTCAGCTTGATGCGTTGAGGTGTAAGAATGGGATTCCCGAAATTCAACCCCTAAACGAATACAGGGGGGGTTGAAGCTTGTATAAAAATAACTGCACGCGGACGAAGTCTTACGCGTTTCGCTAGTGTGATATATATTTTGTGGGTTTTACGTTCTTATCAATTGTCATATCAAATTTAAGATAGATTAGAATTTGTCTATAGTCAGTTTATGCGTAAGAGATGATAGCAGTCAAGGTATTGTTAAGCGTTGGATCGTAGGTCACGCTCGTTAGGAATTTGTCCTACCATGCACTACTCTGCTTCTATCCTGAGGCGTACAGGTGTTCAGCCTCATGTGCCTGTAATTTTACCGGCACACACACGTTTCAAACCGGAACACAGCAAATTGCTTGGCGGCTGAAATAGGCATGGTGGTAGTACTTCATTAAGGGCTCTACTAATACTAAATGCTTTTATCAAACTTTCTGAGGCCCAATTCTCGTAACAAAATATCATCAAATTCAAGTTTTGATCGTGTCACTCTCCAAATGGTATTATTCTTCGAAACTGACATTTCAGACTGGCCCAATTCCGGCTATCAATCTCTCAAATCAAAATTCAATATCGTCTCAACTCCAAAAAATACGTTAGTACGTGGGTCTTTGGTTATTTACAACCAGTTTCCTTCAGTCAAACCGTTTTTTTATTTTTAAATCTTGTTAATGCTAGCATTTGCAAAACCATAACTTAGCCTCCATAAAAATAAAGAAGACATTCAAACTGGTGCTAACTACCCTTTTGTGGAGTGAATGGGCTGATGCGCAATTGTTTTTAAAGTATGCTGTGTGAAAAGAAAAGATGAAGTCATGATTGGAAATGTCTGACTCAATAGTTTTTTTATTCTGATTTAATTACTTATTATGTCCTATAATAATAATATTAATAATGCTGGACAATCCACACAGCATCATCTAGCCCCAAGCTAAGCAGAGCTTGTGTTATGGGTACTAGATGACTGATATACTTAATACAATACTATATTACATACATAGATATTTTTTATTATACATATAAAATGCCCAGAACACCCGGAATAAATATTTGCAGATCGTACAAACATTTATCCCGAGGCGGGAATCGAACCCGCAACCTCTGCGTTGCAGGCGGACATTCGCCCCCCGCGCCACATCGGTCGTCAATAAGTCGGCCCTGTAAATAAACTTCTCTTTGGACAAAAATCCGTAACACCGAACTGCGTTCTCAGACCCAAATCATAGTTTCAAAAGCCGCTAAGTTGAAATGGGATTGGGCTAGCCATGTTTGCCGCATCCCAGCTAAGCTGAGGGCAAAGACAGCCCGCCTTAACTAGCGAGATGGCGACGCGGCAGACCCAAACGAAGGTGGCGGGATGAGCTAGTTTTCAGTCGGACTAGAGAAACCTAGCTCAAGATCGGGATATGTGGAGAGTTCAGGATGTTTTATGTCTATTTTGTACATATCTATTATCTACAAATTCGTTGGGAATTTATAAATTATTAAAAAAAATTAAAAAACAAGTTTGAATCGAAAGATAATAATTCTAAACTGACTACTTAATTCAAACAAAGCTAAACACAGCTTCCTACCGGCGACAATTGACGAGCGGAGGCTTCGCAGGAGTTCAACGACCCCGGCGACCGCTTCCCCTAATTATCCTGCCTTGCTCACAGCCGCCTAGAGGCTCTATTGCGGTTAGGATTTACATTAAAAACGGTAGAAAACATGATTTCTGATTTAGTTTTTGCACAGTTCTTTGCACGTTAAGCTTTCCGTCATAGCTATAGAAGCCATCATGCATCTCAGATTTGGATACTCATACAAACTTTTTTATGAATAAATGTAATCGAGCAGAGGCTCAGTTCTCGTAGTTTTTTTTGAACTGAGACGAGTTTGAAACAAGAATTTGATTATCAAAATTAGGCCTGTTTGGAAGTCAGTTTCAAAGAATGCCATTTGACAACTGACAAGATCAAAACTCAGTTCGACGATGTTTCGTAACGAGAATTGGAACGTAAGAAATGTCCAGCAATGGATGTAAGGTCAGCTTTTTGATCAATGTATCACGTCATCAGTGATAGGATACATTGATCAAAAGTGCTTTGCTGCAATACTCCAGAGTGCGTTGGTGGTAAGAGGTCTAAGTATATGTAGACACTTGAGTTTATAACGTCAATAGTGTCATTGTATCAGTTGGCTGAAGCTTAGTTTCTCTAAAAAAACGATGACCGTCAAGTTACGATCGTTGTAAAGCATCATGATGGCATACTTTGGTATATTATATGCCTACAATTCAAAATAATAGGTATTTACATGCCCAATTAACTAAACCATTATGAAATTAACACTGGTCTAAAAGACCAAAATGTAACTCGTAAATCTTTATGGTAAAAATTAAATAATGCCTTTATACGTAGACATGACACTTAAACTGCTAGAGTTGGCATTTACATACCACGTAGCAGCTGGAATGAACTTTTACAGACTGATGATGATGATGATGGTAACTATCATTGCCCCTTTATAACTATTTGAAGGATGAAAAACAGTCCCTGATTAATTCCGCCTGATACATTACATTCGCCGCTTTTCAGAAAGCCGAGTTGTATTGAATTGAGACAGGCTCCGTGGGTGTCCAAGCTTTTGGAAAGTCACTGATTGAGTTTGCAGTTTGTTGTTGAAAAGATGATTGGCTCAACGATATGTAATGATTCTCTTAATAAGTACCTAAATGGTACCTACTATTCTTGTGTAGCGCTTTTTTCCTACTTATGTACTTCTTTCCTCTTTTCACTTACTTCAACTGAAACTTGCACTGTTTTATTACGGCCGTCTTGACAGTCATTGCTTTTAGAGAAGCCGAAGATTTACTTATCTCTATGAATGGATACCGAACGGATTAGATTTCATTGTTAATAACCTAAATCAATGTGCCAGTGCCTACGGAGATCTAGCTATGTAATAAATTAGTGAAAGGCTCCCTTGTAACCTTTAATTTACGACTATCGCTGAAGCCAATTCCGAAAAGCAATTAAAGGATGTTAATAGAAGAGGTTCATAGTTTATGATATCTATTTTGAGATCGAGATAGCTTGATTTGAGAGGTCTTAGAGGCTAATACTTATGTTTATCCGACCTATTGATTAGACAACTTTGTTTCTATCTGTCGAGCATTTTTGTCGTCTTTCTTGACGACTATTGGTTGGAGTCAACTTTTGTCATTAGCAATGTAGTGTTGCAGTGACTCAATAACCTGGATAAGTAAAGCCAGTTTAAATTCTGCAATACTCCGGTGTTTTTTTTGGTTTAGACCGTATGGCTCCAATCTTTTTTTTTTGTTACTTCCCGTGGAACAAGCATTTAATACCTGATACGTGTCTGTCATTTTTTTCGTACAATCTTGCCAGTGTTCAGTAAATTATTGAATATAGTTATAAATATAAAGCTGTGTAGTCAAATACAAATACTAAAGTCGGCTACCATTTGATTTAAAAAGTTACGTAATATTTGTCTTTTACTTTGACAAGGACTTTCAAATTAGATCCAAAGAGATAAAACATAGTGTAACTATTTCAATGTTAGGCCAAGTTGTAGAGCAGTGTCTTCAGATAGGTTAGGTTAATACTTGTAAATTGTTAACAAATATCAATAATCACAAAAAAAGAGCAAATTGATATGGGACCACACGGAAAACACCAGCTTTCAAATAAAAAAAGAATCATCAAAATCGGTTCACGTAGTCGAAACCTCTAAGGTAACATAAAAGAAATACAGTAAAATTGAGAACCTCCTCATTTTTTGAAGTTAGTTAAAAATGCAAAGCAATGCATCTCAAAGCCGACAGAAAAAAAAATCTCAAATAATTAGGTCAAAATGAGTTTGAGAGTGTGTCTATTTTGAAATAGCTAGAAAGGTACTCAGATTAGAACGAGTGATCCATTAGGCAAATATGCACTTGCCAAGCTCATTATATTCAACAATACTCAAATAAAAATTAGCTGCGAAAGCATATGCAATATCCGCTAAGGAATTATAGACCATCACTCAACAATCATCACCGGACAAAAGGGCCGAAACAGTTACAGTCCGTGTTGCAACCCAACAGAATAAGACCGTGTCATTACAGAGCAACAACTGTAACATGGTCTCTCTCGGCCCGAAGAAGCCATCCGTTTAGCACAATGAGGGGCAAATAGGTGATATTTCAGAGGTCTCCATCAACTGGACAAAAACGAATCTCAAGCATTTGTGGTGGCCGCGTAGTTTCTCCCAATTACACCGTCTCTATGCCGCGATTGGCCGCTTCACGAAGAATCCGGCTTGTCGTGACTGTGATAAAAAAAAACTGACGCAAATTGCCGATACGCCTCGTGCACACAATTTCATGCCCCGACTTCTAAAGAACAGTCTAGATTCGTCATATTTTCAACAATGCCCGAACACACGAATCCGCCGTAGATTAAATTAATTAATTGCTCCGAATCCAGCTAATGACTGTTTAATGCGTGTCGAAAACATCTGAGCCCGTACGGGGTTTTATTCAATTGTTGTAATTGGCATTTTTTGTCGGCATTTATCAATGGCGTGACTCAAAACTATTCGAAGGCGTTATGGCACTGACAGAGATCTTGAAGCATTAGTCTCGACGAAAGGTTACAAGAACGGGACTAGTCCCGCCGGACCCGCCTCTATTGCTCAGCGGATAGCTCTTCTATTTTATTTTATGAGTGCTTTTTGATTTATTCCTTTGATTTCGAAGCAGAGCGCAGTAGTGCCTTTAGTTTTTTTTTAAAGTTCAATCAACTCTCCTGCCTAGTCGGGAACAAAGTGATGAGATAGTCAAGTCATCACACCGCACTGTTTGATTTGTCGCGGACCACGATTACTTTTTCACGGTTTTTAGGGTTGTCACATTTTGCATTTTAAGTGTTCCGGAAATTTAAAAGAACGGAACTCTTGCTTTACATATTTAAAGCTACTATGTTTCATGACGCCTTATAGAATGTCTACGTACCTAGTACCTAATGAAATACTTAGTAATATAAATATATATATTTACAAACATTGTGTCACTACATACCGAAAACAAACATTGGATTGGACGGGCGTTTTACCTTTTAATTTTTCATGTAAATAATGTAATCAGATATAAACAATCTCACATACATGAAGATAAATTGATGCGTCACTATCAAAAATACAATCATCACAAAAAAACAATTGACTTCTCAAACTTTCTTTAGATTTAGGTACAGCTTTCTTGTATAACGCGTCTGCATTTCTGGTATGCGAATACTTTAGCAATGGAACAAAAAGTTCAAGGTCTTTTCGACAACCCTAATTTAGCGTTGGCCGTATTGTCGATGCTTATCTCCGGCGATTCGTTCCGGACGGAGACCGACGCGTGACGGACCACAGACAAAACAGAACCACGGCTAGACCATTGAAAAACTCGTATCATTTTCCTTAACCTCTTCATCTTCTTCTATTTATTACCTGTGGAAATTGCTACGGCCCAGCGACTGAATATTGAATTATAATAATATTGAATATTTGAAGTTGGATAGTCCAATATATTTGATAAAACTTTGTTTCCCATTTTGATATCTTGAAATTTTGACAGATTTTTCAAAACGTCATAGTAGGAAAATATACGAACTGTTGCCTACAGGGTTTGAAGAGAACGCCATATTTTTCTTTAAAATCAATGACAGTCGACTTTGCTTTTATAACTGATTCGACTTGACTATAAACTGTATTTATTTTATCGACTTGACATTGACACTTGTCTATGGAATGACAGACAGATGCCATAGAGAAGAAGAAGAAGAAGAAGATGTAAATAGTAAAGTCGTCTAAACCTTTAGTCCATATTCTTAGGTCTAAACTGTAAGATGTACATAGTACCTGCCTAAATTGACCATTAACCTCGTCATTAGAAATTCTCAAGTTCAAAGTTTCAATGAAGACATTAATGTTTGACAAGGTCAACAGTTTTGAGTGTAACACAGTTGATACTTAGGTACCTGGTATACTTTAGTACTGTAACTGGTTACAAAAACAGCAGTGTCTGACTAAGTACCTACCTTCTTAACTTCTTATAGGTAGGTAGGTATCCTACCTACTTCGCTTTGTGTGAGAACTTTAAAATGTTGTTATGTAGTGCAATAATTAGCAAATACTTGTTTTCTTGCAAAAAATATACAATATATAAACATAAATAATAAAACTATTGTCTGTTAGGTTATGGCTCACCCAAGGAGGTATATTATCACCGTTCCTATTTCTTGCCGCCAAGTAGCGTTATATTGTACCAATTTTAAAGGCGCCGATGAAATAACAAGCACATGATACAACACCTGTTGTAGGACGCAGAATACCACCATAGGGCTTATTTCCAAAGTGCGTGACCTGCAAGGCAGTTTTGCTATAGGTAGGTTATAATTCCCACTTAACATCAGGTGTTGCTTATTTCACCAGCAAGGTATATAAAAAAACTATCTACTATTGTGAATAATAAAGGGTAACATGACTTATTTTAGGCAATTATCAAATGTTTGTGTTGTAATTTTAAAGAGAGTAAAATATAAACATTATTATTATGAAGAGCAATTCTATGTGGTGGTTTACGGAATAAGTATTTGATTTGGTTTAGTATTTTACAAGTACTTTACCAAAGCTAGAAGAGGTAACTGAAGTAGCATACCTACCTATCAAAGCAAACATATAATAATCTCGGCCTTTTTTTAATCTCTTGATCTCTATTTCTTTTATCACTTTACGTTTAAGAAAATATTCGCATTTATAAAATTATGATGGTTTTTTGCTGAATGTTTCATGTTACTGAAGATAGGTAGGTACTTACCTAATTAGTAACTACATTAAACATTTTTTTACATAGAATATTATAAGTAATGCTTTCTTATAATAGGTTTATACAAATATAGATGAAACAGTTGAGCTTATATAACACTACAAACGATCTAGACATAGAAATCAGAAATCAGTACCAATCGGAAGGTAATTAGTAACAGGAATATAAAATTAATTAGACCTATCGTGTTCGGCGCTTTACATTATGATTTTTAGGATTTTGTGAATTCGTTCTTAAGCATGACATTTAATCGATTGGCTACGATTCAGAATCAATTTTGATAGGTACCTGTATCGGTTCTCTAGGAATTATTTAAGGATTCAAGTGAATTAGATTCCGTGATTTGACCGAAATATACCCATATAATAAAACGTGGTCATGAATTATTCAGGAAGTTAAGGTTTTTCCACGTTAAGTTGGCCAATACGTTAAAAAACTCTTCACTATTTTATGTTCTCACTTCAACGCAAGTAATAAAATACCAAACAATACAGGTAACTACCTAAAGCTTTATATTGAAAGGGATTTAAGATAAGAAATAACAATTCCGTGAAACTCGATGGAAATATCAAAAATGAAATACAAAAGAACAATGACCCAGATCCATTGAAGATAACCATCGAAGTTGACGCATGTGTGGAATCGATAACAGGAGGTGTATGTACACGCACGCACTCGCAAACGTTATCGAACCAATATTTACTCAGTCGCAGCAACACGCGAAACTGCGACCGTGTGAACCCGCACGACGCTAAACGAACTAGCCCTCGACTTCCCGAAAAAGGAGCAAGATCAAACAGTAAACTCAAGAAAAGATTATGACACAATCATAAAGTATAACCGTCGTATACTTACCTATTCAATCAACAGCAGCTGCATCGAAATGGAACGGCAGATGCGCGCGAGCAAGCCAACGCTGCTAAACCGGCAAAAAACTAGCGGCCCGCTGCGAAGCTCGTGAGAAATTTTCTCGAGAATAATGTGGAAAACTCACCAAATGCTCTTAGGAGGAAGGCAGAGAAGCAGCGCCGGCGCACTCACTAACAGCACACGTGCACGAACGGCGCGGGCGCGCACCTGTCGCGAAATGACTGGCCATTTCCATATTTGATAGCTTGTGAGAACGGACGAGGCGCTCGCGCAGACCGACGCGCCGAGGTGGACTGACTGCTGTTGCCGCGCGCGCTTCCTGCGCCCACCTGTCCCCTCCCCTCCACTCCACCAGGAACCGGATGGTGCTCCAAAAGAACGGCCAACAAAGGACGTGCCGCGAATGTTTGCGCCACCGACCGCACCGGCCTGGACGCGGGTCCCGGGGGAGCACGACCCTCGCTCTGTCGGCGCGAGACACCTGACTCACGCGCCGAAACCATCCATCCGTCAAAACTAATAAATGACACAGCGCACACCGCCCACACAATGGAGCGCCTCGTTCTCATAACTGAAGTAACACATCGCAACAGTGACGTTGAGCATGCAAATTCAGTTATCGATAATGAACACAAAGCAGTCGATTCAAGTGACGCTTTGTCACCTGCTGAATGCGCTCGATCGGAAAGTGATTGCCCAACTAATTGTCGGAGTACTTGTAAATACAAACAATGGTTGTGGACATCCGAGGCCGAGTTTGTCGTTTTTTCAAACACCGATTCGGTTTCGTCGTAATTTATTTACAAACGGGTTCCTGTGTTATTTGTAAACCGTCGGACGTGATACTCATCGCTTATCGCCTATCGTTTGATATGATAACGGAGTTGGCAATAGCTCAATAATTAAACTCTATCGTGATTTAATGTAATCCCCTGCAGAAAATGCTAAAATAGTTGCAGTTCTGGCTTTTTCTGTTTCTGCATCATGTTAACACGTTCAAATAACTTTTACCTATTAATCTATAGTTTTGCTTTATGACCAGCATTATTTCATGATGCATTAAAGATACTGATCAGGACTCAGGACACATCCAGTTCTAAAACAACTTTATCATCCCAGTATCGTACTGATCGTGAACTTTTGAAATTGAATACAGCTAGCTCGTGCAGATTCAATCGGTGCCTGTTGGCTCAGAGTTGCAGTTATAGATAATAAAATACAAACGTACAAGTTTCACTCTGAAATTCATTGTGAGTGTTCGAAACATAAGATCAGTATCAAACCTATAGCTGTAACTTGTTGTAGCAGGTGACCACTGTTCATATTATGGTTCGATGCCACCTGAAAACCTTAGTCGTGGCTTAGAGGCAGCTGACTGATAGACTGGCTTAACGACACTAGCAATAAAGTAGACAATATAAATTTTTGATCATGTAAGAAAATATGAAGGCACAGATTTTTGTACTTGTGTTTGTTTTTTATTTACTCTCCTGAAGTATTTGAACTACGCGTATTGGAGCTGTCTTAAATCTAAAATAATTGCTTTTGCAGCTATTTTTCTTTTGAAAGTCGATAAGAGTGACAGAGAGCCGTGGATCGCGATACCTACAGCATGAGGTGCGCTTGCGCCGATAACAACGTCATGGCGCCGACCGATAACAAATGTGGAAGCAACAGTTTTACCATTTTCTTCGGCGAAATGCAAGGCGATAACAAGTTTCCGATACGGGTCTTGCGATGAAAAGAGGAAAATTATAAATTAAAATTTTCCAGCACGTCATTTTGTTTTTGGAAATGCTATTTTGTCATTTTAAACAGAGCCTACACTAATAGGTACGGATAGTAAAATAAACTAGAATTCATATCTATGTCTTTGTAATCACTTGTGTTTTTGGAAGGTATTTTTTTGGGTGGAACATAAGCCACTCAAAAACGAAGTAATATCACGGATTATAGGGATATGTGTTATAGAAATTACTCGTACTTCATCAAGGTACTCGTTCGTAAATCATGATATTGGAAGTGTCATTACAAGATGCCTGGCGGATGGCGTCACATCCGGCACCGACCACAAAAAATGAATGGAACCTCCGCTCGATTAACGAGAATAGTCTTGGATGGTAAGCATTCGTTCTGGCACAGTAACTATCGACAATTTTATAAGAGTTAATTGCTTAGAAACAACGATAGTACAGGTATAGCGTTTTAAATTTTCCCGTACAGTAGAACTGTGCATGAAACGTATCGCTAGCATAACTATCAAGTTTTTGTGTGTATGTCTTTGAGCAAAACAATGAAACGCTGATTTCTCAAAGACTATTATGTGACGATTCCCACGAAAGCATCAAGCACTTCATGGTGATTTGGTGAAGTTTCTTTCTTTTTTTTATACGTCCAAGTGTTGTATTTGATACATACCCACATTTTGCATTATTAGGTATTCTATACGTGACAGGTTGCAATTTCATCGCCACTGCTAAAATACTACTGGTTTTCGCACGGTGTTTTCTTTCGCCGTTTGAGGATTAAAGTAGACTGAGTTTATAGAAAATGAGAAAGTATAAATGCCAGAATTTATGAGATCGTGCATTGTTGACTCAAATCTTTGGACCATATATACAGAAAAAGAATGAAATAGTATTACTACTTTTAATCCCTAGGCAAGGCCCTGGTCCCTTCATATCTCTTAGTACAAAGTACCCACTTGACATTCTTCGAGGATATTTAAGTCAGAGGTATGTTTCAGTATACAAGCAGATGGAGTGAATATTAAAAAAAGTACTTTGCATCTAGTAGTTAGAATAACCTGTCGTGAGATCTTTTAAATACCAAAACAATTAGCTTGGTATCTTCAAACTACTTTGACCTTAAAATATCTTTCGCATCTGCTTCTATAATATTAATATTTCTAACCAACTAAAACTGACAACGTTTGGTCTTATAAAAACCTCGTTGTCCAGTTCGCATCATCAGTTTGAAGACGTTCATTGGCCTCCAACATAAAATAAATTATGGCACTTGGTAATGGAACAGGCGATGGCCCATCTGATGTCAAGTTTTTACAAAAGTAGGGTTCGAAGCAGCTTCCCTACTTTTGCGATCTTTATAATATTGTTTATTTCCTTATTTATTTCAACAATGCCCTAGCAGTCAAACACTAAATCGACAATGCAAAACAATTACTGATACCTATTATTTAAAAAAAAAAGTACTTAGTCTTTGGGGACTACCGATAGAAGTGAAAACTAAACTAAAAAAGTACACATATATACACAGCATACATATAAGACAAGATAAGGCATTTATTGATTAAACCAATGTTACAGTTGCAGATGAAGTCCTGACTCCTAAACTAGGGCTAACCTGTATGTCAGGAGTTAGTTCATACCCAATAAGGGTATTCAAGATTAGGTTTAGAATAAACAATATTGAAGTGCCTAAATGACAAATAGCTCTTATGGAAAGCGTTCAGTGACAATGACGCGAGTTCCATGATTTTTGTTCACCCAAAAAGTGTCAGCGCGCCTAAAGAAGTTTTTACTTCAAAAACATTAAAGCTCCTGTAAATTTCATCAATTAAACAGCGAAGGGACAAACAGGGAAGCAGCCCCAAAACACTGGCTGCATTGCCACGCTGAATTGCAATGCTAATTCGCTGAGTGTGTTATTGAAAAGAGCCATCTATTCAAAAAATGTGCATGGCATTAAAAATGTTTAAATATTTAGATGTTTAAAAGTTTGTTGAAAAATATCTACAACCGATGCGGGTGGGTAGGTGGGCTCACATCTGCGACCGGTGTAGTGGTGATAGGTAGGTTACGTTTATGCAATGCACTTAAACAGCTGAACTTGTGTTTTTGCAAACAGCTGAATATAATAATATCGAATGGACATTCTTGCCCGCTTGAGTCACTCACCCTAATTCTATTATTCAATAAAATCACTTGCATTGTAAAAAAATTAATAAGTGCGAGTGAAACCCACGTTCTGAGAGTTCTGTATATTTTGTTTATATTAATAATTATGTAAATGATAGAGTTTGTTACAGCCCTTTTGGAATTTGGTCGAACTGCAGATATTTAGATTTGTATCAGTACCGCTCTAAGTGAAGGGTTGTCCGGGGAAATACTACCACCATGGCTGTTTCTGCCACCAAGCAGGGTTTTAGTTTGAATATTTTGGGTACCGATGAAATAATAGGCACATGGAGGCTTAAAACATGTTGATGGGCTCATAGTAGTGTATAAAGGTTGCGTTTTATATATTTAGTGTAAGAAATCCTCAAAATGTAGTGAGAGATAGTGTAGAGAGAGTATGAAATAGGAAGAAAAAAACATCCATACCAATTATAAGAATGTTTGTCCTGACTGACTGACTGGCATTAGACAACGCACAGTCTGAGACTTGAAATTTGCAGGGTAGATTTTGTCCTGTGGTAGAGGTGCACTAAGAAAGGAACTCCTGAAATTTGACCCCTAAACGGATATAGCGGGGATTGAAGTTGGTATGAAAATAAGTTCACGCGGACAAAGTCTTGAGCTTTCTTGCTAGTATAATTATAATAAGACCAGCATGAGAGAAGAGTATGGTACCATATTGTTTAAATTTAAAGAGGGAGGGGTATCAACCACTATTTATTAAAACATACCCTTTGTGCTCTTGTCCTTCCAAGATTCGGTAGACGCAAATGGTACCGATAAAAAATGAGGATGTCCATTGTACCCCGCGGCAGAGACATCTGCCGGAGCAGCTGGCGTGCGCACGCGCCGGACGCTGCCAGCCAGGCTTCTGCGCAAAACGGCTCTATACGTTTTACACATGTTTTAACCTAGCTTTTGCCCACGGTTTTTCTTACAAGCGGTATAAAACTTTGAACCAATTCCAATTCTCGTCATCTGATAACCAATTGAAAGTTTTCTAAGTCGAAACTAAATTTTAAATTGACTGAAAATGCATATTCTGCTCATTATTCTTTCATAATTTATTACTCAGACATAATAATACAATTTAAATCTAATCTCATGTCAATAGATGAAATCCCATATCCTAAGCCGTTTGTCCAATTTGACTTGTATGGTTATGAGTAGGTAAATTTCTCAACTAGAACCTATAGACTAACCAAATTTCATATAAATTGGACTATCGCTTCAAAAGTTATGCTCGAACAAACATACATAACTAACATGCAAACATACAAAGCCAAATTGTATTTTCTTTAAATAAATAAATTGCCCAAGTTGCCACAGAGAGATCTTAGATCGCTTCGCTCGCTCGGCCTAAGGCCCAATTGAGGTGCCAATATTTTTTTTAAGCACTCGTCTTACGGATTACTTTGGAAGAGTTGTGTTTTAAGTAAAGTTTATAAGTCACGCGCGTTTTGCTAGTTTTAATTATGGTTAAATAATAAAGAAGCTTACATACACTCGGGAAAGTAAAATAACGATTAGGTTTTGACTGTGTTCTCTTCAACTCTTGGTGACTTCCAATGTGTTCTAGGTCTCAACCACCCAGGTCTTGAGCTCTAGGATTTCAAATTGCAATTTTAATTGCGTTTACGAGCCACTTAAAGTGGGTAGCAATCTAGCCAAGCATTGGACAAGCCGGTACGTGTTATCAAACGGGCTATCTACTATTAACTTAAACACCAACATTGAAACAAACATCAAATTACTGTACCTACTACAAGCACAGTAAAGATTTATATCTACAAACAGTAGAGACGGTAACGACTTGCACCATTAACAAGAATAAAAATTTTAATAGATCTGTGACGAAGGTAGGTACTTCTTTTATAATTAATAACGTAGTTATATTATTCATAAGCCTGTACTCATATTTATTACTTTATACGAGAAATCTATGTGCTCACAAGCAATGAAAAAAAACATCGGGGAAAACCAGTTAGTGTTCTAGCAGTGGCGATGGGCTTGCAACCTGTCAAGTATGGAATACTAACTACTGCAAAATGTGGGGATACGCCAAACGTTAAATAAATTATGGATATTTTTACACAACATCATCAGCTAGCCCCCAAAACTGGGGACGAAATTCGTGAAGTTATTTTTTTTCAACTTTTGCTATGTTTTATAATTTTCTTTACACTTTCTTGGACTGTATTGTCTTTTTTTTTCTTTCTTGTCAATCAAAAATCAAGCCACCAAATTAAAGCCATTCTTTACGTTCTTATTTACCAGTAACTTACCATTTCACTTTAGATTAAAAGATATTTTCAAGGTCTGTTATTTTTACTTTTATCCCTTCGTTATCCGTCCGGCTTAACATGATGCTGCATCAAACCTACGGCATGATACAGCTCTGGTGTTCAGAGGCCATTTATGATTCAATCGTGTGAATCTCCGAATGATATTCTTCCATGCTGATATTTCAGACAGGTCCAATATTGACAATCCAATTCTAATCCAATTCAGTTTCAGCTCTAACAGAATACGAGGGTTGGGCCTTAGGTGGTAATCTAACACAGCAAACCATTGCTTCGTGCTTCGCAGTTCACAATTCACACATATACACTGGCAATACACACTGCTATGCTGGTAATGTTTTAAATAGAGGCTATCTTTAATGCTTCATCAACATCATCAACTGCCTGTAGAAGTCAACTGCTGGACATAGGCTTCCAACGATTCTATCCAACGTTCATCGGGTAGGAGGGCGTCCTACGCTTCCTCCTCCGGTTCGTGGTCGTCACTCGAGAACCTGTATTCCCCAGCGGTGGTCAGTTCTACGAGGTTGCTTTACTGCTTGGTAGATACGTATACCGTAGTAGAAGTTCTTGCTTCAAGCTGCGGTGAATGATCTCTTCACGGGCGGTGAGCAGGCTTAATTGCAAGTACTGCCTGCACGTGCGCTATGCCGGCCGCTGTCCCGCAGAGCTGACTGTAAAAGAATATTATTTCAATGTAGGTAAATTAAAGTTTGTCATTCGGACGTACCTTTAACTACCTCCTTAGACTTATTTAATACACTAAGGTTAAAAGAGTTACAAGAAATCCCCTTATCTCTTTGTACCAAGTACTATCTCAAGATTATTTAAGAATGTCAAAGAAGGGGTAGTTTGAGGTTCGTTCTAATATTACATTTGGCACACATCCACATTTATAGTTGGTATTCTATATGTGATAGGTTGGAAGCCTACCGCCGCGGTTAGAACGCTAATAAATTTCCTCATGCTGTTTTCCTTTACCGTATGAGAAATATTTATAAAAATCCATTGCAGCTTACGCAGTCGAACCTTAAGATCAGAAGGCGGGGTGTCGCTTTCGCACACCACCGGTGCCGCCCTAGCGGCTTTGTTAGATTAGGAGAGGTCTGGTATTATTTTGTTACACCAAACTATAACATAGTTAAGCTTACTAGCTTACGTCCGAATACTCAAACCCATCAACTCGTCTCAAGTCGCGATTTTTCAAAAGTTTGTGATGAAAATCTGTCAAAAATTTGTCACTTGAGGCGTGTTTAGATTTGAGATGCGTTTGAGTATTCCGAGGGTCTTACGGCGCGTTTAGACGGCGCGAAAGCTTTCGCGCGGCGGCCGCGCGGCGGCCGCGCGGTTGGCCGCTTGACAGGAATTTGAACGTTGCTTTCTAGAATATAAAGACGGTATTCGATATTGATGTTGTCAACCGCGCGGCGGCCGCGCGGCGGCCGCGCGGCCGCCGCGCGGTTGGCTCGGTATCAGGGAATTTCAACGTTTTGGTCTAGTAAATTGAGTTGAAATCACGATGGCCGCAAGCATAGAAAAATTTTACCCGAACAAATGAACAATGATTTCATGGGTGATTTCAAAAAAGATCGTAATACATTTTTTTTATGCGAGATTTTAATGCAGAATAACATCCAGTTTGATGGTTTAAATATCCGGCACTGAAATTTTATTTTTATTTTATTTAATGATTTATTTTATGTTTTAATTATACGGTTTGAGTGTAAGGGCCTTGCCTTTGATACCCCTCTATGTACCAAGACAAATATACCCTGAAAATGTTAAGTTTCTACGACCAGTTTACATTACGGTTTAGGCTGTGCGTTGTCTATTAGGTCAGGACAAAAATTCTTATATTTGGTAAAGATTATCCACATATACCGTTGATAAAGCTGCCGTCTGTGGACTAGATCCGTGTTGAATTCTTTTTCTAGTATTTCAACCCAAACTGCATTTTTGATATTTTTTGTGCTGTCTTATTTCTGCCTCTTACGGCTGATAGAGGGGAGCCACACTCATACAACCACTCTGAAAATACCATTGGCGAGCTTACTAATGTATGGTTTCTTGTCGTCAACCTCGCAGATTTTTTACTTAGCTAACATAAAAATAAGGACCTAAAATCGAACGTACTTAAATTAGCTCGAATGGCGTAACAACAGCTGATCACCACTTTATATCTTCTTTTGTAAGTCAATCTCAGTTTTTTGGGGTTCAAAATATATTAAACAGCTGATCACCACTTTATTTCTTCTTTTGCAAATGAATCTCAGTTTTTGAGGTTTAAAATATTTTATAAATATAATATGATTTGAAAGAATAGCTTGGCTGAATATTTCTCCCTTTTGTCAAGCATTTCACACTATAGGTTACCAAACCACAGGCAGTATTGTGATTGAGATACACTCAACCTGAAAACCGTGGATAATTTGATCTATCTCTCTTATAATAGAAGCTCAGCTCCATAAAATGTGAACTATTGAAATATCACTCACTTAGAAAAGAAAGTTATGTTATGATAATATATGTAAATTTTCCTACGCGATGGAATCAAGAATTATGAAATCCGTAGAAGAACCAAGATCACCAACATAGCTTTCAGAATCAGCAAGTTAAAGTAGCAATGGGTATTTATCCCGTAGAACCACAGAGCAATAAATGATTCTCAAATGGCGACCATGAACTGAAAGATAATGCACAAAATCCAGTGGGCCAACGACATTGGGGTTGCGGGAAGTTGGCGCAAAAGTTAAATTAGTTCTTCCTGAAAGCGTAATAGTAGAGACCTACGTGGGCCAGATCAGCAGTGGTGATGATGATGATGTTGGGTTCTATAAAGTTTGAAAAAAGCAGATATGATCTTATTTAATATTACCCACAGTATCATTCACTGACAGCATCATTTTGATGATTTTGACTTACTTAACCTTTAATAATTTGTTGGTCCCAGGGACCCCAAGGTTAAAAAAAAAAATTTTTTTTGTCCTACGTTGCGATAGTTTGTTATTAATTGTACTTTTTAACATTAAAGTTTTTTGTCAGTTATCTTCTAGTAAGAACTTGATTATCAAAGAGTTGATTAGCCTCGACATCATTATGGTGATGAAGATTCCGTATATTGTTTAGTGGCATCATGGACAAACTCTCTATGTTAATGTCCCGAATCCCTATAGAGATCGTTATTTTGTACATAGCCTTCCACAGTAATCCTCTTGCATCTTAGTTGCAACTCAATGATCAGGTCATAGTCTACCTTCTTATACTGTAAAGTTGAGCCTTTCTTTTTATATTTAAGAAAGAAATAGTTTTATGACTTTATTCCCCAAGCACGGTAGATATCCCCTCCAATCTCTTAGTACCAAGTACCTACTCAAGATTCTTCGAGGAAGTCTAAAAGGGTAGTCAGAAGTATATGTCCAGATAGTACATTTGGTACATATCCACATTTTGCAGTATTCTATTACAATTTAATCCATTATATTTATTTTAACTTGATCGTAATTCATTGAAAACGATTCAAACACTGCATACTAAAGTTCAAGTTGATCCCTAGCAAAGAGTGTAGGGGATACTCAAGTTATGGTTAAAATCATGTTCCGAGAATTTTATAGTCAAACTAAGATCATTTTATTATTTTCAAAATTGGACCCCGTGGACCCCTAACTTGAAAAAAGGGGTTAAAATGTCTTCATTTTACTTGTGTCAACCGCGTAGTGACTGCGCGGTTGGCTGCTTGACAGGAATTTGAACGTTATTGTTTAGAACATAGAGACGATATTCGGTATAGATCTCTCAACCGCGCGGCGGCCGCGCGGCCGCCGCGCGAAAGCTGTCGCGCCGTAGGAATTTGAACGTTATTATTTAGAACATAGAGACGATTTTCGGTAAATATCTTTCAACCGCGCGGCGGCCGCGCGGCCGCCGCGCGGCCGCCGCGCGAAAGCTTTCGCGCCGTATAAACCCGCCCTTACAGTTCGTTTGGTAATTAAATTATAGGTACAGCTTTTATTGATTCAGATGCTAGTGCAAGCTTTCTAAATGTATTGAGATTTCTCAAGACTAATGAATGGTTTAATTAAGTCTCACAATACAGGAGTTGGTCTGCACTGAGTTGTTTAGTCCAAATAATATTAATTACCACGCATTGAGCGCAACGGCGGCGAGCTTATTCAACTTGTAATTAAATTTAGTCATGTACATTTCAGTAAATAAATAAATATTTGAGGACATTTTTACACAACATCATCAAGCACCAAACTAAACATAGGAACGAGATAACAGATGAGATATATTTAAATACGTTTTAGTAAATACGATACTTAAAATACAATATAACACCCGGACAGAGAAAAACAAACATTTATATCGACGAAAATATTTGTCTTCGGTGGAAATCGAACCCACAACCTCCTGCGTCGCAGACGAACATTCGGCCGCCGCGCCACCTCGGTCGTCAATTTAGTATTTAGTCGGAAATTTGGTATTTAGTACCTCTGACTCCAATTAGAATTTCTAGTAGGTACTTGGTATAAAGATCTGAGAGAATATCTGCCTTGGGATTAAAAGTCATGAAGCCGTTACTTTTGAGAATTAAGTTCTATTACTACATCCATTTCCACAAACTAATCAATGGTGTAATACACCGACCTACGTAACTACCTGTTTTTTTACACCCATTATTATTTTGCAAACGTTTTTCAATCACATGGATAGAAGCCTGGTTTTGTCCGTTGGTCAAAGAATAGCGTGACACATCAATTCTTGAAACAATCCAACAATGGACAAATCTGCTCAATCGGCACCATCCGACAATCGTTGTGTGAACGAACTGTGATGCAATACAATTAGCACACGCTTTTCAAACGGACATGAAGAAAGAAGGTAGCAAAGCCCCGTTTTTTAATGGCGTCAAGTCAGAAATATCAACTACATTTTTTTGACTTTTTTATTCGACTTGCTCCATCGAATAAGCAGCTGGCTCATCCCATGGTTCCCATCACCTATAACAAAGTATTGCCTAACATACGTGCCCCACGACGCACTGCTCTGCGTCCATCAATTAGAGGCATACAGGTGTAAAACCTCATGTGCCTGCGTAATTTGACCAGCAACCCACACCCTTCAAACCGGAACACAGCACAGCTGCTAGGCTGCAGAAATGGGCTTGGCGGTAGTACTTCCCCGGATGAGCCCTTCACAAGAAGCTACTTCTAAAATTTAATCTACCTAACGACAACACAGACCATCATGAAAATTATGAAGTGGGTACGCCACTACACCTTTTTTTGTATCAATTTCACCTGGTGGTAAAAGACGAGGAAGCTGATGATAAATGATAATGATTTGTAGGATTTTATAAGTGTTGCAGTTAAGCATGTCTCTTAATAAATGTTTTCTGCTTATTCGGTTTGTTTTCGCTAAATATACAAAATATCGTGATCTCTTCATTTAGGCTGCAGTTAGGTCGACAGTTCAAAGACCCATTTTGCATTACCGAGAAGTAAAAAAAGTACATATAGTTACTCAAAAAATGTTGAGTTACTCAAGAAATGAGGTGGTTAAATTATCTGAGAAATATCTAAGTTAGAATTCGTATTTAAAACTGGTATACAGGGTGTAAAGAAACTGCTCCCGAAAACATAATATATAGGTAATGTAGTGTTAGTACATAGCATTACATCAAGACAGGATGGTCTTCACAAAGAATGGTGTATAGGTATTTATTTGTTTATTTGTATAAACATTTTTTCGAACATAAGAACGGCAAGTAGAAAGAAATATAACATAATTATTATTAAATTTTTATATACAAAGCAAATTAAAACTAAGTAAAACTCAAAGTAAAAAAGTTCTAAATACTTACACAAAACAGTTGAGCTATTTAAATAATATTTGTCAGTAAACATTTTTACACAACATCGTCTAGCCCGAAACTAAGCATTCGGTCTCAAAATAACTCAACCGTTTTAAACGATTATTTGTTTCTTTTTAGGCAAATAATTAAAAGTCTAAGTCAAATTACATTTATTCAGTAACATTCAGAGATCATTTAAAATCGTCCATAAGCCAAATGAATCCTCGCGTAAAAGTATCTACTAAATGTACAAAATAACCCAATTATTGTGCTACTAAAAAAAGCTTTATTAACATAGTAGGTAGGTAATTATAACAGAGTTTGAAACTTCCGTTATATATTTTTCTTAATTTTATCAATTTATGCTTCGTTTGTTGTGATAATCGTTTATGAAGCGTAGTCTTTTTACACCGTATAAACCAACCCAAAAATGTAAATGTAGCAGTTACTGTAACCTAAAACAAACGTGAGAAAAGAAACTAGAAACACAGGTTTCAATTTAAATTGAAATATTCTCGAAAATTCTCGGAGTATGAACTTGATTTGAAACCTACAAAAAGTTTTTCTTGGAAAATAATACTAGGCTCTATGAATGTAGTATGCTAGTGTTTCCCAAAGAATAAGGACCAATTTTATGTTAATAAACATAATTTAGCGTAGATGCATATTGTCACTAATATGACCACCAGACGTACGGAGACGAGACACCCATTCATGGTTGACACCCCTTCCACCCGCACCAAGCGCTTTGCCTCAACTTTTATTATGCTTACAGCAAAGGAATGGAACTCGTTGCCGTCGTCTGTTTTTCCGATCACGTATAATTTGGATGTCTTCAAGAGAAGAGTGAATAGGTATCTTCTAGGTAAACGTGCTACACCGTAGGTAGACTGCGTCATCACTTAAGATCAGGTGAGATTGCGGTCAAACGTTTACCTATAGCATGTAAAAAAAATTTAGGTGAGTGCTAGTGACTAACTTTGATGATGAAGTTTTGAGGCAAGCCTAAAGGTTTCGCTATGGCGTTACGACCGTTAAAGCCAGGAATGATTAGCTTAAAGTGCTTAATGAACATTAATGTGCTATAAAATTAAGTAATCGATAAGGGCTCTTCACATGATTTGAATTAACTTCTCCTGTAATCCTGGTCTTGGCAATTATAATACCAATTAGTTGCTAATAAAAATTGCAAACGGTTTCACCTTTAGGGTTATCATTTTCACTTTATCACTTTTATTTATCGCTTAAATATCTATTTATTTGTAGGTACGACAAAGACGAAAGATTAAAAAATAACAATCATAGGCAAAAACCAACAATGCTTAGTCGTAGGAAGGAAAAATCATAGTAAAGTATTTTTTTATCAACCTTTGTGTCTCACTGCTGGGAAAAGGTCTCCATATAGAGATAATAAGTAAGAAACATAGGTAATAAATATGTAACGGATTGCCTGCCTCAGTACATACCCAGTACCTAAAAAACACACATAGGTACAGACAGCTAGGTACATAGAAAACTTGTCTTTTCGTCAATGGTAGATAAATGTTTTTTTATTACAGTCCTTCTACCGTGAGCTCTTTATAACAGTTATAAACTGTCAAAAACGACGCCAAAATTGGCGTTGCCTATCGTGCTTGACAGATAGCATTATTTAATTTTTTTTGTACTTCGGATTGTACGAACATGCCCTCATATTCATTGTCGGGTCTGCTCGGGCCTGTTCGGACTAAGCTCGTGGTACAGATGATTTGGAAAACAAAATATCGAGCTCACCCCAGGTTACCACTATGTAGGTTACAAGCACCTAAGTGAAAAATATCGAGCTCTCTGTTACCCTTATCTATGTTACAAGCACATAAGTGAAATAGGTATAAAAACAAAAACACGTTTAAATAGAAATAGCATCATGACTTTAATCCCCAAGCGCGGTAGATATTCCCTCCGATCTCTTAGTACCAAGTACCTACTCGAGGTTCTTGAGGATATCTACGGGGGTAGTCAGAGGTACGTCCAGATAGTAAAAAAAACTTATGTGTCAAAGCGTAGAGCAAGCGCAACTCAAAATGATATTGTGATTTTTCTTCGAATCGAACTCCAACATATTGTGACAACCCTATAAATGACCTGAACTAAAACGGTTCGGCGTCACGAGTCGTTGAAAAACTGATTAAAATTTCAATCCGTGCCGAAACTTTTAACCGTCAAAATGTAGCGTAAAAGATATAAAACTCGTGCGGTCGATGCACTTCACGCGACACGTACCTACCTAAACTGGAGATACACCTATTAGGTACCTACCTACAGAAACTGTTCTTTCATTACATCCCTGCTTTCTACGCCTAGGTTGTGGGTTCGATCCCAACAGAGAAAAAACATTTTAGTGATGAACATAGATGTTTTTTCATGTGTCTGAGTGTTATATTGTATTCTAAGTACCTATGTTTTTACATAAAAGTTTTTTGTTTTAGTTTGATTTTCTATAAAACCGTGTTTTTTTAACTATTTTTTGGGATGTTCTGCTTGACAGAGGATTTTAATAGCAAACCTGTTTTTTAAACTACTTCTAAGATTTTGTTTTATACAACTTGCTCATGGACAAGCAGATGGCTCACCTGATGTTAAGTTGTTACTATCGCCTATCGCCAATCGCCTATAGAAAAGTATTGCCTGGTAGACCACGCTCGTTAAGAACGTGTCATATGATGCACTTCCCAGCGTCCATCAACCTGAGGTCTGTAATTTCACCGGCACCCACACGGCTAATAAATATTTCAACAATAACCCTTCTTTTAGTAGGCTTATTCTTCCATGGGCGTGACTATTGTACACATTGCACAAATTTGACATTTGTGACTCACAGTTCGGACTTTGGTACCACAACACAATTCAACAAAATGCAAGAAAAACAATAGCGGCGTCTAAACAGCTGATACAGGTGCAACCAAATTACCTAGATTGACATTTTCAGATCTGCAGTATCCTGCAAATAAACTAATCAAATACAACCAAACAAGCACTAATTGCTAGTGTTGTACCTAACCACGAATAGTGTTTTGGCCGAATACCGCACAATTTTAGTAGTAGTAGAGCTCTTTGTGGAGGGCTCGTCCGGGGAAGCACAACCACCATGCGTAATTCTGCCACCAAGCAGCTTGCTGTGTTCCGGTTTGAAGGGTGCTGGTGAAATTATAAGCACATAAGGCTTAACAACTGTTTACCTCAGGTTGATGGACGTTGAACAGTACATCGTAGGGCACGTTCCTAACGAGCGTGATCTACGAGGTAATACTTTGTTATAGGCGATGGTAACCACTTAACATCCGGTGAGCTATCTGCTTGTTCCATCAGCAAGTTGTACCTATAAAAAAAAATTGCATGACTGCGGTAAGGGCGAGTGTGTGTATTAGTTTCATAATAGATTGTTTCGCAACATGCATTACATCACAATGATTTTACTTACAGTCCTTTTTTACTATAAAAATAAGTTCAAAAGAGAATTGGGGTTTTAAATTTTTTTTTTGCGGTAAATGGAAAGATCACATATTATAAGTTTTATAACAAAACTATTTTTTTAATATTTTTTTTCGCAATAATTCATAAGTTATTTCAAAATAAAAGTTAATTTTTGTCCAGTCCGAATCCAGTACCGAAAACACGCCGAACAAACCCGAGCGCGTGTGACGTCATTATTTTAGTTTTCACTCATTGCAATAGCCGCAAACCCTGTACTGTAGGTATAAAATTATGACGTCACAACTATGGTGATCAATCATGGCGCGTTTCTAGTCACGTGGTTTTTTTCTAAATTTTATCAATTTTTAATTGTTTATTATTAATTGAATTTTTTTTTATTAAGTTTTTTGCATTAAATATCAACATTATTAATAATAATGTTTTAAAATACATAAAAAAAATCAATATTTATTTTTTTTCAAAACCCCAATTGGCATTATTTTATAAAATAATCACGTAGCGTAACACAGGTCTGGCTATATCGGGCACCAGTCTCAGAACAGGTTTATCTATATTTTTACAGCCAAAATTATACCCGTTTGAGAAAGTTAATGAGTAATAAGATTATCAGATCTATAGAAAAAATGAATTAAGAACCTATGTACTAGCTTTATAGCAGCAAGGTCTCACCACAAAGAACACCGAATACTAAAAACTAGCCGAAATGTACATGTATTCGTTGCATCACTATTCATTAGGTACCTTGTCCGCGGCCAAGGCATAGTTATGCATTAGTTACTGCGAATCAGGGGCTTAATTCGAATTTTTACCTGACTTAGACAGTGGCATATTGTCGAATCGATAATTTGTCTCTCACTGGTATTTTTTAGGGTTCCGTACACCAAGGGTAAAACGGGACACCACCAATGTAAATAATGTCACGCATTGCCAAATGGGGTAGATTCTGTTCTTTAATTTTCATAAGCACATCACTTCCGAGAGTAGAGGTTAAAAGCGCTAAATTTTTAGCCGTCCTTTTTGATAGTGGTGGCAATATTTTTAGTGTTGCCAGATAAGATTAGTCTAAGTAAAGAACGGAATTGTCATCAATGTCTAATGCATGAGATTTGCCAAAGCGAAAGTGAGAAGGAAGAAGACAAGCGTAGGATAAGACAACGTTTTAAAGATCGCGGGAAATCGGTGAATGGGGCGGTTTAAAAGTGTTCTTCTTAGAAGCCTGTACCCATGTAATCCATAAAGGAGGCTTGTATCCAGCAGTGGACGGTTTCAGGTGTATGATTTAACTTCCATAGCAACAAGTTTTGAATTAGTGGTCATGGGTAAAAGCAGTATATACAATAATTAAACTTTTCTCGGTAATGAGCATGTCTTGGTATAGTAACGCCGACGTCCAACCGAGTCAGTCCCTCATTCTACATCAGACGATTCGGCTGACATACCGACTAAAATACTACACCAACACGGTTACTAGGGTTTTGTAACTTGAACTCATACGACCCTCACTGTTTCGGCCCCTGGTGACGTAATTCTGCGTTGCATAAATGTAAGTCGTAAACAATCGTAACCATGTAGGTAAGGGGATCATACGTCAAACAGATTGTTTTTTGTCTACCTTTAATTATGGTCTTACTTATAAAAATCTGTCAAAAGATAAACAATACTTAAAATATTAATAATAATAATAATGCTGGACAGTCCACACAGCATCATCTAGCCCCAAGCTAAGCAGAGCTTGTGTTATGGGTACTAGATGACTGATATACTTAATACAATATATTACATATATAGATATTTTTATTATACATAGAAAACACCCAGACCACCCGAAATAAATATTTGCAGATCGTACAAACATTTATCCCAAGGCGGGAATCGAACCCGCAACCTCTTGCGTTGCAGGCGGATATACTTAATACAATACATTACGTACATAGATATTTTTTATTATACATAGAAAATACCCATATAGAGTACCAATAATATTATAATTATACCAGCCTAATCAGTTGATGTTGAGTCAGAGGCAAAGCAATTTGTCCAGAGAACCGTGTCAACAATGAAATAAAACTAACCTGCTCCATTAATTGGCCAGAGGTGTTGAGCAGTTCTCACGGCTCTTACATTTTTGAAGACGATGTGCGAGTATACCCCCATACTTAGGGAATTTGGATATTTGGCAGGTTAGAACTGACAATCCACAAAACACTAAGGGCCGACTCCAATGATAAATTAGAACTTGATGAGATCGGTGAGAGGCACCGGTGGTCTAGTGGGAGTGACCCCGCCTTTTGACCCAAAGGTCGTGGGTTTAAATCCAGTCATGCACCAATGGATTTTTTAATTAACATTGTCCATGTTAATTTAAAAATCCATCCATTTAAAAATCCACTGCGGTGAAGGAAAATATTAAAATATCAAATTATTGTTTAATCTCGTCTAAGCTCAAAAAAATTACGAGGATTGAGCCTCTGAAACTTGTTAGGTTTTCCTAGCATATATTTCCCTACTATAGTTTTTGTCTTACCTAGTGCTTGCTTTCATGGTTAGTCTGTAAGAAATAGCTATTACAAGCTTCAATCTACATCTAAATTCCTGTCCACCGGAAGAACACGAACAAAACTAAGTACAACCATTCAGATTCCCGTGCAGGCCATTACCACCACTACTCACTAACTGCTCATCAAACTGTGTCTTAGTTTTATCTAAATAACAAGCAAAACACGCACGGCTTCGTTCGCGTGAAGTAGGTACAGTGTAGTACAGTTTCATACAAACTTCAATCCCCGCTATATTCGTTTAGGGGTTGAATTTGGGTTTTTTTTATGCTACCTACTTGTTAATGGAACAAGCAGATGGCCCACCTGATGTTAAGTGGTTACCATTACCTATAACAGAGCATTGTCTCGCAGGTCACGCTTATTATAAACGTGCCCTTACGATGCACTACTCTGCGTCCATCAACCTGAGTCATACTGGTGTTAAGCCTCATGTGCCTGTAATTACACCGGCACCCACACCCTTCAAACCGGAACACAGCAAGCTGCTTGGCGGCAGAAATAAGCATGGTGGTAGTACTTCACTAAAAGCTCTACTACTACTAAAAATCCTGTAGTACATCTCTACGCATCAGGACAAAAAAACCCTGGAAACTTTTTTTTTTATATTTATTTGGGTAAACAAACAGTAGCACAATATACATAGCTAACTTAAAGTAATATACAAACAATTTAATAATTGTGAAACCAACACCGTTTACCACAGATTATGTTAAAAGTATTACTATACCTGGGTTATGAGAGATATTAACTTCAAGCCTCTGTTCAGGCTGTGCGCTGTCTATATGACAGTCAGTCAGGACAAAGATTCTTATAGTTGGTATAGATAACCACTCTCTGGGATGGCTTTACTTGTTGCTGAGCTGTGAATGGGTTTGGAATACCACGGATCCGTTCCGCTCACTGGCGACACCAAAAAACACCTTGGAATGCCCATTTACGCAATGGCTCAGACAGTGATTATTTTATAGGGCTGGTAAATTCTTGCGGTGCTCACACGCGGATAGAAATTTCCCCGAGTACAACAGTTTGACGACCGATGTGGCGCGGCGGGCGAATGTCCGCCTGCGACGCAGGGGTTGCGGGTTCGATTCCCGCCTTGGGATAAATGTTTGTACGATCTGCAAATAATATCTATGCATGTAATATAGTATTGTATTAAGTATATCAGTCATCTAGTACCCATAACACAAGCTCTGCTTAGCTTGGGACTAGATGATGCTGTGTGGATTGTCCAGCATTTTACTTATTATTAAGTAGTTACCTCTTTTTTGTAGACTAGTTAAACTACTGCTTTCGTGAAAACCTTCCTTTCTAGAAAATCGAAAATGCCCAACTTTGAATTTTTTCAGTACCACCTTGCGGCCTAATTTTGTAAGTATAACCGACGTGGAGGATGCTTATGTCCAGTGGGGTTCTGCAGGCTGTTGACAATGATGATGATAGTCAGTACGTTACGTGGGTGCATTTTCTAGCGTGATTTGAGATTTTCTCAGGAACTTTCCAAACTGGTAAATTGCAGTGTCCCACGGTGGCGCACGTGAGTCAATCACAGCATCACTCGATATAAACACGATATTGGTAGTTAGTTTAGTATGTTCATATTATTACGTAGCTCACGACTGAGCCGCGACAAGCGTGAAAGCAATCATGGCTGTTAAATACCACATTTTTTATAACTTTGAAACGAACTGCAACTGTGCCAAAATATCAAGAAAAAGTTAATAGTAGAGATCCCATGTATAATAAAACTAGCGGTCCGTCCCGGCTTCGCACGGGTTTTCTTCTAGGCTTGGTCGCGAGGAACTGGCGTTTAGATTCACTTAGATTTAAGACGTTTTAAGATGATCCCTGCGGATTTTACTGAATAAATGCTTTTTGACTTTGACTTTGACTTTAGAAAGGATCTCAATTTTTTTTTTAAATATAATGTTTATAGCCTATATCACCCGGGAATAGTGTAGCTTCCCAATGAAAGAATTTTTCAAATTGATTCAGTAGTTTCGTAGCCTATTCAATGCAAACAAACAAACAATCAAATCTTTCCTCTTTATAATATTAGTATAGAAAAGTAAATACAAAAATTTTACTATACAAAAAGTGATGTAATACTTGACCAAATCAAAGTTAGAAAGCATTTATTGCATGAAATTTTCGAGAATCAATCGTTTTACACCTTTTTTATATATTCTAGGCGTCAGTTTCTCGCGACAAAGCCTACAAACCGCGTGTAGAAAACCTTTTAAAATTGGACTTAGCATCTCAGATTTCTACAGTCTGAAAACCTGCAAAAGATATGGTTCGCCGTTTCCTTTACGATAATTTTCTTCGCCGTTTGAGCAAGTAATAGTGAATCATCTGATTCATTGGTGCATGCTAATTGGCTAAGAAATGCTCAAACTGCGACATGAGCTATTGTTGAAGGCAACGTTTTTGTA
The DNA here is from genome assembly GCA_947095575.1 of Electrophaes corylata. Classification (NCBI taxonomy): domain Eukaryota; kingdom Metazoa; phylum Arthropoda; class Insecta; order Lepidoptera; family Geometridae; genus Electrophaes; species Electrophaes corylata. Next base: position 11,900,059 of record OX352700.1, on the reverse strand, counting down.
TTAGAAATATCATCACGACTGTAATCCCCACGGTAGATATCCCCTCCGATTCTTCGAGGATGCCTCAAAGGGGTAGTCAGAGGCATATGAGGCTTAACACCTGTATGCCTCAGGTTGATGGACGCAGGATAGTGCATTGTAAGGCACGATTTTATCGATAGTGATCTGCAAGGTAATGCTTTATTATAAGTGATGGTAACTATTTAACATCAGGTGGGTCATCCGCTTGTTCCATCAGTATTGACATAAAAAGAAACGTCCAGATATTTGGTTCATATCCACATTTTGCAGTAATTAGTATTCCAAACGTGACCGGTTGCAAGCCCATCGCCGCTGCTAGAGTATAATAACCGGTTTCCTCACGGTATTTTCCTTCACCGATTGTACAAATTTTAAGGGTGAGTATTTCATTTTCATAAACAGGGTAGTTTTTTGTCTTATTTAGTTCCCCTTTTGTTATTTCTCCCACCGCTACTTTTAGTGGTATATTAATTATTTAGCGTATGCACGAAGACTCAGATACATTATCCCTGACTCCATTAATTTTGGTCTTTCATGGTCTGCTGCGTGTTTTTTGGTGTATACTGTTTAGTGTATACTTTTTGGCATAATTTTCACTTCTATCGGCAGTTCCCAAAGACTGCCTCACTTTTTTTTGTACCGTTAACCCTAATCAACACTGTAATGAAAAATCATGTTAACCAGCTATAAACGACAACCCATTAAAATTATATCAGACATCATCTCTTTTTAAGCTTTCAACACATTCTTTCAGCTCATTTCCCGCCACATACCGGCGTAATAGAGGTGACCACCATCATTCATAGATCACAGACTGCGCACGCGGCCGCAACATTCCCAAGCGGGGGCTTACAGACGGGACGATTTGGCATAAGACCTAATGATATTCTATTTTCAATTCTATTCTATTCTATCTTTTCTTGATATTCTATGACGACCGATGTGGTGCGGTGGGCGAATGTCTGCCTGCGACGTAGGAGGTTGCGGGTTTTATTCCCGCCATGGGATAAATGTTTGTACGATCCGCAAATATATATTCCGGGTGTTCTGGGCATTTTCTATGTGTAATATATAATATCTATCTATCTAATGTATTGTATTAAGTATATCAGTCATCTAGTACCCATAACACAAACTCTGCTTAGCTTGGGGCTAGATGATGCTGTGTGGATTATCCGGCATTAATTATTTATTAATTATTATTCTAATCCTACGATTTTCTGAGCTCCTAATGAACGTTTTAAATCTTGGAGACTTCAAGTTTAATCTGCACATTTTAATAGTTTCATCATAAATAATACGACTACTTGCCTACCTATTTTACCTACAATCTGCGTAAGAAAGGTATTACAAGCTTTCCTTTATTTGAGTTGGGTGATTTTGTGTGAAATCTCAACAAATATTTACTCGTGACTTCGTCCGTGTTAAGATTTTTATACTCCAATTCTTTTAGGGGTTAAATTTCGAGAATTTATTTCTTACTACTACTAACTTACTTCACTAGGATTACAAAATTTTAATAAAAAAATCAGCTGGTCTGTAGGCCCTACTTATGCGCCTACGATCACCCATTACGCGGGAAGTGGTCAATCTGTCATCGGCGATATAGATCGATCACTGGATTGGAAAACTATAGATTGGCTCCATCATTGACGTCTCATTTCCACTAGTCCGCGTAGGTGTCCATTGTCTCGTAAATTCTTTGAGATAGAAGGTAGAAGATAGGAACATGTTTTTGATAATGCTTTAATTATGGTCGATAGATAGATAGAAACTACTTTATTGTACACCACAACTTAACGATAAACAAAAATAAAAACCTGCAATAATGCTACATACAATGGGCGGTCTTATCGCTAAACAGCGATCTTTACCAGACAACCTTTGGATGGAAAAGATTCATGAAATTTACAGGGGGTGCGTTTGTGTGTAGAAAAATATTAATATTAAACTTAATACTACTAATAAATAAATTAATACTTTGATGTAGTCTACATTATAACAATATACACAAAGATAATTAGTAAGAATGGGATAACAAAATAAAATACTTACATTTATTACATCACAATACATACTATATGCAATACTTTACACTTATTATACACATAAATAAATATATTATAGTAAAATTAAACAAGAAGGGTAATTTAATGACAACAAATGTATTTTGTAATACAGCTGTAATTTTCTTAACCGGAAACATTATCAGACCTATGACAGGCAGGTACATAAAACGGAAAGGCAAGTACAGACAGCTATTCGAAGTATTTCTACCATCCTATCATCCCGATTCGATCTGTGAACAGCGAGGTATTCGATTCCTCAATCAATTCGTTGCGATGGTTGAGCTCGTCCGGCCGTTGAACCTACTGCCTAGGTTTTTTTGCTTCTCAATACACCAGCCACCGAAATATCTACTGTTCGAAGAATTCAATTACTATCCTTGTTTTACTAGTCCACTTCGTTTAAATTTGATACAGTATAGCTAAGTTTTAAATACTTTTTAAACCTTCTTCGAGTTTTACTTAGATTACTTTCTTTTATGCGAGTTTTTTGAATTTATTTTAAAGTTTCCTTTCAAACAAATAAGAGTTTACAAAAGCGGTCTACACTGACGGAGAGGGTGAACATACATAAAAAAATATTCACAGGCGAACATAGAACCTCCCCTTTTTTTGCAGAGTAAAATATTGAAATAGGGCTGTGATGAAGTGGCATAAATATAGCGAAGTTTTAATAAACAACCTGGGGTTAGCTGGTAGAAAATACTGTCTAGCACGTTGCTCTCCTTTTGAACAAACTTTGTTTGGTTCACTAAAGAATTAAATAAATAATGGTTACCACAATTGGTAAAAAATCCTTGAAGCATTCCTATGGTTAATAATAATAATAATGCTGGACAATCCTTACAGCATCATCTAGCCCCAAGCTAAGCAGAGTTTGTGTTATGGGTACTAGATGACTGATATACTTAATACAATACATTACATGCATAGATATTTTTTATTATACACCACTACAGTGTCTAAAAGCATATCACATCACATCTATAAGTCCACACATTTTCAGACATAGGCCTTCCATATATTTGGCGGGTTTATTGATAGACAGATTGGTGATTGCTGTGTCGGTATTATAGCTCTCAGGAGATACTGATGCAGATAAACATCTCCTGATGCGTTCTCTTAGTTACCTCTTACAACATTCAAGGGAGGTATTGAAGGGGTGCTTTTAAGCCCGGACCGCCATAGTTAAAAGCCTGACGTTACTGAGACACAAATCTGACAATAACTGTACATACAAATAATTACCTACAAGAAGAATCTGATGTTCGCGTTTTTCATTTTGAGAATTTTACGGTTTACAAATGAATTTAAGAAAGCAACGGAGAAAGCAAAAGCAGTTAATTTCACGAAACATGCGTGCAATTAAATTAATTAATTGGTTATTATTAATTTAATTTCATATCAACAATTAAGTATGATGAAAAATTTAAAGCTTATCAAAAAACTAAATCAACTTAAATAAATTTATGTTTATTTGTACACGCGCAATAACTACTGAATGAATGTTAATGCGATTTGCAGGCTTAGTTAGTTTTTACTCAAACTTAAAACATAGCATTAAACAATACTAAGTTTGTATAAAAAACGCGAGCGAAGTCGCGAGTTCGAATTTAGTTATGGAAAAGCAGAGAACCCACTTGATGCTAAGTGGTAACCATCACCCTGACGAAGAATTACCTTAAGGCTCTGTCCATCAATTTAAGTCATACATGTGTTAAGCCTAATGTGCCTGTAATTTCACCGGCACTAACACCCTTCAACTACGAATACAGCAACGCTGCTTATAGTATGAATAGTGGTTGATGGTAGCACGTCCCCGAACGAGCCCTTTGTCTATACTACTTAAAAGTTGTGATTCACTTCATACAAGGTGTTTATTTTTAATTGTAGTATCTGATAACCATGACACAGGTAATCCATACAAGTTTTGTCTCTCCAAAGTCATACAGGATATGACTTTGAACAATTATTTATTATTTGTTAATTATTTTTGTTGTATTATTTTTTATTTTACTTTTGTTCTTTAGATAGGTTAAGTAAACCTAGTGTAGGTACTACAGTGTACACGCCTTGATATTCATGTTTGTAATTTGTGTGGTTTGGGGATGAATAAATGTATTTTCTTTCTTCTTTCTTTCTTCATTTGTTATAACTGTTAATTTTGCCTGAGCGTGAGATACACTGCATAACTAGGTAGGTACGAATGGCATCACTTATACAAATCTGTAAATCAATAAACAATGATCAAACTATTGCCATCTCTTATCAATTGGTAATGAAAATTAGTGACAGGAGCAGTATTTCAATTTAAATAAGGCTTATTAGTAGCTATGTGGGTATGGGACCCTACAATCAAAAGTCCTGAAGTTCTGCTACTGATGGCGTGAGACCAACAGTGGAGCGAGTAATCACTAGCAGTCCGCGGTTTCATGGGACATTGGCTGCCCGTTGTGGTATTCTAGTTATGATGACAGATGCTTTTGAATTGATGGGAAAGTTAATTTATAACTAGCTAGCCTACTCGCGACTTCGCTCGCGTTTTTTACAAACTTAGTATTGTTTTCATTGAGCTGTCACCCCAAAAACGGGTACAAAAAGGGGATGACTTTACTAGTACTTACTGAAGTACTACCACCTGCCATTATTCATACGAATAAGCGAAATACATACATACCTACAGCGTTGCTGTATTCAGGATTGAAGGGTGTTGGTGCCGGTAAATTTACAGGCACATTAGACTTAACACATGTATGACTTGGACAGAGCCTTAAGGTAATTCTTCGTCATAGGTGATGGTTACCACTTAACATCATGGGTTCTCTGCTTTTTCTATTACTAAATTGTATTAAAATCTACAAACCTTACAGGCTGCATGATTACTTCAGTGTATTCTCCATCTCCTCTCTCCTTGGTTGAATGTTTCTCCTTGGTAGTTCCTTTTTCATGCAAAGTATGAGTTTTAGACATGGTGAGAAAACTCATGTAATTCATATACTGCATGCCCGTACCAAACGTATCGTAAAATTTGTAAACAATGTTTCCCGGCCTCGCTTTCTGATTTGAAACAAACAATTAAAGGAAAAGAAATGCAAAGTATCGGTGCATGTCTAAAACTGCTTTTCCAATGCTCATTGGAGCTTTGAAATCCTAATTAATTGGACTCTCCTTTTAAAAAAATGTAACTAAAAGTACCACATATATTTATTGTACAAAATATGCAAAAGGGGCAAAAGTACATAAAAATACACGTGCTGAAATACAAATGTCATAACACAAAAAGTTTTATTAGAGAATATTTCATACTGGCCATTGGAACTTTCTCAAAGAAAAAGAAAATTAAGCACGTATTATGACGGCTTCCAATTTCCACCTTTGGTTTTATTCATTTTCAATTTGTAATACATCAAAGTATATACTTGAAACGTCGTTGCGTTTTTCTTATAGAAATAGATAATAATTTTAATAATCATCCAAAAGACTACCTGGGTAATCAGGCACGAGGAAATCTCTAAGCACAAAGTAGCGGTCACGCTTCACGCCTCGGCCGAAGACCCCAGTGACACTTTTTTCGGTTAGCTACCAACCAAACAAAAATAAACGACCAAAACTGACTTACGAAATCACGAAAACTCGTGTCGGCGAAATTACCTCCTAAACCCTCTAATGCATAGTTTAGGTTTTATGAAATTTTAGACTCTCGTAGCTCGGAATAAAAGCTATGGTATGGAGCAGGCGGTGCATTCAATGGAATAAATTGCCTTCATCAAGATTTAGGTAAACTCATAGAAAGTTGTCGTTCTATGCTTTGTAGCACATCGGGGCTTTTCAAAATGGTTTTGATGGAGTGACATGGTTCAGATAATGACTGCCACTTTGATGACTAATCGCGACTTGCATGGATTTTGTTAAATTACACTGTCAAACTCTTATTTGACTACTTAAAATAGATTTTAATCAAATCAGTCATAAACACACAACAGAAATTAAAGTAACACTAGAAAACCTAGAATAAAAAATCAGTAATGGTTCCAGCTGCTTTGAGATACAAAATTGACGAATAATTTAGACGCTGCTAGTTTATAAGAAATACCTAATAACGGCCCCAAGAATTTTATTTACAACTAAAAGACTTCTAAAGCTACTTAGCTAAAATTCTTTACCTCCCCCCACCCCTTGCGAGGGGGTAGAGATGGGCTCCGTTATTCAACAACTCTACCCAGGCTTTCAATACCTGCAGGGGTACTGGGTACTGTGGTCTAGCAGGCGATTGAAATTCTGATTTTACTTCTAGTTTAGTAACGTCATCTTAATCACACGGTATATAAATTGAAAATCAAATTAAATGTTACTTCTCTGTAAAACTTATTAGACTCAGAATATAAGTTTTAATGGAACAAATATCTAGTTTCAATGCCAGCTGGCAAGCGAACGACTACCGGAGGAAAACCTAACACAAAGCAGCACACTATTTATTACAACCCAGTGCTAGATTAAGTACGGGGCCCGTAGTTAATTCTTTCTAAGGGCCCTTGATTCTTGATCTACTATGGGTTCCTAAGTACAATGGTAAAAAACATTCAATACTCTTGCTTGGAGTGCTTTGTAGGGCACGTACTTGACGAGCGTGACCTACAAGACAATACTTTGTTATAGGTGATGATAGCCACTAAACATCAGAAGAGCCATCTGCTTGTTCTCATCAGCAAGATGCATAAAAAAAGTTTTAATGAATTGTCCACTAATATTTATTAATTATTTATCTAAACCGTATTAATTTAGGTTATTCATAAGAATATCTTCAATACATAAATATGCATAAGTTTCGATTCAGACTTGATCATCGTTTTGGAATAACGAGCCTGTTGTTTTTACCTATCCGAAATGGACGGATGTTTTTCAAGTATTATAACGAGATTGGAATAGAACTATGAAGTTATTTGGTACATTTCGACCGTGGCGCGTCTGAGCGGTCATCCACCGTCACGGACCGATGGCCCGCCCCTTGACTCAAACAATTATTTCTGAAGATTAGGAAATAAGTCATAACCGGATTATTTTGGTCTTTAATTAAACTGACAGCTCTGCAGGAAGCTGCTTATGAGCCGTGAACTGAAAGTTTTAAAGACCTAACCCCTTTTTGCAACCTGAGCCTCTATAATATAGGGTCTAGAGAGAGTGAAGCCTCCTATTGTAGTCCCCTAAAGGGGTAAGCAGGACGCTCTAGGGACCAGTGGTTCACGTGCCAAAATGTCTAACTCACACAACATATAGGTTAGGTTCCAGAAGAACTATTCGTGATGACGTAGATATTATAACGGCCAGATTATTTGGACGATGGGTAAGAACCTACAAAAGACCCTCTGGACATTTTGACACGTGGATGTTTGACGTGAACCACTTAGTCCCTGAATCGGCAGGACTTATCAATATAAGATCCCGTTCGTACTATTTGAGTATAAAATCCTAATACTCTATTCATATAAAAATCAATTCTTGTGCGCTAATCTAGCTAAAACTCAAAAACGGCTGGACCAATTTGAATATTATTGAATAGTATAGTATTTTATTTATTGTACGAACTGCCAAGGTGTGGAACTCCCTACCATCGTCAGTGTTTCTGGATCACTACAACGTCAGAATCTTCAAATCAAGAGTGAACAAGTGGATTATGGCTAAGCGTGCTCCACCTTAGGCTGCATCTTCACTTTCCATCAGGTGTGATGGCAGCCAGACGCTTAGTTATCATTAATAAAAATATATATATTTTTTTTTTGTTTTGTTTCCTCTGACTCAGGGATGATTACTTAATATGTACCTACATAAAAAAAAACGTTGATGATACGAAGTTCACCGGGTCAATATATTTATATGCTCTAGCTATTTACTCTCGTCACGGAACAAAATAATTATGCACCCTTCTATCCATAACTTATACTTCTACTAGAGTCAAAAAAGGTTATTCAATAAGCTTATTTATGCCATTCCCTGTAAGTAAATGTCAGTTAAAGCCAGTCTGTGGTGTGCAGGTCAGTCCAAAGTAATTAACACAGCAAGTTTTGGATTCTGGAATATATAGCTAGCGTAGAAGTAATTGAGATAACTTTTTGTGAATTAGTTATAATAAATAAAAAATAAGGGAAAATATGTTTGCTGGTTGATTCAGTAGTGAGGCTCAGGAAATTTATGGGTTTTGTTGTAATGTCATGTTGTCACGAGAAGTTTACCCGTTTCATTATTTGGAACTATAATATCTAATAACTCTTCGTCGGGATCATCGTACACACTACTATCACTATTTTCATGCTCATTACAACAGGTTTGATTGGTTCAATCTAGACTTTTCAGTGATTTTACTTTTAGTTTTACTTGGTAGCCGTGGCTTACTCCCGTGACAGAGTTTTTAAGCCTCCAGGAAGTCTCCATTATGGCATCGATAGCTAGAGCAAGGACTGACAGCTTGAAGTCATTCAGATGTAAAAAAAACTCAGATAGTGTTTTTATGATGACTCTGTTTACAAGGGCCGAACGCCTTTGGTAGAATTAATAATTTATGCATAAAATAAAAAGCTAAGCCTAATTAACTTAATTAATAATTTAAACGTAAGTACCTACTTACAACAAGACTTAACATCTACATACTCCGGTTAACCGTAACGGTAACCACTAAACATCAGAAGCCCAATTTCGTAATGTTTTTGAGCTGAGACGAGATTGGAACAAGAATTTGATTTTCGAAATTGGATTGTCTGAAATGTCAGATTCAAAGAACACACGATCGAAGCTTGAATTTGGCAAATGGGCCATCGGCATCTTACAACAGCAAATCTTATTAAAAAAAACTTTTTTACCACGTGGTAGGTAAATAATAGAAGAGAGAAGGTGAACATTCTTATATAGAATCTTAATCATTATTAAGTATAACCTAGCACGCAGAGGCGACGACCGGCCACGCACTGGCGCGCGCGCATCTACCGTAGCCGGCGAAGGTGCATGACATTGCAGGTGACGTTCCACCTGCCTGAGAACTCCTCAGAATAAGGTGGAATACTTGACCTTTCTGAATTGTATAACTGGCAACGGTTTATAAACATAAAGGTCTTTCTATTTATGAATGTTGGTGGTGTAATGCAGGATGCGATAAAAAATAAAAGGTTGAAGAAAAGCGGTTGGCATGCTTACTAATTATATAGCGTTGACCTTATAGTCGCAATTTATCTATATAACTTTGAGGATCATAGATTCTAGTTTCCTGGAAAACTCGTATAATTTAGTTTACAGGCTGGTAAATAGATACCTACTTAGCGAAATATTCGTTATATTATAAAAGAAGTTGGGCATAGAAAAGTGGCCGAAACAGTGAATAATAGTTAGTTGATATACCTATTTCAAACGGTGACGGAAAACATCGTGAGGAAACCCGCTGCTTAGTTAGTTCCGCACGTATTGACTAAGTATGTATTTCCTGTGGATTAGGCTGACTAAGCTGTGAGGATGAAATTGGGCTGGGTAAGTCTAGTCCATCTAAAATCCTGTCCCAGGTACTATAGCGTCCCGTAAACAAAGGCATAGGTAATTGAAAAAAGTCTTCTCAGACGCTGTCTGTACACACCATCTAATAGTTGCAAAGGCCTGTTTACTTACTTTACTTTTTACATATTATAATGTACAGTCAGCTGCACTAGAATGTGTACAATTCGTAACTTTCAAAACAGTATTACGGCATAACAATGAACTCTTACACCTGAAAAACTAAAAAATCATAAAACTAGTTTCTGAACTCACCTATTTTTTGAATAATTTTCATGTACATATTTTTAGCACCGCTGTGAAACCATTTTGAAAGTTACAAAAAAATACTAGGTATTTTTTTTATGAATGAAAAAAATGGACATCGAACAAACAAAGCCGCCAAGAAGTCAAGTCAGCCAACCACAATTTGCCCATTTCTCCGCCATAACTCGACTAAAGAAAGAATATTGTTTGGTTTCCATTATGCTCTGAAATTTTCCCACTGGCATAACACAGTGCCCATTCATCCGCGACGCAGAATGACATCATTATAAACTGCAGAGTTGAATGCTCGTCAAAAATAATAATACGTAACTACCATTGAAAAGGCTATAATGCTACCGACTAAATATCCTACCTAACTAGGTGATAGGAGTCGGTATTTTAGGCAGTTATTTTGACTAGAAAATTGTGGCTGGTTTAACGAGTTTTTGCGGTGGTTAAAGTGTGTTCAACTTTTGTGATATCTAAGCCATGTATTAGGGGCTCTCTGATCCGACATCAGTCCTTCTCGTAAGCCATTTTTGCCTGTTCTCTATTCTGGACGCGAGGAATTGGCGCTTGGATTCAACGTTTCAAGATGATCTCTAGATAATACTAAATAAAGGCTTTTTGGCTTTGCCTCATCCACATATCGGAGGATGCTCTTTCCTGTCAGGCTGAGTCCATGCAGGATAATGTAAGCAGCTACAGGAAGCTCCACTGCCTGCAGAGAAAACCGGGAGAGTATTAACATAGAATAAGAACTAAGTAGGTACCTACTATGTAAAACGGGGTACCAAAGGGTAAAAACGGGACCTTATTACTAAGACTCCGCTGTCTGTCTGTCTGGCTGTATGAACCGTGATAGAGAGTTGAAATTTTCACAGATGATGTATTTATGTTGCCGCTAACAACAAATACTAAAAAACAGTATAAAATAAATATTTAAGGGGGCTCTCATACAACAAACGTGATTTTTTTGCCGTTTTTACAATAGATAATGGTATGAAACCCTTCGTGTGCGAGTCCGACTCGCACTTAGCCAGTTTTTCTTGTATTGCTGTCTTTGATTCTCTATTCGGTGGAAGTCCTACCCTTTTCTAGTGTACCTAACTGCGGTCCTCTTCATAAGTGTAGCACATAATTTTTAAAAGGCTTAGTAGCTAGTCATCTAGCCTAATAATTATGAAGTATTTAGACCGGAGATGGAAGTCCGTCCGATAATGTGAAATGTGACACGCAAATGTGTCCGCATCTAGGCACACAATAATTATTGTCTTCTAATCTAATGGTTATGGATACCTTGCATCTTGCATCCGCACTGGTATTGAGAAAATTATGAAGATTCAATACTAAAACTAAACAGCGGTTACTTGCGACTTCCGTGTGGACTGGTGTCCGCGGTAAAAATAAAACTAAAATTAAAAAAAAAAACAATAAGGGATTCTAGTAACGAGAGTTAAATGACGGGGTGATATTTTCTGTATTTATGTTTTTCAATGTCAATTTTTTTTTATACCTATAGGTAAATAACAAGATTTATTTTTTATTTTTTTGAGAACTCTTACGATTTGGCCATCCCATTTCTCGATTGGCGTCGACTTCTGGGATAGCCTGATAATGCAAGATGATTTCGTCACCGTCAGAAGCAAAACTCGATTTTATTTTTCATAGTTGCGATTTTGCTAACTCCAACCATACGATGTAAACGACTTCAAATAAAGAAGAAACCCCAAGGAGGCCCTCAAGTAGACTGTTTTTTTTATGCAGGTACCTACCTAGATATGTATATTATATATCTACGATAATTTCAATGATTATCTTTTATTTAATATACTTACCTTACAAACGTAGCAGCACTATTATAATATGGGCCCAGCCTTGAGTTGTTATGTACCTACTCAAGTATGTATTTTTTCTATATTTTACATAAACATAACAACATCTCAAGGTTGGTCTCGTATAAATAGGCAGTATGAATGTTGGATACCTACTTTTTGCCTAATACATCACAAATAGTGTTCAAAAAATTACATGATCCACAAAAGGAATCCATTTTTTTCGAGCTTTGGTTACAAAAAAGTTACGCTAAATGGAAAAATTATACTTACAATAGTAAAAAAAAAAATTATCAAAAAAATTTCAACCTCAGAACAAAACAATCTATTTTGGAGACGTTGCCAAATATGGGACATGTAAAAAATAATTAGAAAAATTTAGATTGTTATGACTGAAAAGGTTTAAATATTTCCGTGTTTAAAAGGGTGATAAATTCCCGTGTAATTAAAGTGTTCAATAGGCATATTTTATCTTTATGTTAAAGGTTCTACTGAAAAAGGATATTACCTCTGTAACCTAAGTAGGTATCGCAACTTTGTCCGCCCCAATCAAACAAGCTCATAACTTCTCAAATTGACCATAGACAGGCAACGGCTGTAGAATAGTGCATTATAAACTTTACCAGGCTGTAATTAGACTAGCTGAGTTGGTACTCAGATATAATTAAATCGCTTATCTTTCATTAGAAGCCTGGGCATAGGCCGTGGCGGGCAGCCAACCGAACATCGTTGTGCTTTCTTGCGCTTCTACTTGCTATCAACGGTATATCTTGGCACCATACTGTTTTATTTAGTTTCTTTTAGATAAGTACCTACCCTATAGTACGTAGATAGTTCATCATCATCATATGCAGCTCGTACCACTACTGGACATAAGCCTCCTCTATCAGACTACCCTTACGGTTTTGGTTATGGTAGGTACCTAATAAGACGCTACCCACCTAGAACGTTTTAAACTCTCATAATTATTTAGCTTTCATTATAAACTTCTTCAAATTTGTTAGTATGACTTCTTGAATTGTAGTTTTAGTACCACACATTCTTCCTATAGTAGGTATGAGGTACCTATTTTGCGTTTTTATTTTGCATACCAACCTATGCCGGACTATGTTAAGAAACCTAAAAAAATTACTAATATTCTTTTTCATTGAAAAACTACTAGTTTAGAACTATTTACTTTTAGGTAAGTATAAACTTATTTAAACTGATCTAGCAAGCAGCAATCACAGCATCTCAAGAAAAATAGAGAAATACCCGGTTTTGTTTTGTGGGCAACGGTCGACATCACGATTTTATGGGAGTGTAATGGAAAAGTAACTGTTGTTTTAGGTACCTATCTGTACAAGATAGAGAAGCCCAGCTAAAAAGTCCGGCTTTTATGGAAAAATTGTTTTATAAATTTTTTTATATTTAATAATGTTTTATATCTACTTACCACAAACTTACGAACAACACTTGAATAACGACATTGAAATAAAAATGTGTAATCATAGATCTACTTACTTATTTAGATACTTAATAAAGATTTATGGACATTTTTACACAATATCATCCAGCTCCAAACTCAGCAAAGCTTTTTTTTTTGTAAATAATACAATATAACACCCAGACAGATAACAAACATCTATGCTCATCACACAAAATGTAGGTATATTCTCGGTGGGGATCGAACCCACCACCGAAGGTAGGGCGCTACTACGAACTGAGTTCTGACGGCAGTCGTAAGTGAAATTATAACCGGCTTTTTTTAAAGTGACTTACAGTAGGTACAACAACCCTATCTGCGGTGATGGAAGCTATTAGGTGATGCTACATAGAAAACGGACGACGACCCAACAGTTTCATGACGAATATGATTTCATTTTAATAAAAATTATAATCTCAGATTGATATACTTTTTAAGACACATTAATAAATTTTGCGTAACATTGAAATAGCCACACCGTGTTTTGTCTTTTCCATTGACAGGAAGTTTCAAATTAGATCGAAACAGACAAAACAAACTATTTGTTGAGCTAATGTTTAGAACTAGCGAAACGCGCGCGATATCGTCCACGATATCGAAGATGCTTTCATACAAACAAGCACAATTTAAAAACACCGATGGAAGACATTTGAACGAATTAACCTACGATTTTACACCAACACAATTTGTGTAGGTACTATGAATTAAAGTGAGTTCTAAATTAGCTAGCTGTTTTAAAAAAAATTTAAACGTATTTCTTTATAGGTACTTAAAGACGTGCGCTGTAGATACACAGTATACATATAGCTCATGGAAAGTGTTCAATGACGATGACGCGGTTCTATGATTTTTATTCACCCAAAAAGTGCTCAACGCGCCTAAAGAAGCTTGCACTTTAAAACGTATAGGTATAAGTACTAGAGGCCACTCGCAGCTTCGCCCGCGTGGCAGTTTTTTCCCGTTCCCGTTATTTTTTTGGGATAAAAAGTAGCCATGTCCTATTCCAGATTACAGTCTATATTTATTCCAAATTTCATCCAAATCAGTCCACTGGTTAGAGCGTGAAAGAGGAACAAACATCTATCTATCCATCCATCCATCCATCCAAACATTCGCATTTATAATATTAGTAGGATTCTATCAGTTCTACTTCCCATAGTACAAGCTATGCTTAGTTTGGGGCTAGATGATATTGTGTAAAAAATGTCACAAATATTAACTTCAGTTCCGCCTACCCTATCGTAAAAGTTAAAGCATTGCTTATTTGTAAAACTATGCGTCACTATTTGCTTAAAGCTACTCAGTCACTAAAAAGTCGTACGACTACAAGGTTTAAAAAAAATACAAATTATTCATTATGTAAATATTTTATTTAACCGTTCAACAATAAAAATATTTACAAGCTATAATGTTTTACACTGTACAAATTAATAATATTTACATGAATAACTGCTACCTAGGCCTCAATAATATAATTATATGGCAGTTAAATTAATAAAAATAATAATAGCATAGCGACTCAACCACGCGATCCCAAGCAATGTAGATATCCTCTTAGATCTCTTAGTACGTAGGTACTTAGATTCTTCGAGAATGTCTAAGAGGGGTAGTCAAAGGTACGTCCAGATAAAATTAATAAGAACCTTAAAACATAAAAAGATTATCCCAGTGATTTGAAAACATCTTTTATATTTTCCCGCTTCTTAGTATTTAAAGTACAGTCACCGGTAATAGTCTTGGTTACACATCATAATACAAAATTAGTGAAGGCATCGCGACTGTACATTGTACAGTCAGTGACAAAAGTAGATTATCAACTTCTTTTTTGTTTGTGTTTTTATTTATGCGATATATTTTTGTATGGAGATACGTTAAATGTCTGTACAGTTAACAAGAAATGCCTGTAAGGCTGAGTCTACATTAGACCGCGACGCGATCTGCGACACATGGGCGATGAAAACAAATAAATGAATGTTTACGTATATGGCTACACCATACATCAAATATTTGCCTTAAAAATCATTTCGCTCTTCCAGTCGCATCGCAAATCGCTGCCTACTGTAGCCTCAGCCTAAGACGAAGCTTGACAACAACACTAAAATGAAATAGGTTCGCATAACACTAAGCAATAAACACAAAAAAACCAGTTTAAAACCTTGATTAACAGGTGAGCCTGAAATGTCAATCTACGTCTATCGCTGATTGTACAAACAACCGAAGTAAACTCATTTAGCAGAGTACAAATTACCCAATCGAATTTGATGCAATTGGATGGCAATTGAATTTTATTTTAATTTAAATTTTATTTTTTAATATTTCGATCGTGTTATCAAAAAATGAATTATTAATAATAATTCATTTTTTGATGCTCACGATTATAATTTGTGCAATACGTATATCATCTTGAACAAATTCTTTGGCCCAAAATCAATGATTCACTTCGCTACTACGCAACTAGTTTTAACTTAATTGCCAATTACTTTTACTTGCATAGAAATAAGTAAATAAATATGTCAGGACATTTTTACACAACATCATCTAGCCCCAAACTTAGCATAGCTTGTACTGTGGGAACCAGATGACTGGTAGAATACTATTTTTTTTTTGTAATTACATACATAGAATACAATACAATTCCCAGACACAGAACCAACATCTATGTTCATCACACAAATGTTTGTTCTCGGTGGGGATCGAACCCACCACCTACAGCACAGAAGGCAGGGCTACTACAAACTGAGCTGTGGCGGCTGTCAATATAGGCATAGAATGAAAACATTAAGTTACACATTTTACAAAATAGTGACTGTTATATTACGCTACATTTGTGCAATATCATATTTTATTACGAATTATAAAAATAATGTTTATATTTACTTAACTTACAAAGTATTGCATAAAAATCTCAATTTACTAGCACATTTGAACTTGTTAACTTCAAAGGAGCTGTTTCGTCAGAGGCGGATTTGCAGTCTCGGCCGCCCTAGGCCCCAAGCCATCAGCCGCCCCTTTCTCAGCATCCACCATATACTGCCCTACGGTCGGGGCCGCCCCTAAATCTGGCCGCCCTAGGCCCGGGCCTACGGTGGCTTTAGGGTAAATCCGCCACTGTGTTTCGTTATGGGTCAATTCTAAGCATTCAACGTATGATACAGACAAAGAATCTAGAACTTATGATACTGCTGCGAGCTTATAATTACACGAAAACAAAGATAACTTGGTGTGTGCTGTCTTTTAAACTTCTGTTGCATATTAAGTTCTTGGTATGATTGCCTTAGCATGTTTTCTGTCTTGCATTCAGTTAGATTGGCACCACACTGGAGCTTCATTATTTACATTATTATTATTTTGTAACAGGATCATACAAAAAAATGGTAGTAACCAAGCCGTAAGTTTCTTGCCGGTTCTTCTAGGCTTTGTCGCGAGGAACTGGCGCTTAGATTCACCTATATTTAAGACGTTTCAAGATGATCCCTGCGGATTTTACTGATTAAATGCTTTTTGACTTTGACTTTGACGATTTTACTCCCCAAGTAGGTATGTTCAGATTTGACCCACCACCTTCGGGAATTCTTTTCTTAGTACACTTCTACGTCCCAAGACGTTTAGGCTGTGCGTTGCCTATATGTCAGTCAGTCAGTCAGTCAGGACAAAGATTCTTATAATTGGTTTAGATATAGATTTTGTAACCTCACCTTCAATAATAAAACAACTCCTTTATTACATACAGTCAGCTGCACTAAGATATACATTACTTAACATCCAAAATTGTACCATAGCATTACAATAAGCTAATAACTACAATAACAATACTTACATACTTTTATTTGTTGTAAATATACAGGTTGAATTTTTGAGACGGGACAGTAAGAGCAGGTTTATAGTTACAGGAAAATGGTTTTAGGAAACTATACATAAATTTTTAAGATATTCTGAACTGCGTTTACTGATTTTGGAAAAAGTGTACAGTCAGCAAGAGAATGGTCATTTTACACAAAAACTTTTTTTTATGCCAATTGACCCGGTTTCTTATAAGGATTATAATAAAAAAATATCTATGTATGTAATGTATTGTATTAAATATATCAGTCATCTTAGTATCCATAACACAAGCTCTGCTTAGCTTGGGGCTAGATGATGCTGTGTGGATTGTCTAGCATTATTATTATTATATTTAAATTTAAATAACGTTTATAAGCACGGAGGTAAATATTTATTGTAATGTGAGATACCATTTTAGAAGATACCATACAACTTAGTGCAACCGACTACTTACTTTTATACACTGATTGTATATTATTATAATGTATAATATTTATCTGGTATACATATCATTTTATATGGAAATTACAATTATTATTTAAATTTCATTACTACCAATAAGACTAAAACTGTATCGAAAAACCCTTAATTTTTCAGTGAAATCATTCTAAAAATTATTTAACTTATATTTGATTAAATCTCATATTCGAAAATTATATTAAATACACAACCACAATATAAACAAATTCAACTTTAACTCAACAGGCGGTTTTTTTTTTTTAACAAAACATTTAACTCTACACAATGTTTTTTATTAGTCTTTTATTTAGTATTTTATGATACATAAAAAAATTCAAATAAATCAAATTTCACTTAATTCTGCTCACTTACATACACATGATTTTTTTATAAGTCATTTACAAATCTTCAAATCACTTATGAAATATCAATTATTCCGAAATATATCACTACTTGATATTTTATTCGATACGTAATTTATCGTGTGCACTGCATACAAAATTAGTTCTTACCTCACTATATCCAAGGTACACAGTTCCGTAGAGCCATAGGCTTCCTTTCGGTCCATCACTAACTGCATACAAGTCTTACACCACTGCAACTAAGGTCCACATTTAAACCAATTTCACCCTCAACAGTGGTTTAAATTCTTCACGCAAAACCCTATATCATTAGATTTAAGGTTTCTTTTTGCGTGGCCTGAGCTGCCTTGGCTCAGGCACATTTTCCTCCTAGCTGTCTATATGTTCATCCATTTTAGCGTTATTGGGTCGGATCATGATGAGTTTGCTTTCTCCATCTCCCTCAGTCTCGTTGTGCATTGTTTCTATGGTGAGCATCATTTTATCGTCACTACTGTCTTCTCCGGAATCCGAGTACATGGATTGTGTTGATGTGGCTACCTCCTAAAAAAAGAAACATAAACATTTGTTAGTTTCTAAGTTACTATGGTACTAAACTGAGCGGCGGGAAATAAATTAGTTTTTTTTTTAATGCGATTACTGATGAAACAAGCCCATGGCCAACCTCATGTAATGTGGTTACCATCACCTATAAGAAAGCGTTGCCTCGCAGGCCACACTCGAAAGAAAGAAAGATATAAAGAAAGAAAGAAGGATACTACTATACTGTACTGTACTGTTCTATACTTATTAAATTCAATCGCTCTCGCTCTAGTCCTAACAGCTCGCTGTCTGTCTCCTATAATTATTGTAGCACTAGGCATAAATTGTTTTTAATTTTTAAATTGTTGTAAGTGAATTGGTGTATACAATGTTGGTGACTCAAATAAATAAATAAAGGAAAGAAAGAACGAAAGAAAGAAAATATTTTTGTTTATCGATAAGCAGCAATTTGTATAAAAAAAATACCGTGATCCTGTTTTTCGTGTGTATCCGCACGTGCTTGGCCAGGTGGTCAGATCGCATGAACCGCTTACTGCATTCCGGACACTCGAACCGTTTCTCTCCGGTGTGCGTGCGCCGATGACGTTGCAATTCGTCCGAACGCGTGAACCTACACAAAGAAACAATTTATCTACACCAATTATAACAACTTTTGTCCTGACTGACTGACATATCGTCGGCTTACTACTAAAACAAAGTGCATTTTTTTGCTGATTTGTCTTAAAAATGCAGTTTACGTAATTTTTTCTGCTCTATCGACGGGTAAAATCGAATGCTACGATTAAGTCGTAGCATTAGTCGTAACATCGGTTACAGATTTAACCAGTTTCAATACTAATAAATACTCTATAAAAAATAATATTATACTAGTGATACAGCATCAACCTTACTGCATGTCCAATCAATGTTATACATATAAAAAAGGTACTTTTGTCTTGACTGACTGACTGACATATGAACAACGCACAGACTAAGCCGCTGGTGTGTAATGTTATGTTCCGAGGGCTTTATATTCTCTATGGTTTTTGATTTCTATGTTGGTATTATATTCGCCTGTGCGGGTCGGTTGGTGAACTTGGAGGACTATATCATTCATCTGTCTGCAATGATGGCGCGAAGGGTCTTTGATTGGATGATTGGACCCGATTATTGTCGGCGGCCCGGACCATTGATTGGCTGTTGTCACGTCTACACTGACTTACGGAAAGACTCGAAGCTAACTGGTGTGAGGGAGAAAGAGAGATTTCGGCACGCGTCGTGAAACAATTGAAACGACTCGCACAGGCGAATATAATACCAACATAGAAATCAAAAACCATAGAGAATATAAAGCCCTCGGAACATAAAATTACAGGTGGTAGAGACTTAATATCTTCAGGGTATATTCTTGGCTTGCAGTTATCTGGTTTCAAGACTACAAGCTATGCTTAGACGCTAGATGGCGTTGTATATCATAAAAATGTGTCAAATGTACGTCAATATAATAAAAACTAGCGGCTGCTCGCAGTTTCGCCTGCGTGGCAGTTTTTTCCCGTTCCCGTTATTTTTTCGGGATAAAACCATAGTAGTTTTATGCATGCAAAGTCTCAGCCCGATCGGTTTAAAATTGACAAAGTTTCATACAAACTTTCATCCCCTATTTTATCCTCTTGGGGGTAGAATTAATCAAAATCCTTTCTTAGCGGATGCCTACGTCATAACATCTACCTGCATGCCAAATTTCAGCTCGATCCGTCCAGTAGTTTGGGCTGTGCGTTGATAGATCACTATGTCAGTCAGTCAGTCACCTTTGAGTTATATATATATTTAGATGACAATAAGCTAGTCTCTAGTGGATAACGTACCGTTTCCCGCAGAATAGCCAGTTACAGAGGAACGGTCGTTCTCCAGAGTGCCATCTCAGATGTGCTCGTAGATGCGACGTCTTCCCGTACACCTTATTACAGCCTGCTATATGACACACATGCTGCTTCTTTCGGTCTACCATACGACTGTGGACAAAAACTCTTATTAGGACAGAAGCGTCGCATGACCCTAATGGTACTCGAGCTGTCAATAAAAAGCTAACAACTTTTTTGTACTGAGGCTCGAGTCTATGTTTATATTCTACCAGGATTATGCTAGGCAGCCTCATAAATAAAAAATCAGGCTGCAAGGTGTTGGAATCATCATCATCATCAGCTATATGGAATCTGGACATAGGTGCCACTGACGTCCACTTCTCCCATGCATTTCCAGAAAGAACTGGTTTGAACTCTTTCCATCAACCGACTTTAAATGGCTGTGTTTTATTTTAAGCCTTTTACAGCCCTTTCCGGCTCTGGAACATGATCTGTGAGGTATTGCAATAATTATTATATGCATAGGTATCCGCTTAAAATCGGTGTGGCGAAACCACATTTTTCAGACGTAGTGTCCTCCGAGGTTAAATCCAGGGAAAGTTTGTCAAACGACGCCCTTCTTTATACCCTCGCTAAGGAGTATAGATGCCTTAAACATCAATGGGTTTTTTGCTTGTTTTATAAATAATTCTCAAAATAATATGCACCATAGTTTATTCGTTTTTATAGTGCTTATCCCACTCGAGAAAATAATTTTTGGATGATATAAAATCAATATGCACCATGTCCCAAAATTCAACGATAAGCGGGCACCAGAGGGTGAACCTACTCATGACAATTTGAGAAAAAAAAAACTTTGAAATTACAAAACTAATTCTAAAATCTATCAAAAATTGAACATCCCATATAATATTTTTAAAAGCCATGAACACATTTTTTAAATACATTACATATTTTTGTATCGGCACGGCAAGCTAAGTAGCTATCTACATCAACCCTTAAAATTCCGGAATGTCAGGAGGTTTTACACAAAAAATAATTCAATTTAGTTGTAATTTCAAAACGAATTATGATTTTTTTTTCTTATTTTTTCTCAAGTAGTCATGAGTAGGTCCACCCTCTGGTACCCGCTTATCGTTGAATTCTGGGACACGCTGTATATGAGATGTATGGCGTTAGAGAGAGACAGTACTCACTTCTCGCCCTGGTCGCAGTTCGGACAGGTGCATGCAACTCGCTTCAGTAGTCGCTTGTTGTTCGGCGAGGCCGCACGTGCCTTGCTTGCCTCGCACTCGATGACCGGCGCGGGTGTGGTCGCCCCGCTAGTGCTGACTGTCACTACTTGCCATTTGCCAGGCTCGTTTGGGTCTTGTTGGATTTGCTGACCTGAAAGAGATTTTCGATCATGAAGTCGAAGAATAAAAGATATCGCGTGTCTTGCCTAAAAAAAGACAACCAACGCCCGAATACGATGACCGATGTAGCGCGGCTGGCGAATGTCCGCCTGCGACGCAAGAGGTTGCGGGTTCGATTCCCGCCTTGGGAAAAATGTTTGTACGATCTGCAAATATTTATTCCGGGTGTTCTGGGTGTTTTCTATGCATAAAAAAAATATCTATGTAGGTAATGTATTGTATTAAGAATATCAGTCATCTAGTACCCATAACACAAGCTCTGCTTAGCTTGGGGCTAGATGATGCTGTGTGGATTGTTTAGCATTATTATTATTAATACTCAACCGCAACTTAAATTTAATCACGTCTCAAGTCGCGATTTTTTGACAGTTTGCAATGAAATGACAGTCTTTCATTCGTCACTGGAGACGTGATTAAATTTAAGTTGCGTTTGAATATTTGGCCGTGAATAAGCTTATACCGCCTTAAGGCGACACCCCATGATCCAGGGGTTGTTACCCTTGGTGTACTTTAAGCCAAGCACTAAAGTTGCGGGTGGATGAAGAACTATAAAAAAATCTAATCTAAAGAAAATCTTTCGACCTAGGTCCAGTAGATGACTTCTACACGCAGGCACGGTCTTACTGAACGTGACCTGCGAGACAATGCTTTGCTAGGTGATGGTAACTACTTAACATCAGGTGGGCCATCTGCTTGTAACATCGTGCAGTTTTGCGTCTGAAAGCTCTGCGAATCAAGACATACCGATGACCGGGGCTTGTTGTTGCGGCTGCTGCTGCGGCTGCTGTTGCTGCAACTGCGCGAGCTGCACGCCCGGCAAGCCCAGCGCTGGGACCAACTGCACAGCTCCGCCGAGACCACCCAACGTTGGCACCTGGAAATATTACCAACCTTTCATAAATAAATAATTGTGAACTACCTTACCTACTAACTTACCTACTTACCTACTAACTTACCTACTTACCTACTAACTTACTACTACTTATCTAATCTGTGCTACTACTAAACTACTACTGTGTTTATCTGCGGTCAGAATCACCTCCTTTATGACTTATAGCAGAGCCATCGATTGCAGGACCCATTTTGAAATGCCTTTTTGTCTCAACTATAAGGTTTATAGATAGCAGTGTATGCAAGTGTATGCAGTTTTTGAGATTGATTCTTAACACTACAAAGTGATTAGGTAAAGATTTTATCTGACACCACGAAACATGCACTTAAATTTAAAACATGCAAGAATATATATTTTTTACCTCAAAATAAAAAAGAAGACACAAATCGTAAAGACTAGAATCTATCTAAAAACAACGACATAACAGAAAATTATGATACTCAATACTCTATAACAGATACTACAAAGACATTCCGAAGTAAGCTACAAGTAAGCTTCGGAAATACTCGTGTGACCGAAGATAGCCGAAGAACCTGAGATTTGCTACACGTATATTGCTCGCTCCGAAACTAAGATTTGGGATCATTTGACTTTCTTGTAAACAGGTTAGTTTTATGGCAATTTTTGCGTAAACGAGATAGTCGTACAGCCTGAAATTGCAAGAAAGAGACGGAAGATGGCTTCGGGAATCGTTTCCGAAGCTAGGCGAAGTACCTGGACGAGATTGGCAGCGCGGACATTGCTCGAGGCCGGGATCACGGTGACCTGTTGACCTCCGGGTGTGGACGTGATTATCGTCTGCTGTTGCTGTTGTTGTTGCTGCTGTATACCGCTCTCTGACTGCATCGGGTTCGATACCGCCTTGGGTTCCAAGCAGCATTGGATAGCATACATATTTTAGACCACATCTCTATATCTACAAAGTCGCTTTTTCATCGCTCTAATTAACGCGTGATCAATTACTAAGGCGCTGATATCAAACCATGACGAATATCTTAGCTGTCCCAAAATGATAGCAATTGCGATTCTTAACTTTATTATCTTAAACATAAGGCTCAAGAAGAATGTTGTTACGAACTTATTAAACATCTAAACGAATCAAAAATGGCAGCGTTAAAGCATTACCGAGCGAGTGAGAGGGTATAACATTTACTCAGGTAGTGCTGTTCTTAGCGGCCTAAGCCAGATTAGAAGTAGTAACTAATAGCTGCTTTGAAACATAAGTTTGTTATATGCAAGGAAATAATAACCCAATAATAAATAAAAGCAAAACAAAAACACTTACAACAACTCAAGAGACCAAGAAAAAACCAGAAAAACACAAAGCAAAACCCAAAATACAAACCAAAAAATAAACGAAAATATATCAGTTTGATTACAATTCGTTTACAAAATTCGACATTGTACGGAAAACCATGAAACCCTTTGTATAAAAACATATTTAAACCAATATAATCCCTAACGACCATACATAAAACCTATAACTTTACTACAAAACAAAACCTTATTAAAAGTTACACATGCGTTGAACACTGTTTTCAATTATAGCTCTGTCACTGTTTTTCATTACCCATTGGTAAGAGATAGAAATAGTTCAAACACTGCTCACAGATTTTCGTAGCACAACAGCTAGTGTTTTGTTTCCTTAGCAAAAACATACAAAGTACACCCCAACCGACAAGTTCCGTTTACCTGCAGTGTGATGGTGGCGGGCGTCGAGGCACCGCTTGCGCTCGTCTGCGTACCGTTGCCTTGCTGCACCAAACCAAACCCAGCATTATTGTACAGCGGTTGAAGAAGCTTATTATTAATGCATGTAGCACCCTACGCCTACGTCATAGAGCCTTGCACGATAATACAGCGTGTAAAAAGACTACTTCCGAAAACTGAAACGGTGCATTCAGACTATAATTCTGGTTATAAAAAAATGAAAAAAACTTGAACAAAATTTTTTTGTCGTTTTTTTTCGTGCTTATTGCATCAATATCGACAATACATCATAAAATAAACATAGTATCAAAATACCAATACCAGCAATCTAAATGAAACATGTAATAAAAATATGTTCTGATCGGTACGTTGAGCTCGCGGCCGGGCGATGGCCGGTCAACGACTGGGCGGCGCTGGAGCGCTATACGCAATGCATCGCTGGTTAACAAATAGGAATTAATTTCTCTAAATTTAAATTGTAATCTATGTAATCGGAAGAGGTCGTATTACACCCGGTATTTAACACTAGTGGCCTAAACGTATCGTACCGATATCCGAGTTACACTGCGCAGCAACCAGGTAATATTCCGCAATTGAGTAACCGCTCAATGTAATAAGTGAACACGATACACTTATGCCACAAATGTCAATATTCTTCGTACTAGGCAGCTCGATAATATTATATTGCTCGTTTTATAGTCAACCGTAACACGACAGAATAAAACCATTGAATCTGCCCAAACGGAACAATTCAATTTAGGAATAGCAATAAGATATGATGGAACTGGCCCCTGCCACAATATAACATGATCGAAAATCCCTGAACATAGCGTATAATGGTCGCTATTGTTTGGAAAATACTTATAAATATATTTTAGTAAAGGCTTACAGTATTATGTTATTGCATACACATGAATTATTTTGTGGTATAAAATAAAATCTGTTATTTTTACCTGAACATTAGCTAGTTGAGCTATTTGAATTTGCTGGATTTGCCCGTTCGATGTGAGGACATTAGCCATCTGAGGTTGTGCTTGCATCTGTAAAAGATATTATATATTCTGTTACTATGGTATGGCATGGTTCTATTTTTTAAACTACATAGTATTTGTTTATAAAGAAACCATCATGTTCACCTGCACTAGAATGTATACAATTTGTAACTTTCAAAATGTTTTAAAAGTATTACAATAAACTTATTCAGTTTGAAAACACAAAAGTCATGGAATCAATGAGTGCACTTATTTTATATTTATTTGTTCGTAAGCGATTATTGTAACGCTGCGCGCTGTGACTTCATTATTAAAGTTGCGAATTGTATACATTCTAGTGCAGCTGATTGTACATAATACATATGTAACAGTGAAGCTATCTGCAGACCGTTGCAAATGATCTAGAGATAGCTCGGCTGATCTATTTCAGTACCAATCGGAAGCGTCCTCACGCTGGCAAGTAGGTAGTTATTGGGCATGCTGGACCAGTCAGGAGCTGGTCCATCATGCCACAATAACTAATTGTAGGTTTGCATGTCCTTTCTCGTTCTAAATCATAAAAACCTTCTGTTTTCTGTGAAATGGAACGATCGAAAAACTTATTATCAGAATTCATATTGGTGAACCATTGTGTTGAAAGAATTAGCCAGCCTAGGACACTGCGTTAGGACCGTGCCCTAGCTGTTTCCAAGATGCGCCGCGAGGAGGCTTCTTTCCTGCACCCCAAAAGACTGTAAAAAGGATTCTATCACGTTTTCCACTGGATACTTTTTCCGTTCTCCAGAGACCAGATTCGGCTCAAAAACGTAAAAATAAATCCTTTTATCTTCCACTGGGTACTTTGTTCATTCTCCAGTAGGTAACCAGGTAGGCAACTGATCTTGCACCAGCATGGTTTAGCCCCGTATCATTTACTGGGTACTTTTACATCATTCCCCAGAGACCAGATTTGGCTCGAAGACTGTAAAAAAGGATTCTATCACGTTTTCCACTGGATACTTTTTTCATTCTCCAGAGACCAGATTCGGCTCAAAAACGTAAAAAGAAATCCTTTAATCTTCCACTGGGTACTTTGTTCATTCTCCAGTAGGTAACCAGGTAGGTTAGAAGACATTGGTTCAGGTCCCGTATCATTTACTGGGTACTTTTACATTCCCCATAGATAACAGGCGCATTTGTAGTGTCTTTTAAGGCATGATAAAAGACACTGAAAGCGTGTTCACAGTAACGAATATATATGTAGTGAAAGGAATTAGGGTTGCCTAAGATCAAACATAAAAAAGCCGGCTATTTTATCCAATAAAGCCGGACAAAATAAATCAAGTTAATACCTTACCTATCCATGAAAATAAGTATATCATACGAAGAACTTTAGTAAAATGTATAACTAGAACCTATGTCTGCTAGCCAACAAGTAGAGCTTGTTTTACGTGTGCCTATTACCTACAGGTATTTTTTTCTTTTGCTTTTATTTTCGTACCAACAAGTAGAGCTTGTTTTACGTGTGCCTATTACCTACAGGTACTTTTTTCTTTTGCTTTTATTTTCGTACCCCATGATGAACTACGATGCAGTTTATTGAAAAGGTATCAAATGTATTGAGGTTTTCTAAACCTGAACTTGAGTATGCTTGCGTTCAGCCCTATGTTTTGTCTGCATTTTATTGCAGGTGGGCAAAAAAGGTAGTAACTAACTCCGTATAGGCTAGTTTACCAGTGCCAACAGAAACATCGCTTTGGGTTATGCTATCATTAGATATTAAAATATGTATTGTTTATTTTAAACCTTATCACAAGTAGCTACTAAATACCCATTGCGGATGCATTATTGGAAGTACATAATTATCTAGGTTTTAAGGTAACGCTCAGTATAACATCAGCAATACTTATTATAACATCAGCAATACTTATTATCAAGAGCACGCAAAGTTATGGGCCACACCTTTCATAACCAAAGTTGTCAATCAATAATTACACTCCTTCTTTTTATTTTAGTTAAAATAGTATAGCTTCCAGTGTGCTGTGCACACGGTTACTTTATGTTTTGCAAACTTGCATATTCACCGTAAGCGAGTGACGCCGCATACCACGCTGTCCCCGAGCCCCACCGCCCGCATACCCCGCTCCCGACGACTGTGAGAACGTAATACCTATTTGTAAAATGATATTTTAACTAGCTAACTTTTTCATACGGTTTTACCTAACAGTGTACCTGCAATGTTTGTTATTATAAAGGAACATAGCTTAAAGACCGAAGCGGTGCGGCGAGCGAATGTCCGCCTGCGACGCAGGAGGTTGCGGGTTCGATTCCCGCCTCGGGATAAATGTTTGTACGATCTGCAAATATTTATTCCGGGTGTTCTGGGTATTTTCTATGTTTATAATAAAAAATATTTATGTATGTAATGTTTTGTATTATGTACTTATATCACTCATTTAGTACCCATATCACAAGCTCTGCTTAGCTTGGGGCTAGATGATGCTGTGTGGATTGTCCAGCATTATTATTATTATTATAGTTTAGGTAGCCGTGGAATTTGAAATGTTATAGGTACCTAGTTAACTTAAAATAATGGATTTATTTAAGCTAGAATTATTTGTAAACACGTGGGTAGAGGTATACATAATTCGATATTCAGCATACAAAAAATTCAAGGAGATTTCGTAATTACAAAGATGATAAAACCTGCGAGCTCGAAGCAACGTTGTCTGTTAAAAACTAATGCTAACAAGTGGTAACTTGTGCTAAGCCTACAAATATTGTTTTACTGGCACCGCTTTATTAAAGGTATCTTCACATTGGTTAATTAGATAGTATATGTTACAATCATAATCTACAAAAAGAAGTTACGGGTCCGCATCTCATCATGAATTACCTATACATGTTTTTTCACATTCCCTAGAATATTTTCGTATCATGTGACCTACCATCTTAGGTATCTACAGAAACGATAAAAAAATCTTTGAATAACGGTAAGTAGGTATATCCCTTCTTTTATACCAAAACAAATTCATAGGTCTTTGACGTGAGCTATGTAGGAAGGTACTTACTCGTACTGTAAAAATATACTCTACAAAATTTCAACATGCATGAACATGACTTTATAAAATAGTGATGATGTTAGTACTTTCGTAGTAAATACAATTCCCGTAAGTAAAGCATTTTATCAACATGTAGGTACTTAGGTAAACTTATAATATTAATAAATAATAATAATGCTGGACAATCCACACAGCATCATCTAGCCCCAAGCTAAGCAGAGCTTGTGTTATGGGTACTAGATGACTGATATACTTAATACAATACAATATTACATACATAGATATTTTTTTATTATACATAGAAAACACCCAGAACACCCGGAATAAATATTTGCAGATCGTACAAACATTTATCCCGAGGCGGGAATCGAACCCGCAACCTCCTGCGTCGCAGGCGGACATTCGCCCGCCGCGCCACATCAGTCGTCACTATACCTAATAAGTAGGGATCTACTTTTCATTACGTTAAGACTGAAATTTGCTTGTTGTTATCTATGCGATTTAGCGAGCTCAAAGCAACGTTATCTGTTAAAAACTAATGCTAACAAGTGGTAACTTGTGCTAAGCCTACAAGTATTGTTTTACTGGCACCGCTTTATTAAAGGTATCTTCACATTGGTTAATTAGATAATATATGTTACAATCATAATCTACAAAAAGAAGTTACGGGTCCGCATCCCATCATGAATTACCTACACTTGTTTCTTTCACATTCCCTAGAATATTTTCGTATCATGTAACCTACCATCTTAGGTATCTACAGAAACGATCAAAAAAACTCTGAATAACGGTAAGTAGGTATATCCCTTCTTTTATACCAAAACAAATTCATAGGTCTTGACGTGAGCTATGTAGGAAGGTACTTACTCGTACTGAAAAAATATACTTTACAAAATTTCAACATGCATGAACATGACTTTATAAAATAGTGATGATGTTAGTACTTTTGTAGTAAATACAATTCCCGTAAGTTAAGCATTTTATCGACATGTAGGTACTTAGGTAAACTTATATACCTAATAAGTTGGGATCTACTTTTCATTACGTTAAGACTGAAATTTGCTTGTTGTTATCTATGCGATTTAGGCTTATTATTAATATACTGTTAATACACAATTAAACATATAAAACACCGTCTTAAAGAAAATATCCATTTCCCGTTCGATCTTTGAGTGCATCAGTGCTAGTTCATAATCGTCATCGTTGCCGCCCGTTTGAGTAAACGTCGTATTCTGTGACCCGTGTCACAGTCACCGTGCTCGCGAATCGAATCCTACCGCGACGTAACAAGTGCGCGCTTGCTACCAAACCACGCAGCCAGACCTTCAAAAGTTATCAAATAAAATGTAAGTGTGAGTACTATTTGTTAAAGTTCAGTTTATTTGCAGGATGAGCGGCCTACCTAACTACAATTAATCATGTCTACAGTGATTTGCGTTTACTAACTCTCGTTTGTTTTGATTACAGGTCTGACTCAGAAGCCGAAACGGTGATTATGCCCAAGGAGGTTCTAGCACCGACCAAAGAAAAAAAAGGCAGACAAGCGAAGTCAAGTTCGGGTTCAGCCGGAACGAGCAGCGCTGGAACCAAGCGCAAATCGGATACTACTCAAAGGTAAATTTTATCTCTATGTTATGAAATAGTGAAACAATTTTGGTACTTTTATTGGTTTGATTATAAATTATCAAAAAACTAGAACAGCTAAAATATTGTAGGTACATTAGAGTCAGTAGTGAACATTAGGTATTCATTATTAATATTTTTTTTGTGTGACATCTTACAATTTATAACGATTTAATTACATTTGGTAGTAAGGTATCATCTTACTTATAGTTTCATGCTAAGGCTTAGCGTGATGAACAATATTCATTTTATCCAGTGACATCTGCAACCGACCCACATTTTATGCAATAAATTTAATTTAACTTAGGTATTGTTTTATAAAAGGTCACGGTTATTTTTTACCAACTATTTGTCCATACATTTTCATTAATTTAAATTATTTTATATTACTTTCAGGGGACGCAAGAAAAGTCGGGTGGCTGACATATTCGGGTTATGCGACAGCGACTTCGAGGAGCTGGTCGTCCCACCAACTTCAAACAAAAAGAAGCTGCCTTCAAGCTTCGTAAACCGGGTAGCTACCGGTAACCAGCGCCGAGTGGCTGACACCAACGGCGAATATTACGTTGAACTGAAGGTGTACAATAAAGAAGAGGCACAACTGTTGGCGCCTGAAGACCGATGGAAAAAGGCGTTTGTAAGAATACAATTCGCAACAGATGACGATTCCAAGCAGTGGGAGTGCGTACAAAAATTAGTACGCGAGGCCCACAAGCTTTTTCTACATAACAGTCCCACTTTTTATTCTAACACAACTAACTTCAAATAAACAGTTTATTATATGAATAAACAGTTTTTTTAAAAATAAGTATCCTAAGTTAGATCATAGGTTAATTATAAACCATCATATTTCATAAATAGAATGTTTTAATTATTTCTTTTAGAATAGATTACTTAGTAAGTTGAGTTAGGTCACATTGAGTTTAATAAAGAGGGTTTTATCTCCTGCTAGGTATATCTTTAAATGTTAGGTGTATAGTTAGTTTGTATTCAACATGCCCTTTTGCTCAGTTTGCAATTTAATTATTAATAACAAAAGATGGATAGGACATTTGCGGAGCAATGCACATAAAAATAACAGCATTATCGTAGGTTCTGATAATGTACAGATCATACAGACAGCATTTCGAAGCCGTATCGTGAGTTATAGAATAACAGTAACCGATGAAACAGAACC
Source organism: Electrophaes corylata (assembly GCA_947095575.1). Taxonomy (NCBI): domain Eukaryota; kingdom Metazoa; phylum Arthropoda; class Insecta; order Lepidoptera; family Geometridae; genus Electrophaes; species Electrophaes corylata. Next base: position 11,869,019 of record OX352700.1, on the reverse strand, counting down.
ATGTGTAAGTACTTTTTTTAACGATAATCGATTAAAAATTCAGTCACTCATTGAAAAATCTCTTGAAATTCAGACCTGTATCAAAGTAAACTTTGAGTTGTTTTCAACGTTTCTGTTGTTTAAAAGTGATACACAAGAAATGAAGTCTTTTTCAACCAAAAACTTTACACTTCATTTAAATTATGATTTTGATGATTTATTCACAAAAGTTGTGAACAGTATTATGAAAAAAATAGAAGAATTTCAAGAGAGAGACAGCGGTTGGACTTTTTTAAACAATTGCTATCTGGAAGTAAGCATTAATAAGTATGATCCATTGCGGGGTTCGAACTTTATAGAATTACCAAAATTTATCAAAAATAAAAAGGCGTGCGTGAATATCCGTAACCAAGATAACTTTTGTTTCTTATGGAGTGTTACTGCGGCTCTTTATCCCACCATCAATCATTCTGATCGAGTAACTTCATACCCTGATTTTAGAGATATATTGAACATTGAAGACTTATCATTTCCAGTAACCTTCGCAGATATTTCAATTTTTGAAAAAAATAATCCGTATTTAAGTATCTTTGTGTATGGTCTAAAAGACGGTAAAACTATAACGGGACCGCTGTATAAGTCTAAAACCAATAACACAACACGAATTCATTTGTTGTTGCTTGAAGAAGATGAAATTTCACATTATTGTTTAATAAAGGATTTACCCCGTCTAGTGCGAAATCAGTTAACGAAACACCATAGCAAATTATACTTTTGTGAAAGTTGTCTATTATTTTTTCCATCTACTATAAAGCTCGAAGAGCATATTTGCGGGGGTGTAGTCACCGTACTTCCAGACAAAGGATCAGTAATTCAATTCAAAAATTATGATCGTAAGCAAGATGTTCCGTTCGTCATTTACGCCGACTTTGAAACAATGCTACAGCCAGTTCAAGGTTGTGAGCCTAATCCAAATATTGCAAGTACTTCTAATACACACCGTCACGTACCAGCTGCTTTCGCATATAATATTGTTTGTTCCAAAGATGAGACTTACAATCGGTTTGTTAGTTATCGTGGTGAGGATTGTGTAGAAAAGTTTATCAAATTGCTTTGCGATGATGTAGCAACAATTTATACAATTTTAAACAATGTTAAACCAATGGTATTTAATGAACAAGATGATGATGATTTTAATACAAGCACGGAATGTCACATTTGTCATAATTTGTTGTGGGGGGAAAAAGTTCGTGATCACTGCCATATAACAGGGAAATATCGTGGAGCCGCTCATCCATATTGCAACTTAAACTTCAAGCTTCCGAAATTTATCCCAGTATTTTTTCATAATCTTTCAGGTTATGACTGTCATTTATTTATAAAACAACTAGGAGAAATGCCTGGCACTATCAAAATAATACCTAAAACAAAAGAAAATTATATTTCCTTTACCAAATTTGTGCAAGTCACGGAAGAAGAGTATATTCCGTTACGTTTCGTAGATTCTTTTAAGTTTTTAAGTACAAGTCTTGACAAATTAGCTCAAACATTGAGCACAGACGATTTTGTGAATCTACAAAAATATTATCCTGACGAAAATCAATTTAAATTACTGACAAGAAAAGGAGTTTATCCCTACGAATACATGACAGATTTCAAATGTTTTCAAGAACAAAAATTACCAAAAAAAGAAAAGTTTTACAGTTCTTTAATCGATGAAAATGTATCTGACGCTGATTATAAACATGCAAAATCCGTTTGGAGACAATTTAATTTCCGTAATCTAGGGGAATATACTGATTTATATGTTAAAACAGATGTTCTACTTTTAACAGACATTTTTGAAAAGTTTAGAAAAACATGTAAAAAGCATTATCAGCTAGACCCAGCATTTTATCTAACTGTACCAAGCTTGTCTTTCGACGCTATGTTGTTGAAGACTGGAGTAAAACTTGAGCTCATTAATGACCTAGAAATATTGCGCATGATACAAAAAGGTATTAGGGGAGGTGTATGTGTATGTACACATCGCTATGCTAAAGCTAATAACAAGTATATGTCGAATTACGATCCAATGCAAGAAGATTCTTTTATAGTTTACTTAGACTGTAATAATCTTTACGGGTTTAGCATGTGTCAATCACTTCCACTGTCCGGTTTCAGGTTTTTAAACCAATATGAAATCGAGAACTTAGATATAATCAGTGTAGATGACGATGCTGATGAAGGTTTCATCCTTGAAGTTGACTTACTTTACCCTGATTATTTACATTCAACACATAATGAATTACCGTTTTGTCCAGAGAAATGTATACCCCCAGGTGGAAAGAGCACAAAGCTTGTTCCAAATCTATACAATAAATATGAATATGTCATTCATTATGTTCATCTGAAAAAATGCTTAGAGCACGGTTTAATATTGAGAAAAATACATCGAGTGATTGCATTTAAACAAAGTTCGTATCTTAAACAATATATTGAACTAAACACTGAACTCCGACAAAAAGCAAACTCTACATTCGAACAAGATTTTTTTAAACTTTTAAATAATAGTGTATTCGGTAAAACTCTTGAAAATAACGAATCGCGAGTTAACGTTCATCTTGTAAATCAGTGGACTGATGAAAATAATAAAACTAAAAAACACATCAGTGCTGATAAACTAATAGCTAGTCCATACTTCCATAGTGCATCAGTTTTTTCTGATAATTTAGTGGCAATTCAAATGAAATCTGATCGGGTAGTATTAGATAAACCAATATATATAGGCTTTTCTGTATTGGAATTATCAAAAGCTCACATGTATAATTTTCACTACAATGTTATCAAACCATTTTACAAAGACCGTGTTCAGTTGTGTTATACGGACACTGACAGTTTTATATATTATTTAAACACTCCTGATTTCTATAAAAATTTGAAAGACACTTTTCTTCCATATTTCGATACCAGCAATTACGACCGTAACAATAAATATGGATTACCAATGATAAACAAAAAAGTACCTGGATTATTTAAAGACGAAATGGGTGGGTGCATCGTCACTAAGTTTGTGGGTTTGAGATCAAAGTTGTACTGCTTAAAAACTGAAAAGCGTACAATAAAAAAAGCAAAAGGAGTTAAAGCATGTGTCGTTCGAAATTTTGATATATCTGACTACCAAAGTGTAAATTTTAATGAAAATGTTATTCGCAGAAAAAATGTCTTATTCAAATCAATAAAACATCAAATTTTTACAAGAACCGTGAATAAGGTGGCTCTTTCAGGAAACGATGATAAGCGTAGCGTTTCTAATGATAGAATATCTACTAAAGCCTGGGGTAGTTCGCTAATATTGCAATCATAAATTGAAAGAATTAAAAGACTAAATAATTACGTTGTGGATGTGTAAATACCTAGAAATAGTTATACTATAAAAAATAAGATGTGGTAATAAGGTTAAATTCAAAAATGGCTTATGTAAAATAAATTTAGAAACTAGTGTTACGTTGGTAAATATACTTAGCTTTATATTATGTTTTATTACTTAAGTACATACTTATAACTAATGATCTAGCTGTTATAATTACCTACCTTTATAATTCATAGAAAATAAAATGGTCAAATTTATAAGCATTTTTTATTTCACTAACCATCATAATAAGTAGATACCCATTTCATTGAAAGAACTTAGGAAACATCATGGGAATTCAAGTTTGTACCTGTTTCGCAACGAAGTATGCATGTGCCTAACGACACGTGTAGATTATTTATAATATTAAGCATTTCTCTAGAACTCAGGTTTCAACTAAAGTAGTACCTATGTAGGTAGGTAGTGTAAATTGATCCTTGTTTTATTACTCATCATGCACATTCACTTAATGTCGTGTGCAAGCCTTAGTTGTCTGCATACATCAGTAAAGTTCTAGCGAAATTTTATTACGTAAGTATCTCTTATTCTTTTTCCTATATGTCTTATTTGTTTATTTATTGTTTATGATACTGTAGTTGTAATTTTAAAATAGAAATTAATGAAAACTAAATTTATTTACAGATCATGACATCGGAGGAGGATCCCTATTACCTACAATGCGCTCAAGACCCAATGGCTGGTTGCTATGAATATTTAGCAGAAAAGCGAAGTGAGGAACTAGCTAAAGCTAAACAAGCTAAAGAAGAAGCTGTGAAGGAACGGAAGTCAAAGAAGAGAACCAAAAAAGATGGAGTATCTTATGTTGTCAGTAAGGTCCCAAGAAGAGGATACCGGATGCTCAAAATACAAATTTCAGACTATGATGAAAGACAAAACACTTACAGTGAAAGTGTGCGTGTGCAATATGTGGTGACTGAACCAATTGATGAGATAATGGACACGGCACAAAATATCATAAATAAAATATCAAAAAAATTGTATGAGGATTAAAATAAAGTCTACTTGAATTAACTACTCTATATCTTGTTATAAAATGTCTGTATTTTTAACCAGTGTGTATTTAAAATAGCTTTTGTGTACAAATTAATTAAAATTCACTATTTTAATATGTAAATCCTTATCCTTTATCCTTATTAAATAAATTTAATACTGTCTCTTACAAAAATAATTGTTTTTTTTTCACTAGAGAAATAATACCCAAGTTTATAAAGGTAAAAAATTTATTATAATTATAAAATTAATATCTAGACATCAACCGTTAATATTACAAAATAAGTAATGAATTTATACATCTTGAAAACGAAATAAATATAAAGGTATTCTAAAACGTTATTTTAATTATACGATTACAAAAGATCCAACAAGTAGTTTAATACGTTAAAGAAACAAATTAAGATTATTATTATCTATCCATTTTTTAATACACATTACATTTTTTAACGCACACTTCTTCTTATGATATACACAGTTCAAAGAAATATTTGAACTCGTGTAGTCTTTATATAAAATAGAAAAATTTGGACATCCATTTTCACCAATATCTATAACTTCACAATTTTCACATAAATCTTGAATCCATTTAGTTTTTTCCAGACCCTTAGTCACCACTTTTTTATTATTCAAATATGGTATAATAATGCGTTTAAATTCTGTGTAATTTATAAATCCTTCAGTCCAAAATATTCCATTATTTTTTTCTAACCATCGCACCTGTTTTTTTTCTTCATTTGATAAGTTATTAAATGGATAAGGAGGTTTGACGAGGAATGTTTGCGTATTACCGTTGCATAAAATACCACATTCCTTTAAAATAAACCGATTGTTAGATCCCTTAAATCCTTGCACATCTACTATTACAAATTCACTATCATCAGGATTCATTATTTTATGATATTTTTTTTACTAAATTGCTAAGTGGTCTGTACTCTATCATACAATCGTTCAAAATGAGACAGTATGCAGTAGTCAAATCAGGTATTTCTGAATTGCATTCAAGTTCAACACGTACGCTAACAACAGGGCCTGACTTAAGGTTTTCGCTTTGTCTAGAGCAATCAATAACAAAAAGGGGTGCTTTTTCTTTAAATTGAGTATAAGTTAGCAAGGGTTCACTTCTTCGTCCATAATATGACTGTTGGAATTTAGTATATTGTTCATATAACAATGATATTTGTTCATCTTTAAAATTAACATTGAGATTCTCGTAGGGAAAATAATTTGAATTAAGATAAACTTTTACATTTCTTAAATTACAGTGATCGAACTGTGTCATATCTTTATCCGCTATATTTTTTCTGTTTGTTTGCAGACCTAAGATAACATATCTAGGTTTTTCTATTTGTGTCGAGGTTTTAATTGACCATGTATGCTTAGTGGTTTGCGGTAACAGAGGGTACTCGTATAAATCCCAATTTCTAAATGCAAAATGAAGAGGACGATCTTTTTCCAGAATCTTTAATAAATTAACCTTTTCCTTGTCCGAAACCTTAACGTGCGGAACGCGCCAAACTAATTTAGTTATTACAATGTCTTCAATAGTGTCAGTAGACGGAATTTTAAAACTGTTTAAATTTGTATTACTGCGTAATAATACCAATTCATGTTTACAGTTGATTATAATTTTTTTATAATCCTCAGCAAAACCTAAAATATTACTAAGTGGTATTGAAGCGGAAAAAGTTCCTCCATGAATAGTCTTTGTTCCATTTATATCCCAACCCCATGCTTTTGAAACCTTGGCTTCATTTTCACTAAAAGATAATAATCCTTTCATAGTTGTTGTCACACCAGCATTTTTTATTCTATCTATTTCTACTCCATTAAGTTCATATCGAATATCTTGGAAAAGAAATAGTAACGGATTGTTTGTAAATTCAACATTAGTAACTTTTTGTTTGGTATCTTTTTTCAAAATGCTTGCTGTCCCTTCTAAATATAAAGTACTGGCTGAAGGTAATATGTATAAATCCTGTTGATTGATGGGTATGCGGATTTCATCATTTCTGTTAAAACTTGTAACGTAAGGATTATACGAATGATATTCGATACCATCTATTGTGTTATCGTATGCTGGTGAACTAATTATATCCAAAATACTCATTTTAGTAGTCCAATTAATTTTAGAAACTTTTTATTTTCTTTCGTTATTTTAATCTTCTTCTTAGTTGTTCCCTTACGGGTAGTTCGAATAGGACTGGTGTTTTTTATGTCAGAATTACTATATTTATTATAGTCAATCATCGTTTCCTAATATGTAAATATAACTGAACTTCTTCGCCTCGTAGATTTATTAAGTTATTCTTAATGTCCAATAATCTGATATTTATTGAGCTAACAGTATTTTGATTAATTGGAAAATAAATTATATTCTTAGGCACTTCTATAATTCGGTATCCCGGTGGAACGTTGGGAGCAAATTCATAAATAACGTGACTTGATTTTCCATTAATATACGAGCCAGTCACAATATCACATTCGATTCTCACCACGGTTGTTGATAAAATGTTAACTGGAAGCTGTGACTCATGTATTATATTACTTTTTAGGGATTGACTGCTAAATCCCAGCAAGTCTCCAAGAGAACTATCTTTTTCAAAGTGTATGTCTTTAGAACAATAAATAAACGTTTTTAGAGTGTTGTTGTTACAAAATAAATTAAAAGTAACTCCTTTTCCTACCATAGATTTTAAATAATCAGATATATCTTGAAGTTCGTAAGTACCTTCCGGGATTTCAAGAACTTCATTAGCACCATAGTGAAATTTGTTGTTTCTACTATCAATGTTGGGAATGGAATTGAAAGTTGACAAATGCAATAGAGCGCATTCGTAATCACCATCAAATTGTAAGGCAGGATAATAATTAGTAGATAATATCGATGAATTGCCTGTTACAGACAACGTGAAAGACATTTTACGAATGACAGAAATAAAAACGAGGTCTTTAATTTATATTATATCAATTTATTATTGTAAACAACATTCATACAAGATTTTATTTCCAAAATTCAGTAAGATATTTTAAACATAAATGTCCACAGTTAGTTGTATTAAAACTTTGATATCTACTATAATTATAAAAAACATTTGATTTCAAATATTTAATTAACTCTTTCGGGGGCTTCAAGTCACCGAAGCTATCGAAATACTCACAATAGTTAAAATGTTTAACGTAGGCTACCCAATGAGTTCCTTCATTTTCTGAACTGTCCAAATTAACGATACCACATTCAATATTTTTTGTATTTTTAGGTAATTCATCTCTCATAAAGACACCTCTGAAGTAGGGTATATGTTCATTCGCATATTCCAATATGTCTATATTAGTAAGAGCTCGCTTGGGTAACCTTTTCATTAGTTTTTTGAACTTTTCACATACAAACCATTACCAGTCTTGTAAGGTTTTATGTATAAGCCTTTTCCTAAGGCGATGGACTCCATCATTTTATTATGTCGTTGAGCTTCTTCCAAGTTTTTTTTAGCTATTTTATGATCATTTACCGCTTTGGCAATACCTGCAGATCCTCCAGCCAACGCACCTAAAGCAGACAGCCCTGCGAATATTGGTATTAATGGTAGAATACCACCTGTTTTTGGTAATGGTATAACACGAGGCAGGCCAACTTTTTTCTTATCTTTTAGCAGTTTTTTTGCTGCAAAATAAGCTAGCTTTATAGCTTTGGAGTCACTTTTTGGTTTAGATTTCTTTAGACGCTCAGTTATTGTAGAAACAATCGATTTAAATGATCTTGACCCAGCACCATGTTTTACTTTAGTTTTCATTACTTTGCTTACAAGCCATGAAGCAAGTTTTTCTCCTTTTCCTGCTTTTTTGGATTTTAGCCGCTGCTTAGCCATGTTTAAGAGTTCTAAATCAGCTCTGTGTCGATCTTCTAAACTATCTGAATTATTATATGCGATATCGTGTCTCATACAAGCGTTATCAAGCTCATTAATTCCTTGGTCACCTCTTATCAGTCGTTTTTTTAATCGGGTACCAGGTCCACAGTAATTATACCCAGGTAAATGTAGTTCAAATGGTAAATTATTTATAATACTATTAACTAGTCCTCCACCTTTCATAGTTCAGATATAAATGAGATAGTTTGCATTGACTATAATAAATTTATAGAATCATAAAACTGCACTTTTTTCAATCCAGCTGTTTTCAGTATTAGGAAAACCTAACCACTTAACAAAAAGTTTACTACCTTTTTTTCTAATAACTTTTTCTATGAGATAAACATTAGGACAGTTTGTTTTTTTAAGTTCTTGCTCATAAAAACTTCCTAATATAGGTTGTTTGTGTAAATCTTCTATTAAATATGTAACAGGTTTAGTACAATTAACTTTTTTTATTAGAAATAATTCCATAGACCAGTTTGGTGTGTACCCCTTTTCAAAGCTACCCTTGTATTTGCTTATACGCACCAAATCTCCTACGTTCAACTTCAATTTCTTTGATGAAAAATTTATTTTCTGTGTTTTTTTAATATTTCTCATCACAGTATTCATATTTGACTGATTAACATCGTTAGGTTTATATTTTGTAATTCGATGTTTTGTGTCATTATATGTGACTACAACATTTTCCAACGGCTTCCCAACCCATTTATAACTACCACTTAAACTAAAATATTTGTATAGTTGATTTTTTAGAGTTTTTATTAACCGCTCAACTATGGAAGCTTTTTTTATTGAGTACGTAGAATAATGGTTAATATTATTTAATGTTGTTAATTTTTTAAATTCGTCGTTATAGAATTCTGTACCCATGTCCGTTTGCAAGTTAACAGGTTTACGGTGGGTTGAAACTAATATTTTATTAAATGCATTTGCTATCTCAGACTTAGTCTTAGTTTTGACTGGAATGGCCCAGGCAAACTTTGAGAAACAATCTAAAACAACTAATATAAATTTATAGCCATGATTAAAACTTTTCAAATTTCTGAAATCTATAAGATCTCCTTGCCATAAGTCATCAATGCCTTTTAATAATACGGGTCGTCGAATAAAATTTTTACGCGCAGCCTTGTGAATTTCGTTTACAACTTGTGTTTTACTCATTTTTTGTGATTAACAATTTACTAGTTCTATCTAAATTAGCCTTTGAACAGTGGTCTTTTTGAAACTGATGGATATAATTCAGAGTATCTGATTTTATAATGTTTATCAAATCTTGAACTTCTTGTTTGCTTGCATACGATTCAGTAAGTTTATCTACGTATTCTTTATTAACAGCATCACTTGCTAATAGAGGAGTTTTCACGCCGGTTAATCTCTTAGATTGTAAATCTATTTCTTCGTTTTCTTTTATTAATAGTGTTTTGTTGATTGTTTCTAAGAATTCTGATAACCGCAATTGCTTATGAATGTGATGACCAAATTTATCCATTTTGGGTGGTGAACTAATAGGTTATAAGGATAAAGCTCAAATGAAAGTAGTTTTTGAGTTGAATCTTATTTATTTGGAATAACACCACTCTCACGCAACTCTTCTATAACAGATATAATTTCATTATCTAATCCAGTGTTACCAGCATCTTGAGAAGCAATCAATAGTTTTAATCTATCAATTAACTCATTAGGATCATCCCAATACACGTAATCAACATTTTTCTTCCATTTCTTCAACACGGATAACCCTTCTCCTTCATGTATACCACGCTGACTACTGTCCGTACTTGCCGAAGTCTTGCGTAGCTTGAATAACGGTTTTATAATGTTCAAATATTTTCGACCTCTGTTACTTCTTATTGGTTTGTGCGGATCATAATCTCGTCGATGAACATTTGTTTCTAATAACATTAACTTATAATGTTTTAAATCTTCATTGGTAATTGTTGATAAATCAGGTACCCTTTTCATTAGAAGCTCGTTCAAACCAGAAGTCCTTTTAAATTTATTAGCACCAATTTGGAAACAATCATTAGAAATTGTTACACGTGATGATCCCATCATGAGTTTTCCACGTTCGTTTCTCAAGCCGAAAGGAATGTCCCCTAGGGCTTCGGAAGACGTAGACCACGTTGAAACGTCATCGTTCAGCTCATTTGAGCTTGAACCCACTGTTTTAAATGATTCATTATTTTCATCAGAGTCTTCAATTTCTGAACTATCAGAAGTATCCGAAACATCTGATTCACACAGATGTTTATCTGATGGAGATTCGTTAATTCCGATACTAGAAGCCCTATTTTTAAGCGTCTTATCTGTTTCTAATGGACTTGATGTTTCGAATATTGGTTTATTTTCAACTACTTTAGAATGATTATTTTTATCTATCATTTGACGAAGAGGTTTTGTTATTGGTTTAAAAACAGTCTCTAATATATTACTGTTCTCTGTTTCAATATCACGCATCTTTCGTACTTTTCTTTTAACAGCTTCTGCAGCATTTATAATTTGTCTTTTTATATTCTTTTCCATGTTTTGACTAACGATTGCTTATTGAGTAAGCTGCGCGTAGTATACAGGAGTTAAGTCATAGATATGAGTAAATTTTATAAGTGGTTCTGCTATTTATAGGAGTGATTAAAAATACAATCGAATTATATTTATGTATATGATTCTGCAAATAGGGCATTTTTTACGAATAGAATAAGCACACTTTAAGCAAGCCACGGCGTGTCCACAAGGAATGAAACAGGTAGTTACGTCTTCTTCTAAACAGATTTTACAGACAGGTATTTGGGTTTCAGATTTCAGGTCAGCGCGTACGGTTAATATTTTAAGTTTTTTATCGTCCATTTTTGAAAAAACATTCTTTGGTACAGGATTTTCCCACGCCCCACCGTGAACATTTTGTGTGTATTCTTCACCTTTCATAACTAAAACATGTGGACAGGATTTAAAAAAGCGTGCATGTTCTACCCACGGTTGATCTCCAGGAGTCCAGTCTTTAAGTTTTCCATCACAAAAATAGCAAATAACTTTATCGCTTTGTCCTGTATAAAAAAAACCAGCATCCACCATATCTTGAGGTTTCTGGGTCAAACCTTTTGGCCAGGTCTCGAAACTGGTTAAGCGTCTGCTTTCAGCACAATAATAAGGATGCTCAGGGTTCACCATTTTTGATTTAATATTCAACTTAGTGATGCAAACAATATTTCCACGGCAAACACGGTACGTATAAAAACAACTGATCAGAACACAAGTAGCGTTCGTAATGACATAATATGATCTAATGGAATTCAATAAAGGTATCAAAATTTTTGCGATAGCATCCCTTATTCTTTTCACAGTCTTTGTTTATCACTAAGTAAGTATAAGGATCTTTCCAAACATTTGCACACATGTTTCGAAATTCATGCCATGACATATCGGTGTTGACATGTTCATCATAGATATGTCTCATGTTAATATCATCTTGCTTAAAGAGGATAATTAAATTTGTATTATCTCTGATTAACTGTTTTGGTATTTTGCTGTAAGTCTGATTCAAATAAAAACAATCTATATATTTATGTCTACCCATTGCAAAATAATCACGCATATTACTTTGGTTTTCACATGCAACGTCATCAAATATAATAATGGAATTACATTTAGCAGCATCCGGTTTCAAAACCTCTTCATTTTCATGATATTTAGAAAATGATATAGTTGGAACCATTTTAAGAACTTGCTCTAAAAATAAATACTTGGGTTGGTAAAGAGTTTTAGAATAAACATAAACATTTTGAAATTGCAATCCGTTTTCATGTAGGAGTAAACCAATCATTAAATTTGTTTTTCCACAGTTTGATGGTCCACATATAATGCAGCGAATGGTATTTGGTAATAGTTTACCATGACGAAGGCTTCGATTTTGAGACTCAATGCTTATGTTCATTAACTGAAGCGAGATCGGCTGTTTTACGAACTGCATTGTGAGAGGGTCAGCAGTAGAATGACCGCACCAACAAAATGAATTCTGTTAATAAGTTTTTCGATCGTTCCATTTCACAGAAAACAGATGGCTTTTATGATTTAGAACGAGAAAGGACATGCAAACCTACAATTAGTTATTGTGGCATGATGGACCAGCTCCTGACTGGTCCAGCATGCCCAATAACTACCTACTCTGGCAACTTTACCACGCGGAATGACAATATTGATGCGCTGAGCCAGACACTCACCAACCCTTTTAATGTATCATTCCTAATTTTACTAAAGTTCAACAAATGCTAACACAATCAATATCAGTATTACTATCAGTATTAGTATTTGTATTACTTAGTATCACTATTAGTATGCCTACATAGTCGAGGTTCGTTTATTATTTTTTAATTTTCAACTTATTGATGGAACAAGTAATGGCCCTGATGTGAAGTGGTTACCATCGCTTATAACAAAATATTGCTTCGTGAGTCACGCTCGTTAGGAACGTGCCCTACGATGCACTGGTCAGCGTCCATCAACCTGAGGCATACAGGTGTTAAGCCTCATGTGCCTGTAATTTCACCGGAACCCACACCCAAACTGGAACGCAGTAAGCTGCTGCAGAAATAGGTATGGTGGTAGTCATATGGGAGTATTAACTAATGTTACTAACCTGCTGTAATTGTGGTATTATCTGAAGATGCTGTGGCGCGTGTACCGGTACATGTACAGTTTGGTACACGGTCTGTCCGTTGGCGGTGCTCATTGGGATCTGAACCGGCACCATGCCCATGTTCCCCATACCACTGACTCCACTCACTCCCCTTTGCACCGCCACCCCGCCACCTGGATTGTACATTACTTTTGATTTACGAAAAATATCCGAAAGTTCATTGTTTATCATAATTTGGGTTTTTACATCGGTTTATTTCGTTTTCCAACGGTTAACGAATCCAACTTTATTTTATCTACAATAATATTTAAATGTACCAGATAGTAACAAGGTGAAATGATAACATCAAAACAAACCCATGCATGGTTCGAACTGGTATATTTAAAATTCATTGGTCAATTTTGCTGTTTCATTTTCTTACTAACGTAATTCGACAGCACTAAAAATGTTGCCGTCACTTTCGACGAACATAAAAACAACAAGGACGGCTATAATTCTAGTACTTACTTATTAATGTTACTTTAATAGAATGAAACAAATAGAAGCGACATCATTATCAATAGTAATAAAGTTGGATTCGTATTCCAGATGGGAATAAGTAGGAATCTGAATGACGATAGAATCCACAGTTGGTATTTTGATAGAAGAAACTTAACCTATAAAATAATTTTGAGACGAATTATTGCAAAGCCTCAACCAAAACGTGAAAGTGCATAAGGTCTCGCCCACAGAGATCTGTCAACTTTTACCAGTTTACTGTGGACGAGTCCTTGGCGTGATTTGATGAGATGAAACTGTGTGAACATCACCATGATTTTTATCGATGTCGACAGATATTTTTACAACACTATTCTAACTCAAAATCATACTAATATTAATGGCATTACACAACACTAATGCAAATTAATGCATATTGCATATTGAACACTAGTATTTTGTCATTTTGAGGTCAGTGACCATTCCAAGACAACTTTTAAACCGTTTATAAATGACCCAGGATAATGATACGCCTATCAAAGGCCACTTTCACCATGCTTTGTACGGCATGCTTTCAACGGTACTGTACCATTTTTTGTGTATTATTTTTAAGTAACCTTAAGTACCAGTATCTAATTTAATTTGAATAAAATATTTAACATGAATTTATCATTTATCATTTTATGTCATTTACTAGGTTTACAAAAGCAAACTGCAAAATATATTTGCGTTCTTGGTCTAAGACAAATACATTTTGCAGACCGTATTTGTTTTTAAATGATAATATTCTGTCGACTTAGATATATCTATGAATGAATCTATAACTATCTATAACTAGTGATCTAGTGAAAGTGATAGTGCTCTAGAAATCAAACACCAAGCAAAGTAATATTATTATTATTTAAATTTATTATTAAGCAAGATAATATTATCAAGCTGGGATTGAGATTATACCTGTGGAGAGGATTTTCTGTTGCAAGTTCGTTCAAATTTGAAATTTATATGTTACGTAATAAGGATCATGCAAAAATATCATTCGTTATTTCGAGGTAATTTGACCTTAATTTTATTCCTTGACTATATTAGATTGATAAGCGAATGAATTTGACTGTTTCTTGAGACACTAGTTGGTTGCGTCAATGAACAGGTTAATTTATTGATGGAATTATTATTAGATAGGAATAGGCTGACCAAAGTTATAACAAAACTATCCGCTTTGTTGATTTCAGTGTGGCTGCGACCTAGTTAAATTGATTGAATAAACTTCAAAGACATCAGAAGTTAAAAAAAATGCATGAAATAATTTGAAGAAGTCAAAGACAATCCTATGACTTCTACCACTGTAAATGTCAAATACAGAAATGCAACTTCATACAAAAAACTCTCTCCACAATGACCCTGAAACGAACCTTCTGAAGTAGTCGGCTTGACGTCCTCTTTTTCCTCTTTATCCCCCCCATTGGCCATCTGCCCGTTGCTCGGCGTGCTAACCACGGCCTGACTGGTTGGGATTTGAAGACTTTGAAGGTTCTGAATGTTCTGTAGCCCGGGTATTATATTCGAGCCGAACATTTGCCCGCCAGTGAACGCGCTCAATGGTATTGTCAAGTTAGTGCCGGGAATGTTCACTGTCGCCTGTTGCTCTGTTAGCGGGGGGGTGGGGAGCGGAAAAACACAGATTAGTATGGAAGTAGTTAGAAGCGTGGCATGCGGATGGACTTCTACACAGGTACCTCTACTATGGCACGGACAAGTCATCTTATTGTTTTATTGAAGGAAACTAATAACAATGAATGCAATTGTACACCTATCGTCGGTTAAGTAATTAAACAGAGCTTTGTATATATCATAGATTATTTAAAACACATTCAGGAGCAACATTTCACTTATGCCTTTATTACGCTATAGTGCCAGGGACTGGATTATAGATAGCTTGCCCAACACCTATACCTACCATTTTCACTGCTTAGTCACACGTTGGTGATTTAGTTACACGATTATAGATTTACATTAAATATTGCAGTTACTTTTAACTAAACATCTTCTGTAAATGACTTAAATTTCCCCAGTTTATAAAATGATCTGATTCAAGTGGTTTTATTTTATTTTTATTTTGTAAACTTCCTGATGGGTCTCACATTCAATACTACTATTACCTTAAACATTAGTCAAATCGTTTCACAAATGTCATCTAATTTTAAAATAACTTCAGGATGATAAACTTATTGAAATCCCACACTGCTTGGTCAACCCAACTCTCGTTTCCTGATCACTCAATCGTTTTTGTAGTATCTGTTTTGTGTTATATGAATGACTAGCAAAACGCGCGCGATCTCGTCCGCGTGAAGCTATTTTCATACAAACTTCAAACTTACAAACAAAAAAAAACAAACAAACAAAGGTTAAAAACTTTTACCTGTCTGATTTTACTGGATCGTCAAACTAATCTGTGTTACATATCTATAGTATGGATACATGTAATATGTATGTAAATATTGTATTTTTGGTATTGTTTATGTATGTAGGTAGTATTTATTTATTTCGAGTTATTTTAAGATTAATTTCATTTTTATTTTTAAGTACACCTCAACCAATCTTCCATAAATTATTATTTTTCCATCCAAAGGTTGTCTGGAAGAGATCGCTTACTAGCGATAAGACCGCCCATTGTACATATATTTATTTGTTTTGTAAGTTTTTCTTTTTGTTAGTTTGTAAGGTGTGCAATAAAGTGTTTTCATTCATTCATTCATTCATTCAACCCCCGCTGTACACGTTTAGGGGTTGAATTTAGGGAATTCCTTTCTTAGTACACCTCTACGCACCACGAAAAACAGGACAAAGATTCTTATGATTGGTATAGATTTTTGCTCAACACGTTATGCCCCAGCTGAGAACAACTGACTACGATAATCGAAGTTTCGTATTGACGTTTTAGTTACACTGCGGGTCACTTAGTATCTATTTTACTGTCGAGCTGTCTCTCTCTTTCACGCCACGCAGTGTAAATTACAACGTCAATATGAACATTTTTCATGGTATTCTAGTAAACGTAACTCCATACAAAATCAACCACGAAATGGAGTCTTGAAAAATCCGACTTGACAGTTCGTATACGATAGAGATACGCAGCTTACTAATAAACAAGTAGTTCGTTGTAGATGAACAAAACAATAACATAATTCACTAATTTAAATGTACAACAAACACCATGCGCTCTGAAACTAAATGAATATGATGTGATTGTGAGGCGAAGCAAATAAAGAGGAAAAATTGTCCCAAAGCAATCCCGAAGCTGTGGTTTTTGTGAATCCCAAGCGTTTTTTTGTTGAATATAAAAATTAAGAAAAAATGAAAGTGCTTCACGATTTAAATCCCTAGGTACCCCTTCCAATCTCTTAGTACCAAGTACCTACTCGAGAATTTTCGAGCATGGGTAGAGAGGGTACCTTTAGAAGACACCTATTAACTTGACGGCTGATGTGGCGCGGCGGGCGAATGTCCGCCTGCGACGCAAGAGGTTGCGGGTTCGATTCCCGCCTCGGGATAAATGTTTGTACGACCTGCAAATATTTATTCCGGGTGTTCTGGGTATTTTGTATGTATAATAAAAAATATCTATGCATGTAATGTATTGTATTAAGTATATCAGTCGTCTAGTACCCATAACACAAGCTCTGCTTCGCTTGGGGCTGGATGATACTGTGTGGATTGTCCAGCATTATTATTATTATAACTCTTGCCTGAATGGTAGTAGTTGGTAAAAGTAACAGATAATTTCGCTTTTATAAATCGTTAAGGGTTTAAAGTATGTTTGATGTTTAAAAGTTGTAGGAATAAGGAAGGTGTTGTAGCTTACCAGCCGGCAAATGCATGACATTTTGTAAGAATCCCGCGGGAAGAACAGGCGTCCTCACTAGCTGACCGTTCACCAAACTCACTTGACTCATGCCGGAGAAATTCTGGAATAAAATCAGATAATTAATAAATAAATGAATAAAATATTTAGTTCGTAGTAACCCTGCTTTCTGCGCTGTAGGTGGTGGGTTCGATTCCCACCGAGAACACATTTGTGTGATGAATATAGATGTTTGTTCTGTGTCTGGTTATTATATTGAATTCTTAGTATGTATTTACAAAAAAAAGTATATAAGTATTCTATCAGTTCTAGTTCCCACAGTAAAAGCTATGCTTAGTTTGGGGCTAGATGATGTTGTGTAAAAATATCCACAAATATTTTATTTATTAATTTATTTTCCGAGAAATAAGAGCACCGGTGGGCTAACATGAATAACCCCGTTTCTAATTCCAAGGCCGTTGGTTCAAAAATGTATCTATATCTTAAACGGCGAAGGAAAACATCGTTAGTATTCTGTAGCTAGCACGTATGAAATACCAACTACAGCATAATGTGGCGAGCTTAACAACGCCACAGACAACGCGATAGTAGTGGTTAAATACTATTCTAATAACATCTGAATGTTCCATTGATACGAAAGAAGAAGAAGCATAATGTGGGTATGTTTTTTTTTTTTTTTACATTTTGATACCTAAGCGTTTGACTGCCATCACACCTGATGGAAAGTGTAGATGCAGCCTAAGGTGAAGCACGCTTAGCTTTAATCCACTTGTTCACTCTTGTCTTGAAAACTCCCAAGTTATAACGTTCCGGAAACACCGACGACGGTAAAGAGTTCCACTCCTTGGCAGTCTGCACTAGAAATGTGGAAGCAAAACGCTTCGTGCGAAAATGAGGGATATCAACCATAAAGGGGTGACACCTATCCGTACGTCTGGTAGTCCGGAGGTAGAAGGGCGATGGAAGAATTAGGTCATGTAATCCCTGCGCACACTCACCAAAATGTATACGGTAGAATACCGATAGGCAGGCAACACGGTGCTCAAGACTATGAAGCTTCGAGCCAAACAGCTGGTCGTTGCCTATAATTCTCTTGGCTCGTCGCTCAATAGAGTCCAAGGCTTCCAGCTGATACTTGGCAGAACCGTCCCATAGGTGGCAACAGTACTCCATGCACGATCTGACTTGCGCTTGATAAAGATTGAGAAGCTGTCCCGGCGTGAAGTACTGTCTTACCTTAGAAAGGATGCCTAGCTTTTTAGCAGCCACTTTAGCCCTGGATTCTTTATGTGAGCCAAAGTTTAAATTAGAAGAGAGGCTCACACCCAAGAGCTCCAGATGGTCGGAGAACGGCAAAGACACGTCTTGGAACGTGGAATTCAGGAGAAAAGGTCTCTTTTTTGCGGAAAAGATACAGTAATGTGCTCAATGTAATACTTGGACATATCTCTGACTACCCCCATTAGACGTCCTCAAAGATGTCGATTACTGGCTGATAATGTAGCTTCCTTTTGTAGGTAAAATACTCTTTTGGATTACGTATTTTTGGAGTTTACAAGCAGACTGAATTTTTTTTTTCTTATTTTTATTATATTAGCATACATTTTAGTCCACTGCGTATAGTCTCGCTAGCGTTCTTTTTAAGATACCTGTGCATGTTGTGCAGGAATAAAGAGCGCGTCTTGTCCATCCACAGTGACTGCCTGCATGGGCGTCACTCCGCCGACACCGCCGACCAAGCATCCGCCGTATGCTTGTTGCTGAAATAACATTCATTAAAATTATCAATCAATCACTGGCCTCTAAATTACTGATCAATAACTGGCCTCTCAAGCCAATCCCCCGACCAATAGTTCTCACCACCGTTAATTTACCGTCGTGCTAGCGTGACACTGGCGAAATTGCGAGCAACACTCTGCAAAGGCTATTTAATTGAACTTATCTGAGAGATTAGTTCAGCTCAGCTCTGCTTTCTGCACAGGTTGTAGATTCGATTATTATTATTATATTATAGACTAACGGCCGCTCGCAGCTTCGCCCGCGTGGCAGTTTTTTTCCCGTTCCCGTTATTTTTTCGGAATAAAAAGTAGCCTATAATAATAGTATATAACAGTGATTAAATTTAAGTTGCGTTTGAGTATTCGGGCGATAGACATTCACATGCATATGGAAATGGAATTACCTGTAGAAGTTGCGGGTGAATTTGTAACAGTTGTTGCTGTGGATTCTGGTAGGTGGCGCCCTCTCCCGACACGACTCCGCCGCCGAGTAATGATTGTAACTGCTGCATTGAGATTACCTTAAAACACCATTAAATTTTTATTTAATTCATATTTTTAGTATTTGTTGTTATAGTGGCAACAGATATACATCATCTGCGAAAATTTTAACTCTCTAACTACTACGGTTCATGATAATATATACAGCCTGGTGACAGACGGGCAGACAGACAGCGGAGTCTTAGTAATAGGGTCCCGTTTTACCCTTTGGGTACGGAACCCTAAAAATACCGTTGAGTAAGATCTTTTACTACTCTTGAGGTTTATACATACTATTTAATTGTACTTAACATGTATAAAGGTTCAGGTACAAAAGATTTCCCAGATCTTTTAAAACCAAGTAGTACCAACTTAAGATTGTGTAAGGGTGTCTAAATCATCAGATTTTCTGTCTAATACTTCAGTATACTTTTATGTGATTGGCAAATGGTCTTACCTGCGGTTGTTGCTGTACTTGTATGCCACTCGGCACCTGGTTCGCAGCGTTCACGATTGCAGCCGATAGCTCGTTACCCTGGAAGCATAGCACAGAATAGTATAGTCAAAGTCAAAAAGCATTTATTCAGTATAATCCGCAGGGATCATCTTGAAACATCTTCCAGACTAGACAGAAATAATGCTGAACAATCCACAAAGCATCATCCAGCCCCAAGCTAAGCAGAGCTTGTGTTATGGGTACTAGATGACTTATATACTTTAATACAATATTACACACATAGATATTTTTTTTATATATATAAAAAATCAGAACACCCGGAATAAATATTTGCAGATCGTACAAACATTTATCCCAAGGCAGGAATCGAACCCGCAACCTTCTGCGTCGCAGGCAGACACTCGCCCGCCAAGCCACATCGGTCTTCAATACTTGTATCAGCTGTTATATTCTTTACAAATAAATGTATATTTGTTGGTTTACTGTTCTATTGTTGTAACACTCACTGATAATCCTTGCGCTCTCAACTGTTGGACCACAGCTGAACTAATGACTCTCAACTGTGGTTGCTGTTGTTGCTGCTGTTGCATGTACTGTTGTTGTATCGCCGCCATTGTCGCCGCATCGCCTTGCACTGCTTGTATTAAATGCGCTTGTTGTTGAGCCTAAAATATATACAAATAACCCATTAGTCTTTGCCAGAACTTTCTGCGGTGAGTGTAGAGAGCCATACGTATGGTGTCTTACATCTCAATACACAGGACAAATGTTTATACAGAGAATAAAATATACTACAATAAAATTGTAGAGGTCAAAAACTCTGTACATTAAAAATATTTTTTGATAAAAAAATTGTTTATACACGCAACTCGCAAAAACTACTGAATGAATGTTGATGCAATTTCAGAATTAGCTAGTTTATAGTCAGTTAGTAACATTATAAGAGCACTTACAAGCTTTTTTATATTCACAAACGCCCAGACACCAGAACAAAGTTCATTGTTCATCACACAAATGTTTCTATTCACAAACAACAGAGTAGCAGGCAGAGCTGTGGGCAGAAATTAGTGGTTTTTAAAATTAAACATACTTGATGTTGGGCCTGCTGTTGTGCTTGTTGTTGTGCCTGTTGTTGTGCTTGTTGCTGTGCCTGTTGTTGTTGAGCATGTTGTTGTTGGGCCTGTTGTTGTTGTTGGGCTTGTTGTTGTTGGGCTTGATGTTGTTGCACTTGTTGTTGCTGGGCTTGCTGCTGTTGTACCTGCTGCTGTTGGGTCTGCTGTTGTTGTGTTGGACCTAACAAAGATTAATCATTAGTATTCAGTACTATGTATGCACTAGGTACATTCGTTTGCACTAAGATAATTACAATTCAAGTGGATGTAGCTACTCTAATAATCTATGTAGTGAACCTTTAAACTGATTTCATGATTTTTAAGAGTTTATTGTAATGCTTAGCAGTGGTAGTCCCAGTTTAGATTATGACCAAAATGACACAAAATGTTTGCACATAAGTACCTACCAAAAGGAATATTTGGACGTACCCCTGACTACCCCCTTAGACGTCCTCAGAGAATCAGGTACTTGGTACTAAGATATCTGAGGGGATATCTACCGTACCTGGGAATTGAATTCGTGAGGTTTTTGTCTTTTTTCTATCTAATATGTGCACCAATACAAAAATTATCTCGTATCTAGCGACATATGTCACGTTGAACCTCTTACCCCGGCAGGTCTGAGCCGCGTGGTCGTCTTTCGTAGGAGTGCGAAATGGTAGAGGTTAACTACCTTCGTTTCTAAAGGTCGTGTACGTACTTTTCATAGACTGCACTACGTATCGATAGATAAAACGTGGTTTTATCGAAATTCATCGATAATGGTAGAATGGAACTTAGTACGCTAGGTCGATAAATTCGAAGAGTTTTATTCGAGTTTATTGATAAGAAAAATCACTCGACAAAATATGTCGAGACTAATTCTGTTCTAGCGTTAACAACGAGGTCTTATAGAATATACCACTTGGCGACAGTCAAATAGATTTAGAGTAATACGATTATTTGCTGAAATCCCTATTTATTAACCAGCTATGTATTGCGTATAGCGGTCAACGACCGCTTGAGTAACGCACCGGTCAGATGATCGCGATTTTCTTTAGATTGCTGTTTTCGGTGTTTCGTCGTTTTAACGCGTTTTCATGATGTATTGTCAATATTGATGCTGAATACACGGAACAAAACGGACAAAAAGGGACCTATTTTTTTGCGTTTTTTTTCCTTTATTGTAATCAGAATCATGGTCTGAATGCGATATTTCAATATTTAGAAGTAGTTTTATTACACCGGTATAAAAATAATGAAGATAATGTATTTTACGTATCTAAAAAAATAGAGGCATTCTTTGAATTACCTATATGGGTTCCCATAACAAATTGCTTGGTTTGGGGCTAAATTGTAACGACTATGCAGTTTATAATTTTGCAACTAGGCAAATTACAAGGCGACAGCATGCGCCTGAAGTTTCAAATTACCTAAGTGGCTGTACAGGCTATTATTGTAAGAAAAAAGAGGCTAAAGGTGAATGAAATTACTATTAGGTACTATATAACTATGCTACCTACCTACTATTGAACGCTAAAATAACGCATGCGATTTCGTTCACGTGAAGTTATTTTCATACAGACTTTAACCCCTTCTACTTTTTTTGGTTGATCTTCTTTCCTTACACAGGGGGAAGTTTGCTGTAGCGTTATTTATCGAGTGATTTCAATCAAATTTGAGAGGCACAAACTACTGCAAAATGTGGGTATGTTCCAAATGTAATAATTATCTGGACGTAAATCTGCCTACCCCCGTTAGGCATCCTCGGAGAATCTCAAGTAGGTACTTAGTTGGTACTTCGAGATTTGAGAGGATATCTATTGTACTTTTAATAAATAAATAATGCTGGACAATCCACACAGCATTATCTAGCCCCAAGCTAAGCACAGCTTGTGTTATGGGTACTAGGTGACTGATATACTTAATACAATACATTACATACATATTTTTTATTATACATAGAAAACACCCAGAACACCCGGAATAAATATTTGCGGGTCGTACCAACATTTAACCCAAGGCGGGAATCGAACCCACAACCTCCTGCGTCGCAGTCGGACATTCACCCGCCGCGCCACATCGGTCGTCTAAAGCCTGCAATACATGTTGGCCCAACGTTGCCGAGCGAAGGCCAATACCAACGTGTAGACGGCATGTTTGCCTTGCCTTGCCATCGCTCGGTGTCGCTCGCCTAGTTGGCCGAGTGAATACAAGCGCCAACGTGTATAGAGGTCATTTGCAATGACTTGTCACCACTCGCGGTCGCTCGCGGTCGCTTGCGGCCACTCGCCTCACTTCGGAGCCGTGTCGGTTTTTTTGCACAAATCAAAGGCGCTTGTCTACACTCGGCCAATCGTGTCCACATGTTTGTCAGCCCGCCATTACGCGTTTGGTGTCGGTCATCGTCGCACGTGTATAATTAAATAATATCGACCGATGTGACGTAGCGGGCGAATGTCCGCCTGCGACGCAGGAGGTTGCGGGTTCGATTCCCGCCTTGGGATAAATGTTTGTATGATCTGCAAATATTTATTCCGGGTGTTCTGGGTATTTTCTATGTATAATAAAAAATATCTATGCATGTAATGTATTGTATTAAGTATATCAGTCATCTAGTACCCATAACACAAGCTCTGCTTAGTTTGGGGCTAGATGATGCTGTGTGTATTGTCCAGCATTATTATTATTATTATTATTATTATCGTTCGAAACCAACGATGATGTGTTCAAGTTTGTTCTATTTCTATGAATTCACCACCATCTTTTTTGTCTTTTCTTTTTTTACAACTTTCTTCCGGTATACAAAGACGTAATTAATAAACGTGCTCATCAAATAAATAGCAGCAGCTGCAACAAATTCTACGTCCATATTGTTCGAACCAAATAAATACCGGATAACCATGTAGCTAGTTCGAATGCACAACGCGAACTGACAGCACCCAACGTGTGGGCAGCTTCACTCGTCCAACTCATTCATTGGCCGCTTGCAATAGTTTGCGTAGACTTGCCGAACGTCTGGACGGTAGCACTTGCCTTGCATCGATTTGCCTACGCTCGCGTTGGCGTTAGCTCGGCCAACATGTATTGCAGGCTTAAGATTGAAGACTTGGAGATTAAGTCGTGATAATATTTTTTTTGTTTGTGGTAGATATAGAAACCGGAAGACAAGCGTTGGATGCTCTTCTGACCCGATGGACTGACGATATTATTAGGATTGCGGGAAGTCGGTCCACGGAAAGCTCAAAACCGTTCTTCCTGTCCGGTCAAGACGTGAAACGCGACAAAATGTTGTCTACTCTACTTATTTTGTTATCTCGTGCAAAATAGAGATATATCTTTACATATTCCTGTGCTAACACGGCAGTGCCAAAAATCTATCTCGTTCTGTCAAATGAAGACTAATATTTAGCTTATCTGTGGGTCTTTTATCTTTAATTTCTAAAATGTCCATCTATAGAAAAAGTATCACGTATCAAGCGCGACACATCTCGCGTTGCACATCTTAGCCCGGCTGGAAACGTATGTGACTTCTACAGGATGATGAGGTATAGATACTTACTAAACACTTGCTCTTCCTTAACATCTTGCTGTTCGGGCCCCATGTTGGCGGCTCCGAGGCGGCTGCACGTCGCTGCAAGTAGCGCTAGGGGCGACTCTGAGCCCTCCTACAAATAAAACCACACGATTACACACCTTAACTCAACTGTACAAAGCCCGTTTCAATGTAAGCTTGGTACATTTATAAATACATTATCTGTGATGAGCAAATTGAGACGTTACAATATCGTGCTAAAGTGCAGTTTACGATGCATTGATGAAGTGAAAGGCAATATTCAGTGTTGCAGAAGGCTGTTAATTGATTCTCAAATTAGTGAGCATCGCTGGTTGCTACCAGTTTCGATTTAACTGGGACCGTGAAGTCTATTTGATACGATGCTTTGTATCGATCGCGTCGGGTGACCTAGGACGTGATATTATTTATGTACCTACAGGTGTAATAAGTTGAAGTCTCTATACCGATTCCGATATGTATCGCTTTTGTTTCCTTGAAAGTAGGTCACTCGTTTTTTTTTTTACTCAAGTACAGCTGTACTACAATGTACAGTCAGCTGCACTAGAATGGATACAATTCGTAGCTTTCCAGTGTTATAATAAATGGCAAGTAGGTAGGTACCTACTTAGTAAAAAAATTAGTGAACTCATCAACTGATTTAATGTTTTATTTAAAATTAATTTAAATCATGTAAAAAACATTAAACATTTAAAAACATTGAACAAACAGTAAACATTATGAGTTATTTAAAAAAGAAGTTCATTTTTATTCTGTGATACTATTTTGAAAGTAACGAATCGTATACATTCTGGTGCAGCTGACTGTACAGTCAGTAAAAAAAATTTATCAACGCTAAGTTTTAAGCAGACTTCAAAAAAGGAGGTCCTCAATATGGTGTTTTCTTTAGAACTCCGTCATTTATAAGTCGATTAAAAAAACTTTTTGAAGTCGAATGTCATCCAAGTAAAAGTTGAATTTTGTTTAATACGACTTGCAGTTGGAACACGCCTGATGTTAAGTGGTAACCATCACATAATATCAAAGCATTGCCTTGAAAGTCACGTTCGTTAGGAACGTGCTCTCAATGCACTGCTCTGCATTCATCAACCTGAGGCTTACAGGTGTTAAGCATCATGTGCCTGTAATTTCACAGGCACCACACCCTTCAAACCGGAACACAGCAAGCTGCTTGGCGGCAGAAATAGGCATGGTACTTAGTAGTACTTCCCCGGATGAGCCCTTTACCAAAGCTCTACTCTACTAACAAACTACTAATACCTACTTCTTTTCCGTTTCCGTTATGTAGATAAATAGGAAATGTAATATTTTAATTAAAACATACAATTGTCCTTGATAAACAAATCTTGAATAACTCCAGAAACGAAATATTCTGGATTCAAGATTTATTCATAGACTTGGCTGATTCTTTTCTGTTGCTGTAGTAGGTTAAAAAAATTACTTTTTAGAGTTAACGAGACATATTATGACTTGTTAATTATTAATGAAGGTCGTGGATTCCAGTCCCACCTACGCCGACAAGTTTTTGGATTATATAAAATCTTTGTAGAGCAAGCAAAACATCATGCCTACCTTTTACCTCTAAATAATTAACCCGCCTAAGACTAGGTACATACCTAGGTATTTTTATTAAGCTTCTCTTCTTATTTACGTAAAGCCTTAGGTAGGTATTATTTTACAAAACACTACATTTCTGTTCAGTAGCATAAATATGATTTGAAATATCAACAAAACAAACATAACAGACTGAAAAAGCCGTAACAGGGAAAATTTAAAATGAAATCTTTTGCCGTCTAAGCTCAGGGTAACTTAATTGCTGCTCGCCATTGCAAAATACGCCATAACAGCATTAGCACACGGTTTAAAATCGAACGGCGATATTGGCGATTTTACTGGATATATTTTGGAGGCACTGAAAGGAACTGTTAGTGTACTCTATGTATATAACGATAAGGTTTAAAATCCGGTGGTAAATTATTGTGTTGGATCAAAGCGTCTGAGGGGTGGACGGACCCGCTTGTATTGAGTACAAGGTCAGGCGGCTTTCGCCCCCTGTAGATCGGTTTTCCCTCGTTTTCTCCGGGCGACATTATTCTCATCTCCTAGGTGATTTATCCTATCTTTGATGAATAAGTAATATAAAGCTTTTCATAATATTCCTGAAGATATGAACTGAGTGGGATTCGCCTACCTATTCGCGTGGTAAATCCTTTAGATCGAATAAAATATTCAGTTCGATTCTTGATGCCGGACAAATATTCACCTGATTTTAATTATCATAAGGCGATAGAAGCTTACTTCTAGACAGTAGCCCTATACATTTCCAGGAAGAACGATTTAGTCTTCTCTATGACTTTTTATACGACTTACTGATAGAACGAACATATGGCCCATCAGATGTTAAGTGGTTACCATCACCTAAACAAAGTCATTGCTACGCAGGACACTTCCTGTAGCTTCGAGCGTTCCTGTAATTTCACCGGTAACCAACCTTCAAACACAGCTCTATAGCAACGCTCTTTATGGGTGTAGTATAGAAATAGGCATGGTGGTAGTACTTCCCCAGACGAGCCCTTCTATACAAGCCTAAACTATGTGAAACTAGAGTTGTGTTGTGGGCACTCCATCACGTGACGCGACTGAAGGGTGACCTAGAGTGGGGTCGGGTGGGGGTATCAAGTTCAACTGATGTATATTTGCTATTAAAGAATCGTTTTCATCGGTGAGAGCACCGGTCGTCTAGTGATAGTGAACCCGCCTTCTGACCCTAAGGTCGTGGGTTCGAATCCGGTCGTGCACCAATAGATTTTTCTGTTCGACATAATCATGTGCGCAATGCAATCTCAAACGGTGAAGGAAAATATCATCGAAACCAGTTAGTATTCTAGCAGCGGCGATGGGCTTGCAACCGGTCACGTATGGAGTATAAATACTGCAAAATGTGTGGATGTACCTCTGACACCTTAGACATCCTTGAAGAATCTTGAGCAAGTACTTGGTACTAAGAGAGCTGAAGGGATTAAAGTTGTGATGCTAATTTCAAATTGGGTATGAATGTTTTATCCTAATATTTTACAAGTTTTCACATAGCAGTCATAGCAAGAACTAAAACAAAGGAAAGACTAGGTATGTTTACAGTTCTTTCATGTACCTACCAAAGTTCTTTGTATGTACAAAACTTGTATAAATTATGTATTAAAATTGGTGTATTGTTTTATTCTGGCTCTGCACCTGCTCTATATCATGCACTTCACTTTGAGGACAAACGTTTGAATGATGTATAAAGTTTATTTTTTATATTAGAGGACATCTTCTAAGGAATAGGTACTCAAATAGAATAAAAATCAATGTTTTTTGCATATATTTTAAGAAAGTGTCCGTTTCTTATTTTCTCTATTTAATTCATGTCTATATTAGAGAACATCCTCTATAAGAGTAGGTACTTAAATAGAATAAAAATTAATGTTTTTTGCATATATTTTAAGAATGCGTCCATTCATACTGTCCCTTTTTAAGGGAATTACTTGTTGTGTTCTCTATAGACACATAGCACTTGACTGCATAGGCCTTGGCATAGGCCTCTTCCAATGTCTTCCATTGGGTTCTATCTGTTGCTTCCCTTCTCCAGTGATAACCCACGAACATACATGTTTAATCTCATCATACATAACAGAGATTAAACATGTATGTTCTTCACACAAATGTTTATTCTTGGTGGGGATCAAATCCACAACCTACAGAGCAAACTATCATTGTAGTATTTAAGGAACAAAGTATGACCGGGATAAAGTAACAAGATAGAGCAAGCCAAAGTAACTGATATATTTAAATGAATCAACCTACAGAAATGGTGATGGGCTGGCCACATAATACAAGAAAAACTAAGCAAATGGTTAACACTGTATCCAACTGATACCTTCAGGATGGCAAACAAGGCAGAGGATGCCAACAAAAGACCATCTCTTTGAAGATGGACGGAGATCAGAAGACGAACTAAAACTCACGGTGGGTTATCACTGAAAAAGAGAAGCAAGAGATAGAACCCAGTGGAAGACATTTGAGGAGGCCTATGCCAAGATGCACACAGAGCTACAGGATATTATTTGAGATACCAAAACACTAACTATTATACCTACCTACTTAGGTACCTACTTACCTGTAGTTCTGAATAAAGGGTAATATTATTAACTGGTGGCGCGTCCCGGCTTCGCACGGGTTTTAGTAGGGATCCCTAATTTTTTTAAATATGCAAATTAGCCTATGACACCCGGGGATAGTGTAGCTTCCCAGCGGTGAAAGAATTTTTCAAATTGGTTGAGTAGTTTTGGAGCCTATTCAATGCTAATAAACAAACAATCAAATTTTTCCTCTTTATAATATTAGTATAAATATATTATAGTAACCAAAACAGTATTTTTTCGTTACAAAATGCAGACATAAATGGAAATATCTTTGTAAGAAAAGGCACTTGCAAATTTAAGATGATGAAGTTTAGTGATGTTAGAGCTGACTTTTTACTCACTCTTCTTCTCTTGGTGTAGTGTCGGGGGAGATGATTATAACACATAATAACATATTTAAACTTGTTATGTACAAAGAAACACGTTTTTTGAGTGTTCTCTGATGTTCAATCTGAACAGCATTCGTATTAGACAGATCTAGGGCCAAAGTATAACAGAATCCTAACAAAGGGTTCATCTAGGGAAGTAGGTACTATCTCCATACCTATTTCTGTAGCTTAGCTACAGAGATAGAGAAGACTTTTCCATCCTGCCTCTATTTACGGGACATTGTAGTGTCTGGGGACAGGATTTTAGAGAGTAGGTTTGCCCAGCTTCTATTTTCCATACTCACAGCTTAGTCAGCCTATTATCACACAACACCATAACAAGAATACAAATAACACCCAGACACAGAATACACATCTATATTCATCATACAAATGTATATTCTTAGTGTTTGGGACTTCAGAATTGAACTTACAACCTACAGCGCAGAAGGCAGAGCTATGCCGACTGTGTTGCAAAGTCAAAAAAAATGCAGCAAGTAGGTAAAGTGTTTAACTTTGAGGATACATATATCAACCTAGTCGTCTACAGGTTTTATCATGATGCTCCATGCATTTTGAAAGCAAGTCAATCATATTATTTTTAAATTTATAAAAAAGTGGCCCTGTTGAAAGAACAACAGGTTAATACACTAACAGCCACTAGCGGGAGACAAGTTTTAAGATGGAACAGGCTTGCTCGATTTAAAGGCTTGAATGTAACAAGGTCCAAGATATATTTTTAAGCTAAATTATATGTTTTTTGTACAAATATTTTAATGATATTGAAACATGCATTACCTCATCCACAACATCCAAACAAATTTTCTTCCATCTCTCTTCCATAGCACTATCAACTCCTCCGGCTTGAACTTTTGCACATTTCATAACTATTCATTATATTTGTGAAATAAAAATATACAATTGCAGGAACCGAACCTAGTTCCTTGGGAAACAGATGTGGCATGGCAGTTTTGTAAAAAAAAAATTAACAATGGTCCTTTCGAGGGAACGGCTGTAGTTATATTGCGTGCGAGCGTGTGTTACACAATAGATGCGAATAGCGAGGGTTGAAGGGGGAAGTGTAGCATCACAACCCTTTACATTTTTTTAACGACTTCAAAGGGCGGGCGACAGAAGCGACTCCCGCGCGTTTGTTTAGAGAACGCCGAACAAAACTCCGTATTAGTTCAGCTGCTATTTATGAAATAAGCACTAATGTGTGTGGTATTTTAGTTACGCACTAGAAACTTACAGTCTTAAGGCTTACGGAAGTTAATTTCATTCTTTAATTTATTAAGAAAAACTTCGGAATCAAAAATTGTGCGAAAAATGACACTGACTTGACCTTTCAAAAAATAAAAACTTACATAGACAAAACAAAGTCATTCGGTCATTAAGTCAAAATAATGAACTTCCGGTCTGCCTTTTGCTAAACGCAAATCCGCAACTTCGATGAAAGTTTTTGAACTACCTACTCAAAGTTGTCTAAAACTTCTTAGTAGTTTATTATTGACACGCCTTTTCCTAACAAGTGCCGGGAGTCGTCGTCCGCAAGGCCGCTGCCGCCCTTTGATCCACCCACCTCAAATCGCGTGACTAATTTTAAAGCAGTTCTTGAACGGGTTCAACACCTTGACGCTCATTTTTAAGGTGAGTGAAAGTTTTATCCAAACGCATTGATAACAACTGCTTCCTATTACTTTAGAAAACCAATTGCTTGTAGTTATTTGCGATCTAAAATGGCTACCGATCTAAGTGCAATATTATTTTGCTAAATCAGGTAAGGAGTTTGTTTCTGGGTTGCTGACTATGATATTAATACAGTGCTGTAACAGAACAAGAGGAGGATGCTGAAGCTCTTTTGCCAAGGGAGTTACTTGTGACGCGGTCACAACCTCCTGCGTGTGGCCTGGCGGGCCCCACACGGCCGCGGCAGAACTCGCCCCGCCCTCCCCCTGCGCCGACCGAGTCGAGACCGCTGCCCGCTAGCGTCCGATATGTTACACAATAACACTTTACTCCTTCACTTGGCTCTCTTTACCTTATTATCTTTGTCCTCGTTTATGTATTCCACCTGCACTTTAGCGGGCTCAGGCGACATTATCTACTACACACTTGAAAACTAAATAAATTCTTTGTTCACGCACAAGACGCACCATCCTCACGACCGGCCGCCAAACTGCGGCGAGCAAACTGGCGAAACTCCACGAACGCGTTCGGGAATATTCGGAGATCCGCCTCCTATCGCCTTCAGATTGACTTCGTTAAATAATTATTTTACAATAAACTATGCTGTTTCAGGTCAATAGACGAAGTATTTCAGGTAAATAGTAACGTTTTTCAGTCTTGGCTCAGGTTCGAATTTTGTTTTACCAAATTCTTTGCAGTTAAAAAATTAGTTTAAGGCCAACTTGTTCTATCTCCATTTCACTCTAGCCAAGACTGGTCTTGATTATTGGTAGGCAGCAGCTGTGCCTCTCTCCTCCTCCCCGTCGCGGGTGCGGCACTGACGCCCGATAATAATAATTGAAAGTAGGAAGGACGTAATAATGGGTGTATAACCTCGCGCCCGCGGCCTCCTTGGGCGGGCAAAAAATGCACACATGTCGTGCTAGTCGGTAGACGCGCCAGCCACACTGCCGCATCGCCTTACAACTTTAACAAGACGTGGCCTGTAAACAAACGATAAGCGTTTGGTACTGCACTTGACGGCCTTTGTTCACATGACTCCGCTCGTAATATAAGATTACGTACGACACACACTCAATGTCTGAGAAGTTTATCACTTCTGCATTGAATTCACTATACCTTAGGTTCGTATGGATACTATCTATTCACGTGTAAAGTTTTGTTATTATTTGATGATACTTACATTACTTAGTCATAAAAATCTCTGCCTCCTTTTTTATTTCTATTCAAATCTATATCAAAAAATAACTAGGCATACATCTATGGTCTATACCTACAGTGGTTAGGTACCCCATATACTTATAAAAGGACTAAAGTGTATGTAGATAAAAATGAGATATGACTTAGTAATTAGGCACTTAGGTTAAGAACTAAGTACTTACCTACCTACCTACTCACAGATAAATTGACTAAACTCAAGTGTTTGTTAGGAGAGTTCCAGATAAAAAAACTTGAGAGGCATATCGTGAAAGGTTTGCCAAAATCAATATAACTATTCCAAGCAGATATATAAATAAATGTAGTATTATAATATTGGGATCAGGTACTGGGTAGGCTAAGTATATTCTTTCAAAACGCCATCGAACCCCTTCCAGTGTCTTTCACCCGCGTACCACTGATGACGTGGAGCCTGAATATATGTTTAATTAATTTTTGCGTTCAAAATAATTTTGAATAGCGACCGCATTACTTATAGCTATATACAGGTTTGAAGTGAGAGTGAAAGTTGAACCACGTTTTGTCAAGCGTCAGTCGCGGCGCTTTGCCCCGAGTCCATTATGCACGAATGAGCAACCGCCCCGAGAGAGCGAATGTCCCTACTTAATTATCTCTGACAAAGCAGTTTTCATTTTCAACCTAAACATAACGTGTTAGAGCTTGGAATTCAATACTTACCTACTTGCTTAAAATGCTAACGTTTATTTCTTAAAGCGCAATAATGAAATGTAACTTTTTCAGAACTGAGCACCAATTACCTTTAGTATGATGTACAAATTAGATTCACTTCAATCAATAGAGACTGGTTTTTGTTGCATTAATTTATCATGTGTGTAATAACTGTGCCACGCTGGCGCCACTGGTGCATGGTGGCTGGCGATGGCGTGGTACCTACTGTGTTGTGTCACAGTAGCCGAGTGAATAATTCCTTGTTGTTTCTTAATAACTATTTCAGGTAGGTGGTAGAGATCGCTACTAAGCGATAAGGCCGCCCATTGTACCTTCCATTTTATAACTGTTCTTTTATTTTGTTTTATATTACTAGTCTCTGGTGTGTGTACAATAAAGTATTTTTCATTCATTCATTCAGGTGACTTCACCAAAAGAATTATGTAATCCTCATCCTCATCATCACGCACTGTTTCTTGGCTGAAATAAATCAATTTGTAAAATTTGGATTTTGATTGGTCATTGCATTATAGCTCAGTAACTGATCCTCAGTTAGATTTAACTCTACCTCTCTGCAATGTTGGCTATAGGTTCGATCCCACTTAGAATAAAAACACTTAGGTAGTAAATTTCATATAAAATACTTTTTTGTTAATATTCACTCTGGTACTAATAAACTATGCGTAAAGTTGAGATAATTTTACTTCCACACAATCAACCTGAGAATAACTAGCAAATAACTAACGGTTTGGTTCCTAACATAATAGTGCACTCTTTCGGATTATCTTACAATTACAAAAATGTAATCTACACTAATCTACATTACTAATCATGAAAACATTTATTTACCAAGAAGAATTGGTATGTACAAAATACATAATTATGAAACAGTTCAGCTATCTACATACCTTTACAAACGATCTAAAGATAGCTCAACTGATCCGAATCAGTGCCAATCGGAAGCATCCCCAAAATACTGGCTGCATTGCTGACTGGCAATGCTAAAATTATAAAGAGAAAAGATTATAATCATCTATTGTTTGTTTATAATGAGTTAACTGCAAAAATACTAAAACTAGTTTAAAACCTCTTTCACCTACAGAACGTTCTAAGCAAGTAGCCACAGTCTGTAATTTATTGCAAAAAAGTACCTACACCTCAATAAAATCGCAAAAGTACTAGGTTATACTGTAACAAAAAATTAAAAATTGCCTGTAAAAGTCCCTATTTGGCATGTGCTGCGAAAACTATTGATGATACATCAAATAATGTAATTATAGTATCACAAAAAAGCCCACGAAGCTGAATGTCTAAATATGAGTTAAGTCACAATAACCACTTAAATTTGTCAATCAGAACACATAGAATCAAAAGACGATGACACTTTGTATCGTTACATTAATAAATAAATAAATAAAAATAAGTAAATATTTTCGTAGGGCTTGATATTGTTGCAAATTGTAGTTTGCACAGCAACAGGGCCATCATAATTATACAGAGATAAGATGAATACAGCAAGGCTTATCTATTTTAGATACTTCCAATGTTGGCCTACGGTATCCTTCTATGAGAGAACAACTGACATTCGCCATTGCGCTCCTTGGTCAATGCTCAGTGGATGCCTTTTTGCCACCACTTTTTTTTTATTTTATATCTGCTGTGTTTTTTGTATTGTTTTGTTGTGTAGTATAAATATTTTTTTTACCTGTTCTTCTAGGCTTGGTCGTGAAGAATTGGTGCTTAAATAATTATCCTAGCTATCACACGATTCTAAGTGATCTTTATTAAATGAATACTTTAGACTTTAACATTATCATCATTCTCAACCCACATTAATCCACTGCTGAATATATAGGTATCGTCCAAGACGCGCCACTACCACTGCCATTTCAGCTTGACTAACCCATGGTCTGTGTTGACCAGCTTGGGTAATGGTGATTGGTAATTCTATTCTTCAGATAAATTCCAACCATAGCTCTCCCCATAGTTTACTTTGTTCGGCTACTTTTAATTTGTGGAAATTCTGAAAATTCTTTTAGTGTCCACGTTTCATAGGTCATAGCGGGTAGGATGCACTAGTTGAAGGCTTTTGTTTTCAAACATTGGGGAAAGGCCACACCGAAAATAAAATATATAAGTTGTATAATTTAAAATTAAGTTAAAAGGTATTTTATTTCATGTGGCGCGGCCGCCGAATGTCCGCCTGCGACGCAGGAGGTTATGGGTTTGATTCCTGCCTTGGAATAAATGTACGATTTGCAAATATTTATATCGGGTGCTCTGGGTATTTTCTATGTATAATAAAAAAAACAATGCATGTAATGTATTGTATGACGTATATCAGTCATCTAGTACCCATAAGACAAGTTCCGCTTAGCTTGGGGCTAGATGATGCTGTGTGGATTGTCCAGCATTATTATTATTATATTATACTGCCTGATTAACTCAACTTTACCATGTTCCTGTCCATATCCCACTAAGTGGGGTCGGCACATCAACCTTCCTTCCATTCTCTATTATCATCCGCCAGCTTAGTTGTCGCTCTTTTCTTAATCATAATCACCATCTTTTACACAATTCAACCACCTTTTCTTAGGCCTATCTCTACTTTTATACATTATTTATCCACACCCGTACGAGTAACACTACTCATGTCATATTACATTCTTATCTTTGTATCACATACTCATATTGCTATAAATATATTTAGACCAGCAAACATGTTACCTACCTATACACCTCTATAAGGTACCTAGTAGGTACCTACGTCTATGTATAAGTTCCAAAACCTTCATCTAGTTCTAAGACCTGACAGTGTTCGACCTGCTGACATAAAGCAGTAAGCTGAGCTTATAGGTATTCTAAATACGTAATATTACTCGAAAATGTCCTCTAGAGAAGTTTTATTTAATTTATTTTTTCCTAATCAGCGAAAAACATGGTCGGATTACAGCCAAAACACCTTTGATAATAAGCAGCAGTTACCAAACTAAGCGGGTCACCAGTCATCTTATGTTTCTCATAAGTTAATCACGGAATGCCAAGAAAGTAATCTGCCATGGACTAGACAAGACGATATTTTTAATGGATCAGCACAGCTTCGCACGCCGAGAGATAGGAGGGAAGGTGCATCGCGCTGTTCGATAGGGGTGGATGGGTTTCATTTACGGCTATCTTCTAGAGTGATCGAGGGTACGATGACTGGTGAGCCTGAGCTGACGGAAGCGGAAGTTATGGTGGGCGGGTCGAAACGCCCGTGTCAACCGCCCCTGCGTCCAGACACGCCCTAGCTCTTGTAAGTTATGCTGCATCTTAAACTAATTATACCATAATTTGCATTACGTAAGCACATTTATCCTAAGGTCATAATAGAAAGGAACAATACTTGTGGCATCTCTGAGAAACGTTTGAGAGTGGCATGTAATGTGTCGCTAGCTTTCAATCAAAAACAGTTGTAGAGAAGTCTATATAATCAAAAAATATCGAGGGTATAATAGGTTTCTAGATAAGCAACCATACCATGTCGTCATAAGATAAAAGTGAATAGCTTAATATTTCAAACGCTTAGAGCACGCATTCCCCATGCTTATCAATACCACTGATACAATAACACGTACTTTTGTGTCTGTCCTGACTTTAAGAGACCCTTTAGTCAGATTGGAGGTCTCATAGTGGCCTAAAAACTTGGTCACTAAAATTTACTACCAATTTAAAGGTAAAATTTACTTAATTTTACTACCTGAATTTATACTTAGGTATAGCCAGTCTTAAATAGGTATAATCCTGATTTTTGGGTCTTGCTAGTATTTCCTGTACCTATCGTTGGTATAACGAACAACAAGCATACCTACTATCTACCATTCGGTATTTTGCAGATAGTTTCGATTTGCATGTGATAAATCGTCGTTAAGTTGACGACCGATGTGGCGCAGCGGGCGAATGTCCGCTTGCGACGAAGGATGTTGCGAGTTCGATACCCGCCTTGGAATTGTACGATCTGCAAATATTTATTCCAGGTGTTCTGGGTATTTTCAATGTATGATAAAAAATATAAATGTATGCAATGTATTAAGTACCTATATCATTTATCTAATACCCATAACACAAGCTCTGCTTTGCTTGGGGCTAGATGATGCTGTATGGATTGTCCAGCATTATTATCATTATTAATCAAGACAAGATAAATTCTCAAGCAGCCTAAGTATACCAATAGTAGGTATAATAGTCGGAGATTTTGTTGGAGTTTAGATACATTAGCGGTTGGAATTAAATAAAAAACTTTTTTGTTCCCATTATGTAAATAAATGGTAACTCAAAAATTGCTTGAGATTATGGGTTTCCGGAATTATTATTGTAGATCCGTAGGCTTATAATTATTAAATATACATGAACTCCTGTACTGACTGTTTATAGATGCACGTCTTGTTTGCGAGCCTTCATCAGATGTAATGTAATATTATTTAATTACAAAAGCTATTGATTTTCTTAATATCTGTGTAGATTTACATTGCTGTATTAACTTCGTTGAAATTATACATTTATTTTACAAAGCACAAACAGCGCACGTACCCTTACAGTTATACGTATATGGGTAGGCCCCTAATTATTAGGTGATTTTGCCCCCTTTTAAAAATGATAAGAATGCGGAAGAGACAAGCCCACCCACCGCCCGCCCGCGACAGCGGTCCGCGGGGGCGTAACCGCCGCCCTACACTGCACACGAAACTAAGAAATCAAAACTTTTTCCCGCCAATTATTTTAGAAACTTTAAAGACAGAAGTTAAAAATACATTGAGCTTTGGGTTAAGTTCTGGGTAGTTTTTGCTAACTAAATTTTAAACTTTGCCAATTAACAAATTTAATCTGGCTGAACCGCCAAGAGTCGTGGCGAGTTTTTCTTTGCCAGCACGCGCTGCGCGATTCAGCTTTTTAAATGATTTGACCGGAAGTGCATCTTAAATTGTATTCATATTTGTCTATGAATTCAATACCTAATGAATGAATGATTAGATTGATTCCTAATTTGATAACAGCCTACGAATTGATTATAATTAAAATATACCTTCTACCATAGTATTACTTTCAATTAATTAATCCTAAATATTCCCAATCCATCCAATCCAACTCTACCCTTAGGGTCGTTTACCTAATGATAGGTAGGTACCTTTTGTCGTCCGGTTCGTGGTCGCATCGTAGTTCGAGAACTTTATTCCCAGCCGGTT
This sequence comes from Electrophaes corylata, assembly GCA_947095575.1. Lineage (NCBI taxonomy): Eukaryota > Metazoa > Arthropoda > Insecta > Lepidoptera > Geometridae > Electrophaes > Electrophaes corylata. Next base: position 11,831,031 of record OX352700.1, on the reverse strand, counting down.
GTCGGTTATAAAAAGATTATATGCTAATATACAATATAACCTACCTACGTACCCATTGCCACTTAAACTAACTAGGAAGTATTCTGCGAGTTATGTTATTCTAAAATGCCCGTTATACTTTTTAAAGTACCTACTTTCTTACATAAAAGTCGTACTGTCTTGTATTCTGTGCCACGTGCGTAAACTCGTCAGGATTTAGGTTACCTATGGTTCTTCTTATCCTCTAACCAGCGTAGGTAGTAAAACGTCACGAGTCATCAATTCTGTGAGTTGAGTGGTGTGTGAGTTAGAGCGAGTGCCATACTTCTTGATCTTAGACGAGTAAACCACTCGTCTAAGTTCTTGATATATCTAAATAAATGCAATGAGTACAGGATAAAATGAATCGAGTAGGTAGGTACCTAAACCTAACTTTAAAATCCATAGTCATCGCGAAAAATTACACGTCTTGTACTTTTGTCAACTCAAATATCAGAATGAATACCTATATCTGCATTCAGCGCCATCTAATTAAGTGTAATGTAAACACCGCACATGTTCCATAGATGGCGTTATGAATGGGGTTCAAACGTCCAGTAATAGGCACTTGTAGCTCGGCTCGCACATGGCTCGCACCGAACTGAGATCTCGAGATATTTGCTGATGTTTTTAGGAAGTCGACGAGGACGACGACGACGCGACGCCAAGCTGGAAACGGGTGTTATGCAGTCTTTATAGGTAGTAAACAGAAAAAATATGTCAGAATGGCCTAGCGATTTCCGAGTTATCATCATCGGCCCTTTTTTCTACGAAAGATAAAAGGGTTGAAAATCAGAACGATCAGGTTGGGTTAAGCTAACACTTTCGACTGTGACTTAAGACCTATTCGAGAGCGGCAGCCACAGCCACATTTTTCACATGCAAATTATCCTGTAGGTGGTCCAGGATCTTTTACGAGCCAGGTTTCATAATGGGCGAGTATACCGTTAGCCACAGTTCTTGTCCAAGGGACTCTATCTTCTGCCTAGCTTTCCTTTTTAGGATTGTCAATATTCAAAGATGATATATATCCCGTTTTGCACCGCTTTGAAGCGCAAGTCAAGGTCACACAAACGAGAGCCCTCTTTAAAAAATACAAATTGGTTCCAACTGGCCCGATAGATGGCGCTTCCTATTGTGCGAGCAACGAAGTATTCTTTGGTGCGACTGTGGACCCGACCCCTATAGGTACATGCAAACATAAAATCACGTTTCCCATAGGAGTAGGTAGACTATAGATTTCCATTTGCTACGATCCTGACATATCTCTTTTGCTTTATCCACTCTTATAACATTGTTTTATACCCGTCGACATAAGGAACTCTTGACCTTAAACGTCTTATATCTGATTGGGGTATCCTACGCTACGTAGGTACCTACGCCGAGGTCTTTCCTTTCCCCTTCTCTTCCCCTCAAGAGTTTATCTGAGTTTTACTACAACACTAAACTAACTTTGTTGGTGTACCTACTTACTAAACTTTTTGACAATATCTACTAAAAATGGGGACCAAAATGGCAGCTATAATGCATGAACAGGTTTTTTTTTGTTACAGTTTATAATATGTAAACGTTGGACCGCAATCTCACCTGATGCTAAGTGATTATGCAGTCGACGGTGTAGCACGTTTACCTAAAAGATACCTATACACTCTCCTCTTGAAGACATCCAAATTATCACGTATAATTATCAAATTATACGTGACCAGAAAAACAGACTTAAGCTGGTATTTGGTAATCCATGATCGGTAAATATGTCTGGTTCATCCCAACACAATCTGGTTTAAAATTTGACATCATGACCGCCCTAAATCATTGTTAAAGGACTGGAGGAAAAAATAAAACACGCATAGGTTTAAAACAGTTTAATGCACAATAATCTTAAGAATCTCAAAATCCTTACATTCAAATTGTACGTAGTTTCTTTAGTAAAAGTGTACCTAGGATAGGATATAATAACCTACCTAGTTCCTAGTTACCAATATGTGCCTGTTTTGTGTGCTTTAAAACGAGGCTATTATAATTAGCCACCATCATCATGAGCCTGAAGAAATCTACTGCTGGGCATAGCATGTGAAATTACAGGCACATGAGGCTTAACATCAGTATGCCTCAGGTTGGTGGGCGCAGGGTAGTGCATCATAGGGCCCGTATCTTACGTGTGCGATCTACAAGGCTATGCTTTGTTATGCAGGTGATGGTTACCACGTAACATCAGGTGGGCCATTATGTTCCACCAGCAGTAGCATAAAATTTTTTTTTTTAAAAGAACGCCCTTGAACTTTCTTCTTTCCTTTGGAACAGGCGCCTATATTCAAATAGGTGCTATTGAATAAAGATTGTTTTATCTGTAACCAATAATGCATTAATGTATTCGTTGGTTAAAGATATGTAAAAATCTATGTACTTAATTTACTCCGTGCAACATTCGAAATTTGTGACGGTTCGTCGACGTTCGAAATCAGTTAGAACTAAATTTGCTTCCTTTAATATACACATATTATTATGTATTTTAATATACCCAGTGTGTAAATACATTACAGCTCTGTGCAAACTCTCCGTGTATTCTAATATGTTATCCATGATCCCACAGATATTTTTTTTTAAATTAGATATCTACACCGTATCGCCAATCTATATGGCTACGCAGTAGATACTTATTTATACTCTGTGCAGCATAGATTTATTGGCGCACTTAATACTACATAATTTAAAAATCACAATATCAAATCCTTAAAACTAAAAATAAACTACTGCTGAAGTTGGGTACTTTTTATATAATAATTATTCAATGTTTTGAAACATGGATAACACTTTTAGACTATAAAAACATTTAAATTGAGCTTACAGTGCTAAAACAATAAATAGAGACATATTTCATGCCAGCGGCGTCGGCAAATAATAAATTAAAAGGATTAAAATAATATAAATATCTAACATCTGATTTACATAGAACCTTCTAAAATAATGACTACCTATAATATAGATTTAATACTTAGTGCGTATAAAGGACCAAAAAGATGCGATGTACTCGAAATCTGAAACAATATAACATTTGTTTATATTAAAACTAGCTTTCACCCGCGACTTCGTCCATGGTCTAACCGCTTATCGTTATATTTTGGGCAATTTACACAATAACTTTATAAATTAGGTGTAGCCTATGTGTTATTCTGATGTATGATTTATATGATTGTAAAGTTCGTAGTTTTTGCGTGAAAGAGTAACAAATATCCATACATCCATACCATCAACTTGTCTTTGTGATCAGCGGTTTAAGCTGTGAGTTGTCTATATGTCAGTCAGTCAGTCTGGACAGTTATTCTTATAATTAGTATAGATTTCTGGCAATACTTTTACAAGATTAGGTAGTTTTGATCACATTTTTGTCAGTTTTGATGCCTGATTGGTTATTGCTTTGTTTTTTGTGAAATCAGCCCTTAAGAAAACAGGCAGATTAATCTTACCTTATTTCTATCATCATCTACAAGCCACCGCCACTTCTCTCAACAGTGATCTTCTTCTGCAGAACTTCTTTCTCATGATGTTCCTCTTCCATCTCAGCCATGCGCGCGAACCGAGAGTACGCCACGTGACCAGACTTGATCGCTGACATCATCTGCATCCGACAACATACTTTAAAACCATGTCTTAAGGTTACAAACAAGTCGGTACTATGTCCATACAAACGCTGTAAGCGTTTAATGTCTACTATTTATTAACGTGCGTCCGAAGTTAAGTTTGATAGTGAATTATCTTGCCATTATCTAGGCTTATTAACCTAAGATACGATACGATAACGGCAAGATAATTCAGTAAGTATCAAACTTAACTTCGGACGCACATTAATAAATAGTAGATGTTAAGTACTGGACATAGTACCGACTTGTTTAACCTTAACGTTTATTATTGCCTGACTTGTTCTACTTACATCTTCATTGAAAATAAACTTTCAAACAATGCAGTTAATGCATTAAAAAATAATACATATACTCATAGCCTTGTTATAGGAATTTTAACTCTAATATAATACACTAAAGAAGTTATGTAGCAATAACAAATCAAAGATGCTATTTTGTTCTCAGAAACATGCTTTGAGCAGGTAGTCTGGTTAAGGATCAAACGGTTTTTGGGTAAAGCATCCATAGATTTGAAATTAGAAGAATGGCTCTGTTAAAATTTAATTGTACAGTTAGCTGCACTAGAAAGTATGCAATTCGTTACTTTTAAAACGCTGTAGCAGCTTTGTAATAAATATTTACATGGCAAATACTCTAAAAAAAATGTAATTATAAGCTGATTCATTGTTTTTGGAGTGTTTGCTGTGTAAGGGTTTATTGTAATGCTGTGACAATTTTTTGTAAGTTACAAATTGAATCCATTCTAGTGCACCTGATTTGGAACTAAGTTTCATGTGTTAGTAAAATAAACTAAAATACTTATGAGGGAAAATATGGAAAATTAGTAAAGTTATACATTTATAAAATTGCATGCAAACAAAACACATAAGCTAACAAAAGGCACCATTTAAAAAAACGAAACCACTCATTTGTTTTGGCTGTGTTCATTTCCTTACAGATTTTGAACTTTGGAACATTGGAAGGATTTTGACCAACTTTTTTTACAAAATTAACTACGAGACTTACTAATAAAACTTTGAGTAAAACTAAGCACAGTTTTTTTATAAGACAGACTAGCCTATTGTACTCAAAAAACAAAGGTTTGATTTGTTTATTCAACCGTATTTTTTTTGGTTAAGTTTTTTGTGACAAAAATTTACAAAGGCAGAAGAAGGCTGCTGCCCTGCCTTCTGTACTGTAGGTTGTGGATTCGATCCCCACCGAGGACAAAAATTTGTGTGATGAACATTATATGTTTGTTGTTTGTTTGTTCTCTTTCTGGATATTATTATTGTATTCTAAGTATCCCATATTATAAACTATTTCTGCTTAGTTTGGGGCAGATGACGTTTTGTAAAAATGTCCAGAAACATTTCTTTATTTATTATAATTTCTATTAATTGTAAATCAATTCCACTTTCCAAAGCAAAATGAACACAAGCCAGAACAAAAATGCACACATTATGCACCTGCAAGTACTCGTCTAACTCGACTTGTCCGTTCATGTTTGTGTCGATCTCTTTCAGAATATCGTGTAGCTGTTCGCCCGTCACCTCCTCACCGTAGTTCTGTGGACAACGCGGCAGACAATGACAGGGAGTGGTCGGACGTGAAGGGCTTTTGGATAGACATAAATTCGTAAAAAAACTCAAAAATGTAGAACAACATCGGTAGATATAGTTTATGTAATAACTATTAGAAAGTTATTTTCATAAAAACTGAGTGAAAAAGAGAGCCAAGAAGTAATTAGAACTTTTGAGTTTTTTAATAAGGCCAGGCAAATAGGCGTGGAATTTTCTTGTACAGTTAGCGTATGTTGATTGACTTTTCAAAGTACTTAAGTTCATACTGATATTTCTTTTAAGATAACGTTTCCATTTCCATTGTAAATCACAGTTTTCATACATAAAGCACTAGATGCTGACTGTACCAATCACTATAACTTTAGGACATCTTTTGGAGATGAATTAAGAAAGGTCTAAAGTTTAGAAAGAAAATTCTACGCCACACCAAAAATCACAAAGTAACCTTATATAATTTAACAAATAACCAACGATATAAATTAAAAGTTAGACAAAATACCCTTTAGCTACGCCATCTAAGCATTTAAATAGACCCTCGCAATCAAGGGTCCGAGTTCACCTGCAGATAATCCTGAATTTCAAGCTGGCCGTGGTAAGTGACGTCAATCTCTGAGAGAATGGAGCGTATTTCGTCTTCAGAAGGTTTCAGACCCATTGCCTAAAATCGGCAAATTCACTTATAAAATGTTGAAAATGTGAGGTAAGCTTTAGGATGAACTTATATAGTAGTACTGGTGGTAGAGCTATAGGGCTCCTCTGGAGAAGTACAACCAATGGTGGTAGGCATGGGCCTATATCTGCCGCCAACCAGCGTGCTATGTACCGGCTCGAAGGGTGTGTGTACCTACCGGTGAAATTGCAGGCACATGAGGCTAAACACCTGTATGTTAATATATGAATGCAGAGCAGTGCGTGTATGTCGCGTTTCTAACGAATGTGACTTGGAGGCAAGATTTTGTTATAAGTGATGGTAGTCACTCAACAACAAGTGGCGCCATGTGCTTGTTCCAACAGGAAGTTGTCTAAAAAAATTGCGTAGAACGAAAATTCATAAGAAATGCGCTCAACGCAGAGCATCCGACATTTCCCTGTGGCCTCAGCATAATTACGTTATTCGTTGGTTAGAGGACACTTTGCCAGAATACAACTTTTACAACATAATATCTTACGCAATGCGGCATTAAAACTTGAAAATAAACAAACCGAACTGCGATATCCTCAGATAAAAATTTTTAATGGTCTTATTTTGTGTAACATTAAAAATGACAACCACACTCGACTTAAAAATTAAGCCTCAAAATTTAAGGCTTGGATATGCTCTGACTACTCTTAATACCTAAAGGTCTTAATGCATGAGGATTACCTAACAGTCGTGAGTCTGGAAAAAAAAGATCAAAATACAAAGTATTGACGCCTACGCTCCAAATACTAGCAATGTTCCTGATTGTGCCTGCATACTTTCTACGAGGCGCAACGTGTTTTTATACCACCGTCACTTCACATTTTTTCACAAGACACGACGCATTGTTCCCAACCCAATTATCCAAAATTAACTGTATAAAGGACAATATACGCCTAAATTCAGTTCGGGAGTTTTCATTGTGTTCCCCTGTGCACAAACATCTGGCGACCGTATCAAGAACTGCAAATATCTTCGGAAATACAACAAATTATCTCAAGCTCGGACGGTCAACTCGCACCGCCATACATTCGGTCCGCTACATATTGCGTCGAAGCCGGTTGCCGCCCCGTCCCAGCTACGAAAACAACATCACGGGAGTACTGGAGGTCCATCCATTGCAGCCATCGCCGGTCATCGATCAGCAATCAGCATCGAGCCGCAGCCCAGGCCAATGCAGATAAGTTACCTTCCTATACTCGCCCCGTCAATCTATCCAAATTACCCAATTACCTACCTAAGATTCCCGATCATTTTTTACATGTTTCCTTAGTTTATTGGTCTACTTTTTGTGCCAATTATCTTTATACAGTGTTCATATGCAGAAATAAGTTAGCCTATTCGATTAAATTCATTGCTAAAACTCATTTTTACAGTAAATTGTTATCGATATTTTTCTACCTGCGTAATTCATTTTGATAAAATAAAGTTCATTTTTTACGATATAACTAGTGTACCTATACCAAACTTAACGTTAAACTTATGCTAATAATGTTAAATGTAAACTTATAAATCTTATAAAGCTAATAACAATAAAATATCCATAGATACTCCATTGAAATCTTTGAAGGTTTTGTTAAAATTCAAAGTTTATTTATCCATAAATTCACGCTATTTCGCCAAACATTCCAGGCAAACCTATCTATCTTACGGGCTGCACTAAAGAAGTCTAAACCTGCTGCTAAAGGGTCTTCAGCTTAGGCAGAGTGCAGCAGCTGGGTCAGACGGATTCCCGCAAAGGTGACACCTAGTCGAGGAGCGTGAGCTAATTTTATTACATACTTTCTTATCTAACTATTTACAAATATTTCATTCATTTTTGTTTCATTGTATCCGAGTTTCACTTCTACTGTGGTACTTTTTGTTCTGTACGTAAATAACTAACTTGCATTCATGCAATGCTAAAGGTATATTTTTTTGTATGATATATAGAACAAAGTTCCACATTTATTGTTATTTACAATGGGAGGTGAGACTGGTGCAGTGGACTCACAGGTTTTAGTTGATTTATTTGTCAAACGTAGCTCCATAAAGGGCCAAATTACTAAGTTTAAAAACTACTTAGCTCATGCAAAGTCCAAGGAAATTCTAAGTTCAACTGAGCTAGCTGAATTAACACTTAAGCTTGGTAAATTTGAGTCCCTATCCAATCGTTTTGACGACTTGCAAACTCAGATTGAGGTTTCAAATTCTAGTAATTTATCAAACGAAGTCGATGAGCGAGATGACATTGAGCAGCTATTCATTTCAAACATTGCTTCTGCTCAAACCTTAATTCAAAAATACAACTCAAGCAAACATGATGAGAGCAGTTACAAGGACCTTAATTCAAGTCACCTATCATCTGCTCAATGCAATGTCGATCATCGTGAACCATTGGGATTTAAATTGCCTCAGATACAAATTGCCAAGTTTGACGGATCCTACTTCCGTTGGCTTGAGTTCCGTGACACGTTCTTATCTTTAATCCATAACAGTGAGCGTATCGCGTCTATACATAAGTTTCACTATTTGATATCCTACTTAACGGGAGATGCGGCACGCATTATTTCAAATATCGAGGTTTCCAGCGCGAACTATACCAATGCTTGGAAATTATTATGCGATCGTTATGATAACAAGCGTCAGTTGATAAATCATCATTTAAATTCTTTGCTAAGTATTCAACCGGCACTTCGTGAATCAGACAGATCTTTGAGATTCATGGTAGATCACATAACCAAGAACCTGCGCGCACTGTCAAGCCTTGGACAGCCAACCAACCAATGGGATGTCCTTATAATCCATATAATGAGCCCTAAGCTTGACAATCATACTCTTCTCAAGTGGGAGGAGTGTCGTAGCGCGTTGGATGAGGTTCCCAAGTTAGAGCAATTTTATAAATTTTTAATTGATCGCGCTGACGTTCTCGAGTCTATAAACCGAAACTCTAATAAATCTAATCAACTTACACAAAGGACAGTGTCCACCCAACCTAATCAAAGGACTGTGTCCACTAATCCAAGTAATAACCGAGCTCCTATAAAATCTTTTGCGTGCGCTAACGATGAAGCATCCGCTTCCTCCCCGCCTATAACATGCGTCGTTTGTAATGAAGGGCATCGTATCTACGATTGTCCTACCTTCCTATCAAAGGGCGTGGAGGAGCGTATCGCCGAAGTCCATAAATTAAAATTATGCAATAATTGTTTAAGGCTCGGGCATAGAGTACAAACTTGCCGTTTAGGTCCATGTCTCAAGTGCAAAGGGAGACATAATACTCTTATACATAAACCATCAATTACTAACAATGACGTTTCTACTTCCAGTGTTGTCACCGCTGTCCCGGATAACACTGACGATACTATTGCTAACTTTTCAAAGCAAAATTCAAACCAGGTTCTGCTGTCTACCGCCTTCATTGAGGTGGCCAATCCTCGGACGAACCAGACAGAGAGAGTTCGTGCCCTATTAGATTGCGGTAGCCAGTCCTCGTTTATAACACAGTCTCTCAAAGATAAGCTATTGTTACCATCCAACTCTGAATGCCATGTCAATGTCATAGGCATCGGCAATCAACAAACTGGCAAGGTCACAGAATCATGCGTGGCACAATTGAGGTCATTAGTCAACCAGTTCCATGTCACTGCAGGTTTCCTTGTACTACCCCAGTTGACGGGTCACATTCCTAGATTTCCTATCGATACAAAGCAATTACAAATATCCAAAGAGTTTCAGCTAGCAGACCCTATGTTTCACCAGCCAGCACCGACTGAGATCCTCATCGGTGCCGATCTTTTCTGGGATATTCTTGGCCGCGAGCAACACTCTCTCGGTCCAAACCATCCAAAATTAAGAAGCTCCCAGTTTGGTTGGATTATTTCAGGTCCCATGTATACAAATATTACATCACACAACAACTCTGTTCAATGCAATCATTCCATCATTTCAAACACATTAAATGGTGACGATAATATTCATCAAGAGCTTACCAAGTTCTGGGAACTTGAAGAAGTTCCCCTCAGATCCAAACTAAGTGAGAGCGAGAAGGCATGTGAAGCTCATTTTTTGACCCACACTTCCCGCCTGGAATCAGGTAGGTTCTCTGTAGGGCTACCTCTCAAAGATTCACCCGATTGTCTCGGAGAATCATATAGTTTAGCCAAGAAACGACTGCTCAATTTAGAAAGGCGATTCAAAAGACAACCCGAAGTCAAATCACAATATGTTGAATTCATGCGAGAATATGCTGATCTTGGTCACCTATCTGATTCTCCCATAGCTATACCAAAAAATTCTTATTTTCTATGTCATCATGCTGTCTTTAAAGACAGCAGTGAATCAACCAAAATCAGAGTCGTTTTTGATGGTTCTGCTCCAACTTCGTCTGGGTATTCTGTCAATGATATCCTTTTGATAGGCCCTAATATGCAAGACTCACTTTTTTCCATACTCGTAAGAGCTCGGCAATACAAATACCTCCTAACCGGTGACGTAGAGAAAATGTACCGCCAATGCCTAGTAAATAGTGGAGGAGACCGAAATCTTCAACTCATCCTTTGGAGAGAAGATGAGACCAGACCTATCAAAACTTTGTGTCTAAATACTATAACTTACGGAATGGCAAGTTCTAGCTATTTAAGTACGCGCTGCCTTTGGCAACTAGGTGAAGAATGCTCAGACCCTGCAATCAAACAAATAATACAGCACGATTTTTATATAGACGATTTAATAACCGGTGCTAACAGTGATAGTGCATTAAGCTACATACATCAATCTGTGTCTGCAGCTCTTCAGAAAGGCTGTTTTAACCTTAGAAAGTTTAAAACCAATTTACCTTCTATATTAGAGTCAACTTCTTCGAATTCAAACGATAAACTCACTGTAAGTGAATCTTCATCCACGCTGGGTATAGGTTGGAATCCATCTACTGATCAATTACATTTTCCATTTAAGGTTCCACCTCTATCTAATGATCATACCCTAACTAAAAGACTAATTTTATCATCTCTATTTAAGATGTTTGATCCTCTGGGATTGTTAAGTCCATGCGTGATCAAAGCTAAAATCTTGTTGCAGCAGTTATGGTTATTCCCAGTGAAATTCAAAATGATTGGAGCAAATTTGCCATGGCTGTGCCTAACCTTTCTAATCTCAGTGTACCAAGGTATGCACTTTGCGATTCACCGGTATCAGTAGAACTTCATTCCTTTAGTGATGCGTCGCAAAATGCATATGGAGCTTGTATATATTTGCGCTCCCAAGATTCTAATGATAAAGTCACTGTTACATTGCTCTGTTCCAAATCCAAAGTGGCTCCAATCAAAACAACCACAATCCCACGGCTCGAGCTATGTGCCGCTTTATTGGCAGCTAAACTATGTAAGGCCGTTAGGGAATCATTACGATGTGACATCCAAACCCAAGTACATTGGTGCGACTCCACGATTGTGCTAGCCTGGCTCCGCAGCAGCTTTCAAAACCTGAAAACCTTTGTTTCAAATCGGGTTTCAGAAATTTGCGAACTTACAAACTCTGCTTCTTGGCGTTACGTGCCAACGGCTGCTAATCCTGCTGATCTTATTTCTAGAGGTATCTCTCCAGAACAAATTAGTAGTACCACACTGTGGTGGTCGGGTCCGTCTTATTTATCTCAGCCAGAAAGTACTTGGCCTGTCTTAACTTCTAAAATTGATTATACAAACTTACCGGAAACTAAAACTACTTCAACTATTACTAACTTAATAATTAATAATGATCCTATTATAAAATTTCAAAAATACTCTAGCCTACCTAAATTAAAACGAATAGTTGCGTTTGTATTGCGCTTTATAAATAATACAAAAAATCCTAAATCACGTCTAACCGGGTCATTGTCAGTTCAAGAACTAAATAGTTCATTTCTGTGCTTGTGTCGCTTATCACAGCAGGAATCATTTGTAACAGAATATAGCTTATTGGCTAACAAAAAATCTTTAAGTCTCAAATCTCATATTTTATCATTGTCTCCATTCTACAGTACTGATCGCGTTATCCGTGTTGGTGGTCGATTGGATGCATCTGATTTTAATTTTGACAAAAAACATCCTGTGCTTTTGCATGCTAATCATCATTTTACTAAGATTTTATTCGAATACGAACATAAAAGAAATTTACATGCTGGACCACAGCTGCTCCTTTCTACCATTCGAGAATTTGTGTGGCCCATTAATGGTAGACACCTAGCTCGCCGCACCTCTCACAACTGTTTTAAATGTAGACGCCTTCAAGGAAAGACGATGAAGCCTATGATGGGTAATTTACCCTCACAACGCGTTACGACAAGTTTCCCATTCAAAACTGTAGGCTTAGATTTTGCCGGTCCATTTTTTATTCTAAACAGAAAGGGACGCGGTGCTACTATAATTAAATGCTATTTGTGCCTTTTTGTTTGCTTGCGGTACAAATGCCTTCATCTTGAGGCTGTAAGTGATCTTTCTAAGGACGCTTTTATCATGACCTTTCGCCGTTTCGTGTCACGTCGAGGCAGACCAACGGAAGTGTTCTGTGATAATGGACGCAATTTTGTATCAGGTGCAAAAGAAATTAACCAATTTTTGAAATCCAATACTGATTCCTTGTCTGATTTCGCAAGCGACGATGGAATTAAATTTATATTCTCCCCGACTTACGCTCCTCACTTTGGTGGAATCTTTGAAGCCGGAGTGAAGTCTGCCAAATTTCATATTAAACGTGTTATGGGTAATTCACATTTAACTTACGAAGAACTATCAACTCTTTTCGCACAAGTAGAGGCCATATTAAACAGCCGTCCATTATGCCCCTTGTCTTCCTCTCCCGATGATTTCCTTTGCCTGACTCCCGGGAACTTCCTCATTGGTCGGGCTCTTACTGCTCTTCCTTCACCTGATTTGGAGGACTGCAACCCCAAAAATCTGCAGCGCTACGCTCGACTGCAGCAAATATGCCAGCATTTCTGGAAGCGCTGGCAACGAGAATATATTGCTGAACTACAGCAGCGCCATAAGTGGAAAACCAACTCCTCTGCCCCTAATGTAGGAGACTTGGTTCTTTTGCAAGAAGACGATGTACCGCCGCTCTGCTGGAGACTTGGACGAATTTCCAGACTATTTTATGGACCAGACGACGGGATACCTCGAGTAGCTGACGTAAACACAACAAGAGGATGTGTACGACGCCCTTTAGTCCGCCTGGTTGCCCTGCCTACTTCAGAAGACTTAGAGGGTTGAAAACCGAAGCTTTTCAACGGGGCCAGGATATTGACGCCTACGCTCCAAATACTAGCAATGTTCCTGATTGTGCCTGCATACTTTCTACGAGGCGCAACGTGTTTTTATACCACCGTCACTTCACATTTTTTCACAAGACACGACGCATTGTTCCCAACCCAATTATCCAAAATTAACTGTATAAAGGACAATATACGCCTAAATTCAGTTCGGGAGTTTTCATTGTGTTCCCCTGTGCACAAACACAAAGTGATAATGAGCAATTTTGGGCAACTGAAATTGTTACCTCAGTAACCAGTAGACCAATAAAAACCCAACGACTGAAGAATCGGTTCACGTGACCAGTATACCTTGAGACTCCTTCTAATATCGTTGATAGAGACGTATCCCTTGCGGTCCTTGTCGATGATCTGGAAGCGTTTGATGTAGGTCTGGATCTCGTCTTTGGAGAGGTTGATGGGGATCTTGTCGCGACTGGCGCGGTTCACCATTTGACCCATCTCGCTGGCCAAGAACTCACCGGCCACTTTGATTTGCCTCTGAAAGTTTGAGTATGTTCATGCATATTGGTGATTCTAAACTAACCTTATTGTCAAATTACTAACCTAATTGTCAAAGTACTAACCTAATTGTCAAATGACTAACCTAATTATCAAATTACTAACATTACTGTCAAATTACTTACTTAAATAATAAATTACTAAACTAATTGTCAAATTAAGTTAGTTTTGAGTGTAATCATGCTGGTGTCGTGTCAATGCTGTTTAATTTACTAAACTAATGTAAGTTGAAGGAAAACATAGTGAAGTTACTAGTTGCTTGCACCTGTCACGTACGGTATACTAACTATTGCGAAATGTGGATATGTATGTCTAAATATAAGATTTGGACGTATCTCTACTTTGAACGTGTAGGCATCCTCTAAGAATTTTGGCTGCTTGGTGGTAGTACTTCCCTGGACGAGCCCTTCACTAAGAGCTCTACTACTGTTTGAATACTATTGTAAGTAAATAATAATAATAATAATGCCGGACGATCCACACAGCATCATCTAGCCCCAAGCTAAGCAGAGCTTGTGTTATGGGTACTAGATGACTGATATACTTAATACAATATTATATTACATACATAGATATTTTTTATTATACATAGAAAATACCCAGAACACCCGGAATAAATATTTGCAGATCGTACAAACATTTATCCCAAGGCGGGAATCGAACCCGCAACCTCTGCGTCGCAGGCGGACATTCGCCCGCCGCGCCACATCGGTCGTCAAATTGTTGTGCAAGCCTGTTATTGGTACACATTTTATAGAGTATTGTTATTTTAGTTGTGTTAAAAAAATGTATTATGTTGTACTGTTGGCGTTGCCTATTGAATAAATAAATAAGTATGTTACCGCTTTCTCAGTGTCGGACCAGTTGAGCTCCTCGGCCATGATGTCGACAATGGTGGGCAGTGCTTCGGCCGCCGCCTGCACGTTCAGGAAGGCGAGCCTCAGGCGTCGCGCTATCATATCCACAGCTGTGCACGCGTACTCGCGGACACCGTATCTGAAGGCAAGATATTTCAGTGTCAAAGATTTTATATTATCCCGAAAATTATTTTCCTCGAGTGGGATTTGAACCCACGACCTTCCCCTTGATACGGGGATGCGATACCAACTTCGCTACCGAGGATTCAAATGCCTCGACGAAAATAAGATTTGGAATGTTTCTAATACGGTACTATCGCTACCGTGGCTCCATTTACATGAATTTGAATCCTTGTGTATTGGTAAGTAAAATTCTATCAGATCTGACAATGTTAAACCTACTTACATAAGGCAATAAACATACTGAATACTGTATACCCTGAAAATTTCAAGTTTTCACGATCAGTGGGTTAGGCTGGGTGTTGCTATGAAAATACCTGATTTCAGCATCAATGTAGGGGAACTCAGGGTGGACTTTCTTGCCGATGATAGGCCATCTTTTGCCGGTCATGGCCGCCAGCTTGGCTACAGCAAAGGCACGGTCTCCGTACGCCTTCGACAAATGTTGAGCTACCTGGAACACAATACTATTATTATAAAGGTAAAAACACGCCATAGAATTTTACAGATTTTTTATTTCCCAGAGGTTGTTGGTTTTATGAGCTATATGGCACTCATTGTCACTTTAAATTATATTATATTTATATAGTTTTGTAAGTAAGTAATGAAACTTTAAACTCGACAGCCGTCACAGCTCAGTTCGTAATAGCCCTGCCTTATACGCTGTAGGTGGTGGGTTCGATCCCCACCGAGAACAAACATTTGTGTGATGAACATAGATGTTTGTTCTATGTAGTATATTAGTATTTATCACTCATCTGGTTTCCATAGTAAAGCTATGCTTCGTTTGAGGCTAGATGATGTTGTGTAAAAATGTCCACAAATATTTATTATTATTATTATATTTAAACGATAGGTGACATTTAAAAGAATGTTCAAATATAGTGAGACATTTCAAATGTACACTTTCTAAAAACAGAATAATCTGGTAAATAGATATCGCCAGCCGGGCTAAGATGTGCAACATGTGATAAGTCGCGCTTGACACGAGATACTTTTTCTATTGAAAGACATTTTAGAAATTATAGATAAAAGACCCACAGATAAGCTAAACATTAGCATTAAGTCTTCATTTGACAGACCGAGATAGATTTTTTGTCTACTCGTTACCTCGTACAAAGATATATCTCTATTTGCACGAGATAATGAGTAGACAACATTTTGTCGCGTTGCACATCTTAGCCGGGCTGGAAGAGAGTAACACTTACTTCCATCTCCAGTCCGAAATCTTGCACCAAACGAATGTACATGGTCGGGGTCCAGCCATGCGCTCCCTCTATTAGGAACCCGTCAGTTTGACATTCCTTGAACAGCGGCTTTAAGTTAGAGCCTGAAAAATAGATAGCAAAAATTACAGTGCACCAACCTTTATTATAAAAAACCAGCCAAGTGCAAAACGGGCTCGCGCACGAAGGGTTCCGTACCATTATCTATAAAAACGACAAAAATCATGTTTGTTGGATAAGAGCCTCCTTAAATATTTTATTTTATTCTGTTTCTTAGTATTTGTTGTTATAGCAACAGAAATACATCATCTGTGAAAATTTCAACTCTCTATCACGGTTCATGAGATACAGCCTAGTGACAGACGGCCATACAGGCAGACAGACAGCGGAGTCTTAGTAATAGGGTCCAGTTTTACGCTTTGTGTACGGAACTCTAAAACCAAAATCCTTGAGGTTAGGTTAGCATCGTAGGTACAGTCAGCTGCACTAGAATGTATACAATTTGTAACTTTCAAACTTGGTTTCACAGCGCAGCGGTGCTATAAAGAATTACTTACACTCATTTAATAGGTGAGGTCATCAACTAATTCCATGACTTTGAGGTGTAGGAGTTCATCGTTTTGCTGTAATAATGTTGTGAAAGTTAGAAATGTATACATTCTAGTGCAGCTGACTGTACGCCTGGCAGGTGAATTGGCGACCATTCGGTGGTTAGTACGTAGTTGCCTCCTAGTGTTTTTGATACTCACTTTCGATAGCAGCGTCGATAGTCTCATAAGCCATGGAGCGGTAGGTGGTCCACTTTCCACCAGCGATAGTGACGAGACCAGAAGGGGAAACGTGTACAATGTGGTTCCTGGCTAGGGACTGTGTGTCGGGCTTGTTCGGGTCGGAGACTAGGGGTCTGATGCCAGACCAGGCTGAAAGTACGTCTCCACGACGAACTGTAAAAGTAGATTATAGAATAATAATAATAATGCTGGACAATCCACACAGCATCATCTAGCCCCAAGCTAAGCAGAGCTTGTGGGTACTAGATGACTGATATACTCAATACAATACATTACATACAAAGATATGTTTTATTACACATAGAAAATACCCAGAACACTTGGAATAAAAATTTGTAGATCGCAAAAACATTTATCCTGAGGCGGGAATCGAACCCGCAACCTCCATTGCAGGCGGACTTTCGCCCACCGCGCTACATCGGTCTCGTGTGCCTGTAATTACACCGGCACCCACATCCTTTAAGCCGGAACACAGCAAGCTGCTTGGTTGCAGAAATAGGCATGGTGGTAGTACTTCTCCGGACGAGCCCATCACTAAGAGCTCTACTACTACTAAAATGGAAGTTGTAAGATGTGAACAGTCTGGCTAAGATGAGATATGTCGCTTGACACGAGATATTTATTCTATTCTATGTTAAGGTTTGTACTATTTCTTTTTTTTTTATTCTTTATTGGTAAATATTTTTGTGTATTATCATGTACCTTCAACGTCTGGGTTGAGATAATTCTTGACTTCAGTGAGGATGAACAGGATCTCATCTTCAGTGGGCTTGGGGTTGTGCGTGACCTTGCAGGGTAGGTCGGTAGTACCCGCAATGGTGCCCTTCAACCAGGGTAGGAAGAAGATAACCCTTCCGTCCGAGGTTGCAGGGTCGAGAAGACCCATGTGTTCTGGACTGGAAGATAAAGAAAGTATGTTCTAATGAGAGTAATCAACTGTATTTTATGACCCTTTTCGGCTGTTGTCATAGCTTAAACCCATCCAAATTATTACCGTACTACGAGGCTTAACTAATGACCGGTACCAAGGATTTTCTGTAGAAAATCTGTCAAATTTGTCACTTTGCAACAGGAATCTGTAAGCAACAACTCTTTCACAATGACCCCTCAGGTTAACTGACAACTGATGTGGCGCGGCGGGCGAATGTCCGCCTGCGACGCAGGAGGTTGCGAGTTCGATTCCCGCCTTGAGATTAATGCTTGTACGATCTGCAAATATTTATTCTGGGTGTTTTATATGTATAATAAAAAATATGTATGTATGTAATGTATTAAGTATATCAGTCATCTAGTAGTTTTATATGTATAATAAAAAATATGTATGTACGTAATGTATTAAGTACTTATATCAGTCATCTACTCGTAGTACCCATAACACAAGCTCTGCTTAGCTTGAGGCTAGATGATGCTGTGTGAATTGTCCAGCATTATTATTATTATTATTTATTATTAATTCCTCCAAAGGATTCTTCGAAGAGAAGCAAAACACGTCTCGATTAAAATTTTGTGGATTGCGGTTGTGCTTTTATGTAATTACGCTTGCAGGTTTTAATTACTATATTAGGTAAGGTGCTGTAAGAAAGGCACATATAATTTTTTGAGCTTATAGAGACTGAAGTTGCGAACTAATACTATTTATATTTATTAGTCTATTTTACACTTTTGCAATGGACTTCCGCAAGGCCACGCCAGAATCAATTAACTATTTATAAGTACGCAACGTATTGCAACCAAAAAGATATCTGGCAGCTATCAATAGACTAATTGGCCCATTTGGCTAACCAGCCAAATAACAACGAATTGTGAAAGCTACATAGGTATTGGCACATTTCTTGTGTGTAAACAAGGGACACTAGATTGTTTGACAGCTAGATTTAACACGTGAATGTAAAGGACAGTTTACATTGAGTTGTATCCTCAATTTTCCTCAATCCTTCCTGGATAAAAAGTAACCCAAGTTGCACAAAAGTGCTGTATAAGAGCATTTAACTTGTCACCGACGAACCTTTAGATATCCCAAGTTACGTAAGGATATCAAGTTTAGTAGTAGTAGAGCTCTAAGTGAAGGGCTCGTCCGGGGAAGTACTACAACCATGGCTATTTCTGCCGCCAAGCAGCTTGCAGTGTTCCGGTTCGAAAGGTGTGGGTGCCGGTGAAATTACAGGCACGTGAGGCTTAACACCTGTATGCCTCAGGTTGATGGACGCAGAGTAGTTTTGGGATACTATAAAGTCTTTATATTACGAGTTTCATATATGCCTATTTTTTGCATTTATATAGCGAGCGAGCCAAGTGTCTCAGTTTTGAGATTGGCCAAAAATGCTTTTATCCGTCTGTGTCTGTTCTCGCCTACTGGTCGCTTTTTTTACACAAGCTCCTTGATTTATTTAATTTTTTTAGTCAATCACAATTTTTGATTTGGGGGAAAATAGTGAGAAGTACCTGTAGTGTTTTTTATCAACGGATATTAATCAAATTTCAGAGGCATACTAAAGACTTCATTCTACACAAGATGTTGTTAAAAAAATTACAAAAGGGGGAAGTGAAGGGGGGAAAAGAGGGGAAATTTGGATATCAATTTTGGGAAACGGGAAAATATCGGCAATTGCATATTTATCAGGGCTCGCGAGTTTTACTGTTTTCATAGAACTACTAGTAATATAAGTGTTATAAAGGGAAGTTGTCTTGTTACCTGTAGTATCCTGGAAGCACGATATGCACTCCTGAAGATGGGCAGCAAATATCCTTGACTTGCTGGTCGTCCATTTTCCTAATGCTGTCCGTGAAGGGGCCCGTTGCGTTTATAATACATTTCGCTTTTATGTCCCACTCCTTGCCAGTAAGTTCATCCTGAAACAAGTACATTTAATAAGTAGGCCTCACAACTCATTTTGGTAGTTTGTTTACTTATACATCTTTAAAGAATCATAAGCCGGTACTTGGTGAGACCGAAGACATCCGTGGGGATATCTACTGTGCCTGAGAATTAGAATCGTGAAGTTTATTTCTCTAAAAAAAGTTCTTAGTCTGTAATTTTTATCACAGTTTTTGACCATTTTACCTAAACTCTTGTTTAAAACATGAACGAAAGAAATGAAAGAAATAGCATCACAAATTTAATACCCAAGCACGGTTGATATACCCTCCGATCTTTTACTACCAAGTATCTACTCGAGATTCGGAGATGTCTAAGGGGGGTAGTCAGCCGTATCAATGATACGGGGCCCCCGGGCTACAGAGGCCCCTAACGTGTGTAAGTAAAAATAAGTAAAAACGCAAGGTCAACAGAATATTTTATGTTTACTATTTTTTCTTTTTAATTTTTTTTGCCAGGTGTGGTTTTCTTGGCTTAGAATTAAAGCTAATTTATTTTTGCGCCATCTACCAGCGTTTTTGGGCAATTTTCTTTTGTGAGAAATCTTTACCCTTTATTTGCCCCCCTTCATTTTGATACAGGGTCCATGACAGTGTCATGATGACACGCTACGCCACTGAATCAGATTAGGTCTTAAAGGTGAACTTACTCGTAAACTAGCCCCACTGAGTTTGCCGGCCGTTTTATGAAGTTTGGTGACTTTCACATGGTTAGCGATGGTGGCACCATGACGCGCCGCCGTCAGAGCTATGGCGAGATTCATTCTTGCATCGTCTTGTTGACCTGCAAACGATAACAATATAATAATAATAATAACAAACTTTATTGAGGACATGACTTATAAGTAATACAAAAAAAATATAAGATAAAGTACAAAAGGATTTGTCCTACAATCGGCGGACTTATCGCGGGTAGCGATGTCTTCCAGACAACCGTTATTCTAAATTAACCTAACCTAAACTTATACTCATAAGTAAGTACACAGTACATACCACACAGAGTTTTAACTTACATATTTCTTTTGAAGTAATTAATGCGACTTCCAACAAGGTTGCGTTAAACGTTTAATACTACCACGGAGGGGGTATGAAAGCACTGTTCTTTCCCTCTTTCTCTCATAGCCAGTTACGTTAGTTTTACTTCAGTCGTGTGGTCTAAAGTACACTCGTTTTTCATGCTGAGTTTTTGATCGGAACAGGTTACAATCCCTTTACAATCTATACCAACAATAAGAATCCTTGTCTTGCCTAACTGACTGACTGACATATAGACAACGCACAGCTAAAACTGATCATGCTTGGACATTCATTCCCTAAGGCCTGACGCTCATTGGCAGCACGGCATGGCAAGGTATAAAAGGCGACATTTAAAAATATAACCTAACAGTATGAAAATAAATAATATTTTGGCTGTGCATTGTCTAAATATGTCAGTCAGTCAATCAGTCAATCAGGACAAAAGTTCGTAAGATTACCGATGATAATTGTCAAGACGACGATTGACACGACAACCGATGTGGCGCGGCGAGCGAATGTCCGCCTGGGACGCAGGAGGTTGCGGGTTCGATTCCCGCCTTGGGATAAAAGTTTGTACGATCTGCAAATATTTATTCCGGGTGTAATTCATAGAAAATACCCAGAGGTATTTTCTATGAATAATAAAAATATGCATGTATGTAATGTATTGTATTAAGTATATCAGTCATCTAGTACCCATAACACATGCTCTGCTTAGCTTGGGGCTAGATGATGCTGTGTGAATTGATCATTATCATCATTATTATCAAGACTATATTTTCACTGTAGCTAGCCTATGGTATTATCAGCTCTGGCTACTCACCATCGTAATATACAATGCCGCCGCAAAGGTTGTCTGACTTCAACATAGGAAATAGTTCTAGAGTGTTCTTTTTGGACAAATAGTAGGAGCTTTTCACATTTCTGTCTCCGGCGACCAAGTCGTACATCTTGATACCGAACCAGAAGTAGGGGACTTGCCACCATCTGGAAAAATAAAAACGTAGTTCAAAAAACTTTTTGGCAGTGATATTATTTTCTAGCAAAGTTTGGGGATTCATTCGATGAATTTAGTTTAAATTATACATTTTTATTGCTATTTTAGCAGGGCCAGTCTTAATTTTATCTAAACAAATTATATGACCTGTAAACATACACTTTACCAATAAATTGATTACCTAACTACTATTATTAGGTACTATTACTGATTATTACAGCATCCAGCCTCGTCTCTGTAAAATTTGATGTTTTTGTCTATGAGATTTATTATGACTTTTATGTAAGTACTTAAATTTTAATAACGCACGCCTAGATTCAAGCAAAATACATTGGAATTTACACATTAATACTCGATATCTTTTCACCATGCAAAAGCTAAGTTCGGTAAGGTATACCTACTTAGGCTAAACAATGATGAAAAATATAGCCCCCATGATAAATATGGGGATATTTATCATGGAAATATTTTTATTATCATGGGCACCATGCAACTGATGGGCACCGGTAGCTCAACTGATCCAATAAATAAACTTTGACTTCGACTCGAGTACAGAGTGGGACTTACTTATAAACCGGCAGGAGAATAGGGAGAGGGCGGGTCAAATGAGGCGCCACTTCCAACATGTTAGCGCGTTCGTGCAACGCTTCCTTCACCATCTTGTACTGATCGTAGTCGAGCTGCATGATCGCCTTCTGCAAGTAACGCACTCCTCCGTGGATGAGCTTCGTGCTGCGACTGGAAGTGCCGCTGGCGAAGTCGTCTGCTTCCACCATCGCCGTTCTGAGACCTGGAATGTTAGGATGTTCCATCTATACCAAGAGCAGCGGTGGTCTAGTAGGAGTGAGTGACCCCGCCTTCCGAGGGCTGATTCTGAGTTTTTTACGTTTTGCGGATATCGGATTTCGGTTTGCGAGCATGAACTTTTTGTATGGAAATACGCTAGTGCCCCCATATGCCGCTAGGGGCGCTTATCGTATCTCCATACAAAAAGTTCGAGCGCGCAAACCGAAACCCGATATCCGGAAAACGAAAAAAACTTAGAATACGCCTACTGATCCTAAGGTTGGGGTTTCGAACCAGTTCGTGCACCAACCAGCAGGCGGATTCTTAGTTTTTTTGTTTTCCAGATATCTAATTTCGGTTTGCCAGCTCGAATTGTTTGTATGGAGATACTATAAGCGCCCCTAGGGGCCTATGAGGGCCTATAATAGCGTATCTCTATAAAGTGATGGTTACCACTTCAGTATCAGGTGGACAAAAAAAATTACCTCTGGTAGTAGCATCGAGTGCACATCCCGCACCAGTGGCGCCACCTCCGATGATGAGGATATCGTACGTATGTCCAGCTTGGAGGTTCTTGATCTGTTCCGCTCTGGCCGGCAAAGGGCGCTTCTTCCGCTCTGTCTTTGCTGACACTGTGGCAGGGTTGAACCATTCCTAGAGGGACAGAAAATACAAATAGCATCACTATAGTATTCTAATAGCGCAACTTGTCATGTATGGAATACCAACTATTCCAAAATGTGTCTCAAATATCGTAACTGGACGTCCCTCTGACTACCCGTCGTTAGACATCCCTCAAAGAATTTTGAGTCGGTGGTACTTGAAACTGAGATATCTGGGGATATCTACAGTGGCTATTGAAGTTGACTTTTTCTTGTTTTTTTACAATGTAATTATAATTTACCTACTTATACGCTACCAACCTATTTTAATAACAAGGTTGTTGGCAGGCGGAAATAATTTACGCATAATATCAAGACCTTATCTGATTTATAATGTGATTCTTTAGCCATAATAAACTAAGCATATATAACAGGTTTACGACGGCAGCACATTACCAGAATACCTACGTCTAACTGAAAATTTTATTGAGTAAAAGATCAACGGACTCTAATACAAAATGTATATTGTATTGAGGGCCTTCTGAGGGGTGATTGTTTATGTGTTGTTGCTAACAAACTCCTGTTGCAAACGTCAGGTTTCTGTTAGCAAATCTGTCAAGCGACACTTGCAACAGGAGCCTATTAGCAACAGAAGATACGTAGGTAATCAAGGCTGGTTCGCATTTGAAATTTTCTAACAGACGTTTTCATGTAACGAGGATAATGTTAGATAATGGATGCGGAAGGTTGTAAAAGCAGAGGAAGACCAAAGAAAAGATGGATGGATTGCGTGAAGGATGATATGAGTAAGAAAGGAGTGAACACTGAAATGACAACTGATAGAAGAGAGTGGAAGAAAAAAACCTGTTGTGTCGACCCCACTTAGTATGGGATAAGGGCAGGAAGATGATGATGTCTTTTCTGATGATGTGCCAGCCTAACACAGATTAACCTATAGCATCATATAACTGCTTTAGGTAAATCGATATAAGTTTCGCTAGTTGACACAAGATGGCGCTACTTGTTACATTGTTATGAAAATTTTAACGTAATAATTGTAACAACAAATATTTATGACTTTTTTCAAAACGGATTATGCTAAAGTCTACTAAAGTAAGTTCAATTTGTTGGGGAAACATAATTATTTCTCTGTTTCTATGAAATAACTCAGCATCCTATCCTATACTTACAACAGGCGAGTCATCGGCTGAGAATGCCCAAGCAGCCACGGCTGCGCCCGCGACACCCGCCGTTCCAGCTAGTATTCTTCGGCGAGACATTTCTGAAATTCAATCAAAGCAATTTATTGTACATATTTCAATAATATAACATCTCTAAATATTCGTTTAATAAATGTACCTCGATAAATTTACCTGAATTACCTAAGAAATTACCTGAATACAAAGTTACTTACCATAATAGGTACCTATAACAAGGGTAAATTACGTAAGCTAGTCTTCACATAAATTAAACAATAAATCGATGAGAGTTCAGTTTCAAACAGTATGTATTATTAATAAGGAACGGGTTGGCATCAGTCCATACCTTAATAATGGGTTATTTGTTGATAACCCCTTAGTATATAGAATAAGGGAGTATTATCACGCGATAGAATCAGGAATGAGGAAGCCCGGAGACTTAAGTCACCAACGTAGCTCTCACAATCAGTAAGTTAAAGTGCCCTAGGTTGTGGGTTGGCAACCTTTATTGGTTACAAATTGCGACCACGAACCGAAAGACGAAGCGTAAGATGACTGAAGAACCGGCGATATTGTAAAGAGCGCGGGAAGTCGGTGGATGAAACCGTTCTTCTCCATGAGTAGCGTTTTATTTTACTTATGTAGGTTTACTTTAGTAAGCTAAACACGCAGAGACAATAATCCTTCCAAGACCTAGATTGTTGGCATAACATATCTGCAGAGCACGCCGGTAAATCTCAAGTCATCCACTCTGTAGGTTGATACTGGAGCCGAGAATCGAAGTAGGATGAAGAAAAATATTCAGCTTATTTTTATGCTATAGTCCCAAATGTAAATCATTTAGAATTATTTTGACATGTACGTTTCATTCTCCTTTAATTCATGTTAGTTATAATAATAGAAAATAAATACCTAAATAAAAGTTCTCTAATGGCGATCAAGAACCGAAGGTGAAACGTAGGACTGACGATAACGTTGCTAAGATCGCGAGATCGTTCTTAGATACATTTAATATTGTTAGATTTGCGTTCATTACAAGTAAGCATGCATTTGCGGATGTTTATTTATCTGTTTAATCAACAAAGATAACAGTAGTGTATTACTACTCATGTCGTAAAACGAGTGACCTATCATCAGCTGTACAGATAGTACAATAAAAGTTTGTTTCAGGTCAAATATATAATAGGTATCTATTTTTATCAAAAGCCGTACCTAATTTACCGTAGGGGGATAATGGATGATCCCGAGCGCGCTATTCATCCGAAGCGCAATATCCGTACCGTACCGACGACGCGGCCGACAATCACGAGTAGGACCCTTCTTTACAAAAAACTATTCTGATTAGATAGTAATGCCGGCTTAGAATAGGACCGCTCCATTACCTCAGGCGATGAGGATGTCAATATAAAAGGCGACTAAGGGAACGCATAGCAGCAGAGTCTCCTGAGTTCATGAAATCTGCCTGCCAAAGGGTGGTGGTAGGTAACTAAGGCAAACTCTGAAACCCCGTTTGTCCAGCACTAGACTTATTTCAGCTGACGATAGCGTCATCGTCTGCACCTTCCTACCTGATTCAAAACAAGGTGCTTTACTTTTATAACGGCCATTTTGAGTTTTTTGGATGCTATTGGTCTTATTTTTGCTCCAAGTAAAATGTACGGATTTCTATAATTTAAGAAACCATGCGATAAGGAAAAAAAGATACCCTGGAAATAGCTTAGTTTATCTTTATCTATATTAGTAACAATCAATGGGATGTAGATTATTAAATTATGTCGATAGAGTCGAGTGCCAATGACTATTGATTTGATTATAATAGTGTTCGCGTAGTGATTATCACGCGCAGGCATGATTATCAGCTATTTTATGCAGTACATAGCTTGTTAGTTTTATGTTAGTGATTGATATCGTAAATATTGTAATAGCTGAATATTTATTACAGCCTAGCCTTTACAGTCTTTAGTTTTACTGTTGCGTAAACTGATTGGAATAATGACCTTACACGGATAATGCAGTCACCTTAAAAGGTAAAATAAAAGGCCAGTTTTTAAAGTAGGACTTGTCTATAGCAAAAAATGTCTTACTCTAGAAAATGAAGGCTATTGCGAAATCATGTCACAGTATTATCAGTGGTTTAAATCAATTTTTCGCACACGTAGCCAGTGCCTATCTGCATGATACTTAGGTACCTAATCTACTTTTATTAAAATGATGTATAGAAGTAGGTTGTCGTGTCGGCCGAAAGCGTGTTATCAGTGTATCATCTATCACATAGCTATTACCCTATCAGAATATTAATACTATCTGCCAAAAAAATAATAATGAAAATTTCCGTTATCTTAGCTGATAACCGAAGTTTGAATGTAGTAGACTAGACAGGTATCTTGATATACCTGTTACACTAGACACGGAACCCTAATCTAATCGTATGACGTAATGTCAGCTGAAGCATCTTATATTTTAGTAGATATTATCAAATTATCTTCGGAGATAGTGAATTGTCAACGAATAATTACAATGACTTTCAGATTGTCTACCATCTAAGTTGACACCTTTTTAACCAAGGTTTTCACACTCTACGCGTTAGCCGATTTGATCTTGGATCAAAACTCTTTAAGTAATTCTAAAGAATGTTTCAGTGACTATTGTAACTAGGTGGCCCACTCGATCTTAAGTGGTTACTATTACATAATAATCTAAAGAAGTAAGCCTCGCTAGTTTCATTCTTACCCTGCGAGGCACTGCTCTGCGTCCATCAACCGGAGGCAAATAGTTATTAAGCCTCGTGTGGCTGTAACTATAATGTGTACTTATGTATGTGCACCGATTGTTACAAAGTAGACGCATATTACACAGGCATAGCCGCAATAGTTGTAAATAGTTGGCAAACATTCGACGCTCATCGAATTGAGTTCCAATTTTACTCAACTCGGGTCCCTGTCTCAGCACAACGTGATTCTCACACTGTAGTTAGCTGTTCACTATATTGTATAACAGCGTACCACAACAAAAATAGAATCAGCCCGAGGATTGTACCGCTAGACACTCTAGCGCCGACAGTCAGGTGATTAAAATGTTAATTAGGAATTCATCTAACTAGTGATATGCCATTTAGGGGACCTATGGTTTTGTTGACATTAAGTTACAGGACGATAAAGTAAAACTGTAATTCAGTTTAAACGGCTATTTGATGGTTTATTTTAAAACACTGATAATAGATAACTACGAACTATAGGCCGTAAAGCGGTAAAACCTTGAATCAAGTTACTTGGATGATGTCATTAGAGCTGCCTATAGCTAAAGCAACATTATCCGTAATCATTTTATGCTGCCCTGACATAATAAAACTACAGTCATTAAGACATGTGGATAAAATAAATATATTCAAAGTTTGCGGTTTTTTTAGTAGGTACATTGTTATACTAAAAAGAAAGGGGCGTAGGAATTAAAATTATTACAGCGTTTTTAAGACTATTTTGGTCGCACTTATTCGTACTGCATATTTTCAAATTAAATTAAAAATGTCTTAATTCAGGTAATTTCTTATCATTGCGCTGCCTATGTATTATTTTATAAAATTAACATTTATCAACAATACTTACTTCAAATGAACAGTATCCAGTAGAAACTACGAAGAATGCATGTGATATATTTCACAAAAACTAATTTTAGTACCTACGCAAGGGCAACGCGACGAATTGCAATTATTTTTGCTCGATTTCTGAAATGAAATTATAATCTCTGGCACAAAATATAATCCAGTTTCACATCACTTTACAAACTAGTTCGTTTTATATTTAAAACTATTTAATTAACGTATTATTTAACTACACAGATTTCATAATTATCTAATCATACGGCTGTGCTACGCTCGGCGTTCACCGAGCGACCTACTGACTGACCTTAGTTTAGTTTTCCTTCGATCCTATGAGTCATTGTTCTTTTGACGCGCTCCATCACATACAAAACGATTATAATACGACTAAAATACCATGTCGTTTTCATGGGGGCGGCGCTAGTAGCTTTTATAGACGACTTTATTCTGCTGCTATGGTAAGTAGTACCATTAATTTCCGCAAAATGGCAGTTGCCATTTACAATGTCCTGGGTTATGCGAATCAGAGCCATCTAGCGATAAGTGGAGGAACTTTTTAACTGTAACATTAAAATAGCGTTAGCGACACACTGGTAACAATATAATTTTCCTAGTTATACGAACTACTAATAGTATTTTAGTTTGTAACTTCAACTTCGAAATAGCTTTTAAAACAAAGATTAAAAAAAACTAGCATATATATGCTAGGTACTTTATATGTTGTGAGATTCTACTGAACGCTAGGTGGCGCTGTTGCTAAATATTTAATAGCTATCGCCAATCGTGATAAATAAAAATAGGCAGTCCTTACCTACCTATATAATAATTTTCCTCATACTTCATCTTTCCTCATTTGTATTCAAATCAACTGCATAGTTTAAAAATTTGAGAGATTTATTAAACAACATTACAGTAATGTTAAACAGACCATAGAACACACTTCACACTTCTTTACATTATTTCTCTTTCTTTTCAGAAGACAGGGAGTTGTAGATCTTGGTGACCTCATTGACAACCAAGTTCTGGGTCACAAGGCCATTGGTGTCGATGAAGTTGGCAAAGGATTTGGTAACAGAGGACTCTCGGTATTTTCCATGAACGTCTCGCATTGATAGAACCAAATTGTATTTGTCATCATGTCTGGGAAAGAATATAATAATAATAATAAAAGCCTTTATTTCTTTGCTAAAGTAGGTAGGTACATTACATTATTTTAGTGTATACACTAATTATTCCTTAGCATAATTCGCCTTTCTACAAAGGCCTCCTCTAATCTCTTCCATTCACCTTTATCTATAGCCACTCTATAGTGGCTATAGAGTGGGAAAGAATATAGATTTTATTAAATACATTTTACACAACGCCATCTAGCACCAAACTAAGCAGAGTTTGTACTATTAACAATTGTGGGATAATAAGTATTTGCATGTCTCTTTTATTATTTGTTTTTTTTTGCGATTTTGTTATCACTGCGGCCATTATGGCCTATTGTGATCGCCACTTGTTAAGATGTCACACCTCATCAGGGCGTTCATAGTTCACTAATTAGCCCGGCATCTATTAGGAACTGGAGGATTTTCTTGGGGGTGAGTTCTTGTAGCCCATTCGGACTCAGGGTATGTTTTCCTAGATGGATACTACACTTTTGGATTACTGGTCCACACCAAACAAACTTGGTACTTTACATTAAATTATCATTTTGTTTCAATAGTAGATATTTAATAATATGTCATGACATTTTTTACACAACATCATCTAGCCCCAAACTAAGCATAGCTTGTACTATGGGAACGAGATGACTGTAAGAATACTTATATACTTTTTTTTTTGTAAGTACATACTAGAATACAATACAACACCCAGACACAGAACAAACATCTATGTTCATCACACAAATGTTTGTTCTCAGTGGGGATCGAACCCACCACCTACAGCACAGAAGGCAGGGCTACTACAAACTGAGCTGTGATGGCTGTCAAAGATAGAAGTTTTTAGGGATTGATGGCTGAATAAAATTTGCTTTAGTACTTATTTTTACTTAAATTTGTTATAAATAAATAAATAAATAAATAATGCTGGACAATCCACACAGCATCATCTAGTCCCAAGCTAAGCAGAGCTTGTGTTATGGGTACTAGATAACTGATATACTTAATACAATACTATATTACATACATAGATATTTTTTTATTATACATAGAAAATACCCAGAACACCCGGAATAAATATTTGCAGATCGTACAAACATTTATCCCAAGGCGGGAATCGAACCCGCAACCTCCTGCGTCGCAGGCGGACAATCGCCCGCCGCGCCACATCGGTCGTCATACCACGAAGAACTTACTTTTTGACATACGAGCTGGCTTCCCACACCCTGGTGTTGTTCCCAACTTTTTCCTTCGCAATTACGAAGATGCCTTTTTCTTTGAATGTGGTGTAAAGAGTCAAGATACCCATTAGAATGAAGTAAGATGACACACAGATGATTAGGACTAATCTGAAAATTTGGCAAAAGGTTTACTAAATGGATAAAATAAGAGTTAAAAAATTAATACCATCCCCTAGATCTTTTGTTACTATTTAGATCTTAGGGGCTATCTAGGAGGTCAACGACACATCTGAAGATTGATTACACTAAAGTTTTTTTTTATTTGTATCACTGCTGTTGGGTAGTTTTTTTAGTAAGTATTTTTAACATCATCATAAACAGTCTGTAGAAGTCCACTGCTAGGAATGGCCTGTTTAGACTGCCTCACTTATATGTTTCCAAGAAGAATGATTTTGATCTCTCCATCCACCAAGTTTCCACGATCCTAACATTGTCATCAGTCCATCAGGTAGCAGGGGATTCTACACTTAATCATAATTACATAAGGTACAAACCAACTTAATCATAATTACCTTGACTGCGGAAATGGGTAAAGGTAGTCCCAAAGTAGAGCATAAAGGGCCACACCTACAGCTAAACCACAGAGGAGTAATCTGCCATCCATAAGCGCAAAGCTCTCTTTACATTTCAAGTCTACGGTGAGAACCTAAAAAGAAAATAGGTAAAAATTTTCAGAAAGATACAGTACTCAATTTTAACTTAAATTCATTGACTAAGAATCTGCTCCAACATGGTTCTGCTAATAGCAGTAAGAACCAACATGCAATAAAAGAACAGTTTTTGTATGATTTTCTTTTGTAATAGATATTTTGCAAATTTATTTTAAGCTAATAAGGCTAGAGGTTAAGCTTTGCTTGGTTACTGAAAAAAATTTGGTAGCATCTTGGTGAGAATTTTTCGTATACTCATGTTTTATTTAAACATCAGTGGTATTAGAGGAAACTAAAAATATTCATGTACCTGGAAGGTACCTAATATAACCTCAAGTATTATCCTCTCAATTACTGTGCTTATTAAATAATATACTTATTAGGCACAGTAAATGCTTCAGCATTTATAACATAACAGCTGAGAAGCCTGAGCATTGATGTTTGCAATGATAGTTGAGCCTGAAAAGGGTATCATTTTCAACATTCACTAAATATTATGAAGAGTAAATTTCTGGGCTTGCCTGCTTTGTGCACTAAGGCCCATCATCTAGGTGTATTTACCTCTCTAACAGCATCATCGATTGCATTTTTAGCAGCCGCGCCATCCCATTTGTTGATCTTTACAGCCTGTGAATAGGAGGAACGATAATCAGTTTATTTTGGAAAAACGTAACTCGTGACGTGTCCATGTCCAAACACCGCACGAAGTTATTGTAGAGTAACATCTATTATCAAATACCTCCTGTGTGTCAGTCATATTTTTTAATGAGAACTGAGAAAAATATATTTCTCTATGTCAGAAAAATACGGAAAATAGATTAAGCTTCGTTGCCGCAAAACTTTTCTACCCAGGGTTGAATGGATGGAGCCACAGAGTACTTTTTTATAGACTGAAAGATGGAGCCCAGCCCACAGAGCACTTATATTATTATTGTTATTTTATCTTTCTATTGTTATTTTATTTCTAGTTTTTCAGTTGTAGATTTTTATGTTGTATATAAGTAATGTCACGTGATATTTGTATTATTTTGTAAGTAAGTAGGATAGCGCTTTAGAATTAGTTCTGTTATGTGAATAAATTGAAATTGAAAATTGAAATTGAAATTCTAATCTGTGCTTGGAGCCCACAGAATACTTTGATGCATAGTGCTATATTACCACAGATAAGTAATTTATTATAATAACTAGCTGACCGGTGCCCACTTCGTTGGGCGGTAAACATGTTTACTTAAAAATCTTAACTGAAGTAGTACTCGATGTCACCAACAGATGGCGTTAATACGGCATAAAATAGCGGCCGTTCGCAGTTTCGCCAGCGTGGCAGTTTATATCAGTTCCCGTTATTTTTTCGGGATAAAAAGTAGCCTAAGTTACTCCTTGTTACATTAGCTATCTGCCTGTGAAAGTCCCGTCGAAATCGGTCCAGCCGTTCCAGAGATTACACGGAACAAACAGACAAACAGACAGACAAAAATTTAAAAAAATGCTATTTTGGTATATGTATCGTATATACATTCCTATGCATGTAGTAAAAAGCGTTATTTTAATATTACAAACAGACACTTCAATTTTATTTATTTGTATAGATTTTGTCATAAAACTATACGTCCTTTTTATAAAACACCTGCGTAGGGAGCCGACCTCGCGTCGGAGCCGCGCGGGTACCTAACTTATAGATCTAAACTACTCCCCTGCACGCGCACTCCCAACTTGGTGACGCTCACTTCGCAACGGGCCGTGCAGCAGAAAACGTAATATTTTAATTTCGCCATAACTTCAAAACCAAACGTCCAATTCTAATCATTTAAAGACCAAATATTATCTACATGAACTGTACTTAGTGATAAAATAATTTATTTCGATAAGGATTAATAGTATGAGTAAAATAAATGCGTTTAAATGTAGTCCAAAAAAAATTGAAGATTTTTAAATAAAAAAATGGTTGTTGTGCCTCACTCGACATAGATAGGTATAGTGTGTCGCTGACTTTTTTGCAGATATTTATAAGATCTACAATTATGTAAAACATTTTATGGTTCTATCTTTTATAGTTTAGGCAGCGTACGCAAAATAAGTAACTTTTCTGGTTGATTTTTTACACCTTGTGTCTGAAAAACCCAAATATTTTACGGAACGCTATTTTTTCCAAAATAAAATATAGCCTATGTTACTCAGTGATAATGTAACTTTCTAATGAAAAAAGAATTATTAAAATCGGTCCAGTACTTTTTGAGTTTATTTATAACATACAAAAATACAAAGCTTTCCTCTTTACAATATTAGTGTAGATGATCGAGTCCTCTATTATTGAAGTAATACTTCTTATGCGACTTCCAACAAGGTTGCGTTAAACGTTTAACACCACTACCATGGAAGTGGTATGAAAGCACTGTTCTTTCTCTCATAGCTTCTTTAATATACGTTTCGTAGAAGTTTTACTTCAGTCGTGTGGTCTAAAGCACGCCCGTTTTTTTTATCAAAAGACACTCTTCGCTTTATAAGAAAGAAGTGACATAATCAAAAAATGTAGCTACGAGTGTGTACTTAGGTAGGTACACGCTACAATAAAAGATATAATAAATGCTTAGATAATCTAGCT
Organism: Electrophaes corylata; assembly: GCA_947095575.1. Classification (NCBI taxonomy): domain Eukaryota; kingdom Metazoa; phylum Arthropoda; class Insecta; order Lepidoptera; family Geometridae; genus Electrophaes; species Electrophaes corylata. Next base: position 11,797,583 of record OX352700.1, on the reverse strand, counting down.
TGTTTTGGGATCACGTGCTGGCAACACTGGTTCTTTTCAAGGAATACTTTGATTTGATTGATAATCTTTCTACAGTTCGTTCAATTCAATCTTCCTCCATCCATCTGAAAATTAGAAATGCAATGAACTGAAAATATTTTTTTATTAACTTCTTTTTTGCTTTATTTTTCTTATAGAAAGATGAGCAAAGTTGTTACCCCTAAAACTCCTTATTTCTAGCTAAATTTGGAAAAGTAATGGTAAGCGTGTGAAAAAAGTGATTTGCTGAAGTTACAACACCGGTGGTAATGCTTTGCTATGGTTGTGCTTGAGGATTCCTTGGATTCTGTTAGTTTGATGGTGAAGCAGGTTCAGTGTTAGATGGATACTCAAAATACCTGAAAAATACCATTCGTATAAGTTCTCCAATTTCAAACCATAGCAATGTGGCATTGACAGTGGTAAATCTAACAACTAACAATTTGAAAGAGGTCATGCTCAATTCGACCATGTCGGTAATGTAATATTTACCATTTTAGGTTGTTTGTTGTTGCGCTAAAATACGATGGCGAAGCGAAAAACAAAGGCAACTACGAGGTCCGCAGCCCCTCGTCGGACGTCGCGACGAGGCAAGCAACCTGCGAACGAAGGCGAGACCTCAACCACCACTGAGCCCACTAACTCAGAGAGCACGAGTCAGGAACCTCCTTCCGAACCACCGCCGGCTACCGACGACACGTTGGAACCACAAGCTTCAACCTCAACTACATCTGACCATCAAAAGCCAGACTTACCACCTACAAAACCATACCAAGTCCCAACTGTAGCATTACACAAGAAATTCGGCAAATACCGATGTCTTTTTAACAGTGATGACTCTTTCACCAAGAAATATGAAATGGGTAGTGATAGTGAAACTAGTAACAGTATGGATATCAAAGTAGCAGACACCTGTGCAGGGTCTGAATCTGATTCAAATGCAGGTTTAGACGCACAATCTGACACCACTTGCTATAGTCCCAGTGCATCTATTACTCTGCAGGGTGGTTCTAGGGATATATCTCCTGTTGCTATAACCAGGGAGTCTGGCCCTGGGATACCTTTCCTGACTGACAGTGATCAATCTGAATCTATTCTGTCACTGTCTACTCATATGGATGACTGCAATGAGGATCAAAAGATTGAAACCCCTGAGCCAGTGTCCCAAGAGCTTTTGGAAACTCACCCTGAGTCTATTCCTTTGCCAGAAGAGCTACAACATGTAGAGAATGAAGACATTCCATTGGAGGAGCACATTATGTATGAAGATGTATGTGATGATGATGAGATCATCACTGTAGTTCAAATTGTAGAGGATGACCATCCAGAGCTATACTACAACATAAAAATGGAGAGTCCGAAAGAATCAGACCAAAATGAAGATCAAGATCAGGTTCAATTCCAGCAAAACGAAATACAAAAGCATTTTCAAAGCTTAAACCTAGCTTCCACTTCTGAAGCTCAGTCTGCAATGGACTTTGGTGATGTAATTGACATCACAACCCCACCTTGTACAACACCAGACCTTGCTTACCAGAAAGAAGAGGTTGTAACCAGACCTGACCCAAGCATAACACCTAGTTCCACATTATCGGACGATAGTAACTCTTCTAGAGTCACAGAACAGACTCTAAATGACTCCGCTGAATCCTCTCCATCTGGTGTGAGAAGATCCAGCCGTATTAAAACAATTAGTAACTTAAAACAGAAAACAAAAGGGTATGGTCTAGTCAAAACTCCTCTAAAAAAAGCATTGATTACACAAACAAAACTGAAACTAGAAGAATTAGGGTCAGACAGTCAAGAAAAGTCATTAGACATGCTGCCTGCTCCGAACTCTCCCTCATTTCCTGTTCCTTCTGAAATGCCAGTGAAAGTGAAGTCTCGTTGGCGGAGGTCAAGTGAACTAGATATGGCAGCCAATTCCCCTACTTGCTCTCCACTAGCTAGTCCAAATCTACCCCAACCTCCACCTCCTGTAGCTGAGACAATTGAAGAAAAAATATGCACACCATTGACAAAGGAAGCTTACGACAAGATTATTAAAGATAGAATAGACCAATACCAACATTTGGAGGAGAATGAATACCTATGTGACAGGATGATCAGTAAAGATACAAAGAAAATGATCTGTGATTGTTTTATGACCAAAGAGGAGTTGGAACGAGGTGAATTGGCTTGTGGAGAAGACTGCTTGAATAGACTGCTTATGATTGAATGGTACGTATTCTGCTTACAATTGTCATTATGTGCGTAATGCTATAGGTCTCCTTGTTTTTGATCAGCCATAGATTGAGATTATGGTTCTGCTTAAATACACTAATGACTAGTGGTACTTAACCAGTGTGGTGATAGATACCAATGCTTCTTCCTGGAAAAGAGGACCACTGAATTTATGAGTTTTACTACAGAGTAAAACGGGACCCTATTACTAAGACTCTGCTGTCTGTCTGTCACCAGGTTGTATTTCATGAACCGTGATAGTTAGAGTCAAAAATTTTATGTTGATGTATATCTGTTGCTGCTATAACAACAAAAACTAAAAAACAATAAAATAAATATTTAAGGGGGCTCTCATGCAGCAAACGTGATATTTTTGCCGTTTTTATTATAGATAATGGGACGGGACCCTTCGTACGCGAGTCCGACTTGCACTTGGCCGGTTTTTTTTGATCAGCCATAGATTGAGACTACGGTGTACTAATAACTAGTGGTACTCAACCAGTGTGGTGAAAGATATCAATGCTTCTTGTTGGAAGAGAGGACCACTGAATCTATGTTAATATGGTTCCCTTTAAGTTTATGCACACTACTTTGTTACTAAAAATATTTTCAATCACTAGATGTCAAGAAACTTAATTATTAAATATATTTTTTTCCTTTTTTCATTTATTAACAAAATGTGTCTTCACTTTCAGTAACTCTCGGTGTCCTGTAGGTGATAGATGTACAAATAGAAGATTCCAGAAAAGGGAAATTGGTCCACTCAAAGTGTTTTATGCTGACAAAAAAGGCTGTGGAGTTGAAGCTGCTTCTGACATTCCTATGTAAGTTACACTTGATCTCTTACCACCATCAGCTGTAAGAAGTCTAGAGTTATAGTAAGGAATAATCCCCTATATCGAAGGAGGGTTATTGTAGCTGCCACACTTAGCAGACTAATCTAATACTGATCACTAATAAGTGATCACAATATACTGCACACAACTGTTGTATTTCCTTGGGTGGCTCTTACCTTAGATTAGACAGGCTAGTGTTATTCATCCATTAACATAATATTTACCTTTTTTTTTATGTATTTCCACACTAATAACATTCCAGATGTGTTAAGTATATTTTTAGTCTATCACAGAACAAATCATATGATTGCGCGTAAGTGTGTGGGATGTGGATCCATTGAGATTAAAGTACTCATCAAGGTTGCTTGATATCTCCCTATTCTTTATTGTAGTTGTCCATCCAGGGAAATCCTGAATGCACTAGCAATTTAATTTACGTTATCACCTCACCCAGTACTTAAAATAATTATTAGAAGTGCTTAAAAAAGAAGGGCGGGCGCATGTTTAATATAAAGGGTGTCACAGTGGAGAAAAACATGTACTTTTGTTTATAACACAAATTTAAAACCTTCAAATATTAAACTAGTAGAATTGTTATAGTCCTTGTAGTCTATAGTTGTAGTTTTTCATAGTGTTCTGGGTATTTTCTATTATAATAAAAAATATCTATACATGTAATGTATTGTGACGACCGATGTGGCGCGGCGGGCGAATGTCCGCCTGCGACGCAGAGGTTGCGGGTTCGATTCCCGCCCTGGGATAAATGTTTGTACGATCTGCAAATATTTATTCCGGGTGTTCTGGGTGTTTTCTATGTATAATAAAAAATATCTATGTAAGTAATATAGTATTGTATTAAGTATATCAGTCATCTAGTACCCATAACACAAGCTCTGCTTAGCTTGGGGCTAGATGATGCTGTGTGGATCGTCCAGCATTATTATTATTATTGTATTAAGTATATTAGTCATCTAGTACTCATAACACAAACAAGCTCTGCTTAGCTTGGAGCTAGATGATGCAGTGTGGATTGTCCAGCATTATTATTATAGTCAACCTCACAGAAGTAGGTATGTATATATCTGTAATTTGGGACACCCTGTATTTAATATCAATAGTATTGCAATGCACAGCAATCTCTTAAAAGCTCAGCATTTTTAAATATACCTATGCCAAGCGACCTTATTATAAATCATCCCACAAAAAATGAAACAATCAATTGAATCTTCGGCTATTTCCAGGGGAGAGTTCCTGATGGAGTACATTGGGGAAGTGCTGGACTACGAGCAATTCTACAAGCGAGCTCAGGCATATTCTGACGGCAACAATCTTCATCACTACTTCATGTCTCTGAAAGGCGAGACTGTAATTGATGCAACGCTCAAAGGCAACATATCTCGGTTCATCAACCATTCGTGCGAGCCTAACGCGGAAACACAGAAGTGGACTGTCAATGGGGAGCTCAGAATAGGCTTCTTCAGCAAGAGGGATATCATCTCTGGAGAAGAGATCACATTTGACTACCAGTTTCAGCGGTTTGGGTATGTTTTCTTTCTTACCTTGGACCATATAGTCTTTGCGACATTTGCAATGTGCAGTTTAATTTTACAGCTGTTTATATAGTAACAGTAGGTATGAAGCGATGTTAGCTTACAATGGCGACACCCATTTTATCAGCAAAGTTTTCGTCACTAGGTGCTACTTTTAAACACCTGTTGATTTTTAACCTGGTCTCCTGCCAATGTATATCACAGTAAGTAATCTGGCCTCATAGCTCAATTTGTAGTAGCTCAGCCTTCTATGCTGTAGGTTGTGGGTTCGATCCCTATCTGCAAACATGTGTGTGATGAATATTCATGTTTGTTTCTGTCTGGGATTTATATTGTATTCTAAGGCCCACTTGTACAACAATCTGATTTAATTTTATTTAGCTAATCACATGTCAGAGCTCACTTCTCAAGTGAGCTCTTATTTACCGAGACGGTTTTTTTTGCGCCGACCATAGGGTTGGCGAGAAGAAAGCTACATTATGTAGCTACATAATGTAGCCTTTGCGAGAGGAGAAATCACTTGGGGATAATGTAGCTTTCCAACGGTAAAAGAATTTTTCAAATCGGTCCAGTAGTTTCGGAGCCTATTTAATGCAAACAATCAAACAAACAATCAAATCTTTGCTTATTATAATCCTACTAATATTATAAATGCGAATGTTTGGATGGACGGATGGATGAATGGATATATGGATGGATGTATGTTCCTCTTTCACGCTCTAACCAGTGGACCGATTTGGATGAAATTTGAAATAAATATAGATTGTAATCTGGAATAGGACATAGGCTACTTTTTATCCCGAAAAAATAACGGGAACGGGAAAAAACTGCCACGCAGGCGAAGCTGCGAGTGGCCTCTAGTATTCGTATAAATGTACAGACTTTTCGACCTCTATAGTACTATAGTATAGATAAGATAATGTCAAATAACCTTACAGAAAGGTAGCACAGAGATGTTACTGCGGTGCGGAAAACTGCCGAGGCTGGATTGGCGCTGAGCCAGACTCCGATGACGAAGATTACGAAGAGGTAAGATATATAAATGAAAAAACGAGTGTGCTTTAGACCACACGACTGAAGTAAAACTTCTTTAATATACGAAACGTAACTAGCTATGAGAGAATGAGAGAACGAACAGTGCTTTCATACCCCCTCCATGGTAGTGTTAAACGTTTAACGCAACCTTGTTGGAAGTCGCATTAGAAGTATTACTTCAAACATTGTATATCTACTTTAAGTATTTGTGAGCAAGGTGGGGTAGGTTTAGATAAGGGTTTTATCGTATTTATAAGTTTAGGCACCTGCTGTGATGTTTAAGAGGATAGTCTGAGGTACGCGCATCGAAATATTTCATTTGGTACCCACATTTTGCAGTAGGTATATATTTCATACGTGACACGTTGCAAGCAGTCGCCGCTGCTAAAAAAGGTTTCCTCACGATGTTTTCCTTCATCGTTTAAGAGCACTGACATTGCGCACATGATTTATTCGATACAGAAATCTATTGGTGCACGACCGGACTCGAACCCACGACCTTAGTATCAGAAGGCGAGGTCATTAGATAAATAGATAGATAGGTAACTCTTTATTGATTACCACAAGTACACATATTTTATAAAGAATATAAGGTAAACAGTGCAGTAATACAATGGGCGGCCTTATTGCTAAAAGCGATCTCTACCAGGCAACCTTTCCCAATATTCCACCGGTGCTTTGTTTTTTAAGTGAATTCTTTGAATTACGAATGGTTACAGGAGGAGGAAGACGTTTCAACATCTAAGTCGGGAGCCGCAGATGCTTCGGAGGAGTGCTTGGCGACGGCCGCTGAGGTGGTGCGGCCGCGACCTCGACGTGCTAAGAAGGACCGCAAGTACAAGCCTAAAACACCGGACCTAGTACAAGACGCTGATGTAAGTACCGAAATACATAAATAATTACTTTGGAGAATTTAGGGTTTAGTTACCTTTTGTTCGTACAACTGCTTGGTGGAAAAAGTGGCCCACCTGATGTTAAGTGGTTACCATCGCCTATAACAAAGTATTGTCTCGTAGGTCACGCTAGTTAGGAACGTGGCCTACGATGCACCGCTCAGCGTTCATCAACTTGAAGCATACATGTGTTAAACCTCATATGCCTAAAATTTCACCGGCACCCACACCCTTCAAATCGGAACACAGCAAGCTGGTTGGCGGCAGAAATAGCCATGGTACATATAACAAAGCCTTGTAGGTCACGCGTACGTGCCCTACAATGCACTTTACTGCGTCCACCAACCTAAGGTACACCGGTGTCAACCCTCATGTGCTTCTAACTTCACTGACACCCCTATTCTATCAGTTATCTGGTTCCCGTATCACAAGTTTTGCTTAGTTTGGGGCTAGATGACGTTGTGTCCAATATATGTCAATATTTATTTATTTACTTCATAGATCGAAGAGGACTTGGAAGCTCTCAGTCGCACTGGAGTCAAGAACCAATGTCACACGCTCCGTCTGTCGCGTACAGTGGTCCGCGCGAAGTCTCGCCGCGCGCAGGTCGCACTATTGAGATTGCTACGTGACGCTGACCTGCCTTGCCGCCGACTGTTCCTCGACTACCGCGGCTTGAGGCTATTAGCGCCATGGTGTGCGGACGCGCCGCTCGACTTTAAGTATGTATAAAAGTGACTTAAATCGGTACTTAATAAGTCGAAAGTCATCATGAAAACTGCCACGGGAAAAAAACTGCCACGCGGGCGAAGCTGCGAGCGGGCGCTAGTAATTTATATTCGCGCAAATTTCATGCGTCGCCGCTGTTTGGAGCGCGCAAAGCCGCCTCACTAAAGTCAATAACCTCTACAATCGCCATGGTCAGTGTGTGTGACCTCTTAGAACCGTCTCGGTTCTTTTTGTTGTCATTTTGCAATAAGTTATAGCAAATTAAGTCGCGAAAAAGCGCGTGACTACGTCAGCGTGAAGTTATTAAAAACTTCAGCCTGTACCCAATTAGGGGTTGAATTACAAGAATGCCTTTATAAGTACACCTCTATGCACCAATATTAGCATAACCTGCAAATTTCAAGTTTCTACGACCAGTAGTTTTGGCTGTACGCTGTATATAAATCAGTCAGTCAGTCATTATAAAGATTTTTATATTTAGTACAGATATAAAAAAAAACAAAACAAAAATTTATGACCTAAGTATAAATAAATGCTGCCCTATATTTAGTTATTCATGAATAACCCTATATACGATAAAGGCAAACAGTAAATATTTCAGTCTGTCATTCAGTCAGGACTAAGATTCATAAAATAATGGATTCTTTTTAGGGTTGCCACCCGTCCGGGTTTCCCCGGATTTGTCCTAGTTTAGAGGGCATCCGGGGAGCGTCCGGGTGGGTCTTCATTTGTAGTCCGGGTTTAAAAATTAAATCTGAGCCGCCCGCGACACCCGCATAAAAAAAAATCTAACTGATTAATAAAACAAGTTGTTACAAACTGTAATAAGATTCTGTTTTGTTAGGTACATTTCAAATGATGTTAATAGATGTCTAAATTAAATTTAAAGGTCTGAAAATTAATGAAAAGGTGATTATGACATTTTCAACTGTTTTTTTACACTTACTATGTTTAAAAAACTTGTCGACATGTCCGTGTTCTAGGCTCTAAAATCCGGGGTTTTCACGCGTCTTGTCCTGGTTGCCAAATTTTAGAGATGGCAACCCTAATTCTTTTGAATCCTTTATAGATGAATACTTTATGTCATATACTCATTTCAGGCTGGAAATGCTTCAGACAATCGACCGGCTGCCGATTCCTAATAAGTCTATGGTACATGAAAGTAGATTCTTCACGATATTCGCGCGATGGATGAGTTCAACTGAAACTCTTTCTGAACATGTTTTCATTGATGAAGCTACAGGTACGGTATTTTTTTTATATACTACTACTTTAACCTGATGTTAAGTGGTTACCTCTGCTTACAGTAAATAACATTACGTCACAGGGAATTTACCCTATGTAGCCTAGCACTGTGTCCATCACTTTGAGACGTAAATGTGTCAAACCTCATGCACCTGCACAATTGTACCGACACATTTCAAATCTACTACTAATTATTATTACTACTAATTAAGTTGACAATACTGCGGTTTCTTCATCAGGTTTGCCGGTAGAAATCCCGAACAGGGGAAATCAAGATACTACGAGTCCAGAAAAGCCTAAAGACAGTGCAGCAATGTTAGAGAAAGTAAAGGATCTATCCAGTCAGTTGCTGGAAAGGTGGTCAAGTTTGAAGGTAAGAAAGTTAACATTACTTGTCTTCTAAAGTAAGCTAAAACATTACAGTAGCATTAAGAGTTTAATATTTACTTATCATAAAAAAATACGAGCCACCTCTTAAGTTTGATTATATTGTTACTAGAGATAGACTAAAACACTAAAAGCATCATTTAACCCCTTACCGCATACAAATCCATTTATGGCTTCTAAAGTTTGTTATTTTTTTATGCTTTAAGAAACTATTTAATTATAGTAAAATAAATTGTATCATAAGAAGTGATTCTTTGTGAAACGAATCGTATAGTTTTTGTCTGTGGTAACTCATTAGACCCAAAAATATTTGAGGTTCTTTCGCAGTGCGGCCGGCAAGCAATGAACACGTCTGAGTGAAACTTTTATCAGTAAAAAATAAAGGCAATAAAGTAATTGTGATCTTCAATAAAATATGTTTTTTATCCTTTGAATCATCGACTACAATAACAGTAAATTTATTTTGTAAATAGTTTTGTTTTTGTTTGATTTTTGACCTGTTTTTTGCAAACTCCAAATATGGCTTGGTATGCGTTACCGTCAAAATACTGCCCATCAAATATGGCTTCCAATGCACTCAGGCGGCTTTATTATGCTTTGTAGAAATGGACCCTGCAGGCTTTTATGGTAGTAACAATCACGTAAATACTATACTAGGTGATGGGTCTTTGGGCGAAGATGACCTTGTTTCCGATTCTGACCTAGAATACGGACCTCCCACTTCCCGTTCACCCAAGAAAAGCATGTTATCATACCCGAGTCTGACTCCGATATCTCCGATGATGATACACCTTTGCTGAACTTGCAAGCAACTTTCATCATTTTCCCATTTGGGTTAAAAACTATCGGCGGTTGTGTCAGAACTGCTCAAAGTTACGCAGTTACACAAAATGTGAAAAATGTGAGGTGTTCTTGTGCTATAATGATAAGCGTAATTGCTTTAAAGATTTTCACAAAAAGTAACAGCTATGCATACAAAGCCAGATATGACTTACTTGATTTTCACTTGAATGCATACGAGTCCAGATATGGCTCTTGCATTTATTTTCATGAATAACAATTAAAAAATTTTTTTTTTGCTTGATTTATGTTCAGTAAAGATAAATAAACAAGTATGTACCAAAAAAAATTTTCTTATTCACATCCTTAATAATTCATGCAGTAAGGGGTTAATAGGGGGTAGTTTAAGCATTTAAATAACATACTGATATTCTAAATTAAAATATCTATACTAGTTTAGTTAACAGTCATCTAAATTATAAATGCATGCATACTTGATGGGAGATGTTATTGTATCTGGTTATATTAGTAATAACGTAATCAACAATAAATTAAAAATATATAAAAGTAGCAAATTAATAGTAATAAAATTAATGTGCCTATATTATACAATTAAATTTATTTATATTTTTTATTACAATCCCTTGTTTTATAGAATCTGGATCAAATAGACTTATGACTGGTTAAGTTTATTAGAACAAAAAATAAATGCATCTCATTATTTTCAGGAAGTATTCAAAATCCCAAAAAAGGAGCGCATACAGCAAATGAAAGAGCATGAACGTCAAGCAAACGTAGAACGACGCGCGGCTGACTCGAGCGGGTCACGTGACCGGGATCGGGAACGGCGAGAGGACCGGGACCGTCGGGAGGACAGAGACCGGGATCGTGAAAAAGAACGAGAACGTGATAAAGAACGAGATCGGGAAAGAGAACGGGATAGAGATAGGTATAGGGAGCGGGAGAGAGAAAGAGATCGGGAGAAGGAAAGAGAAGATCGAGATAGAAGAAGAAGGAAAAGCCCTGATGGAAGAAGAAGTATAAGGTGATAATTAAAAACTGATTTGTCGTTTATTTAAGATCTACTATAGATCTTAAATGGTGGAGATCAGACTGGCAAAAGGACGGGATAAATTAAAGAGTGTTGGACTGAATATCAGTAGGAGTCCCAATAGCCTTTAAATAGTGTATCTAGTCTGTTCTTTGTACCTCGGTTCATTGCTAGCGACATTGACCGAGACGTGAAGAACAAAAAAAGTGGGATAAGAGCAGGGAAATGATGATATCTTTGTGTAATAACAGGTTGAGTGAAAGAGTATTGGCCGCAGTGCCGCCTGTGAGCAAGGAAGAAAGGCGACGTGCATTCGCGGAGGCAGCGGCCGCGGCGGACGAGACGAGGAGACAGCGTGACGTCAATCCTATGAGCTATCCATTCTGGCCACAGCCTGAACACTTTCCACAGGTAAATTAGAATTAAAAAAATATATATAAGTCAAATCACTCACACATAATGGTCCGACCTTTCATATAAATATCCTGTTTAACTCATCCTCATCGCTCTGACAGCCGTCACAGCTCAGTTCGCAGTAGCCTTGCCTTCTGCGATGTAGGTAGTGGGTTCGATCCACACCGAGACAAACATTTGCGTGATGAACTTTACAATAGGTGTTTGTTGTGTCTGAGTTTTATAATAATATGTGTTTTATTAGCTATCTGGTACATAGTTCAAGCTTTGCTTAGTTTAGGGCTAAAAGGCGTTGTGTGAATGTGCGTTAATATTTATTTATATCGATAGATAGATCAGAGGAGGCAAAAGTGTACTTAAGTTTAAAGATAGTGAATACCACTATGCAAACGACATGCGTTGCAAAGCCTTGTACTTATCAAATGAGAAAAAAAGTTATACTCGTATAAGATTAAAATATAAATTGGCTTACCTTCGTTCTTAAATAGATTATATTAGCGACTTATTGAAACTTATGCTATTTATTTGTAATTTTTCATAGATGTTTCAACAAGGCATGATGGGTCCTAACAATATGCCAATGTTGATGCCAGGCGGCAACATGATGCCTGGAAACATTCCGCCCGGTAACATGATGTCTAACAGCATGGGACCTGGCAATATAATGTCTGGCAGCAACATGATGTCTGGGCCGGGTGGCAATATGATGCCTGGCAACATTCCGGGAGGCCACATGATGCCGCCTGGCAACATGATGCCACCTGGAAATATGATGCCACCTGGAAACATGATGCCGCCTAATAATATGATGGCGCCTGGTGGAATGATTCCTCCCGGGAACATGATGCAGGGGATGATGCCTAGCATGCCTCCAAACGATATACCGCCTGAATGGATGCAAAATGCGCCGCCATTTTGTCCGCCGTTCCAGCCGGGTCAGCCTTACTGTATGCAACAGCAAAAGTAAGTAAAAAAGACCTGATTATCATCTCATTCAAAATCGGCACAGCGGTATTTAACTATTCAGGATAAAATAAATTTTATTTAACTTAAAAAAAAGGAGGTTTACCAATTTGATTCTTATTTTATGTTTGCTATCTCAGAATTCCATCATGATTGAACCAATTTGTTTTTTTTTATATTCAACTAAAATAATCTAAATCGGTTCAGTACTTAGTAATTTTTTTTAATCAAAATAACTGGACAAAGTATGTTTTTAATAATAAACTCGGCGTGACTTTGAAAGAGGTACACCGTGTTTTGTCTGACACTGACATGAAGATTCAAATAAGATCGAAAGAGGCAAAATATGGTGTACGTTACGCCTAGTTTATTAGTAACAACGTCCATGTACATCTCTATGTAGTGGTAACTTCACACTAAAGTTCCTTAATGTGACAGAGAAAGAAACTGTTTCTATTATATAAAACGTGAAATAAAAAATATACTTTGTGTTTCAGTATGATGGGCATGGGCGGTTACGGTATGGGCGTAGGCGGGTTCATGTTCGGACAACAGATGCCACCCGGGGCCTTCCCACCAATACAACAACTCCCAAACACACTACCGGTGAGCCTTATACTTGGCTACATACTATATTACTTGGCTATCTCAGAATAATAAATGAATAAAAACTCTTTGTTGTACTTACAAATTAACCAAAATAAGTACACACCAAGTTTTTTGATGCAACTTGATGGAACAAGCAGATGACCCACCTGATGTTGAGTTACCAACGTCTTTAACAAAGCATTGCCTCGTAAGTCACGCTCGTTAGGAACGTGCCCTACGATACACTGCTCAGCATTCATAAACCTGAGGCGTACAAGTGTTTCACCTCATACGCTTGTAATTTCACCGGAACACAGCAAGCTACTTGGCGACAGAAGTAGGCAGTATGTAGGAAGTAGTAGTAGTAGGTAGGGAGTTATTCCTGTTTGGTCACTGAAGCTACTCCCATTTGGAACCTAACAATAATAATTATGGTATGTACCGACAGCCATCACAGCTCAGTTTGTAGTAGCCCTGCCTTCTGTGCTGTAGGTGGTGGGTTCGATCCCCACCAAGAACAAACATTTGTGTGATGAACATAGATGTTTGTTCTGTGTCTGGGTGTTGTATTGTATTCTATGTATGTATTTAAAAAAAAAAGTATATAAGTATTCTTACAGTCATCTCGTTCCCATAGTACAAGCTATGCTTAGTTTGGGGCTAGATGATGTTGTGTAAAAAAATGTCCTGTCATATTTATTTATTATTTGTTTTGTTATCCAGCCGCCTACAATAGACCCAGTGACCAAAGAGATAGTACTGCCATCCATGTGGCGAAGCGCTCCGGATTCACGCGGACGGACCTATTACTACCACGTAAAGATCAGGAAACCTCAGTGGTTACCGCCGCCTATGCCGCCGACGCCAGGTAATATTTTTACTCAGCAATATGATGCTTTGGCTAATACAGCCATCACAGCTCAGTTGGTAGTTCTGCCTTCTGCGCTGTAGGTTATGGGTTCGATCCCCACCGAGGTCACATTTTTGTAATTTACATGGATGTTTGTGCTCTGTCTGGGTGTGGATGCAAATTCGTCCGCGTGAAGCTATATCTTCATACGAATTTCAACCCTCACTGTACCTTTTTAGGGTTTGAATTTCAGGAATTCTTTTCTTCGAAATTATTTTTTTTCATCGAAGTTATAGAGAGCAAATATTTAAAATATATGAGATAAGTACAGTTGGATAAAAAATCGAAATCTAAACCAATTATAAGAATCTGTGTCCTGACTGATTGACTGACTGACTGGCATATAGACAACGCACAGCCTAAACCACTGGTCGTAGAGACTTGAAACTTTCAGAGAATATTCGTCTGGGTGCGTAGAGGTGAAGGAATTCCCAAAACTCAACCCCTAAACGTGTACAGCGGGGGTTAAAGTTTGTATGAAAATAGCTTCACGCGGACGAAGTCACGGGCATTTCTCTAGTGAAAGATAAGAAAGGGGGGTAGTCAGAGGTACATCCAAATATTTACTACATACCTACAATTTGCATTAGTTAGTATTCCTCGAGTGACAGGTTGTAAGCCTGTTGCTGCTACGTTTATGGTGCATTCTTTAAAGCAGTTGTTTGTAATCTGTTGTAGAAGAGAGTTCTTCAGAGGAAGAGGAGGAGCAAGTAACCTCGTTAGACAGTCCTGTTGTACAACGGCACATGAAGGGCAGCCGGTTCGTCGAGGGCTTGAAGGGCATTTGTGAAGGTAAAACACTTGTAACATCCCTAATGAGTAGTAGTAGTAGTAGAGCTTTTTGTGAAAGAGCTGGTCCGGGGAAGTACTACCACAGTACTTAGTTTGGCCGCCGAGCAGTGATGCTCACATAAACTAAAGACATTCCATGGTTCGGAACTCAGTTCGGACAAGAAATTCTGATTCCCGATCTTTAGCATTATTAATATTGATATTTCATCCCCACCGGTATTTGGTCACCAATGTTTGAAGGTATGCCACCATGCCTATTTCTGCAGCCAAGTTTGCTGTGTTCCGCTTTGAAGGGGGTGGATGCCGGTGTAATTGCAGGCACACGAGGCATACCACCTGTATACCTCAGGTTGATGGACGAAGAGTAGTGCATCGTAGGGCACGTTTAATTTATATATTTGCTTTAATTCTAATAAAAAAAAACATACCTGGCAACAAAAATTTTAAAAAGAAAAAATTGTAAACAAAATATTGTCTGCGGGATCCCCTTTTGTGCGGGGCCCGTAGCAATTGCTACTCTTGCTACGTGTGGTTAATCCTGCACTTCTCAGAAGATGCTACTGTTTATTTCCTGATGCGTCTTACGACATCCATGGGAGGAATGCATGGTTCATTTTCTAAGGCGGGACCTTCACGTTATGGATGTAGACTGGTAAAATTGGACTCATTTTCATCAGTACGCGGTTTCGAGTACTAATTATATAACAACTCTTCTACAAATGCTATTTATTCGTCTTATGAAACAGAAATATTGTGTCATTCCAGTGAGTAACAAGGACACGAATAACGGATTGATACCTGACCACGCGTTACTATCCTGTAAACCGCGAAAACGGCGTCCCGGACTCGTCTCGGAAAGACCTATTAGTGTAAGTATATTTAAAACTATAAAATGATCGTATCTTGTCGTGACTCTAAATAGAAAAGACCAAGTATGAATCGGACTCGTGCACGAAGGATTCAGACCCATTCATTATCCATAGTAAAAACGGTAAAAAAATACGTTTGTTGTTTGAGAGCCTCCTTAAATAATAAATAAATAAATAAATAATGCCGGACGATCCACACAGCATCATCTAGCCCCAAGCTAAGCAGAGCTTGTGTTATGGGTACTAGATGACTGATATACTTAATACAATACTATATTACAGACATAGATATTTTTTATTATACATAGAAAATACCCAGAACACCCGGAATAAATATTTGCATATCGTACAAACATTTATCCCAAGGCGGGAATCGAACCCGCAACCTCTGCGTCGCAGGCGGACATTCGCCCGCCGCGCCACATCGGTCGTCAAAAAATATATATTATATTTTTAATTAGTGATTTTTTTACTGCTTTCGTTACAGATAATGGTACGAAACCCTTCGTGCTCTAGTCCGACTCGCACGTGACCGGTTTTTAATAAACATTTTATTTCTGTTGTAGCCGCGTACTGAAGAGGACAAGCTAGCTGGCCGGTTAGAAGTGAAGCGATACAGACAGACTAAGGAGAAATTGCGGCGCCGTAAAGAGAAGGTCCGCGTTCTCGCGACCACACGCAAGCATCGACAAGAATCTAGTATAAAGGTAACTTTACGGTGACGTACACTTTTATGTAGGTGACTGAGTCGGCATTTTACTCAACCTCGATAGTTTTATAACAAAGAACAGACAGTGCGAATCTAACAACCGAGTGAGAGCGACACGGGTCGGAAACACCAATCAACTTTTAACTTTAACTTTAACTCTTATTAAACTCAGTGTAAACCGGCACCGGTGTTTTAACTTGCAACTTCAACTACGCACTCAAACTAACTAACTTTACAAACTAACATTGTACAGTCTAACTGGACTGTACAATGTTTTCGATGTTTAAAAAATCATAAGAAATACCTACTACGAAATACGAATACCAGGAAATACTTAAGACGACCGATATGACGCGGCTGGTGAATGTCCGCCTGCGACGCAGGAGGTTGCGGGTTCGATTACCGTCTTGGGATAAATGTTTGTACGATATGCAAATATTTATTCCGCGTGTTCCGGTGCGTTCTATGTATAATTAAATATATCTATGTATGTAATGTATTGTATTAAGTATCATAGCACAAGCTCTGCTTAGCTTGGCGCTAGATGATGCTGTGTGAATTGTCCAGCATCATTATTATTGCTTTATTTTTACCATACTTTGGCTATCTCTGAATCAAATTAGTTTTTATTTTAAATTATGCACTTTCATAATCAATATATTAACTAACTATGTAATTTAGTAAATGATCTCTGATGATAAGTGATGGTGAAGTGAATGGCGCTGGGACGGACTAGAAAACTTGCTACGGGACTTTTATTGAATTATTAACGAAATATATTACTCCAGTTCCTCGCACACTGGTGCTAGATGTTAATAAATATAAATACGTGTTTATCTGACGAATATTATTAATGTTGATATGCTCTGGAACTTGTTCCGTCTGCGTCGAATTCACTTAGGCATCATTCGAATTCACTTTGGTATCATTTGAATTCACTTAGGAGTTATTCGAATTCACTGATGAATCATTCGAATCTACTTAAGAATTCGAATTCTCAATTTTGTTTATTTTCTTCACAGCATATAGATCTTGACTCTGATACCGACACAGAAGCGTCGCCTGAAACAGAAGAAGTCATCGAAAAGGCACCAGTTGTGGTCGTGCCATCTCCCACTGTTCTCTCCCCCGATCCTGTCGTTGATGAAATAACGCCTATACCGATTGACTCTGCAGAAACCACGCGCAAGATCAAGGAGCTGTTCAGAAGTAGCATGGCTCGCGTTATGGTGGGCCTTCTAAGTCCCTACAGACGTACTGATGCGCCGTTTGGAAGGATCACTTGCACGGCTGATTTTAAGCATTTAGCCAGAAAGGTATACTTTGATTTATATACAAAAAAGGATTGCAATCTTTTTTTAATTGTCCTTCTGTGCCCTAGGTCTAGACAAAGGACAAAAATATGTAACTTTGTGTATCGTTTCTGAAGTAGATACCTTGACCACTACCTGGTCTTAAATATGCTCATCGTGTTGGATTCATAATTTTTTTTGTCCTGTAGCTTGTTGCGTAGATTCGTGTGATCCGATAAGCGTCTGGCTCATCGGATCACCATACGAAAATTGTAAAGGTTCGTATAAAAACTGTTCTTTACTTTTTTATATATTTTCCAGCTTACCCACTTCGTTATGCTGAAAGAACTGAAGCACTGCCGCTCGGTGGAAGAGCTCGTAGTGACAGAGTCTGTCAAATCCAAAGCTAAGACCTTCACCAAAAAGTACATGGTTAAGTTCGGGCCGGTGTACACTCGGCCGGCGGATGAGGCCGATTAACGAATAGCCGCGGTTGGAACAACCGCTGTTATGATTAAGCCTACTTCGTTTTTAGGTTTGTTTCCTAAAAAAAGTGAACCTATTCCGTTGCTAGAAATGATTTACAAGTGAAGTGAACTTATTTCTTGTATTGTTACCGAATTGAAGTGAAGATATTAAGTTTCATGCATCGTTACCGAAGTGAACTTGTTTAGTTTCTTGGATTGTTACTGAACGGAAGTGAAAATACTTCGTTTCTTGGATTGTTACTGAAGTGAAGTGAACTTATTTCGTTTCTTGGATTGTTAATGAAGTTGTCGCTAGGACACCCGAGTGAAGTGATAATAATATAGACATGATTCGCCAGAGCATTAAAAAATAATCTGCCATTCCTAGTATCTAATCCATCCATCTCTATATAAATACATTACTTTTTGTGTTTAATTTGTACCGAATATAAAAAAAGATGGATTATTTAAATGGCAGTAACGATAATAGACATTAGTTCATAGATTCTCATAGGTATCTAAATGCCGGTACATATTGGATCCATACGATCAAATATCAGGCAAGAGCTACCGAAGCAATGTGTTCTTATTGTTACTAATACTGAAAGTACATACACAGTGACTAAAAGTCGGTAGGTAATTCAGCTTTGAAATAATAAAACTATTTGGTAGTTACATATTGTTCTTATGACTGATTTAAAAAGTTAAGAGGTATTTATGACTTCCAATAAGTGTTCTTTTTTAATCTAAGATGTGTAGATACAATTCTTTTTTAAATAAGCCATAAATTTTAACGCTTGACCTTAAATGCGCAGAAGTTATTTTTAGGTATGCATGGTGCAGATTCGAATCCGAATCGCATATCCCCATTACATTTTGCTCGCGTCTCTGGACCCTTTCTAAGGCATGAAAACAATTCTGTCCATTGATAACACCTTATGCATCCAATTATTTTTAAAATTATATATAAAGATTCTCCGTGTACAAGATTTCAAAGAGGATAGTCAGAGGCACGTCCAAAACATAATTTGTACATGCCTACTTTTGGCAAATGCTTGTCCACCATACCTGACAATTTACAAGGCCATCACCGCTGCTGAAATTCCGAAAACCGTTATGGGTTTGCTTATACTGTGTAAACTAAAATAACTGTTAAGTATTACTCAAGTCAAAACGACGGGTAGTTTAAAATAGTTTTAGTTAAGGTATAATTAAGTACATTCAATAAGTACTTGGCTAAAAAGGTCTACCTAATTTTAATCGAGACAGTATGATAAGACTTAGGTTACCTTTGTAGCGCTGCGTGGGTACAGTCAGGTGCACTAAAATGTATACAGTTCGTAACTTTCAAAACAATATCAAAACTATACACTTTTAAACAGTAAAAACTCAAAAATCGTAAAATTAGCTGATAGGTTCACAAATTTTTTGAGGTTTTGCCCTGTACGCTGTAAAACCATTCTGTAAGTCACGAACTGTATACATTTTATCGCAGCTAACCGTACATAAGGGTGTAACCTACAACCGTAATCGCATTTTTCTCAAGTTTTGATGCGAATTTTATGTCAAAATAGGAGATGCTCCCATCTCACTGCACGTGCGTCGTTTTTAAAACGAATTGATACGTATATTTATACATCCTGAATTCCATCAGGTCTACACCACAAAAGATGCAAGAAGGTTTATATGCGTTGCACTGCGCGGTAACATAGTAGCCGCACTTAGTCGCTGCTGCACGCACCGTGCAGTGTAACTAAAAATATTAATACCCCTGTTAAGCCTTCGTCTAATTCGTTGATTGTGTTAGGTCTGTCGTCTTTTTACTAAAGACCAATGGTGTAGTATTATTTTCAAACTAATTACATACTAGATGTAATTGTAAATATAAATTAAATGTATACTTTGAACAACTATTTTCTACTAGCAGAGATTATATTAAGTTTTCTTATTTAGCTAATGTTTTTCAGAGAAAACGTGATTTATTTATTGTCTGTTCATGATCTCTGTACAAGGATTTGTTTGAAGACCTCGAATATGAAGTAAATGGTTTATTAAATACACAGTATTACAAGTACCTACGTAGTATAACCGTTTTGAGTTGTCGGAAATGCATTGTTTTATTTTTCGTCAATATTTAAAGTTCACTGTGTATAGTTTTAAAAATAGTAGTAGTAGTAAATATGAAATCTTTTTCATGAAATGCAGACATGACAACCTTTACCTATGCAAATAGAATATTTTCACTGGTGTCAATTATTTTAAATCTAACTTAATTTGACTGTTAGAGCTAAAACTATAGCTGTCCTTGTTCTTTCAGTTCATAAAAAAGAGACTGCAATATTTTTAGTTATGTAAGTTTGGATGCAACAGTAATATCCACACCAACCAGTCTTATTTTGGATAGAAACGGGATATTTACCATGCACCATGATCACGGGTCGAACTCAAATTATGAAATTACTCCCGTATGACCCGTATGATCACATGGCGCATGCAACTGTGCCGAAATATCGGGAAACTCAAAAATCATGGTAACTATTCCGTTTCTATCCAAAATATTGATCAAACCAGCTTAAAAAGTTATACCAACCAGTCTTTCTCTCGATTTTATTTTAGATAATAGAGATACTCAATAAACATTTGATTTGATTTGAGATAATGATTTGAAATGTTTACAGTCAGCTTAATATCAGTATAAGCTCAATGAGTAAACCATAAAAGTTACATTTAACAGTCTTCAAATTTTTTTGCATAGTGGCCGTTTCGTCTCATTTTTGTGACTTGGTACCAAATCCACAAGTCTCAGGCTGTCTATAGATCAAGTTTGCTTTAAAAATTGCATTATAGTTATTGTATTCGTACCGTGCACCCCCATATTGGATAAGTCATCAAATTTATTTTTAACAGTTTAGATTTTTTTGCATGGTGGCCGTTTCGTCTCATTTTTGTGACTTGGTACCAAATCCACAAGTCCAAGTAAATAGATCTCTCCACAAGTTTGCTTTGAAAATTGCATTAAAGTTTGTATTGGTACCCCCCCACACACATTGGATGCACTAAACTGTGAACATGTAACTTGCAAAAAGCTCTGCAAGATCTTTATAGATGTGTATTTTTTAAATGTTATGACAATAGTCTTTCTATCGATTCCTAGTAGATAGTATTTCTGAAATAAACCTAAAGTTTATTAGGTACTTCTCATGTATTTCTGGTATGAAATTATGTCGTAAATAATATATGTAAATAATATTGTAAATATTTAAATGTTTTTATTTTTAAAAATAATTACTGGAGAGAACGAATTGTTGTTTTAGATTGCGCCCAAGTTGGCAAATGATAGATGCCGATGGAACAAATAAAGATATTTCTTTTACAAAACATTTTTTATTGCATTATCCTTGTATTGATTTTATGCCAGCTAAAAGTTGGTGCTAGAATACAATAGTAAGAACGAAGCCGGTTCTACCACGAACATAAAGATGAGGTATTTGATATTGCAAGGCCTTTTAGTCTCAGTGATGGGCGCAGTGCAATGATTAGGAACACGTTTTCGGTCTGCTTGCCAAACGTTGCATTCCTTTTCAAGTTCAAGAAAAGCGGAAGCCGAACAGAATCACTAGGTTTTAGTCTCCTAAAACAATGGTTCTATTGGGTTTGCTGCTGTCTCCAAAACTCTTCTCTATTCTCCAAGAATCTTATAGCTTCTTCTGCTTGTTTCATTACGATCCCGTTCTTCTTGTCTGCGATAGCTAAGTCTGGGTTTTTCAGCAGGTTCTCGAGATATATCTTATCGGACATGAGCTGCCCTAACGCTGGTTTGGAGGACTTGGATGAGGAGCGTTGGGCAGGTTTCTTCTTCGCTGGCCTGGCTGACGGCTTGACTGATCCAATGGTGTTCTCAATGGCTTCCTAAAATGGTAAGTGATGTAGCATTATTTGTATTTGAGCCTTTTGTGCCAAGTGGTAGGTTGGAAATCTCCGTTCATGACGTTTCCTTATGATGAAAAAACAAAATCAAGCAGCTATGATTTTGTTTGAAGTGCAGTTAGTTTGTATTTGAAGCGGTAGGTACGTATCCCGCGGTACTAAGGTGCTAGAGTAATTTGGGGTTGTAATATTTTGATTTAAACCATCATTTTTTAGAAATGATTTGAACTTGACTTGACTTGGGAGTTTTCAAGACAAGAGTGAACAAGTGGATTATAGCTAAGCGTGCTCCACCTTAGGCTGCATCTACACTTTCCATCAGGTGTGATGGCAGCCAAACGCTTAGGTATCAAAATGTAAAAAAAAAAAAAAAAAAAGAACTCAAAATTTAAAAATAACGTACCTGTGCCTTCTGAACGCCTAATCTAAAATCATTTAGATCCGGACGCGCCCGCAGCCCTCTGTGGTAATGCACAAGGCTCATTTCAAACTCCCCACAGTAGTACAAAGCCTCTGCTTTCCTCAACAAAGCTTTGGCGTCCTTGGAGTCTAGCTTTAAGGCCGCTTCAGCATCAGCCAGGGCAAGATGCGGCTCGCCGAGAAGTAGATAACATTTGCTGCGAGCTACGTACGCAGCCTTCTCTTCTGGAGCTAGCTCTATAGCCTGAAAAAATATACAACACAGTCTCATAAATACCCCCAGAAAAGGCAGTAAACCATTCAAAAGAAACACCACAAATAATTCCATTTCGTCCATAGAAGGGCCTCTACACAAAATAGCTCTTTCACGCTCACTCCTTAACAGTTTCCTTGCGGCAGGATGTCGTGCATGAGCTATTAACACCATCATCAACCTGAACCCAATACTAGACAAAGATATTTTCCATGGCGCATCATATAGCATACTCCAAAAGAATTAGGACTCCCATGCTATCTATCGTTTTGGTATAGATATAAAGTAATGGTAGCAATTATAATGGTCAAAGATGACAAGATGAGAAGGAACTTGCGCAGGAATAGACTAAAACTTAGACCCTAGCGGACAAAGCAGTGTGAATGATGATACGAATTACATTTCCTCCAGCCTGGGGTCGGGTTTGAAGTCAGATCGAGCTACCTTGTTGACAAATATTACAGCAGTTCGATACCGTTCCCTCATCATCTCAGCGCGCGCGAGTGCCAGCAGCGTTCCCGCATCTGCTTCATCTGGTAATTGCAACGCATTGTTTTTCTCGGCCTTGTCTTTAAGCATCATCGACGCTTTGATGTCCTTGGAGCCCATGACGACCGCTGCTGCTCGATCTTTGTCAGTATACAGCTCTTCCTCTCGCCGGCGTCTCTCACGCTTCGGCTTCCTTTCACGCCTTCGCTTCGGCTTAAGCGACTCCTTCCTCTCCTTCGCCGGTTGCTTATCTTCCACTGTATCCTCATGGGTTTTATTCGTTGGGGCTCGTTTGCTGATGGACGCTTTCGCCACTGGTTCCTCCTCTTCCTCTTCTTCTACATCGACTCTTACAAAGCTTTGAAGGTATCCTGCGTCTATAGTAGTCCCTAAGATGGACCGGGCCTGAGCTTTCGCGTTGTCAGTGCTTTCCATCTTGACTTTACACTGGTGTTATGTAACTTATGATGTGTGTAAAGAGGTGTCAGCAAGGTGTCAGTATCGACGCTCGAGCTGTGGTCGTCATGGAGACTGATATGTTTTCGCACCCACTTTATGCCCACACTAGCGGTAGTACTACTTTGAATGAGCTGGAGAGACCACATGTATGTGAAATGTTTCCCCACAGAAAGTTTTAATGAGGAGCAATTATGTAATGTAGGTATGACTGTTATTTTATCCTTCGATGTAAGCACATCGATTTTGCACCTATGTTGATTCGCATGATACTGCTTACATCAAGTAGCAATTCGCCTCGAACTGAGATTTGACAATTTCCTGGATATTGCTCCAGCTTGTCTTACCTGAGCTATGAAGTCAAACGCTAGAAAATCGGAGCTCTCGTTATATTAGTTTCTCAAATTGTATTATTTTTATCGTATCGAAATAATTTTCATAAGTAACTGGTAGTCTAGTGGGAGTGATCCCGCCTTCTGATTCCGAAGGTCGTAGGTTCAATTTCGGTAGTGCACCTATGGATTAATCTATTGAAACATTTATGTACGCAATGCCCGTGCTCTTAAACTTTGAAGGAAAACATCGTGAGGAAACCAGTATTCTAAGCAGTAGCGATGTGCTTGCAACCTGTCACGTATGGAATACCTATCAACTACTGCAAATTGTGGGTCTAGTACCAAAGGTAATATTTGGACGTACCTCTGACCCCTTAGGCATCTTTAAAGAATCTCGAGTAGGTAGTAGTATCTGAAGGTATTTGAAGGAATATCTATCGAACCTGGGCATTGAAGTCGTTAAACTATTTCTCTTTTAATTTCTTTCTAAATCCTATCATGAAAATGTAAAAATATTGTTGCAGACTCACTTGATATTTGCATATCCCCAATATTAATACAGTACCTAATATATTCTCGCCCAATTTAATCTATTCCAGCTTTTCGAACCGACCTATAAAGTTAATGCGATTCAACTGTTCGAAAGTGATGTTCGAACAAACCTACAACGTAAAATCACACATGTTGCCACTGAAATTTTGCCTAAGCGAACGAAGGTATTTTCAAGATCTATATCAATAAGATTGGTAGGTATTAGGTACCTTGTTTAATGCATTAAGGGCCCGATTGTAATAACCGTTCTTTAAATGCCCTGAGGACTCGTCACGATGCTTCTTTGCTTCCACTGGATTGCTAATCGGCAGCTCAGGCTCTTTGTTTCTACCCATTCTGAAAAATCTTCCAAAATAATTATGTTAGCTTTAGCTTAGTACTTTTAGAAAGTTCATCTTGGTGGTACGTGCTAGTTCTCATAATAAAGATATAAGATTTGATTTAATATCTCAGAACATGTTGGTTATTATTTTAGGAATTTACTTTTTAATTATAGGATCTAAACTGAAAAGCTAGCTGATAGGTGGATGGGCATATGATATCGAGATGACTATATATCCGGCAAAACAAAATTAATTTTCTTAAGTGCCATAGAAACCAAAATATTGCCTTACCAAATAGCTTCAAATGCCAAACCCAATATTTCCCAATCGGCAATGGATTAGGTAAACATTTACCCTACCTAACCAAAAAGCCTACCCATATTGATGAATGGTCTGCCAACCGCAGTAGGTACCGCGGTCGTATGGTAATGATAATACCGATGTGTACCTTCCGTTTGGCATGATCAGATAACCGTAACGACTACAGTATAGATTTACTACCCCAAAGTAACGCTTTCGTAAATACCTTCACAACATTCGCTCACATTCCTATTCCGAATCAAAACACGTGCACAAAAACTTGACCTAATAAAAACCTTCATGTAAAAGTTTTCCAAAAAGTTCCTAGACTTCTTTGAATCAAAAAGATAGCAGAAGAATTGTTATCACAGTATTTTTTTTTGACTTGCTAAATAGATCAAATATCATCATAGCCATTGCTAAGATTAATAGTCACTACTAACCTCTTACTGTAAAACCTCGATATTAGGCATCCTAGACCGGCGTTATAGTTTAAATTTAGATTTGATATAAATTTACGCCTCAATAAGGGTTACGATCGCCTTGATTGCAGATACTAGGTTGCTTAGTAAATTTTACTTCACGAGTTGCAAAGATACTTCTGATGGCGACTGTATTCCATTTCCACGTTTCGTGATGGAAGACTATTTCTCTTGGTTATCACGAGATCTTCAATGACATCATTGGCTCGGTATCTAAGCCAGTAAGGTAATTTTGGGGTGCATAAATTTACAAATTGTATACAGTTGTTGCTTACGGAAACTTCAAGCTCATTAATCAAATTATTGTATTAGCTAAGGAAACTTTGTTCCTGCTTTTAGTAGGCTTTTTTGTCCCTTTGAAAGTACAAGCATGTAGGGTTACCACAACGATATTTTTTATACGATTCGTTGGTGGAACACGCTGCTGACGCACTAGACGTAAATCGTTAACATCGCCATAAACAAAGCAGTGCCTTGTGTATCAGGTTTGTTAGGAACGTGCTCTACGATGCACTGGTAGGCGTCCATCAACCTGAGGGATACATTGTGCCCGTAATTTCACCGACACCCACAACATTCATACCGGAACACAGCAACTTGCTTGGCGGAGGAAGTAGGCATGGTGGTAGTACTTTCCCGGACGACTACACTAATAGCTCTACTACTGCTAATAAATGTTTAAGTCATCATGTTTCAGAAGCCATGTTTTTTTATGCTTGCTTAGTAAACTATACTTGCGAAATTTCAGAGTAGTACTTCTTATATTCCTTTATAAAATCATAGTTGGCCACCTGGAAGCCTGAGAGTTTTTTTAAACATGTAGTAGATTGAACTAAATCATGAACTTTGCTCATTAGAATGTGTATGTATACCTAGGTACCTTGTAAGTAGGTATGTATTTCAACAGAAACAGCAGACTAGTCGAACTGTCATAACTTTGGCATCGGCTGAGCCCTCATTACCAAACAGAATTATTCATGCAAAAAGAGTAGAAAGAACACGACATGCCATAATGCAGGGGTGCATCGCGTGGTTATTAATAATTATGTAGGGTTACGTCAAAATAATAACCCTTTTGCGAGCATTGTTGTATGAGTTATTTCGAACACTCTGTTAAATTATTTTTACCGAACAACTCGTGCTTCGCCTCCGTGTCCCTTCCTATATTCGTTCACGGAACTGGTTGAATTTGCCTGTTCAACATCGTTGAATTTGCCCCGAATAAACGTTTACTACCTGTAAATATTTGTTCGAGGTCCTGGGGTGGTAACCACGGTACCTACTGGTAGTTGATATTCACGACACAGAGATAATCCTAATGTGGTGTCAGGGTTTTAACTCAGAGAACATCATGTTGTTTTAGTCGTTGGCAATATTTTTTGGTTTTTAGTGGTAGAGCTCTTAGCGAAGGGCTTATCCGGGGAAGTAATACCACCATGCCTATTTCTGCCGCCAAGCAGCTTGCTGTGTTCCGGTTTGAATAGTGTGGGTGCCGGTGAAATTACAGGCACATTAGGCATTACACATGTACGCCTCAGGTTTATGGATGCAGAGCAGTGCATTGTAGGGCATGTTCATAACGAACGTAACCTGCGACGCAATGCTTTGTTGTAGGTGATGGTAAACACTTACCATCATGTGGATCATCTGCTTGTTCCCTCAGCAAGTATATTAGTTACTAGACTTAAGTTAGTTAGGCTTATCCTATATTGAAGGGGTTTGTCGTAATAGCCACTTTTGGCAGACAGATTGATGACCGCAGTATAATATACTATTATTACTACTTACTTGTATTTATTTATTATACTATTATTTTGTACGCCCCCGTCCTTACCTATACAATATTTTTCTGTCCGTCCAAAGGTTGTCTGGAAGAGATTGCTTTTAGCAATAAGACCACCCATTGTACCAATAGTTTTTTAAGTTGTAATTTTATATACTTTTCACTACTTTAATGGTGTACAATAAAGATAGATTCTATCTATCTATACTGTCTAGGTTTGGTCGAGAGGAAGTGGCGCTTAGATTTATATAGATTTAAGACGTTTCAAAATGATCCCTGCGGATATTACTGAATAAATGCTTTTTCGACTTTGACTTTGACTTTGTCCACAGAAGATACTACTGCCTATCCCTTCGTGTGTTCCCTTAGTTATCTCTTACGACTTCCACGAAGATGATGGAGGGGATTTCAATACCCGGACCACCATGGTTATTACTTCAGTTGGCTAATATCAAATCAAAATGGCAGACTGCTTAATGGTTTTCATTTATAGTGAAATTACATAGACATCTAACCGTTTTGATCACGCAAAGTCACAATACTTTTAGCTTTACGACCGCAGAAATAATGAAATTAATGGTTATTTTGATAGTGGCTTAACAGTTTTTAAACATCGATTTGTCGGTTATCGCTTACGATCTTGCTAATTCGTATTATACGTTCATTTGTACCTATTATTTTAGTCTGGCAGACTTCATAGATTGAAACTCGTTAGGTAATGTAGATCGATAAGGTACCTACTTATGCTGAGTAGATGAATTTCAAATAATAGTTTTACAATATTGAGGTTACGGAACAAACATAAATAATTCTAGGGCATACGCATACATTATCTAGGTATAACTATTTCTACATCCTCGTAGAGCAGATAATCGTTTGAGGTAGATACTAAGTTACTACTTACTTAATCAATTTGCGGTAAATAAATTACAGTGCGGTTTGGCATGCATTATGAAATAAGTTTGTAATAATATGGAAAGCGAACCTGTGAGATAAATATTTGTGTTTAATTTAATCCTTTTAAAAACTTACTTTCACTTCAAAATTTATTTAAAATAATCACTTTGCAAAAGTACCTATACCAACTCTTGAGTCAGATTCATCTTAGTGTAAATAAGCAAATGTATATTCCAAATAATCAGAAATTATATAAAATATTTTATCCATTTTATTCTAATAAGGGGTGCTTCGCGGCCGGGGTTGATTGCAGACTGACTGAGCCAGCAACTAGTTGGATCGAGTAACCTACCCCTGCCTGTAATGAAGGGTTGGTTACAGTGTACGATAAGCTCTACGATTCTGCACGCCTTACGACTCTAAATTCTCTCTCCGTGACTGCAAAGATTCTGTATTAATTAGCGATTATTTTGGTTTCTTGGTTGGTTCTGGGTTTAAATAAACATAAGTAGTCTCTTTTCACGACGTTTAAACGTATATATATAAGTAGGTAATCAAAGTAATTTAGATAGTGGTATTTCCCACAGAAGAAATTAGTAAAGTTCAAGTCAAGGGGTCAAAGGATCCAGGCTGATGAATATTTTCTAACAAAGATTAAGAACAAAAAGCTCTATTCCATTATTTATTGTATACAGTAAAATTAAATGAGTAAACTTAAGATTAACACGCGTACAATGTTTATAGGCACATGTGGTTAACACCTGTAGGTAAACCTTGTTGGTTAAGGCTGTGGTATTCGCCAACGACCTTGAGGATTCAGGCGGAGTGGGATAATTTCCCCGCGCCGACCGCGTGCCCCCCGCTATATTTTTACGCTCGCAAAGCGCAACACGCGCTCCTTGTTTGTTGGCAAGGAGCCGCGCTATTATCGTGCTCTAAAAATTTACTCAATATAAAAGAAATATTTTAGTGGTGACACTGGTTTTCCTAAAATAAGTTAATAAATAAAAAGATAATACTAAATTGGCTAAAATAATATTTATATTCATTATGAAATGAAATGAAATTTATTTGGAAACAACATACATGACTATTCATTGGTTAGACAGCATTGGTACCCAAACTGAAAAACCTGTATGATGGCGTACCACTGCCCTCCGCCCGTTTAGCATATGATCATAACAATTTGAAATAATAATAAAAATAATGTTCATACAATAACTAATAACTAACTATGTACTAACTACTAAAACAACTTTTTATAAATTTTAAGCTCAACCTATGAAGTTAAAATAATTTCCTAAAAAGCTTAATTAAAATTGTATAATCATTTCATTAAAATATTAATTTAATAATTTCATTTATATTTACTTTAATGTAATACGTGTTTGTGTTAACTTAAGAAGTAAAAAAAACACGATGCAATAAGTTGTATCCTAGTAACAGGGCGTCAAGTTTTTATGATTTATTTGTCCGTTCAATAAAGGCACAAGTATTCCTAAAATAAGTAAATAAATAAAAACATAGGTAATACTAAGTTGGCTTAAAAATATTTATATTCATAATAACACGATGCAATACGTTGTTTCCTAGTAACAGGGGCGTAGATTCGATTGTGCCTTTCATAGCATTTTTTTATTTTCAGCATCTACATACCATTTTACATAATTTCAGTTCAAAAAAGTATAAAAAAACATGTATATATTTTAATAATCAAGTTTTTATGATTTGTTTGTCCGGTCAATAAAGGCACAAGTCTTCCTAAAATAAGTAAATAAATATGAAGATAATACTAAGTTGGCTAAAAAATATTTATATTCATAATAACACGATGCAATACGTCATATCCTAGTCACAGGGGCGTAGATTTGATTGTGTCTTTCATAGTACTTTTTTATTTTCAGCATCTACATACCATTTTACATAATTTCAGTTCAAAAAAGTATAAAAAAACATGTATATATTTTAATAATCAAGTTTTTATGATTTGTTTGTCTGGTCAATAAAGGCACAAGTCTTCCTAAAATAAGTAAATAAATATGAAGATAATACTAAGTTGGCTAAAAAATATTTATATTCATAATAACACGATGCAATACGTCATATCCTAGTCACAGGGGCGTAGATTTGATTGTGTCTTTGATAGTACTTTTTTTATTTTCAGCATCTACATACCATTTTACATCATATCAGTTCAAAAAAATATAGAAAACAACATGTATATTTTAATAATCAAGTTTTTATGCTTTATTTATTGCCTATTATCACGCGCGGAATCAGATGAGTGGTTCATTTTGCCCGGTGAAGAAAGGCACACAAGCCGCTACTGTCAACTAGGGTGACTTTTATTTCCAAACTACCATGTACTGTAGGGTGTCCCTTATATGGACGAATATAAGTCCCTTATATTTTTTTTTTTGGAAATCGAATTGTATACCCCGTATTTCTTTTTAAACTATCAAGACTTACTTAAATACAAAATTTTATCTGTCTACATTTACATTAACCCGCGAATTTAAAATTTCTGTTTTTAAAATTTTTCTATAAGCATATAAATCAATTGAAATATATAAACTTTTTTAACATTATGATATCAGGGCTACTTGTGATTTGGTGGATTCTTATTTCAAACACACATTTTAAAACAAAATTTGATTTTATAGATTACACTATATTTTCTACTCTGTGTGCAAATGCGTTGAATGGACGATTTTTTTATCAGGAAATCATCACAGCTAAGATCTAGTGCTTTTGCTACAGCCTGAAGTATATAAACAGAATTCCTTGTTTAATTGACATCTGTCTAAAGCTGCAACTAATTTAGGCGTGACAAAGTCTTTCCTTCCTCTTTTTGTAGTAAGTAGTTCCAGAACTTACCCTTTGAGAGGTGGATGGCAAGGGTTTCTAAGGTTTTCATCAAGGCTGGTAGGTTGACCGTGATGTCCTTGCATTTTTATAAAATCTTGTGTTGTAAGAGATGACGGTAACCGAAACATATCATCAAGCTCATATCTTTTTTTGCAAATCCTTCCAAGCACGGTGAAGATCCATAAGTTTTTTACACAGGTAGGTATAGCTCTGGTTACAGAGGTTCTAGCCTTTTCCCAAAAAATTATAGGTACAGTCGCCCAAAAAATTGGTTTACCACCCTAAGGTTGAATGCCGCTTGCAGATTCATAGGTGATAAGGATTAGTTTCGCTTGCAAACCGATTTGACAACTTCTATTGTCCTCTTTATCTGATTAAAGATAACGATGATTACTGTTTGTTACGCTGACAGCTGTTCTTAGCTTGAACTTGATGGAACCAATAATCATAAGCTACATAAAATTGTAAAGTTCTGACACAAGGCGAGTCCACCTGTCGGAATTTACAAATTACTAGCTGACCGGTGCCCACTTCGTTGGGCGGTAAACATGTTTACTTACAAATCTTAACTGAAGTAGTACTCGATGTCACCAACAGATGGCGTTAATACGGCATAAAATAGCGGCCGTTCGCAGTTTCGCTAGCGTGGCAGTTTATATCAGTTCCCGTTATTTTTTCGGGATAAAAAGTAGCCTAAGTTACTCCTTGTTACATTAGCTATCTGCCAGTGAAAGTCCCGTCGAAATCGGTCCAGCCGTTCCAGAGATTACACGGAATAAACAGACAGACAGACAGACAAAAATTTAAAAAAATGCTATTTTGGTATATGTATCGTATATACATTCCTATGCATGTAGTAAAAAGCGTTATTTTAATATTACAAACAGGCACTTCAATTTTATTTATTTGTATAGATTTTGTCATAAAACTATATTACATTATGAATTAATGTCTTTTTTATAAAACACCTGCGTAGGGAGCCGACCTCGCGTCGGAGCCGCGCGGGTACCTAACTCATAGATCTAAACTACTCCCCTGCACGCGCACTCCCAACTTGGTGACGCTCACTTCGCAACGGGCCGTGCAGCAGAAAACGTAATATTTTAACTTCGCCATAACTTCAAAACCAAACGTCCAATTCTAATCATTTACAGACCAAATATTATCTACATGAACTGTACTTAGTGATAAAATAATTTATTTCGATAAGGATTAATAGTATGAGTAAAATAAATGCGTTTAAATGTAGTCCAAAAAAAATTGAAGATTTTTAAATAAAAAAATGGTTGTTGTGCCTCACTCGACATAGATAGGTATAGTGTGCCGCTGACTTTTTTGTAGATATTTATAAGATCTACAATTATGTAGAACATTTTATGGTTCTATATTTTATAGTTTAGGCAGCGTACGCAAAATAAGTAACTTTTCTGGTTGATTTTTTACACCTTGTGTCTGAAAAACCCAAATATTTTACGGAACGCTATTTTTTTCCAAAATAAAATATAGCCTATGTTACTCAGTGATAATGTAGCTTTCTAATGAAAAAAGAATTATTAAAATCGGTCCAGTACTTTTTGAGTTTATTCATAACATACAAAAATACAAAAATACAAAGCTTTCCTCTTTATAATATTAGTGTAGATGTACACTTGTTACTAACAATATGCGTTCAATAAAACAGTTTATTTCGGGATTCGTTTTTATTATATTGTCAGAAAACAAAGCTAAAAGTAGATGTATCCTTTTATTAAATTGTCACAATCACAAGCATCAACGACGCCGCAGTCATATGGTGAAATTTAAATATTACGGACTGTCGGTAGCATTGCATTTTGAAGCGCGTCGTTATAATTTACAGCCGTCGCTCGAGGAGATAGAGAGCATAATTCTCCTACACCATCCATAAATCTATGTGGATCTATGTGATCGTGGCACTATGAGGGAGAAATATACGCACTAGTATATGTCTGGACATGAATAAAGACAATCGAGCACCGTATTGGCCATTATTCGTATTTGACCACCCATTCGATACAGTCAATCAAATGATGCTAGTTCGATAACTTGAAAGTATTCTTACCATGGATTTAACTTGCCCTCTTGGGAAGAAATTATGATGGAGTTCTACAGGAAGAAAAAAATATATGTGCAAATCTTTTATTTCTTACAGAAATACAACAAAGGCATGCTAACTGCTTTTCACGTAGTTTAATTGCAGAATATACAGACCAGATACAAGGGCACATTTTAAGACCTAACTAACTGCGTTACTTGTGTTGAGCTGATTATCTAAAAGATTCCCATCTTTTTGATAATCAGCTCAAGCAATAGCTAATATTCTTTAATAATGTAGGCAGGTATATATAATGTAGGTGTGCTCACTTTCCAAAATCTTGCACACGCAAAACTCCGAGGTAAAAAGGCCCAATGGAGGTTATAACTTCTTTCGAGCGATAATCAACGGGCAAGAGGGGCACAACCGATAGAATAAAGGGAAAAAATCGAAAAAACAAGAGTAAATTCCATTATTATAATTTAAAAAAATCGTAATACATATATATCTATATTTTTTGTATATATAGATATATATGTATTAAGTAGTTTAGAAGTGGTTTAGGAGCAAGATAGGATAGTCAATTTAAAAAAGTATTTATAATATTATAAATGTTTGTACAATCTACAAATATTTATTCCGGGTGTTCTGGGTGTTTTCTATGTATAATAAAAAAATATCTATGTTTGTAATGTATTGTATTAAGTATATCAGTCACCTAGTATCCATAACATAAGCTCTGCTTAGCTTGGGACTGGATGATGCTGTGTGGCTTGTCCAGCATTATTATTATTATACTGAAATTATTTAGACAAAAAACTACCAAAAAGGTTTATAATTTCTGAAATAATCTGAAAACCACATCCTCCTGTAAGTTGACTTTTTGCAGTTATGCCAGGAGCATAATAATAATAATTTGTAAATCGTACAAGCATTTATCCCAAGTCGTGAATCAAACCCGCAACCTCCTGCGTCGCAGGCAGACGTTCGCCCGCCGCGCCACATCGACCGTGCATCATATCGGTGGTTTCGTAAATTATTATAGAATACTAGCGGCTCGTCCCAGCTTTGCACGGGTTTTAGTAAGGAACCCTAATTTTTGAAAAATAATTTAGCCTATGTCAACCGGGTATCCTAGGATACCTACGACGAATGCTTACAGGGTGTATACGACTACTCCCGCCTACTTCGAGGGGCTAACCTATTACTGTGTGGTTTATTATTCGAGTATAGTTGTGAAACTGTAGGTATCCTGTACCGTACGTAACTTTATTTGCCATAGTAATGAATAAAGAGTAATCTACCAAACTTATAAAGAAGCGTGAAGCGCGAAAAATTTACGTAAGTGCCTTACCTACGATTTACAAAAAAACGAAATTAAAAAACTAACACTAAATCGTCCATGCGCGAATCGGAGCAATGAGCAGCACAACCTCCCCGTCCGACAGTCTGAGTTGCACTGCCGCCCGTCGCCCGCACAGGGACCCGCGCATTCCATTTCGTATCGCATTCAAGAAATAATTAATTGTAGCTTAATGAATTATTAGTTCGAACTGCCAATTGTTCACTTTGTGATAAAAACTTTGACAGATATTTGTGTGAAATAAAAATACTAAAAATCAATACCGTTTAGAAGAAATAACCAAATTTAAAATAAAAATTGCTTCACTTTGGATATTTTTTTCATATAGTAATAATATAGTTAGAATTTTTTCAATTGTACAAATTAAAATTTAGTCTTTAATAAACAATATATATTTTTTTTGGACATTTATATTCACTAATCAAAGAGAAATTACTTGGAGAAAACCTCGAGTTGGCGAATACCCCCTCCTTAAGGGACACAGGGCCTACGACGCATTATAATTATGGTTACCACTCATATGCTAAGAAGGGTTTGAGGATTTATATAAATCCTCAAACCCTTCTTAGTCGAGGCTTAAAAATAAAACATAATATTTCTCTTAACAATAAAACAAAAAACAGTGGCACCTAAGTAGTATCTACCAATCTGAAAAAATACAGAATACCTACAGAACATAAAAACTCCAAATCAATGAAAACTTCCCAAATGAGGTTTTTATTTGTATATTTTCGTTTATGCTATCTGTTTATTTCATTATAGATGCGAATAGCCTTCACGCAATATCAATGAAGTCTGTAATGGCTTTGGTAATAATTTGTTGGAACGAACTTTCCATGTATTTGGTATGTGCTCAAAAATAGACAATGGCAGGGGGAGAAAAGTGTGGTACCTTCTACATTTGAACTTTGGTTAAGATTATACTAAAAGGCACGGTTTTTTGGAACGCGCCATTTTAGAGTACAAGCTTGAAAATAAAACAGATTGTAATTGAACGAGTCATGTTTGCATGTCATGTCGGGTGTGGTATGTATTAAAGTCACGCAAAAAGAGGTAATCATGCCTTTGCGTCTATTGTAGATTATTTATACAGCGTAACTTTTCACTGATACTTTTTATGGGACGATGTAGTCCTTGGGACAGGGTACCTGCCACCAATCTATTCTGCTTTGTCGGTCTAATCTTCAGGAAAAACATGGTAAATAAGGGACGGAACTAGCTTTCCTCACGGCGTTTATTTACTGTTTGAAAGAAGAATCTAGAGGTAGGTACAGCTGGATTCGAACCTTGGGCCTTGACCTTAAGATTGGAAATTGTACAACCGTTTGTGAGTTATTTGTGAGTTTGATTGGCTTGAGATTGAGTTTTATAGCGCATTCGGCTATGTCAAAATAAATAAATAAATAATGCCGGACGATCCACACAGCATCATCTAGCCCCAAACTAAGCAGAGCTTGTGTTATGGGTACTAGATGACTGATATACTTAATACAATATACAATACATATATAGATATTTTTAAAATATCGGGAAACAATCAGAATTATAGCGGCTAATATAATTTTGACACTAGGTTAACCCTAATACTAAAGGCAAAACATAGTAGGTAAACTTGCCGCGTGTCGCGACCAGTTGAAGCCATTTCTAATACATTTTGCATAGAAGTGATTACAATAGAACAGACGCGGAATTTACTCTCTCTGTTTGTCTCAACTCATACAACAAAATGTTTGAGACAGTCTACGTTCGAGTCTAATATAATCCTGCCTTAAAGCGTGTCAAGTGCGTACATACCTAGTAGGTAACCTACTACCAATACTCTACTAAGTAGGTATTTAATTGCTTGGTATCGACGCAAAATTAGTTCGCTAACTTCACCCCATTTTGTAAACATACCAAGTTACCTACTAATCAAATAACAAGGAAGTGGAAGCACTGCAATTTTCGACATGAAACTTTTCAATGGAAAACATTTTAATTTCTTTCTGACGTAATCGCTTTTACAGCTGAAGGTATAAGGCTGTTTTTGGCTTGTACTTTTAGTTTGGGTAAAAATTATGTCACAGTTTATGATGCACGCAACCTCTTTGTATAATTAATAAATTAGTTAGAAATAGGGGAATATCAACATTTTGATGATAAACTGGATCACTGGAACGAATAGGTACGGGAATAAATAGGTTATGGAAAGTTTTCAAAAATACCTTACCTCACTCAAGTGTTGATTACACTTCAGAGAATCAGAAAAATAAAGGTGATTTAAGAATACACTAGTATAAATTGCTTCACAATTATTTATTGTATACCAATGTACTGTATTTTTAGTATTTTACTACTCTTCGCATACTTAAACTATCACAAAATATTTATTATAAAGACTAGATCAATCTTGAAAGTCACCTGCAATAATATGGTTATATTTCATAACAATTATAAGAATTTTTGTCATGACAAAGATCATGACTTATGAACATCTTATTGCAGGCGACTGTACTACGATGAAAAGAAACGAAAGAAATAATTTTTTTGTGAACAAAATCTTACACGTTACTAATCCTACTAGAGATAAAACATAATACTACTGTAAAGATTTTCATTATAAAGTATATAAAATTCAAACGTGCTTTTATTTATATTTTGCTCTGGCACAAATCTCTATATAACTAATATTCTATGTACTTGTACCTATGCGCTGGATTTTTATAAAATATTATGCATTAGTACTTAATTTATTCCATTTATTTAGAACGAAATGGCTTGCTACCT
This sequence comes from Electrophaes corylata, assembly GCA_947095575.1. Lineage (NCBI taxonomy): Eukaryota > Metazoa > Arthropoda > Insecta > Lepidoptera > Geometridae > Electrophaes > Electrophaes corylata. The sequence continues at coordinate 11,760,565 of OX352700.1, read as the reverse complement.
ATCTCAATTATTAAAACTACTAAATAATTGAAAATGCTAAGAAGATACTACTAAGAAATTACAAATGCTATAAAGGCTGTCATTAAAGATGTAGTTATAATTTGTACAATAGTTATGCTAAACTAACACTCAATTTTGACAAGAGATATTGCTGAAGGTAATTTGAGCTACTTTCACACTAAGCTAACGATACATTTAGAAAGTTGAAACAATGCAGATCAAAATTAAGATATATTTATATTATTATATTTCCCCTGCATAATATTATAAAAAAAAAATAACAAGAATATTTGTTTTTAAGATTAATCGGTAGATAGCACAATGGTTGGTACTGGCGTAGTGGGTTGGAGGTTTGAATCCTGGCTTTGCCGCACCCATTCCACAGTTCTGGTAGAGCCCTCGGTTTGTGGTTGCAAAGAACGGTTGGACGAGCGCTGTATAGAAAACATTGGTCTTAAAAATCCGCATCTTTAATTTAGATTACTCGCAGGATTACAAGTAAACACTGTATTATGTGCGCAATACATCGCTTGGTGATATATAGGAACTTCAGCAAAAAAATAATATTTCTCTAAATATATTTGCCTGTCAGCAAAGTGGTATTCTATGAGGCCTTATTGTAGGTAACTCTACATGTTTCTTGAGTATTCGGAAGTGGTTTTATTAAGCCCGGTATGTATAATTACGTATTTACAAAATGAATCTTCTGGTTACCATAGTTTGGAGTTGGGGGACATTTGATACAGTCTAGACTGTATCAAATGTCCCCCAACATTTATTTTTGGACTATTATCATACCTTGTCTTCGGAAAGTATGGAAAGCTTTCTCCTCGACATTGAGCTAGCCGCTCTGTTTCTCCTGCCGTCCATTTTCAAGCTCGACGAGTTCGAACTTCTTCGTCTTCTAGAGCCAGGTCGTTCGTCACTTCCTGGGAACACCAAAAAGTCTAAGACAACGAAGAACACGTTGAAAAATAGATATTAAATCTAGGTGCTAATGAATCCACAACAATTTTTAAAAGTTCATAAAAACATCGATCTATTTCAATTCTTCTTTTTTCTTTTTAATCAGAATGTCAATAAAAGCCTTAATTACTCTAAGCTTGATTGCGTCATACACAAATGTAAATAACTAAACTAAATCCATATCGATTATAAGAATCTTTGTCCTGCCTGACTGACTGACAAATCGACTTACTTAAGCTTAAACTACTGGGCGTAAGCATTTAAAATTTTTGGGGTATATTCGTCTCGGTGCGTACAAGTGTACGCTAGTTCAGCTATAAGAGATACAAAAGTCGATTGAAGTTGACACTTGTGGTTTTAAAAGTAAACATCTGTTTTAGATACCTATAGAAGCAGTTATTTGAGCAGATCTTCTAGCTTCTCTATCAGCGAGTCGTTTCTTTGTCTGGTGTGCCGCGTTCTCTCGAATTATCTGATCAGCTCGAAGTCGCAGTATCTGAGCGGCTGCTTTGTGATGCTGCAGTGCTGAGTTGAGATCGTAGCGAGATAGAGCGAAGAGGTTTGAATAACCACGGGATCTGTGAAGACAGAATATTGAATTTTCAACCTTGGTATGAGAAGCCCCTGTTGGGTGCCAGTATTGAAACTGGCGCCCAACAGGGGTAATTAAAATGTGTAATATTAGTGTGAAAAACTTACTGGTTACTTGCCAAATCGTTTAAGATAATTTGTAATAGAATATATCACTACATTTTATAGTGTTAAATGTTTATTTACGTATGCTAATTATAATATGATTAGTCTCAAGTAGGTAAATTTCTTACTGGTTTTTATCAACTCGAGCATAGGATAATGCCAGACGGCGTTAGAGCTTGAACCAATGTATGTTGTTTTACCTGACTGTAGCCGTCCGATGCCTTAGCCCATCAATGCCCAGAAGACTTACTTCTCCAAAAACGGACCCTTCTTTCAGGGTAGCCAACACTTCAGTCTCATCTTGTGACATTACCTGCAATTTCAAATTCAGTATTAGACAATGTTGGGCGCCATTTAACATCTAAAATGCATGATCTGATTTTTTGTATCCTAGTAGATATTTTGGTCCTAGTAGAATTGAATCAGATAGATTTTTATTTAGCATAACCATAACATACAAGTCAATCAAACTGGTGGCGAATTTATGTTATGATGTTTTAGGCCTAGATTAAAGTAAAAACTAGCCCTGCGTACAAACTAGAACTAGAAGAACAAAACAAACTCTGAGCCTGTACAAATGTTCAAACTTTTACCCATTTGTCTGTATCCTTTCTTTATCAATGAACTTATATTTGTTCTAAAGCACTTACAAAGCAGTGTCCAGACTTGATGATATACATGTGGTGGCCGACGTCTCCACGCCTTACCACCAAGTCTCCGGGTAAAAAAGACACAGGTTTTAATTGGAGCACCAGATCTCTAAGCAGTGACTCTGAACAGTCCTGGAATAGTTGCACCTGTGGATGATTCACTACATATTAGTGAAACGAAAGACTGAAAAGGTAAGAGTAATTGAAAAGGGGCCTAATTTAAGTGAAATAATAAATTTATACCTTATAAGAATTTTTGTTCTGACTGAATGCCTGATATATAGGCAATGTACAGCCCGTTCGTCGTAGAGCTGAAACTTTCAGCGTAGGTTTGTGTTGGTGCGTAGGGGTTTGCTAAGAAAGGAATTCTCTAAATTCATCCCCGATAAGGATATAGCCGGGGGTTGAAGTTTGTACGAAAATATAAACGACGAAGACGTGGACGTTTTCAGTAGTCATGTCTAAAAGTAGTGGAAAACAAAGCGCAAGACGCGTCTCACCGACGGACCAACGACATTGCAAGGATCGCGGGAAGTCGGTAGATAAAGAAGGCTTTGATTAGATCAGAATTGTTCTTCCTGGAAATTTATGAAGGATCACCAGCAATTAAGTTTTTCAGGCTGATGAAGATCATGTAATTAGTGTGGTATTAGCATCCTGAACTGACTTTTTATAATCAGTTTTTTCCTAAGACCTTACCAATGTGTACATTGTTACCTTGCTTAATGTCGTCATATGAACAGCCAACGCAACATCTCGTTTCATGTTGAACGGTAAAGAATCCAGGATCTTTTCCTCATCTAAAACGTAGAATAACAATAAAAAAACGGAGAGGGTATGCGTCTTTTCTTTTCTTTTTGATACAAAATGTTTTTATACTATCCTAAACATTGTTATATTACTCCTCTTTGAAAGACTTGAAAACCCACTCGAGGGTATAATTTTTGGGATGTAAAAATCTTTGTGCATATAAGAATAAATGAAGATGCAAAATACCTTAGCACTATAACATTTAACTTAAATATTTATTTATTTTCCATGGTGCGACGTGCGACGACAGCTTTTTGTATCAGAACAGAACAGGTTTTTTGAGGTTTGATATTTGTTTCAGATTAATTATGAATCAATTAATGAATTTATTTATTTACTGAATTCCGCGATCGTACCCTGCTTTACATGATTTGAACTGCGTTGAACTGTGTGGTAATACTTTACTATAGGTGATGGTTACCACTTAACATCAGTTGGGCTATCTGCTTGTTCCATCAACAAATGATTGGTAATAGAGAAAAAAACCGCGTTTGGGTGTTATTGTACGAGGTAGATACTTGATACAGGGCACGTTCTATGAATGTTACTTTGTTTATTTGTAATCACTGTTAGTTAAGCTTACCAAAGCACCGCTGCTTGGCCCAGGTGTAAGAAAACCAGCAGGTGACTCGCCACTGCAGCCAGGCTGGCATATTCAGCTGTCGCAGGTATCGGATGCAACTGTCGACTTTCTTGCGGTACTCCGTCTGACACAATTGTTATTTTTTTGAAAATAATGGAATGGTAAACTGTACCTATAACAGTCGCATAGTTGGACGTCAGAAAAACGTACATCGAGGGCGTCCTTGCATGCGATTTCATTAATAGAGCAATTTCCTTAACGACAGAATCTCCAATTCGCACTTGCGGTTTTTTTTTGTAAGAACCTAACATGTTACCTATGAGTACATTCTTAGAATTGTTACCATACTCAATGTCGTCATAATATGTACAGAGTTGGCTCATACGAATTTATTGACATAATTTTACCTTCCCAGTGCTCTCAAACGGTGAAGGGAAAGGAATTGTAACTACAGGAAAACGTGGGTATGTGCCAAATGTAATATTTGGACATACCTCTGACTACCACCCCGTAAACAACATCAAGGAATTAAAGGATTAAAGTCGTGAAGTTATTTCTGTTTTCTTTTCTTTTTTTACCTTTGCTCTTGTAGCAGTCGCAATTATATCCCTGATTTGTCCAATCAGCAACGCGAACACAAACACACCCATAAGCCAAGCTGCTGTCATGAACAAATACTCAATAGTATTCTCTGGCTTAGGGTTCTTTCCGATCGACGTCGCAGTTTTGGTCGCGAAGTAGAAGCAGCGGATGTAAGCGTTCCCTTCGTTGTCGTAGACCCAGCCATTTGATCCAAGGCCTATGTGTGCACTCATAGCGTAGTAGGCACATGCATTTAGGTGTATCAGGAAGAAAATGTAGAACAACGTTTTGCCGATTCGGACCTGGAAGGTAAAATTATTTTATCCTTAGCAGATTCCGCATTTTGGCAGCATGGTAGCTTTTGTAGAGTTGTGATCATTTATGTTATTTCATTCCAAAACTAGTGGTGACTGAAATTCAAAAAATTCAACTCCTTAAGCGCAGCGAAAGTTTGTACCTATGAAAATAACTTCACGCGGAAGAACATTCTACAGCCTCAGAACTCAGTTAGTGGTAATTATGATGATGTGAAAGATTATCTTACCACATAAGGTGATGACAGCACTCTGTCCATAGCCTGATGGAAATCCCAGAAGGTTTGCAGTTTAAACAGGCGCGGGAAGCGCAGTATCACCATTTTTGGCCCAAAGACAATGTAGAGCAAATCCAGTGGCAAAAGAGATAACACGTCGAGCTGAAATAAAAAATCACTAATGTGAACAGTTGCATCCGAATATCAGCCATTTATTTACTTGACGTTTGCGCAAGACTAAATTTTGCTACACTCAACGCAGCTAACGAGCGGGTGACCGTTAGTGACTTAAATTTAGTCTAAGCGTAGCTCGCAAGGTATTGGTACATACAGCTTCTAAGATTTAAAACGAAGCGATCCAAGGAATATGTAAAAATTTGTTAGGCAAAAATTTATTTATTTTACAAAACGAAATGTTTTGTGTCGGGAGGCTTACCAATAGACTCACTGTTTCTAAGGCTCACCTTGTACTGAGCCTTCCTTCTATAATTCTTCCGCGTCGCGGTAGGGTCATCGACCCAAAACCCTTCATGCAGAAACATCAGCTTAGGCTTTACCATTACCACGTCTATCAGGTAAACCAGGTCACAAATGTAGTCCATAACCATCCAGACTACGATGTTGTCTGGAGTTTGATAAGGGAATGTCGCACGGAGGGGTATACACCACGCATTGTAACTGTAGCAGCATGTTAATAACAGAAGCCAACTGATGTAAATGTAGCCTGCACAAGAAAAACAAGACAAATACAGCATGATAAAGAAAAAATATGCGAAGCTTGAACTCCTAAATTCACTACACTATTCATCATCCAATGTCTTATTATCTGGAAAATTATTTACCTACATTCCTGTCAATCAATTCTTATTAAAAGTAAATTGGCGCCCAACAGGGGTAATTTGCCGAGTCGACAATGCTGAGCGGTTGGTTCTAAGCTGTGCCAACTACAAAAACAACGTTTCAGAAAAATCTACCTAAGTAAATATGAGAAATATTAGACCTTGGTTGAAATAAATTAATCTTCGGAAATTGATAACACAACAAATAATTTATTTTTAACAAAAATACAGACATTCGTGCATAGATTCAATAAATATACTAAAATATCTTGGCGCCCAACAGGAGGGCCAATAATAGTGAAAATTTATGCCTAAACTGAGTTAGTTGTCTAAAAGACAGCACTTTTCTTTTAATTTGTCAAGATAAATAGAGGTTTTTGTAGTTACCTTGTGGATCAATAGGTCTAACAAGTTCGCAAACATTGCATAGGGTCACTAGCCCTTTCACTTTCTGAGGCCGCACTGGAGGGCTTGGTACTGGGCTTTGCGGAGTCTCTATGTCTGGTGTAGTGTCTCCTTTCGACGTAGATCTGAAAAAAAAGTTTGATTATAAATATTTATTGTATCATATCTTCGTATGTTGATAGAACAGCTACATAAGGTGAAGATAAAATCTATCGTCAACTGGTAAAGTAGTGTTCAGACTCAGACATTATCTTTAGATAATGCCAGTTTTCCAGAGATAAAAGTCTCAAATAGCTATTACGTACAAGTACAAATTAAACTACACCTTTTGGCAAACTTTGTTAAATTCGAACGATTGGATACCACAAGTGAAAACTTGATACCTTCTTGAAGAAGCTCGGCTGCTTATCGACTTCTTCAGATCTTCAAGATCTGAAGCCGTATGCTTGACAGCATTAGCCAGCTCTGAAGCAGCACTTTTCACCTCTTCAAGGATCTTGCGTTTGATGGGTGGACTTTCATTATAGTCTCGAAACTTTTGTAACTGGACCGACCTGCCACAAACGTTGATAAACTCAGCGTCTTCTCTCTTACATCTTCATCTTACAAGCTATCGTTAGTAATACTAAGAATCAGTATTTGTCGGATAAGCATTCATATCATTGACTGACATCAAACGCCACAGTGACAGTTTACACTGACCAATGTAGTAAGAGTTTGTCCTGGCAGGCAACGACCCGTAGTACTACTAACGGACGCTAATAAGACATTGGAACCAGGCACGTAAATATATAGGTACCTAGTTATCTTATTCAAATTCCAAAGTGCTACTTACTCATCTCTGATTCGTGTCTTCAGTTCAAGATTTGACTTTTGTATTATCCTGCGAAGAGAAATCAGTTATTATCAAGAATCTCTGCAAGATATTCCACCTCTTAATAAATATGGTACATACGGTTGTTGTTCCCGAAAAGGTGATGAGGCCGGGGTGCACCACGAACCATAACTGCTCTTGTCTGGTGGCTTGGGACGCACTTTTGGGCTTGGGGAACTCGGGTGAACGGTGTGCTAAAATAAAAAAAGATAATATGAATATATAAAATCTCTACATGAATAAAAGGCGGACCTTGTTATCATCGTACCTAATTACGAAGTAAGCATCGATAGAGACATTAACCAAAGAATATCTCGAAGTTGCATAAATTATAGGCCGCATTCCACTACCGAGGGCAATAACTTAGCTGAAACTAATTTCTACATAATCTACCTAGACAAGACTAATATGATTTTACTTGGTACATCTACCGACGAAATTTTACGTTCCATTTTATATGCTTTAGTCATAAAGTTCATGACTCATAAATGCTGGATGTCCTCCACTCCTACACTCATCTAACCTAGATATTTAAACAATAATATACGTAGTAATTGGTGATTAGGGATTGATTGTCCGTGGTGGTTCCAGTATAGACTCCTTCAACATCGTCAATGTCGTAAAAGGCAACTAATGGAACGCATTCAGAGATGCCGATGGAGCACTATCTACTTACCAATATTGCAGTCACCCATCACCAAGCCAATCATCATTAAACTGGCACCACCAGTCTGCCAAGCTTAGTGACTGCGGCAAACCGCTTGTTGGAGGAAGCCTAGCAGTAGAATTATCCAGGGTGGTATGATAATGATAAGGGTTAACTACCTTTTATTATTAGTAGTTTTCAGTAGTAGTACTTTGTAAAGGGCTCGTCTAGGGATGTACTACCGCCATGCCTATTCCTGCCGCCAAGCAGCTTGCTGTGTTCCGGTTTGGAGGGTGTGAGTGCCGGTGTTATTACAGGCACATGAGGCTTAACACCTGAATGCCTCAGGTTGATGGACGCTGAGCAGTGCATCGTAGGGCACGATCCTAACGAGTGTGACCTACAAGGCATCTGATGTCAAGTGGTTACCATCGCTTGTTCCATCAGCAAAATGTATAAAAAAATACCTACTTTACTAACTGTTATTGCTTATTAAACTGTTTATTGTTATGTTAGGTAGAGTGCGTCACCGAATTGCCTGAGGTTGCTTACGGCATGACGATTGGAGGTTAGAATTAGCAACCCGTCTCATGTATTTTTTATTTTTAATTAGACATAATTGATTTAAAGTTGTTATTAGAATGCGCTCTGACTAGGTTGTTATTACCGTGGCGCGGTCCAAAACACGAGAAAACCTCTGTTTTTGTATGATTTTTAATAATATTTTGATAAATATTTTAAAAATCTTTATAATGATTCCTCCGATAAGCTTTGTTTAGTTACTGAACATTATTTCGTAGTGTCTTTGTTAGTGTTTTTTTATGTAAAAAACGCATGTTTTATGTAGGTAAACTTTGGGTACTTCTACTGAGGCAATTATCCGACCGACCGATGTGTCTAGTACCCATAACACAAGCTCTGCTTAGCTTGGGGCTAGATGATGCTGTGTGGATCGTCCGGCATTATTTATTATTTATTATTATTTATTATCATGTTTTGACGATTACACGCCTAGGCTAATACGCCCTAGTATAGGGTTTTATTTTAACACAACGGAGGAGACAAAGCTGCCAGGTTCAAATGGGATTGGACGGGGCGCATAAAACAAATGCCTTCCGACAGGCGGGCATCAGCACAACTTGGGGACGGCGGCCTCGGGGTCAGGCAAAAAAGTGCTGGCCAGACGATCTGGACGCCTTTGAAAGGAGGTGGTTGGAGAAGGCTCGGGAAAGAAATACTGGAAATCTTTGGGGGAGCTGAGCATTTGGACGAAATAATCTAAGGAAAAAATGCTTCAATATTTTATAACATAATAATCGATCTCGTATAGCTCTAAAGACGTAAACAAGTGCCAAGCAGTGGGTAAGTATAAGTACATACCTACGTTGTTTACGATCATACAAAAGCACTTAACAGTGCTTTCGTATTCAAATCACAGCGGCCGGAGGCTAATGGCGGACTGACGACTGGCCTTGCATTCAGTGATCACTCTGATCACAATCTGGGAGATGTGACATTAATATTATACAGATTTCAAATGAGGTTTCAAAATAAATGGATTTTTATACGTTCATGTTGTACAAAACGATAAAGAACTAAGCTTAAACATGTGCTTGGTACAGTAAGATAACCACCGTCAATTGATTTACTAAACTGCGATTAGGTACATAAAATATCACTGACTTTTAAGAATCTGAAGATCATACGTCAAGTTAGGCCATTAGGTACAAAACCATCGCTAAGACCAAAAAAACTCTGCGTAGCACTTTGTATTTGTAGGTAAAAAAATACTGCGGTTTTTTATCGTAAAAATAAAACGACTATACGCTACTGCTTTCAATGTGATCTCCATGATTAATATAATAATAATAATATTGCTGGACAATCCACACAGCATCATCTAGCCCCAAGCTAAGCAACGCTTGTGTTATGGGTACTAGATGACTGATATACTTAATACAATACTATATTACATACATAGATATTTTTTATTATACATAGAAAATACCCAGAACACCCGGAATAAATATTTGCAGATCGTACAAACATTTATCCCAAGGCGGGAATCGAACCCGCAACCTCCTGCGTCGCAGGCGGACAATCGCCCGCCGCGCCACATCGGTCGGTCAATAGGTATCTTGTAAAAGTATAACCAAAGGCTATAAGGCCCCTCTATCTATAGTAGTACTTGCCTGTACTTGAGGAAATAATAAAGATTTTATATTATCACGAGCGGGATTTGAACCTGCAGCTCTCCCGTTATGTGGGATTAGGCTCTGATAGCGCATCCTCATATCAAGAGCAGGGTCATGAGTTCAAATCCCTCTCAGGACAAAACTGTTGGGTTCATTTAATAAGTTCATATAAAATGTTAACTAAAGATTGCTTTCAACGGTTTACATGATAGCTAAACTGTTTCATATGTGTTTCGTATATATTGGAAATACTTGCATTGGCTGTAGTTCACTTGGTAAACTAATTAATCTCAGGCACTTACCTAGTTGCCTTTACCGACGCCATCCGAAACTAAGGTATTATATGTTTGTTTGCTTTTGATTATCTAAAGTGAATTGATCTGGTTACGTTACGTACTACCTCTACATACTAACATGATCGTAGGTAATTAAGCCAGGGTGCGGCGAATTAGCTAAGTCATCTCATCCATCACGCCTAACAAGCTTTAGGAAGAACTAATAAATTGAACTGCTAGTTTATTTACCAAGGTAGGTAAAACTTACGATGCTGAAACTTTGCAAGTTGGTATCTAGTGAATAGGTAAACGTGCTACAACGTCGACCGCGTTATCACATTACGAGAATGCGGTCAAAAGTTTACCTATAAACTGTAAAAAAAATATCTAAGTGTTAAATTGTATATTGTTCCCGTTCTTAGGTACTTAGGTTCAAATGAACTTTTACCTTTCTTTTTTTATGCTAATTCTGGTGGAACAAGCATAGGTATAGCCCACCTAATGTTAAGTGGCAAACCAACACCTATAACAAAACATTGCCTTGTAGGTCACGCACGTTAGATACGTGCCCTTCGATACATTACCTTACCTTGCATCCACCAACCTGAGGCATACTGGGGTTAAACCTCATTACTAATGTGCCTCTAATTGCATCCTTAACCTTCGTTAAAAATGCGAAAAATTGCTTAAAAATACAAAATGAACAGTTTTGCTAAATGTAGGCAAATAAATCATTAGCCTGTTACTTAGGCCTGCTCTGATCGAGATAGAAGTAGTAGTTAAGTACTTACCTACTAAAAAAAAAACTGAAAAGCTGAAGATATCCCCTCAGATCTTCTGGTACCAAGCAGTACCGACACAAGATTCTTTGAAGATGTATACTGGAGGTAGTCAGAGGTGCATCCAAATTTAACATTACAATTTGCAGTAATTGGTATTCTGTACCTACGTGACAAGTTGCAATCCCATCACCCCTTACATACGTAGTACTATAAATCCGGCCTAATATAAAACCTTTTCTAAAGAAACACTTTCTTGACATCAATAAGAACCTCGATGAAACATCCTGTATTTATCGGTAATTACAAATTTAAATAGTATTTTAGCGTGCCGCTGCGTGACCTATGTGTGACTAATGTAATGAATGACTTATGCTTTAAAAAAAATCTAAAGAAAACACCATATTGGTTTTAGTCTCTTAACCCCCGAATTCTCAAACGCATCTTAGATTTAATTTTCGACACATTCATTTTAGCCTCTCGGTTCTAGATGATAGGGATTAGATACACGTAAAGCTCTAATACTTATAACCGAGTATTGAATGAGAATTACATTTCAAAGAGCCAGCACAAACTTGTTTGGTAAAGATAACTTTAGTGTCAGAACATTATCGTAGGGCTTTCATATTATCCCAAAAATTATACCTTCGAATGGAAATAACTTAGTGACATATTATAAAATAGGGATAATATAAAAAAACGGTAGAACCCAAGCCGTAAGTTTCTTGCCGGTTCTTCTAGGCTTAGTAGCGAGGAACTGGCGCTAAGATTCACCTAGATTTAAGACGTTTCAAGATGATCCCTGCGGACTTTACTGAATAAATGCTTTTTGACTTTGACTTTGACTATAAAAATCTTTGCGATTATTTTTAAGTACAGGTAAGTATTAAAAACTAATAAATTATCGTACGACTTTTATAAGTAAGTAAGAAATAAACCTACTAACTTGGCATATACTATAATAATATGTTCAAGAACGTATTAGTTTAAAATGTTTAAATGAATTTTATTGGAACAGAAGGTAGTTGTAGTAGTATTTAAGGTAGTAACTTACCACTTCAACTGTAACTTGCATCTTAAACCCACTTTGATCTTACGAAGCTTTACTTCATTCACTATCACAACCCCTTTGTTACCAGGAAAATACAACAGCACGCGTGTGGTCACTTTGAAAATGGTCAGTCGACTAAGGGGAAAAGCCGGAAAACTGGCGCGCAAGGCTTCATTGTGTACGAGTATCATACTCACAGTAGGTTATAGGTATTTAGAGGCATATCTAGCTAGCAATCGTATGCATAGTGTATAATGAATAGGTACCGAATGTAGTGCAACGCTTTGTATCCACTCTACTTTCCAAAAAAACTACGGAATAATAAACTAATTGGAAAACTTTACTAGTTCTTTACAGTGGACCACAAGATCATTCGCATTAACGATTTAGTGGGTGTATTGCATGTGTTCTTTTCAATTGAACTTCCTACTAAAACTCAGCTCATAGTACCGACCGATGTGGCGTGGCGGGCGAATGTCCGCCTGCGACGCAGGAGGTTGCGGGTTTGATCCTGCCTTGGGATAAATGTTTGTACGATCTGCAAAATATTTATTCCGGGTATTATGTATATCAGTCATCTAGTACCCATAACACAGCTCTGCTTAGCTTGGGGCTAGATGATGCTGTGTGGATTGTCCAGCATTATTATTATTATTATTAGTAAATGGCTCGTCCGGGGAAGTACTACCACGGCACCTATTTCTGCCGCCAAGCAGTTTGCTGTGTTCCGATTTGAAGTGTGTGGGGGGCCGGTGAAATTACAGGCTCATGAGGCTTGACACCTGTATACCTCAAGTTTATGGACGCTTAGTAGTGCATCGTAGGGCACGTTCCTAACAACCGTGACTTACGAGACAATACTTAAATACGATGGTTACCACTTAACATCAGGTGGGCCATCTGCTTGTTCCATCAGCAACTTGTATAAAAAAACGCTCCTTTCTTATTCATGTCATCTTTCACACGGTTCATGCATCTTTTTTTTGGTCTTCCTTTACCCTCATATCTCTTCGTAACATATGACTTTCATCCCTCCTCATGACTTGTTCGCACCACGCTAGCCTATTGTTCGTCAATCTTTCCGTCACTGGCGCTACTTTTAAACTTCCCTTTATGAGCTAAATAGGTAGGTACCTAATAATAAAATTTAAAAGTTGGCATACGTGTCTAGTTTTTTGAAAAGTTCGCAAAATGCGATAAAGAGATTTTGCGGAAAGTTCGCATCACAAAAAATAGATATCGTGGTCCTCAAGGACCTTTATTATGAGGCGCAGCTGTTTACCGATCGAAAATAAATTGACACTAAGTGGGAGTGGAATTAAACAAGCGGGGGGGAAAACAATTAGGTAGGTATAGTAGAGAGAGTTATTTTATTTGAGCAAGGTTGGTTGTATTTACCGAGAGGGTCCCCAAAATGAGTTTACTTTCAAGAGTATAGGCACTTGTAGGTACTTAGTTACATCGTATAACAAACGACCTCTGCTCTGGCACAATCGGTGACTAATAAGACACAGGAAGTGCGGGTATAGATCCCGCAATGGGACAAACATTAGTTTGGCTATGAATATAATAAATGCAGGGTGTTTCAGAATATGTTTCTATTTTAGCCTAGCGTTTGAAACTAGTCCCTAGCACACCAGTCTTTTTTTATTTCAAAGGATAATACTGTAGGTACTATAATAATTAATAAAACACACACTTACAAATGATTGAACCTTAATTTATTTATTTTTTCCTAAAAGCCCTGGTGGTGTAGTGGGAGCAATCACGCCTTTTGGTCCTAAGGTCGTAGGTTCAAATCCGTTCGTGCACCAATGGATTTTTCTATTCGAAAGATTTATGTGTACATGTCAGTGCAAACGGTGAAGAAAAATGTCGTGAGGAAGCCAGTTAGTAATTTAACAGCAAGGATGAGCTTGCAACCTGTCACGTATGGGATATTTACTACTGCAAAGTGTGGGTATACCTACATCAAATGTAATTAATTGGACGTGACACTACCGCAATATTTGAATGACAAGAGTCACTATTAAAATAACCTGTATATTTTCACAATATAATCGATAATATATCTAGAAGAACTTGTAGTCAAAACAAACCATTCAAATGTGTTCAAAACAACATGCGCTCTAACTCTCTAACGTGGTTTTTTTTTACGCGCAAAAGCACGTATAGCTTATAACGAAGCATAGAACTATTATAGAACTTACCCGTTTCAATGCGAAAACAATGACATCTTGTGTCATTGGTCAGATCATAACGCTGCTGGACAGCTTTACACTATGAGAGAAGCCATTGTCTCCTGAAACACAGTTTTTTACTAGTTCGGGAGCCTCTGGATTCAAAACTTCAAAGTTTTATTAAAACACTTAATTTTATTAAAACACTTATTATTTTAACTCACCATCACACCGTCCACACCCCATTGGCTCACTCGGGATTTTAATTTTCACGAGTATTGGTTACATAGCAGGTAATCTTATCTAGAAACCAATTTAATGAGTTTTTCTGTAAGTATATACGTACTTTATTCGGAAATATGGTAAGATACCTGCGTAATCTATAAGCTTTGTTTATATAAACGGGAGCTTTTCGATTAGTTTGGAGTTATATAAATTTATAGCTATGTTGGTATTTTGCAAGGTTTCTTTGTCATGTAAAACTGTAATTGTAGCAAGGCATTAGCAATTGTGAAAGCGGACGCGTAACTTTGTAAACAAACAGCCTTTACCAAAATAAGATGCGCGCGTTTATCTTGTCATTATATTTTCTGCGCAGCGCAGTCGGAACGGGGGAAGGTCGCGCTTATTGATTGGCTGATTTAATTTGTTCCGCTGCCCTTCAGCTCAAGCAACCAATATTCGATTAATAACAAAATAGGCAGCTGTTGTTAAATTCAACTACCTATTGGAATCCATGAAATCTGGATTTTTTACTCTGTAGTACGCTAGCTTACATTCCTGAACGCCCTATTCGGCCCTTATAAAAACATACTTTTTGTTGAAAAATTAGTATTCTAGTAGCGGTGATGAGTTTGCAACATGTCACATGGAATATCAACTAGGTACCAAACGTAATATTTGGATGTACATCTGACTACCCCTCTTAGGCTTAAGGAGGTGGTATCCGCCAACGAGAGGTTTTCTCCGTGTAATTTCTCTTTGATGAGTGAGTATAAATGTCCAAAAAAAAAATATATTGCTTATTAAAGACTAAATTTTAATTTGAACAATTGAAATAATTCTAACTATATTATTACTATATGAAAAAAATATCCAAAGTGAAGCAATTTTTATTTTAAATTTGGTTATTTCTTCTAAACGGTATTGATTTTTAGTAATTTTTTTTCACACAAATATTTGTCAAAGTATTTATCACAAAGTGAACAATTGGCAGTTCGAACTAATAACTCATTAGGCTACAAATAATTATTTCTTGAATGCGATATGAAATGGAATGCGCGCGGGTCCCTGTGCGGGCGACGGGCGGCAGTGCAACTCAGTATGGACAGACTCCTCAAGGTCGTTGGCGAGTACCACCGCCTTAAAGAATCTCGAGTGTAAGGCGCATAAAGGCCAAGTTAAGGGGTTAGCAGATACCTACCTAGTGTGTTAGTTGAAGGCTAAACCATAGAATAAGAAGACTCAACGCGTTCAACCAGCGTCCACTGTGGCCATAAGCTGTATGGTAAGGAAGAAAGAATCCACTACTACCGCCGCGCTCATGTGTATTCGTAGTAGGTAAAAGATGGAGTAAAACCAATATCATTGACTAAAACAGTCTAATCCCCCAACCGAAAACAAGAAGTCACACAATCGTAGACTAGACAGTCACATTCAAAGATGACGTCACTATCTCAAATTAAAGACCATTGTGCATAACTAACCACAAGCTGCGATAGCTATAACTATCTCTTTCTTACCCGAGCTTACATCAGTTTTGATATCAGTTATTACTGTTCTACTTCAACTCAGTGTGCCCAGTGCGTAGTAGAATTCTGGTTGTGCTTGATAGCAAACAAAAATTACGAATATTTTACTAACTATCAATCTCAGTGCTACAGTAAAGACTTCCTAAGCTGTGTCAAGGTCAATTGCTTGGATAACAAACACTTTCGGTGTCTAAACGAAAGTAACCTGTTTTAAATTACTTAGTGCTGCGTTTATTTTGATATACCTACATATAGTCCGGTCAAATTAGACCAAAAAATGAGAGTAAAGTTACATTAATTTCCACCAAGCTGAAAATCAGTATGATTGTTTAAAATATGATTAAAAATAAAATTTGAAAGTTCCCCATCTTTCCCCTGTATGGAATTTTTTTTATTCAAGGTCAAAGGTCAAAAAAAATAGTTCGTTGCGATTTTCATCAAAATGGTAAGTTCTATCACAAAAGTACTAAAACAAAAATTGTAGATCATTAAATTATCTACAAAAAATGTATGAATACTTTTTTTCTACGAGCCACCGTTTTTGAGATATAACGATTCAAAAAGTTGTAAAAGTTGTTATGTCATAATAATGCATGAGTACGCCACGTATATACATCTCTGACTTGTAAACAGTGGTATTGCCTAACCTCCTATTACTCTTCTGAGACCTGGGTTTTATACCGCAAGCATATTCGCACATTCGAAAGATTTCATCTCAAATGCCTCCGAGACATCATGAATATCAGATGGTCAGACCGTGTTAGGAACACAAATGTATTGAGACGCGCTAACATCGGAGGCATTGAGATGTATCTGATGAGACGACAGCTTCGCTGAAGGTACGGCGGAGAGTAGGAAGCGCATCTTCTATTCAGAACTCCAGTACGGTAAGCGTAAACGCAGTGGCCAGTACCTGAGATCTAAGGATGTTCTGAATAGACACATGAAGCGATGCAAAATTGAGCCCAAGGAGTGGGAGCAAAGCGCAGCCCAGCGTACAGAATGGCGACGGCGAATTCACCTACATGTCAACGTTTTGAATCGTTATATCTCAAAAACAGTGGCTCGTAGAAAAAAAAGTACTAATACACTTTTGATAGATAATTTAATGATCTACAATTTTTGTCTTGGTATTTTTATGATAAAACTTACCATTTTGGTGAAAATCACGAAAAACTCATATTTTTGACCTTTGACCTTGAATAAAAAAAATTCCATGCAGGGGAAAGATGGGGAACTTTCAAATTTTATTATTAATCATATTTTAAACAATCATACTGATTTTCAGCTTGGTGGGAATTTATGTAACTTCGAATGTCTAAATTGACCGGGATAATAGGTAGGCTGTATTGTTACCGATTCATTTTACGATTTATTTTCAGATGGGTGCACAGAAGGACTGTAAGTTTTGTGTTATTGAGTTATTGGAACCTCCATACTCAGATCCCGAAAGATATGTTTGCGTTCCAAATTCTTGGATAAGGTTACGAGAAACATCAGATGGCGTAGCTATCGTTAAATTTCCCATTGAAGAGCTATCAGAAGTAAAGAAACTTGCTAAGAATGAAGAATTTTCAGATAACTGGACGATTTTTTTGGCTGATATAAAATACAGTACAAGTAAGTTGTGATTATTATTGTTTGCTGTTTGTTTCCTGCGGGGGCTCTCATTCGGGTGACGTGACGTGTAGGTAAATAGCATCCGATGCGATTTGGTAGGTAGGTACACTGTTTGCTAAAAACTGTTTGCAAGTTACCTACTTAGTCGCTTTATTCTAATTCTAATTCCATAACAATTTCCTGTCAATAATATAAGCAGTAATCGACATGATTCATCTGTTTTTTTACAGATTCCTATAAAGACGCATGTATGTATGTCAAGATACTTAATAAAATATCAATTCAAGAACAGAACAATACAAAAACAGTCGAAGGTATGTATAGTTCTGTTGATGTTTGCATGTATTTCTTTTGATGAGTTAGCTAATAGTGGAAAATTGTATTCCAGATACACCATCAACATCGGACATGAAAGTACTCGAATCACAACCAAGCTCAGAAACAAACGAAGTCCGTACAACTTCAACTCTAAGCAGTAGTGCAGAACCAGTAAATAATGAAACAACAAATCAACAAAAGTTGGGTGATACCAACGTAGAAATATGCCAAGAGACAAATCAAATTCAAGTTGATTCTTCCCCCAAACCTAGAAGATATTTGACAAGACAGGCACTCAGAATGTCTTCATCAACCAACAGCCCTGTTAGTTCGCTAGATCAAACTGTAAGAGATAATCGCCCAGTGACTAGCAATTGTGTTGAAGAAAGCGTTAAGACTAACCACAACCAAGAAAATGAACCAACGGTGAAAAAGCCTTCAGAGCTATCGAGAAAATTGCAGATTGATGCGGCTCTACGAACAGTCTTAGGTGATAACTACAAAGGAGTATTGAAACAGCTTCGTAATGAGTTTGAAAGGAATCTAATAATAATAGAGAGCCTGCAACTTAAGCTTGTTGAAAGCGTTAACCACATAAATGGATTGATTAAAATAACGGATGAAATCAATAGTAGTCCTTATATTAATGAAGTTAGCGTTATAGAATTAGAAAAGAATATGTCGGAAGTGAATATACACGAAAACAATTTAGATGAAGTTACTGGATCAAAAGTACAAAATGATGCTCAAAACAAAAAAAAGAAAGAGCCCAACAGTGACAGCACAGAAGTTAAAAATAATAATCCCTTAAACAATATCCGTGGTAAAGCACGCAAGTTTACTTTACCACCAGAGTACGATCCAGATGACTCAAGATGGACCTTAAAGCATCGGGAAATGAAGAAAGGTCTTGTTGAACTCTTACCACTATCGCGTGTGTACGTAGATGCCATTAAACTGAGTCATTGTAAAACAACGGCACAGGATAGCAAAATCCTTGCACGAATGTTGTTACTAGAAATTTTTAGCAAGAATGCATTGAGTATATGTTCTCTAACTGGAAAAAAAGCCAATGCATTTGACTATGAGGGAGCAGATGTGAGGCCCGGGCTGGACGAACATACAAGAACGGTTTTGATGACCTACGTTAAAAAACATGCACTTCATAAAAAGTGGGCTAAGTTTGAACCCAATACTATTACGAACGCTCTTCGTAACAAATTACAAGAAATCAGAGGCAAGAGTTTAAATTTAGGCTAGGAAATATTATCGCTGTACCTATATTGATACCTAGGTAATTTGGTAATGAAATAACATTATTATTATATCAATCTTATGATATTCAAATCAATCATTCATAAAATCGTTAGTAAAATAAGTTTAGAGATAATTACATCGTGTTTTATATTCTTTGTTTACTTTGCCTCCTATCTTATTGCATTACTATTACATCAGTTCGCTTCTCTACAATAGGCTAAATAAGCAATTAAGAAGTTACTCCCTTCCTTTAAATAAATGTAAACTTCAGTGCCTTAAATGGAATCGTTATCTTACGAAGATACGGAATATCTACTTGTTGCCATTAAGTAAAGGGCTTCACACACAGCAGCTATAATGTATATTAATGTACATTACATCCCGGGATGTATAGCTTTAAATTATCTTAATGTATCACACACACAACAGGTAATGTAATGTATCTTTCCCTTCATTTCATTGGCATTTTGAACTTTTTGAACATCCTTTTCGAAGAGAGATATACGGAAATGTATTGAGATGTATTGAGATGTATTAAGATGTATCGAAATATAAATGTATATTTTCGTATCGCTCTGTATTTTAAGATTCGAAGATGTAAAAATATACATTATAGCTGTCGTGTGTGGTCTCCTGACGATTT
The DNA here is from genome assembly GCA_947095575.1 of Electrophaes corylata. Lineage (NCBI taxonomy): Eukaryota > Metazoa > Arthropoda > Insecta > Lepidoptera > Geometridae > Electrophaes > Electrophaes corylata. The sequence goes on along the minus strand of OX352700.1, from coordinate 11,740,913 downwards.
CTATGGAAAGATGTAATGAGATGTATCGTGCTATAATGTACATCTTTACATTATAGCTGCTGTGTGTGAAGCCCTTTATATGTGTCATGAGTTCATGCTTTCTCTTACATGCACACTTTCACACACACCCACACACCCCCTCTCACAACACACACACACACACCCCCACTTGTAGGCTTCCCTCTGTGATAACCGACTGGGGGAATCATAGAAGCCTACTCACATCTTGCACATACACACATACATGCACACACTCCCCCACCTACACACCCCCACACACCAGTATCTGTTCTGGTTACTTTTCATTCTTTCATTCTTTTATTTCTTGCCTTATTGTAAATATTGTTAGTGGAACCACTATACCTACTTTTTCCGGAGGAGGGCGTTGATGTCTGTGACACAGTTTTTATAACTTCTACAGATGTCATCGTTTTCTAAATCAACTTAGTGTCCTATGTTTTGTGTTCCTAATAAAGATATTATTATTATTATTATTATCTATAATTCTATAGGAATTGAGGACACCTACGTAATTAGGTACAGTCAGTCCGAATAATTAGGTACCTACCTACCTACCTACCAAATAAACAACTGAGTTACTACCTTCAAAAATTAAAAACTTTTTGGATTGCGTTTTCCTGGCTGCGTATTCCTGTCTGCGCATTCCATGGGTGTGATTTCCTGAGCTGTGTATTCCATGGTTGTTTACACATTAACCGGACCCGGTCTGTTTGTTTTGTTTTGACTTTTGTTAACAGTGTACAATTTTTGGTAATATTACTCTTCTGTGTTGTGCAGTTAGCTTTAGCTGTTAGCTTAGCAAATTTATCTACCTAGCGAAAGTCATGCCGCGTTGAAAGCATACTGACAGACTGAGTTCCATTCCAGTTTAAATAAAAGAAGTTTGCCTTGTCCTAAGGCCTTGTCTGACCGAAGATGACGTTTCCGAAGAAAAAGTTTGTTTATTATATAGGTTGTCTAACAAAATAATACAAATTAAAGCACGAATACAGAAAAGAGTTTAACTATGGATTCAGGTAATTTCAATTTTGATAACGTACACCGTCGTGAAAGATTGAACAATACGAGTTACTGATAAAGATATTTGATAGGTGTTATTTATTTAAAGATTTGAAAAGACGCCTGGTGTCGGCAGAACAACTAAACAGTCTATTAGACTTTATGAAGGAGCACCCTGATCTGGCTAAGGGTTTAAACCGAGGTAGACGGGGAAAGTTGATGACCCTCAAAGTGTGGAATTCCTGTGCCAAGAGACTGAATGCTGTGAAGCTGGGAACTGTTAAAGATGGGAAAGGATGGTCCAAGGTAATAAACTGTGTTAAGAAAAATATGGAAATAATTTGAAATCAATGAAATCAAAAGGTAGAACTGTTAGTAGGGGTACCTACTAACAGTTCTACTTTTTGATTATTAGTTAGGCTGTTAGTTCAATTACAACTAGAGGGTGTTGTGTGGAGGTGTGACAATGTTTATTTATTTATTATATAATCTTTATTCAGTGTGGGCTATAAAACTTCAAATAGGTATTATTTTTGAGTGTAATAAAGTTTTTTAAAGCTTGTATATTGTGTTTTAATTATTATTAATTTAATTTTTATTTTTTAATTATTGAATAATAATTATTATTATTATTATTAATTATTCCAGTACTGGTGTGATTGGAAGTACCGTGTTCGTAGACATGCATTAGAGCTAAAAGTAGCCAAAGACAGTGATAGACCCCCGCCTGATGGTTTCACACCACTGTCAGACATTGAAGAGACTATCATGAGCATTATTGGAGAGAACACCTTTGATGGAGTGCATATCAAAACTGATCCACTTGCTGATGGAGTATGTATTATCTATACTAATTGTGGTGTATACGTAGGTATAGTGTATCTGTGGGAACCTAGGATGTGATAATAGTAAGTTTGTTTGTTTGCTTGCATTGAATAGGCTCTGAAACTACGGGAGCGATTTGAAAAATTCTTTCTCCATTGGAAAGCTACAATATCCCGGGTGACATAGGCTATATTATGTTATCAAAAAATTAGGGATCCTTACTAAAACCTGTGCGAAGATTGGACGGACTTCTAGTAAGTTATATATTATTACAGAGAAAACAATATCAGAAGAGATAAAAACTATTTTTTGACAGATGTCACAGCTCGGTTTGTAGTTGCCCTGCCTTCTGTGCTGTAGGTGGTGGGTTCGATCCCTATACAGAGAACAAACATTTGTGTGGTGACACCACCAGTACTCTACAGACAGAAGAGATTAAAAATTCAATAGTTCACTATCCCAAACAATAAAAGGTACTCTAATGCCTAATCATTGCACTATTTTAGTTTCAGGAGTCAAATGAAGACGGGCATGAAAATAATGAAATAACCAGTCAATATGGTAAGGCATCTATAATACAAATCCAGAATAAACTGACTTCTGATTATTCCACCCTATAAATACACAGAAAATATTTTTTTTTACTTTTGCAATAGTAAATAAAATAAATAGCTTCACAACTTTATTCCTCAAGCACAGTAGTAGTAGCACCTCAGATCTCTCAGTGCCAAGTACCTACTCGAGATTCTTCAAGGACGTCTAAAGGGGGTAGTCACGAGGTACAGTCAGCTGCACTAGAATGTATACAATTCGAAACATTCAAAACAGTATCAAAACCTTATAGTAACCTCTTAAACAAAAAACACTCAAAAATCGTGAGGTTAGCTGATAACGTCACTTATTTTTTGAGTTTTTGCTCTGTTAATATTAATTGTAACGTTGTAAAACCATACTGTAAGTTACGAATTGTATACATTCTAGTGCAGCTGACTGTACATCCAGATATAAAATTTAGTACATACCCACAACCCACATTATGCAGAAGTTAGTATTGATACGGGATAGGTTGCAAGCCTATCGCCGCTTCTATTTCCTCACGATGTTTTCCTTCACCGTTTGAGAGCACTGGCATTGCATGGATTTTTCGATTGAAAAAGCATTAGTGCACGCCTGGATTCGAACCCACGTACACGATCAGAAGACGGGGCCACTTGACACCGCATACCACGTCACAGATGAGATAGTAAAATTCACTCTGATTGACTGGAGTAGTGGGGTGTAGTTTATGGCTCATACTTATTTATATGAATTTCTTACTTATACAGGAATTCCTTTCTTAGCACACCCCTGCATGCATCAAGACAAATATACACCACCACCATGCCTATTTGTGCCGCCAAGCAGCTTGCTGTGTTCTGGTTTGAAGGGTGTGGGTGTAATGTGTGTGGTGCCGGTGTAATTACAGGCACATGAGGCTTAACACCTGTATGCCTCTGGTTGATGGACGCTGAGTAGTGCATCGTCGGTGACGTTCCTAACGATCGTGACCTACGAGGCAATGCTTTGTTATAGGTGATGGTAACCACTTAACATCAGGTGGACCATCTGCTTGTTCCATCAACAAGTTGTATAAAAAAAATACACTGTAAATTTCGTGCCTACAAGCTGTGGTTTAGGCTGTGCGTTGTCTATGTCAGTCAATCAGGACCAAATTCTTGTAAGAGGTATTGATTATTTTTTTTTTCTATGTTCATCTGCAATCAGTTCTCCAGACTATGAGCAGGTGTGTTGTGAGTGGAGTGTTTTTCAGGACGAGTCGTCCAATGACCTCTTTCTCCTTACAAATCAAGTTCGATTATGTGGTGTATTTTTAGTACTTATAGAAACCTGTAATTAAAACTAAGTTGAAAACAGATCGAGAATTTCGAAATTATGAAATTTTTGCATCTGATGCTTGTTGATAATTACTTGTTTTCTGTTCTTCCAGGCACAAGATATAAAAAGCGGAAGCGAAGAACCTCTTCAAGAGAGATTTCTCCTGATCGCGACGCAACTTCTAGTCCTCCTGAGATTAAAGGCAGGCTGGGCAGCATACAGTTAGGTAGGTACCTAGTTATAGCTTTAAAATGCCCACGATCAAATAATTGAAATTAGCGGTTAACCACTAGTGTTATAAATATCCACAAATATTTATTTTAATATAATTATTATGTTAGGAAGGCTAAATAAATTTGACATAAAGTGTTATGTTGACATTTGAATTACATTGCGGGACATCAATAAGTCAACTGTGGAGTGTTGTCTGGGTGCCGCGCAATATTACTTTATATTAATTGTACGTAACGTTTACGCAATAAATGTCAAACTTATCCGTGCTAGGCTTTCGGATGCTGAATGCACCTGCGTCAATGGAAGTTTGAAACTAGCACGCTTATGCGTGCCACTCCTACTCATGTACCTGTCCTGTCCTGTGTATTATTCCCCCATTATTGGGGGAAATGAGGAGTAATGGGTTAATGTGATTTATATACAAACTATTGTATTTTTTTCAGAGGATGAAGATGAAGCTACGCAGTTTCTCAAATTGGAAAGAGAAAAATTAGAACATTCAAAACAACTTCATATGTCTGTGAAAACAATAGCGACTGAACTAACTAGACTAACAGAAGTTATGAATCAAATTAAAGACGTGTTGGTGAATAAATTAAAATAAAATAAGAAAAAACTAAAAAAAGTGCAAAAAGTAATCTCTCCGGCGGGGAATCGAACCCCGGTCTCCCGCGTGACAGGCGGGGATACTTACCACTATACTACCGAAGACTGTGAGTGATGTGTTGAAATTGTGCATAACATTTGAATTAATAATCACACTACTAGGGCGTAACGCGGAGTGGAAACAGTTGCTCTGTGTTTTGTCTTTGCAATTAGATCGAAAGAGACAAAACACGGTGAACTATGTATTTCAAGGTCACGCTGATGTTCAATATTTTTTTACGCAAAATCTTATAGTTTGTAGCAATATTACCTACTTATTATACTAGACTTTATGTTCTTTTTTTCTCTATAAATATCAAAATAGGTCTGGTTCTGGTAAATTAGCCAACTTGAATTGGACTGTATTTTGTTAAAAATAGTTTTTTCCTTTATTGATCTCATCTCTATAATAAAGATTTTATATTGTCATGTGCGTCGTTGTTTATTTATTCCCATTTTTTATCAAACACAAGAGATTCTACCCTTCATAGAGACGATGTATGTATGGATTTAGCCTATGGATAAGTTCAACTCACTGTATCCTATTCTTATTCCTATATATACTTTTGAGGGCCAATATAAGTTCAAACTACATGGAAAGAAGGGGTGAGGGCCCGATTCTTCCTATGCACTGGCCCTTGTACACCTAGCTACGCCACTGAATATTTAATCGATTAAAAAAGTGGAATAAAAAGAAGTAGTGGAAGTGAATGAATAAAGGATAGAATGTTGATATTTTGGCACCAATGGCAATGATTTCAAAACTTCTAGCTCCAGCGGTGCCCTCAACAGTGAACAATTACTAAAAGGAAAAGGAAGATACTAATTTGAAACTCGGCGCATATTTTAGATTCATCGTTAGTATATTGAATATTTCCCAGCTGTTTTGCGCTAAATAAATTTTCACTTCTAACTTTTTTCCATTCAATTTCAACCAAGACTTGTTAAAAGTAAGTAGTTAATATTTACTTTCTTAATGATGCCTAAAGTATTAGTATTATTATGTAAAGTGTAAGGCTATGTTATGTAATGCTTTGGAAAATCAAAAAAATAAAATACCTAGTCGTGTAGTATGTAGTATTATTACTTACTAGCGGCCGCTCGCAGCTTCGCCCGCGTGGCAGTTTTTTCCCGTTCCTGTTAATTTTTCGGGATTAAAAGTAGTCTATATGTTAATCCAGGTTACAATCTATATTTATTCCAAATTTCATTCAAATCGGTCCTCTGGTTAGAGCGTGAAAGAGTAACAAACATCCATCCATCCATCCATCTATCCATCCAGTAGGATTAGTAGGACTAGCGAAACGCGCGCGACTTTACCCGCGTGAAGTTGTTTTCAATGTGCTTATCTTCTAGTGCGGTATGATATGCATTGGAGCTATTTGAGGGGCTTTATTCTAAGCTGGGTGTACCACCGAATTGCGTGTACGGTATTTATTGTAAGTACGCGCGAATTTTATTCAGCGTCTATCGAATATAGGGTCATATAGTTCACGCTACCGATAAGACGACGAAGTCAGATCAGATACACTGTGTTACTACTCGTATAACAGTGTTTGTCGGTACAGCCATGTAACAATACGTTGGTAGTTTTAATTGCTTGATTACTATGACACCCTTATATGTGATTATTTTCTATTTAGCAAGGTAGGTGCAGTGTTTGTAAAAAGTCCAGTAAACTGTAGGAAGGTGGGAACCTGAGAGGTAGAAGTGTTTATACCTTTTCAGAGACCACGAACAAAAACCACCTGAAGTTGTAGAAGGATGAGAATATGGATTTTTTTCTTCGATAAAAAACTATGCCGAAAGGCTTATCTATAACTAGCAATCGCCAGCACCTTCGCTCGCGTGGTGGCAGTAATTTTGCTATCATCAAAATCTAAGACACTTTTTTTTATTTTAGGTTTATGCGAATTGCTAATGGAATAAGCAGATGGCCCATCTGATGTCAAGTGGTTACCATAAACTATAACAATTTTTTATTTGGTTCCTGTAAAATTTTCAGTATAAATGTAGCATATGTTAAAACTAGTTACCTACGAAATATATTTAATAAACAAGCATAGTTCGTAATTTAAACCGAGTTGTATCAAAATCGGTTCAGTAGTTAGAGCGTGATTGAGCGCCAAACATCCAAACATTTAACCTTTATAATTATTAGTGGAAGTGAAATTCTGATTTTTAAATCATATTATGTTTTTATGCATTGATTATCGTAATATTTATACATTGTTATGTGCAAATTTGTTTCCCTATCCCCTTAAATATTTATTTAAGTAGGTACCTAAGTAATAGCTGTGCCCGCGACTTCGTCCGCGTAGAATTCCCACTGAGACCAAACATTGTGTTATGAACAAACATCTATATGTTTGTTCTCTGTCTGGGTGATATATTTTATAAGATGTATTTAGACAAAAAAGTATTTACATATTTTATCAGTCATCTGATTTTCCTATTACAATCTATGCTTAGTTTGGGCTGTGGTTTGGGGCTAGATGATGTTGTGTAAAAATAACCATAAATAATTTTAACACAAATAAAACTATACTTACCGAACTGTATCTATTTGTTTAAGTGTTTATGGAAGGGTTGCTGAAAAAGGCAACGATTTATCCAACATAGATTTGAACACCATACACGATGATGGTAAAATTGATGAAATCAAAATACTGAAGAACCAGAATGACACAGATGTACTCAGTGTTATAACGCTTGAAACCGGATCAAACAAAACGTGCCAAACTTCGGTTGACGTAGATAACAGTATCGCAGGAAGCAATATTGAACCTTGTAACAAAGAACCCAAGATAGATATTGGCACGACATTGATCCTTACACCGCTGATAGAGCAAGGTCGAACCGCAGAAGCGAAAAATGCCTGTAGAGTGGACCACAAATTGTTTTTCGGTATTGAGAGCTACTCAGGATTTTTGACAGTGAACAGTACTTACAATTCAAACATATTTTTCTGGTATTTCCCTTCTTTCGCCAAGCCTGTGAGTGAGACGCCATGGATCATTTGGCTGCAAGGAGGCCCGGGAGCGTCCAGCATGACTGGATTGTTCGACGAAATCGGACCCTTCAGCATGAATTATGATGGAACCCTAAGATGTAAGTATCTACTTAATTTTTATATGATACGTAGCAGCCACGACGATAATAACTTTAGTTGATTTATAAGTAGGTACTCCAGGAACGTGTAAAGTTATCTACAACAATGTCTTATAGATTACCACTTGGCTGACAGTCAAATACATTTGGAGTGATACGATTAATTTGCTGAAATTTCTATTTATCAACAAGCGATATATTCCGTATGGCGGTCAACGACCGCACGGTGCCAGTGACCGCAAGAAAACGCACCGGTCAGATGATTGCGAATTCCTTTAGATTGCTGTTTTTGGTGTCTTGTAGTTTTTACGCGTTTTTAAATAACTTAGGTAGGTACCTAAGTACTTATGTTTATTTTATGATATATTGTCAATATTGATGCTGAAAAAACGGACATACTTTGGTCCGTTTATTTCGCATTTTATTTGTTATTAGAACCATGGTCTGAATTCACAGATTCAGTTTTCGGAAGCAATCTTATTACAACTGGTATAAACTTTCTTAACGTTAATTAAAATTTTGGATTGTTTACCTTCTATTTCAGTCAACCCTTACACATGGTTAATGAACCATTCTCTGGTGTTCATTGATAATCCTGTGGGTACTGGATTTAGCTTCACGGAGCACAAGGATGGCTATGTCAAGGATATGGCTACTGTAAGTATTTTTTCCAATAAGATTATATCTATCATAGCCCACATTATTTATTGAGTATGTGTCTCCTATGCACGCCTCCTTTTTGGTCTTACGGCAATTAATTCCAGTGGGCCGCTCTTAGAATATAATTTATCATTTGGACTAACAGACCGGTGCGGTGATCTGCCTTGTGATCTATGACCCTTGCGTGCGTCTTGTTCACTATTAAATTACTACCATATTTAATTGATTGTGTAGGTAGTTTTGAGCAGGCTATTCTTTTCACACCACCATGTAAAATAAAAGTTAGAACTAGGTACTTTAAATTCGTCCACCTTAAGCCCTTTGAAGATAAAACGACTACTACAAAATCAGACGCAAGCCTTTTGGCTTATTGAAATCGCCTGTTATATCTATGCCATTCAAGGCATTTTTCTTTATCTAGCAGCAATCCACGGGGTGATATTAAAAATTTCCTTTCATCAACTTCCCATAATCAGTACAATATCGTTACGCTAACCTTTGTTAAACCAATTCTTGAGGGTTAAAAGGAGATTATGTTTTTTTAAAACTCATGTTTACAGTTGGGTATATTTAGGTGGCTTATACGCACGCCTTTTATGAACCTAGATTCATAAAACTTGATAAATAGATGATTCATTTCACAGTATGGCAAACACCTCCACACGGCAACGAAACAGCTGGTGCAAATATTCCCGGAACTGCGAGTGGCGCCGCTGTACGTGGCGGGAGAGTCTTATGCCGGCAAATACGTGCCCACACTCGGGATTGAGATACATAGACATAAGGATGTGCTAGGCTCCGACTTTAATTTGAAGGTAAACTCGAAAACATCCTAATATTAGAAAGCATGTTTTAGCAAAAGTCCTCATTAACATTAAGTACTGCCAAGGCTACAAGATTAAGCATCATCATTTAGCGTTTTAGCGTTTTTGTCCATCCAAAGGTTGTCTGGAAGAGATCGCTTTCAGCGATAAGACCGCCCATTGTACTTCTGGTTTCTTAGTTGTAATTTAATTGTTCTTATTGTTTAAGTGTTATAATGGTGTACAATAAAGCTATAATCTATCTATCTATCTATCTATCATTTACATCCTGCATCCTCATGCTAAATATTAGAGAAAAAGTTAAATCCCTTGCACTCAAGTAGTGTCACAGTAAATTTCTTCATCAGGGTCTAATCATTGGCAACGCGTATGTGGAACCGGAAATAATAGCGCAGGTGGCCCGTCCATACTACAACTTCGGTCTATTGGATAAGGAGCAGATAGAAATAGCTCAGCCGCTCATCGACGCTTTCCAAGCAGACATCGCTGCTAACAGGAGTATTGAAGCTAAAGAGGTAAAATCGTTTCTATGCTTGAAGTACCATGTAAAGTGTCATCTCATTCGTAATGACACTGGTTTGTCGTTTTTCTTACTTCGACTATTATTTTAAAGATCTGTCTAAAACCGTCTCCTGGTTTTTTTACTTCAGAGCAACAAGCAGGCTTTTTAGGTTAATGTTTCACTATCCCTGGATAACTATATCCATCAGTCAAAATAAATATATCTGTCTCTACTTTTAGACTCAGTAAAAAAGTTTTTTATCTGACAGAGACGGTGGAACAGTATTTTTTGTCTCGTCCACATAAAGACAAACATAACGTAATCAGTATCATTAGGTATTCAGTGCCTATTAGAACACTTTTGGTCTAGTGATAGCAACAAGGTCTATAAAGAGATCATCTCAAAATAACTTAGGTAAGCAAATTCACGTCTACCCACTTATTTTTCAACAGAAATGGAACAGGATCATAACAGTATTCCTGATGATGTCACACCAGAAACATGTGTACAATTTCCTCAGTGATGGTGTATTAACTGTAGGGAGATACGTGATGTTCTTGAACAAACCTGAGGTCAAGAAAGCTTTGCATGTCGGTGGTATCAGATTCTCCTGGGTCAATCTCACAGTGAACACTGAGTTGGCTCCTGACTTCTTGAGCAGCTCTAAACCTTACTTTGAAGAGCTGTTGGATAATAATTACAGAGTGCTGGCGTATTGGTGAGTTATTTTGTGTAATTTGGATTCTGATTATAAATTCATCGTTCACTTCAGTACTGTTTGGACAAATTGGGACATAGGTAGTCAGTGCATCATGACTGGGTACCGACTTATATAACCTTATTACCTACTTACTTTCTAGGTTTTATTTGAAGGTCCACCGGGCAGAAATAAGATATTTATTTTATTGGTCCGTGTGTGTTGCAACTAAATTCTGTTCTATTCCGCAATTACTGAATCCACCGACTGTATTTGTGCCACATATGAGTTAGCCTAAGTGTAAAACTTCATTAAACTATATCTGTGATTCAACGCTTCATATTTTAGATTCCCTCTCAGTCATCATCATCATCAGCGTAAGCCTCCTCTATATAATTATACGGGAAGAACGATTTTGACTATCTAACCTTCCACTTCTTCTTATCTTTACAAAAAAGGGGCCGTCTTATCTTCCAGTTCGTGGTCGCCATTTGAGAATCTTTATTCCTGAGCGGTTGTTGAATCTATGAAGTATAATGATCCGCCTATTGCCACTTCGGTCACGGATAAAAGTTTCTGCTATGATAGTTACATAACTTCATAACTCGTTAGTGTGGGAATCAAGGTCACAAGAAAAGAAGGAAAGGAAGGTCAAAGGATGTGGGTAGTTTCACTTTTGCGTTTTTTCAGCGGTCAACTTGATCAGATGCTGCCTTGTACATCTTTGTCGGAGCGGTACAGTGCCTGGCAGTGGAAGAAATCCAACGAGTTTTTAACTGCACAGCGTATGCCTTACATGTACAAGGGCAAACTTGCAGGGTGAGTAATTGATTAGGTATCAGATGTAGGTACTATTTATACACAGAATAAATAACAGTCTGAATAAACAACACACTTCATAGTGGGTAAAATAATTCTAGTGATCACCTAAAACATTGAAAGACAATTCTTCGTACCATTATTGATGTAAAATTTTATAACCCTACAGTAATTACTGGGTCCTTGGTGGATATACCTTTTAATTTTTCTTGTACAACTTGCTGATGAAACAAGCAGATGGCCCACCTGATGTTAAGTGATTACCATCACCTATAACAAAGTATTGCCTCGTAGATCACACTTGTTAGGATCGTGGTCTACGATGCATTCCTCAGCGTCCATCAATCTGAGGCATATAGGTGTTAAACCTCATGTGCCTGTAATTTCGCCAATATTTATTCAGTATTTGCGTTTGCAGTTATTACAAAAGTGGAGGAGATTTTACCTGGGTTGTAGTTCGCGGCGCTGGGCATATGGTACCGTTGGACAAACCTGCCGCTACACAGAGCCTAGTGACGCAGTGGATCAACAAACAAACACTCAATACAGCCCCGTTGCAGCCGTACGACCTTAACGTTGTCAGAGAGTTCATAACGAGTAGCATTCAAAACAAAAAAAGTACTGCAATGTCAGCTAATAGCACAAGTTTTGTTAATATGTAAGATTTAATGAAATTAACTAAGTATATTGTATCAAAGTACCTGATGTGTATTTTTTCTGATTGTGTTATTTTTTTTGTGGCATGTTTCCGTCTTGCGGACAATTTTGCCAATGTCAAGTGGCTTGAATAAAATATTTCTTGTCAAGTCGAGTCGGTAAAAAAAATAAAGTCAGCTGTCATTGGTTTTGAAGGAAAAGATGGCTTCTCTTCAAAACCAAAGGGAAACATTTTCGTTCAAATCAGGATGCCACATAACACACTTTCATTTCAACTGTTCACACTTTTGCTAAGACCTCAAGTAATGATGGTTAAAATACCACCAAAATTACCCATCAGAACTTAAAGTAACACTAGAAAAACGATTAAAATTAAAATACAATGTTGCTTTCAAAGATGACAGAAAATGACATGTTTCTAAGCAGGTATCTAACTAAATCTAAGTCCATGTCCGTATTAGATACCTACTTGAGATTGACATACCTTACAGCCAAGGCATGTCAATCTATTAGACACGACGCATTTTTGACGTAAATTAGCTATCATTATATTAGCACGTAGGTAGACTTAGTTACGTACTCTATTATGCGTGTATGGACGGAAAGGTACGGTACATAATGTACGTTGGATTTAGATATGCACCTACAATTTTTTTATGTTTACGATTTTCACGGTTTAAGCATTGAGAAAGAATTATTATAATTAGCAAGAAAAAATAGATTAACTGCGCTGATATAGCTTTAAGAGAGTTATTATTTTATATATAAATCTCAGTTCGTCGGTTTAGTGATATTGCTAAAATATTTTTTTAAAATGGAATTATTTAATTTGCTTCTTATTTTTGGGTAAGTCATCGGTAAACAAGATTTTTCTATCATTCACCTCTAAGAAAAATATATTTCATCCAAATCTTGTTTCGCAGAGAGATGTTCATGTTAGACCACACAGTTAGGCCTCAAAATTATGTTTTTTTATGGTGTTAAATAAAGCATTTTTTCAGTCAGTGTCAGGAAAATTGGCACACAAGTTGATTTATTTAAGTTTTTTTTGTCGATCGCGATTTTCGATTGGAGGTAAAAAAGAGAGGGAAAAGGAGGAAAATTGCTGTAGCGTCATTTATCAACGGATTTCAATTACTCAAATTTTATTGAATTAATAAGAATAAGAATATTTTTATTGCATAACTGTGTAGTACATAAAGGTGTTATAAAACTAAAACTAAGAGCAACAGTTTATCCGTTTCGGACGTACCTACAATAACTATAAACTATTCATAGTAATTAATTATAAGAAAGAAAATTTGAGTACAAGCCTAATCCTTCTAGGTAAACTACGTTGAGAGCGCACAATAAGGATTTTATTCTACTTAAGATGTAACAAAAAACACCAGAAGACCGGAGTGGAGGTGGAAAAAGGGACAATGTTTGCTAGTGTTTTTTTTCGAAAATTTATTCCTACCTACACCAATTAAACTACGCATTCTTCTCCGCCTTTATGAGACAAACACATAGATAACAGATTCGACCTCCTAGGACCAAGGAAACGCGAGTAATTGATAAATCCCTGTTTTACTCAAAAGTCTACATAAGTGAGCTATATGGACGGATTTAAATTTTGGAAAAGAGGAAATTGTTTGTTATAAGATCTCGTGAGGTCTACTGTTCTCAGAAAACCACTACTGATACTTGGGTTGCACGCTAAAAAAAACTCGTCTTAAAATCCGTTATTGATGAATGCACAAATGTTTATGAGAATTTGCCCTGTAATGTTAGGTGTTAGCTTGTATGTGATACCATTTTGCTATGTTTGTAAGCTACCATTTTCAGACGATTGTTCGTACATACCTACTGTGCAGTGAGTCAGTGACGGTAATATAATATAACTGCGTAAGTAGGTGCTTCTTGGCTAAAAAGTATTAGTAAAGGTAATCTACTCAATTGTTAGGTATTGGTCCCATAGAATCACCAAAGCAAATACATAATAAAATACATTAATAAATCCCTATTGTTTTTTTCAGATTCTTGTCCATTGGCGCATCAGCCTTTGACATTTTGAAGTCAGGTGTAGCATTCAGAAGACTTATAAAAGATAAAAGTGAAGTTTTTGTCGATTCTACTCTTGCGAAGCTGCCAGCAGGCGAACAAATTCAAAATGGATATAAAGTTGCAACAAATCCTATTCTAAATGATGAAAGCGACTCAAGTGAAAATGCAGGCTTATTAGATAACATGTTAGGGAAAGAAAAGTAGGTTTTAGGCAAGTTTTGACCTAACTTATTGGACTAATTACAGGCACATGAGGCTTAACACCTGTATGCCTCAGGTTGATCGACAGAGCAGTGTATTGTAGGGCACGTTCCTAACTAACGCGGCCTACAAGGCAATGCTTTGTTATAGGCTTAACATCAGGTGGGTCATATGCTTGTTCCATCAGCAAATTGTATAAAAAAAAACTAAAATTTTTTGATCAACTCTATAAAGGTCTCTTCTTTGTACCTAATCACAGTTTATTTATCTACAAGTACCAGAGTTTTTATATAAACTACAACTTTATGCGTAGCACAAAGAGATATTGGCCCTAAGAATATGGACTATTGGCCTATCGAATGGTGATGGTGAGGGTTATGATGAATAACCAATCTTCTCTTTATGGCACCTATTCGTCATTCGACAGTCAATTTTGCCAATGTCAAGTTTTTTTAATAAATAGTTTTTAGCCAAGTCAATCAAATTCTGTCAAGTCAGGTTGTCGTTTGTTGTTAAAGTTTGTGGTTAAATTTCATTTTGGCGTTTTTATTCAAATCCTATGAAAACATCTTCATTTCAATTAGGTTGCCGCAATACACTTTCATTCTAATTGCTAACACATAACGACAAGACCACAAATGCCACTGAAATTACAGGGCAAAACATAAAATAACACTAGAAAGAAGATAAAAGAAAACGAATCTAACCAATCAAGCATAAGCATTTAGTTTTAAGCTGGAACGTCATTATTTTGTGTTTTTTATTTGGTACTTAGTTTATTTTTGGACGCTATGTATAGGTTCGTTATCATTAGGTACAAACTAACGTTCTTTGGTAGGTAGAGGTAGGAACCCCTATCAAAGCCCTAAGTTTAACGTTTAAAAACTTGTTAAATTAACTTCAACTTTTACTTGGATGACATATTTTTAGTATTTTTTTTTTTAAACCAAACTGCTACACTGATTTTGATGAATTATACTCAAGAAGGTATAATAAAAAAAAGAAAATCAGTACACAATAATTCACGGAGAAATCAGTGAATATACATAAAAAAATACTAACAGCTGAACATAAAACCTCCTTTCTTGAAATCTTTTAGAAAGAAATTTTAAAATAACCTTCTCAAGGGTCACTTTGTAGTTACTGGTATTGTGCATAAACGAAATAGGTACCTTATTATTGACAACGTGACCAAACAAAAACTGTCTAAAGGTCATGCATGCACCCAATTAAACATAGGTATTTAATTCATTTACTGTGGTAGATAAGGCGCTCCGCAGATGGAGCAACTGTTGCAGTAGCAGGCAACTAGGTAGCTATTTTCATATCATTTCAGCCGCGGTAAGCGTGAACTGGACACAATATTACATGCTATTAAAGACAAGACAGAAAGTATTATAAAAAATACTGGAATATCCTAAGATTATTATTATATCTGTATAATCTAAAGGAATATCTTATAACTTCATAAAAAATAATAGTAGGTACTTTAAACAAAACAGAATAGGTTTACATACCTAGTTAGTTAACATATTTAAAAAATATACAAATTTATCAGCCATAAAGTAACTAAAGAAATAATAATCGTTAATACTAAAGTAACGATAATCTAGTACTTACGTTAGTATTTTATAATCTCTATGGAGCCGCATTGTTGTGACAAAAAGTTGACAAATGCGTCAACTAAAGTTGCCCGCCTGCGTAACAGTTAAATCGCTAAAAGATAGGAAAGACTTATTTTTAAAAATAAAAATAAATTGCTTGCAGGTGCATGCACAAACAGGTATCAGACACCTACATCTCTTCCTATAATCTCAGAAAACATTTAGAAGCAATATTATTTTATTTAAAAAATTGCCGTCCCTGCGAAACTGCTACTGTTTTCTGCATAAATAGACATAATAAGATATATATATATAAGAATATCGTATATTTAAGTTCTAAGTGATACGATGAATGTCGTAAACTGTAGCAGGGAACGTGCCAGCATTTTCCAAGCATTAAACACCGACCTCATCGCACAATATGAGAGAAGAGGCTTATACCCAGCAGCGGATTTGGCATGATAACTTACAAGCGTATCGACTTAGTCCGCGTGAAGTTATTTTTATACAAACTGCATCCCTTGTTTAGGGGTTCGATTTCGAGTATTCCTTTCCAACATAAATTAACCTTAAAAATTTGAGCTCTGTAAAACCAGATGTCTGTCAGACAGGAATTTTTTTTGAAAATTGGTATAGATTAACGTTGGCATATTGCGTGATATTGAATAATAAACGCTGACCCAATAGTTATCAAAATATTTTACAATTCAGAGTTCGGTGTCCTTGTTTACTTATAGACAAGCAGTTACTTATAACGCTACATGGCGTGCCTTTCTAGTGATCAATCAAGTTCTGTGACAATATTTGATAAATAACAGCAACCTGCCATACAAACGTTTTTTTAATGCAAAATGTTTTGTAGCATTAAAAACAGCGACAGTCTAATGGCAGAATCACATTAGGCCCGTGTCGCGTGTCGCAACGCGTCAGAAACCTAACGGTCGCATACATTTTGTATAGAAGTGATTACACTAGAGGAGATGGCGTGGTTCAGCTTACACGATGGGTTTCGTGGACAGAAACAGATTTCTGTCTTTTCAATACAAAAAGTGTGAGACATTTGATGCGGGTCGTGTATGATGCGAGTCTTTCGCCGCTTGCCGTTGAGGCGTTCAACTTTCAGTTACAGTTCAGGTAGTATGTGTACCTATAGTGTGCTTCTTGAAACTAACCCATCACTTATAAGACGAATATACCCTGGAAGTTTTAAGTCTCTCTCTTTCTCTCTAATGTCAGTCAGTCAAGTCAAAATTCTTATAATTAGTATACATAATGTTACTTGTTTTTAATCAGATTCATAAAATAGAACACTTATCTCTCTGTTTCTCTCTCTCTTACTGAAACTACAGGGCTTAAAGAAATTCTGAAGTCTGAAATTCGGTAGCACAATAACAACATTTTAGAAAAATCGTATGAAAAGGTGTCTTCAAGTTTGCACATACGGAAAAAAGAAGCAAACAAAGCCGCGAGGGATTCTACTAGTGTTTTAGCATATTGATAATGCTATTTTATGTTTAGTGTGTTAGACACACTCTCTAATTTCTTACTAGTAAGAAAGCAAGAAATTAGAGAGTTTATTACGTAAACAAAAGTTCTTCATACAAAAGACTTCAACGAGCTTATCATTTTTCACTAAAGCTGATATGATTTATGACTGAGACCTTTTTTGCTATTTTTGTTGCTGATATTAGAATGTTTTAACGTCAGAGCGGGGTGACTGCGGTTATTTTTTTAAAAACTTGATTGTGTAGGTAGGTACTTCATTTTGATTTTCGAATAAAAGGAAAGTTTATAAAGGAATGCTTTAGAGAAAGTATTACAACTTTAATTTCTCGAATATAATTCTAGATAATTTTTAATCACCTAGTAAGTTTTAGCCGCTCATGTATTCATATTGAGTTACCGGTTACTGTTTGAAAAAGCGGGACATTTTTGAATTGGCTGGAGATTGACATTGAGAACCTGACGCAATCTTGACCAAAAATGACGCGTCGCGTCGCGTATAATAAACATATATGTATTCACAAATAAAGTTATATATGGTAGGTAGGTAGAGTAGAAGTAGTTAGGGAGCTCTATGTAAAACAGTTTGTAAACTACCACAGATTAAGATTACGTTTATTTTAGTAGCAGAAGAACTTCTAGTGAAGGGCTCGTCCGGGGAATGTTTATTTCTGTCACCGTGCAGTTTGCTGTATTCCGGTTTGAACGATATTGATGCCGGTGAAATTACAGGCACATCAGGACGCAGAGTAGTGCATTTAAGGGCACTATTTTAACGAACGTCATCTGCGGTGCAATGTTTTATTATAGGTTGCGTTGCTGTGTTCATGTTCGAAGTTTTACCTGTAATTTCAAAGTTTATTGTATGAAAGCCCTGTTAAATATTTGTTTTAATCTGTTTTTTAGTATGTGTTGTTATAGCGGCAAGAAAAATACATCGTCTGTGATATTAAATTTTTTTCTCTAACTATCACGGTTCACCTGGCACCACGGCCTGGTGACAGATGGACAGACAGACAGACAGACAGCGGAGTCTTAGTAATAGGGTCCCGTTTTACCCTGTGGGTACGGAACCCTAAAAAATACCTAGTGCAGATTTGAAGAACAGACACCGGTCAAACGAGACCACGGCCTCAGTTTTCATTGTTACTTCATATTTATCGTCACCATAGTCACAGTGAGTGTGACACAGTCACACAGAACTGGTAATCGAGAAAGAACCTTATCGCAGTCGCTAAGAGTACAGTAATAGTTCTCGCAGTCAGTCCGTGTACGCCATGCTGTGACGACGTTTCGTCTTCAGCGTACCAAATCGCGATCTTTTATCTATAGAAAATCAATGAAAAAAATATGTAAAATGAAAGTTTTAATTGGTGGATTGTTTTTGATTATTGCGTAAGTTTATATTTTTTACATTATGAGTTCAGTTACAATGTTGATAACACGCTAGTGCGTTGCATGTACTAGGTCCTTGCAAGCTTGATAAGCTTTGTTTTGTTTTTTTTCCATGGTGTAGTTGCAGACACTTGCAGCAATGTGTGTTAAGGCTTGTGGTTTTGCTAGACAGGTGCATCAGTACTAAATATTCATGGTGCCTGCTAATTTACAAAGTGCCATCCTGTCTTGTATTCAACGCAAATTTGGTTGTAGGTATTTTCTAGGTAGCTTATTATTTCTAGTTAAGATCAATATAAAAGTTATAATTATCATCACCAACCTGTAGAAGTTTACTGCTGGAAACAGGCCTCACCTGTCCGGTTCTAGGAAAAAATATCTGAGCAATTTTCATCTACCGACTTTTCCCGATCCTAATAAGTATCGTCGGTCCTTCCTTTTCTGATTTGTGCCGTCTTAAAATGTTTCCTAAAAGATAGATAGATAGAACTTCCGTCTTTCTTGATATCCTTGGAAAAATACAGTATTTTTTATTCTAAGAATTATTTTGGCATAAATACGTAGATGCTCGTATACTTACTAATTATGTCAATTTAATCGGTTAAAAGTCTTTCATTTAGATAGATAGATAGATAGAAAATACTTTATTGCACACCATAACATAAAATAACAATTTACAGAAAAAAAAAACTTAAGACTAGTATAGGTACAATGGGCGGTCTTATCGCTAAGCAGCGATCTCTACCAGACAACCTTTGGATGGAATGAACTATGGGTAATTTACATGGGGTGCCAAATGTTTATGTGAAACAAAAAAATAATACTTAATAATAATATTAATAATAAAATTGATGTGTAACTTTGTACACCTACATACATACATTTACTTATTTTACAAATTACTTACATATAGCTACTTATATACTGTTAAATTATTGAATATATTATATCTACCTACAAAATATGAAATGTACAAGGGACAACTAATAAATAATTTATTTATAATACATAAAAAATACCAAGTTAGTGACAACAAGTCAAATAGTGATCCTTGAGCATAGATTTGAATATAGGAAGTGATTTAGCGTGCCTGATAGCAACAGGCAATGCGTTCCACAGTCTGGCAGCCTGCACCGTAAAGGAATTATCATAGTAGGAGGAAGAGTGTACAGGAGTCTTTAATTGAATGATTTATTCATATTTATAAATAAAAACATATTGAAAATGTATAATAAGTTACTGTATCCATAGTCAATAGTCAGGCACCCTGACACTTAAAATATGTAGTACAATAGCTTACCGCTTTATGGACAGACTAACTACCTATAAGCGGTTGCAAGATAGATTAAGCGCTATAAAATCCAGTCAAATTATGGGTAATTTAGTAGTAAAAATCTATAGTTATATTTAAGTAACGGGCTTAAACTATGAGTAGACCGCAAAACGATCTAATAACCCACCTCCCAGTTACTAATGTCATCCAATGAAAATATATATCTACGAAGCGAAAATAGAAATGTGACCGAAATGGTATTGATACTTAGTTAATTCTGTATCCAAATCCTTTGGTGCAGGAAAATATCTCAAGGAAACCCGTAATGTAGTTTTAGTAAGCTAGGCACGTATTGACCGTGTCCTTCCTATCTATGAAAAGCTATTTATGCAGTCAGAATAGTACCTATATGACAATATTCCATCATAATATTTGTCCCAAGCACTCCACCGTGTAAATAAGGGCATGAGATACAAATGGCCTCTGACCCTGTATGAATCATTTACAATAGATAGAAAATTGTGTTTACTTACCGAAACTTACCTATCAATATGCTTTACCTTTTCATGTCAAAGTCAAAGTCAAAGTCAAAAATCATTTATTCAGTAATATCCGCAGGGATCATCTTGAAACGTCTTAAATCTAGGTGAATCTAAGCGCCAGATATGCATATGCATGCTGAAAAGATAAAGCATATTGATTTACAAATAAAAAGGGATATACTATCCTCATAGCTTAGTCGTACATAATAATGAGTATTTAAAATCGCACTAAATTAATCTTACATCTACAACATGCTCAATCAAACGACACAACTTTGAGTGACTGGTTTTAATTATTTCTTAGAATGTTTGTTTGCAACAAAAAAAACGTCAGACAATACGAAGAGAAGTGCGACTGATAATTGTGATAAATAGAAGGAAGGTACATTTTATATAAGTAATACCTATATATGCCCGGTTCCAATATCTTACGAGCGTCCGTTAGTATTACTAAGAGCCAGTAGCAGAATATTTTTTTTATTCTACTGCTGGTGAAACAAGCATATGACTCACTTCTTGTGCATATGCTTGTTTAGAAGTAGGCGGCAGAAATAGGTACGGTGGTAGCACTTACCCGGAAGAAACCTCCGCATTCTATTCTATTATATGTGTATTCAGAGCTGGGTCGGAATGACCCTAAAAGAGGGTCTAGGCTGAAATAAGAAATAACCCTATACTTATGAATCTTATTAAATCCTGCTACGGTTTTTCATTACCTTTTAATAAACGGTGGCAATAGTTTAATCATTTTTTATTTTTTGACAGATGGTTTATAAGTAGAGGCCTTCTCTACCTACTTCGAATACTCAAACGCATCTCAGATTTAAGCACGTCTCAAGTGAAGAATTTTTGATACATTTTCATTGCAAACTGTGAAAAAAACGAAACTAGAGCCGAGCTTTTTGTGATGCGTTTGGGTATTCGGAGTTATACTTATAAACCTCATGCTTAGGATAAAATCCTGTCACTGTTTGTCACTACCCATTAATAAGAGGTGGCAATACTTTAAACATTGTTTATTATTCAATCGATTTTTATAAGTAAGGCCATTTGATTTGTAATATTAGTGTCAGAGTACCTAAAGTACAACAAAATGCGTCACTAACAAGTGCGCGTGTGAACTTTGCTCCCTGAAATTCAGATCTTATATTGACCGCAAAAACTTTCGGCCCGTATTGCTCCAAAGTCTGAATTGTAGCCGCTTTTTCCTACAAACTTTACTAATTTCAGAATTGTGGGATTACTGGAATTAGGTATAGGTATAGAGGTTTGTCTTTTCTACCATTTTATACACTGTAGACCAGTGGCGTAGCGTGTTTTGGCGGGGCCCCGTATAAACATTGGTTTGGGCCCTTATTGTTTGCATAAAATCTATCTGTCACTTTTTCTAAAAAAATTTACAAACAATTCTAATAAAATATACACTCTCCTTGCCTTTTTTCGACTTTTGTCATTTGTGAAATAAAAAAAAAATTGGGAAATTTTTATTATTTTTTGCTTACGCACGTTGGGGGCCCCCGTGGCCCGGGGGTCCCGTATAATTGATACGGTAGATACGGCGGTAGCTACGCCCCTGCTGTAGACATCCATTAACATCTTTGGAATTGCATAATTTTGTCAGAGCTTGTATTTTTCCTATCTGTACTTTACAGCCGTTTGTGCAAAAAAGGATTTTGACAAACAGAAACACGAACAGCAAAAATCTCTATAAATATTTTGTTGCATCCTTACTTTTTTTATTACTTCTTATATTTTAGTTAGGGATACTTAATTACCGTTAGGGAATAAAGGTTCTCGAATGGCGACCACGAACCGTAAGTCGAAGCGTAGGGCGTCCTCCTACCCGATGGACTGACGTCATTGTTAGGACCGCGGGAAGTCGATGGATGGAAAGTGAGCCCTTTCCATCCATCGACTTCCCGCGGAATCGTTCTTCCTGGAAACGTGTGGGGGAGGCCTATGTCCAACAGTGGACTTCTATAGGCTGATGATGATGATGATGAATTACCGATATTTGCTTCACTGGTCTTTAAAGTGCTTAAGCTTTCATTTATGATAATAAGGACTCAACCTTCAGCTTATTAAACTGGTTTCATATGTCTAATTAAGAGACATGTCTGGCATCTACTACTTAGACGCATCTAATGATGATAACATTTAAAGAAAAAGTAAGCATTTATTGTGAAACTTAGGTAGGGTCCTGTACCAGGTACGACAGCATCCCTTAGAGGCAAGATTGAAAAAGTCGTCTCTGACACTGCTTTAATCATCTATAATAGAAGCACAAAATAAAAAAATAAAAATAGAAGCAAAGGCCTGTTTACTTAGGTAGGGTAGGGTAAGAAAGGAGGTTAAGGAGGCGGCAATGGAGGGGTCCATTACCGCCAAGCAGTGATGCTCGCAGTGCTGGTACGGTTGGAAGGGTGAAGGTGTCGGTGAAATTACAGGCACATGAGGCTTAACACTGTATGCCTTAGGTTGGTGGACGCAGGTTAGTACATCGTAGGGCACTTATCTAATGGGCGTGACCTACAAGGCAATAGCCTACGTTGTTATAGGTGATGATTTTCACTTAGTGTCAGAAGGGGCCATCTGCTTGTTCCACCGCAGAACCAGAAGTAGCATAAAAGAAATACTTTCCACGGTCGCAAAAGAACGCACCGGAGGAGATGGGCTGCCGCATCTCCGTATTCTAAGCACTGTCACTGCGGTCAGATCACCAATCAACCTGTCAAGTGTGGTGACAATAGCAAACCCCCTCGAGTATGGGGAAGGCCTATGTCCATCACATTTAAATAGACTGATGTCGTGAAGCTTCAATATAAACGGACGTGTGTGTGTAATTGTGTATTACCTCAGACTCCTGTTCCAGCTCAGCACGAATAGAAGCTTCATCATCAGCGCTGTTCCTCACACCTCTACTCAAGCACAATCACACAGATCTCGCGAGGAACGCATCAGTCGTCGATCCTCGCTACTTCCTGAACGTGACCAGCCATTCTGGATTCTTCACTGTGGACGAGCGTTTCAACTCAAACATTTTCTTCTGGTATTTTCCTGTGGCTAACAAACCAGTGGCAGAAAGTCCATGGATAATCTGGCTGCAAGGGGGTCCAGGTGCATCTAGCATAGCTGGTCTTTTTGATGAAATTGGACCGTTTGAATACGTGAATAGAAAGTTGAAATGTAAGTCAACAAACACTTTATTAAACTTTATTGCAGCTACTATCATAAAATAGCAAAATTGTTTCTAAATTGTAGAGAAAGTGGACCATTGGTACATAAATATAAAAAGCTCAATGATCATAATCGCACATAATCAACACTTACAGTCGTCCCAGCTCAGTTCGTGGTAGGCAGCTAGGTGTTGGGTTCGATTCCCTCTGAGAACAAATATTTGTGTTGTGTTGACAGATGTTTGTTCTGTGTCTGAGTATCATAATATATTCTATTAAGTATTTACATAATCAATGTATAAATATATGTAGCTAGTATGTTGTGTAAAAATATTCACACGTATTTATTTATTTTATTATACTTTATAGAATTTTTTGTTCTGTCTGACTGAGACAAATAGACAACGAACACTTTATTAGCATTTAGGGACGAACAATCAGATGCAACCACAATCTGATCATATGATCAGATGGGAATAACCCTTTAAACAAAACGCAACGTAGTAGCATACAATAAGAACATATATACGATAACAGTAGGTATGCTTCCGAAATAGCATGCTACCTTTTTTTTATACAACTCGCTGATAAAAGATAAAAAAAAAAAGATAAAAATATTTTTATTCAAATTACATTAGATAATGGTACTTAAGGTTTAGGTTGGTATAAGTTGGTATCATTTATTTACAAACAATGGTACAGTACCGTTAGGTGACTCTGTTCCCCACACTAGGACTAAAAAGCCTGTATGGCGGGGTCACAGTGATTCGCCGCGGACATTCTTTTCCCACCTATATTTTTAAATAACCTGTATTTTTAATTGTACCTGCAGATTTTAGTTTAACAAAGTATAAAGTAAAAGTTAACAAAGCAAAAGTAATAAAGAAAAACTAGAAAAAAATATAAGTAAACAAAAATTAATAATTAGGTAAATATAGACGTGATTAAATGGCCAAAATATGTATATATGCGCGTGTGTGTGTGCTCGTATGGGGGGTGCGTGTATATTGTGTATGCGTGAGAAGAGGGGGTGTGTGCGTGTGAGTAGCATGTAGATAGTAAACAAATTTATATAAATTGAATTGATGATAGGTTAGAAGACGAGGTACAGTATTATAAAATTATTCAATAGTGTCCAGTAGACTCTCTGTACTGTATCATGGTAAGTTAGCTCAATTAAGTATTTATTCGTATTATATTTTAAATTATTATAGTTTAGAGTTGATATAGTTATATCCCTACTGATGCGGTTATACAAACGAGGTCCCATTACAGTAAGAGATTTCATCCCAAATTTGGTTCGAGTGTTAGGTGTTTTAAATATTTTGTCTTGTCTCCGCTTAATTTTAAGATTATGTAGGATGTCTGCATTTAGCAGAGAATGCTGCTTTACAACCACTGCTTAAATGAAGAGTTGTCTTACATTTAGCACAGCACATTCCCTGTACAACAGATCTGTAGAGTACTGCCGGGGTTTATACTACTGATGGAACAATATGATGGCCTATCTGATGTTAAGTGGTTACCATCGCCTATATTTAAGTTCTTATTACATCGCAGGTCACGCTTGTTAGGAACGTGCCCTACAATCCATCAGCTCAGCGTCCTTCAACCTGAGGTAAACAAGTGTCAAGTTTCATGTGCCTGTAATTTCACCGGCACCCAAACTCTTCAAATCGGAACACAGCAAGCTGATTAGCGGTAGAAACAGGTGCAGTGGTAGTATTTCTCCGGACAAGCCCTTCTCTAAGAGCTCTACTACTACTATACCTATTCGCAAGCAATAACTGCTGCTATTATTTAAACTTCCTCAAAAACTGAAATAAAAAAGTCTAGAATCACGTCTAGAAAATCGAATGGTGTAACGAGAACATAATTAACTGTGTACCTATAAACCAGGTTCTCCTCGGTAATATTTCAATTGATCACGACTCATTCTCAATTGTATAAACACAATCATTATTATCTATTATTATTTCCTGACAAACCTGACACACGTTTCACAAGATCTATTTTGTCATTCCAATAACAGCTCTATTTTTTATAATATATGTATAGCGAGCTATATACTTGTGTATAAATTAGGAATATGTAATTTGAATTTATATACGTACGCTTTTTCCTAGAACATAAAAAAAAAAAAATTTTAACCAGGTAATTTGCATTGCAGGAACCATTTCACATTCCTAACATACGTACATACCTACTTTTTAGATAATGTAGTAGGTAAAATACCTACTATTTTACCTACCCACTATATTATACTACTTAATAAACTTTTGAGAACATTTTTACACTTCATCTAGTCACAAACTAAATTATTTTTTTGTTGCATGTGTCCGTCATTCGGACAATATTGCCAATGTCAAGTGGGTTGAATAAATACTTCTTAGTCAAGTCGAGTCGGTAAAAAAAGTAAAGTCGGCTGTCATTGGTTTTGAAGAAAAAGATGGCGTTTTTCTTCAAAACCAAAGGGAAACATTTTCGTTTAAATCAGGATGCCACATAACACACTTTCATTTCAACTGTTAACACTTGTGCTAAGACCTCAAGTAATTATGGTTAAAATACCACCAAAATTACCCATCAGAACTTAAAATAACACTAGAAAAACAATTAAAATGAAAATACAATGTTTCTTCCAAAGATGACAGAAAACGAATCTAACTAAATAAATACTTAGGTACGGTCTGTTTCAAATATAGGCATTATAAATAACTCTTTTCTAACAGTAGGTACTTAAACTTACCTACTATTTAATTGAATATGAGAAATATATATGTGGTATCAGCAGGTTTATCTTAGAAACGATAAAAGAAGTTCCGTACTGTCATTTTGTAATACATTGCGGGGCAACTCAGTAGCCCCGTTCCACAGTTAGGTTGACGCTACCGGGCATGCCGCGTAGTGTAACTCAAAACGACAATACGATAGCTCGTGATTCGTTTCTAAGAGTTGACCTGCTATCTTCAATACTCAATTGTACTTTGTATATCGTGATGAAGACGCGTGTCCTTCTTTACGAGTGCTTTGCACGTCTTTGTTTATCGCACTGGTAAAAAATCTATGAGATTTCCTAGGAAATGCAAATATGATTGCAAACCAACGCTATTAAATGTCTAGCATCGCTGACTATGGTGATTGAAGGCTGTGAGTTGTATCAATAATAGTGTTTGACTGTAGTGTACGTAAAAAACGCAATTACAACATTCAATTTAATCTATCTTGTAATAATCTTGTGTCTGAAAATATCTGTTCTGCACTACGGCACGGCATTTTTGATGATCGCTTGAATTCGGTAGATGGAAGGAGCAGTGGACTTCTATAGGTTGTTGATCATGATAATGATGAGCAGGGCTCTTTGCAAAGGGCTAATCCGAGGAAGTACTGTTATCATTCCTATTTCTGCTATATTTCCGTTTAAAGGGTGTCGGTGCTGGTCAAATTAAATGGGTGGTCAATAAAATGGATGGTCTTGTTGCTAAAAGCTCTCTCTACACCACCCACACCTTTGGACGGAAAGGATAAACAAAATCTGAAACTAATAAAGATCAAATAATGTTATATAAGATAATAAGATGGGTACCTACGCCATAAATAACATAGGTACCAACTCTATTGATTTTTAAAGACCGTATCGCGTGTAGTAGACTCTGCGAGGGGCTTGAGCGAGATAAGACCATGTGACAGATAAATTAGCGCACGTTTTAGCACGTTTAGATGATACGATTGTAACATTTATCCTGTCGTTCATAGCAATAACTGTTATGTCCTAGCACTGTAAACAATACAAGTCAGATTTGTTTCAATCATAATCAACCTAAGGGCGTGTTTATACGAAGGAATTCCCGTTAGTATCGTTTCAAGGCGAATCTTATATAAAGAACAAAAAGTGTTTTTAACATTATTATTGTTGACAGTGCGTGAATCTTCATGGACGAGCCACTACTCCGTGGTGTTTATCGACAACCCTGTTGGAGCCGGCTTCAGCTTTACCAACAGTGAAGATGGATTTATTAGAGACATGCCCACAGTAAGTCTAGCATTGACACTACATCATCAACTCTGTGCTTATTGACATACGAAAGGCTGGCTGGACAAGCCTCATCTAAATTATTACCTTTAAAACAATAAGCATATTAGGGAACAACGTGCTAACACTATAGAACTTAAATATATAGTTATTGTTAGATTCCTTTATACCAATACTTACCACCCGATAAACAATTTTACTAAATTCCACCCATAAAAGAGTGAAAACGTTTGTATGCTTAGTTGTTTTCCTTGAATACAGTTTTTCTTTCTTTATACTAATAATGATAAAAGCGAATAGTTTTGTAAAATAGTGGGATGTTAAACATTGGGATTTTTTTAACGTTAGATGCGATTTGCTTAAAACTTAGTGTAGATACTTTTCAGATAACAGCTTTGTGATCCTAACCATCAACAATAGTGACAATATTTATTTTTATCACGGACAGTGTGCCACACATCTCTACAAAGTGATCCAGCAGTTTACCAGCATATTTCCTGAGATGCGTTCAGCGCCGCTGTATCTGGCTGGGGAGTCCTACGCAGGGCGGTACCTGCCAGCTCTCGCCTTGAAGATACTGGACCAGGATCCTGCTCTTGGGCCTTTGCATGTTAATATGCAGGTATTATTCGTTTATTCTATATCCTTCTATTGTTATAAATGTGAAAGTGTATGTTTGGTTTCGTTTGGTTGAGTCGATCACCGTCGTAACAGCTGAACTGGTTCCGATGAAACGAAGAATAGATCCTGTGAACTGGAATAGCATCAATTGGAAGCAAAACCGCGGGCTTTTACTTATAAATAGTTATTTACCTCTTTCCTTTTAAAAATATACTTCTACGAAAAAATAAAAGAAAAACTATTTATTTTTTAATTTATTAGCAGACATTATCTGTAAAAAATTTACTTTATTATAGTTACAATTTAGCCACAATGTAAGTAAATGAGTAGCATAAATTATTATTCTAAGAATGTGTCCAATAACACGTTTTTTACAGTCTCTATTTAAGGCGAAGACACTTTTTTGTTGTGTTTTTATATAGAACTTGCTTGTTCTTACACTACATTTTACTTATTATCACATAAGTGAAATGTAGTGTAATCTAAATAAATTATAACATGAATTTCCATCCTTGATGGAAAACCCTATCATAGGGTTTGAACATAACTGAACATAGGGTCCCTATGTTCAGTTATCATTGTTTTTACGATATATTATCCTCAAATAAACTTGGTATTTTAAATCTTATTTGGCTTGCAAAACCTGATTGTAACAAGCTGGCCAAGTCAATCAATGTCATTGTTAACATTTTTCGTATTACCTACCAAATCAATGAAGGTCAAAAAGTGATGAATGCTTGTTATGCAATAAAGTTTTTGTTACTATGAAATGAATAGCTAGGTTTTTTTTTGTTTGGTAAAGCATTATTTCCGGGGAATTACCTTACAGGTAGAGGGTTATGGTAACTATTACTATCCATATCAAACAATTAAAAAAAAACCGACTAACTGACATGTTAGTCTGTCGTCCGCTACCTGAAACGCGACTAAACAACAAAACAAAACGTACCTACCTACTTTTGTGTGATAGGAAAACGTGGTAAAAATATGAAATGTATTTTTAACCATTGACCACATAACGAATAATTCCTCTATACATTGTTAGGCAGAAAGATTTTGAGTTTTAGTTCTCAATATAGGGCCTGCCCATTGCCACTTGAACTTGCTACGTCGGTGACCTTGGTTGTTTGACAGATTTCCTCATTTCTGATTTTATCACGTGGTGAAACTCCCAGCATAGCTCTCGCCACACTATACAATTGATGTAAACTAAACCATGTGAAAGCTATGAATGCATTTAGATATCTCTTGAGTATTGCCTAAGTACATTATCTACAGGCTATAATACTAGCCCTCGTAGCATCACTTGCTTGGCGGTCCTAACCGGATGGTGACCGCAAGTGACATTTGCATCAGCTGGTCTGCGATGAAAACCGATAAACGAAGTTTCTTATTTTATGTTTTGAGCTACACTGCGGGCCAACTCAGTAACTATTCCTTAGTAGAGTTCGCTACCTCGTATGACATTCAGTGTAACTCAAGATTTAGGACACATCCGCCAGATTCCAACCTCTTTTCAACCTCTGACAAAACAAATGTCAACACGAAACTCGTTCATGGTAGAACAGCAAAGCGCTGCCGTCAGTCCCGGTCTTCCTGGCTTAAAGCCAGTATGGAGGCTTTAGGGTGACTTACAACTACAAACACCGCCACCAGATTTAGCCATAGCTCATACCATACCAAAATTACTAGGCTCTAGTCAAATCAAAGTCAAAGGACATTCTTTCAATGAAATATGAAGAGCATGGAATCGTCTTACACCTAAGTGAATCTAGGTAGAACTTGCCTGTTCTTCTTGGCTTGATCATGAGTACATGATCAAGCCAAGAAGAACAGGCGAGAAACTCACTGCTGGGTTCCAATCGTTTTCTTGCGTGATCATTTTACCAAATAATATGACAAGAAGCTCCTGTGTGGTGCTAATCTTAAAGAGGTGTATGTCAAACGTTTTTATAGCCTATCTTTGAAGTCTCTTTTTATCTTCAGGGTATAGTGATGGGAAATCCAGTGTTGAACCGTGACGTGATCTCAAACTACCGCAGCTACTTCCAACAGTGGGGACTCATTGACAGCCAGGGCGCACAGGCAGTGAAGCCGTTACAAGATGCATTTAATAAGGCTATTGAAGATAAAGATTCAGCAACCGCGGTTGATGTAAGTATCAGCTGACTATGGACAACAAATCATTCGTGCCGACGACCTCTGCGCAGGCCAATAACCGGCTGAGACGCGAATTCCAGGATTTCTTGGAGATAAAATGTTTGCATTGTATTTCCAGATCTGTTTAAAGTTTGTGAAAGGTAGGTAGGCTTTGTAGAGGCCTTCATAAATAAAAACTTTTTCTTTTTGACCTACTTTCTTTGATTCAGGGCAAAAAGGGATTACAAGAAGCCAAAGACCACGACGTTGTTAATTTTTATTTATTTAATCTAAGATTGAAAGTTTAGTATTGTTTAATTTATATCATGCGACAGTACGTACGTATACGTAGGTATATATGTACAGATACTGCATAATAAATATAAGTAGCTATTTTATTTTGATAACATTTTTATTTGCTACAAGGTAATATATGGTAGAAAATATTTGTCCAACAGTGTTACACATTTTGGCCATTTAATTTTTGCCAACCAAAAAAAAAGAAAAAACCATAAAATAAAGTAACCAATAGGTCTCACCATTACGGAAATACGTGCCGTTTTTATTGAGCTTCTCTGAATAATCAATTACCAAGGTAAATAAGATACGACACGACAACATGAGAAACTGTTATGAGCAAAATCATATATGAATTCATGTGGGTATGTGCCAAATGTAATATTTGAACGTACCTGACTATATTAGACATCCTCAAAGAATCTTGAGTTAGTAATAATAATAATGCTGGACAATCCACACAGCATCATCTAGCCCCAAGATAAGCAGAGCTTGTGTTATGGGTACTAGATGACTAATATACTTAATACAATACATTACATACATAGATATTTTTTATTATACATAGAAAATACCCAGAACACCCGGAATAAATATTTGCAGATCGTACAAACATTTATCCCAAGGCCAAGGCAAGAGTGAAGCGTTTAGAGTAGACAAGATATGCAACTTTAATTCCCAAGCACGGTAGATATCCCTTCAGATCTCCACGTTATAGCAAATAAACTATACCTGTTACTGGTAGCAATTCTTTGAGAATGTCTAAGGGGAAAGTCAGATATAGGTCCAAATGGTATATTTGGCACATACCGACATTTTGCAGTCATTTGGATTCCGTGCGTGACAATAGAAATTCGAATAGAAAAATCAATTGGTGTACGAACGGATTCGAACTGACAACCTTAGGATCAGAAGGTTGCTCCCAATACACTACTAGTGGTTACCAGAAGTGTTTTAAAGTGGTTATTGATTTTATTATATTTTTATTCGAATCCACTGTGGCACATAATAAAACAACCAGTTTTTGACATTTTCATAACTGGATTTTAGTTTACCTAATGCCCTTACTTATACATAACTAGGAAAACTCGCGCGACTTCGGCCGCGTGATGTTATTTTCATACAAACTTCAACCCACTCTGAACCCGTTTAGGGGTTCAGTATTGTGTTAACAGTTGGCAACCTTAGGCAGGTAGGTAGTACCCAATCTAAAACTTATAACCCGTTTTTTACATAACTGGAGCTTAAAATACCAATCTTCTCACTTTCAGCTTCGAAACAAGTTGCTTAATCGTCTGGACGACATGGCTATGCAGCAACAAAACTTCAACCTTCTAGAAGACGACCTCCAGAACCAATTAACAGGTAAGTACGTCATGACTGGTAGCAGGGACTGACATAACAAACTTTCTTTGGAGACTGGGTAACAAGGTACAAAGCTCTACGCCTGTTGGCCGAGCGAGCGAAGCGTCTCTGCTTTAGTCTGGGAAAATTAACAGTCGTCTGTCAGTTTGTTGGTACTCGTATTTTACAACTGATCTGGGCGAAATTTGGTATACAGGTTTCAAAGTGGGGGAATGAGTGGGAATAACCCATGGGATCGGTGACTGCAGTGTCAGGTTTTAGTGCTCCAGAGATGCTGGTGTAAATTTTCACGTGCCTTCCTCTTACGACAAAATTTATGGGAGGAAATTAGTTAGGCGCATGTTAGGTACGCCTACGACGCACTACTCTGCGGTCACCAGTCTGCACACCTTTCAAACAAGAACACAACAATACAAGTATCACTGCGTGGTCAGAAATAAGTACGGTGGTAGTAGGTACTTCCTCGGGCGAGCCCTATCACAAAAAGCTCTACTACTACTAAACTTACTTATTATCACACTACTGTACTACTTACTAATATTATTGTATGATATAAGTATATTTTTGCAGGTTTTTTGGAGTTCATCGCTCGCCCGGATGTGAGAGCAGTATTACACACGGGCACCATTCAGTTCACGTTCAGCAACGGAACTGTGCATGATAAACTGAAAGGGGACTTTATCAGCGAGGTTTCTACGGATATGGCGCGGCTGCTGGAACATTGCAGAGTCTTGATTTATTGGTAAGTAGGACTACGTAGTATGTACCAGCGATTTATTTATGGGATTTACTACTACTTTCATGAAAACATTATCTTAAAAGATTGAATTCCAGGAATTTATTTCCAGGCAAATATGCCCCGAAAGCAAGTCTTCTAAGAAAGTTCAAAGTTTCAAGACGGTCGTACAGACTTGAAACTCTAACGCTGGAACTCTAAGCGACAAAGCCGCTAGTCAGTGGCTAGGATATATACCTAGGTTTCAAACTATTCTAAGTGACCTTTAAGATTTTAATGAATAAAACATTTTTGACTTTGACTTTATAGTGTGACTATCTGCATGATTCTCCCCATGGCCAGTTGCGTGCTCAACTCGTATTATAAGGTCAAAATTTTGCAACCTACATGCCATCACATGTAGGCTGGGCTGGGCTGAGGCTCAACTTTCGTAATTTTTTTGAGCCGAGACGAGAATCACATGTACTGAAGCTCAACTCTCGTTTTTTGAGCCGAGACGAGATTGAATTTGATTGACGAAATTGGACCTGTCTGAAATGTCAGTAGGTCTCCTATTGAAAACGTTACGAATAATCGAATTCGAATAATAAAATCAAATAATATTTTTTTTAAATGAAATGGGTAACCAGGGGCCCGCAGTGTTACTCAAAATGATAACTTCGTTTATCGTGTTCAAGAGTAGACCTGAGATTGACACGTTCGAAACTTGAATTTTACAAGAATTGGGCAACAAATGTGGAGAGTCGGATAATAATTGGGGTTTTGATTTTTTTTTTTGCGGTAAATGGAAAGATCATGTATAAGTTTTATAACAAAACTATCTTTTTAATTTATTTTTTTTCGCAATAATTCAAAAGTTATTTCAAAATAAAAATTAATTTTTGAATCCAGTACTGAAAACACGCCGACAGCTCCCGAACAAACCCGAGCGCGTGTGACGTCATAATTTTAGTTTTCACTCATTGCAATAGCCGTAAACGCTGTACTGTTATTAAATAGCTATAAAATTATGACGTCACAACTATGGTGATCAATCCTGGCGCGTTTATAGTCACGTGATTTTTTTCTAAATTTTATCAATTTTTAATTGTTTATTATTAATTGAAAAAATTTTTTTTGAAGTTTTTTCATTAAATATCAATATTATTAATAATAATGTTTTAAAATACATAAAAAAATCAATATTTATTTTTTTTCAAAACCCCAATTTCAATAATTGGTTGCTTTGCATTTCAGCGGGCAACTAGACCTGACAGCTCCATGCGTGCCCAACGCTCAGGATAGAAGAAAAAAATGGCACTGGAGCCAACGTAATTACTTCTTGAACGCACCACGCACTCCATGGTGGTTCAACGACTCTGTCGCTGGGTGAGTTGTACTAACATAAAGTATGAGGCAGGAAAACTCCCTAAAACATAAATGGGACCTTTAGACCATTTTTTATAATCACACACTGAGAATAACAAGTAGCTATAGAAAAAAAAAACTTATTTGAGAATTCCAGTTTTTGAATGAGAATAGCGATTTCAGTTATGTTTTGCTGTCAGCATAAATTTCTGGATAGCTTATAACAGGTTCAAAACTCCAGAACTCCTGGAAAACTGATATTTCGGGTTGTAGGCCCTTTTATGTTTGATTTATACTACC
This sequence comes from Electrophaes corylata, assembly GCA_947095575.1. Classification (NCBI taxonomy): domain Eukaryota; kingdom Metazoa; phylum Arthropoda; class Insecta; order Lepidoptera; family Geometridae; genus Electrophaes; species Electrophaes corylata. The sequence continues at coordinate 11,706,466 of OX352700.1, read as the reverse complement.
CAGATATAACAAACATCCGTGTTCATCACACAAATGTTTGTTCTTGATGGAGATTTAACCCACCACCTACAGCGCAGAAAGCAGAGTTATTACAAACTGTGCTGAGTGAGTCGGCTATCATCTGTCACAGATAAAATGAAGCAAAGCAGTTTTTTTGAAGTCACGTCTAAGTTATAAAAATGTTTAAATGAACATTTTAACATTTTCAGTTACGCGAAAAGCGGCGGCGGTCTCACCGAAGTCTTAGTCCGAGGCGCGGGTCATCTAGTACCTATTGACAAACCAGATCAGCTTCTCAAACTGGTCGACTTCTTCTTCCGAGGTCTCGACATGCCATACCCGCCGAACTACATAGTCGGGGTCAATAACACACCAGAGTACAGAGTCCCGTATGAACAACTAACACCTGCAGAAACTGTAGTAGAACCAGACTCCTCAGCCACGAAAGTGGTTATGATAATCAGTATTGTTATTAATATTATGCTATTGCTAGGTATATTAGCGGGGGTTGTTTATAGCTTGAGATGGAAACACAGGGTGCAATTGTTCAGCTATAATAATATGGAAGAAACTTCGATTACGGATGGTGTTTTGAACATGAGCTGACCGCTGATGAGCGTTTTTTGAGCCACAAGTTATTGCTGAGACTGGCCCTAGAGCCTTATCGGGATATTTCAGATGCTTTTGATGTTTGAACGAAACGTTTTATGCTGCTAACGATCGTATGATTAGGGATGTACATACGAATTATGTCTAAGATATATGTATAGTACGCAGTGGCCTTATCATAATTAAGCTTTTACTTTGATGACATTCTTTTCGGTAGGTTTTATCCAGTCTTTGGTTTTACAAACCAAACCATACCAAACTACGTAACATTTTACTCGAAAGGAATGTATTACTATCGCAATGATTACGAAACAAAGTTGATTGAGCTTTCAACTTTCTAATATGACACTAATAGATAGGTATTTTACACACCTTTAGTACCGTTTACCTGCCAAAGCCACAGTAACCCAAACTTCATAATGGTCCATCGTTCTTATCTGTGTTGGGAGCATGCATGTTTTATAAAATAAAAAAGGTCTTTACGGGCTTTTGCTCTGTAATGTAAATTGCTAAAAAAGTAATCTAAACACTAATTCAAGAATAAGGTAGAATCCGTTGCATTTTGTAATTTGTATGTAGAGCAATCCGTCAATCCGATCCGATCTGATCCGAGCAATGTAATTCTATAAGAATTTTGTTACTACCATCTTTGAGTAGACAGCCAATATCTATGAGCCTGACATCGTTAACGATCTAATTTGTATAAGTCTTTAATTAGTCTTGAAGTTCTTAGATGCCTCGATTATTTGCTTAGATTCACCTAGCTTTTAGATGTTTCAAAATGATCCCTGCGGATATTACTGAATAACTGCTTTTTGACTTTTTTCGGTCATGATTGTTTTCTCACCAAATTTAAGGTAGTTTTTTCACTACGAATAAAATGTCTATTTACGCCTACGGATGTGTTCCTAAAACAATGATATATGTTTACTATGTATTGTATTTTATTTCAGTAAGTTTGTGCACTTTTCCTAGTTTACTCACCCATTTCAAACTTAAGTATGTCCACTACTGGACATAAGCTTCCCCCGTACTTGGGGGGGGGGGGGGTGACTGTATAGGTGCTTAGTACTCTGCAGATAGGTGCTTAGATTAAGGTACAATCACATTAGACACGACCCCACGTGAGCCAGCGTCGACTGTCTCAGATATTTCGTATAGAACAGACAGAGACACAGGGAGCAGATCCGAGCCGTCTGCTCTAGTATCACTTCTATACAAAATGTATGAGACCTTTTAGGCTGCCATTAGTCGTCTGACGACCTACAAGAAAGGTCCTATTATTATCCTATTGAGGAGGACCACCAGGGATAAGGAAGTAAGTAGGTAAGCATTTACTGCTTTTAGAAGTTTTTATTTTTAAGTAACATGATACTTGTTTTATTTGAATGTTTCTATAAACTGATCAATAATTATCTTGGTGGCTTCGGGCTGGTCGGCCGCAGCACTGTGGCCAGCGTCTCGGATCAACACGTCCACGAAGTTACCTCCACTTTTATAGTAACTGGAAGAAAGAATAAATATATTAATCTAATGAACTTGCCTGGGTGGTGATGCAATTGTTATAGCTAGAAGTTGCCACTCAACATCAGGTGGGTCTGCCTGTTCCATCATTTTCACGCCACGCCCTATGACGACCGCCAATGATCGCCATAGGTGGTAATGGCTAGAGTCGTCAATGAATATCATGTTATAAGTTTGTAACCTAGATGTCTATGGCACAATAAAGTCGTAGCGGCTGGACCAATTTGGTTAAAATTTGGAAAGATTATAGATCGTGACTGAACGTACTATGATCTGACTGAACTGTACTGTATACGTTTTTTATGGGTAGGTACTACACGAGCGAAGCCACGTGCGGAACGTTTACTGACAACTATAGTGTATAAATATCTAGGAACTGCCAAGTAGGTACAGTTACATTTTATAGGTAAACGTTTGACCGCAATTTCACCTGATGTTAAGTGATGATGCGGTCGACGGTATGTATCGATGTATATAATTCGTACTTCATAATGGCATCAGTTGATGTTTTGAGTATTTACCCTGTCAATATTTATTGTAATGTCGTGACACTATTTTGAAAGTTACCTAAAAGTTGCATACATTCTAGTACAGTTGACTGTACGTGAAAGTGACAGCACTCTTAAAACAGCATCAACCCAGAGGCCGATTTCTCGGTTTATTGTCATAATCTCCACTAAGTTGTCCCCACCAGTGGGGATTATGACAATCTTCAAAAATGTTTTTGGCGTTTTCCCCACTACCATATTTAATCCTGGCTGGTGGGGATTATGACAAAAAAATTATTAAGATTTATTTTATATTATCACTCCACACTTGGTGCCTTCCTAATATAAAATGAATAAACTTTTATTCCTCGTATTTTTTTGGAGCTGAGCTGATTAGAATCTTATGTCAAAATTGTGTCTGTCTGAAATGTCAGTTTTGAAGAATATCATTTGGAAATTGACACGATTGAATCTTAAATTTGATGATATTTCCTAAGGATCATCATCATCATTGGCAGCTTGTGTTAACCCACTGCTGGGCATAAGCCTCCTCCCTCAGACGCCACTCAATACGGTTTTGGGCCTTTTGCATCCAGGTCTTTCCCTGTACAGCAACGATGTCATCCACCCATCTGGCTGTTGGTCTGCCAAGGCCTCTCTTGTGTCCTCTTAGCATTTCCTAAGGATACTTGGTGGATACTCGGAATTGATCTTCTCGAACGCATCCACGTGAAATATTGACATTAGGATAAGTACTAATACCGTGTAATAGAGGTAGGTAATACTCTCTGTACTACACACTCTGTACTACTGTGTGTGTTTTTTTATTTCATTTGCTGATGGTATAAGCAGATGGCTCTAGTGTTAAGTGGTTACCATCACCTATTAGCAGTGTATTGCCTCGTAGGTTACGCTCGTTAGGTACTTGCCATACAATGCACTGCTCAGCGTTCATCAATCTGAGGCATACAGGTGTTAAGCCTCATGTGCCTGTATAATTTTACCGGCACCCACACCCTTCAAACCGTAACACGCTACGCTGCTTGGCGATAGAAATAGGCATGCTGCTGATATTACTCACGCAACAAGTTTCCCATTTTCATCGAGAACGCACTCTCTTGCTGCATTTATGTACTCGGATCGACGTGACCACTGCAGCGCTTTGAACGCGTTTCGAGACAGGCTGTACGCCACAATAATGTCCAGTTGGCCGCTGCAACAAGATAAAAGTTAAAACGTTCTTTCTGCCTTTGAATAATTATACTACTTAAGAAATATTATTATACTACTTAAAAACAGAGAGGTTCTGAAAGTAACAATGGTGTAGTGGAAGTGACCCAAGCTTCCAATCATAAGGTCGTGTGTTTGAACACGGCGCGCATCGATGGATTTTTCTATTCAAAAAAAATATGTGCGCAGTGCCCGTGCCCCCAAATAGTGAAGAAAAACATCGTTTCGAACATGTCTTTCCTGTGGAATAGGCTGACTAAGTAATGAGGATGCTAGTTACCTACTGGGCAGTGCCTGGTATTTACGTAAATACCGGGAAGTAACCCGAATTAGGTTTATTCCCGGTTAATAATACCCAATATTTGCAAGTATAATGGGAACATGTTATCCATGAATTACGTTCAAAATCTGTGGTCCAATTCTCGTACGAAATATCATCATCAAGTTTCGATCTAAATCTCCAAATGGTATTATTTGAAGCTGACATTTCACAAGCCAAATTTTGACAACGAAATTCTAGTTTCAATCTCGTCTCAACTCTAAAAAATACGAGATTTGGGCCTCAGTTGTTCACTTCCCCTGTATACTCACCTGTAGCTCATAACCCCATAATGTTCCAGTAGCTCCTCAATAAAGGGTTTTGTACTGTTCATGATATCGGGAAGCATCTTCTTATACACCTTCTGGTTATTAAAGTTGAAGGTGACGTTTCCCACGTGAATCAGTTCCCTTGTCTCTTGCTTGTTCACGAAGGTCTCGAATGCTGGAGCTTCGTTCAAAGGTTGGTCTTCGCGAAAGTTGTAGATGTTCACGCCACTCTGCATTTTGATATACTCAACAGTTTCGTTGAATTTCTGAAAATTATATTTGATTATGGAAACACGCGTGATTTTCGCACGCTGTACCCATTTAAAGGTTGAATTTCGGGAATTCCTTAGTACACCTCTACACCCTGAAAATTTCTTCATGCTAGTCAGTCAGTCAGTCCGGACACAGATTCTTATAATTGGTATAGATAGATAATCAACTACTTAATTTTTTTTTTAAATTAAACAAACAAACTAGTTACTTAAGTACGAGTATTTTAACCCTCCTTTGGCCTCGTCATGGGTGGTAAGGCAGGTTGAAGATCATTGCTGCTTCTTGGTTGGTAGGTAGGTGATCAAAAGTAAATATCTTATACCTTTTATTTTTATGTTATCTTACTGTAACTACTTTTTATCATCATAATTCGATAGTAAATATTTTATAATTTAGTTAAAAAACTTTACCGACCTGTATCTAAAAAAACACGAAAGAAAATATTGTTCTCACATTAGCCGCATCAATCATCATGCCTGCATCAGTGAACCTCACAGCATCTTCCTCCAATGTCTGCACTGTCTCGATCTCGTCTTCATCCAGGATCCCAAGCGCTGTGCATAACTGACTATACTTCATCATGTTACGTGGATCTGTCAATGCGTTGCCCATCGCGATACCCTAGAATCATTTTACAGGTCTTACCTTGATTGGTGCCTACTAGTACTGCATTTGACACTGTTGTTTGTGGGTTTGACGAATACAGGAGCTGTGTGTTAGTGCTCCGTCTGGGTGTATAGTTTATGATCATAATATGATTGACAGACGAAATCATTTAAGCATAATGGTGTTAAAATCAGAAAAAATAAAGCAATCGATCTGAGTATGCTTGTCAATCAAATGTCAGGGAGAAAAAAACTTTTTTTTCTGCTGGAAAAAAAGCTGGAAGATTAAAATACTCTTGTCAGATAAAATATTAATCAAATATCAGTTTCTGGATTTTTCAGTGCTGGTGATAAATGCACTTTCAGTTGTCATGCGTGGCCTTGTGCGACGTTGTATGTAGCTATTCTGATAGCTTCTATAAAGACTGCTTGGTTTTAATTAAAAATATGAATCATGTTTGAACTCATACCCGTAAATTTATGGGGTTCTTCAGCATTTGTCGGTGTATTTGTATGGCTAGAGCTGGTATGTATTTCCCCGCATATGATTGACCGGTAATGAAAAGTGGCGCTTCCTGAAGCTTTGGAAACATTTTGATAAACTGTAGAAGAAATTCTAGCATGTTGGCGCCAATCTATAAAAGAAAAACAACTTGGGTTTATGAAAAAAATTACGGAACCAACAGTAGCCCAGAGGGGTACTCGTCAGCTTGATAGTTTGTTTGCCTCATTATCTGTACTGTGAGCTCAGTCCAAGTCAAATTCAAACAGACCTGAACGAACCCGCACAAGGGATACGAGGTCATCTTCGTACAAATCCATTAGTACAAAAAAATTAAAAGCAATGTTATCGTCAAGCATGATAGCAATCAGCAAATTGGTGTCGTTTTTGAGAGTTCGCAACCGTGTTATAAGAGCTCACAGTAGAGGGGTAGATGTTGAAAGTTTATTTTTGACTATATGAGTAGCATTAAACAGAAATTATACAGATATCATAGGTAAGTACAGTGAGTCAGTAGAATAAAGGTATACAGTGGGTAACTTTCAATGTATAATGAGTATTTTGTCAATATTTATTTATTTTTTATTAACCTTCTTTAGGACGAAGGAGTATCGGTATGCTAACCGACAAAAATACCGCATTAGGTATTCATAATAAATTGCAGATATTTCGATAAACTTTTTTTTCTGACATATTGGACAGTATCACACAAATCAGCAGTATTCCTTAGCGTGTTTTACTTGGGATCTTAATTCTGTTTCTTATTTTGTTTTGCGTTTCAATGCTTTAATATAAACTTACATCATCTTCATTGTCATCGTATCCTTCTTCAGCATCAGTGAAACTAAACCCTGCCCCAACCGGGACGTCAAGGAACAGCAAAGAGTAGCTACTGGCCCATGTGATGTTTTGCAATCCCACTAGAACATTGCATGAGGTGGGGTTAACTTAAATAGGGTATGGGGTCAGTAGAAACTTGCATTCGTACCCTCCGTAGACATAGACACGTTTTAGATGACCCCTATGACACGATCACTGCCGCAACTGCGGTGGAGGTTGCCGTATTACTGAAGTACTAAAACCGTACCTAATTCTGCCGCCAAGCAGTGATGCTCGCATTGCTGTGTTCTGATTTGAAGGGTGTGGGAGCCGGTGAAATTACAGGCACATGAGGCTTAACACCAGAATGTCTTAGGTTAGTAGATGCAGGGTAGTGCATCGTAGGGCACGTACCTGACGTGCGTGACAAATATAACCAACGTGACGTAGGCAATGCTTTGTTATAGGTGATGGTCACCATTTCACATCTGGTGGGCCATATGCTTGTTCCACCACCAGAAACATCAATAAAATATTAATAATACGCATAAAAAAAAAGAAAATTATCAATGAATATCTCATATAAAAATATTGAAATTAAAGACTCGATAACATTTTCGATGCACTCGAGTTTTGATTCCCGGTTCATTAAATGGTAAAAACATTGATATTTGTTGAACAAGGTGTTACATTGATATAAATTGATGCTATTTTGGTTAGCATTATTTAGTCAGCCATACCCACGCCATAGCCGCGGTCGCTTACATACCGTATAGAGTATTTACAGAGTAACTGATGACGTAGTTGGATAACGTGTCTCCGAGTTCATCTCCGGTGGGAAAGAGTTCATATCCCGCTTTGAGTTTTTATAAAAACTAATAAAAGCATCACGACTTTATATGATATTATAATTATAATATTACTTATATTATACTGAACACTATCCCGTCTTCTAGGCCGTCCACCCATATTTTACAGTAGTATTCCATACGTGATTGGTTGCAATCCCATCGCCGCTGCTAAAATACTTACTGGTTAATTCACGATGTTTTTCTTCACCGTTTAGGAGCACTGGCATTGCGCACAGTAAAATCTATTCGTACACGACTGGATTCAAACTCACGACCTTATATAGGATCAAAAGACGGGGTCACTCCCACTAGATCACCAGTGTTCTCACCTAATAAAAATAATATAAAGTAAATTACTACCTACTAAACTGGCAGTGTACCAATATAATCTATATTTTGTTTACCTTGCCCATCCTCGATCTTCAAAGGTCCGATAACTTCAAACAAGCCTTTCAACGCCGTAATTCCTGGACCACCACCTAGCCAGATGATCCATGGAGTCTCCTCCAGTTCCTCAGCAGGGAAGAACCAAAAGAACTGATTTGAATTGTATTTCTCATTCACAGTTATAAAACCAGAGTGGCTTTTGAGACCCATGAAGGGAGTAGGGTCGACCTTTGATAGTTTCCGTGCACGTAATACGTCTTCCTCATTAATGTATGTTGAGAGTAGTAGACATCCTCCACAAGAGTTGCTTGAACCATGCTGAGTGGAGCAGTCGAGCCCAAAACTGAAGTGGAAAATACTGCGTGAAAATAAGAATGACGAAACTAATTTGTTGCTAATAAGCCTGGGGTGCGATTATGAAACTGTGGTCAAAAAACTTCGACAAACTGATTTTACCCATCGAATTTTATATACACCCGCTAGCCCAGCAGGTCTACTCTTGAAAACGTTAAACGAAGTTTCGTATTGTCGTTTTAAGTTACGTTGCGCGGTATATTAGACAGAGACAAGTTGACGCTGAAATGGGTTACCAAGGCTCCGCAGTGTAACTCAAAACGATAATATGAAACTTCGTTTGTCGTTTTCAAGAGTAGACCTGCAGAACTCGCCTCGACATACTATCATACTATTGAGTAGTTTCCTTGTGAACAGCTCGTGGATAAATTCGGTAAAACTTCACGAATTTATCGACCTAGCAATGCTACCTATCTCGATAAGTTTATGTTACATATATGTAGTACAAGCTTTGCTTAGAGAGAGCGCTGTGTGAATGATTGGCAATATCTTTTTTTTTATCTTTCGGCCGCATTGTAACTTGGATGTTGCGATATCGGTACGATACGATACGACACAAATGTGAAATTGTACATGCTTGGTCATCAAATCATTAGTGATTGCATCGTTTATAAGTATACTCCTAAGCTTGCAAGGCTTGTATTGAACTTGTGGTTTTGACAGGGCACTAAGTAATACTTTAAATATTGGTGTAGAATACTCTCTAAAGAAATAAACATGTTTTTCACATTCCAACGAATTATTATAAAAAACTTACATAAACGTTATTACTAGCACTACTATGTTCTTCATGACTGTCGACCGATGTAAATCTTCGTCAGTCGATTGATGTAAAATGTTGGATTAAATGCCCGTGACAATCAACATGCATTTGTTAGTTATATTACAATAAATTGGATGTGAAGTGTGAACCACGCTGTTTTGTTTTATGGGACACGTGCAATTGTAAACTAAAGTGTGAGAACGGTAGAACTCGTGAACCCCTTATAACAGACACTTTAACTTTTCCAAAATTGAAATCTGTCCATATATATGGCTACAGCAAACTCCCCCCCCCCCCCCTTTTCCCTCCTCCATACTTCTCTTGAGATCTTGTGTAATGAATTCCTTAGTGAGCCTCTCAAATTATAAGAAATCTACCAAGATCTCTTCCTAAGTTGAAGAAGGACATGCAAAACTTGAATGTCGAGTGTAGAAGTTGAGAGGCATTTTAGATCAAAAACAGCTTTCTTGGGACTTTTTAGTGGGTGCCGGTAAAATTACAGGTATGTGAGTCCTATTACAGGAAAGCTGATGGACGCAGAGCGGTGCATCTTAGAGCACGTTTCTAACGAACATAACCTGCAAGGAAATGCTTTGTTATAGGTGTGGTAACCACTTTACGTCAGGTGGGTCATCTTTTTGTTCCATCAGCAAGTAATTTAAAAAAAAACTATACATGACAATTAGTCGTCGATTCGAATTTGTCGATGAACCAGGCTAATTTATGCATGCTAATGTCCTTCTTCTTTAGCTTTCTCTACAGTCATGTGCGAATGCGAACAACTTGGTGTCCCCAAACCGAAGACTTATCAGCTCAAACCTTGAGTCGAGCCAATCAAAATCAGAACAAACCCGAGTAATTGATACAAAGGCACACACGAATTTAACGAATCTGAATCCGTTACTGAAAGTTCATGTTGTAAAATTATTGTACAAAAAAAAATCTCTATCAATGTTATCTTTTTTTTTGTGGCATCTGTCCGTCTTGCGGACAATTTTGCCAATGTCAAGTGGGTTGAATAAATTATTTTTAGTCAAGTCGAGTCGGTAAAAAAAGTAAAGTCAGCCGTCATCGGTTTTGAAGAAAAAGATGGCGTTTTTCTTCCAACCAAAGGGAAACATTTTCGTTCAAATCAGGATGCCTCATAACACACTTTCATTTCAATTGTTCACACTTGTGCTAAGACCTCAAATAATGATGGTTAAAATACCACCAAAATTACCCATCCGAACTTAAAATAACACTAGGAAAACAATTATAATGAAAATACAATGTTGCTTCCAAAGATGACAGAAAACGAATCCAATGTTATCTTCCGAGCACGATAGCAACGGCAATCTTGTCGTCGTTTCTGACAGTTCGCAATCGTGCTATAAGATGTCACGGTATCGCATTTCTTTGTTTCTCTTTTTCTCTGTAATGTTTCAGTATGCGTTTTTATAATTTTTATTATTTCTGTGTCCTTATCGAGTGTTTTGTATTATATGCGAGTTGTTTCCGTCACAAATAAATATTGCTTTCTTTCAAAATGACTAAGAAAGAACCAGCTCCCTTAGGTACCCTGAGCACAGTTGCGATCATGCGTGGCAGATAAACATACAGATAGCATTGTTTTCTATTTTTTGGTAACGGATTTCGGATTTGTCCTCGTGTCTATTCGTCGGGTCTGTTCGGGCCCGTTCGGACTTAGTTCACGATACAGATACGACAAACACAAAAAATTTACGACCGATGATGTGGCGCGGCGGGCGAATGTCCGCCTAAGACGCAGGAAGTTGCGGGTTCGATTCCCGCCTTGAGATAAATGTTTGTACGAACTGCAAGTACTTATTCCGGGTGTTCTGGGTATTTTCTATGTATAATAAAATAAAAATTCTATGTATTGTGTTAAGTATATCAGTCATCTAGTACCCATAACACAAGCTCTGCTTAGCTTGGGGCTAGATGATGCTGTGTGGGTTGTCCAGCATTATTATTATTATTATTAAAGAAACATACAAGCTACGGCTAACCCTCTGTACCACTAACGAAGTGCTATAAAACTTTGTCGAACAAACATTGAACACGACGAGAATATCCTTAAACTCATAAATCTCTGGGTCTTCCCACATTACCTACATTACATTCAGATCGCGATCAAAATTAATCAGATCACAAATACACGTAACTCTTTTAGGTACTTATATATGCTATACAGTGGTAGGTATAGTGTATAATAACAACTGACTGTTTTTATGAGCTCGAGCGTGGGAAAATCAGTTTCAAGCGGGATAACACTCAGGCACTCATGGCACCTATCCGAATTTGCGAATATGGACGTCCTAAAAAAAGAAGAACACACCCATGAAGATATTTTGAAAACGATTATTTTGCTTTTTTATGAAGGCAGGTCCTGCGTAAGGTCCCGATACAGGCTGGTTTTATTTGAGGTCTGTATGTTGTTTTGAATTTTATGTTCTTACCTACCTTACCTACTTTAAGATAATATTACGAATACAATAATATCATGATAACACGTTTCAATGGCATCACTATGGTGTGTGACAATGGCTAAGGATAGAGAAGTTATTTAGAATAGAAAACATTAATTTTATTCAAACACACTGGATAAACTAAGTAAATTCACTATTGCTTTTAAGAATTCAATTACAAACACATACTGGCTGACATACATTTGACACAAGCCCCAAACCTAGCAAAGCTTGTATTAGGCGACCAGCTAACTGATAAAATACTTATAGACTAGACTTAAATCTATACCAATTATAATCTATGCTAATTAAATATATTATTTTTTGTCGTGACTGACTGATTGGAATATAGAGAACGCATAGCCTAAACCACTGGTCGTAGATTTGAAATTTTCAGGGTATATTCGTCTTGGTGTGTAGAGGTGTACTAAGAATTCTTGAAATTCAACCCCTAAACGTGTACAGCGGGGGTTGAAGTTTGTATCAAAAAAGCTTCACGCGGACGATGTCACGCGTTTTGCTAGTAGACTAAGTACTTACATAAATACTTTTTTTGTAAACACATACATTGAATTCAATAAATAAACTGGATGGATACAGACACTTTATCACACACATGTTTGTTCTCGGGTGCACAAATACTTTTTGACTTTGACCATTCTACCAGAACATTTTTTCCTTGGACATTAGGCATTTGCGCTGTGGGAACATTATATTAACTCAATGCAAGTACCTCCAATAAAACGAGGTTATATCATCGCGTAATAAAAGCTATTAGCAAAGCCGTTCACGTAGTAAATGTATCACATCGAAGTTGTTTTACTACGAAGATCCTTAATATAGAGCAAATCCCATCTGGGAGCGTGCAAGAATCTATCGCGAACATGTCGTATGTCGTGGGAGCTATTTTATGTAAATCAGGTCATTGGTACCCTAGACCTGTTCGCTGGACCAACAGGGTGTTCGAATCCACGTTATTGATAACGTGACTGAAGTTTATAGGCTAAGGAGATTTAATATAAATCCTACTAATATTATAAACGCACAAGTTTGTAAGAATGGATGGATGGATGGATGTTTGTTACTCTTTCACACTTTAACCAACAGACCGATTTGAATGAAATTTAGAATAAATATAGATTGTAACCTGGATTAACATATAGGCTACTTTTTATCCCTAAAAAATAACGGGAACGAGAAAAAAAACTGCCACGCGGGCGTAGCTGCGAGCGGCCGCTACTAACTTATATTTTTAATAGCATTACCTTTAGGTAGGTATATAAGGACCACCATGAATAGAAGGGACAGCGGGAATAATAGGACACAGGGGCCTTACCTTACCGGTTACTAGGAACATTAATAAACTTACTTTAGTAGGCATGTTTAATATTGCTCCTACAATTTCGCAAAATCATAATTATTGTATAATTGAATGAAGTGGTTCAAATACCTTTCAGTTCTTCGAAAAATTAAATCATCGTCAATGCGGGTACTTAAATTGAAATTTCTTTTAGTATAGTAAATATTCATCTTTATGGTAACTATGAATCTTTCCATGCAAGTAAACTATAGTGTACACTAGCGAAAATGTGTGCGACTTCGTTATATAGGGGTTGAATTTCGGAAATTCCGTTCTTAGTGCACCTCTACGTACACCGATGACTATACCTTAAAAAATTTCTAGTCTCCACGACCACCTGCCGTAGGTTAGGGGTTGTCTGTAAGTCGACAAAGATTTTTATAGTTGGTATAAAATCTATTTTTTTAAACCTATACTTATAAAAGTTATAAACGTAATTTATATTTAAATATTGCTTAAAATTTGTTCTGTCACTGTTTGTAAGATACCTATACCATTGATAAGAGATGGTAATAAATCAAGTTACCATTAGATCGTAGTATATAAACACTAATTTATGTATATGTGATTGATGTATATTTACATACGATATAAATAAATTGAACTATTGTATAATAAAAGTTTCGGTTTTATTTATCAAAATATGCTAAATTATTATATCCTTGGAGCATCCTGTATAATCGATCGAGATAAATCCAAGTTCAAGGCACAAGTGCACTCATATAGATACAAGGTTCGTTTCGCTAGCACGAGGGCCAGTCGACAGCGGAGGACCACACCGGCAGGACACCACCGCTACACCAGGACACAGGACATTACTACACCAGAACATTATGGCTCTGTTATTGACCACTGTGCTATTAACGTGAGTAGATGTTTTAGAAGTAGTAGTATATAGCTCTTAGTGAAGGGCTCGTCTGGGGAAGTACTACTACTATGCTTATTACTGCCACCAAGCACCTTGCTGTGTTCTGGTTTTAAGGGTGCCGGTGAAATTACAGGCACATGAGGTTTAACACCTGTATGCCTCAGGTTGATGGGCGCGGAGCAGTGCAACGCAGGCAATGCTTTGTTGTAGGTATTGGTAATCACTTAACATCAGGTGGGCCATCGGCTTGTTCCATCATTAAGTCCGATAAAAAAAGAAGGTGCAACCAGCAAATTGATGATTTCAAATTTTTAGTAAATCCAATATTTATTTTAAAGGCAAATAAAATTTTATAGGTACAATATTCAATAGAAACTTATACGGGAGTGTCGGAAACTAAACTACAAAGGTTGGATAAATTTGTGACAGTAAAACCTCGGTTATTTTTAAGTAGATTTTGCACGACCAGTTGTGTTCTGAAAGTAATCTGAAGTATTTAATTGCGTCAACTAATAGTGTAGACTCCGCCTTTGTTTTTTAAAGATGTTTTTTAAAATATTGAAAATAGTAAAATGCTAGTTGAAGTGCGCTTAAAGACATCCATTAGCAGTTTTTTAAATCGCGCTGATAAGATTACCATTTTTATAATGAAAAGCTCTTTCAGATGTGTAAACCACGCACTAAGCGGAGAGCAAGCCTCTCTCCCCCTCCCGGACCTACCCCCAGGCGAGGCCCCAGAACCCATTCTGACATTCATGGAATCAACTTACGCAGCTGGTAGAGGAAGATCCACCTTTGACGCCGGTTCTCCTCTTCTGCTCACTCCTTACATTGAAGAAAAGAAGCTGAAGGAGGCGAGAGAGGCGGCGTATGTTGATCCCGCCTTCATGCTGCCAGGAATGGACAGTTACGCTGGATATTTGACGGTTAGAGAAAATGCTATCCACTGGCCCAAGAGTTATCTTTCCAATGGTCTTGGCATATAGGAACCCTCCATCACCTCTCATGGATATTTTAAGAAGCGACTAAAGGAACTCACTAAGATATGGCCAACAGCATTTTTTAGCAATGACAGTAAGGTCACAAATTCACCTGCCAAGCGTTGTCTACAGCCAACCTACTTATAGGGAAGGACTAAGTCCAGCTATAGGCTTGCTTAGGCTGATGACGAAGCTCTTGGTTGTTTTACACCTTGGTTTGTTGGTTGTAGGTTCCCACCTACATAAAGATTACCTAACTAAAAGAGGGAAGAATTCAAAACAAAGTGTTCTCTATCTTTTTTTCTACTCTCTCTACTTTATTATGCACAGAAACATTTATCTACTAAATAGCTATTACAAAAGACATGTACGCGCGTAAAGGTGCGCTTATCCCTAAAAAGTATTTTCTTTCTGCAGACCTTTGAGCTGAGAGAAAGGTAAAAAGTGGTAGAGATGTGTACTTCTATGACTAAGACCAAAATTTACCACCGATTCTGTTGCCGGCGCCAGTTACGACGTTATTTATAACGACTTTGTTATTTTGATTACTTACCTAGGTTTTTAGATGCTACGGAACTGGTTTAAGTAGGTATGTGGAATGTAAATATTTTCTCACAGAATATAGAATTATGCGACTGATTTACCGTTATATTTGTGCCAATATTTTTATTGTACAAGTAGCCTCTGACTCTGTATAAATCATCATACTAATATTATAAAGAGGAAAACTTTGTTTGTTTGTATTGAATAGGCTCCGAAACTACTGGACCGATTTGAATAATTCTTTCACCGTTGGGAAGCTACACTATCCCCGGGTGACATAGGCTATATTACATTTTCAAAAAAATTAGGGATCCTTACTAAAACCCGTGCGAAGCCGGGACGGACCGCTAGTCTTTAATAAACTCAATAGATTAGGTACTTTTCTTGTGCTTATTTGAAAAAATATATTATAGAACACTATTGCATTATAGGTAAACAAAGAGTACAACGCCAATCTCTGGTTCTGGTACTTCCCAGTGTCAGGCCAGCCAGTAGAGGAGACTCCATGGATCATCTGGCTGCAGGGAGGGCCTGGTGCGTCCTCTCTCTACGGCCTCTTTACTGAAATAGGACCCTTCTTCGTAACTGAGGATAATAACTTGGAAGGTAACCACTTTTGCTAAGGTTATTGTTATCTCATTGCCCCAAAAGCAAGCCGTATAATAAAATCCTTGCTGTACTCTTATGTGTTAGTTATGCTATGTCAATCTATGTTTTTATTTACAGAAATAAAACACTCTTGGGGCAAGAACCACTCTCTGCTGTTTATAGACAACCCTGTGGGTACAGGGTTCAGCTTCACTGATGATGACCGCGGCTACGCTACCAATCAGACTACAGTAAGGCACTACCTATCAATCACTATCACTCAGTGACGCAGTTTAAATTTTCAAAGTTGATTTAATTTCACTAATGGTTACAGTAGGTATACATAGGTAGGTACGTATCTTAAATCACCCTATCAAGTGCTAATTCGTTACTGAACAAATCGTTTACTGATGAACTGTTTGAGGACGCATTCACATTCCTATACATCAGACACTGTCCTTTGTTGTGAACCGCTTTCGGTGCAAGTTTGCAATACGTTACAATTTTTTTACAGATCGGAAAAAATCTTTACACAGCTCTGCAGCAGTTCCTCACGATATTTCCGGAACTTCGGAAGGCTCCGCTCACGATCGCTGGGGAGTCTTACGCGGGAAAGCACATACCCTCGATCGCCGTCCAGATCCTCTGGAATAGGCATGAACATGAGCCAATTAATCTGCAGGTACCATTATATCAATAAACCATATAGATAGGTATACTGGCAGTTCTATACTGGGTTCTATATTTTTATCAGAGGCCTTTTATTTTCTCGTAACGAATTACCATCAAATTTAAATTCCGAGCGTGTCAATCTTCAGGTTTTTATTCTTCGAAGCTGAAATTACAAACATGCCCAATTCTGAATTCCAAAAAAGTTGAGACTACGAGAGTTGGGTCCCTATTTTTTTTTAACTTTGATTTTTCAACGATATCCTACTCTACAATAGTGCAAAATTTCATCATTGCAACATTTGTTTCCAGGGTTTAGCCATCGGTAACGGGTTCATCGACCCACGCTCCCTGCAACGCTATAGTCATTTCGTGCGCGAGGTTGGACTAGTCGACGACGGTGTGGCTGACGTCATGAACCATCTCGAGACGGCGGTCGTGCAGTTTATCAAGGAAGGAGAGATGCTGAAGGCTTATGCTGTTGGTGTTCATTTTAAATACCTACAATCATAAAATAAGTACATTATGCTAAGGACCCTCCATCACCTCCCGTGGATGTCGTAAAAGGAAACTAATAGAACTCACCCAAGTCATGGCAACAGCATCTCCTGAGTACAACACTGCGGTCACCCATCCGCCTACTAAGCGTGGTGACTACGGTAAATCCTTTCAAATAGGTATTGGAGATAACCATGTCCATATTGAACTTATTCAGCCTGATAACGATGTGTTTCATCATCAGCCTAAATAACTCCACTGCTGGACGTTGACTTCCCATAATTTCTGGGGGTTGTAGTAGCAAACATTGCCAAGTGTGACTGCATCACGCTTGGCAGTGTCGATGTTTTGTTTTCAGGAGATGCGCCTGCCTATCTCTTTCAGGACATGCGCCAGTTTATTTCTGATGCGTTCGCTTAGTCGTCCCTTACGATATCTATGGGAGGTAATGAGGAGTCCTATTTTAAGTTACGACCACAACCTACAGTTACAGAACGATGAGTCACCATCAATAGAGCTTTGCTGCCCCACTACAATATCCAACTAAACCCCTACAATATGCATAAGTCGCTATTTTCTGTTCCAGTATTACAACTACCTACTCCAGTTATTCATTTCAAAGTCCAAACTATCCAATCTCTACAACTTCCTCCAAGACGAGATCAGCCTGGAAGGGCCATATATGAACTACATCCAGAGGGACGACGTTAGACGAGCACTGCATGTTGGGAACACCAACTTCACGTCTATTGGAGTTGTGTATAGAAAGCTCGTGCCTGACTTCATGGGTAGTGCCAAGATGTGGCTGGAGGAGCTGCTGGAGAACTACCGTGTGATGTTGTATAAGTAAGTACAACTTATATAAAAAGTTATACCTACCTACTCACCTTTGGGTGTAGTAGCTACTCGTACACCTCCACGTACTCCACCACCTCATCTGGGAGATTATATTATAACGTCTTTACACCTTAGCAAAGCTTGTACCTACTATAATAGGAACCAGATATCTGAATGCTTACCAATATAGATACCTATTAGGAGCTAGTTTTTATATGTAAATAAAATATAAGACCCAGACAGAGATCGAACATAAATTAAGTATGTTCATCACACTAATTGTTACCTCGGTGGCAATCGAACCCATAACCTACAGCGTAAAAGGCAGAGCTACTTCCCACTGAGCTGAAAGAGGCCAGACAAAGTTAAAAATCAAAAGGTGGGCTGGTCAATTTAAACGTTTTATTTTATAGTGGTCATCTGGACATCATAGTGGCGTACCACCCTTCAGTCAACACCTACAACTCATTAGATTTCTCCGGGTCCCTTGATTTCAAAATGGCCCAGAGACAACCGTGGTACCACGACAAAGATTTAGCTGGGTGAGTAAAAGTGAACTAGTACATTGTGTTCATCTTTATTTAAAAGCTTTTGCAAAGATGGTGCTGCTATAAAGGGCAAAGGTAGACATACCTACTTAGTAAAAAATTATAATAATCACTCTGCTTCCTGCCCTATGGAGAAGACTAGTTAGACCCGGCGCTGCGTCCATTGCCGGCACGGCGGTATAGCAAGGTATTTTTGAGCGACGAATAAAAATATAACTTAAATAGTATAATAGTATGAAAATTAAAATTAAACGTTCTAAGTGTGGGCGCTGGGCCTTAGTAAATAGATAATAATTATAAGCTATACACCAGCTTACTTATACCATACAGCTACTCAACAATAGAGGGCGCTAAGCTAAGTTCTCTTGATGTAACAAACTAGCTGATGGATGACAGATGGCGCTACTCGATCACAGTCGCAGATTGGAACCTTGCCTAATTACGATTAACTTCATTAGTAATGCTATTACTAAAGTAGGTAGCTACCTACCTAAATTAACCTAAAAATCTATATGCATAAAACATTATTTTTATTCCTACATCGGCAGGTATTATAAAGTAGCCGGAAACCTCACTGAAGTGATGATACGAGGAGCTGGACATATGGTTCCTGCCGACAAGCCAGCTGCATCTCTCGGTCTCATCTCGGCATTCGCTCGCGGTATTTCTCTGGAAGACGATACCGGCAATCTTGTCAACGTAGAAAAAAACTTAATACGAAGACATCGGCTGCCACTGCAGTAAGAGCAGTTTCGATCAACGTGTGTTTCAGATTCCTAATAAAAGTAGTTATTCTTTTACAATTAAACGGTATTATGTAGTTTTTAGAACTTTTTTATCTATACCCGTTCTGTTGAGAGCACTGGTGGTGTAGTGGACGTACCTCTGATTACCCTCCTGATTACTTGAGTTGGTGTTACTTGTTAGGCCCTTAAAACTATGATAGGAATATATACCGTGCCTGGGGATTAATTCGTGCGTGAGGCTGTCTGTGAGTGTGTGTAGGTTGGTAGGTAAATATTTACCTACCTAACGTTTACCGCCAGCGCAACCTTGGAGAATCTCGCGGCAGAACACTTCTAATGTATCGATGCATATATTTTCTCTAGTATCAAAGTCAAAGTCAAAGTCAAAAATCATTTATTCAGTAATATCCGCAGGGATCATCTTGAAACGTCTTAAATCTAGGTAAATCTAAGCGCCAGTTCCTCGCGACCAAGCCTAGAAGCCTAGTATACCTTATCAATTTTTAATTAATGGTTATATTTGCATAACAATAAAAGTGCTTCATGGGGCGGTTGACAGCTGTATTGCAACGTTGCGTTGGTTGACGTGTCGATGCAGGCTTTTTTTAAACGCTGGTTTAATCGCTTAACGATTTTCATGTTTTACCAACACTTGCTGTAGTTTTCTGAGATCCAGAGTTCTGTAAAATATTATGAATACTAATAAAATGGGGTTTTGTATCAAAATACTCAATTCAGCAGATGCGGGAACTAAATTTTTTTACGATAACAACGCTGGCTGTCAATGAGTGGTGGTGGTCTCCTTGTTATATATTCTGTGGCAGCATTGCCAGTTCGGTCCTTGGGCCGGCGATTTTCGGCGTTTCCATTTAAGATTAGTCTTTAATCAGCCTTTCCAATATGACATGCGTATGGTGGTAGGTGCGTATGGTTAGTATGAAGGATATTACAGCAACAATTCCAAGCACACTTCTACCCTACTGTCAGATGTGTGGTGGTAGCACTTTGATTTTAATTTGACAGCGCTGCCGCAGTCGGAAAACTATGTAGGTACAAGTAGCGGCACGTAAGTCTAGCGCTGAACGATACGCGGTGGGGATAGCTGCGCATGGGTACTGTCGTGCACGCAATACAATTATACCTTTAATTAATTATTAGCTAAATAACGTTATTGACATTATTTTAATGTAATGTCAAATAGTAAACTATTTATATTTATATTATAGAAGATGAACTATTTATAGTTTGTAGGTAGTTAGGTACCGAAGACATAATTTTTAACAAGGTTATGGGGAGTAGAAAAATAAAAACATCTGTTAATTTGTCAATTTTTATTTTAGATTTAAGTCTAGTCTCAATTAATTCATTAGATTCTCTTTTTAAAAAACAATTAACGTCATAAACCATTTTCCTTGCCTGTCTTTTCAAAACAATATTTCTTCTAGGCATATTCACTTTAAAGCCACACACAAACTTAAAAAACAAAATATAGCAAACTAATTCAAACTTAACAAAAAAACAACAACAATAACAATACAATTAAGAACGCGACTGTACACTGGATGTGCGCGGGGCGTCGTATCAGTGCGGGGAACGTAATGCGACTGGAGAGCCAATCAGCGCTACGCACGCCCGCCCTTCATCCCGCTAGCTCCCCTCAGGTACCTTATTTTTTACTTCTGCGCAATAACGGTCAGCGCTAAAGTTTCGTGCCGCTACTTGTACCTATCTGCAAATCTCCATAAATATTTCTACTAATCTACTAATCTTATTTGTACGCAGCAGCTATGTAAAGCCGTGGAGGATTAAGAACATTCTAATGGACTCAGTTTAACCTTAGTAACCATAGTATGTACGTAGGTTTTGAAGTCTCTGATTATGACGGCGGCGCTTTCTTTGCAACTGTACCCGTATATCAGCTTTTTGACACGCTAGGAATGCAGGAAGGGTCACTGTCAACGGTCTCGTTGAGGTGGACAAGTTTATCACCATCATCATTTCCGGATAATCTCAGAAGTATTTCGCTCTCACTCACACGCGTTGTTAGCAATTATGTGGGCACGGAGTTGGTCTCTCCCTACCTCCTTGTCTATTTTATACACCTTTTTCAGTAAGGTTTCAGGTTTTGTTTCGTTGGGCTTGTATTTTGCCACCGTCTGACGTCTTTTAGAATCGTTTAATGTGCTGCAGGCATAATCATAGTGAGTCACAAAGTTCATAGTGTATCCGGTATATCAAAGTATTGTGTCAGGCATCTACTGGGATCACGTGCTGGCAACACTGAGTGGTGGTGACGTTTTCGTCTAGAGCGACAGACAGAGGGAGTATCGTATCATCGAACGAAAAAGAAAAACTAAACAAATTTCTTTGAGCCTGCTAGATCCTTTTAGATTTCCCGAACATGTGTTTTTCATCCTTCTAATCGTATAATTTGGGATAGTTCTCGCACCAGAAACCCAGCGGAAGTGAAGTCATAAAAACAATACAATGTCTTGTACATCGTATGTGATTTGCGCATTGCTGGTTATAACGCCTATTAGAGCGTTTTATTTACCGGGATTGGCCCCTGTCAACTACTGTAAAGCCGGCGAAGACAATGGAAAGTCATGTAAAGTAAGTAAATGCATTTTTTACCTCTATTCGGCGCTAGCGTGTAGGACCGCCTAGGTCCTTGGACCTACAACTACTACCAGCGTGTGGCGAAAATGACAGGAATATGTTATCAATAGCCTTAAGTACCATAAAGATGCATTTCGTATAGTATTTCCCGAAGGACTGAGGTCATAATTTGGCTAGGAACAAGAACTCATAACTTTAGTACTTTCAGGTGAGTATGTAATAAAATACTTTGGTCATGAAATGCCTTAATTGCTTTACAGAACGTGATCCCGCTGTATGTGAATCGATTGAACACAGAAGAGTCTGTTATTCCATTTGAATATCATCACTTTGACTTCTGTACATCAAATGACGGCCAGTCTCCAGTTGAAAATCTTGGCCAAGTGGTATTCGGGGAAAGAATACGCCCAAGCCCTTACAAACTAAACTTTTTGGAAAATATTGATTGTAAAGCTGTGTGCACCAAGACCTACAAAGGATCTGATACAGACTCAATTAAAAAGTTGAACTTATTGAAGATGGGAATGGCACTTTATTACCAGCACCACTGGATTCTGGACAATATGCCAGTAACCTGGTGCTACCTTGTCAATGAAGGTGGGAAGATGTACTGCAGTACTGGGTTTCCAATGGGTTGTCAAGTCAGACGGGATATGGTAAGTTTCATGACCTAAACTAAACTAAAGTTAACCTTCCTACCAAGGTAGATTTAGTTAGGTTTGTTGGAAAAGTCCACTAGTACCACTAGTACACTATAAAATTAACACCTTTATCTATTATTTACATTAGTCTTCCTTATATTCTAGGACACATGTACACCAATTGTCAGCAGTGTGCCATCAGCTAAAGTAGGCTCATACTACTTGTTCAACCATGTAGACATTGAAATTACCTACCACAGTGGAGGGGAGGAAGAGTGGGGTGTTGGATTCGGAGATAATGGAGGCAGGATCATATCAGCAAAGGTAAGATTTTTTCTGTAATAATCCCAGTTTAGAAGAATCCTCTATCAACTCCCATGGACATTAAAAATGGCAACTGAGAGAATGTAACAGGGGATTTGCATCTCTTGTGTACATAATAGCAACACTGGGGTCGCCAATCTGCCTGCCAAAATCATGGCAAGCCCCCGTGACCTGTAACAACTATTTTTAGATCATATAATGTTGTCCAAGCACATAATTTGAATCTGCAACTCTCTTGTCACATTAACAGATACTTCGCCAAAGAGGTGATAAATTAAAAATACATCCTAAAATAACTATAAAAGAGAAGATGTTTGCTATGATTTGATTTTATGCCAAAAATCTGCATTTCAAATTGTTTCAACATTTTCATGACAACACTGAATACATAACATCAACAACATTCTCGCTACAGAATAATATCTTTTTGTTCAATTTGAAGACAGCAGTGCCCACGTTATCTAAATCCATTTAATAATAAATCAAAAATATTACTGTCATTAAAATACTGTTTTTGACAAATTTAATGCTGTGTGGATTGTCCAGCATTATTATTATTATAATGTGTCGCACTCAACTGAAAATACGGGTCGGTGACCATACGTTTTACGACTCCACCAAAAGTCATTGACTTCGGTTGTTTGGGCGGTATTAGAACAAAGCGGTCTATTTACTATCGTTAATTAATATGTCGATGATGATGGCGAAGAGTGGCACGTAATTTTTTCAAAAATTATACAGAAAACGGATTGCATTGTGTGTCAATTTGCACGCATTCACTACTGAATGTAGGCCTCCTCTTTATTATGTCACTCTTATCGGTCCCTCGCGAGTCATATCCACTCAGGTCGGAATTCAGGTCAGGATATCATCTATACAGCTATACAAATGAATAAAATTGAAGTGTCTGTTTGTAATATTAAAATAACCGCTTTATGCTACATGAATATAAATCTATATACGATACATAAACTGAAACAGCATTTTTTTCAATTTTTGTCTTTCTGTCTGTTTGTTCCGGCCAATCTCTGGAACGGCTGGACCGATTTCGATGGGACTTTCACTGGCAGATAGCTGATGTAATAAGGAGTAACTTAGGCTACTTTTATTTTAGAAAAATTCCAAAATGTCCAAGTACTGTCCACGCGCATGCCACCACTGCGCCGTCACATCGGGCACCTCCCACTGCTTCTATCGCGCGGGTTCATTTTTCAATAAAGCTAATACGAAGAACTAAAAATAAATAATAATTAAAATATAATGCCAAAACGGAAAAAAATTAAATAACTGTTATGTTAAATTCCGCACGGACGAAGTCGCGGGCACAGCTAGTTATAGTAATAATAGTTTTATTGATTTTTATATTTTTACTACTGCTGTCCAGCATGAAATTTCGTTCGTGTGTATGTTGCTACTTACTGAGACGTCTAATGATACTACCGATAGGTACCGAGGGTTTTCACGCAAAAAGGGCCCACCAGCGGCCTAGTTGCGGAAAAAAAGTCCGCTCACCAAGGTACCGAGGGTAGACTTTGTGCAATCATAGGAGAAATTCCTACCTGTACAATTTTTTTTTCCTAGCCTATTTTGTCCCACTGCTGGGCAAAGGCCTCCCCCAAAGACTTCCAGCTCTCTCTCTCTCCCGAGCCCTCTCCCACCACGTCCTATTACTATCCTGTAGAGTTGGTCGTTCTCATTATTTTTCTTGTACTCCATGTTTTATTATCATTCATATAATATTTATAGTAAAAGAAAGAAAGAAATAGCATCACGACTTAAATCCCCAAGCACGGTTGATATCCCTTTCGATCTCTTAGTACCAAGTTCTTACTTGAGATTCTTCGAGAATGTCTAGCTGGGGTAGTCAGAGGTACGTCTAGATAGTACATACCCATATTTTGCAGTAGGTTAGTATTCTATACATACCATTTTTTAAGATACTGTTCAGCGCTCTTTGTACTATAATTTTATTGGAGTTTTAGTTTATTTTTTTATAAAGAAATAAATAAATAATGCTGGACAACCCACACAGCATCATCTAGCCCCAAGCTAAGCAGAGCTTGTGTTATGGGTGCTAGATGACTGATATACTTAATACAATGACGACCGATGTGGCGCGGCGGGCGAATGTCCGCCTGCGACGCAGAGGTTGCGGGTTCGATTCCCGCCTTGGGATAAATGTTTGTACGATCTGCAAATATTTATTCCGGGTGTTCTGGGTATTTTCTATGTATAATAAAAAAATATCTATGTATGTAATATAATATTGTATTAAGTATATCAGTCATCTAGTACCCATAACACAAGCTCTGCTTAGCTTGGGGCTAGATGATGCTGTGTGGATCGTCCGGCATTATAAAAAAAAAAAAAAATACTATTTTACATAAATAGATATTTTTTATTGTACATAGAAAATACCCAGAACACCCGGAATAAATATTTGCAGATCGTACAAACATTTATCCCAAGGCGGGAATCGAACCCGCAACCTCTGCATCGCAGGCGGACATTCGCCCGCCACGCCGCATCGGTCGGTCGGTCGTATAAGTAACGCCATTCGGCGAAAACGAAGTTTGCTTCGAAACGGACGAACTTTAGCTATTCCTTCAGGACATAAGTCTTACTTGCATTCGTCCGGTAATATTCCTTTTCTTCTACAGATAAAACCAGCCAGCATCAAGCACCCGAGTGCAGATAACTTGAACTGCTACGCAAGGGGTTCCCCCCTCGAAATCCCCACCAACTTGGAATCAGACAAAACATTCAGTGTGACCTATTCCTACCGTGTCACGTTCATAAAGAACAACACCATAAAATGGTCATCGCGATGGGACTATATCCTGGAATCGATGCCTCAGACCAACATACAGTGGTTCTCGATTCTGAACTCGCTGGTAATTGTACTGTTTCTAAGTGGAATGGTGGCTATGATACTGCTGAGGACTCTGCATAAGGATATTGCGAGATACAACCAGATGGAGTGCGGTGAAGACGCTCAGGTAAGTTATAGCTATGGTACCACTTAACATCAGATGGGGTAACTACTTATTCTATCAGCAAGTCTGGAAATTAGGGTGTACTTGAATGTTTTTGCCCAAATGCCAACTAACAGGGGGATTAATCCTTTGTTGACTTAAAAAAAGAGTGTTATAAGGTAAGGAAAGTGGTTGCTGTGGTCTGAGCTCTGATTTCAATGCAGATAATCACGTAAAACCTCAATATTTTTTATTAAAAGATTTCAGCCGTTCTATGTTTCCACTAAGGGTAAGTTATACGAAGCTAGTGTATATGAAGTGTCATACGTTTGCGTGGCGTACTTTTCTAACAACCTTTTAGCAGTTGTTCTGATATCGCTAGTTTAAAACTTTTTAAACTGGCTTTTACTGACATAGGTATCTATTGTACGTTTCTTGAGCGAGAAAAAGTATAAACTAATCGTTTCTTGCCGGGGTGGCGGGATAACTGCTTAAAGGCAGAACCGCAAGCTCATTAGAGTCTATCGGTCCCATACATTTCGTATAGAAAGTGATTACACTAGAGCCAAAGGCGCGGATCTGCTCCCTTTGTCTCTCCCATATAAAATGTCTGAGACAGACGACGCGAGTCTTATTTGATACTGCCCTAACGTCCCGATGTACCCATAGAAACTGAATCTCAGGGATTACTATCTAAAAGAACACTGTTTTCTTGCTTTTAGGACCAAATTCTTGTATTTTTTCAGATCGGTGACGGCAAGATGTTAACCGAGTACTTTTATGATGTACGCTATTCTTATTATTGTCTCTTTTATGCACACAATGATTAGAGCGAGACAGATAAGGCATGACGATTGGTTTGGCCAGAAAATTTAAATATTTAGTTCATTGATTTAGGTGTGCCTAAATAAATGCAAAGTGCGAGTCGGACTCGCACTTTGCATATGTATATGTTGTTATAGCGGCAACAGAAGTACATCATCTGTGAAGTTTTCAACTCTCTAATTATCACGGTTCATGGCCTGATGACAGACGGACAGACAGCGGAGTCTTAGTAATAGGGTCTCGTTTTACCCTTTGGGCACGGAACCCTAAAAATACAATAGCCGATTAAATAATCTATTCCACCACTTCCATCCTTGATTTATATTGCCTGCTAGTTTGGGCGTGTATATATAACTATTAATAATTATTATTATTGTATTGTATGTATGATGTTTTGTGGTTCTATACATATACCTACGCCGAAATGCCTGAACCGTGTTGAGGGTACAATGGTTTTGCCCACATATTAAAACCTGAGTTGATATAAGCTATTCCAACGCGATACGTGATGTTATGACATGTTTGCAGGAGGAATTTGGATGGAAACTAGTGCACGGCGATGTCTTCCGTCCGCCGCGACGTGGTATGCTCCTGGCTGTATTTTTGGGCTCAGGAGCTCAGGTAAGACAAACCTATTATTTGAACAACAGAAAAACCAAGACATGTACTTGTACTTTTTATGGCACTTGACTATACAAAGTTACAACTGTTCACACTAAAAATGCTGTTGCATTTTGTGAATGTTTTATAATTTTTGATTTCACCTACCTCTACAATTTTTCATGTTTTCTTTCATGTGTTCATTGGTTGTCTATTCTATTGCAAATCTAATACTGAGTATATTTAATAGCACATGTGACGTAAACCCGCACCGGGCGCGGGCGAGGGAGATGAGATTAGTATTTTAAAAGTAACAAGTTCAAGTTAGGCGATTGATTTTCGCACGGTGTAAAAAACCTTAGGTCACAGAAATCAGTCAGCGTACGTAATGTGCGGGTTTAGGTCACACTGTGCTATAAAATAAATTTACGTTTGGTTAAAAAAAATTAATAAATATTTATTTATTTTTACAAGTAAGGTCATAAGTTACCGTAACTTAGGCATTACATTATTTTATTACAGGTGTTCGGAATGACCCTAGTAACACTAGCTTTCGCCTGTCTCGGTTTTCTATCCCCCGCAAATCGTGGGGCTCTCATGACTTGCGCTTTAGTGGCCTGGGTGCTTCTGGGAGCGGCAGCCGGCTACGTCAGCGCACGCATATACAAGAGCTTCGGCGGACGTCGGTGGAAGAGCAATATCCTGCTTACTTCTATGGTGTGCCCTGGGTAAGTCATTATTATTCAAACTGATTTACTTCCGAATACTTAAACGCAACTTAAATTTAGTCACGTCTTTTTAACGACGAATTTTTGACAGACTCATTGCAAACTGTCAAAAAATCTTGAGACGTGATTAAATATAAGTTGCGTTTGAGTATTCGGGCGTTATTCCAATATTAAGTGACGTTGACACGTCAGCGGAAACTATATTTGTCTGTAAACTTCGATTAATTATACCCCATATCAATTATAGGTATGATCATGGTCTGTAAACTAATTAACACATTCTATGAACCAACATTGGCAGCCTTGATTTCTTCCGTTCATCCAAGTTTTGTTACACTCTGCCTAACCTACAACTTATTTAGGTGTTAACTTGTTTCAGTGTGGTCTTCTCCCTATTCTTCGTGATGAATCTGGTGCTCTGGGGCAAGGGATCGTCTGCCGCCATCCCCTTCTCGACGCTCGTGGCCTTGCTCGCTCTCTGGTTCGGCGTCTCCGTACCCTTAACTTTCATCGGCGCTTACTTCGGATTTAGGAAGAGGGTGCGTTGATTTGATATTCCAGGGACAAATTTTCAATCCAAGTTCATATTACTCATAGTACACGGGTTTTTATCGCGTATTGCCTTGTAAATATAAAGGTAATATGCAATAAATACCCCATATAAAAATAAATAATAATAATAATTATGTAATATCAATGCTCAATATGTGATGTGTGAAAGTTTGAAAAATATTGTTCGTCTTTTTAGCACTTTTGAGTTGATAACAGAAAATTCTAGATTTCAGATAGTATACTGGCAGATAATAATTTCAGGCCTTGCGTGTCGTAAAAATGGGCGAAAATTCCGAAAATAGAAATTTTCGTCCACTTTTAAGGATTTAAGAATTTGTGTACCAAATCAGAAAGGGGAATATAACAACGTATTCTAATTTTCATTATTTTGTTGGTCTTTAGTTATTTTTTATTGTTTTTTTATTTATTAGATCCTGGACCACCCGGTGCGAACCAACCAAATCCCTCGTCAGATCCCCGAACAGTCTTTGTACACACAGCCCGTGCCTGGTATCGTGATGGGCGGAGTCCTGCCTTTCGGCTGCATCTTCATACAACTGTTCTTCATCCTGAACTCCCTTTGGTCCAGCCAGGTGAGGGATCTTCAAAGTCAAAGAGCATTTATTCAGTGATATTTGCATGGATCATTTTAAAACATCCTAAAGCTAGGTGAATCTAAGCGTCAGTTCTTCGCGGCCAAGCCTAGAAGAACAGACCAGAAACTTACGGCTTGGTTCCTACAGTTTTTTTGATAATTCCTTCATCTAATTAATAATAATAATAATAATAAAGCCTTTTTATTCGGACAACAGATATACAACTACTACGTTCCTTACCCTACTGCACTGTTATATTTATTTATTTTACACACTTAAAATTATTCGCGTATTTCGTGCTTCTTAACTTTCTGTAAGTCCGTTTGCCAGTTGGCAAAGGCCTCCTCCAACCTTCTCCATTCTGGTCTCTCTCTGGCTACTCTACTCCATGTTATGCCTGCAACCTGCTTGATATCATCGTCCCATCTTTTTTGTTGCCTACCTTTTTTCCTTTTACTTTCCCTTGGGTACCATTGTGTGATTATTTTGCTCCATTTGTCTTTTCCTCTAATCATGTGTCCCGACCACTTCCATTTTAGCCTTTTTATTTTTAGGGTTACGTCTTGTATCTTGGTCCTTTTCCTGATGTTGATGTTCCTTATTTTATCCCTCCTCTTTACTCCCAGCATACTTCTCTCCATAGCTCGTTGCCAACGACCTTCATCTAATTAAATAAAATCAAATCATCACGTGAATGTCTAACTTACAACAGATTTATTGGAGTTAAGTAGCTATGTATCCATTTCTTAGGCTACCAACTAAAATATTAATAAATTCACATAATTTTTTGAGGCTATTAAAAGTGATCACTGTGATTCTACTAAATAAACCGTTTCAAAGTTGGATTTGGAACAGACAGTAGGTACCTAATGAAATCTTTCTTTCCAGATGTACTACATGTTCGGTTTCCTCTTCCTCGTCTTCGTAATCCTCGTCATCACATGCTCCGAGACCACCATCCTCCTCTGCTACTTCCATCTCTGCGCTGAAGACTACCACTGGTGGTGGCGAGCATTCCTCAGCTCAGGATCCACCGCTGGGTACCTCTTCATATACTGCTGTCATTACTTTGTGACCAAACTGAACATTGAAGACGCAGCTTCGACTTTCCTCTACTTCGGTTATACCATCATAATGGTATTCTTATTTTTCCTGCTCTCGGGGACTATTGGTTTCATGTCATGCTTCTGGTTTGTAAGGAAGATTTATAGCGTAGTTAAGGTAGATTAGGGGGTTTATGATGTCTTGGAAGGTTTAATTGATCATTTTAGTTTAACTGGGATAGGAAACAGAAACGGACACCAATAGTCAGGGTAGTGTGACAGTACTGGCTATAGGTGTTGATATTTATTCTAAGCGACCGGTAGGTATTATGCTGCGTTCATACGCGCGCCACGCTAGCGACGCATGCACCAGCGGGCCAAACAAGCTGTTCACGCGCGCGTGGGTAGGCCGTTTGTGCAAACAATGGTGGACACCATACCTCGTGGTGGCGACCTGTTTTTATTAGAAAAAAATGTTTTGGGAAAATATAAAACTGTATATAATATTAAATAAATGGTTGTTGTAATTTATTTTAGTCGTCCGTATTGACTAACAAATTGATTCGGGTCATTCGTTCGCCACGAAGTCGCACGTGATACTTACTGACGCAACCTGTTTACACGCTCATGCCATTGAATGCCGCGTTGAACGCGCGCTTGTGAACGCATCACTACATTATTCCCTACTACTGTAGCGTATTCGCTAGTAAGCGTAGATTGTTTACGCTCGGTTAGACAGACTACTAGTTTATCTACGTTCTTTGTGAACTTTACTACTGCTTAGAATTCTTGAGAAACCTTTGAAAAAGTTTTATAAACTGCTTTTAGATATTCGCGCCGATTTCTCATAAGTTATAGCCGGCCGAACCCGAAAGTTTTATTGCTAAAACAGTGAATACTACAATCTTAACAATTTTTTTTATTGATAACTCTAATTACGTATTTTCGCATCTGAATATGCGACATACCTTCGCTTTGTTTACAGTTTGGAAATTTGTAGTAACAGATCATATTTGATATAAAAGATAGATTAACCAATCATGAAAACGCACGTAGGCAGTAAGGATGTTAGACAAAAAATCTGTATAACTATGAGAGGGTTGGATTCACTTTCAGAATAATCTCTCAATGAAGAGGCGCCGATGCTCTGAATATAGAGTCATGGCGGACTGCCCCTGTGGGAATCGCCTAGCCGGTAATTGATAATGAGCAGTATTGCTTTGATGTCAAAATTGCTTGAAAGCGTGAGTCTGATTACGGATTTATTCTGTGATACTATGAATTGATTTGGTCAGTTATCTTATTTCCGGAATGTAAATGAAGCTAACGCGACGAAATTGGTCATTGTAGGATGTGCATTCATGTACGTCGGTCGCTTTTTATATTATAATTTTAATCTATAGTCGTTAGTTTGTAAATAAGTCTTTGTAAAAGAGCTAATCGATTTATTTAAATCAAAGCTGCACTGTTAGGCAAGTATAATTACGTACTAAAAAAGTAAGCAAGTACTTACTGAAGTACTAATATGGAGATTTAATGCATGTTAGCATTAGTACTTATTAAATTAAATGTCATTTGGTGTTAGATAGTGTCAGTAAGTAATGTTAAATGTAAAAAAAAAATTAATCGGGTTTTCGTGCATTTTATTTTACCGAACTTTCTATTCTCTAATCGCAATCCCTCGCATCTTGATTACTATAAAATATGCCTACTCTGGTTGATTTTCTTTTCAAATATTTTTAACAATTGCAATTAATATTTGTAACATTATATTAGTTACGTACATATTATATTGATTTATGTTTTACTGTGTGCACGATTAAGTATGTAATTTAACTCTTTTTGTTTATTCTAGATTTTATCTATTTGTAAATTTAGTTTAAAACAAAATGTAAACAATAAATTGACTATTTTAAAATAGTATTTTATTTTAAAACACAATAAATACCTAGTTTAAGTAAAAGTAAATTAAGTACCTATTTATATACTAACCCTCTAACACTAATAAAATCAACGCAACGTTGAAATAGTTACACCGTGTTTTGTCTTATGCATCGACAGTAAGTTTCAAATTAAATTGAAAGAGACGAAACTTATCATCTTCCTGCCCTTATCCCACACTAAGTGAGGTCGGCGCAACAGGTTTTTTTCCTCCACTCTCTTCTATCAATTGTCTTGTGTTCACTTCTTTCTTACTGGTATAATTTTTCATGCAATCCATTCATCTTTTCGTTAGTCTACTTCTACTCTTGAAAGAGATAAAACACTATGTAACTATTTTGAGGATATGACTAGTTTATTAGTTGTAGGGTGTATGTATGTATGCATGCCAGAATAGCAAGATTTGTACTAGTGTTCGCTCCCTTGCCTAGATGTTATCCATGTTACCAACTATGTATATTCAAAGTTTTATCTGTACATTCAGCCATTATTATTTATACCTAGTATGTTTTTAATTTTAGAGCGAAACGGAATATATTACCATGATTTTTGATCGAAGCCATATTGATTCAAAAGTGACTTTAGTTACTATCACTACTTTCAGAGAGTTCCGCTTTATCTTTATGTAAAATTACCTTCCTTTTCGTAATTTTCTTTTTCTTATCAATATTAGTTTTTCTAAATAATTCTATGGCCTTCATTTTGTTTTGTAGCAGAGATTGCTTATCCTTCTCCCTCTGTGGAATGATTTCTTGGACTCTATCAGTCTTGTGTATTTTTATATCTATCTCTGATTTTCCGTCCTTCACTTCTGTAACAACTTTCACGCTAAGGTTTTTAAGTACACTATCATCTGTTTTCTTTCTCTTTGCTTTAGACGGTCCTGGCACAGCGGACTCCTTGCCTTTAGTAGCTTTTTTTTTAACGACAGGCTTTGCTTCACTTACTATACTTCCTCCGTCTACAATAGGTAACTCAGGACCTATTCTTTGCACTGCTGCCTTCACTCTTTTACTCATTTGATCTTCTAATGATTCAAAACCAATCTTAGTTTTGAAATAGTCTTTCATACTCTTCTGACTTTTTCGTTCGACTACCCTCTTCAACACTGGTTTGATGATTTCATCTAATTTGTGTTGAGACCAACCGAATTTAGCTTTTGTGTAATCTCTCAATATTGTGATATCTAGTTCACCCCAAGTGAATTTATCTTCGCTTTTTTCTATGTTTGGTTCTAGATAGGCTTGCACAACCTAAAACAAATCAACGGTATTAATTTACGTAGGCGAATAAACTTTTTACAGTAAAAAACCTATTGACAAGTAGGAATTACTGTGAATTTTATCAGAAATTTTTGCGCATAAATATTATTTTACAGCAAATCAGAATACTTACGCGAACACTAGGAAAATCATCATTCAAGCTTATGTTTCTCAACTTCTTTTTTAGACTAGTATTATCTGTCCTTTTCCCGCTTCTGACCCATTGTTTAAATTTCTGGAGTCCTGTGATCATTTCTGTGTATCGAGTCTGTTCAGTCGCCTCTGTCAGCTTTCGCTTGTTGAATGGGAATGAAGCGAGGATTTCTAAAGCTGTGACTGGTCCGACGCCGTCGACTCCAGTGGTGTAGTCACTGCCTACGAGAAGGGCTAATAGCACTAACTGCTCCCTACTCAAATCTGTAAAATTACTTAGGTCAGTTCGTATGATAAGAGGCCAACCTTTGATCCTGTGGTACAAAACTTCGGTTTAGCGTGGCATAGGTCTGACTATTTATCTTTTTCTGAAGAATACGAGATAGATAATAAACAGAACTGCACGCAGAACGCTAAACCGGACTTTTGAATAACAGCTATCAAGACCTATTTATTGATTATCATACGTACTAAATGATTTTTCAATTCTATCGCCCAAAAACTGCAGAACGTGCTTTTTCTGATTAAAGAAATTCTTGTAAACTGTTCTGCCGCCAAAGAGCCAGATGTCGCTGTCATCTGTGATGGTTCCATCAGTCAGATTAACACTTTCAAGAAAGGCACATTGCGCTTCGGCTTCTGTTGGTGCTACTATGTACGGAATACCGAATATTTGGAGTAACTCCTGAGCCTCTTTCGTCATTGTCTCTGTAATGTTTCTACCTATGCGATCGAGTCGACCTTTCTCATGCTCCAAGCTGTGCTCCTGATTTTGAATGTCTTCGACCATGTTATTTAACTGTTCATCTGATATTGGAGCCTTATCTTTCATTTGTTTACATGTCTCCTTACCATCTTTTTCTACAACTTTATTCGTTTTTGAAGACTGTGCTGAAATAATTTCATTTAAACTTTCTTGCGTTTTTGAAAGTTTGGGGGTTTCTTTGCTGGGTGATGAATCTGTAGTAAAATGTTTATTTGTGTTCTTTTCTAGCTTTTTATGTGTCTCATCAGTAATAGTAATTATTTCTTTATTATCGAGATCTGGTTCATTTTCTTCCGTTGCACACTCCAAAGACATCAT
This sequence comes from Electrophaes corylata, assembly GCA_947095575.1. NCBI lineage: Eukaryota > Metazoa > Arthropoda > Insecta > Lepidoptera > Geometridae > Electrophaes > Electrophaes corylata. The sequence goes on along the minus strand of OX352700.1, from coordinate 11,672,022 downwards.
GATCGCCCTTTGTAGTTCATCATCATCTTCGTGAGCAATTTCACGTGAGAGTTTTTTTTTATTGATAGTTTTATTTGAAGCCATGTCTTTTTCATTTTGAATGTCTTTGTCTTGATTTTCTGTAAATATATCTGCAAATATATCATTCACTGGAGCTTCATTCATATTCAAAGTAAGCTCCACAACAGGCATGCTATCTATTTCGGGAACATCTTCGAAATCATTATCACTTGAATCTGATTCTTCAATCTTAACATTTGATAGCAAACTTGTAGGTGACATTCCTTTTTCTAATTGAGAGACATCTTCAAAATAATTATCGCTATATTCTGGATTCTTAATGGGTAAGTTAGCTTTTTTTGGAGTCTCTTCTGTGATTGAATCTACCATGATTACCTCTTCGCTTGGGTTCTCTAAAACAACTACAGATGCCGCAGTTTCGTCCATACTTTTAGCTATACGATCCTCCTCTATTGTTGTGTTTATTTCAACGACATCAGAATCTCTGCCGCTTCCACAATCATCATCGCTCGAAGAAAGATGATCTAAATTATCAACTATCTGAGATTTTTTGAAGTCCAAGATTTCGTTGATTTTAGGTTTTTTATTTTTGGAAGATTTTAGCCCTATTGATACTATGTCGTCTATAGCTTTATTTGTGAAATCACAGTACTGCATAATGTAGCCTTTAGCAGAGGTCATGTCTGGAGCTTCACAACCATCTTCTTCTTCTGAATCAGTTTTGGAGAATTCTGCTTCAGAGTCACTCATGTATGATGTCCATGAGTCATCAGTTTTAGAAGTACTTGCAGTAGTATCATTTGTACATTCAAGTGACATTTTGATTGCTCTTTCTAAATCGTTTTCTAGTTCATCCTTTTTCGTTTCCTTTTCTTCTGTGCTTGTAGTTTCTTCAGCTTTGCATACTTGATCATCTTCCTTTTTCTTTTTGGCAGCTGCTAGGGCTTGTTTCACATCATTTATTAGTAAGTATCTTGTTGTATTGTTTGAAGCAATGCGTCTGGTTGGAAGGGTTTCTATTTTAGTATCAATGCCCTCTTCATTAAGCAATGATTCTAAATCATTGAGGGACATTCCTGTATCACCCATTTCTTTTTCTGTCTCTTCTAAACATTCCTGGACCTTTCTTCTTTTCAGCAACCTTTGCAGCTATCAACAATAAGATTTTGGTGAATTAATTTCGAGAAAACAGGTACTTTAGAGTAAGATATGTGACAAGGTAGGTTACCTAGATATAATAAATGGATACCTAGATAGGTTTAAGGTTATGGTAGGTAGGTATCTAGTGATCTCAGAGGATATTCTGAGTTTTTTAAAAGATGAAAGTAAGTAGGTACCTGAAAATCAGAGAAGTTATCACTTTTTTTCGGTAATTCGTGAAGTTTGCCCCATGAGTTCATCTTCCGTGTTTCTTTAAGCTCTAGGAGTAGATCATATTTCTCTTTTGTTGGTAAAGTTTTGAAGTTCTGTGACTCTAGATCTATTGAATGCAAATCTACTGTTGAACCACTACTGAAGCTTGTCTCTTCTTCAGACCTGTTGAATTTGAAATGGTATAGGTAGGTAGGTACATAAAAATTTACAGCAAAATGCAACATGGACAGCGCCATCTAACGTTATATAGTTAACGTTTTATATAGTTAAGCTCATTGAGCAGCATTGAGCTCAAAATAACTAATTCATAATTATTTTTTACGATGAATAATTTACACAGTAATCTACTTCACTACAATTTTTATGATAAATTTGTATTTTTTTTTTAATTGGAGAGCGCCATCTATGGGCGAGTAGCTGTCATTTAACTCACAAGATGGCATTGTCATGGAAATTTGAGTATCTTGAAAGGTTTTCTTGGCATCTTTCACAAAAGGTTTTTAGGCATTGGTTATATAAAAAGCTTACTCTGACTCCTCATCTTCATTTTGTGGTATTGCTGGGAGTGCTGGCAGCTTGAACAGGTCTTCTTCATTCTGTGCTGGCTTTGTGACTTTTTTTGTCGGAGATAATTGTTTCCCCAATAAACTACCTATTGCAGTCTTCTTTGTCAACAATATTGCAAGTTCCCTTTTTATTCTTTCTGATTCTGAATTATATTTTTGTTTATTGTCTTGTCGTTTGGCCTGGAAGCAATGATTACTGCAGCAAGAGGTAAAAATTTGATGAATTCCTATTTTAGAAGAATCCATGTTTCAAGAATCCATCCATCCATCTACACAAAAAAGCTAAATCCAAAACTTACAATAGTTTCCCTTTTTAATGCTGGGAATTTACCATCAAAAACAAACACAGGCTTTATTCTAAAGTACAATAATTTGCAAAGCCGTTGGAACAGTCCTATCAGATGAGCGTTGGGTATAGGAGCTCCTTTGGTATCCTGGTAGCCTTTCACCATCTGATGTAACCATATTGAAATATCTGTAAAATAAGACCATTTATAGTAATAAAGTTAATTTTTAAAAGGTCATATAAGAAATTGGTTACTAATTAGGTAGATCTGTCTTTTAATTTGGTATGGCACTTTTAAATCTCATTTACCAAGAGTGCACGTGCTTACCAACAGATAACACTTTATTCTCCAAGGTTTCTACTGGCACTGGTTTGCCGGCCGGCTCAATAAGTCTCCACAGTCCAGTGACTCCCATCGCGTGCGATTATTATTCTTCCAGAACAGATTTTTTGTTTATATTGTACACATTAGTGTAGTACATAACAAAGGTCGTTTCCCACGAGATCTCCGGTCAATCGTCGTCGGTCTCTTCCTCACACATTGCAACCTTTTCGCTCCATGAACTCGATAAAACTTATCACACACACAACTACAAAACGAAATATCTGTCTGCCTGCCGCGTTTGCTACTGGCGCGCCGCAATGATTCGTAAATATTAGGCATGGAAATGATTGCTACATTTAAATCATTTTCATTGAGTGAAATTAAAAAAAAAAATAGCGTTCATTTCACCTGCGATTTTTCACTGGCAATGATTTTTCGTGCATAGAATTATCCAACGCCACACGTTCCTTATCCTACTAGAAATAAGGTATGAATTATAATAAAAATCTCTGACGCTCCTTTTATGAAATGGAAGTTGGAACCGAGACCGGATTCAGGATTCAGGAACCTAATATTTACATTAACACTATACCTAGTACAAGTACCTACCTACTCACTAAATAACAACACATCAAACTAAATAACTATCTAGATAATTACAATAAACGAAATAAAAAAAAATCGCTAACAATCGCTGATTTCACAAGACGTCGCTCTCCAGCGCAAGCGCTCGGATGACTGACTGTGACCTGCGATGAAATAATTTTGTAAATAAACAAATGATTTTTAGATCTGCTACTTATTATTCCAAGAAAATTAATGCTTTACTACACTTGATTTAAAGTCTGTTTTTAAAATACTCTCGACGACTTACGACATTCTAGTTCAAAGTTCGCCCATAATCGTACTAAAACGGAGCACGAGATGGCGCTGCGCTCTTCATAGCTTCTTTTTTTTTTGTGTCTGTCATTCGGACAATTTTGCCAATGTCAAGTGGGTTGAATAAAATACTTTTTAGTCGAGTCGTGGATTTGCTCCACACCAAACTAGACCACCAGAAATTAGAAGACCTTGGCAAGGTGTTCCTATTATAAAACGTAGACTATCCTAGAACTAGTTAGTACAATGGAAAAAAAAATGGAATAGACTATGGTTTATTTCTTAACCACAGACAAATTATTCCAATTAGTGTGAATAATGCGCCATCTAGTATAGAGTAGCGGCAAGATAGAAAAACCAGAGAGAAAAACTGATCGTTTTGTCTATGGTTTCATTCGAACCCGGCGTAAACGTCATTTTCGGGTTGCTGACACCTCACTGACAGTAGTACAGACATTTGTCTTGCCAGTTGTAAGTCATGTTGATGCGCCAGCCAAGTGTAAATAAGTAGCTGAGTGTGCGAAATTTGAAAAGCTTAGACTTAGTTTTCAATTGAATGTTTTTTGAGAAAGAAATGGCATCCGCGAGGATTTTGGCTTAAATCGTTGGAAGCGTTTCGTGAACCTATAAACGAAATAAACATAAAAGAAAAATAAAATGGATGTTTATTAATTTTATGTTAGTTACATAGACGATTGAGTGGTTACAAATAGATCCACTCACTGTCTTTAAACCTTATTATTGTTCTTATTTACATTAACACTATACCTAGTACAAGTACCTACTTACTCACTAAATAACAACACATCAAACTAAATAACTAAGTAGGTACCTAGATAATTACAATAAACGAAATGAAAATAAATCGCTAGCAATCGCTGAACTCACAAGACGTTGCCGCTCGCCAGCGCAGCGCTTGGATGACTGACTGTGATCTGCGACGACTGCGACGAGATGAAATAGTGGAAAATCATTTTGAGCGATTTTGAGCTCTGCTACTTATTATTACAAGAAAATTAATACTTTAACATACTAAATTTAAGGTCTGTTTTTAAAATACTCTTACGTCATTCTATAGTCGAATTTTTAATTACACGAAGTCAACTGACGTTTACTGTGTTGCCAGTTTTTGATGAAATAAAAATAGTGTTGTGACAAAGTGAATGATTGAAAAAACTCCTGAATGAATGAAATAGCCTCGATTGTCTAGTGAATACTTAGTGTGCCGAAATGCCGATATCAGGTACGGGGTTCGAATTTTAGTCGTGTTTTGTACATACCAACGAGTTTTCGACGACTATGTTCCTATAGTATCTACCTATACTGAATACCGAGTGTCTTAAACATTAAGGAAAACATTGCGAGGAAACTTGTAAGACTGTCCTATTTTCAATACATCATGTAGTTGAAACTATAAATGTATCAAATATAACAATAATTATAGGTTGGTAATGAAAATAAAAATATCGTTTATTACATTTTCATCATTCATCTGATTGAACGAGAACTGAACGCATCACTATTACTATATGGCATGGCAACATTATTTTACAAAGTGACATTAGCTACTGTCAGTTGGCTATAGTTCAATCAAAGTTCGCCCATAATCGTACTAAAACGGAGCACGAGATGGCGCTGCGCTCTTCATAGCTTCTTTTTTTTTGTGGCATGTGTCTGTCATTCGGACAATTTTGTCAATGTCAAGTGGGTTGAATAAAATACTTTTAGTCGTGTCCGTCAGAACAGCAGGTACCTAGCTCCAATCGTGTTTTCGATATTGCAAGCATTTAGTCAATTTCTCGACAGTTCATATTTTCATAATACTAGAATTTGTCACCTCATATTTTGGGATATTTTCATATAAATACATTACCTGCTGTCTTGACGCTTCCTCAGCAGGTAACTCTCTTAATCACAGCGATCACTGCACTTTTTAATTGTGGATTTGCTCCACCCCATACTAGACCACCAGAAATTAGAAGACCTTGGCGATCATTACCTCGAGAGTTACTTGGTACCTTCCCAGTCCATCGATGGCGAAGTATAGGGAAATTAAAAAAATAATAATAATAACAAAATTAGATATCCCACGTCATACCAAGATAGGCAGTACGTACACGCACGCACTATCTTGGTCAGCGAAAAGCCCAGAGGAGCCACCTATAAGCCAGGAAGGCACCCCCACGGCTGAGCCCCGCGACCCAGGGATCGTAATCTGCGAGTAGATGCTAGGGCGATGGGTTACACACCCGAGGCCCTTACCTGCAGTTCCCAAGAAGAAGAGAGCTGTAGATGACCGGATTTATTTATTGATTGTTTAGTCGAGTCTCCATATATATGTTCTGTGGTCGAGTTGAGTCGGTAAAAAAGTAAAGTCGGCTGTCATTGGTTTTGAAGAAAAAGATGGCGTTTTTCTTCAAAACCAAAAGGAAACATTTTCGTTCAAATCAGGATGCCACATAACTCACTTTCATTTCAACTGGTCATACTTGTGCTAAGACCTCAATTAATGATGGTTAAAATACCACCGAAATTACCCATCAGAACTTAAAATAACACTAGAAAAACAATAAAAATTAAAATACAATGTTGCTTCCAAAGATGACAGAAAACGAATCCCCCACACGTTCCTTATCTTACTAGAAATAAGGTATGAATTATAATAAAAAATCTCTGACGCTCCTTTTGAATTGGAAGTTAGAACAGAGACCAGATTCACGTGCTATCTAGGTAGGTACTTAGAATATAATATAGGCATAATCATGATAGAATTGCATTTATTTTCAAGCAATGAACTTTCCCTCATACTTTTACAGGCTTGGGACTGACAATGTAAAAACTTGATAACTTTTTTATTGATATAAAAAAAGGCTTTCGTGATAAGATTTGAGCGGTACCTATCTATTACGGTCAAAATGTAGGTAGGTACCTACTGTAAATATCTTTAGTAAAGATATTATTTACAATAAACGAAATGAAAATAAATCGATCGCTGACAACCGCTGATTTTGCAAGACGTCGCTCGCCAGCGCAGCGCTCGGATGACTGACTGTGAAGTGTGATCTACGATGAAATAATGAAAAATCGTTTCGTAAACAAACAAATGAATATGAGATCTGCTACTTTTTATTCCAAGAAAATTAATACTTTACTGCACTTAATTTAAGGTCTGTTTTTAAAATACTCTCTTACGATATACTAGTTCAAAGTTCACCCATAATCGTACTAAAACGGAGCACGAGATGGCGCTGCCCTCTTCATGGGCACGTGCGGCTGTGACGAAACAGAAATATATAGTTTGTTCTTTCTATCACGCCCGCTCTGTCTAGCACGATTTGTCTTGTCACTCGCTCGCTCTCGCGTTCCGATTTCATTGAGTGCGACTTTTCGCAGACACTTTGAAGAGAAGTAGCTGGTGCGACGTATGAAACTGCATTTCATATTAAATTTCGCAAGCTACTTGTGAAATGATCCATGCCTAGTAAATATGTGTTCGTAACTACAACATATCAATGTTTTACTACGCCGCAAACGCCGCCCACTCTTTCCCACACTTTATTTTCCCACGCCCCATGCGTAACCCCACATCCGACCGGCTGTTTGCTGTCAGTCGGTGACTCGATGACTCGCGCTCGCTCGTGCTCCGCAGCACAACAACCGCTGCAGATTGCAGCTCCGCGACTCGCGTACTCGTAATTTTTCAAATCGTGTTATGTCCCATCACAAACTCGATTGTAAATAATCGAATTATTTTATCCCATTATCGCGAGTAATCCCATCCGTGCTACACGCATTTTGCTTGTTTGCTTCGTGTCTATGGTCAATTTTGACAGCTCGTTTATCTGGCGTTGTCGTATTTACTGAAGTAAACACAAGATTAATCAACTTTTGCTCAGAATTTTGAATAAAAATCAACAAACAAAAACTACTTACAGAAGCTCACTGCTTTTGTAAGGTCTACTCGAAAAAGACAACGGAGAAAAGTCGCCGCAAAGATCTGAAAATATCGACGACGAACAGGTGTTCTTGGATGCAATGTGTGCTGGTTCCCATCGCTAATATTTTATAGCCGTGAATATAAGGGAGCCGTATCGATCGCGGAGATAATCGAGGGCACCCCACCGTCCGATTGGCAATCGGGGTGCGATCATAGGGGACGTCGAAGGGTCACCACAAAATAGTGTATAATGTGCAAAGGACTATCACAGAGTTCGAGATAGTTGAAGTTCAGGCGAGTACAACACAAGTATGGTGGTCCCTCGGAGGTGACCGTCTCAGCGTGGCGAGCATGCCGCACCAGTACGGCGCGGGGGCGGGCGACGGTGCGTCGCCGCCCGCGCAGCACGGCGCGCTGTTCGGGCGCTACGCGAGTGCTGCTGGGCCCGGCGCCGGCGCCTACCGGCCCGAGGAGCGTCGTCTCACGCGCGAGGCCATGGAGCGGTACCTGCGCGACCGCGCCGATATGATCGTCGTGATCCTGCACGCGAAGGTAGCGCAGAAGTCGTACGGCAATGAGAAGCGCTTCTTCTGTCCGCCACCCTGCATCTACCTGTTCGGTGACGGCTGGCGGCTGCGGCGCGAGCGCATGCTCCGCGAGGGCGAGACGGAGCAGGCGGCACAGCTGTGCGCCTTTATTGGCATTGGCAATTCGGATCAGGACATGCAGCAGCTCGACCTCAACAATGGCAAGCAGTACTGTGCAGCCAAGACCCTCTACATATCTGATTCTGACAAAAGAAAACACTTTATGCTATCTGTCAAGATGTTTTATGGGAATGGCCATGATATTGGTATTTTTAATAGTAAGAGAATAAAAGTCATATCAAAGCCTTCAAAGAAAAAACAATCTCTGAAGAATGCAGATTTATGTATAGCTAGTGGTACAAAAGTGGCCCTATTCAATCGCCTTAGATCTCAAACAGTTTCTACGAGGTATCTACATGTAGAGAATGGCAATTTCCATGCATCGTCGACACAGTGGGGAGCATTCACAATACATTTATTGGACGACAATGAGAGTGAGTCGGAGGAGTTTGCAGTCAGAGATGGATATGTGCATTATGGATCTACTGTGAAGCTCGTCTGCTCAGTCACCGGCATGGCCCTCCCAAGACTGATTATAAGAAAGGTAATTAAGATTGTGATTGATTACCTATTCAATTATGTTAATTTTCTTGAAGGATAAAATGTTTATTAAATTTGGCTACTTGCTTTCCTTAGAATAGAAATTAAGTTAGCAAGCAATCTAAAAGTCAGTTTGTTTATTCTATTCAGCTCATGAATAATTTATGGACTTTCCTTCATTTGGATTGATTTATTCTTCTTATACTATATCCATTTATTGTTAGATTCTGTGTCAATGAGAGTGTTGTGCAATCTAAGCATCCAATGATGTACTAGTTGGACTTGGACCAGATATGTACTGCAATTCCACATAAAATAAGTCCTCATGAACATGGTTTGTGAGTTACATACATTTGTCATAAGCTGAGGTAACCACTCAACGTCAGATGGACCATGTGCTTGTTTTACCATATTCTAATATGAAAAACATTAAAACGCCAAAAGTCCTTTGACTTGTGTTATGACCAAAAAAAATCATATTTTGGTAATTTTAACAAACAAAACTTGTAATATGGAGGCCTAAAAACTGCTGTAATGATTGGAGTTAAGTAACAAATGACTTTATACTGCCTGTTCTTTACAAGTAAACATTACAAAAATGAACAGCTTAAACTGTCATAAGAGATGTACATGTAACTCCTCCAAATAACTAAACTCACTGACTTATAAGGATATAAACCGAAAAATTCATTATGGTTTCAAACCCATGATTACAAGTGGGTAGAGGTTTTACTACTTAATATAACTGTCTCTAGGTGGATAAACAAATGGCACTCCTAGAAGCAGACGATCCAGTATCACAGCTTCACAAATGCGCATTTTTCATGAAAGATACTGAAAGAATGTATCTCTGCCTGTCACAAGAGCGTATAATACAGTTCCAAGCGACCCCATGCCCCAAAGAGCCTAATAAAGAGATGATCAATGATGGAGCGTGCTGGACAATCATATCTACGGATAAAGCAGAGTACCAGTTTTATGAAGGCATGGGTCCTGTTAGGTGAGTTTTTTAAGAGCTTTTTTTATTTTATTATTTGAAATTTAAACGGACCAAAGACCAAATTGGCTTTGTGATTGATTCGAAGTGTTTTTATTTTTTATACAACTTTCTAATGGAACCACCAGCTGATATTAAGTGGTGACCAACACCAATAAAAAATCACTGCTTCGCAGATCATGTTATAAACGTGCCCTACGATTTCTTGGATTGGCTGATAGACATAAATTAAGTAGTGTTACTCAGATCTGTTGTTAGGGCTCTTCTGAATTATTTACAAAGTCTGTACTGAATACCTTAGCGTTAGTGGTAGTCATAAAGTTTTACTGGACTGGACTGGAACTAGATTTTATAATCATAAAAAGCTAAAAAGAACAAAATGGCTAAACAATTTGCTAATGAGCACCAGCCCATTCTCAACTCAAACACGTCATTTAGCAAAGTCACGTCCATCGCAATTTGCAATTTTTTGCTCTTCACAGACCGAGAATTAAAGAGTTGCTAGAGGGTACACAAATTGCTCTCTAACACACGCAACTTCTTTGAAACAAATATAAATAAATCTTGAAATGCGGTGGAAACATCATCTCTTTAATAAATACTAGCGTTTCAATCGTGAACTTGTCTTGTTAGTCGATTTCAAATGATCCTTGTAATTGAATGATATAAACTCTTCTGTATTAGGTGTTAGTAGAATAGAAGTAGTAGAGCTCTTTGTGAAAGGGCTCGTCCGGGGAAGTACTACCACCGTACCTATTTCGGCCGCTAAGCGGTGACGCTTGCATTGCTGTTTCGGTTTGGTTATAGGTGGTGGTTACCACTTATCAGGTGGAAAATATGCTTGTTCCACCTGTAATAGCATAAAAAAAGTCAAGCGTATTATTGAAGAATATGTAGTAGGGACTTTTTAACAAGAAATCAAGACGAATATCGAGCAGTCAAATTGTGCGGCAGAACTGTAATTTTTTGTATGATTCTTGTTTTGTATGATCATGACATTGTGCTGTGTCCTTCACTCTGAGACGTTAAGGCGTTAAACAGACTGTAAGAATTCATTGCTAGACATAGGCCTCCCTATACGTTTCCGGAAGAACGATTTTGGGCCTTTACCACCCACCGACATCCCGAGATCCTGTCGTTACCTTGGCCTCCACCTAGATATTAAATCTGATGTGCCTGTAATTGCACCGGTACCCTTCAACCCGGAACATAGCAATAGGAGCATCACTGCATCGGGGCAAAAATAGATAAGTAGTACTTCCCCGCTGAATTTATCATCATTTTTATTCCTATGGCTATGGAGATGAACCTGGAACTATTAAAATAGGAGCACAGAACAGCATTTTAAGAAACCTCTCTGATACCCCACGGTTCCTTATGAACTCTGAGCTGCATAGTGAACTGGAGGTCAACCAGAAATAGAACTGATTTTCTCTGGCTGCACAGCTATCTACTATTAGTTACCCTAACAGGCTATGTAGACAACACATCATGAAACTGGATGGGGGGATATGATGCCCATTAAAAGAGAAGCGTTCACTGGAACGCCAAATTTGCCAAGACCTACACATTACCTACCCATAGTTTGAGGACTGATTGCAGAATTGTATAAAAATACCATTTTTGTTCATAGGTCGCCTGTTACACCTGTACCTCTCGTCCACTCGCTAAACCTGAACGGCGGCGGCGACGTCGCCATGCTGGAGTTAGCCGGAGACAACTTCACGCCGTCCCTGCAAGTGTGGTTCGGAGACGTGGAAGCTGAGACCATGTACCGGTGTGCGGAGTCCATGCTGTGCGTGGTGCCCGACATATCGCAGTTCCGAGGACAGTGGCTGTGGATGCGTCAGCCGACACAGGTACGCAAAGTGAGGATACCCTTTTATACTTTCCGTTTTCTTACTTCCCCGCAGGATTATTTTAAAAGATATTTATTTGCCAAAAAACATGTGTGGACTAAATAGATAACAAATAATTAAGGAGAAACAACATGTTTGACCAGTTACGGTATGCAAAAAATAAGTAGAGTATATTTAATTTTATGATCTTAGGAAAACTTATAGCTAGTTATTTAATAGGTACAAAAATATAAAGTATGATGAAGGCCAATAACAAGTTTCCACAAAAATTTAAAAGACAGCATACATAAAAGAAGAGGTAGACGGAATTTAAAGAAATTGTTTTTGTTTGTTTTTATACGACTTCAAAAAAAGAGGAGGTACTGTAATCTGTACACAGATATCTCCTTACGTGAAAGGTAGCAAGCCAATCGCCGCTTCCGACCGTGAGAAAAAATGCACCACTAACGAGTAGTAACAACTCCCGTCAAATATTATAATGACGAGTGTAAATATGTCGTATTGTATTGGTTTGGTTTGTATAAGAGGATGTCACTTATCAAAATATCATCATTACCGCTAATGTCTCACCAAGCCGTGGCATTAGAGCTGTAAAGGACTCGTGTAAGGGAATAAAGTACTACCAGTATGCCTATTTTTGCTGTGTTCTGGTTTGAAGGGTGTGGGTGCCGGTGACATTACAGGCACATTAGACCTAACATCTGTATGCCTCAGGCTAATGGACGCGGAGTAGTGCATCGTAGAGCACATTCCTAACGCACTATAGGTGATGGTAATCACTTAACATCAGGTGGGCCATGTGCTTTTGTCAGCTGTCAACTCAGGCCCCAGCAGAAGACTTGCGCTACTGTATGGTAGCATATGCTATATATTTTGTTTTTTTTTTATAATGTAAAAATGTGATAATGTAATTTTTTCTTATTTTAAATTCTGTAATTGTGGTGAAAAAATGGAAAGAACAGTGGTCTAACAGAAGGACCCCGCCATCCGATCCTAAGGTCGTGGGTCGACTAAAAGAATGCACCAAGTGATGGGCACCAAGCATTTCCTGTACTGCACAACAAACTGCAGGCACAAAAATGAATTTCAGAAATTCAACCCCTAAAAGGGTTTAGGACCTAAATTATTACGAGGACAAAGTCGCACGTGTTTTTACTTGATTGTTATAAAAGGCTAAAATGGTAATAAAAAACAAATACATAATCTAAAGAAGCATAACTAGAACACCACAATGATACTCGCCTACGATATTTAATTTCACACGTGTTCGTAATCGATACTAGTCCAATTAAATCGATCATTTGCCTAGCTAATAGATATTGAATAATTTACTTCAAGGACATCACTTACTCAAGGGCAACAGAAGCTTTACTGCTTAGTAGGTAAGTGTAGGTACCTAGGTTAACTGTAGACAAAATTTTTCATGCAACCTTATTTCCTTTTTACATCCGTGCCTCAGTGTGAATGCCCTGTTCATAGTGTGTAAGTAATTTGTGTAGTTAATAATAATAATAATAATAATAATAATTCATTTATTTGCTTCAATGTGGTATGTACATCGATCTTAAATAACTAATTTAGTTTAAAAAAAAAAAAAAATTGTTTGGTTTAAAATATGTTTAGTTTGGGTAAATAAACATATTTTATTTCTTTCTATCTTCTTTTCTTTCATTCAAAAGCCTTCGATACTAAAAAAAAGATACTATATCTTAAGTTTTATAGTATAGCTTTACTTATTCTATTCAGTTTAACATTCATACACTTGCCCCACACCTACACCCACACCCTTTAAACCGGAACACAGCAAGCTGCCTGGCGGCAGAATTAAGCATGGTGGTAGTACTTCCCCGGAGCCCTTCACTAAGAGCTCTACTACTACTATTTCTAGTAGAACTCTTAGTGAAGGGCTCTACTTCTACATATAAATCAGAAATTTATTTGCTTGAACATAGGTGCAAATACAATATTCATGGTGTTGGGGTTCACATAAGATATTCCATTATGCCCTACTATAAAATTGTGTGCAAATATCAAACCATACCTAAAGCTTAGTAGTTTATATTAGTCTTTTTCTAGAATTTTAGCTGTATCCTTGTATTAACTTATAAAGTCCGTGTCTTACCCTACCGTAGTATTATTTGATTCTGTAGCTATACGGCCTCGCTACAAATTATACCCGCTTGGAAATAAACGCCTGACAATTGAAACGGTAAAGTGATATTCAACTTTATAATGCAGCACTAATGCGGTAGCAATTACTGTATGTAGGGCTCGAGGCTTCTAGTAATGAGGGAAAGACCTCGATTGCTTCATGGAGTTGCTTGAAATGCGACTGCATTTTTTACGACGTATCTTTGAGATTATTTTAGCTTAGATTTTTTTTAAATAAAAAAATATTGACAAGCATTCACTCAACGCCCACTAGCCCCAAACTAAGCTAAGCTTGTAATATGGGAACTAGACAGCTGATGCTTGCTAATGCTTTGATACTTGTTTTTGTAAATACATACTTAGAATACAAATAACACCCAGACACAGAACAAACATCTATGTTTATCACACAAATATTTGTTCTCGGTGGGGATCGAACCCACCACATACAGCACAGAAAGCAGGCTTAGTATTAACTGAGCTGTAACGGCTGTCCCGTGTACTATGAGTAATATAAACTTGGGTTGAAAATAATTGTCCCTGGAATATCAAATCAACGCACCCTCTTCCTAAATCCGCTACCCGATAATCCAGGAACGTGTAAAGTTACCTACAACAAGGTTTTATAGGATAACACTTGGCTGACAGTCAAATACATTCAGAGTAATACGATTATTTTGCTGAAATTCTATTTATCAACCAGCGATGTATTCCGTTCAGCGGTCAATGATCGCGCGATGGCGGCGACCACGAAGGCAACGCACCGGTTAAATGGTTGCGATTTGCTTTATGTTGCTGTTTTTGTTGTGTTGTCGTTTTTACGCGTTTTTAAATGAGATTATTAGGTACTTATGTTTAATTTATGACGTACTGTCGATATTGGTGCTGAAAACACTGACAAAAAGTGTAAATTTATTTTTCGAGTTTTTTTTTTTTTTGTAATCAGAATCACGGTCTGAATGCGTAGTTTGAGTTTTCAGAAGTAGTCTTATCACACCCGGTATTATTAATGAACTCACACTTAAGTAAGGGGGTAGTCAGAGGTATGTCTAGATATTACATTTGGTACAAACCCACATTTTACTGTAGTTGGTATTCCATACGTGACAGGTTGCAAGCCCATTGCCGCTGCTAGACTAACTGGTCTCCTCACGATGCGATTTTTTCCTTTATCGTTAGAGAGTACAGGCATTAGGCACATAAAATTTTCTAATAGAAAAACCTGATGCACGATCTGATTCGAACCCATGTCCTTAGGATCAGAAGGTGGGTTCACTTCCACTAAACCACCGGTGCTCTTTAATAATTTAATTGTTAGTTTTTCTTTGTGTTAGTTTGTAAGGTGTATAATAAATAATTTTCATGAATTCACTTATCTTTTTTTTATACAATTTCTGATGGAACAAGCATATGGCCCACATGATGTTAAGTGGTTACCATCGCCTATAACAAAACCTATAACACCGCTCTGCGTGTGCGTCTGTATCTATTTGTGATTTAATAGGACTATACCTAGCAGTTTTTGTTCCGTGGTCTTCCAATACTCCTTCTTTCTTGGTGTTCTTTGTGTGTTTTGTTTTCACTGTTATTTTATTTAATTCCCATTTCATCTTCAGGTGCCAGTTTCCCTCGTCCGTAACGACGGTATCATCTACGCGACCGGTCTGACGTTCACGTATACGCCAGAGCCAGGTCCTCGGCCCGCTATCCCGCCGGTCAATGACGTCATGCGACCCGCAGACGCGGCTCCCAGTTGGCATCACGACACTCACAGACTACCCGACAACATACAATGACAGGCTCAGCCTGTTTTGTGCCTCCAAAGAATATAGTGCGGTGTGGTGAGTTCAAAGACATTTTAGGGTAGACCTAGATCTTTAGTGACGAAGTATTGTGCCTGTAGTATGTTGGCTTCGTTCGCGGAGATACTGTATCCTGTAATTGGTAGGGTACTTGAAAACGAGCTAGTAATTTCGACAATTTCCAAGTGCAAATATATGTCTGTCTCGCTTACGCAAATGGTTCGTAAACGGGGATATGTACAACTTTATTTTTATTAGAGAAGTGACGGTGACCTGATGCTGAGCGGTTTCTACTTTTGATAAATGCATTACGTAACAAAGCATGTCCACGGCGGACGTGCCTTATAGCTATAACACCTCGTAAAATGTTGCACTGGAAATTGCCATAAAACTAGTCCGTTTACGAGCACCTTTATGAACAGTTTGCAAGAAAAAAGTATAATATAGATACTTATAGCCGATAGTTGTATACCTTTTATTTATTTTTTGCACATATTTCATTTAAACAATTACAATTTGTTACGCTGTTGGAGGTAATTTTGCAAACATCAAAATTTAAGCGACTTTTCCTCCAGGACATGTGTGGTCTTTTTTACTCGGTTCCTGTAAATTATCTGGTATAAAAAGTAGCCTGTAAGTTAATCCAGGTTACAAATTGTATTAATTCCGAGCTTTATCAAAATCAGTCCAGTGGTAAGGCCGTGATTGAGTATCAAATTTACGCATTGTAATATTAATAGGATCTGCACCACAAGCATGAATTATAAAATTCAACATAAATCCTCGATAAAACTGGGTTGTATCGAAATTTATCGAGGTTGGTAGCATAGCACTTAGTTAAACGCTAGGTCGCTAAATTCGATGTATCGTCCAATTTATCGACGAGCTATCAAGGACTCGATAAAATATTAAAATAGTAGATAAAATTAGTTTGTTGACTGAAGTTTCATGATCGCACCACAGTGTAGATAGCATGATTAAGTGTCTAACATAAATGGGAAAGAAGTACTTACTACTAGTATCTCGGTGAACGAAGTCAATCAAACAGTCTTCGTGCTTCAAGGTCATTTTGAATAATGCCTGTATAGTTGTAGCATTTTTATGAAGTGGGACTTGGTCAGTGATAATGCTCAGGTGGTTATGTATTTTTGTTTGTTGGTTTAATCTCTCGTCTGCTTTGAAACATACGTAACACAGATATACAGATATTTGTCTAGACATTGAAGGACATTTGCACTGAATTTTGGCCTCCTTAGTTTTTGTCTTCGTTGGATTGGTAACAACGAAAAATTTCCTAACAAGCGCGGATAGAAAACTAAGCAAGAACCGAAGACTGTAGTTTTTATGGCGCTCTCGTCAAACATTGATTATTTAAAGTAACTAGTATAGATTAAAAAACCCATCTGATAAAAAAACAATCCTCTAAAAATCCTTCATCAATTAGAAAAGAGACGGTGTTCTTCAAATAGATGAAAAGATTTTCTTGAATAACTTAAGATACTTTCAATAAACTCACTTGAATAGAAAAAAGTCTCAAAATCAGATACAGACATTAAACTCATAACATTCCTCTCTCAATGCGTCGAAGGTTAAAAAATAAAATCACGTCTGTAGAAGTCTATTCCCCTAAAAGTTTCCACGAAGAACGATTTTGAGAATTTTTCATACACCGAGTTCACGCGATTCTTGCAATATCGGTCCGTAAGAAGGCGACTTGGCTTCGCCTTAAAAATATGCTGATCGATATTACATCAATTGCTATTAAGTATTATTCTGTGCTTTTTTAGTGTACCTGATATGTAACTACTGGTACTAATGAATTATTGCTAGATGAGCCACAGTTTCCAATAGCATAAACATCTAAAGTGTCAAAATCTTGTGCAAATAAATAAGCAATATTGCTATGGATAAGAGTACTTTAACTTTCTGAATCCACGTAGCGACAATAGTTGCACAAACAAATATATGAATATTGGAATAGAATCTGAGACTGTTTGTACACTAGACTACACAAGTCTTTTAAACTAAGATATATTTTTAAGTCGCCGAGTATTGAAAACTTGTGTAGCCTACTGTACGAGCGACTTAAACGTCTTGTTTATAATCGTTTGACACTCGCGTGTTGGTTAACAGACGTTTAAAGCTTACTTTTTCTTTTTACTGTTTGAGAAACGAGATCTAAGTCTCGGAAATGTCTAATAACCAACACGATAAGGTTTAACTGAAAGAAAATAGAAATTAGCATTCTTTTTTTTTTGTATGATAAGAATTTTCTATTCTTTACTATAAAGCGATTTAAAAAAAAGTATTATATTATGTTCTGTCGTCAAGTGGTCCTGCTCTGACACCAAAATAGCCATACATCTGCGTATCCTATTATTTGCTCTAAAAGCAGAAATTGATTTCCAACATTTCAAAGTTCATTGTAAATTTAATTCCGACTATAATTATTTCAATTGTTAAATAATAATTTTCATGTCTCGTATAATTGGGTCACTATTTCAATCTTTTTTTGAGTTTCTATTTAATACGTATTATCGTAGAATTCTGACACAGAGCGATTAGCAGTCTTCTTCTATCTTGTAACATTAGATAAAGACAGCAAATACTGACACTCAAATAAGCTAAAGACGCAAAGAGCATGTGTCTTTGTTTCAGTTATATTATAAATACCCCTTTTGTCTTTCATAAATACTCTATGCAATATATTTTATTTAGCTATGAAGTAAAATCTACATTTGTTCCGCTTTTGTCTATAAAAGACGCTTAGCGATTTATAAAGTGCACAGCGCACAATAAAATATAAATTAATAGTAAATATGAATGAAATATGTCTAAGAGATTATGACACCAAAATACTGTAATAATTATTATTAAGATGACAAATACAGCAATAAAAATAGTTGTTAAAACGGGACTGATAAGAATGTCAAGTACATACATGCTTAAAGTATCGATTGTCCTATTAAACTATGTGTAGTGTAAGCATATAAAGTCGAATTTTCTAATACATATAAGAAAGCTGTAGAAAAGCCCAATCAAATCCTTTTAGAGCACTGGTGGTCTAGTGGGAGTGACCCCGCCTTCTGATCCTAAGGTCGTGGGTTCAAATCCGGTCGTGCATCAGATAATTTTTCCGTTCGAATGCTAGTGCTCTCAATCGGTGAAGGAAAACATCATGAGGAAACCAAGTTAGTGTTCTAGCAGCGGCGATGAGCTTGCAACCAGTCACGTACGGAATACTAACTACAGCAAAATCTGGGTATGGACTAAATGTACTATCTGGACATACCTCTGACTACCCCCTTAGACATCCTCGAAGAATCTCGAGTAGGTACTTGGTACTAAGAGATCGGAAGGGATATCTACCATGCTTAAGGAATAAAGCCGTAATGCTATTTCTTTTTTTTTTTTCAAATCCTTTTAGAAGTAGTTCCTAAGGCATTTAATGTACATTTAATGACATTCGTGCGTTGTTCACATTCAAGGAAATAAGTCTCATTCAGATTTGTTTTTTGGGGCCAAATAGGTATATTTATATCCATGACAAGTCATTGTGTTTTAATGTAGTTATAAGAATTTGGGTTAGGTATAAGTCCGCTTCGAGATTGCCGAATGATTGTTTATATAATTGTTTTTAACTATAAGTAGAATAACTAGAAATGGCCTTTTCCACACTTAACAGGTAAAGTTTCTTATGCAAAATTCGTGGTATAAATCTTGATCCGTTATTTATCAAACTTGAAACGAATTCGTAAATTGAACAGTTCTTGCAAAGGTGAAATAAAAAAGATCGTATAAATTCGAGTTTTAGCTATAGCCACAAAACTGCTGAAGGTGGAAAAGGCTCCAATATTTAATTATTTTCAACTGTAAGACGAAACACCAAATTAGTATAGATATACTGTTGGTTTATTTCCAAAATCTTACCAGTATTTCTAAAATATAATTGAAATATCTTATTTGTTTCAATTTAAAGTAAAAGCAGTAAATATGCACAATTTATCTCTATTATCAGGGGTAATAATGGAGTAAGCAAACTCCATTAATAACCACTGATTGTATATATTTATTTACTTATTTTAACGAACAATTATGTAGCTAGCCTTTAGTTTGTAGCTTAGTTTTTATAATGATCAGCTTAAAATACATATGCCTTTATATTTATTATATCCGGAACTAATTTTTAGATAAATTATAACCATGGATTTGATGTGTAAAACAAAAGTGTGATTTTGAACATTCCATTCGGAAATGTAAAGATAAGTACAAAAGAATATCAAATATTTTTGTAGCTAAAACATTGGACAAAAAGTTATTCTTGTGGATTAAAGTTGCAGTATTACAAGGAAATGAGTATTAAACGAGATGAATGCATTGCCTGTTATGTCAATTTGTATAAATGGTGCACTGAGGTGGATCATTTTAGAAACTTTAATGTACCCGTACATTTTTATCATTTTACATTATTATGGTACCAATTTCTATATTGGAAAAAGGTTTGATAAGGTTACTGCTCTGAGATATTGTTATACTGTCAATACGTCGTACAAACTGTACATAGTTTTCGGGGCAGTGAGTTTGAGATATAAATATTTTTTAATAAAAACTGAATTTCAATATTTGCGCATTTTTATTGAGCGTCTGAAACTTTAAAAACAGCCGTTTCACCTTAATTTGTAAAAAGCCGGTTTAGGTAAGTCAAAGTGTTCCCACAGTCGCGGATTAGCAAAACAATATTTTTACCGCGATCATTGTTTAATTAAAACAGAGGGTCAAGTGTAATTAGCTGTTTATGAATCAGAGTTAATCAAGGAATCAGTGCTCCGTCGACTTCTGTGGGAACGTCTTCAAAAAGTCTTCACATGATAATAACAAGTGTCTTCCCCTACATACCGTTCCGAGCCGCTGACTACGACCTCAGATAATTATCAACTTTATACCCATCTTCTATTGTTCGAGTAGAGATTCAGTGCGGGTTTTATTTATGACATGGTTGATTTAGAATTACAAAGTAAATTGGCACTCAATTGAGGCAATTGCTCTTCGAACCCCGCGGCGGTCGTAGATCTCTTTGTATCGTATTGTCAGGTGCTTATGGTCAACTTATAACAGATTTGTGTCTACTTATGGTCACTTTGTGTCTATTGCTCTTGATATTATTGGTTTTTACGCACTAGGTAGTTGAGCTGACGGAGTAAAGAGTAGTAGATTTGCGAAGGTTTGTGAATGGTTCTTCCGGGTAAGTAATACTACCATAGGTACATGTCTACCGCCAAACTGATGCTGTGCTTTGGTTTGAAGGGTATGTATGGTTCCTGGTGAAATTGCAGACACAATATGATACTTGTATGATGTATGATGGGCGCAGGGCAGTGCATACGCTGACTTGCTTGATCTGCTTGTTTGATATTGATTTGTTACCGCTT
The DNA here is from genome assembly GCA_947095575.1 of Electrophaes corylata. Lineage (NCBI taxonomy): Eukaryota > Metazoa > Arthropoda > Insecta > Lepidoptera > Geometridae > Electrophaes > Electrophaes corylata. Next base: position 11,651,209 of record OX352700.1, on the reverse strand, counting down.
AACATTAGGTGGGTCATCTACAAGTGGTATAAAAATATATCCTAGATGGCTACATCCAGGATTTCATCGCGAGTGTTGGTGGTTTTTAATTTTGACGTTAACTTTTAATCACAAGTACGAATTAATTTATTAAATAAATAAAAAATAAGTTACAATTGAGTATATTTTATGTTCGTATATTCATCGATTTGTTGTGATCTGATTAGCCGCTAAGAAAAGACATCTTCCTTCCACATAACCCATACAGGTGTTTTGGTAGAACATCAACACCATACTTTAGCTTAGCTTTATCTGAAAAGACAACCACATAGTAATATAAATTGTAAGCCTTAGACAAATGATCACTTACAGAACACTTCATTGAGGGTGTGATGTACCCGTGTGAATCTGTTGACATAATCACCTGCATTCCCCTCAATTTACTCACGCAATGAGTGACGCCTCTCTTGACTACGTAAGAGATGAACCTGTAATTGCGCTCCCATTCAACCGTTGTGGAAAATCGCGTGAAAAACATCTTGGATGTAATGATAATCACCGTTTAAGCAGATGGCCGGGTTTTGCCGTGTCCTGTTTCTATTTCCGCGTAGTGATGATGGGAAAGTCACTAATCTTAATAATATCTTAATAATTAGTCTTCTGTATTTGTACGGCCTTACCTAGAACCCGCCAAAAGATAAACAATGCTTAAAGTTTTAATTGGGTAATTGACGGGGTATATTTTAAGCAATGCCTTAATTTGTAACTAAACTAAGTTATAAATTAAGTTTAGGTACATTAATAACTTACGTCAGAATACTCAAACGCAACTTAAATTTAATCACGTATCATGCAAGTCGCGATTTTTTGACAGTTTGCAATAAAAGTCTGCCGAAAATTCGTTGCGATGTTGCGTTTGAGTATTCGGCCGCTAGTGTTTTTTTTTGTTATTGTGAAGTGAATCTCATCTGGTGGAAAGTTTCGGCTCACAAGCAATGTTTTTCAACTAGCCGTGTCTCTTGGTTGTCAATAAACTTTATATAGCTTCGCCATGTTTCCTAGATTATTAACCTACCTTATAATTACACGCTTGTAAGTAATAGCTATTATAAAAACCTCTTTTATGTCTTTTATAAAAAGTTCTATAGCAGTAACTGAGGCGTTCCTACATTTTCTTTATGTTACCATGTCGCGTGACTACGACCATTATTTCTCAATCGGTGACGTGCAAGTCGTGACGTAATTGTCATTATAGCGACGTAATCATTCATTCATGAACTCATAAAAAATAGTCATTGTTGAAAAAGTTTCAGGATCTACTACATCCTGGTTGGTAATTAGGGGAAGTCCGAAGATCTTCTTGTTGTCTATGAGAACATGTGACGGAACAGATGGATCAACTGATTTTGAACTGTTATATCCTCTTTAAGGATTTTTAATTGTCGTCTGAGTTTGTAGTACCTGTATAGCTCTGCTTTCTGTACTGTAGCTCGTGGGTTCGATCCCCACGGAGTATAAATATTTGTGTGGTGAACACACATGTTCGTTCTCTGTTTGGGCGTTATATTGTATTCCGATTAAGAATTTAAAAAAAAGCATAGAAGTATTCTATCAGTTATCTGGTTCCAATAGCTTTGCTTAGTTTGGGGCCAGATGATTTTGTGTAAAAATGTCCACAAATATTTTTTTATTTGTAAGAACCGTTGTCCTTACTAAACCACTGTTTATTAAGACTTCAAATTTAGGTATATTCGGCTTGGTGTGTTAGAGGTGTGCTTAGAAAGGGATTCCTGAAATTCAACTCCTAAACGGCAACGAAGTTTGAACTTTGCATGAAAATAACTTCACGCAGATACCTACTCCACAGAAGACATGCTCAATGGACGCGTTTACTGTATAGATGTACCTACAAGAATTGTTCTTTTTAATATACCTAAGTAAATAAGTAGACAGGTCTTTGCATCCAACAGGCATTTATACAGAGTCAGAGACAATTTTTTCACTCTTGGCAATATCTCCCTGGTATCTCCAGGTGCCTCATTTTAGATAGAGTAAAGTCTACTAGCCCTATAACATCCTCACAGCTTCGATAAATAACAGCTCTCATCAAATAGCTCAACAGTATAGGTAGGTAGGTATACTACCACACTAAGTTGAAATAACATCACACTGGAGCTTCATATTATTAATTTGAAACAGGGTCGTACTTAAACCCCAGTAGACCCCTTAAAACCAAGCCGTGATTTACCTGCTTGTTCTTCTGGGCAACATCGCTTGAAACTGTATGGCACACAGATTCGCCTAGTTGGAATTTTATTGACTTTGGCTTTAAAAGTTAACTAGCGAAAAAGCGCCCATCTTCTGAAATGGTTTCGGAAAAGCGGCACAACTTGGTCATTTACTCTGTATAATTAAAACCTATGACGATTATATCAGTACTGGGACTGTGAGAAAGCTATGTGTACACAATTGAAGCATTGTGTACTTTTTTACATTCTGCCAGGTTGATCTATGGGGCCAAGATATGCAGAGTGTGGGAATGTTCAACGGTGGTCGTGTTTCCCGACATGTCATCTTCCACCGTGGGAATTACGTTACCAGAATTAACACGAGCAATTATTTTAATATATTTTATATCCAATTGTTTTGAGAACAGCCATAAAGATTTGAGATAATTTGGAAGCCTAGAGATTCAGTAGACGTAGATATCTTTGCGGTTCAGTTTGCAAACACTTTAAATTACACCAATTCTTTTACCGTTTTCAGTCTTTGTCAATGGTTATAGCAAACGCCCATTCTTTCAGAAGGCGTTACAAATATCTTTGACGAGTCCGCTAATTTTGTAAACCGACTTTTAAAAAAGAAAGTTAGTTGTTAGCTCTAAAAGAGGTAGAATTCTAAAAAGAGATCATAGAATAAGTTCTTATTCTATGATGAGAATATAATAACTCCGGAATCAAGCGAAGGAAGGTAGCTTGATAAATAAGAACTGCAATAGCACTATTCATTCATAAACGTAATTAGTTTTCTAGGACCGCTGGACAATAATTGTACCTATGCATCCGTGCATCCGTCTTAGCGATTTTACTGTCAACAGATTAAATCCCTCACCATTAACTGATTTCCTCTATAAAATTAGAGATCATTATTATGTGATTACGTCTCTTTTGTAAGATCTAAAGCTAACATAACTACAAGGAAGTGAGTCTAGAATGGGTTTGTGAGATCACATCTGTCAGTTTCTGCAACTCTTCTACTCGTCTCACGTGCTAGTATACAAAGGTCTTTGAAAATATATGGTACGGATCACTTTATAAATATCTAAACTACGAGGAAAACTGTGTATGGCATAGATAGGTACCATTACAGCGGATGATATTACCATTAGAGCTCTTCGACACAGCAATGAATAAGCATTCAAAGTAGCTTGTACTAAAATACTTTTACAGGGTCAAGATAAAAAAACCAACAGCGAGCGAGCCCGTGTGATTTTCTTAGTGGGCTACTACTCTTACCTCACCTGATGGTGAGCGTTTACCTCTGCCACAGATTCTTCTAACATCCTGCACCTCTATATCAATTGGAGCATTGCAGATTGATTGCAGATGATAGACAGTCTAGTAATGTAATATGCGGATTATCGCTAAAAGCGATCTCTACCAGCCAATTTTATTTCCTGTTGAAGACTACTTTAATCTGCGTTTTCAGGTAGAACGTTTCTGCGCCTGCTTCATCCACAGGCCTTTCAAGATTGCATTCTTACACATCCTATATTGACGTTGGTCCATCGCTATTAGTAATGATGCCGAAAGCCTAGTGTTTTTTAGCACTCAATAAAAACCAAACCCTTAAAAGCCCCTAGTGATGGTAATTTTACCTAATCTAATCCGTGTTTACTGAAGTAGGCACCTATCTTATTAGAATTTTAAACTACATGTCCTTAGGTAAGTATTTTAGTCATAAGGTTATCGACTCTGTATCTAGGTAGGTACCAATATACTGTGTTGTCTAAAATAAATGAATAATAATGAGATTGATTTGAGACGTTTTAAATCTAAGTTATTGCATTTATTATTACTACAGTAGCCGTGGCGTTTATGTTTACGTTACCTTAGCTTTAGAGCTTTAAAAGCAATATGGCCGCAATGTGTCATGAATCAAACGGTACCTGTCGAGTTACTTGACTCCGTCACCCGAAATTGCACACTTTAGGATGAGAAATCAGACACGAAATTGCTCTAAACACTCATATTCTTGATGTTAGATAAATGACTTCCTGCTGGTACAATGGAGCCATCATTATTCCCCGTGAATGGGCCCCGCGTGAGAGACTCCCACGACTTTATTACGGATATTTTTTGTATTCTAATTAACAGTTTTTCTGATAGCAGACTTTTACTTTAATTGCTTGCTCAAAATTGTGGTTTTGTGCAATTTTTGAGGAAAGTTAGTCGAAATCGACGCGGTCTCAAATGTTCAGTATAGCCTATACCTACTGAACATTTCAGTATCTACGAGTATACTAACATTTGAGACCGCGTCTCGTGGTAGATCCCCAACAACTTGGGGTGCTCAGCTTAGAGGGTAGACGCTAGTTTTACGATGTGGTCAAAGATAAGCCGTCCACTCCATTACAAATAGGTACTTACATTAGTGGTGTAGGTAAACATATCGTGCCTAACAACACTGCGCGACAACCACGTAACGCTCTGCAAAGTGAAAGTCAAAAAGCATTTATTCAGTATACGCAGGGATCATCTTGAAACGTCTTAAATCTAGGTGAATCTAAGCGGCAGTTCCACGCGACCAAGCCTAGAATTGCAGTTGAGTTATCGAAGCCGCGCAATGTTTGCTAGGTTCATAAGCAAGATGGCGCTTGTAAACGCTAGAGCTTTTAATAGTAACACTAACACTGGATTAGGACTGAATAAAATAAATAAAAGACTTAGTTAATTGTGACTCATGTTTACAACCACTCACAAATGCACTTTGACTTAAAAGCAAAAATAAACAAATCAACATTATTGTCACCGTACTCATGGCATAATATACTTTACATTAAACACATCCTTTACCTATTAAATAAATACAATTATTATTCATCAACATAATATTAGGGCTTAGGATGCAACGTAACTTTAAATAATGATAAATAACTGTTAAATATGAATAGGTATCTTAAACGTTCGTGTGTAAATATTAAAACGTTTATTTTAAGCTAATTATAAGCACAGGTATTTAACTGAAAACTAAAAAATAAAAGCTATGCAGACATTAGTATCTATGGTAGATTAAATAATTGAAACATCGCGAAATAATGAAGTGACGCGTCTGGGTTGAGACGTTTCTTGTTTGCTCGAAAAGAAAGTTTTTTTAAACTTTGAGACTCATTTGGTGAACTCATGGCAACCCTCAGCCACAGACACAAAAGCCACAAATAAAAAAAGAAGAAGAAGACTGCGTGGTTGCTACGATCGTAGTAGCGACAAACGTGTCAACCCAGTAAACAAAGCACCACCCGTGGGTTAATCGGATACTACCTATACAAGTCCATGCTAAATCATAACTAATCCATGGAATATACCGATCACCTTAATTAAGATAATAACAGATCTTCTTTGATTAATACCTACCTACCTAAAAATAAACTGTTACCATTTTAAACTCCTCAAAACTATATTCTCCCATGCTACATCATTTTATCTACTTCATCAATATGAAAAACAGTACCTAGATTATATTATTGATTTGTATTTATTATACATACTATCAAAATTAATCACGTAGAAAACACTTTCTTCCAATATATACCTACTTATAATCTTACATACGTTTATATGGGACGGATACCTTGACTAAAAATCAAATGATTTGCGGGTTTCAACTAGCTGAGCATCGAATTTTTTGATTACTTAGTATTCCTCATAATAATATATTATTTTTGGGTTTGTGATGTTTTTTCATTCACGTCTATCGGATAATAATTTTCAACTTCATATACTTCGTCAACTTTATTGTCCAATTATTGTGGTAAGGTTGGCACGATACGAGTAGGTACCATAAGCACAAGTAGGTACATACCAGTAATATCTAAAGAACCTCTTGGATAATGTTTTGGCTAATTTTGAAAGACGTGCATAATCGTTATAATTTTTAAGGCACAGATAATTAATACTCATCAACTAATCAGAAATTTTTAATACTTCTACTTCTTATTGTTCTGAGTCAGCACTGCAAGTAGATATTTATTAGTTCAGCTTTGGTTGCTGACTTGATGTGTCAAATGACAACTCTTCTCTTTAGGGAATGAAACTTTCTGAAATGTCTAAACATTTGACAACAAAGAGCTCCATCATCATCATCATCAACAACAACCTCTACAGGCTAAGTTCACTGCTGGACATAGGCCTCCTCCACACGTTTCCAGGAAGAACGATTGTGAGCCTTTTCTACGATTTCCCGCGGAAATAAAAAAAAGGAAGAAAGAGGAAAGAGCTTACCTACACGAAAATGTTTTAGTACATAATAAAAGGTCTAACTAGTACAAAATAAACATTTATGTATATTGTAAAATGCCTTCCTTTCAATGTTAATGTATGTAAGTAGATACGTAACTCCGAAGCCAGAAAACTTCCATAAAACAAAAGTTCTGACTTAAATATGTTTTACTATGCGTATAAATAATAACATCAAAGTGTTACAACTAAGCAAGATTCCAAACATATAAGCACTATCCAAAACACGAGTGACCAAGTACTCGTATACAACTCTACTCAGACTAATTGTGAGATATTTCTTTTAAACATCTGAAGATTCTATATAAATACAAACTGACCTTTGCCATGGATGACCTTATTTGACCCTAACAGACCGCTGTTTATTCATATTGGTGAGCATAAGTGAGATGTATGATGTAAGAAGGTCGTCCATTTTGTATCCCAGCGAGGTTTCACAGAGAAGTTTGGACCCGCGGACGAGATTGCCTATAGTCATGTGGAAGTATGTGTTGCCTGAAGACCAGTTGGATATCCTCGTGAATGGGTGAGTGACCAGAATGTCCTGAAAGATAATGATAAATATTTGTAAACACCATCTAGCCCCAACCCAATGTGGGTTTGTACCAAATTGGCATACCTCTGACTACCCCCCCTAGACATCCTCGAAGAATCTCGAGGTACTTGGTACTAAGACATCGGAGGGGATATCTACTGTGCTTGGGTACCTATTAAAGTAGTGATGCTATTTCTTTTCTTATGTATATCTAGTCCCAAAGTAAGTAAACCTTGTGCTATGGGAACCACTAATACAATACTTATGTACTTTATTTCGTAAATATATACATAAAATACTTTTAACACCCTGATAGATTATAAAGATAGATTGTTTACTGTCGTTCAAGTTTCTATATTATATTTTCATTGTATTTTATTCCATGTCTATATCTGCCACCAACTAGCTTTCTGTGTTCCGGTTCGAAGGTTCTTGAACTTTTTGTTATTTATATAAATGATATCCAACTTTCTTACAAGACAGTTTCAATATGGCATTGTTTGATATATAAAAACATTCAGAATCTAACCCCTGACTTATGAAAAATTATAGTAAATAGGATATAGTTCTTTGTGAGCAGATTTACCTTTGACTGTGGATGGATCAAGCTGACACCGTGTTTATTGATGGCAATGAGCAAGAGCTCTGGGTAGTTTGGCTCTGTCGTCTGCTTGACTTCGAAAAAGGCTGATCCAAACGTTGGCCATCGGTAGATGACCTTTAGGAAGGTTATCTTAGCGTCTTCGGGAGTCATGCCCGCGTCTTGGTTGTAGGAAGCTACAATTGCTCGCTTCCAATCTGCTGAGCTCTGCATTTTGACGAGGTCGGCTGGTATTAGCTCTCGGAGCATTTGTCTGGAAGAGTTTTTATATCAGTTGAGTATAAATTGACATTTGTGCCGTCTGAGGAATTGACCGATTCCTTGCGGAGTTGCAAAATAATAATAAATAAACTAATATCTTTGTGCGCGTTGATGTCTTTTGTATAGTGCTACATCTAGCCCGTAGCATCTTATAATGAGCACGAAAGATTAACTTTGTTACAGATCTCACTCATCCAGCTATCATCATCTTGTTTTATTTTATTAGAAAATACTAAAGTAAAGATTTTTAAGAAAAAATATAGCTATATGCGAAGGCCAAATAATGACATACGATCCAATATTTAAGGTGTTTCGCTGAGTTAGTTCAAAGTTTGCATATTAAAAAACGTAGAACTCACGGTATAGCTTGCAGTTCTTGCTTGTTGTCGCCAAACCTAGCTCTGTAGGCCAGTGCTGCTAACCGAGCCGCTTCTTCTCGCCCACAGCGATGGTAGCCTCGAAGCAACTTTGGCAGCTCTTGATGGAAGTGGAAGATCACGTCGGCCGCACGGTCTTTGCCTGGGACCGTGTTCGTCCATAATTTTTTCATAAAGAACACCTGATAAACAAAACAGGGAGCTACATAAAACGTTCTTATATTTTTTTAAGTAGTAGTTTTTTAAGTACATAACCACCATTCCTATTTCTGCCGTCAAACAGCGTGGCTGTGTTTTGGTTTGAAGGGTTCGGTGAAATTACAAGCACACGAGATGCCTGAATTTGTTGGACGCAAGTCGTTGGTGGTGTAGTGATGGCTTAGTGGGGTAGCGTTATCAGGTAGGCGTGCAACTATTAAAAATATATATAAAAAAATATTGCTCTTTTTTTTCGGCAAACTTTACCTGATAAGTAAATTGTGGAGTGATGCCATCTCGCGTAGGTCTGGCTTTCTTAATCCAGTCAGTCAGATGCCGCACGAAATCGAAGAAGAAATCCCCTTCTGGCACCGATATAACCTTATCAGCTATCTTAACGAATAAACTAAATCCTTCACTAGATCTGAGGTTTAGTCTCTGAGCGATATTCTGACAGAAGTCCTTCGCTCTTGTCGACGAATCTACTTCGAAAGCCTCGTCTGTATCATCAGGGAAGTAAACCTTGTGGAAAATTTGTGTGGTTTTGTGTTGAATAGCTTCGACTTCCACTTGATGTGGTGGATATTTCCTCTGGCCGTTTCGCAGTGTTTTCTGAAGTCTTTGGAGCGAATCTTGAGCAATTGGATACCTTCTAGTTCTAAGGAATAATGTTAACTCTCTAAGCAGTCCTTGGCTGCACGCAAATAGTCCGGTTGCTAACCACATTAATTCCCAACCTCTTTCTTCAGACATCCTATTACGATTATCAGTTAATTGTTTCATGATTTGGCAGTAGATTTCGTCGCGTAGGATTTCGTGCTTGAGAGGGCCGTCAAATATGTGGTCTGTGTACTCGTTTCCAATACGTGGACGTTTGGACGGCAGATCTCCCATGTATTTTATAATGGCAGTATACGCGAAACAAGCTTCTTCTGCCAGTTCTTCTTTTGCTTGAAGCTTCTTGAGCAAAGGTAACTTGATTGGTTCCCTCGAGTGCCGCCACAACTCTTCGGTACCACCTCTCTTAGCTGTAGATAACGTGAGAGCTTTGGATACAGTTCGCTTTGGTGGCAATCTGAAGTGGTCCAGAGCATATTCCAATAACGTATGTGGTTTGTCTCGTGTCTCTGTGCCATTTAAAGTGCTAGTAGGTGCTCGACGACCATGGCTTGCGCCTTCTTGACAGAACAAAGTTAAAATATCTGGCGGTGGTTTTGTCAACGCGGGTAAAACGTAGACAGTTTCCGCTGGGAAGTCGCCTCTCTCCATAGTCCTCTCGCAGCGACCAATGCACCAGCCATTATTCAATACTGACTCTCCAGTGCTGTCTTCCTCCAAAACAATAAGGTCTCCTTTCGAGAAAGTTAAGAAACTGGAACCTTCTCCAGGCGCTTTGTAGTCTTGCAACGCAATTACGAACTTTGACCTTTTCTTTAGACCTTCCAAGAAGTAGACCACTAGGTCGCGTATATCTTCTGCATTTGGACTTTGGAACGTGAACTCTTCCCCGCGGACGGTTGCAAGACTGAAAGTTTGCGTGAAAACTTTGTTGGTTTTTTGACTTGACACCGTTGTTATTTCAGGGAAAGAAAGTTCTAGCAATACTTGTTCTTGATCATCTACAACGTAAACACCAGTCCAATTCACAGCTATAATGACATCGTTCTTAGGCAGATTCGGTCCTGAGTTTCTATAAGCTTCATAGAATCTTGAAAATAGTAGCGGCCACTTGAATTTTGCATAACTGACAACGTCTTCTTTCACCCTGTAAGCGGCAATTTTTTCTTTCACGTAATAACTTTTTTTATAAGCTTGTACCACTAGAGTTCCCCAACGATCAACTGCTTTTTCTACACCAGTTAGACAATAATCCGGTATGTAATTTGGCAGTAATGTGTATAGGCGCTCATTGTTCATGTCCTGACCATACTCAATGTAATACTGCTGAGCAGCGATCATAGCTAAATCTTCTTCTTTATCACATCTGTATTCACCAAATTTCACTCCTCTTACAACTTGTTGATAAATAAGATTCGTCGCTACTTGATCTTCTGTAGGATCGTGCCAAGGTGCGAATATTTCTTTTCTGAAAAATAGTCTCCAAGGAGCATTCCTCTCTTGAGCGCCTTGTTCCTTTGCGTATTGCTCGCATTGGGATATAGCATCCATCACGTGATCACCACCGCTACCTAACGAACTGACTTTGTCAAATAAGGCAATGTAAAGTGAAAAACCGAACTGATCTCTGAGAGCAATTTTATCGGACAACTGGTTGCATAGTTCTCTGGCAGTTGTTGCAGAGTCTGCTAATAATGTTTTTGTGTTTCCGTCCATGAATGTGATGGGTAACATTATAGGTTTTTTGGATTTGGTTGCTTGCAGTTCTAACCAGGATGGGGGTTGATTTCTTGTGCCGTTGTTAAAAGTTCTCTTTAAACGATCTTCGCAGTAAGGAGCATAACCAGGTGGACCTTCTCTAATAAAAGCTCTTAGATAGTTGACAAACTTTTCACTAGGAGCAAAACACCCAACACACAGTGAAAGCAGAATCCACCCCCTGGCATGCGAAGATTTTGAAGGATTGGTGGTCAACTGTTTGCAAATCTGGCAGTAAATTTCATCACGCAACTCGGCGCGCAAAATTCCGTGGCCAATAATAAAGTGCAGCTTTTCTAGATTGGATGTGGGACGTGACTCTAACCATGATTGATAGCTGTCAGCTGTATATTCTTCATCCTGAAAGCAACATGATAGAGTTAATATAGTGCTTTACATAGTAAATATAGTCTTTGTGTTGATTGTAAAACGAACAAACCTGCAATTTTCTCCGAATATCTTCGCCCATCTTATTCTTCCTCTTCAATGTCAGCGACACCAACTTGTGTCTGATAGACCTTGGTTTTTGCTTGTTCGCATACGCTTCAGGGTCGACACCCATCATTTGTGCTTCTTGAAACTCCTTAGACCTAATGAAGTTTCTCCCTAAGGTGGCTGTGACTTTGGACATGACAGAGGTGTTATCTCTGTCCATTGTGTGATAACGCGGTTCCGGCAAGTCTCCGGTAAATCGTAGAATTGTGATCCATAGTGCTTGAGCGGCCTGAAATGCAATTCGATCGCGTTAAAAATGAATACCTCTTATCTTATCATTCTTCTTTCACGAACCAACCTGGTTAATTAACTAGATAAGTAAGAACTCTGATATGAGAATTTTAAGAATCTACGTCAGCAACATACTGCATTAAGCTGATAATCTATGGCTTCTTTGTTTGGTATTTGATTTAAGATTTAGATTGTTACTACTTGTGTTGTTTCAAAACATTCTTTGTAAAGAGCCAAATCTGGTTTGTTAGATGACGGCTGCTATTACTGGCTGCCATTGCTTACCAACTGATCTCCCTGTGTGTGCAACGGTAACAGAGGATGTTTGAGAGGTTTCCTTGAATACTGATGAGTGACGTTTCCTTGGAAGTACGTTGCTGCAAACTTCTGGAACTTGAACTCTGATAGATCCTCTTCGTCTTCTGACGTGGTCTGCATCGGAGTCACCATCTGTTACGTAAATTATTATGCCATTATTATGATTGAATGATGTAAATTGACACTGGCGTCAAAGGTAGTGTAAATTTGTCTAAGATTAACCACCCGTTAACAAATGATATTAGAGGTTATTCGACGGTCGAAATACAAATTAGAAAGTCTTGCACAAATAAACTTGGCTTTTGTAGCTATACTGCGCGGCAACCAGGCATGTTCCGCAGTTGAGTTTAAAAATATGATTTGAGCAATGTTATTTAACTATGAAAACGATACAAATATTAAATTAATTTGGAGTGTGGTTGTAATACGAAATAGGCAATGTAGGTATTTATATTTTTATAAGACCCTATAGATAAAAATATTATGGAACTTTTAGGGGACTTATTTTGCAACAGGCAATAGTTTAATGAAGATGCTAAAATCATTTGACACGCTTCCTATTTTTGGGTAACGATTGCAGCAGGATCTGGAGACCGTGGTGGTCCTGGCTTTGAATAGGACCCCACATCATCTCTCGTGAATGTCGTAAAAGACGACTAAGAAACGCAGGAGATAGGTAGCAGTACCTCCTGAGTACCTACTTATATTAACACCAATACTGCGGTCACTAATCTGACTGCCAAGCGTTATGAGTATGGGAAACTATAAGGGAACTATACGGGAGGCCTACGTTCAGCACGGGACTTATTTAAGCTGCTGACGATGACCTACTTCTTGTTGATCAGCTCTCGGTTGCGGTAAATCACTGAACACAGACGTGTCTTTCGGCGCGGGTGCCTCGCTGCTAGAGTCAGGCAGAAAGTCGAACATAGCTTCGACCAGCTTGCTGTCGTCTACCGGCTCGTCTTGCTTGCGAGCCGCTTCTTGTAGTAATGTCCTCTTTGCTTCCAACTGACGCTTTTCTTCTAAAGCAAGCTCTGCGTCTCGCCGTTCAAGTTCATACATGCGCTCCTGAAAATTTAAAATTAATTAATTGACCCGAGGGCTGGTGAGTATCTGGCTCAGCGCATAACCATTGCCATCCAGCGTAGCAATCCAGCCAGAGTTCTGACGCTTCCGATTGACATTGATTTGGATCAGTTGAGCTATCTCTAGATCGTTTGCAACGGTCTTTAGATAGCTCAACCGTTTCATATGTATTTTATAATTTGTACATACAAATATAAATACTTGTGTTAGCTGTGTTTTCTTTGTACTTAAATAAATGTATTAGGTATAAGTTTGGATGGCCGACAATTTTGGGTGCATATTTTTTTACATACCGCCACGAAATTTAGTCCGAGAATTTACGTACTAAGCATAATGAAAAATAATCCAATATCTATCGAATTTGAGAAGGCATTACATTGTGCTGCCATAGTAGGTACATAGTATTGAAATAGGTATGCTGCACTCGACGCTAAAGTACAAACGAAAACTATGTAGGTAACTTCCAGCAAATTATGTAAAAAACTTCGTGGAAGTATTATCGACCACGAAGTTTAGACTTAATTCATGGTAGTAGGTTGGTGTTTCTGTTTAAATACCTAGTCTATCACATATCATTAAAAATAAACTCATAATCACAATCACAACAAACAAAAAAAAACTACTAACAAATCGGAAATCGAACACTATATCATTACAAAGGCACTGAATCCACATGCTGACTATCGAAGATTTCAAGAAACTGTGGCTTCCCCGCGCTTGCGTTAGTCATAACTTCTGGTTTGGATTATTACGTTGAGCCTGAGTAGGATTATCCACTGATATGCCAACTACGTTACCGAAGCTAGGAATGCAACTGTATCGATGCCTAAATCATATTGCACAATATCTTCGCTTGATCGGGTATGTATGACGGGACTCGACGAAGCAGAACGAAAGAACGTTGAAGTTAACGGCCAGTACTGACCTAATCGCTCCCGGAGCAGTTTTTTCTCTATCTTAAAATGCTATACCCTCGGTAAATAAAGGAAGTAGAAGAAAACTGAAAAGTCCGCATGCATCTTCAAAATGTCAACTTCAAAGTGCCCGTTTCAAATGTATGATTAACGTCGTATTTACTCAATCATAAATTCACGAAATAAATTAAAAACTTAGATGTAAATCGTCATCTCCTTCTAAAGTTGGTGATATATTTTTTTTTGGTTTACACCAATGGTGAGATAATTAAGAAGTAGAATTAATGCCCGTTCAATATATAAAAAAAATAAAGACTTGAATTATTTATAAATTAAATTGTATAGAATCGCGCCGTTTATGCGAGCACAAGGATAAAATTTAGTCTGCCGCTGGCTTTCGTACGGGGAACCCGTGTCGCTCGGCGCCCTGCGGACTACAAGACTGCAAATATTGCATTTTTAATTCGTGTTTCGATACTATTTTGCAAAAAGATACTTTATCTGTTTGTAATAGAGTGACTTATTGCAATTTTGCAATAGTAGAGCGACAAGGTTCCAAGGCAAATACCGTGTACGTGTTGTACACGGCTGGATAGAGTTGATACTTTTTTGTACCGACAAAAATAAGCACGTATCTACATACTCATCATCATTAGTCTAGAAAAGTCGATACTTTTTGTATCGAAATTTTAAGTAAGTACGTAGGTATCTACCTACTGATTTGGGGGTGCTGATTACGAATATCTGGTCAGATTTGAAATTCAAAATGGCGGATACAAATCATGATACAAAAAACTGACATGGGTGTCGTTTTCTACTGATTTGAGGGTGCTGATTACGAATATCTGGTCAAATTTGAAATTCAAAATGGCGGATACAAATCATGATACAAAAAACTGACATGGGTGTCGTTTTCCACTAATTTGGGGGTGCTGATTACGAATATCTGGTCAGATTTGAAATTCAAAATGGCGGATACAAATCATGATACAAAAAACTGACATGGGTGTCGTTTTCGACTAATTTGGGGGTGCTGATTACGAATATCTGGTCAAATTTGAAATTCAAAATGGCGGATACAAATCATGATACAAAAAACTGACATGGGTGTCGTTTTCCACTAATTTGGGGGTGCTGATTACGAATATCTGGTCAGATTTGAAATTCAAAATGGCGGATACAAATCATGATACAAAAAACTGACATGGGTGTCGTTTTCTACTAATTTGGGGGTGCTGATTACGAATATCTGGTCAAATTTGAAATTCAAAATGGCGGATACAAATGATGGTACAAAAAACTGACATGGGTGTCGTTTTCGACTAATTTGGAGGTGCTGATTACGAATATCTGGTCAAATTTGAAATTCAAAATGGCGGATACAAATCATGATACAAAAAACTGACATGGGTGTCGTTTTCTACTGATTTGAGGGTGCTGATTACGAATATCTGGTCAAATTTGAAATTCAAAATGGCGGATACAAATCATGATACAAAAAACTGACATGGGTGTCGTTTTCCACTAATTTGGGGGTGCTGATTACGAATATCTGGTCAAATTTGAAATTCAAAATGGCGGATACAAATCATGATACAAAAAACTGACATGGGTGTCGTTTTCTACTAATTTGGGGGTGCTGATTACGAATATCTGGTCAAATTTGAAATTCAAAATGGCGGATACAAATGATGGTACAAAAAACTGACATGGGTGTCGTTTTCCACTAATTTGGGGGTGTTGATTACGAATATCTGGTCAGATTTGAAATTCAAAATGGCGGATACAAATCATGATACAAAAAACTGACATGGGTGTCGTTTTCTACTAATTTGGGGGTGCTGATTACGAATATCTGGTCAAATTTGAAATTCAAAATGGCGGATACAAATCATGATACAAAAAACTGACATGGGTGTCGTTTTCCACTAATTTGGGGGTGCTGACTACGAATATCTGGTCAGATTTGAAATTCAAAATGGCGGGTTTAAATCATGGTACAAAAAACTGACATGGGGGTCTAAGGTAGTAAGATTCTATTACATCTACGAAACCTGATGGTAGTAAGTTCTTCAGTTTTAGTAATAGACCTTCATGCCAAACTTTATCGAATGCCTGTGCCACATCCAGAAAGATAGTAGAGCAGACTTTTTTTTCCTCAAATGTTTTCTCAATAACATTTGTAATCCTGTGAACTTGGTCTATCGTTGAGTGCTGTTCTCGGAATCCAAATTGGTGCTCTGGTATAAGGTTTTTACTTTCAATAAGCGGCTTCAGTCTTTTTAGTAACAATTTTTCAAATAGCTTTGACATGATAGTGAGCAAAGAAATCGGTCTGTACGATGAGGTCTCTTGTGGCGGTTTTCCTGGCTTTGCTATCATGATAACTTCAGCAACTTTCCATAAATCTGGTACACACTTTAGTCTAAGTGCTGCGTTGATAAGGGCCGTTAGTTTGACTAATGCTTTTTTCGGAAGGTTATGTAGTACTTCTCCTGAAATAAGGTCGAATCCAGGAGATTTTCTAGGGTTTATGTGTTTTTTAATTTCGCTCCAGACTTCTCTGGGTGATACCAGCTTTATGGCTTGTGTTTCACCATAAACTTCATTTATCATAGGTATGTAGTCGGTTTGATCTTCGTTAGGTTTGAATATTTCTTCTAGGTATTCTGCGAACGTTTTAGCTTTTTGCTCATTACTGACAGCCCATTTTCCAGATCCTATATTTTCGTATCTTCTGCATTTCCTTGGCTATCGTGCAGCCTCTGTAATTAGCTGGGTGTGCTTCTCCGCAATGCACACACTTTGGCTTCTCTTCTGCAGGTTTTTTGCAGTCCTTGGTGAGGTGTTTACCTGTGCATTTCACACACCTTGGCTCTTTGGAGCAGTACTTGTGTGTATGACCATACACTTGACATCGCTTGCACTGAGGGACCAATTTGGTTGACCTAATGGTAAATATCTGGTCAGATTTGAAATTCAAAATGGTGTAACTCAAAAAACGCATAAAAGCGTAAGATACATCTAAAAAAAAGTTGCGGGACAGTGCCAAAACTACGCTATAATAGACCCCAGAACGAAAAAAGACAACAAACGCCCACTATTTCTGTTAGAACGTTGCTTCCCTTGCAATAAAATTTGTTTTATGCCATTTACTCTTTAACTATAAGTGCTATCCTAAATAGCAATGGGATAAAATTTGCTTAGTTTTGATAACACTATCGAACCGTAAAATAAAAACCGAGGTCATTTTGATTTTTTTTATTTTTTTATACAATGAAATCAGTTTTATGCCATTTACTCCTGAACTATAACCCTAGGCCTAAAATGCAATAGAACATTTATTGCTTAGATTAAAAAACCTATCAAATGGCATATTCAAATTAATAAAATAACGACTTTTAAAAATAAAAAATTTCAATTCCTATGTCCGGCCTGCTAAGGAGCAGGCGGCAGGCTCGCAGTCTCCTTAGACTCGATCCACTGTGCGTTTATGCGAGCACAAGGATAAAATTCAGTCTGCCGCTGGCTTTCGCACTGGGTACCCGTGTCGTGCATTTTTAAATTTAAAAAGATACTTTATTCCTGTGTGATAGAGTGACTAATTGCGAAAGGACGCTTTTATATTGTTTTTTTGTTGTTTGTGATTTTGTTTGACTCTATCTATGATCAAAGTAGATAATTAACGAATTAATTCATTAATTAATAAATTAACTAGTTAATTAATTAATTAACGATTCCCGCCTTGGGATAAATGTTTGTACGATCTGCAAATATTTATTCCGGGTGCTCAGGGTATTTTCTATATATAATAAAATATATCTATGCATGTAATATTGTATTGCATTAAGTATATCAGTCATCTAGTACCCATGACACAAGCTCTGCTTAGCTTGGGGCTAGATGATGCTGTGTGGATTGTACAGCATTATTTATTTATTTATTTTACTTATTGATAAAAATTATATATGCTAGGCAAGTGCTCTCAAACTGTGAAGAAAAACATGTGAGGAAATTAGTTAGTATAATAACAGCGGCGATGGGATTACACCTTGTCACGTATGGAATAATAACTACTACAAAATGTGGGTATGTGCCAATTGTAGCTTTTGGACGTACCTGTGACTACCCCCTTAGACGTTCTCAAAGAAACTGGGGTTAGTACCAAGTATACTAAGAGATATGAGAGGATATCTACCGTGCCTGGGCATTAAAGTCGTGAAGTTAATTTAATTTAAGTTAATTAAGTTTCAGCTACATAATTACCGAGAAAAATATAATTCCCATTATTTGTCGTATTATGATAAATAGTTTCGAAGTTATGAGGGAACAGATGAACATTCATATATACATACATAACGGTCAAAATTATAACCCTCTTTTTTACTTCACCGTAGCCAGGTCAAAATAAATGGAAGATAAATATCTAAAGCACCACAAGCTATAGCAAAATTGGGACAGCAATTTTTTTTTTTTTTTTTGTGGCCTCTGTCCTTTTTTCGGACAATTTTGCCAATGTCAAGTGGGTTGTATGAAATACTTCTTAGTCAAGTCGAGTCGGTAAAAAAAGTAAAGTCGGCTGTCAAAAAGATGGCGTTTTTCTTCAAAACCAAAGGGAAACATTTTCGTTCAAATCAGGATGCCACATAACACACTTTCATTTCAATTGCTCACACTTGTGCTAAGACCTCAAGTAATGATGGTTAAAATACCACCAAAATTACCCATCAGAACTCAAAATAACACTAGAAAAACAATTAAAATGAAAATATAATGTTGCTTCCAAAGATGACAGAGAACGAATCCCGACAACTAATTTAATTTATTAACTACCATCTATCCTTCAAGTACCAAGATTAGTTAATTTATGTATAGAGTCAACTTGTACAACGTATTTCATGAACTGCCAGCTAGATGGCGCTATTAGAACGGATCACCTATATGTATCTAACCGCGAAATATTGCAGAGGAGTGGTGGGGTAAAGAGGAACGAAACTCTCAAGGTCATTAGATCGGTATCGGCTCTTAATGTATGAAATATTAGCTTTTATTGTCCATCTATAACAAAGTTTACGACATGCGTAACTGTTGCGTATTTAACAAAAACTAAATTTCTGTTTCGGCATTTGATTTATTCTGTTGAAATATAAAATGAAAAAACTTATTTAACCCCAAGCACGGTAGATATCCCCTCGAATCTGTTGGTACCAAGTATCTACAGTCAGAGGGTCGTCCAAATATTACATTTGGTACTTCTCTACTCTAATTTTGCAGTAGTTAGTATTCCATACATTGCGGTTGCAAGCCCATCGTCGATCTTAAAATACTAACTGGTTTTCTTCACGATGTTTTCCTTCACCGTTTGAGAGGACTGGCATTGCGCAAATAATTTTTTCGATGGAAAAATCCATTTGTGCACGACGGGATTTGAACACACGACCTTCAGAATCAGAAGATCAGAAGAGGATCAGAAAGGGCCACTCCCACTTGACCACAATTGCTCTTGACATATTCAACTAGTAAACGCACGCGCTTTTATGAATTCTTTTAGAGATTGAATTCCAGGAATATACCCTGAAAACTTCAAATCTCTATAACCCGCGTTGTCTAATGTCAGACAATCAACGAAACATACAAAGTCATTAATAAGCACTATTATGATAGGTTTTCCTAACTAGCACTAAATGTCTACGCGCGTAGCAACGCTACGGTGCTGCTAAGCAAGACTATCTAGGAGGTACCTACCCCAAGCAATTATTATTTCAATCGTGTCCCTCTCAAGAAGCATTTTATTCAAAATGTTCACTGCACTTTACCACAGTTCATCGCACACGCGTTCTAAAGAATATCTAAAGTATCGAAAAAATGGGCAAGCACCACTCGATAATCTTTAGAGATAAAAAAAAAAACATTGACGATATTTTAATGCGATATTGAGCTAGATTTCTCCTATCGCTTTTGAGCGATCAAATCACTGCTGATTATTCGGATATAATAATTCCTTTTGTAATTCCTTACTACTGTTGTTTAATGTGTTTTGATTTATGAAATTAATTTATGAGCCTCCCGCGACTTCACGCGCGTGTTGCACGTAAGTTGGCTTACAAAATACAAAATGCATTACTAAAATACTTCTACATTATTTAAGCGCTTTGTTGATCAAAATTAAAGGCAGTTTTCCTCAGTTTTCATCTTATCTTATTTACTCGGTTCCTGTAACTTTTTTGCCATAAAAAGTTAGCCATGAATAAAGCCAGGTTACAAACTACATTTATTCTGAGTTTCTTCGAAATCGTTACAGTAGCAAGAGCTTGCTTTATACATTAGTTTTATTCAGTAGTCAGACTTTCGAAATAAATGTGTGCAGATGCATTTTAATATCATCATAAAAACATTGTGTTCTTATTATAGATTTTATTAAAACAGGATGGGCCTAAGCAGACAAAACAGCGAGTTTTCTTTTCATAGCGTTTTAGGTGTACCTAAGTACCTACAATTGAGTAAACCTCTAGCAAATAAGTGACTGAGGACAGACGGACAGACAGTCATGACAAAAATATGGTATAAGAGTTTGCTGTCGGAACCCAAAAGGTTTGATGTCGGATCGAATCTCAAAAAGAATCCTAAATGCATCATGTTGATGTTGTACTTTAAAAACACGGAAAGTTTTAAAACGTGTTTATTTTTTATCGAATTACCTATACTGATTGTAGTGTTAGATATTATATCTATTGTAACGGTTTATGTGTAGGCACTTGGATACTTGTTAGGTATACTTGCATTCTGCTCTTTGAGAATACAGATTCTATCATTTAAAAAATGTACCTACACCAATTATAAGATAAGACCTATGAAAGGATTAGAAACTGTTTATGATACGCTCTGTATTATCACCATCTATTGGCCGAATTGTAGATTATAGAAATTACATAGATAGATAGATAGAAGATAGAAAACACTTTATTGCACACCACATATTATGAATTTGCATATAACATAACACACAAAAAAAACATGGTGACATGTCAAAATTATGGAATGCAGAAACCTTTTAGTTTTTTTTCTACTGCTAATGGCTGATGTAACAAAGCATTGCCTTGTAGTTCACGCATGTAAGGTATATGCTCTACGATGCACTGCCCTGCGTTCACTATCCTGAGGCATACTACTGTAAGCCTCATGTGCCTGTAATTTCACCAGCACCCACAAACCGGAATACAGCAATTCGAGCATCACTGGTTAGCGGCAGAAATAGGTAGGTACGGTCAGTTTTTAAGAACCGGGATTACCGGTACTTTCTGGCGAAGGAACGGGGAATTCCCGGTAATTTCGATAGTTTCAAATGCATTAGTGCACGACAGAGAAGGTGATTAAGACGGAGATTATGAACAGATGGCCCCCCATCTGTTACTCCCACTAGATAATCTCCATAAATTATTATTAAATTAAAATTATTAAGTTATGTTAGAAATAAACAATTTTCCCATAAAAAGTACAAAGTAAACATTCATAATTAGATTATAATTTAAAATTTCTTTCTTAAAAACTCTTTTACAGAGTAAAGAGACTAACCATTTAAAAATATTGTTGATATGATAGGCGTAGTAATTTTATATAGTGTTTTATGTAAGTGATGACTCACCCTATAGTTGTGTTCGGCGATCTCCTTGGCGCGCGTGTTGCCCTGGTGCTGCAAGCGCTGCTCTTCTTGCCTGCGCAGGCGCAGCGCCTCGTTATGCGCAAGCGCGTCTTGCCGCATCCGCTTGTACCGGCGCATGGCTATGAGGCGACGCGCGTGGCTTTGGATCTTGAGGATAGCCCACATCTTGTGCCCGTACGAACGACGGACTAGGTATCCGCGAGCGGCAGCCTGGGAACATCAGTACTCATGAATCTATGTATGATATTTGGAAAGATATCGCGTGCCTGCTATGTGTAAGTGAAACTTAGATCACAATCGACTCCACGTAAACCTGTTACTGTTACAAAGTATGCAAAGTATGCTATTAGAAACAATGTTTTAGTGTCAAATTTGACTAGGTTACGAATTAGGCATTGCATCACCTAAATGCTGCAATTAACATTACGGCCAACCTGATGAACTAAAAGTCTGGAATTCGACTTGTTGACTCAAACCTGAGTCTTCATACAGTACCAGCTTCCTTAGTTTCGGGTAACAAGAATAAAGAAAAAAAATGTTCTAACCTGTAATGATACAATGTGCCCTCGCAGATGCCTGAACCGATGAGCGAGCACTCTCGCACGAATCAACGCCTGTAGCCGAGCATAGCCCACTTTCATTTTATTGTATCTGATCCGTTGCAGCTTCCCTCGCCAGTGCCGCTGAATCAGAATAGCAGCCGTCCTCATCTTCAAAAACCGCCTTCGATAAACCCAACCCCGGATCGACCTCTGAAGAATAAGGATCTTTCTAGTGAGAACTCGATCTCTTTCTTGTTCTAGGAACAAGTCGTGAGCGTCCTTCAAAAAGACTTTGGTATGGCCCAGCTGATAGTCTGACTTGCCTAGCACTTGCGAGCAGATTTTAGCCGTTGCAGATCGACAGTCTGTCTTGTGTGCTGGTGGAACCCCTGATATCAGGAATCGATATCTCTCAACGAACTCCTTGAAACTGTGTCTAATTGGGTAACCAGCCCTTCGGATTCGGATAGTTTCCATCATTCCCGAGTACCTTAGTTGTCGGCAACAAAGACCGCGATCGAACATCTTAGGTTTCTTGAATTCGTTTGGCTTGATACACCGAATGAAGAACGGCTGGCATGTTCCTAAAGTCCTCATCAAAAGGTCCAAAGACTTTTTGAACTGTGTCGAAAGTGTTGGGGTCCGTTTTCGTGTTTCAGAACCCATTGTGATGTCTTCATGAAATATCTGCTGCAAGAACTTGTTTGTTGATATATGAACCAGTTGCAACAAATCAGCGCTGAAAGTATCTCTGTTCTTTTCTAGAAAACCTCGCGTATCATAGAAGACTATTCCGGCGAAGTGGTTTAGACCAAAACTAGTGTTGATGTCAGATTTTGGTTTAAGGTAGTTTCTATGTTGACCATGAGTTTTGTGTAGCTTGGCTAACATGGTTTGGTCGGTGCCTTTCGGGAATTTTGATTCTTCATCTATGAGGGCCATAATATTGAGCTGTTTTAGAGCAATTAAATCCAAGGCGTCTTGATTGTCAACGAACTCAATGTGCTGCCAATTGATACCCTCATGATTATATTCTTCTTGTTCTAACTTAAAAATATGCCTAACAAAAAATTGCTGAAGGTTCTCGTTAGCAAAATTTATACAAAATTGTTCAAAGCTGTTTTGATCAAAGTTTTCAAAACCAAATATATCCAATACGCCAATCGCTGTTCTCATTGTAGACTTTGGCCTGTAAATGGCAGCGTTGATTTTCTTTACAATGGTTACAAAGAGACGCCCGTATATACCTTTGACGAAAGCGTCTCTGATATCCACTGATTGGTCTCTACTTAAAGTGGAAATGACGGTTTCTCCGTGAGCGAACAATGTTTTTCTCGTTAAAGCGTTTATAAGCGATTGTACCGGAACTCCTAACAAAGTGGCCACACGTCTGACATTATTTTGTTCTATGATTTCTGTAGCGTCAAGGTTATCCACAACAGTTGCCTCGTACTTAATGTTTCCGCAGTGTAAAACAGATGCGAGGAGTTTCAGGATATCCCAAATTTCAGATTCACTAAATAGAAGCACTTTCATAGCGGATCTTATGTCTGCAAATTCTGCTGCGTCATCTCTGCCTTCACAAGAGAACTGCCCACCCTGGAAGGGAAAAATATGAATGAAAGTCTTATACCCTTGCAAATAAATCTAACTAGATACTGTAATATGAAGATTCTTGAGTCTTCAATATGACTTGATTTTAATATGACGCAAAAAAAGTCAGGAAAACTAATGAATTGAGATGTACTGGTTTACCATAGCTGGTTGTATCACGATCTAAACTTACTGGCTACCTAGATAAATTAATATGTAGACATTATATACATCATAGATATTGTTTGGTCTACCTACATATAACTACATACATATACTCTTCGTTGAATTGAATAGAAGAACTCCTTGTGATAAAGTTCATCTAGGAAATTACCACCGTCCATATTTCAGAGGCCCAATTTTGGTGTCAATCTCCAAATGGCATTCTTTGAAACTGACATTTCAGACAGGCCCAATTTGGACAATCATATTCTTGTTTCAATATTGTCTCAAAAAAAATACGGGAAAAGGGCATCTGCTGCCAAGCAATGTTTTGACACGAGATGTAAGTATGAGTGCCGATGCATGTATAGGCATATGAGACACCCATATACCCTAGATCTCAAATTGATCGTCGCAGTGTAGTGTCACATGAGCACGTCATCCTCAGTACCTAAGTAATGCAATTGCTATAAGCAGAGGTAAACTCTGTTTCAATTCTATCAAACAGGGTCTTTACTTACAGCCGATAAATATCGATATTCTGAAGCATCTCCTAACTCCAATTTCTTCTTTTCATCCTTCGACAAACCAGCAAGTAAGCAATAGAATACATGGTAGTTCCTCTCTTCGGGCCCCTGAGAAACTATTCTAGATTTCTCTAGAAGATACTGCTCGATTTTAGCGCCTTCGATGACTCCATTATTGCTGAAATGTATGTCGATGTATTTTCCGAAACGTGAAGAGTTATCGTTCCTGACGGTTTTTGCGTTTCCAAATGCTTCAAGAATTGGGTTTGCCTCCAGAATCTGAAATCAAATTTTGTGCATCATAATATACGTCTATCGGCTTTTAAAGTAACTCAATTATCTGCTTGCGAACTCTATGACAAGGCAAAAAGTAAAGCTTTGAAGTTTTACATCTTGGAAAGGTTTGACCCTTTTCAAACTATATAGCTTCGGTTAGTGGCTTCCCCAATCCGGACTAAGCAGTGATTACCAATACTTTTACCGGATCTACCCAAAGTACCACCTACTTATGTTACATGCTTATGCTATTACATCTACTTATTATTATTTGAAATTCAAGATGTATTCTGATATTTCGTATGGCTACCTGTTGTTCAATCCAGGAGTGCTTCCCACTGATCGCAGCTAGATACTGCAGAATAAGCTTTGTGGACTCCGTCTTGCCCGCTCCAGATTCCCCACTGATCACAATACATTGATCCTGTCCGTATCTTCGCATATGCGCGTAGGCGTTATCGCCTATCGCAAATATATGTGGGGGCAGCTCCCCGATTTTTCGTTCCTTGTACAATTTGATTTGGTCTGCTGTGTAGATTGGTAGTATCTGGTAGGGATTAACCGCCACTAAAATAGAGCCGGTGTATGTCTGAAATTCACAAACAACGTATTGAAAATGAATGTGTACAACTTTGAATAAACCATTAGTGCCTATATAACATTGGATTTATCGGACTTAAAAATTGGACAAAAAGTAACGGAGTTCGATGCAACATGTGAGCTATAACAGATGAATAAAGATGTAGCTGTAACTATTCAAGCATCGCAAAATAATTCATAACGAAGATGGTAGTTAGGCATACATCGTTCGGTCGTTCATACGATATGCTTGTAGTAGAAAAAGCTGATCAAAACATCCTTCTTTTGTTATAACTGTAAGAGATAGCTACACTTTTTGCAGTAGGAATGTTATTGAAACACTGCTGGACGTTATCTATAGAATCGTATGTGATTCAGGTTTGCCATGAAACCAAACAATCTGACGGCTAACCATCAGATTTGAAATTATTAAAGTTCATTATAGATCTCTGTTTGCTGGGCTATTAATTTACGATACCTACATAATTATACTTTTTGGCGGCTATTAAGGCGCTCCAACAGCTAACTTTAAGACATATTTAGAGGGTGGTTTCATGTTAATTGACATTCATGTGTGTAGGCGCTCCAACAGCTAACTTTAAGACATATATTTTAGAGGGTGGTTTCATGTTAATTGACATTCATGTGTGTATACGAGCAAATTTTTTCGCAGTTTTAATTTGTTTGAAAAAAAGTGGAATTACATTGGTGAAAAATATGTAGATGTTTTTTAATAAATTATCTTTTTTCTGACTATAAATAATATAGTAGCTGTCGCTCAAAATCTTGAGAAGTGCGCGACGATAGTTTTTTTCTGAGGTCATTTTTGCGATTTTTTTTCAAGATGATAGGTAGTTTGTGTAAAATTTTATTAGATAAGTCTTTTGGGTAAACTCTTTACTAAGCGCTGTATTTTCTTCAAGTTTGTGTCAGTAACTGATTTACCTAACTGAGTGACGAAAAACAGGTCGTTTTACGGATTTTTGGCTTTAAACAGCGCCTTAATAATTTGCCAAATGTACTGTCATGTGGTGTCTCCCCCTAGTCCCTAAATTTTTTGTCTTGAAACGCCTCGAATCAATTCAAATCCCACGTGAGTCTAACCCAATTTCACGTTCCAGACAACTTTTAAGAAGGTGGTACTCACATAAATGAGATTCTCGCTGTATCTGATGAGTAGATTCCTGAGTATGCCCGCCTCGTGTAGGTCACCTAGTGAGATCATATCCTCGACGCCGTTCACGGAGGTGACGTGCATGGCTTTGATGCGACGTTCGGGTGGTAGCCATTGCTCCTGGCCGTCGTCGTCGCGCACACGGATACGACGCCCTTCGGCGGCCAGCACGCGAGCTCCGATGGCCACATCGAACTCGCGCCCCGACACAGGCTCGATCCATATGTTATCGCCCTGAAATTAGGAAAATATCTAGTTTAGATCATGCTGGTTGAAAAGATTTGATGGATAGCTTGGATACTTTTGTCCACCTCATAAAAAAATTTAAACTCTTCTTACAGTAACTCCGCGAATACGATAATAAATACATCAATATAGCCGGGCCCGAAATCTTATACTCTCCTAAGCACGGTATCCCCTAAGTTTTAATAAGCATAACAAAATCGTATACTTATGAGCACACTATACAATGTTAATAAAGGTACGTAAGTGCTATGTGGAGCGTCGCCAACTTTTTTTATCTTGACAGAACACCTTTGAATGTATTACACCAGGAAATTCGCTTACATCAGGCTAGAATAGAATATAGTCGCATAAACACAGTATCAAAGAGTCATATTATAGATATGGGTCTTTCAGTCATGCATGGCACACATTGTGAGATCGAAGCCGTACAAAAGATTAAAGGTCTGTGACCTAAACTAATGAATCAATTTTGTTTCATTCAATGTAGGTTTGTAATCCATTTCATTCAATCGATAGATATTGAATTTCCCAGATAAGTACATCTACATTAGTATAGCTTCCATAGGAATACCTATATTATTTATAGTATTAGTAAGTACCTATATACTACATAGGAAGAATACCAATTTTAGCATTTTATACATCGGTTGGTCGGCGCGTCTAAAACTGTTGATTCTGCAATAGAAAACAGCTACCTACACACGATTGACTATAAATGGAATACTAGCAATTTGCAAGAGGATGTTTTACTAAATCACATGGGTAGATTTTGCAATCGAATAAAAATTACAGCGTGTTGCATGTTATGCAGTTTTATTGAGTAATTGCAATTATTTTAAAATGCGACATTAATCTACTGCAAGCAAATCTGAATTCATTGCCAAACTTGGTTGGTGTACGAATGTATTCAGCGAACTGAATAAAAACTTGTTCATGATAATCATACCTATATCTAAAATTAAGTATTAAGATGAACATTTCATTATAATTATGGCTCATAGCGCTAAAATGAGAAAGAGCAAATAACTGATACACAACTTTCTAATATATCATCTGATATAAACACTGTTTTTGCCTCACCTCAAAGAACAAACAGGTTTCCATGACATCACTATAATCACACTACGCTATTGAATCACTGGTATCTACTTGAATGAAGTCAAGCCAATATCAATAAGTTTATCATAAGGCTGACCGTACGTTCCAGAGAGGTCGTGTTATCCACAAGGCGAGTTTTTTATTCTGTTCGTGTAATGTAAACTGAAATATTTGTTACGCATAAACTAAAAATTAGCATACTTTTAATGGTATGTTTGTATGCCTAAATTTCTACCTACAATCGTATATTTAAATTTAAACAAATTTGAATAAATTACGGCACTGCCGTATAATTTTAAAACATTAATATATTTAAGATACCTTTGGTAGACACTAGCAGTTTTCTCAAAATGTGTTACTTTTATGTTTTGACATATTATTTCTTACCTACTACATAAAGTCGGTTTGATTTGGGTACCT
Organism: Electrophaes corylata; assembly: GCA_947095575.1. Lineage (NCBI taxonomy): Eukaryota > Metazoa > Arthropoda > Insecta > Lepidoptera > Geometridae > Electrophaes > Electrophaes corylata. The sequence continues at coordinate 11,623,043 of OX352700.1, read as the reverse complement.
GTTTTACTGATATATGTATAGTCTCCCAAATAATATATCTGATATGAATGTCCGCCTGCGACGCAGAAGGTTGCGTGTTTGATTCCCGTCTTGGGATAAATGTTTGTACGATCTGCAAAATTTATTCCGGGTGTTCTGGGTATTTTCTACGTATAATAAAAATATCTATGTCTATAATGTATTGTATTAAGTTTATCAGTCATCTAGTACCCATAACACAAGCTCTGCTTAGCTTGGGGCTAGATGATGCTGTGTGAATTGTCCAGCATTATTATCGTTTGTCGTTTGTTTGTTGTATAGGAAATTCATTAACAATCACGATTTCAATGCTCACATAATTACGTATTTACACTTTTCGAACATTTTGATACCGGTTTTCCAAGATGTGTGTGCCCATATACTTTATAGCTTTCCAATGTCTCTTTACGTAATTAATATACATATAGGCAAGCGGTAGAAAGTAGGTATTTAAAATTTTAATTTAAAAAAACAACCTGTTATAAACGTGTCCTTACATAAAATCACAGCCAAGGTAAAAATTTTACACACACATTACATTTGAATAAAATCTAATCTGTGATAAAATTAAGAATCAAGAATTAAAAACTTTAAATAAAACCCAATACATAATAAAAAAAAATATAAGTTTGTACAATAATGCATATAATAGGTTTTTTATTATCCGACGTTCTAATGGAGTACACAGATGGGCCACCTGATGTTACGTGGTTACCATTACCAATAGCCATCATAGCTCAGTTTGTATAGTAGGGGAGGGCGGGGTTGGTAGTGCCGCGGGTAAGTAGTGCCGGTGGGCATAACTCGAAGACGAAAAGAGGTAGCTGTATTTCTATTACGCATTTCTGAACGTTTAACTCTTGCGCGTCGCCGGCAGCCATTTTAGTAGCGGTCGCGACGCGGACCGAGCGGTGGTGTGCAGTCGGAGCTCCGTAGACACGTGAGTAATTTTTTTGCGTGTTAAACTTTTTGGTCAGTTGTCTTGATTTTTGAAGATACTTATCTCAGTGTTTCACTAGAATGGTGGTAATTTATTTATGCATCGTGTGCCAGTTCGTTTTGTGGGTTCTAATAAGCTAAACTTTTTTTATTGTATAGAATGTGTGTGTCCTGGTAACGGGGTTGGAAGTGCTTTTTATCGGGGGCTAGATGTGCCGCGGCACAACCGGCCCCAAGTATTTCATTGTTATACTCTTCTTTTTTTGTTTGATAGGATGAGGACATACAAACGAAAAACAAAGCGAGGGACCACTTCGAAGGAGCTTCTGCAAAGAGCTGCTGACGCTATTATAAAAGATTCATACTCCAACTCTGGATCAAAAGAAAAATGGATCGAGTGTGTAATGTGTAAAAATTGGGCACATTTGAAATGTATAGAAGATGAAAAATATAAATAAATCACATATCTCTTGACAACCGATGTGGCGCGGCGAGCGAATGTCCGCCTGTGACGCAGAGGTTGCGGGTTCGATTCCCGCCTTGGGATAAATGTTTGTACGATCTGCAAATATTTATTCCGGGTGTTCTGGGTATTTTCTATGTATAATAAAAAATATCTATGTATGTATTATAATATTGTATTAAGTATATCAGTCATCTAGTACCCATAACACAAGCCCTGCTTAGCTTGGGGCTAGATGATGCTGTGTGGATCGTCCGGCATTATTTATTTATTTATCTCTTTCCAAATTGCCTATCTGATGAATCATTTTCAGTTGAGTTGACTTAGTTATAAAAGAAGAAAAATGTTGATTACTTTTGTTTTTATATTTCTCGCATAGTTTAATAAAAGTTTAATTAGAAAAAGCTTTAGTTTCCTTACATTAAGTTAGGACGAATTACTTTATTAATAAACAAAACATAAAAATTACAAATTACTGTCTTTTTTTAACTAAAACACCATTACATTTCATATACAATATTCACTTTTTGAACGGCACAACCAACCTCAGCCTGGGCACAACACGCCCCACGGCGGGGTCAAATGTGCCTCAAGGTCTCGTTTCAATAATTTGAGTGTCAAAAATAAACTATTGTGAAATAGCCAATTATCAATTCAAATTCGAAAATTACGATATATTTTGCATGAGGCTTGAAGAAATTGCGAATATTCGATTTCATTTTCATAGTTATTTTGAGTGATTTCTTAAAATCGGCACGTTCAACCCCGCTCTCCCCTAGCCATGCCTTTTGTGCTGTAGATGGTAGGCTTGATCCCCACCGAGAACAAACATTTGTGTGATGAACGCAAATGTTTGTTCTGTATCTGGGCGTTATATTGTATTCTAAGTATGTATTTATAAAAAATGTATATAAGTATTCTATCAGCCATCTGGTACAAGTTTGGGTCTAGATGATGTTGTGTAAAAATGACCAGAAATATTTATTTATTATTTAATATAATCGCAGGTCACGCTCGTTAGGAACGTGCCTACGATGTACTGATCTGCGTTTAGCCATGTGAAGCCTCATGTCATGTGCCTGTAATTTCACCGGCACCCACACCCTTCGAACCGGAACACAGCAGCTGCTTGGTGGCAGAAATAGGCATGATACTTCCATGACGAGCCTTTCACTAAGAGCTCTACTACTAAAAGTAGTACCAGATATAATCTTAAAATACCATGCATTCTAAGAAACAAGCTCAAAGCAAACAGCTCTTGTGCAAAATACTGGTAACATTGTGAAACTCGTCCACTCCAAGTGTGCCTCCCACTAAAGTCTACAATACTTTATAGCTCTTTGTGTAGCATGGCCAATCTTGCTCTCATTTTGGTTATCCTATTTCTTAAGTCGGCTTTTTGGTACTAACACCAAATTTAGCCTCAAAGTATTAAAAAAAATTGGAAAATGTTGTGAGACTGTTGAATTTTAAAAGGCTTTTATTTATAGAATTTTCGCCAGTACCTCGAGAGAACCTTCTAGGCTTGGTCAGGCAAGAAACTTACGGCTTGGGCCAGTATTGGTCTTTGTATAGAATGTTAGAAATCCATCCACCCATCCATCCATCCATATCCATCCATCCATGCTATTTATAAATGCGAAATCATGTCTGTTTATCTGTTACGCTATCACGGCTAAACCGCTGAGTACCGCTTGCACTCCGGTGGTAGGGTACTTTGTTTATTTAATTAATCCGAAGTTTTTCTTAATTAATAAAAAAGCTCTAATATAATCTGTAACTAATCTTCTCCTGCCACTCTTCTGTTATACTTTTAGATTTAATCATTTTTCAGCCACGCTATCGTCATCACACGTTGCTTTAGGAAATTATTGAAGGCAGACGAAGAAGCGGTTAACAACTAGTACATAAATAAGTGTCTGGGGTCTGAGACTATTTGTCAACACTACGTAATCTTGTGCTATACTGAAGGTAGAGCCCAGTAATTGAAAGCCTTTTTAGGTAATACGGAACTATTTTATGGCTATAGCCTAATCAGAACCTGTTCTGCGCCAAATGTGACTCTGATATCTATTAAAATTGAATTTCGATTCGTATTAATAGCTCCGCTCTTTTAATAGAAATGCTTGGTCTTATATCACTTCTATAAATATGATCTCTATTATGTGATATCAAGTCTTTTTGTACGAGAATCTCTGTAAATCTAAGAGCATACTTTTCATCCAATCAGACAGTTTTTCACTTACAAATTATTATGAAAGTCAAATCTTTACTGGCTCGCAAGATAAAGACATTATCAAGGTCACGGTGAAGATTTCTTTCCTTCGTGATCGCTTCTTAATTTCATAAGCTCGAAACAGGTATACCTATCTAGATGTGTAGTATGTTGAGGTGAACGCCCTGTGTATTGGATTCTGAGTCCGGCTGACGGAATGTGTTGCCAAACGCACTGATCGGAACTCAACGCGAGAAAACGTACGCTTTGGGAATATGTAGTTCAACTGACCTATTTGAAGTTCCTGATAAAAATGAGAGTCAAAAAGATAGAAAGATAGAGATTGTGACAACAAAGAGAGTTACACATATTTTTCTAAATATTCTCTTGGAGGTATGTAAGTACCTACTGGTTATTAAACATCACAACGATTATTCACGGAATAAAAAAAACGAGTGTGCTTTAGACCACACGACTGAAGTAAAACTTCTTTAATATACGAAACTTAACTGGCTATGAGAGAAAGAGAGACAGAACAGTGCTTTCATACACCCTCCATGGTAGTGTTAAACGTTTAATGCAACTTTGTAGGTAGAAAATAGGTCAGACTGGAGAAGGTGCTAAGTTCGGCTCTCGACTAGAATCGCGTTCTGAGGGCCTAGCACAAGCATATTTGAAATCTGTGAAGTAAATTATTGTACCGACATCCGAGTTACACTGAGTGCCAACCAAGCAACACTTCGCAGTTGAGTTATCGATACCGATAAATGTGAACGCTTACGCCACAAACGTCAAATTTATACGAAGATAGCTGAGAATGGCAACCTCATACAGAAAATGTAATACAACATTTAAAGAAACAAAGAACAATTTGCAATAACCATGTTACTTTCGTAATATACCAAAGTCAAAACAAAAGACAATTTGAAAAATAAAATGTTGGTAAAAGTAAGTTATTATAGGAGCCAACTCTGCTGATAGAATTTTAAGGCTGTCATGGCCACCGTGCACCGTGACAAAGGTACTTATATGTATTTCATTAGCCAGTAATATTTCCACAAAAATAAATGTTGGTATACTCATTAAATACTATTTTACGAGTACCTATGCTAACGAGGATCATGAGGTTCAAGGAAACTTGAACTTGATCCCAAAGATAGGTCAAGAACTACCATATATCTACCTATAATGTAACAAAGTACTATAGATACAGTCTAGAAGGTTATCCGAGTAGATATGTTTCTTTAATAGTATGTCTCTTTGTGACGCGCTGGTCCGGGGAAGTTCTTACACCATATCTATTTTCAAGGCCTAGCAGTGATGCTGTTTCGATTGAAGGGTGTGGGTGCCGGTGAAATTACAGGCCCATGAGGACCAAATCTATTTCAATATATTAACTATAAGAATCTTTGGCCTGACTAACTGACATACAGACAACGCACAGCGTATAACACTGGCCATAGCGAATTTAAACTTTCAGGGTATATTTGTCTTGGTGCGAGGCGTACAATGAAAGGAATTCCTGAAATTAAACCCCTTAAGGATTGCAGTAAGGGTTGAAGTTTGTATGATAATAACTAATTTAGCAAGTTAGATGAGGTACCTACCCTGGTAACTATCACCATGATGAAGGCGGCATGTGGTCACCGGCCGATCTGTGGACAAAGAAAATTGTTTTACTATATTATCAATCACCGTTAGTGTGACACCGTGTTTTGTTTTTTGTATTGACACCAAGATTCAAAAAAGATGGAGAGACGATTAGAGATGAAAGATTATCAACATCCTTCTACCATTAGTATTAGGAAAGCTCTTAGTGAAGGGCTCGACCGGGGAAGTACTACCACCATGCCTATTTCTGCCGCCAAGCAGCTTGCGGTGCCGGTGAAATTACAGGCACATGAGGCTTAACACCTGTATACCTCAGGGTGATGGACGCTGAGCAGTGTATTGTAGAGCACGTTCCTAACGAATGTGACTTGCGAGGCAGTGCTTTGTTATAGGCGATGTTTACTTAACATCAGGTAGGTCATCTGCTTGTTCAATCAGTAAATTGTATTATTGATTTAGTAAACTCTTACCTACTACACACACGTGAATAATTTTTACAGTTTTTCATTGAGTTGTTCCACGAATTTTAAGTGGTATTGATGTGTGCTGTTGCGTATACGACTGAAATTAAATTTGATTAATGAACTGCATATCCTAATATATACGAAGGAAGTTGCTAAAGAAGCGTTATTTTAACATCATGTTCATCATGGCACATCATGCCAACAATGTTACTAAACGAAAAGTAAGCATTAACAGAGAATCTTGAATTACTACAAAAAGTGAGGAAGTAGCAGGCTTTTCATGATTTCATGTGAGTTCTGGCTATAAAAAAAAGGAAAAACCGTCTCATCACTCATTTTGAAGGGGAATTTTTATATTTCAGCGAAAAACATTCAAAAGCCGAGACAAATATGATTAAGTACTTGTAGAAGTATATGTTTTACGCGGAATCTTTCCTCTGGGATTATATTTTTTTTCACATAGTAAATAATCAAGATATAGATAAAATATCTATGTATATGTAAATGAAATGTAATATTTTATTTACTTAAAGTAACAGAAGTTTTTAAATCTAAGTCATACACACTTCGTCGTTGACCGACATGCTAAAAATTTTTTTTTTTGTTATAAGTTATTAATGTAACTTATAACAAAAAACAATACAGTAATGTACTATGTTTTTTGAAGCTAATCTAGTTTTGATTTGCGAAATTGTATGTTTGTTCCTCGTTGAGTGTGGCCCTCTGAAGCTCTCACTCAGGCCCAAAGCTAAGCTCTTCTATTGATTTGACTCCAACTGTGGTGCGATATGAAAAAGTTGCAGAACACATCAGAGCGCTTGTTTTCTTTTTACTTTTCGCCATGTAGGCTATTGTCCACGCACGGTGGTCGATCGTTGTCGATATTTTGAAATCCCCGTCCATTGTTCGGCCAATTATGCTCTTATTGAAATGCATTGTTGTGTGATGGCTCATTTCGATAAGTCTCATTAAGATTACCTAGTGTAAATTCTGCTAAGCTGTATGTTAGCATGGTTTACTTAGCTTTTATCTACGCCTGAGTGGTTTTTACTTGTGTAGTAATTTAAGACGTTTTAAATAAAATGCAGGGAACCCAAAAAACACGCAAACCGCTGCATGTTTTTTCCGGTTATGAACGTGCAAAGCTTTATAATATACTGGCTATAAAATTAGCAATTCCGTAAGTAGATAAAATATTGTACAGTACCTTCGTTACACTGTTCATAAATTTTAGCAGCCAATTTGTAAGTAGTAATTTAGTAGTACCTAGTCTGCGTAAAGGTCTCTTTCGGGGAAGTACTGCCCCAATCCTATTTCTGCCGTCAAGCAGGCAACATAAAGTAAATAAATACGTCACCAACGACCTTGCATTGCTTTGCTATAGGTGATAATGGTAACCAACATCAGGTGGGTCATCTGTTTGTTCTAACAACAAGTCGTATACCTACAAATAGAATTTAAAAAAGTAGAAATATTAATTTTACCCTTCTACTCATCGATGTAAATATTATTTTTCAATGTCATGACTGAAACTTATTTCTATTATTGTATACCTATCTGAAAATAAAACAGTTAACCTTCAACAGAGAAATACTGTTTTATACATTGAAGAACAACGGCCCATAACAAGCACCAGCTTTGACTACTTGATGAAAATATTCCTCGTAGTGTATCTACTGATTAGCGTAAAACACTTTGTCCTTATTCTTAGCGTAAACCCATAACCAGAGACAAGAGGTATTATATTTTTTGTCTGTGGCACGTACAACGCTGTGTGAACTGCTGATGATTTTATGATTTCAACCCTTTTTGAACAAGCAAAGCGATATGCGCAAGTCAGTTCAACCCAAGCATTCCTAAAACAAGTTAAGAATAGCATCACGAGTTCCATTGTTTCAGCTTCTGTTTACAGAAGTAAAAGCAAATGGGAACAAAGGCTTTAAAAAGGTGAGTACAGCTGGGCAGCCATCAAAGGGCAGCTGTGAAGTCCATTGTTTTATTTACCAGTGTTTGCTGAATAGTTATTTAGCTTTTACTTTGTTGATCGCAAAAAAGCGGTTCTTAACCGTGGTACGATTGTGTATGAAAAAATTGTTTTTTCCGTGATATAGTTGACCGCTCTAGGGGAAAAAAAATCAGCTTTCCGAACCATGGAAAATAATAAATCTCATCGTAGTAAATGCAGTAAGTATGTAATCTTTTTGCTTGAGTGTCACATGTAGTGAAGGGTAATCTGACATTATTGCTAATCAAATTTACAGCCACAAAAAAAAAAAATTAAGTATACAGAGTGTAAAAAGACTGCCTACTACTTACAGGAACTTTAGCCGTCTTCGTCATATTTGTTTACGCGATTATCGCGCTAATACATGAAGCGATCATTGTACGTGCAATGACATATTGAGTGTTCCAATTGATGGTCGGAGTCGAATGATAGAACATAAGTATTAACGTCAGAAATGCAAATACTGATATATATCAAATATTTAAATGTTTGAGACAGAGTGTGAGTACGAATAATACAAGATTGAACCAGCGATGGTTGTGTAACCGCTTACAAGTTTCGGAAAACTCATTAAACCACGTTTCGTGATAAATTATCAAACACAGACAAAAGCAAAAATAATAAAGTCGAAAACAGTTTTGAGTGAATTATTGATTTGTATAGTTGAGCTGTGCACCTTACGTTTCCTGCAGGAAATGTGTTTAATATGTAGTATAGTTATTATGTAAATTTGTGTAGTACAAGTATGGAGCCCTACTTTTGTCTGGACTTCGTTCGTGTTTAAGCAATTTATTAGAAACTAGGTCTAGGTTAGTTTATATCTCAAAACGTAACAGACATTCAGACATACTTTCGTAGATAGACATCATTTATATTTACTATCATTTATATTTATATCCGTATTCTCAACTCGAATCACAAAGCGTGGTAACGACATTATAACTGGAACATCCATTAGCTGTTACACGCATGTTTGATCTCACTCTTCTAGCTCATGATGATTACAATATAATACAGGAGTCGTGATCCAACCTGGTTCCTAACCAACTCTTTGTCCTTAATATCCTATAGCTCTTCTGTCTAAGAGTATAGAGCTCATATTTCTTTGTAGAATTCATAGTTTTGGAGACATTCCGTGCAATGCGTGCGTGCACATCACAGCGTGGTATAATAGCGCACGTGTAAGTAAGCAAGCAGCGGAACTAATCGGACCGGAAGTCCTTTATCTGCAGGCCATTCATCTCCAGGGAAGAGCGAACTTGACAAATAAACGCAGAAAATTATTGACTCAAAAAATTACGAGGATAACTTCTAGTTATATTCTGGTGAACTATGGTTCACCACACAGTTCAGGAGTTGTCCATCTGTCTATCATATGGAATCACTTTTGTGATTCAAAATGAATCGATTACAGCTCATAAAATGGTAAACGTGGATTCATTGTTTTCAAGTAGTAGATAAGTAAATATTTGCACATCTAAAAAGTTTTTATGCAGTATTCGACACTGACCACTACAGGAAAATATTTGTCTGACTGACAAATCTATTTAAAAAATAAAAAAATAAAAAACCGTATAAAATTATCCGCTAAACAACTGTGTACTTACTATACTTACCTACTTAAATTATGCGAGAAGCTGTCCACGCCATGTCTGTCACAATCCGTAGAGAGCCGCTATGTAACGGAGAGGTACCATACGACAGATGGTTCCGACTTTATTTACTTAGCAAATGAGGTCTAACTACCACGCACTTTGAAAATAATACGGACTAGCCTCACAGTTTCTGTGCTGTATGTTGTGGGTTCGATCCACACCGAGGACAAACATTTGTGTGATGAACATAGATGTTTGTTCTCTGTCTGGGTGTTATACTGTAATCTAAGTACGTATTTACAAAAAAATAATCTCGTCCCCCATATTATGTCTCATATCTCCCGATATATCAGTATCTCCCAAGCTATGCTTAGTTTGGAATGTCGGTAAATATATATTTAACTAGCGGCCCGGCTTCGCAGGGGTTTTAGTGCGGATCTCTAATTTTTTCGAAAATAAAATATAGCCTATGTCATCTGGGGATAGTGTTGCTTCCCAACGGTGAAAAAATTATTCTAATCGGTTCAGTAGTTTCGGAGCCTATTCAATGCAAACATCAATCAAATCTTTCGTCTTTATAATATTAGTATAGATACGGGCTAGGTAAGTTTACGTGCGATTAGAGATTCAATGGGGCAATAGAGAGGTATTTGCGTTTGTAGTACGAGTTGCAGTTTAGCTAGACCGTTAATAACAGCTCTATTCGTAACACAAGCAGTAGTTACAGCAGCACAATGGAAGAGTAGAACAACAAAAGTAAACTGATTACCTATCTTAATTGTCTATCTGAAAGTGTGTCAAGGCTGACATCATGTCATTTGTGGATCCTCTACGGGGAAAATTATCTAAGCTCGAGGAAAATACATTTATAGCGAGAGTATTGGGCGTCTAGAATATTAGTTTTAAAGAATACGAAAATTGGGCCTCAGATGATTGCCAGATTATACCAAGCCAAACAGTCTTCTAATGAAAAGTTTCAATGCCTTCTGCAGCGCTGTACCTATCTACTCGATGAGAAATACCATTGTTAATAAACACTTTCTCGCGGTGTCACTTAGAAATCGCTTTCGTCTTCCAATATTGATCGCGGACCTATATGATCACTTATGCTGTACTGTAGGGTCTCAAATGAAAAAGGGATGGGATATGGAACTTTGTACATATTGAAATACAGGTTATTTAGTGTAACAAAAAGCATTCAATGTCTATGGTTATGATATATCCTGAACGCATTATCCAATAAATGGGATAGCCCGTTCCTCGAGCACTGCAATCGGATAATGATGAAATAGTTTCATCAAGAACTCGATTGCAGTGCTTGAATTTTTGTAATACTCAAACTAATACTAACATAGAATAAAGTTTTGACTAACATTAATTAAAATTAATTTTTGTGTTGTCTGAAATAAATAAATTTTAATTTAATATACATATAACAGATTATTGCGTGAAATTTGTGCGACAAGACTTCAGTAAAAATCTTTTAATTTGTGTTGAAAGACCAATTCAGACGGTTAGAACTATTTTTTAAGACCATATTTCACATATCGCCATGATAAAGTACTTCAGTTTTTTTGTTTTGAAAGTGAATTTATCGAGTGTGTAATAAAACTTCATTCAGGTGTCCCTGGAAATATATAAAAAGAATACTCGTTAGTCCAGATTTATTTTTAATTGCTATCTTTTTGCAAGTGGATCTGTTGGTATTGAAATTAAAGGTCACTCAGGTAGAACTGGACCAAATCGGTAAAAAATTACCGATCATACCTGATTATCACAAGTGTAACACTTATTGCCTTTACAATCTGAGACAAACATTAATAACTTTGTTTAGTGTTCAAGATAAACTACGAAGTTTATACACAAAAAACAAGTAGGTAATTTAGAACCGACTTGCGTGTGCAGTTTGTGTCCTTATAATATTAGTAGGATAGATGTTACAGCAGTTGAAACCGGTAGATACTTCTATATGTAAACGCATTACTGTGGGTACCTTACCTTATTTATGTACGATTGTGGTTAGACCGTGACCTGCCACCTGCCGGTCACGGGTGAATGAAACGCTACGTGTGCCTATATTATTAGCTGCATGTGTAATACTTGTTTGTGTTATTTGTGTCCCCTTGTTGTGCTCGATGTTATGAGCAAGCTTTATCAAATAGTCAATAGTAGCTTTGTAGTAGTAGTTGATAGTATTTATCAAGTAGTAGGGTAGTAGTAGAGCTCTATATGAAGGACTCGTCCAGGGAAGTACCTATCATGCCTATTTCTAGCATGCCGCCAAGCAACTTGCTGTGTTCCGGTTTGAAGGATGCCGGTGAGATTACAGGCACATGAGGCTTAACACCTGCAAGCCTTAGGTTGATGGACTCTGAGCAGTGCATCCTAACGAGCGTGATCTATGAAGCAATACTATGTTATAAGCGATGGTAACCACTTAATATCAGGTGGGCCTTCTGCTTGTTCCATCAGTAAATTTCATAAAAAAAGTCTGTAGTCATTGAGCCGAATTAACTTACAGTTGCTTAGAAAGATCAAATAGCTAATCTTTTGAAAGCGTTTTATAATTGGCCTTTTTGTAGTTTACCCATATTGTATTACATACTTTCTATGCCTTTTTATCGAACTTTTATATATACTGAAATTACATTCGTTTTACTAAGATTTTTTACCGTAATTCCTATATTTATATACTTGCAAACGCGCGCGACTTCGTCCGTGCGAAGCTATACGTTTATGAATTTCGGGAATTCCTTTCTTAGTACACCTCTACGCACCAAGATGAATATAGGTACTCTGAAAATTTCAAGTCTCTACAACCAGCGGTTTAGACTGTGCGTTTTCTATATCCCAGTCAGTCAATCAGGACAAAGACTGTTATAATTGGTATAGATTTTAATGTCACGCGTCACTGACACAGAAAACACTCCACAATCACACCGACCCCGGCGACGGGGTCGAAGACGTCTCCCCGTTAACGCCCCTTCAGGGCGAAGAGTCTCTCCGTAGCTCCCTTCCCCGGCAACAGCCCAAGCCGAGGTCCGTACCTAAGTGGTGCCCTTGTGCTCGTTGCCAACAAAACTTTTTGTAATGGCGTAGCCTTCTGCGCTCGCCAGTAGCCCGGTAACGCTGTCGAAAATCGCCAGCCCATACACCAGCATTTTAGTCCGTTTGAAAAAAAAAGTCATGCGTCACCGTTGCAAAGGGTGATCGACCAAGCCTTCATGGTATGCAGTATGCAGTATCCTGCCGCTACCTGTAGGAAGTTTGTTCATTCAACCGTAGTCCCCTGTTAAAGGGGCAATATGTCGTGGCATCCGTCACGTCAATACCGCTGGTAGATGTTTTAAACACAGGAATCTGAACATTTCAAAGTAACTTATATGTAGGTATTTCTGCATATAAGACTTGTAAGTTTTATTGTACGACTCGAAAACATACTATGCCGTCACTTAGGATTGAACTAACTCCAACATCAAAAACTAAAAACAAAGTGGTAGATTCAAAGTGTTAGTGTTGTGTTAGTGTGTGTTAGTTCAGTTATTATTGTTTTTTTTTGCGTGTTGCTGATGGAACAAGCAGATGGTTCACCTGATGTTAATTAGTTACCATCCTATAACAAAGTATTGACTCGTAGATCACGCTCGTTGGGATCGTGCCCTACGATGCACTACTCAGCGTCGACCTAAAGCATAATGATGTTAAGCTTTATGTGCCTGAATTTCAACGGCATCTCTTTCAAATCGAAATACTGCAAGCTGCTTAGCGGCAGAAATAAGCATGATGGTAGTAGGTAATTTCCCTGACGAGCCCTGCACTAAAAGCTGCACTACTACAAGTACCTACAAGGATGTTGCAAAAATCTTACAAAAACGCTAGAAGCCAAGCCAAATTTTTTGTCTGTACAATTGGTACGCAAGAAACTGGTGCATAGATTCACCCAATTTGTAATGCAATTTTATTTGATACCTGTGATTTTACTGAAATGTGAGTACAAATCGTTTTAACTTATCAATGTCTAAACATTTACGACCCACTCCAAAGTACCATCTCAGTAAAGTTACAGACACGATTATATCTCTTATCTGTGGTAAAGTTTACTTTGCAGCGATATTATGAACCCATCACACGTCATGAAGTTATGAATGCATGTGTATGAAACACGTCTTTCACAAAGATGAAAGTCTTTTAATATACGTGATTAGTTGATTGCAAACCCCACGCAATAATCGCAGATTTCTGCTCAAAGGCAACGTTATAAACATTATGATGCTGATATGAATAGTATAAATAACTGATAGAAACGACAACATTACGAAGATTGCAGTCTGTGGAGTTACAAAAGGTAAGTAAAATCACTTGTAGCTCATTTGGTTAAACAAACCGGCCAAGCGCGAGTCGGACTCGCGCACGAAGGGTTTCGTAACATTATCTATAATAAAAACGGCAAAAAAAACACTTTGTCGTGTGAGAGCCCCCTTGAATATTTATTTTATTCTGTTTTTTAGTATTTGTTTTTATAGCGGCAACAGAAATACATCATCTGTGAAAATTTCAACTCTCTTACTATCACGATTCATGAGATGCAGTGACCGACGGATGGACAGACATACAGACAGACAGTCCGCAGAATCTTAGTAGGTAATAGGGTCCTTCGAGAGCATTGCGTACATACATTTTTCGAACAGAAAAACGCATTGGTTCAAGACCTGATTCAAACCCACAACCCCAAGATCAGAAGGCGGGGTCACTCCCACTAGGCCACCGGCGAACTATTAGTATCATTTGACAACTGCCTTCGTAAATGCGCGTTTTAACAGAACAATCAAATACGACACGCGGTAGGTCACAAGAAACTGCAGTCAAAAATGTATCAAGTAAAACTAGGCAAAGATAAGAGCACGTTATAAATTAACGTTATAAGATCGTTTGCATGCAACATCTTTGCATGCTTTTAAACAGCACTTGTTATACATATAGGTACCATATTATTATTGTGATTATCTTTAAGCATTTTATTAGGTGAGTTAAGTGTGAAGCGTAGTGGAATCACATGCTAAGTTAATTTGAAGAACGGTAACAAGGTAGGAAGTCGTTGGATGGAAAGGGCCCAAAATTGATTGTCCTGGAAACGTATGAAAGGGATGGTGATGAAGTAGGTAAGGTAAGTACCTATCATGTTTTATTATCATTGTTAATTTTTACCAACTTATTTCATTTTCCAAGTTAACGCTGCTTCTAAATTGACGTAAATCTATACCAATTTTAAGTAGTAGTAGAGCTCTTTGTCAAGAGCTCGTCCGGAAAAGTATAATAATAATAATAATAATGCTGGACAATCCACACTGCATCTTCCAGTTCCAAACTATGTTTGTACTACCACCATGCCTATTTCTGCCGCCAAACAGCTTGCTGTATTCCGGGTTGATGGGTGTGGGTGCCGGTGAAATTACAGGTACATGAGGCTTAACACCTGTATGCCTCAGGTTGATGGACGCTGAGCAGTGCATCGTAGAGCACGTTCTTACAGAGCGTGACCTACGAGGCAATACTTTGTTACAGGCGATGGTAACTACTTAACATTAGGTGGGCTGGTGCTTGTTCTATCAGCAATTTATATAAAAAAAAGAATATTTGTTCTGACTGACTGACATATAGACAACACACAGCATAAACCACTGGTCTTAAAGACTTCAAATATTCAGGGTATGTTCTTGATGCGTAGTTGTGTATTACAAAAGGTATATTCAACCCCTGAACGGGTAAAGCGGGGGTTGAAGTTCGTATGAAAATAACTAAATGCGAGCGAAGTCGCGCAATATTCAGTGTTTTATACAATCTTCGTGTAAAATAGGAAATGGTTTATGTAAACACAAACAAACTGTTTAAACTTACCTTTGCTCGTCACTATGTTGCGAATGATACTTCGTACAACATTATATTAATACTAATAGAGCTGAAATTTCTTTGCATCATTGATCTGGAGACTTTGGTTCTATCCGGGAGTGGTTAATTATCACTCAAGAATGTCACCATATCACGTCTACCTGATCATCGTGACACTCAAATTATGTAGACTAATTACAAGCATTGCAGCCATATTGCCAATAAGTGTGATTGCATGACTTAGTGATTATATTTCCAGTTTCTTGATTTGTAATGAGAATTTATTTATGAATCTGCTCTTGAGTAAGTAGTAGGTACTTAGTAAATTACCCACTACCTACTTGCAGGATTCTTGACTACTAACTAATTTAAACCAAGACTGGCTATATTCAATTTAAGGGGGAAAACTAAGTTTCTATTAGCCTTATTATGTCTATAAGCACTGATTTTAAGTATTTGTTCAGTATATAACAATATATAGGTATCAAACCTACATTGGTTGTGAGACAGTGTAATATTTTGTTTTTTCAATCAATTTTTATACAAACGAATTAGGCTAAAGACAGTGAAGGTTACATCACATGGTATTTATTTATGTTCTTAATTTAAAAACAAAGCCGTTATTATCCTTAGTTTTTTTCAGTTTGATAGTCTGTGACGTGTGGAAGTACCTACGTAAATATTACCGAATTGCTTATTCCGCTTATTAAAACCAAAAGATCAACATCATTGGTTACTAATACTCTTAAATCTTATTTGAAGTTTGCCCAGGTGTAAGCTACTCGAGTCTTACCTTACGGACGTAGTTATTTTCTGCTACATTTGTTGACCGGTGCGGGCATTTAAATATTTTTTGATCTGGAAAATAATTTGTCTGTCGAATGGCGGATAGGTGACAAAAAATAGGTCCAGAATTCAAGGAAAAACTATTGATTACTTTCTGTATCATCGTTTGGAGGAATTACAACTGCCGGAGTTGTGCTATCGATTATGCATTACATTAGTTATCTACCTTTCACGGTCATACGGTTTCTCAGAGGCTTTGATGGTTTACTTCAGTGTTACCTTCACCTTTTTGTTGCAATTTCTGAAACTACATATTTAAAACCTTTTTAGCTGCAAAAACAAAGAAGCTACGTGCGTTCTTAAATCAAGTCACGTTTGTTACAGCGTCTAAACAAACAAACCAAATTTCGACCTCGCATGCTCGTCGCGACTTCTAGTGAAAGTCGATGCGATGTAAATAAAAACTACTTTATGTCTCTCGTCACGTCCGATTATAAGGACACACTCACGAAGAAAGCAAATTTTCGGCGGCTACCTGACATTTAAGACGGCAAATCTGCATACAGAATTTATCGTTTATGTTCAAGTAATACTTCTAATGCGACTTCCAGCAAGGTTGCGTTAAACATTTAACACTACCGTGGAGGGGGTATGAAAGCAGTTCTTTCTCTCATAGCCAGTTAACGTTTTGTATATTAAAGCACACTGGTTTTTTTTATATCCTCATTTCTTTTCCATTTTATTGCGGACTAAAACAGATCTGTATCATTGAAACCACAACTTATCAGTTTTATAGTTCCATTTCCTATGAAATGGCGTTTGAATTAAACTATATCTGTTCTTGTTCTTTACATTTTATGTAAAAATGCTGAAATCCTGTCACCTGCTTTAAGCGTAAATGCTTCCAAAGTTAGGACATATGAGTTCGACATTCCTTCAGACAATGGGCTTCCTGTGGCCATTTATCGGCTACGGCTATCGATGCATCAAAATTCATCTGTGGATTTGAAGATTCAATGTTTAAAGAACTTTCTGATTCTGATCAGAATCGCTGATCGTTAATCACTGTGCTTTTAAGTATTTCTTATAGTAAAAATATGTGTAATATAATATATTTAAATCATATTTTTTTTATTAGAACCTATATTCACAATATTGCCTTCCTAATATGGGACGCGTATCGCAGATGTTGCTGCGCCTTACCTTTCGGCACTGAAAACCACCGCCATATGAGCCATTGCACTCCTTGGCATATGCTGAGTAGATTTTTATATTATCCCAAAAATTATTTTCCTCGAGTGGGATTTGAACCCACGACCTTCCCCTTGATAGGTACGGGGATGCGATACCAACTTCGCTACCGAGGATTCAAATGCCTCGACGAAAATAAGATTTGGAATGTTGCTAATACGGTGCTGCTACGGTGCTGAGTAGATGCCTTTTTTTGCCACTTTCCTTTTTATTTTTATATCTACCTACTCGGTGTTTTTGTATTGTTTGGTGTGGTGTCAAACAATATTTTTCTATTCCTATTTCTAATATTACTTTAGTGCCTACACGTATAATTAGTAGGTAGATAAAGTTGGGTTGCAATTTTTTTTTATTAAAGGACTAAAACTTAAAATTCGATAATTGCCGTTTTTAGGATGCAGGTATACATAATGTAAAGTAAACATGCCGATACATCTATTGTAGATGATCTACACAGCGTTAGTTGCAACTATTTCACTCATAGGTACCCCTATTTACGGGACGTTATAGATAGATTTTAGATTTTTTATTTTAGATTTTTTGGCCTGACATTGATTTTTCTTAGCTGGAGTAACCAGTACCTACTAATAATCATGAATAGTAATTAGGTTCCTATGTAATCTACATAAGTACGGAGTGATAATCTGACGAAATCTAATAATATAACGTCTATGCGTTAGCGGTCTAGAAATAATACTTAATAAAGAAACTCATAGTTCAAGTTCAATGTCGATCACTGTCTCGTTTGAAATAGTCTCGCTGAAGACGTGAAGCCTCATTGTTCATAGAGTCAGCAATTTCATACTTTATGGCATTACACTAAAGTTTACTTTTAATTTATAATGTAAGAGAACTTAAAGAACACATCTACAATAATTTGTTCAAATACAGCAACTCGAGTGGCGAACAGATATTATGTCCATCAGTTTTTTTCTTCGAATCATGCTAGTCATTGTCTCGGAATTACGCTAAATAACTGCTATTTATTCATTTTAATTCAATTTTGAACTGTATTATTACTGGATAAAAGTTAATTCCGCTTGAAAGAATGAACGAGTATCGGCAAAGTGTAAGTTAAAAGAAAGACTCGCTTTATCAATAGCAGGTGTATTCGTAACGAGTTCTCGTCGGGATCTTCAAAAACTTTATTCATCTTAAAATCAGCATCGTTGTTCGGTTTCGCTCTTTTAGAATAACATTTTTTATCTAGAGCCGAGCTTACGATTTTAAATAAAACTTATTACATGTAACTCATAAAGATATCTTCGTTTAAATTTTCGTGTCTGAGTATTTTTTTTATTCATGTGAATCATGTGTTTATTTATCAAAGTCAAAGTCAAAAAGCATTTATTCAGTAAAATCCGCAGGGATCATCTTGAAACGTCTTAAATCTAGGTGAATCTAAGCGCCAGTTCCTCGCGACCAAGCCTAGAAGAATGACTTCTTATAATAGAACTTCATTTTTTTCAGTCTAAGGACTGAATGTTGTCAAGTTATCCCAAAACGAGAAACACCTAGCGAGCGCGTTGAAGTCTTTTGTATGAAGCAATGTCCCTAAAAAAATAAAATGTGTCTAGGTAGGATAAACGTTGACTCTGGATTTTAATCTCCCAGCTCGGTAGATAAATAATAATAATAATTAATAATAATGGTGGACATTCCACACAACATCATCTAGCCCCAAGCTAAGCAGAGCTTGTGTTAAGGGTAATAGATGACTGATAATATTACATACATAGATATTTTTTATCATACATAGAAAATACCCAGAACACCCGGAATATATACAGTACAAACAGATTGTACAAACAGTTATCCCAAGGCGGGAATCGAACCCGTAACCTCCTGCGTCGCAGGCGGACATTCACCCGTCGCGCCACATCGGTCGTCCCCCTACAAATATCCCTACAAATCTCTTAAGCATCATCATAAGACTGAAGCAGTCCACTGCTGGGCATCGCCATTCCTTATCAGTTTCAAGGAAGAACGCTATACAACCTTCTTCACGCACCGATGCTTTCTTCATGCAATCTTAACAACGTCGTCGGTCTATCGGTTGGGTAGGATCTATTAGTACCACTCTTTGACGATTAGTCCGAAGAAAGAACAAAGTTGTAGCCAAACTCTTACCTAAACTGTGGCAGGTAGATCTTACCTTAAATGAACAGCTGTATTGGTTTCTCTTCAATATTTATATTTTATAATAGCGCTGACGCATATAGGAAAATTACACAATAATTATATAATAGGTATCTAACTAAGTCCCTAAATGCTTACGATTATTTACAGCACCAATTTATTTGCAATATCTTCTAAGGTTAAATTACATGTGACTAGTGACAGGAAATCACACATTGGTAAATTGGACTTAGTTAAGCAGAAAGGACTCAATCCACAATTTTGTCAAAAATGAAGTAGATATGCCACAGTGGTCTTTGAGGTGGGATCTTTCATTCAGCAAAAACGCCCCAAGAATAAAAACAAGAATTCCATTTTTTTAGGGCTATAGAACCAAACCACATGTTAGGCAGGCATATTTTTATCATTAGCAGTAATAACCCAACCTGTTTGAATCGTTGCTGATAAATTCAATTTCGAAGAATCAAGTCCATATAAAATAAAGCTAAATGGACTCAAACCATCTGAATCGTTTTAGATAAATGCACTTTCTAAGAAACAAGCTTATTGTGAAGACAGCTAAAATGACTCAAACTGTCTAGGTCCTTTTTGATAAATTGAATATCAACGAAACAATCCGTTCTTAACAATCAGCTAAAAGAACTCAAACTGTCTAGGTTGTTTCCAATAAATTGAATATTGAAGAAACAAGCTGATTAAATATTCAACTAAAAGTACTCAAAGCTTATTAATTGGGGGTTTGATTTTTTTTTTGCGGTAAATGGAAAGATCAGATATAAGTTTTATAACAAAACATTTTTTTTAATTTTTTTTCGCAGTTATTCAAAAGTAAAGTAAATTTCAAAATACGAATAATTTTTGAATCCAGTACCGAAAACACGCCGACAGCTCCCGAACAAACCCGAGCGGTTTTCACTCATTGCAATAGCCGTGCACGCTGTACTTAGATAGCTATAACATGATGACGTCACTATGGTATGGTGATCAATCATGGCGCGTTTATAGTCACGTGATTTTTTTTCAAATTTTATCAATTTTTAATTGATTATAATTAATTGAAAAAATACTTTTTTAAGTTTTTTGCATTAAATATCAATATTATTAATAATAATGTATTAAAATACATAAAAAATCTATATTTTTTTTTCAAAACCCCAACTCCCTTCAGAAATACGTCCCATTATAGAACACAGAAGAATAGCGATTATCAATATTAAAAAGTGGGCATGACCGGTCAAAAAATATATGAAATATACATAGACGAACTAAAAAAGGTATATAACAGATTAATAATGCCAGTTTCAGTCACAACATTCAAATGTCTATTTTATGATAAATTTAATCTATGCTGTAAAACTTTAAAAAAGACACATGCAATAATAATAATAATAATAATAATAATAATAATAATAATAATAATAACTTTATTGAGGACAAGGCTTATAATTAATACAATAAAATATAAAATAAAGTACAAGAGGATTTGTCCTGCAATCGGCGGACTTATCGCGGGTAGCGATGTCTTCCAGACAACCGTTATACTAAAATAGCCTAACCTAAACTTATACTTATAAGTACCTAAGTAATGTTTGCATCCGCGACTGCGAGGAAGAGTAGAGTCGGAATATACCAGCCCCTGAACTAGTTATAAACTGTATTTCAGGGGACGGATTCCCAAATCGACCCAGCCCTCGCTGTCGCGATGCAAAGACTTTTAGTGTGATTCGGATTCGGCACACTTATTAACTAAAATATATTACTCTGAACGTGTCTTTTTAAGTTTATACCTAAACGAAACATTCTTACACAAAAAATAAAACACTGCACAGTGACTGATGAAAAGTTTAAATTGGAGGAAAAGAAAGAAGTACACCTTAAGCGAGCCCAAGATCTTCGCGATCATATGAATAGTTTACGAGTAAAAACTGATAGAAGATTCGAATACATATGACCTGGAAAAAACTCTTTTTTTCCAGGTTATATGTTAGACCTGGAAATATTTTTTTATAAGCTCCAGTTCTGGTCGTATAACAGTGGAATCCATGTTGGTTCCATGAACATTGCTCATTGTTAGGTTTGGTGAGAAGGGGAAGCTGGGAGAGGATCACAGGAGGTTGAGTCATGCTTGGTACAGTTTATACCTCGCCTGCGACGCAGAGGTTGCGGGTTCGATTCCCGCCTTGGGATAAATGCTTGTACGATCTGCAAATATTTATTCCGGGTGTTCTGGGTATTTTCTATGTTTAATAAAAAATATCTATGTATGTATCTATATTGTATTAAGTATATCAGTCATCTAGTACCCATAACACAAGCTCTGCTTAGCTTGGGGCTAGATGATGCTGTGTGGATTGTCCAGCATTATTATTATTATTATTATTATTATAAGAAACGATTTAGACTTCGGAATAAAAGATCTGGTACTACGGAGTGATTGTTGTAGGGGTCAAAATTGAAATATAAAAAAAATTCTTAAAAAGGCATTACTATCCAACACCGTCTCTCATTCAAATTTGAAAACTATAACATTAAAATACCATGAAAGGATATATTCTGCCGAAGAATATATAAATGTAATGAACAGTTGTAGAAATAAAAATCCTATCAAAGTAAACAGGATGCAGAAAAATGGTTTTAAAAGTACCAGTAAAATTAAAAAAAAAAGTTGTTAGTAGAAATACTTTCAAAACAAAATAAAAAGTTAACTGCCTGAAAACTAATTAAATATTAATAAAAAGAGATAAACTAAAAGGAAACAGCAATATAGTGGAGGATGTAGATGGATATGGCCTGGTACCTACCTGATTTTGATAGATTTGACTTCATGCAATTTGTTTTACTTTTTTGTAACAAAATACCTACGTTTTTATTGAAAAAAGACGTATAATTTTAAACTATTTATTACTTAGGTTGTTACTGAGAAATTATAATTTATACCGCGTCATGAAAATACTAATTTAGCAGTATGGACTCAATCCATATTTTTCGCAATAAGTTAAGAAATACGTAATAAATTTATAACATAAACACATAGTCATAGATATGATTGATTTTGCTCTGGACATATAATTAATTCAAAAACTCAAAACACAACATCACTGAAGAATACCACTTTGAACTTTAAACGTCATTATCTCAAAAGTGACATAATGTGGATTGAGTCCTTTCTGCTTAACTACGTCCAATTATCATGTCTACAAAAAGTGTCTACAATTCGTGCAATTTGACCATTATCACTTTTAAGAAAACCATACTGCAAAAACACTAGGTACACTAGAATTTAGACGCGGGCACCAAATTGGATAACTCCTCAGTACACTCCCCATTGCATAAAGGATAGAGAACAGAGAGATCCTACATCTCTCCGCAGACCTCGACATGTTTGAAGTTGGTTACCCATAAGCGGCTAGTGCAAAATTACCAGAATATAACCTTTCTGTAAGTTCGGTTGCGGGTTGATCGTGTACAAATTAATATAGACAATAATGCCGTTGCCTTCCCTTACTATTACTACTTAATCAATTTGTTTTCACAATTGAATTGCAGTCAGCGTTCTTGAGAAAGATAAAGGTGACACGGTAACCGAGACACATGTCCCAATAGAGGTTCTTTTCTTATAGAAAGTTGTAAACATATTCTATGGCTCGTGTCATCGCCTACTGATGCGAATGTAAATCGTGAATTAATGATGAAGTTTTGATAAGAGTCATCGATCTTTTGATCTAAGCTTTTGAAGAAAAAATGTAGAACGGAAGTATTTTTTTACAGTTTATAGGTAAACGATTGTACGGAATCTCACCTAATGTTAGAAGTAATGCTTACCTAGAAGACCTATAAACTAAAACGTTTACATACTTTTTCACTGATCACTATCTCTTTAATGAAACTTCTGAGTCTCTTAACTGTGTCTTCTACCTGTTAAGCTTTATTCTAGCTGGCAGCGAGCACATACCTAACTACCTTGCATCGGGTTGGGTTTTCTTTTGACTTACTTCTTGGTGAATTTTTCTTTTAATTTCGCTTTTAATTGTTATTTCTCTGTTCTGTGTACTGTGTAATAAATAAAAGTACCTATTTCGTTTTATTTCTACGAGTAGACTGTCTTACTTTATTTGCGACTGTTCGGCTTCATTGTTATTTATCATCAGGTGAGGTTTTAGTCAACTTTTGCCTAGAAGATATAAAAAAAACATTAACTTTTTTCTCTTATCGCATCGCTCGTTACATTTAAACATCTAACGGATCTAGGCATTTAATTGTATGTCCGTGTTTTTTTTAGCATTTCGTAGTATCTTATTTAGCTTGTAAGTTCCTGGTAAGCCAAACGGCCACGAGTTTATCCTTATTCACATTTTTACTGCTCTGAAGAACCTACCCAAGGTATAAGAATGTTTATCTGATTACATCATTTTATTCAGTCTTGTGATCGGTCACTTTAAGAGCTAAGGTCACCAATAAATTACTATCAGCCATCATCCTCTATTAATACAATTATCGAACAATGCTGCGATGCCAATTAAATCTCAATATGAATCTTTCTATCGTACACTGAAGTTTTACCTACATAAGTATTTACTGTTCTTCACTTTCTTCTTCAACGGTAAAATCTGGGATTTAGTTATGCTATCGTTAGCGCAACTTTCTTGTTGTTCATTATATTTGAGAGAGATTTTTGAGATGTTTATTCTCTGTCGTTCGGACGCATCGGCTAAAGGTAGGTATTAGGTGTCATAATTCACGTGTAAACACCGCTATGAGCTACGTGGAAGCCGACGAGACGGTCGCGCCCGAATGTGGAAGTTGTGGAACTGGAACATGCGCAAGCGGCATTTTATCACGAACCAACACGTATGATTACTTTTATGCATGGAACAAGAATTCGTGCGATAGCCCGCATCACCTGACTGACTGGTAAACAGAGGCAGGTCATAACGTCACTGCTGAAATTTACCGTTAAGATCCGCTGCTGCGCTGGCTCAGAATCCGCAGCTCCTCGTCATATCACAGGCACAGGCACATACACTAGTTATTGGGTTATCACTGAGTTACACTTCACACATTCACCGATAGTACGCGTACATTTCGTCGATGGTCTTGTCGCGAGGGCGGAGAGCCGAGCGCATAGGACGACCAAATGCGGCGGAGCGTGAATGTTAACCTACCTGGTGGCACTTGCGTGTCGGCACTCGGCAGCCCAACGACGACCGTGCACCCGACCGAGGAAACCGCTGCGCCGACGTAGCCAGCCGCCATCTTTAAAACAACCTCCAACCCACTCCTCACATAATTTTAAATAAACACCAAACTTACAAAAAATCGAGCAATCAATATCTTTTATAAGTGCTAATGCTTTTTTTCACTCAAGAACGCAATACATAGTAATGAAAGAGAAGGTTATTTCTGCGCGAAAGCCTTAATCTGCTTCACCGACGTATTACTGCCATCTGTTGAGATTTTCACGAAACATCTGTGTTAAGATAGCGTTAAGCTATGATAACTTGATTGTTAAAATGCTGTTAGTGGGTTTCATAATTTATATCCTTCACAAATTTACTTAGTATATTTTTATAAGCCGTCAAATGGCAAAAAAAATAAAAAAAAGTACCAATTCATTAGCACATTTTTCGTAGAATTCGTTACATGAAGGTTCTATGCATAACGATTTGAGACGATTTAGTCAAGATAAGTTGACACAGATGGAGTTAGCGTGTCAGATTTGTCTTTCAAAAGTTTAAATTCAAAACTGAGAAGAACACATGCGTTTTATTTTGTATCCTTCACTTTGTTTATCTTGTTAGTCTATCTCTGTTTATGTTTTTACCTTTATGCAAATTTTTTTATGTTATCATACTTACTATAACTTTTGAAAAGGAAAGATTTGATTATTTGTTGTTTTTTTTTTTGCATTTCACTTCAAGACTATTGGACCGATTTGAAAAATTCTTTCACCGTTGGGAATTGGGAAGCTACACTTTCCTCGGGTGACATGACATAGGCTACATTATATTATCTATTGGAAAGGCGCGCGACTTCTTCTGGGTGAAGTTATACTTCAACCCCCGCTCTGTACCTTTTTAGGGGTTGAAATTTGCAAATGCCTTTTTTAGACCTTCCTTTCTTACACCTCTACGCACCAAGACGAATATACCTACCCTGAAAATTCAAAGTCTACGATCAGTGGTTCAGACTGCGCGTTGTCTATATGTCAGTCAGTCAGTCAATCAGTCCGCACAAAGATTCTGATAATCGGTATAGACTTTATCAAACACATTCCTACAAGTATTTATTAAAAACTTAGATGCCCTTCTTGATTGCTTGCTGATAATATGATTGGTATTAGTTACCAACAACTTTGAAAAGTCAAGTTCATGTTGACTAACAAACGACCTACATTCTGGTTTTGCATAACAACTAACAAATCATTCATAATCGGAACTACCTTGTTACTTGGGGCAGTTATTTATGCCGTATTTTGTTCCTATAAATATTAATGATTTATAACCAATACTGATACCATTCAATGTCATTTGGTAGTATTAACGTAAACCTCAAAAAGTAATTTAACACGATGCTCTGTACCAACTCACAAATATTTTCTAAACAACTTCTAAGTCCACATCCGTTTTAATACTATTTATCTATACCAATTATAAGATTCTTTGTCCTGACTACCTTTTTGAGCCTAGTAGCACACATGAATAGTGGTGAGAACAGGGAACTAATCTTTGTTGCTAGTTTTAACATTATAGCTGGCATTGTTTTCTTCTGAACACCGGCGATGCGGTCGGGCTGTTTGCGAACAGATACCAGATAATATCAGAATCAGACCAGTTTAGCGAAGCTCGGGGTGGCTATAAGGAAGGTAGGAGGCCACACTGATCGGGGGAATTGCCCCCAATTCCCAGACCGGGGAAACATCAGGAACTGAGACCAGGCTCAGTTCATCAGAAACTGAGACCAGACTCAATTCATCAGGAACTAAGATCAGACTCAGTTCATCAGGAATTGAGATCAGACTCAGTTTGTTGTTACAAAGTGTCAAAAACAACGCCGAAATTGCCGTTGCGAATGTGCTTGACAGATAGCATTACTTTCCATGTTTTTTCAGAAGAAGTGATGGAATAAGTACATGGCCCACCTGATGTTGAAGGGTTACATTTTCCCAAACGATGATCCTATTTTATTTAAGTTATGCATGTACTATATCAGTAAGCTCAATTCACTGAACAAGTATATTTTATTTTGATGATGACACAAATCCGAAATTGGTTCGCGTCGCATCCTTGATCCTTGTAAACTAGTCATAAATCAAACCAAATGATTGTGTAAAACTACAACCTCTTTTATTTTTGTTAGCCGATGTTTTATAAAAAAAGCTATAAAATGTAAATCGGCTTCCAAACTCAGGTGCAGTGCGCAGATAAGTCGTAAAACCGACAAAATAAAAACATTATGTAAAACAGTGCATCGGTTCGCGATGAGGTGCTGTGGGGGCGAGCTAAGGCCACGTAAGACTGTGTCAAGATCAAACATGCGTTGCGTTCCACACTAGATTAAGTAGGACTTATGTGTAACCTGCCTATGGATAACCAGTCTATTGTTCCGAATGATATCATATCACACTGAAGCAACGAATAGCGACCTGTTTCACGCACATTGAGCATTTTCATTTCAAACTGCGATCTATTATAGACGGCTCGGCTACGGTTAAATATTGGAATTCTGTTTCAATCGAACAAAAATCAATTTTTCAGCAAACTGCGATGACAAGGAAAGATGTATTTTGTTGAAGAAAGAGTGAAATAACTAAATAAACTTTAGCCATGTACGTCTTCGGAACGCCAAATTTCATCTCGCCCTATCAGACATCCAGACATAATGTTTATAAGTTAGTGTATAGATAGACATGCTTTGAATTAGATTTATAATAATCTTTACAAATGTAATGTACCAATTTAGACATGCGATTGTAAACTCGAATATAAGTTTTCTCCTAACAAACCTTCAAGTTTATAGAAATAAGAAAAATAAAAGAAAAGTCACGACGCGCTCCTCAGGCGTGGTAGATATCCCCACCTGTAAATACCTTAGAATTTTTTTAAGGATATCTAAGAGGGGAAGTCAGAGGTAGGTACTTCCCAATATTACAGTTGGTTGATCAAAAAATCCATAGGTGCACTAGATTCGAACCCATGACCTTAGGATAAGAAGGCGGGGCACTCTTCACTACACCACCGGTGCAAATATAGAGATAATTTTATCTATTATCACACCGGTCATTAACCCAAACTGACAGGGAAAGAATCAGTAATCCAAAAAAACCCCGATCACTATTTTATTAGTATTTGCTCCATTACGTTTTGGATAAAATCTAGCTAAAATAAATCTTTTGGTATGTTCAACGCGTTGTAATTGAAACACTTGAAACACTTTTGATTGTACCTATATCTAACAAACTCCTAACAAACTCCCGGAGTTTGTTATCTTATACAATTCCCTCAGTTCCGGCTATGAGGTCCTAATTATAAAACGAGCAAAATATATATATTATCTCTCGCTACAGCTCCAATATTTTCCACTGTTTAACCTTTTTATTGGTAGGTATATTATATACTTCTATACCTACTAGGTTCTTGACGTAGATATCGATAAGTCCGGCTTTGAACAATCAAAGGCTCGGAAATGGAAAACAGTGACTCAACTTCGGGTAAGCATGGAAATATTCGTTTCGTAAAGCAAGAGAGGATGCACTTTGGTTTAAAAATAACTTGCAAGCTACAACTGAGGAGCAAGTTTCTACATCATATAAGTACGTGAATGTAGGGTAAGAAAAGGTTCAGATCGTGCTGATAATATAAAATTATTGCTAGTGCTAATGCACAGCAATATTAAGAGCACCATTCTTGGTTTACAAAGATCAGCTATTCGTCGATTTTTTTTATGGGAATAAGAAAAACAACAAGATTACGTATATAATATGAGACGGCACGCGTCAAGGTGTTCGAAGTGGCTGCTTAAAAAAGAATATTGAAGTTATTTTAGAAAATTAAAAAAAAACTTATTTTTTTTAAATTGACAGTCGTCACAATTGAGTTGGTAGTAGCTCTGCCGTCTGCATTGTAGGTTGTGGATTCGATCCCCACCGCGAGCAAACATTTATGAGACGAAAATGGGTTACCGATTCTTTCCTCCTTTGTTCTGTGTCTGGGTGTTATGTTGTACTCTAAAAAAATTTTAATAAAAAAATACATATACATAGTCATAGGTAATATCTGGTTCCTGTAGTAAGAGATTTAGTTTACGGCCAGATGATGTTGTGTATAAATGTCTACAAATACCTACTTATTTATTTATTTATCAAGACAAGATGGCTATTAACCTTATACAAATCTGTTTAAGCAATTGCCATCCCTTATCAATCGCTAATAACAAACAGTGACAAGAGACATTTCAAGTAGAGTTTAAATAAAACACCACACAAATGTTTGTTCTGGGTGGGGATCGAACTCACAACCAAGATATGGTGTCTTGTAGGGGGTAGGTGTACAGCATATACCAGCAGCTCTTGCCTGTGGTATTTTTACACCCTGTATACACCTAACCACCTATTTACCTTATCTTATGTACCTAAAAAATGTCAGAACCTACCTATATATTTGTTGTTTATTTTAATCAGCAAGATTCAATCTCGACTTAATTTCTATCACGTTTAGATTGAGAATTTGAGAATGACATTTTGCATAAGATCAGGAGCTTTGTATTTGTAGACAAATGCCACGATATTTGGTAGACCTTGAAGGCTTTTACTCGAGATTAACCCGGATGAACTAGCCAAAGTAGAACATCAACAGAAAAAAAACCGACAGAAGTATCTCTAGCCATAAACATAGCTCTAGTAATAGTAGAGCTCTTAGTGAAGGGCTCGTCCGGGGAAGTACTACCACCATGCCTTTTTCTGTCACAAAGTAGCGCAGCGTGTTCCGGTTTGAAGGGTGTTGGTACCGGTGAAATTACAGGCACGTGAGGCTTAACATCTGTAACCACATAACATAGCGTGGGCCATCAGCTTCTTCCATCAGCAAGTGGTTTAAAAAAACAACCGATTTCTCACAGCATTCACATAATGTCGTCGGTTCATCGGTGGACGGTAAGACAACCCATTTCGTATTTCAGTGCCGAAATGGACAAAAAGACACAATATTACTCTAAAATACTCGTAGAATGAGTAAAAAGATGATATCCGTAAGTAGTAAGTAAGTCATATACCTAGTCATTTAGCACACATTTTGTCGTGAAGAGAGGAACTGGGACCTAGATTCACCTAGATTTTAGACATTTCTAAGTATTTTCATAATCGGTACACCAGAGCGGAAACAAGTAGCTAAGTCATTATTTATTTGTTTTGTAAGATACTAGATTACTTCAGACATTTTTGCAAATGACTTTTGGTAGGTTTCTTTTATTGTACTGGTAATATACTGACGGAGATTGACGGTAGTCTGCTTGACAGACAAGTAGGCCGACAGTCTGACGTTCAGCTAGGAAAGAGCAGTAGGAAACGTGGCAGTCTGTCTTGGGATCGGGTCGGAGTCGGTTGATAGTTTTGTAAAGTAATGGAATGTGATGTGCTATAATTGGAGATTCATGTAAGTATCTTTTGTAATACGATTTAATTAAATGGCAGACTATTTAAAATATTGGTTTGGTTTTGCTATCCCAGTATCTGGAGGGAGTCCCCTTACAGTTTATTTTTTTATTGTCTTCGGTATATAATATATTATGTACTTTATGGATCTTTTAAAACATTAATTAAAAATGCATTATCATTATTTTTTTAGATTCTATTGAATTAGTTGTTATTTGTGCTTTGCGAGTTAAAATTGGCAAATAACATACAAAACAGAAAAAAAAAACACTGACTTGGGGCTCGGAATTACTAGAACTCTTTAGAATAGGTAGGTACGTGTATAATCTTTACGTGTATAATTATATGAATACTCGTCCTGACTGACTGACTGACTGAAAGAGTGACATATATAGACAACGCATATTCTAACCCACTGAACTTAGAGTTTTCACATATTCAAGGTATGTTCGTCTTGGTGCGTAGATATGTACCTACTTACTAAGAAAGGAATTCCTGAAATGTAACTGAAATCGAGCGCGTTTCACTAGTTTCTGACATAAATCGGTCTAGGTACAGACCGGATGTAAGTAGGTATAACATTTTTGTAGAATAAGGTATATCATGCCTAAACAATTTATCGATCAGTGTGAGTAGTATGATAGTGTGTATGGTATGGTAGGATGTAGGTAGATAAGCATGTTAAATAAATAGTTGATCGTCCTACTCGAATTACCTACCCATGCAATTAAAATTAACTGCTCAATAAACATGAATAAAAAAGGTAATTTCTATTCATTTTTGTTGAGCTATAAAATTTCTCCCCATAGGAGGTAGCTACGTGAAACAGGATCTTTGAACAATTCATTGAATATTAATATGATATGCGAATGTTAAAATTTAAATAAATGAAGAATTAAAACCCCATATCCGCCATATTCTAAAAAAAAAAACGTTAAAAGTTCTATTTAAAACAATATAACCAGTTTGATGTATTTTTTAAAGGTTAAAGTTTGGAGCTTTACATAAATTCGCAGTCAAGCTGTCTGCTTATGAGAAACAACGAATTTGCACATATGATTCGATAAATAGCATTTTAGATGATTCGTTAGATGACCATTAAGTTAAGTGAGTAGATCATCATTATCAGCCTAAAGAAGTCCACTGATGGCTACAGCCTCCCCAAAAATTTCCTTGAAAAACGGTATTGAGTTTTCTATCCACCGAGTTCCCACAAGTGAGGTGAGTTTTAGTATTTTATACAAAATAGGAAATGCTCCTTTTTTCGGATTCTTTGTATCTCGTACCCTATATATGCACTAAACAATTAAAATTCAAAATGGATATATTTTTGTTCGTTTTATTTAAATACCCATTTTTCATGATGATAAGGTATGGTTGAGAACAATATTCCAAAAGCGATTATCATTGAAAACTCAAATTAAACATCATTTTCCAAATTTTGAAATAGGATAGACTCGAAAACCAGAACCGGTCCGGGTTTCCCCGGTCATCCTTTTGCCGAAAAGGGCAGAAAATTTAATAGGTACCTAAGTATCTACCTAACGCTCAGACTAAGGACGACGTAACCCTAACGTTTAAAAAAAAGTTAATTTGAAGTTTTGTTATCCACACAAAGACGCAAAATAGAATATCTAAATAAAACCGGCCAAATGCGAATCGGACTCGCGCATGAAGAGCTTCGTACCATTATCTATAATAAAAACGTTAAAAAAAACACGTTTGTTGTATGAGATCCCCCTAAATATTTGCTTTATTCCGTTTTTTAGTATTTGTTTTTATAGCGGCAACAGAAATACATCATCTGTGAAAATATCAACTCTAACTTAGCTATCACGGTTCATAAGATACAGCCTGGTGACAGACAGACAGCGGAGTCAGCAATAGGGTTCCGTTTTACCCTTTGGGTATGGAACCTTGAAAAATATATTCTACTGCGCCTTAAATTATAACCCAAAGCATGCACTTTCATTAAATTTATATCGAAATTACTCCAATGCACTTTATTTAAGTACCTACTTATCTAACTAGTTCAATAAGTCTTTCATGAATATGGAAAACTTCGGGAAAAGGTCGGATAAAGGTAGAATCTGAGGCTACAAACAAACATCATCCATCATTACCATTAGATGTAGGTATAAAACGTTATAAATACGGCGTAGGTTATAATACTTTGTGATCAAAACAATGTAAGCTTTAGGTACCTACCTAAGTATGTTCTTACGTGGTCGACGCATGGCTTACATTATTTTCAAAGATGACAGAAGATAAATAAATAATAATAATAAATAGTCTAGTGCAGCTGACTGTATTTAAGGTTGAAGTAACATATCTAATCCATATTATTAGTCCTATATGTAGGTATATCATAAGTCGTAGCAACGTAAATAGGTAAGTATATCTTAGAAAGATTTGCTAGCATAAACATTTTACTAGCATTGCCGAGTGAAGACTTTGCGGAACTATTCTCGAGGTTAAGTTCATTGTATACTACCTACCTACCCAAGTAATTGTTAACGCGATAATGATCGAAAGGCAATTGATTACAATACAGTCCACATAGGCAATAACCTATACTATAAGCCTGTACAATCACTGACAGAACCAATTTGAGGCCTTTACGTGCCTTTTTTTTCGATGACCCACCTGATGTTAAGTACCATCGCCTACCCATACCCTTCAAACGGGAATACAACAAGCTGATGGACGCAGAGTAGTGCATTGTAGGGCTCGTTAACGAGCGTGACCTGCAAGGCAATGCTTTCTTATAGGTAATGGTAACAACTTAACATCAGGTGGGCCATTTGCTTGTTTCATCAGCAAGCCACATAAAAAAATCCTAGCCTCAGCTCATTTAGTAATAACTCTGCCGTAGGTTGGTTGTGGGTTCGATCCCCACCAAGGATAAACATTTGAGTGATGAACATAGATGTTTGTTCTCTGTCTAGGTGTTACATTGCATTCAAGTATGTATTTACAAAAAAATAGCACAATTTGTCCACAAATACTTGATAATGACACCCTTACTTGGTAAATATACCTCCCATTCGTACCAAGCGTTTCGGTTCCACCTTTATCATGCGAACCGCTAAGGAGTGGAATTCGTTGCCAGCGTGTTTTTCCTGAACACTATAATCTAAGTCTCTTTAAGGCAAGAGTGAATAGGTGTCTTCTAGACCGCCCTGCTTCATCGTAGGCTTCATCGTCACTTACCACCAGGTGAGATTGAAGCCAAAGGACGGTCTATTAATGATAAAAAAAAAATATTATTTCAGCCATTTGCCACGTGTGAAAATGCCTTTTTTGTAGCAGGTTACCTACCAAAAAAAACCAAAGAAAACAAGTGGTAACTACCTATCAGGTATCCTAACAAAAACAGTGGAAATGAAAAAACTATAGGTACTAAATACATACCTACAGGTAGTAAGCAGAACCTTATCAAGAAATCAATCACCTGTCTCATTCTCTCACGGGTTAAAACAAAATGTAAACAAAATTCTCATGTCATAGCACTCATGTCCACTAATATTTTATAGAGGAAAGATTTAATTTTTTGTTTGTTTATCTATACTAATATTAAAAGAGGTAAAGTTTGTGAGTTTGTGAGGTTGTAGGGGGTAATATCTGGATCTACTGAACCGATTTTTAAAATTCTTTTACCAATAGAACGTCAGGTTATTTGTGAGTGTCAAATATATATATTTATCTGGAAAATAAAATACTTTTTCGTGGTAGTCGGATTTACGAAGTACGAAGTCGATTGAACGAAAATGTTTCTTACGAACGCTGCCTTTACGATGAGAGATATATGATTGAAATCTAGAGAAAAGTTGTAGAGCTTCCTAATGCCTACAAAAAAGTCTACGGCAGCATTTATTAAAAAAAATATTTAAATCGGTTAGGTCATGTGTATTGGTCATATTATCAACAATTATGAATTCTTATGAAAATAAGTGATATAAGTAATAAATGTATCGTCTCTAGTGTTTAAAATAAATAAATAAATAATGCCGGACGATCCACACAGCATCATCTAGCCCCAAGCTAAGCAGAGTTTGTGTTATGAGTACTAGATGACTGATATACTTAATACAATACCATATTACATACATAGATATTTTTTATTATACTTAGAAAATACCCAGAACACCCGGAATAAATATTTGCAGATTGTACAAACATTTATCTCAAGGCGGGAATTGAACCCGCAACCTCCTTCGTTGCAGGCGGACATTCGCCGACCGCGCCACATCGGTCGTCAATTTGGAATCGATTGCAACATGGAACCAACGCTCTAAACGTTCACAGTTCATTGGCAAAGGATTTGCACATGACGGCACATCCTGGTTCAAATGCAACACAATACAGCTGAAACAGAATCCAAATTCACTTGTTCTGATCCGATCTTATGATGATCATAGGTTCCTACTTACTACATAGCTGAACTTTATGGGTATACTAGCGGCCGCTCGCAGCTTCGCCCGCGTAGCAGTTTTTTCCCGTTCCCGTTATTTTTTCGGGATAAAAGTCCACATTTGTTAATCCAGGTTACAATCTATATCTATTCCAAATTTCATCCAAATCAGTCCACTGGTTAGAGCGTGAAAGAGTAACAAACATTCATCCATACTTACAAACTTTCGCGTTTATAATATTAGTAGGAAGGATTTATAAAGCATACCTCGATGTAGGTACCTTCACGGCCTTTATTTTTACAGTTAGCTGAGCTATATCTAAACAAAGATGCCTTCTACGATTAGTTCACATGCGGATGTATTCGTGAAGTACATTCTATCGTCGTTATTTATTTATCATATTTTATATTGAGCTGTTTATAAGGACGTGATTGTCCTCTTATTGTCCTATGTAAATGATGTTCAAGTAGGTTAGAATCAGCTGATGCGGTTCTGGTCCAGTACCGAGTATTTTATTTATTACTTACGTAGGTTTTAACACGATTTGTTTGATTTTATTTTACTTCCCACGGCAGGTGAGTAAAACTGGGTAGAGTTATTTTTACTTATAGTTATAGAAAGGTCATTTAATAATTTAATCGTTCCACCATTGAACTTCAATATTATTGCTAGATGAATAATATAATTTTGGCTAATATACGATACACTTACACAACAACTATGCAGTTAATCTACTACCAACTAATAGAATTTTTAGACTCGAGTGCCTCTTAGAAGCTCTACAGAAAAAATGTGTTCATCCTATAAAGTTCTCACGGATGTGAATGGAAGCCGTAACATAAAGCGCAAACAAGCATCCGCGCTAATTAAATAGAATAGAGGACTGCCTCGATTTAGTTGATTCATCGAATATTCTTCGTTACGTAAGACGCCAAAGTTCACGGCCGGAGAGCGATGTCGGCGGTCATTTTCACTCGAGCAGCGGGCGCTCGACAAACAAGGCGTGTCTATATAGATTCCTAACTCGGAGGCTGCATCCGGGCCGCTAATGCCGCGCCGCGCCGGGGATCAGGTTACGCGGGGACGAGCGAATGTCAAGGAACCCTCGCTCGCAGAGCGGACCGCACGCAGCCTCAGTCGCAGCCGACATGTCTGCGCGTGCGCTTGTCTCCGACCTCGCGCTCACCACCGCCGCACTTCTCACGATGTTATTCAGTGAGTAGTTCATACCATTTTTTTTTATAATAATCATTAGAGCTATTTAAATTCTATCGCGTCCTCCAAACATGGTAATTATTCACTTCCGTTGATTTTGAACCAGTTTTCGCGCACTCCACCGCTCACGAGAACCGTTGGTTTTTGCAGTCGGAGCCGGCGGGACAATCACCTGTCACAAGGACGGCCTTTATGCTGACTACGACAGCTCGTGCCAGGAGTACGTCAAGTGTTCCGATGGAGTTGCACGCAGCCGCTACACTTGTCCCGCAGGCCGCATCTTCAGCGAGGCGAGCGGCGCCTGCGTCCCGGTGCGGCCTAACGCGTGCGTGCCGCGAGAGTGCGCGCCGCGCGACACGCTCGCGTACGCCACGCCGGGCACCGCCTGCCGCCACTACTACCGCTGCGACAACGGCACCGGCGTCGACCGGGCCTGCCCCTCCGGCTCGTGGTTCGATCTAGAGCAGCAGGCGTGCGCACGCGGCGCCGGCACCTGCTACGAGCCGGTGTGCGCCGGCCTGCCCGACGGCGAGTACCCGGACCCCTCGCACGAGTGTCGGCGCGCTCTTCACTGTCGCGCCGGCGAGCTAGCGGGCGTCGGCCCCTGTCTTGCCGCAGCGTGCGCGCGCGAATGTCCGCCGCCGCGCAGCGCCGCCGTCGCTCTACCGGCCGGTGACGCCGACTTCTGCTCCGACGAGGCGTGCTCCTCGCTGTGCCAGGACGCAGCCGACGGCGCGTACGCGGACCGCTCCACCGGCTGCCGCGAGTACTTCGTGTGCGAGGGAAGGCGCGCGATCCGGCGCGGCGTGTGCGAGGCGGACGCGGTGTTCGCGCGGGGCCGCTGCGAGGACGCAGCTCGCGTCGCCTGCCCGCCGCCCGCACCCAGCGCGTGCTTCAACCGCGCGGACGGGTTGCACCGCGACTGGCGCGCGTGCGGCGCGTGGCTGGAGTGTCGACGGGAGCGAGTCGTCGCGCGGGGCACGTGTGGTGGACGTCTTACGTTCGACGGCGCGCACTGCGTGTCTCCCGAACGCTTCCCGTGCACCGGACCCGAGCGGGCGCGCGCCTGCGAGGGTCTGCCGACCGGTACCTACCAGGACCTCGAATCCAATTGCACGCGGTACTTCCACTGCGAGGGCGGGATGCGCACGGCGCTAGCGTGTCCGCTGGGCGAAGTGTTCGACGGCGCACGCTGCGGCCCGGCGGACGCGGAGCTGTGCCCGAGCCTGCAGCGCGACTCGTGCTACGGCCGCGCGGACGGCCGCTATCGCGCCTCGTACGGGACGGGTTGTCGCGGCTACTACGTGTGCGCTAACGGCGAACGCGCCGTGTACGCGTGCGCGGCGGGCCACGTCTTCGACGGCGAGCGCTGCGTGCTAGCACGCCTCGGTCTTTGCTCCGAGGAGGACTACTCCTGCGACGGCCTGTCTGATGGCTACCACGCCGAGATCGAGTCGGGATGTAAAAGGTTCAATTAATATTGTTAACAACCTAGGCGAATTGAACCAGCTACCTCAGTATATCTTCACCTCGAAGAAAGAGTCTTGCGGTAAATTAGCTTTTTGTGGAAGCAAGGTAAAAAATTGACAATCGCTCACCTGTAATGCATCATTCCAGATACTTCTACTGCGAAGGCGGCGACCGACTGGCCACCCTTTCTTGCCTCGGTGGGAAGATTTTTGACGGGCAAGCGTGCGTAGAGACGAGCCAGCACGATTGCGGCGCCTCTCGCAAGTCCGTTGTTGAAAATGGAAAACGCTGCGAACGAGACGGATTCTTCGTGCAAGAAGGTACCGAATGCTCGCGTTATTACTTCTGCGTATCAGGAGTTAGGACCCCTCTGAAGTGTGGCGCAGGGCAGGCGTTCAACGGGCAAGTGTGCGTGTCACGTGACCAATACGAATGCCCGGGCTGAGAGACCTCCGATTAGGGAACTTCCCCGGCGTGCCTGACTCTTCGATCGAGATGTGAGAGACTGTATCTGAGTCGTCCTGTCCACTAGTCGTGAGAAGAATCTTAATGTTTCAAGCAGGACGTTTTTAACTGTTCTTCAATAGGCTTTCACAAAAGTAATTTAAAAAATCCTCAGAATGATAAAAGAATAGTTAATTTATTTATTACATAGACATTACACTCCAATACAAAGTACGTATATTTCTTATAGTATAAGATTAAATTATCTTATGGTTGATTAGAACAGAGAACAACAAAATATAACCACTATAGTCAAGTGAAATTACGCTATAAAATTATACTGATGTACAAAAATCGCGCTTATAAATATATTTATTTAAATATGCTATTACTAAGTAAAGCAAACTTTTTAAAGAGTACATAATGCCTCGTCATAACTTTTATTTATCAAAAAGGGTATTTGACTGTCACTTCCAGAAAATTAAGCCAACAAATTATATGCATATTCTTGTTTTCTTTTTAACTTCAACCAATGATTGGGGACCAATAATGTATTTTTTAATATAACCGTGCCAAGTTGAGAAAGAGCAAAGTTTGTTCCTAAATCTAATCATCATTTAATTGCAAACTTATCAAGGTAAGAATAAACGTAGGTTCAATACAGCGTTAGAGATTGATAGACAATTTCATCCAACTGATTGTTATGTCAGTTCAAAATATACGGCACTGGAACTGAAATTTGAATTCAAAGTAAAAAATATACAAGTTTTATTGCTCAAAATTTGCCATCACTGTTTACCGTTAGCCACTCGAAAGAGATGGCAATAGTTTAAGCACTTTTGGATTTTAAGCAGATTGTTTGTGGTACAATCAATGATGTTTGAAAAAGAGAGGTAGATACTTCGATGTTTACAAATGGCATGACTCACACACACATCAAGAGGCTGAAAGAGGAAGGATAATTGAGCTAAGGTTGGCTAATTGGCAAAGTCCAAACATACCTCTTGCAGTGTGTATAACCTATCTACCTTTTTTTTTCTTCTAAGATCATTAGATACGAAGGTATTTTTAAGTTAATGAACGGTGTGCTACTGAAATTAGTCAGTCAAATTCCTTTTTAGATAATTGAATAAATAAATATACACTAAGCTAACTATAAATCGTTTGGCAATACTCATAATCTAAGTAATCTTAAGCAATTTAGATTTACGAGTCAGTAGTATGTAACAGCTGGTTGTATTGTTTTTTTTTATTTTGTAAATATATTGTAATTGTAACTACTTAGTAAGTAATATTTATTGTTAGTTCAACTGTAATTTGGACCATCGTAAAACCGTATCGATCAAAGTGGAATGGAAATTAATCAGTGAAATAAAATTTGTTTTATGAATGTTATAATTTTTCGATACACTTTGGTAGATACTGGGTCTAATATACACCACTATATAATTAAAATGTAGAGTAAAATCATAGTTGTAAATGAATGTAAAATCTGACGGAATCCTGGAAGTATACCTCTCTTCCTCTCTCAAATGAAGAAAGAAGAAGACAGAAATACAGCAAGGTTTCATAAGTCATAATTTACCCGCCTAAAACATACTATTGTATAATATTGGATAATTTCTAACACATTGCCAATATTTACTTACTTTTACAAAATAAAGCGCTGAAACAGCTAGCAGACTGAATTATAATATTTTTAAATTTAATTACATTTTATTTTCGATGTATTTATTTCTTCCTCTCCTCGAATCTTAAAAATTCTCGTAAAAGGTTTAATTTTGTAACAATTTCTCGTTGCCATTGTATAGACTCCCTTTTATGAGAACTTTGTGTGAGCAGGGCTGCTATACAATCGGAATTGCAACTAGGAATTGTCACAAAAGCTAACCCGTTTATGATGCAAAACTACTTGTCGAAAATCTGTGCTTAAGCCACGTTGTATTTTCAAAATCTCACTAGCACTGATTCGTTTCTAAGTTTATTTTTTTATAAATAGAATAAATACTTTCAGAAATACAGTCAGATAAAAGGCATGTATGGTATGTGCAGTAATATGTATCTAGTTTATTGTCCCATACAATTAGTTTACACAAATATTAATATTTATAACATTTAATAAATTTACAATACTACAAACAGCTACAAACAGAACACAATACCATTACAATATAATCGATCTAGTGTGAATATCTACACTTTTTTACTGTATTCTAGAAATACTATTATAACTTTTACGCCCCAATACTCAAACGCATCTTAAATTTAATCTTTTTTTTTTACTATTGATAGGTAGACGTTTGACCGCAATCTCACCTGATGTTAAGTGATGATGCGGTCGACGATGTAGCACGTTTACCTAGAAGGTACCTATTCACTCTTCTCTTGAAAACATCGAAATTATATGCGACCGGAAAAATAGACGGCGGCAACGAGTTCCATTCCTTTGCTGTGCGCATTATGAAGGTTGAGGCAAACCTCTTAAGTGAAGAATGACTATCTAGACGATTTTTAGACAGTTTGCAATGAAAGTCTGTCAGAAATTCGTCACTTGAGACGTGATTAAATTTAAGATGCGTTTGAGTAAGAAGTAAGAAACCAGACTTATAGGTAATTTTAGTTAGTTAAACGCCTTCAGCAACCAATATGAATAAAATCATTAATCTTCAAAATATTATTGACACTTTCGTGTCAACAAAAAAATGGCAACTGATTTTTGCTACGCTAGTAGTTATAATTAAAACTACTTTAGACAGCGTCTTCTGGTACGGATTACGTGCAACAGCTATGTAATAAACAATTGCCAAATAATATGTGCTTAAGAAAAATAATTTTAGTTATACTAAATATATCTCTATTATAAATAACAAAGTGACTTTGCAAGCTCTAATGCGTTGAGCTAACTGGCAAAATTACTTTTGATCGTATTTTGGGATCTTACTCGAGTCTTTTAGGCTTTTCCTCACAGGAAAAAGATTTCGATGACTGTTTTGTTTGCAGTTGCATTTACAGAATAAAAAATTGGTAGACATTTCACACACCGCCACCCAAAAACTAAGAATGAGAAAGAAGATGATAGAAAACCAATAGACACGTTCTTTTGTAAATTAGTTCTAGAAAAAATATCTGAATATCACTAAAAGTTTCGTCTCTCTTTAATAAATTGAAACAACAAGGACAGCTATAGTTTTAACGGTATCCAATTATGTTAGGAAAGATACTGCACAAGTAGAACCGTAAAATAATTTTTGACGACCGATGTGGCGTGGCGGGCGAATGTCTGCCTGCGACGCAGGAGGTTGCGGGTTCGATTCCCGCCTTGGGACAAATGTTTGTACGACCTGCAAATATTTATTCCGGGTGTTCTAGGTATTTTCTATGTATATTAAAAAATATCTATGTAAGTAATGTATTGTATTAAGTATATCAGTCATCTAGTACCCAGAACAGCTCTTCTTAGCTTGGGGCTAGATGATGCTGTGTAGATTGTCCAGCATTATTATTTCTCGTACTTTTCCTCATTAAAACTACCAAATCATGCACGGTAGATACCTTTTCATATCTCTAGGTAATCAAGATCGTTTAGATGTTGTATAAGGGGTAAGCAGAGCTACGTTTATACATTAATTTAACTACTTTTGTAGTACCAAGTGACAAGTTACCAATCCAATCCCACTATTTGAGTACTAACAGATATTCTCGATAATTTATATTGAGTTTTAACTTTATTTTTATTCACAATGAGAAAAGACTATAATACCCAAATAAAGACCTTTAATACGACCTTTACACATACATTTAAGGCGACAAATCAGGGTTATTGTCTTATTTACGTCTATCTATGATTAATGCTCAATTCAAATCTAGCGCAAATTTTATAATTTAATACAAGTTTTTGAAGCCACTGTTTTAGAATATTATGTAGGGGTTATTCTTAAGCTATTAAAGTACATATTTAACTTAGTTATTACTGACAATAGCCCTGAAGTCATTGGCGCCTTAATGATAAAAATATTTCTACAGCTACCAATAATAACAAATTTGAAGAAGCGTGATTGAAACTCAATCTGATGTCTTGGATGAGTATAAGGTTTTGTTCTAAACTGGCAACACTGTATCAGTTGTCTGTACCATGCTTCATCAAATCTGTTCTCTTAATAGCGCTTGAAAACGGAACAGTTTTGTGGCAGTGTTCTACGTCAATTGTATAGCTGTCTCCCTTGCGAATTACTTACGTAAACGAGACAGAAATACAATTGCAGTTAGAAATTGCCGCAATTTTTAGCTCGTTGACAAGAGCTATCATTTTATCTTATGCAGACGATAAACTAGATATCGGCAGTGCCTACATAATTCAGAATTCGAATTTAGAATTCAAAATATGAAACCAATCAAACATTGCCAGGCGCGAAGTCTGTTTTATACAGTCATCTTTTTGTCCAATGAGAGCAAAAGAGACCTATAACTTGATTTCGTCGCCTACGTAGGATAAAACGAGATAGCACATTGTTAACACAATGACCAATAGCCACCACCCACCAACTGTAACTGACAGATCTTAAAAACCGTCTTCAAATCCTTCGGCTTTTAATAAATACAAATAACTCGCTT
Organism: Electrophaes corylata; assembly: GCA_947095575.1. Classification (NCBI taxonomy): domain Eukaryota; kingdom Metazoa; phylum Arthropoda; class Insecta; order Lepidoptera; family Geometridae; genus Electrophaes; species Electrophaes corylata. Next base: position 11,580,871 of record OX352700.1, on the reverse strand, counting down.
TTTGCGTTATTAGCGTTGCAACCATAGATAAATAATAATTAGAAGATAACGCAAAGAAAGTGATACGTGTGGCCGCTACGTTTCCGAACATACAATAATACATACAAATTGTGCAATGGAGTGCACGAACATGCAAAGACGTTTTCGGTGAAACGGAGAGTTCCTTTGGTTGGACTATCTCCTTAACTGAGTTTGATCGGTAGAACAGAGAGGTTTTTTTAAAACCAATACCGTTCATTTCCCATCTGTAGATATAGTAGTATAACAGTATATACGAATACTTGCGTAAGTTTTCCAGTATCAAAAGAAGCAAACAAGAAAAAGATTAGCAGTTTTTTGATAATGTTACATTGATTTGTGTCAAAAATTGATGCTTGAGCATCGTTTACAAGACTTTGCTTGAAAAGATCAAATTCATTGAGTTAAATGGTTTAACCTTAGAATAGATGGTGCGTGGTGGCCGTAACTACGTTACAAAATACTAATATCAGTCATAGTAAGTAAATACGTTCTGCCTATTCTCTTTAAACAATTTAATTTTTTTAGTATACTCGTAAATCAAAACTGTTGTTTTTTACCAAAAACACTCAAGCCAAAATCAAAAGTATCAAATCACAAAATTTATGTTTGAGCCATGATTTATGCTTGAATGTTGTTTTAAGAACACAGGCTTTAACTTGTCAATTCATATATTCTATTCAGGAGCATCCCAGACAGATAAAATCTCGTCGACAATCGTATCTCACGGTCTAACTTAAACTCTCACCCAATGCTACAAACGGATACTTTAAAGAAGAATATAAGAAACGTTCATGTAACAAACAATAAGGGAAAAAACAACAATTTCAATTAAAAAGTAAATTTTAAATAAATCACGAGACCAGATCTCAATATAATATTTTGATTTATACATTTGACTCTTTAAATATCCACGCCATGAGACACCATAGACAAGACTAGGTACAATAAGATATCCATTACCTGAAAGAGAAATACACTAGCTAAGTTAAAACTCGTTAAAGTTGCGTTGCCTAAAACTTCATACATTCAGCAACATAATTAGTTATTTTATAATAATACAAGCGAAACACTAGTCCGCGCGCAGTTATTTTCATACAGACTTACAATAAATATCAATTTTCATTTTCTTTCCGGAGATTTATTTTTGTCGCCAGCTTAGATCAACTACGTTAAGAATACTGCATCAACCAGTCAGCCGCGACCTACCTACAACTCCCTCTATCGCGTCGGTAGTGGTACAGCAGTTTTCATATCATTCCACTGGGCATTATCATTTTTTGTATAAAAAGTAGTACGACGCGCAATATCCTTAGTGTAGTTGTTCAAAGATAACCAACTAATTAACATATTATCTTTGGCCGTTTTTCGTCACAAATGTTTTTGTTTATTTTTTTACTGTAGAATTTTTTTATTTTTTTATTTACGACTCTGATGGAACAAGCGTATGACCCACCTAATGTGAAGTGGTTACTATAGCAAAGCATCGCAGGTCACATTAGGAACATACTCTACGATGCTCTGCTCTCTGTCCATCTACTGTTCAAACTGAAACACAGCAAGCTGCATAACGGCAGAAATAGGCATACTGTTAGTACTTCCCGGACGAGCTCTTTACTAAGATAAATTATAAAATTTATATTCTATTATAGTCAAATGTTAGGTATGACTCACATTACTGTGCCGTACTAGCACCGGCGTTACCAGACGTTTCAGCACGAGGCGCAGGGGCGAGTAGCTGGCCGATATCCCAAACCTGAAAACAAAATATTTTTAAACAAAATTCTGTAAAAAAATAGATTTTTTACTTTTATCACCTGAGGCCTAAATCTCCTAACGAAATGTCATCAAATTCAAGTTATGATCGTCTCAATATCGAAATGGTATTTATTGAAACTGATATATCAGACAGAATGACAATTAAATTCTATTTTCCAAAAAAATACGCGAGTCTGGCCCTTGTTGCTAAGTGAGGATGCAGTCGAAAAAATATGCTAACCATAAAATATTTGAAAACGCCCAAATTATAGGTATTCGGATAAACACTTTAATGAATTTCGCTCTTTGGCTGTCCGCATACCGCATTACAAAAGTTTAGCAAAGATGGTATATCAGATGGTAAGTTTAGCAAGATAACCATGAATGGGTATCTTGTCTTGTTCTTGTAAGCTGCTCGATTTGCGAGGTACATTAGCAGGACAAACATACTTTCATCACAATTTCATTAGAAACTTTATTTTATGGAATACTTACTGCTGCAAAATGTGGGTATGTACTAAATGTACTATTTGGACGTACCTCTGACTACTTCCTCGAAGAATCTCGTGATGGTACTTGGTACTAAGACACCGGAGGGGATTGTACCGTGCTTGGGGATTACTTTATGCTATTTAATTCTTTTTTTTTATTTACCGAAAGCCCAAGTTCAGAGGTTTCATTTCGTGGCCGTAACGTACTTTTTATTACTACTTGTGATTGTTGATCCGCCTGATGTTAAGTGGTAACCATCATAGCTTACCTTGATAACGCGATCGCGTCCCGCCGTGCACATCCGTCCCGTCGCCTCGTCCACGAACAGAGATGATACCGCATGCTTCATGTCGTGGAATGACGCCAAAGATTCACGCCTGCAATATTTTATGACATCTAAGACCGAATGTCACTAGACACGACTGTCTCAGACATTTCGTATGAGACAGACAGAGACAGGGAGCATATCCACGCCGTCTACTCTAGTGTTACCACTTCTATACGAAACGTATGGAACCAATAGGATTCTGACGCGTCACGTGAGGCAGACCTAATGTGATTCTGACTGTATGTGATGTACTGTCAGCTACACTAGAATGTACACAATAAGTAACTTTGAAAATAGACTATATCAGTTTGTTGTAATGCTGTGTTTTGGAAGTAACTAATTGTATACATTCTAGAGTAGCTGACTAAATAAATAAATACTGACATACACAACGAAATCACAGAGACTTTTCACTATAGTTTGTGTTACGCATTGTTAAAATTTTCTGCTACCGCAGCACCCGATACCACATTCAAACATACTCAAAACTACAGTAACCACGCGGCCGAAAATTAGAGCGGGTCGGTTAGTGCAATATAACACCCAGACACAGATTCAAACCTCTGTAACATCACATATAAGTTTGTTTTCAGTGGGTATCGAACCCACAGCCTACAGCGTAGAAAGCAGAGCTGCTACCAACTCAGCTATAAATAAGCTGTAACAGCTGTCAAAAGCTGTAACGGCTGTCAATAGCTGTAACAGCTGTCAAAAGCTATAGCGGCTGTCAGAAACTGTAACGGCCGTAAATTTTTCACGGCTGTCAAAAACTGCTACCGGCTGCTAAATAAATGAATACGTACGGTTCGTGTCTGAGCTGTTCGTAGCAGGCTGTACAGACGCGCTGGGGGAACTCGAAGCCCATGACGGGCAGCGGCAAGCGGTGTGGTGAACAAGCTGCACATGCCGCCGCTCCGCACCAACGACAATGGTGCTGACGGAGACCTGCCACACACAATCCTCATCAGCCTACATAAGTTAACTTAGTAAATAAATAAATAATGCTGGACAATCCACACAGCATCATCTAGCCCAAAGATAAGCAGAGCCTGTGTAATGGGTACTAGATGACTGATATACATAGCACAATACATTACATACATACATACATAATATTTTTTATTGTACATAAAAAATAACCAGAACACCCGGAATAAATATTTACAGATCGTACAAACATTTATCCCAAGACGGGAATCAAACCTGCAACTTCTTGCGTTGCAGGCGGACATTCGCCCACCGCGCTACATCAGTCGTCTATTACAAACCTAATTGTTTCTTCTCCATCATAGCTCGTACGTTCCATATGAAAGGCGCGCGACAAATCTGGCATAAGTCGGCCTCCTTCCACGCGGGGGTTTCCCGTCGCTTGACACCCATCTCCCAAACCCCTAAAGCTCCATCTTCACCGGCTGATATCAACCGTTCGCAGCCACCGACGTACCAGAGTCCTGTTACTTTATTGCTAGAAAGTAACAACACAATTTTTAAAACATTTTTTTTTTATGCTACTGCTGGTGGAACATGCAAATGGCCCGCCTGATGTTAAATGGTAACCATCACCTATAACAAAGCATTGATTTGTAGGTCACGAGGGTTAGGAACCTGAGGAATACTGGTGTTATGCCGGTGACGGTTAAATTACAGGCGTTTACGCCTGTAATTTAACCGTCCCCCACACCCTTAAAACCGGGACACAGCAATAAAAGCATCACTGCTTGGCGGCAGAAATAGGTACGATGGTAGTACTTTCTCGGACGAGCCCTTTCACAAAGAGCTCTTCTACTACTATCATGGTTTTGATCAATACGTCATCATGGTGCATGCAACTGTGCCCAAATATCGGGAAACAATCAAACTCCAAAATCGTGGTAAATATCACGTTTCTATCTAAAATATAGTCCCTACCTAACAACACAGTTTAATAACGTCAACAATAAAAATATCCAAAAATAATCTTATCTGCGGTCTAATCTACGGAGGAACTGTCAATAGGGTGTGTTTGTGTTCATAAATTAATATTGTACAAGTACAAGATCAATTTTGTTAATACTCTTTCATATCCCTTGTAAGGACTGGTACAGTTGGTAGAAGCTCTGATTTCTGCGCTGTAGGTGTAATTGTAACCTAATAATTGTTGCAGAATAATTGTTTGTGAGATGTGAAATATAAGTTTTTTTGTGCCTAGAGTCGCTAGTGTTTTAAGGTATTCACAGTTTTGTATGTTCTTTTATAATCTAAATCAAAATACACAAAACAAACTGTAAATTGATATTAACTAATTACTGTCACAAAATAATCGATTATTTTGCTGTTCAATGCTTACCTATGTCCTTGCAGTTCATAGGCTGTACCTTTTTGGCCGCCTATGTCCCAAACTATGATGGTTTGATCAAACGATCCGCTGAACAAAAGCTGAGGTATCGCTGCCCAGTTCAATACTCGAACAGAGCTGAAAGACGAAAAATGCATTAATTAATATATCGTTTTCCTATCTTCTCAAACGGTGAAGGAAAATGACGTTACGATACCAGTTAATATTCTAGCAGCATCGATGGGCTTGCAACCTGTCACGTATGGAATACCAACAAATGGAATATAGTATAATAGGTATGTGTGTACCAAATCAAAGACTGACTTGAATTTCATGCAAACTTCAACCCCCACTGTTCCCGTTTAGAGGTTGCATTTTAAGAATCCCTTTCTTAGTATACCTCTAATCACCAAGACGAATTCACCCTGATAGTTTCAAGTCTCTATGACCAGTGGTTTAGGATGAGAGACAGTCGTCTGTCTGTCATCATATCTGGTGTCTACTGTAAGCGTCATGGTGCAGCTTAGCTACACGTTGATTGTATGTCGCACTCGTAGTCATCATCATCATCAGTCTGAGAAGAACTTAACTACAGACCCCATTAGCTACGGTTTTGAGGCATTCACAAACTTCCCGCAACGAACCTAAAACGAAGCGTAGGACGCCCTCCGATGGGCCGACGAAGATGTTACTAATGATGATGATGATGATAATAACTGTCAAACAACGTAGGTATAGCTATAATAATATTATTAGACAATAGATACGAAATGTAAGGGGTAAAGGGAGGCCCACGGGCCTGCAAACGACTTCAAAAAGCTGACGATGATGATTATAAAAAAAAATACCTACCCAGTATGGCCTTTCAGTGTAGTGACTAGAGTTGCTCCGCTGTTATCTAACTTCAGCATGGTTATCTGACCGCTGTAGTCGCCCACAAACGCGTATTTGGACTGGGAGTCGAACCTGATATAAAGCTCAGGAAATCGTTGGCTTATCTTAATGAACACCATCCGTCGATTTAAGCTAGCAATTACGAATTCCTGGTTCAACTTTCTACGTAGCTTGAACTTATATTGGCCTTAAAAAGTAAAATAGTTATTGAAATTGAAAGATTTTTTAAATTTTTTTTTCTTTTATGCTTCTCTCTTTTCAAAGCTTAGGTTAGAGGGCCCTCTAAGCTCCGGGGTCCTGGTGCACGGTAACACCTGGCCCTACGATATCTACGCCACGGTCTAATCATGTGACGCACAATATGACAAAACTGCTCTACGCGACGATTCTATAAAGAACTTTAATGGTCCCAAATTCAAAATGTTACAAACAACGATAATACAACAAACATTTTATGCTGCGTCGAGTATATTTACCTATTGCGTCTGAGCTGGTGAGTCCCGTAATACCTACTCCAACCCTGTTATGTAGGTACTAATAAAATCGGCGTAAAGTTGAAACAGTTATGACGTGTTTTGTCTTTTGCATTGACAGGAAGTTTCAAATTACATCGAAAGATACAAAACACAATGTAACTATTTATTTTATAATGGTAGGAATAGTTTCTGATTTTATGACCTACCTGGATCTATCCTAAGATTTTAAATATTGTTAGTTCCATGTCTTGATAAAAGGATACTGCAAAGCAGTGCACCACGCCTCAAAGGAGTACCCGCCGATCCTGCGGCCGGTCTCGCTACAGTGGTATGCGAAGAATTTGTCTCTACTGACTGACAGCACCCACTCACAGGCCAAGGAGAATACCACAGCTGTAACCCGGGCTGTATGTGATAGGTATTCACGTGTCTGGAAAAAAAGAAACAAGTTAGACTTGTTTGCTTGTTATGCTAATGTCTGTTTTTCAAATTGTACAAAACGTACTGTATTTGAATTACAAAGTCGTGGGCCTTTGTTTTAGTATACCACAATTAAAACCAACCATTAAACATTCACCATTAAAAAATAAATATATTGCTGTACTATGAAATGCACTGTTAATAAGTGGCATTTTATCTAGACGTCAAATTTATCACGAAGGCCGAAGAATGCTAGAAGACCATACACAGTACTGGTTTCCTCAACACTGTATTATTGACACTAACCCATTGCAGTTTTACACTCATTAGGTGTAACCCATAAAGCTCTGTGTGAGAGCAGTAATAAATAAATCAAAAAACCAGTGGGCTGAATTAAAACTATTGCACTTTACCCAAGTTATATAAGACATGGCTAAGTGGATATTGTCATATTGGCTTTTAAAAGGATCTATCTAATCAAAGTTTTGCTGTACCCCATCCCCCCATTCTTAGTATCCTCCGAGACACCATTATGAACCTTCCCGAAAAATTTCTTATCTCTACATTCAACTATTTAGGCTCTGCATTTTCTATAATGTCAGACAGTCTGTCATGTCAGTCAGAACAAAGATTCTTATAAGTATACAGATTATAGTGCCACTCTTTGATACTTTTAGTACATTTTAGACTTTAACCTGGACCAAAATAATTGTCTATGACTTTAGATTAAGATAAGTTGCATAGGTGAACTACAACAAAATGCTACTTTTAGCTTAATTTGCATTTATGAATATGTATACGGCTAATGTACTCTTGCTCATTATTATTTTACATGACATGTAAGGACAGAGATAAATGTTTTTTTAAGCATGCTAAATTTTCTCAACCTTGTCTTACATTGTATTCAAGCTTATGAGCATGAAGGACAAGGTAAAACAATGTCAAATAGCAGTTTAGAATAGTTAGAGAACTTCATTCTCTTAAAAACTTTAGGGAGTTAAAACCTATCAATATGGACAACTTTTTTTATAGAGCATAAAAAAAGTATAAGGTTCCATACAAAAGTTTAATACCTAATTGGCTAAAATGTATGAGTTGTGTAAATAAACTAAAAAACTGTAACTGAAGAGTACTACTACAATCTTTTTACCTTTTTTTTCAAACCATTATTACATCATTAAACCTCTGGTATTGTTTTCAAACGCTCACTTTTTTGAGCAGTACTTACAGGATTGATTCTGTTGCAGTCTGGAGCAAGTGTGAATTCAGATACTGTGCCATTTTCCTGTCCAATAAAGAGTTGTCTTGTCTCGGGTGTATAAAACATGGATGTGCAGCCTGAAGGCATATACTGGCAAATACTTGGCCAGTATTGACCTGAATCGCGTTTAAGCCATACTCGTACAGTCCTAAAAAAATAAATTGTAAGTTACTCAATAAAGTGAAAGAAAACAAAGAGATGATCATGTGAATGTTGAAAGCCAGGATTATCTTTAATGGACGTTTGAGGGTACTTTATTCAACGACTTCCAGAGATTGGCTAGGTCGTGTTTACATGATATAATCAAACAATACGCTAGATGTGAGTCAGATGTCTTACTTATCATCACAAACGCTAATTACACCGTCCTCGCCAGGGATAACGACAGCGGCGTTAACATCATCAGTGCAGCCCTCTAATTTGTTCAGCAGACCTGGTTTCATGACTGTAGAAAATCTGTCGTTAGGTGTCTTAGGAGCAGGCTTAATTTCAGCAGCCATAATTACTTCTTCAGGTAGAACGCGCAAATAAACACGACAAATACAATACAACAGACACTGCTTGATTTCATCCAATCTTGAATCAGGAAAAACGTCAATTTACGTCACACACATCACCACCACACTTATGTCGTGTCGTGCTTACACAGCCATGGAACACATTACCATGGAAAACGCAGCCAGGAATATGCGTACATTTTGGCAGCCAACTCCATTGTTGTGCTTTCCAGGTGGTACAAAATGTTGTACACCCTTAGAAAACATGACCATGGAGTTGGATGCGTCTTGAACGAAGCATGGGCTTTCGTTTGAGTGATCACTGTTGGGAATATACAACCATGGATTTCATATACATTTTGGCTACGTATTCTACTGGGCTTTCCATGGCTGTGATTACCCGGGTAGTGTATTCCATGGTCGTACATTAACCAAACTCCAAATCAGCACAGTGTCAGTCAGTGAATGACATGACAGACAGTTAGACCGGCTGATATTTTCTGTCTGTCACTTTCAGCGAATATGCGAAACTCTCTCGAACTTTGAGAGACGATGATGATTCCTAATGAAGTTTCTAACAAAATAGATATGGTTAAGTTATGGATATTCTACCAATGTCAAAAATCAGAAAGTCAACAACAGAAAAACAGCAATCTCTATTCCTGCAGGAGTGTATAGTGGGTTCAATCCCCACCCCACGGAGAACAAAACAAACATTTGTGTGACTTTATTTGCCGCACCGATCTTCGGATACCACTTTCAGTCTATGAAAAAGTACTCTGTGGATACCACCGAAATACTGAAATCGGTTATTTAGTAGGAACTTTACAATTTATTCTTGATTATCCTAGGATTTGTTAGTCCACCCATACAATTATAAAGAAATATTATCGAAAAAGTTCGTATTTTAGGAAAATAAGTCTTGAAAAAAGTACCACCAAGCTTTATTTTCATGTAATATACAGATCTACTATTGAGCATATCTGTAGCTTATAGCACAGACGTAGTATATTTTTGGACGAAACTTCATACATCGTTTTTAAATTCTCGATTTCGTTCGTGTAGCTAGTGGAGGTGGTTGCCGCTATCGTATCTTATTGTATCGTTATTTATATCAAAAACAATTATTTTCGTAGCTAGTTTACAGCTAGTGTCGGCTAACAGTAGAACCATGGCTCAGGCATTAAAGAAACTGACCACGCAAGTGCTAAAACACAATACTGTGGACACTTTCATCGGCAGCAATGCCATCAGGGCGAGCAGGTATGTGCACCGGCTACATCTGAAGATTTACGTAACATCAGGCGTAGTACAAATAAAATACTTCGCAGCTGGATACTCATATCAAAACGATGTACCTACATAATTTCATGGACAAGATATCCTTGGAATGTTGATTTGATGCAACGTCGACTTCGTGAAACACTACACTTTACGACCACGTTTTTTTTACGTTCTTGCGGGAAGATCAACATTTTACTTTGCCAACCTTACCTACTCATAGATATTCAAGTACGATTAAATAGTTACTATAGCTTGTTATACGAATTTTTCTATGCAAGCGTAAAATTTATCAAACAAAAAAACGGTATAAACCAAGCCGTAAGTTTCTTGCCGGTTTGCCGGTTTACCTATTTGCTGAAATGTTGCCCCTGAAGCTCCAAGTTCAGTCCAGTTAGTCAATATTTTATATCATCATATGAATGAACATTGTTGCTCTGTACTAGTTTCATTAATAATGCTGGACAATCCACACAGCATCATCTAGCCCCAAGCTAAGCAGAGCTTGTGTTATGGGTACTAAATGACTGATATACTTAATACCTACAATAAATTACATATATAGATAATTTTTATTATGACATAGAAACACCCAGAACACCCGGAATAAATATTTGCAGATCATACAAACGTTTATCCCAAGGCGGGAATCGAACCCGGAACCTTCTGCGTCGCAGGCGGACATTCGCCCGCCGCGCCACATCGGTCGTCAATTATAATACTGGTGGTAATGTTTCTGTTGTTATAAATAGTAAATGATTTTTTTATGTATAAGCACCTTTTGGAGCAATGTACCAATGGGACCCCCTGACGTAATCCTGGGTATCACAGAGGCCTACAAGAAAGACCCTAGCCCTAACAAAGTCAACCTTGGTGTTGGAGCTTACAGAGATGATGAGGGCAAACCATTTGTCCTGCCATCAGTCAAACAGGTTTGTTGTATTTCAATCTAACTTACACCGGCTTTTAGAAAGCCGGTTACATTAATTTTGTATTCTATTTATCAGTGATCCATTAAATACTAGTTTTGACTACTAGTCCTTGAAAATTGGTTGCAGCTGAAATAGTTAAAAAATTAGTTTCTATCAATTGAATTTGACCTCAAAGCTTAATGGGTGCAAACCCACAGAAGTCAAACATATGTATGATGAACATTGATGTTTAGTCTGTATTTGGGTGCTAAATTATGTTTTAAGTACCTATGTAGAAAAAAAAGTATTTTACTATCAATTAATCTGATTGTGAACTTTTATTTAACTGATAGTGACTTGACAGTGTGGTCTGAAATGTCTGCTTTAATTTTTTGTTTGTCTGATTAGTCATATAATGTATTTTATTTAAAGGCAGAAAAAAGCTTGCATCAGAAGGGGTTAAACCATGAATATGCTCCTATTGGTGGTGAGGCATCTTACACTGACGCTGTAGCCAAGTTAGCCTTTGGCGAAGATGCCGCTGTTATCAAGGATAAAACAAACTGCACAGTCCAGGTATGATCAATATCTACTAACATGTAAAAAATAAAAAAAAGCAATTAATTTGGCGTACAAAAACTTAGGTACATGTAAGACAAAGGTATGTACTTCAATAAAAGTCAAAGTCAAAAAAGCATTTTGTGGTTGCAGTATCAGTGTTACGTACTTAGGAGATTGCTTTATACAACATCCATGAAAGGTGTTCTATTTTAAGCTTTTACTTTGGGCTTACGTACCACAAGGTGTATGAAGTCAATGTATAGAAAAAATAGCTTTTTATTGCTTATGACTGAATTTAACCCATTCTTACGTCATGTATGGTTCGTCAGCTAGTTCGAGTCGGCGACCAGCGACTTCTACTGCAAACTGTTCTTAGCTGCTAGAATGTGCTTCTGATTTATGATGTATGAACCCAAGTCTTCTTTATCAGACACTGTCCGGCACTGGCGCGCTCCGTTTGGGAATGGAGTTTATCGTCAAACACTACGCTAAAACCAAAGAGATGTGGCTTCCCACTCCCACTTGGGGTAACCACCCTCAGATCTGTAACATGCTTAGCCTGCCCCACAAGCAATACCGGTACTTTGATAAGAAAACCAACGGATTCGACCTGCAAGGAGCTATTGAAGATATCAATGTGAGTATTTAAAGAAACTAAAGAAATCCTACATAAATACTCGGTGGTAGCGCTTCTGTATTGGTTGTGAGTTTGATGTCCACTGAGGACAAACTGATGTTTTGTGCCTACGTGTTATTTTGTATGTATTTAAAAAAAGTATTCTATCAGTTATCTAGTTCACATTGTACAATTACATAATAATATTATATTTTACGAGAGAAAATCGCGCGCGATTTCATACGCGTGAAACTTGCATACAAACTTCAACACCCAGTTCATCCTTTTAGGGATTGAATTTCAGAAATTCCTACACACCAAGGTGAATAGACCTACCTAGCTGGTTTCAAGTCTCTATGACCAGTGGTTTGAGTCAGGACAAAGATCTTATAATTAGTATTTTAAATCAATTACCAAAACTCTAAACAATTAACCTATACAAATGTTTAATTTTTCTAAAAAGTATTTATGTCGATAACAAGTAGAGTATTGAATTAAACAAAATTTCAGCTTAGGTACCTAAAAATATAAATAAAACAGTAGAAGAATGCATATTTTTTGCTTAGCTTTTTAAGAGTAAATGCCTTGTTTTTGTAAGAGACGCTTACACCTGGCCTTGGGCGTTCTCAAAATAGATTATCTTCATCTTAAATTAGAGTATTCACATGACTTTCGCACAGTATTCAAACAATTTGAACCGCATCGCTAACTGACGTCATTTGAGTCAATCAACAACTAGGTACTTAGGTTCCTGCTCAGTCATCAACTAGGCTGATTACGAAGGTTAAAGGCACAGTCACACTAGACACTATCCGCATCGAATATCTCCGAACAGACATAAATAGAGAAAGAACACACCCGCGCTGTCTACTCTCATTAATAATTTGTATTAGATTGATCATTTATTAGACTTAATTTCGGATTTCCTTTCTTAGGTATAAATATACCCTAAAAACAAGTCTACAGTCAGTGGTTTAGTGACTGCGTTGTCTATGTCAGTCAGTCAGTCAAGATTCTTATAATTGGTATAGATTTTCTAAATTTGAAAATTCTGAACTCAAAAATGCTTATAACCTGGTTGACATTTTGGATAGATTGAGTTTGAACTTTAATGCAATGGTTTAAGTGCGTAGTTTGAAATTACACGTCGTCCTAATCGGGATGCTAATTTGCTGTAGACGCGTTGTGATGTGTGGCTACCGTATCTACGCAATTATAAACTCGGCTTTATTTTATTCGCTAAATGCAAGTTATGAAATCATCTGATATAAGACTATAAACCGCGTTATGTGGCACTGATAAGACGATCACGTTTGTCATTCATGGCCTGGAGATAAAGAAAAGAATATTGATGATTGAGAACGTTGGTATTAGAGTTCGAAGACTCACTGTTTTAGTTCAGTTCAAGGTCAGAGATAGACCTGACGTGTATAATGTCGTGACCTCTGTGACCTGCTGTGCTGCAAAGCAGCTCTACTACTACTAGTAGTAGAGCTCTTAGTGAAGGTCAAAGGAAGTATTACCTATTTCTGCCGCCACACTCGCAAACGCGCAAACGGGCACGTTCCTAAGAATGTGCCCGTTTGCGCGCTTATCGCACTTAGCGCTTAGTCAGCTCCGCATGTATTGACCATGTCTTTCCTCTGGATTAGGCCGTCTAAGCTGTGGTATGCTAAAACCCCTGTGTCTGGCGCTACAGCGTCCCGTAAATAGGGGTATGAATGAAAAAGTTGCCTGTATAAATAATGTACAATAGATGCAAATGACTGTTTACTTACTTGCACAAAAATACCATAATGCATTTAGATGTGCTTTATACTGGGCAACCTAACTTCATGGAGTTTATTCGACAAGCTTTACTTGAACTATAGTAGATTGCTATATTTTTTCTTTGATTAAGTTGTTAAGCCACTTGTTTTTGAGTCTTTGCAACTAAGAATTGTGTTTTATAGAAAATTCCGGAAGGAGCCATCATTCTGCTGCACGCATGCGCACACAACCCCACTGGTGTAGACCCCAAGCCCGAAGACTGGGAAAAACTGTCTCAGGTAAATACATATCAGTTACTTTAGAGAAATTTGGAAGAAACCTTTCTTTCTATCCTTAATAACCTACCTACACTATGGATATCACGCCAGCAAGTCGTCTGCGTTTTACTCAAAACTCCGCTGAATTTACAGACTTCGGCTAACATAACTATACTCTAATTGGTTCTAAATGTTCTAGACTACCCCCTTTTAGCTTTACACCCATCTTCCAATCAGCATGTATTCGGCTTTATTAAATTAAACTTATGCCATATCCTAAGGCATCACCCATCGATAAGTACTGGTGAGCATAAATTGCGACAGGCTAATTTTAAGTTAATGTTATAATGTGTAAATGTTGCTAATAATTAAAATCTTTAAACACTAGTTACATTTATTAAATAAGAACCACAAAAAACTAAGCACAAGAACAGTCACATATTATTATATATAGATAACATTATAACCAATTATTGCCTAAACGAAATCACGCCCGAAGAAATTGGGCTATTTTAGTTAAACATTTGCATATTCAAGGTCAAAGGCTTACATCTGTGCCGGTACCTATAAATAGGACAAGGGGTTTTTAAGATGTGGGATTCCAAAATGGTATTGCCATATTATTTAAACACTGTGTACTTTCCAAAACCGGTTTTATTTTCATTATAGGTCAAATCTTTCTTCAGATGACTAAACATTAAAAATAAAACAACATGAGCTCCATTTGCAAAAGTTTCAATAATTGCATAGTTCAGATATGATTGGATATAGATTGTGAACATCGCGATATCGCCGTTTGGGACGAATCATTAATTAAGGTGGTTAGCGTTTACAGACAGTTACGTAATTGGCTGGGAGCATGCCGTATCTGCCGGTACGCAGGACTTGTCCCTTCATCCAGCCCTCACATTTCGACACGTTTGAAATTAGGTCTCCCTGCCGGAATGATACCTGTGTACGTAAGAAAAAAAATTGAATTTGGTGTGTTGACAAGGCAGGTTGTACAGTAACCTGCATTATGGTCACACTATTAGTAGGTGGATGGTCACACTTCATGGAATATTATATCATTATTACTAATATACTAAAGCTTGGTCGCGTGAAACTAGCGTGGCGGTGCCTAATTTCTCCTAGCTTTCACAAACATACACCGGTCTCCCTTAGAGCCTACTCTTATAACATTCTTCATATAATCTCATCGGTTTAGGGTACTTTTGACTTGGCCTTTCTCTAAATATCTGCTATCTTATCGAGCTAACTACGCCGAAGACCCAACAGTCCAGCAGTCCCAACTGTCCCATTCAAACACGCCAGTTGCCTATTTCGTCAATCTATTCTCTACATGCCCAAGCCATCTAGTATGACTTTCTCTACTCTTACTATATCTTCTTTCACTACACTGTTCTTCACTCTATCACCCAAACTCTTAAATACGCAACGCTCTCATTTTTACTACATTCATCTAACTCGGAAGTTTTTTCTGCCATACCCAACTTTCACTACCATACATTAGTGTACTTACTTCTCTAATGTACAGTCAGTCGAACCTTTTTGACAATTGCCCCAATCACTCGATTTCCAGCACCTACTCTTTTCGTTTACTGTTCATGAGTAGAATAAACAACCATGGTGACGCTACTCATCCCTGCCTAACTCTCCTTTTGATACTTAACCGTTCACTGTATGTATACACCATGTATCTTTACGGAAGCACTGGAAACTTCATAGAGATTTAGACCTTGGGCCAGAAAAAAAAAGAACAGAAACCTTCTGTTTGTTTACTTCATACTTACTTGGGCAGTAGCGACAGTTCATTTGTCTTACCTCGTCCTTATCGTTGGCATTATAGTCATACTTGGCGACGTACACCTTCTGTGAACAATAGTTGAAACAATTTATAAATCACTTTTTGTTTAAGTTTAGACAAATGAATGTTTCATCCATGTAATTGTTACCCGCAACTTCGCCTGTGCTCGACAATTTTCTAAACCAGCCGTGTAGTGGTGATGGCGTGGTTTTAGAACTAATCAGTTAAAAAATATATGAGCAGTTTCAGATTGCAAGGAATTTTACTGAACTTCGAATTGGTTATAAAATAAAGTACCTACCCTATTATACCATCTCTAGTTCAAGCTATTATCGTTCAATATTTCATTGTAATAATTCGACGGTTTAACCAGAACCACACTCTAGCATTAAAAGTGGAATGAATAGGTTACTAATAAATGAGTAGGTGTGTATTTTGGTTAAAAGTTTTAGGTTAAGGAAAGTTGTGAAATAGGTATCATAATCAACCGCATTACGACATCCACAACAAATCATCGGTAGGTAAAACTATTATTATTCGTGACAGGTTCGGAATTGGCGTAAATTGTGAGGCGTAGCAACAGTAAACGATTGATTGTATCAAGAAAAATGTATCTTGACTGCCGATGCTAGCATGTCTTTAGACTGTCCAGTTGGGGGGTGTTGAGAGAGGGGAGGTTAGATAGGTAGACCAAGTGACGATCAGTGATCCCTAGGATTCTCATGGATAAATTCATTTTGACTTGGACGAATTCGTCCGCGTAAAGTTATTTTCTTTCAAATTTTAGCCCCCGTTGTACCCTATTAGGAGTTAAATTTCAGTAATTCCCCTCTTAGTACACACACACTTCTACGTACCAAGACGAATATAGGTACTCTGGAAATTTCAAACCTGTTCGACTAGTGGCTGTGCATTGTTTAATGTCAAACAATAAGGATAAAGATTCTTAGAATTCGTATAGATTCTGTTGAATATGATGTCTTTTTGGTTTTACTTCCGTTCGAACTGTCACAAATAACACGATTGGACTCGGAAGTACAAACCTGTCCGCATGCAATCTTGGCGAATTCCAACAGAAGCTGATCCACATTCACCATACTACCTTTCAGCACTTTAATCTCCTTTTCTAAGTCCAAATTTTCTTTTAAAAGAAGTTTATTTGCATTTGTGGCAATGGGTAGTTTGCTTATATCACGGGCTACGAAAATTGGAGCCTTTTCTGGGTCTAAAGACTTCAATGTTTTGATGATGTCGTACAAGTCTTTGTACTTTCCTTCTTTGTTCGCTTGGATTATTTCTGTTGGTATATCGCTTAGTAGCGACATGGCGTTTTCGATGTCTTCCTTCGAGAATGTTGATGAACACACCCTAACTAGAATATCAGGATTCATTATTGCAAGTTTATTTTGCACAAACGATAACATTTCGTTCACTATAAGATTGCAGTGACATTTCTGCTGATTTGTAGACGACATTGTTTATCACAATATAAAGTTCACTAAGTATCGTACACGTAGCATAAATCAATTGAAGAAGTACGTTTAAGAATGTCTGTCCGTACAGTACGTACCTATTGAGCGAATGATAGATTCAGACTGGTACAATTCCTGAGTTTTGTCACTATGATATCATTCAGACTGCGTACAATTCCTGTCTTGTCACTATGATATCATATTTTTTATACACATTTTTGAACTCGAAGAGACCGGGTTATTCAATTTATCTGAATTTCACGCATAAAAGCGTAGTTCCAGTTAACATCTTTGATCAAGAATTCTTTATACGTACGATATTAAATAGACAAAAATTATGGTATCCATTAAAAACAAGAATGAAAAATTACTCCCCTCTTAGATATCCTCAAAGAATCTTAAATTGAATCTTGTATTTGGTACTAAGATATCTGAGGGAATATCTACCATTGCCGGAAGTTAAATTCGTGAAGCTATTTTTTTTTATATTTTTCTATGAAAAAAATAAAAGTAAAAGATGGTTAGTAATGTAAGCACAATACATTTTATGACTGACTGGTTGATAACAAAGCTCGGATGGTAACTCTGCCTTGTGCGCTGTAGGTTGTTGATTCGATTCCCACCAAGATCAACATTTTGTGTTATGAATATTCTTGTGCAGGGTTCATAATGTACAAGTTTGTATGCAAAATTTGTACTATACTATTAGCTATTAAGCCCATAGTAAAAACTTGGAGCTAGATAACGCACTGTAAGAAAAATCAATTAATGATTTGTACGATATTCTATTTTTTTTATATCTATAATTTTCTATTATCCAAAGATCGACCTTATGCTTGAACCCTACGTTCCATTATTCCATAGGTCATCAAGGCCAGGAAGCTGTTCCCATTCTTCGATATGGCGTACCAGGGCTTCGCCACCGGCAACGTCGACAACGACGCCTTCGCAGTACGTCTTTTTGTCAAGGATGGCCACCAAGTGACACTGGCACAAAGCTTCGCTAAGAACATGGGTAAGTAGTTTAAACTGGCATTAGACGCTGACTCAAACTTGTGTATGACCGAGGCTAATATGCATGCTATTACACCGAACATAGTGTTATCTTTAAAAAGCTAATGCAAGCACACCTATACATTCTTGTAAAGTCTAAAAATTGTCTGAAAAAATCACGAATAGGTATTTACGGGAAGTATTCTGATAAAAAAAACTACCGTATATAATTATTCAAAATATGTTATTTAAACTGTTTAATTAATAAACTACGCTTATAAATAGTTTTGATACCGTGAGTTCATACTCCTTGTGGAATTTATTTACGCCCAAAGTTGCGTTAAAATTACAGAATTATTATTCTTCTGATTCATAAACTGATAATATCTGTCAAGTTTGTGCTGAGAATAGTACTTATTGTTATTATTGTAGGCTGTTTTTACCTTATGTTTGTGTTTTTGACCCACACTATCTTATCATGTTATTTACGTCAATACTGTAGGTATTCGAGTCTGGCTGGGTCGTAAGTTGATACTTATTTACGTAAGTCGCACCATGGAAAAGTTCTATTCTTATATTTTATCAACATAAAGTTTATTAAACATAACTTTATGTTGATAAAATAGTTCATAAAAGTGCTCCAAAATTTTATAAGCGACTAGTGGAAAAGCGCGCTTCTTCGTCCGTGTGAAGCTATTTTCATACAAACTTCAATCCTATTTCCCGTATATAACTATAGGGGTTGAATTTCGGGAATTCCTTTCATAGCATGCCTTTACGCACGAAGACAACACCTACCCTGAATAATTCAAGTCAGGACAAAGATTCTTATAATTTAACGTTAGTTAATCAACGCGCGCAAATTTGTTCGCATAGTTATTGTTATACAAACTATAATCCCTGTTGTATTCATATAGGGGCTGAATTTAGGGAATTGCTTTGTTAGTACACCTCTACGCACCAAGACGAATATACCCTGAAGGTCTCTACGACCAGTGGTTTAAGCTGTGTGTTGTCTATATGTCAGTCAGTAAGGACAAAGGTATAATTGGTTTAGATATGTGCTATGTGAATCCGGTGGAAAACGAGACGACGTAATTTCTCTAGGTATTCATAGACTTCTTAACATTTCAGGACTGTACGGCGAGCGTACTGGAGCCCTAACGTTCCTCTGCGGTGATGCAGAATCCGCTTCCAAGGTCATGTCGCAAGTCAAGATCATGATCCGTACCATGTACTCAAACCCGCCACTGTATGGCGCGAGACTGGTTCAGGAGATTCTTTCTAGTCCGGAGCTCAAGAAACAATGGTCAGACATTAGTTTATTATGTATTTTTTTGTTTGATTACAGGTACATTAGGCTTAACACCTCTATGCCTGAGGTTGATGGACGCAGATCAGTGTATTGTAGGGCACGTTCCTTACTAACGTGACCTACGGTTATGTAATATAATGTTTTGTTATATGTAATGTTTTGTTATAGGTGATAGTAACCACTTAACATCTGCTTGTTCCATCAGGAATCTCCTAAAATAATAATGGCCAAGTCCGAGTCGGACTCGCGAACGAAGGGTTCCGTACCATTATCTATAATAATAAAACCGGCCAAGTGCGAGTATGACTCGCTCATGAAGGGTCCCGTACCATTAATGTATCATAAAAACGGCAAGAAAATCACATATTCTGTATAAGAGCCTTCTTAAATATTTATTTTAATCTGTTTTTGAGTATGTGTTGTTATAGCGGCAACAGAAATACATCATCTGTGAAAATTTCAACTCTAACCATCACGGTTCATGAGATGCGGCCTGATGACAGACGGACAGACAATCAGACAGACAGACAGCGGAGTCTTAGTAATAGGGTCCCGTTTTACCCTTTGGGTACGGAAACCTAAAAAGGACTAGTTTAATAAATGCTTCGACATTCCAGGCTCGCAGATGTAAAGCTGATGGCTGATCGTATCATTTCGATGAGGACGCAACTGCGCTCTGGTATCGAAGGCGCAGGCAACTCGCACTCTTGGCAACATATCACCGATCAAATTGGCATGTTCTGTTTCACTGGACTCAAGCCTGACCAGGTAACGTTCATTCGAAAATATCATCATCATCTAATAAAAATAATAGCCTGCAGAAGTCCACTGCTGGACATAGGTCTCCAAGAAGAACGACTCTAGAGCCCTCTTCTGACTTCCCGTGGTCCTAACAATTTAGTCAGTTCATCGGGTACGAGGACGTTCTACGTTTCGCCTTCTGGTTCGTCGCCATTCGAAAACCTTTACACCCCAGCGGTTGACGGTTCTACGAGCTATATGGCCTGCCTATTGTCACTTCAACTTGTTGATTCTGAGAGCTATGTCGGTGACCTTGGTTCTTCTACGGATTTTCTCATTTCTGATTGCATCTCGCAGTGAAACACCCAGATGGCTTTTTCTATAGCCCGTTGTGCGATGTTGAGCTTGTGTATGACACCACGTCTCAGTTCCATAAGTCATCACTGGTAACACATACTGATTATAGACTTTCGTCTTGAGGCGTTGCGGTAAGTAACCGAGTTGGATTCCTCGGCTGACATCTGTCGAAGTTGAACTTACCTAGTTCGACCGTCTGACACAAATATACATAGCGGTCAACTTCGATAATATAAAAATATAGGTGTTCGCAAATACTGATGATTGGCCCTGCATTCTGTGCTGTAAGTTGTGGGTTGAATCCCCACCCCGCTGTCCGCTGTCTTTTGAACTTCTGTTGTATAATTATGTTCTTGGTATGATTGCCTTAACATGTTTTCTGTCTTGCCTTCACCTTACGTTAGATTGGCACCACATGGTCGTTATTTACATCATTATTTGTAAAAGGATCATACAAAAAACGGTAGGACCAAGCCTAGAACAGACAAGACTGTTCTTGCTTAGTCGGCTAGGTTGCGAGGAACTGGTGCTTAGATTCATCTAACTTTTTTAAGACGTTTCAAGATGATCCCTGAGGATATTACTGAATAAATCCTTTTTGACTTTGACACCAAGGCCAAACATTTGTGTGTTGCATATAAATATTTGTTTTGTCTTGGCGTTATATGCTAAGAATGTATTTACAAAAAAAAACAACTATTTAAGTATTCTATAACGTCCATAAGTATTTCTTTCTTTCTTTCAGGTGGAGCGCCTTACAAAAGAGTTCCACGTGTACTTGACCAAAGACGGGCGTATCTCTGTCGCCGGCATCTCGTCTAAAAACGTTAACTACATCGCCGATGCTATCCACAAGGTCACTGCTTAACATCAAGAGTACATATTCAGTACCGCATATCTCCAAGTACTTCAAGACACGCCATATATTAGTAACAAAAGAGCACAGTATTTAATCGAGATGGTTTATTTTATATGTTAGGTGTGTAAGTGTTAAGATTGTGATTCTTTACCAGATTTTTAAAGATTATTATTTTCATCGTATGAATCATGTATTGTTTTTAAAGGATATAAAATATCTATTGTTTTAAATGCCGGTGTTTTTATTTAGTTAAAATCGATAGACGTGCAAGACATTATCAGTATTATCAGTCTGTAGAAGTCCACTGCTGGGCATAGACCCCCCTAATCGTTTTCAAGAACGATATGAGCTTTTTCCATCGAAGGCGACGAAGGCTGGGCGTCGCATTCTCCTCAGTAATTCAGTGGGACGTATGACAATTTTAGCACTATTTTAAGACGCGAGACTTTTTACATTCTACCAAGTGACCATGCTTAATCGCTGCTTTATATGAGAAATAACCCAAATTACGATCGAATTTTCGTATATTCAGACTTATCTTCATTCTATTCATCGTTTTAATGTTTTAAAAGGTCACCATTTTTCATTTACAACCGGCAGTAATTATGAGAAAAAAATATGAAGCTGTGATTAAACTTTTATTTATTCTGTTAAAATAAGTAGATAAAATAATCTTGATGCCAAAAACACAGAAAATTGTATTAACTTGTTTGTGGTGATTCAACTATTGTACTAACACTACGCAAACTATATACAGCTGACAAACGAAACGAACATCTTAACTCTACTTTGCAAAATAACTGATGCAGGTCAATCGTTCACATTGCTTATAAATTCAAACAATATTTATAATATAATGTACAAAAATTGAGTCCTCATAGGATACTTATAAATAATGGGAACACATCTTCCACAAGAATTGCTTTGTGGTAACAATCTTAAACCAATTCACCTGCATCTATTTAAACCTAGTAACAATTTGCTAAACTAATGTATGATGTACAAATACACCCAAAAATGCGCCCCTCGTACTTTTATTATGATACAAAATATACTAAATACACTTTAAAAAATCGATAGTCATTAAACTCATCAATGATAAAAATACTATTTACAATTTGTCATACAATGAACGATACGGGGTGTAAAAAGGCCACTCCCGAAAAGTAAAGGTGCATGCACACGGTACATGCTACTCTCAACATAGGCCTATATCGAGACAATCTGGCTTTATCTGATTAAGACAGTTTACAATTAGGTTCATTCAGAAAACAGATTCTGAAAAAGACAGAATTTTTTCAAAAATAACCAATTTATTTTTCACATTTTTCGGAAGTTTTTTTACACCTCTGATGGTTACTTTTGGTACTCTCATGGCACTATTTCTTTAGAATGTATTTAATTTTACTTACGAAAGAAATATGTACCATTTACAATATCTACTGATTCACTATACATAATTATTGCGGTAGAGTTCGAGTGAACGACAAAGTCGAATAAGGAACCACGTCAGCAGCGTAGAACGAAAATTCATATGAAATGCATTCTGATGCCTCTAATTTGTCGCCAACTCTACACATGTTTATTTAACGCCAAGCCCATTCAATATACTTATTTTAACCAGCAAGTTTTATTTTATTATAAAGCTAATACAACAGTAATCTTGCACCTTGAGAACAAACAACAAGACGTAACATTGAAGCTGCGTCTCGCGTTAGCAGAATTTCGCATCATGTTGATACAACATTGTTTGATGAACAAAAAGGAACTCGTTTGTATTCTACACTACACTCCCAACATTTTTGTACATCTGCAGGCGGATTCTGAGTTTACGTTTTTCGGATAACGGATTTCAGTTTACAAAAAGTTCGAGCTCGCAAACCGAAATCCGTTATCCGGAAAACGAAAAAAACTCAGAATCCACCTGCTGCGTTCTAACACTGTCTTATTCAACATGTTGCAAAATTAAACTAGCTGGAGACACTACTTGAGTTACATACAACGGACATAACAAGCTTGAGTATGGGAACATCTCAAGAAAATATCTTTATATATCTATTCTGTAATACCTAGACAATTTATACCTATCAAACTTAATAGTATATTTTACGTAAGGTAAAAATCACATGAATACATACATACTCGCATTGCTACACTGATATCATGTAAATATTCACTATTTACTGTAAAGGCATCATTCGTAATAAAAACTCAATAAATGTTTAAAATAAATTAATTAATAATTAATTACACGATATATCTCTATCTATAAAAAATTGTGCGTTAAAACAGAAAACTTTAAATACAACTACGTGGCAAACCCTGTATCTAGGAAAAAGCTAGTTTATAACATCAACTGGTGCATGGTTACACTTTTTTTTCATTCTGATTTCAACAGCTGAGGGATGATTGTGTATCTTATGTTACAATCAAAATCTAGTAGCAAGTGTCAAATATGACAGGTATGCTATAGAAACCTGTGATATTTGACACTTGCAACAGGAATATGAGTGCAACAAAAGATTCACAATCATCATTCATAGTGCTCCTAACTGATGCTCTGAGTCTTAGAAAAATAGGGACCGAGAATTTGTTGGTCAACTTGGAACCTTGGGGTCTAAAAATCTACGAAACACGCGCTGCTGCCATGAAGTTTTATGTTCTTTGACAAATTTGATACAGCATACCATTGGATGCAAAAAAATGTGCTGTCCATAACGAACCATAGAAATTACCACTGTTAACTATTTTTATAAAGTGTTGTACTACCACAGTTTAGTTTATTTGTAGAGCAAACTACATAAGAACACTTGGTTTTAAACATATAATGAACATAAACAATGGAAGATTCAACGTGAGTAAATTTTACTAAGAGTAAATATTTAAGTCTCTGTAAGTACACATAACATACTTAAACGAGCAAAAATGCTAAAATAACTACGATTTGTATACATAGCATCATCTCATATCAAGAATTTTACAAGAAATGTCCCCAAATGATTGGTTTTACACACAGCCTCTTAATTTTGAAATTGTATCGAGTTACATAAACATACAAAATATTATACAAAAATCTTTGAAACAGATGTATAATTTTATTTTTAATTTATGCTACTTAAAAGTATAGCATGCATTTGTTGTACGTTCAATCATACAAGTTAATTGCATCGGAAATACCTTAACCACATTCACAACTGTGTTCACAACTAAACCTAGGAGAGTTATTGCTCACTATTTACTTAAAGGCATATGTTCACTTACTGGCTGCGAGTCGTTTGAGTTTGCCGAGTCGTCGCCGAGTAACCGACTCAGTTGGTCGTCCAGTGTGTCAGGCCGTCGGTCGCGCTTTCCGTCGTCCGTCGCGAACACATCGTCGCCGACCAACATGCCTTCTTCCAAATACGCGAACGAGTCAAGGTTTATATCCGATGGAGTGATCGCCGTGCTGTAGATATCTATCCTTTTCTGCTGCGAGCGCGCATCTCTCACCTTCTCCGAGAGTTTCTCCTTCGCTTTGGTGAGTTCGTCAGACTCCGTCCGGTCGAGTTTGGAGTCGTCCCTTTTCCGCGAGATCCTGGCTCGCAGCGCGAACGACGAATCGTTACTGGACGAGCCGTCGTCTTGTAGCTGACTGAGTAGAGTTCGCGTCGCCACAGACATGGCGCTCGAGCTGCTGTATACCCCGCCACTCTCCCCTAAAATCGTATTCACAATTTTAATAAAAAAAATAAAAATAATAAGCCAAAAGGGTTTGTAAAGCTAGGCGGCAGTCTTACCGCTGGTGGTCGCTCGCTGCCTCCCTTGCGCGTGCTTGCTCTTGGTCTTGCGGCTGGTACCCATGTACTCACTGTCGCTATCACTGGACATGCCCAAATCTAAATGCAGCGAGTTCAGTTTGTCATCGTCGTCGTCCTTGTCTTTACTCTCCACGACCGTGTCGAGTTCCATCTCCCAGTCGGTGACGCTCGACGAGTCTTTCGCGTTGTCAGAGTCCTTGCTGTAGTTTGATTTCGCCTCGTCTTTCATCAAGGCCATGCCGGCGTCGACCACGATGCGCGCTATACTGTCGGTCGCGGAGTCTAAGCTAGCGGTGTTGCAGGTCTCGTCCGTCATTCGGTTATCGAACAGCACCGGAGTATCGGGAGTTATCGGCGTCAGTTTCTTCTCGACGGGAGGCCGCGAGCCGCCGCCCGTGCGGCTGTCTAATATTTCAGACATGGTGGTCGGTCGCCCGGATTGCTCGTTATTGAGTTCGAGCACGATAACATTCCCGGCGGATTTCGCCGCGTCCGTGTGTTCAGTCTTCGAGGCTTGCAATAGCTGAGTTACGTTCTTGCCCATTATTATTTTGGACATGTCGTTTCCGTTTTTGGAGAACGCTAACGCCTTCCCTATGTGTGTTCCCTTCTGCACCACTATAACGTTACCTTTCGTGCTCGAAGGCCGCATGATAGGATTTGTTATTTTAGGAGTGGAGGTTGTCATTCCTTTGGCAGGAATGATGTCCGCTAGATTAGCGGTTTTGATCGGTATAGTATCTATCCCCATAATTTTTGTTTGTGCGGAGGGTTTCGATATAACCTGAATCCCCGCCTTTGATACTTGCGTCACTTGGGGCTGTGTGCCGACCGGCAATAGTTTCATTGCCGTGGAAATGCCTTTGAAATGTATGAGAGGTATTTTTCCTTCTGGTTTCGCCCGCGCTTTCGATGCGGGGACTACCACCATCTTGGGTCCGGCCTTTGGATTTAAAACTAACGCTTTCGCCGATACTTTCAGATCGGTGGCAGGTAAACCTTTAGGTGTGAAAGTTTCAGGTGTTCTGTGAACTGGATTATTTGCGCTAAAGGTCCGTTCTCTGCTAGGAGTGTGAGTGTTTGCGGAAGATGTGACGATGACTTTAGCGTTAGGCGGGTTTTTGTGTTCTAGAGTAGGTTTTGACACTACTATCATCTTTTCTCCTATGCCGGGTGTGTTTGTGCCCCTACTTTTTGGTATCGAGCCTATGACTTTAGTAGTGACGAGTTTCCCGGGAGTATTGAGCGGAGTTTTAATGGCAGGGCTGGGTGCGACAACCATTTGTCGATTCGACAATAATTTTATATCTGAAGGTCTTTGTACTATTTTTATATCGGTCCTTATTTTATTGTCTGGAGTGGTATCTCGTTGTTTCATGATAACATGGGCAGGTTTGGCAGGCGCGGGTAGTTTGATAGGCGTGCTTTGTGCATGTAATGAAGCATGCTCGTCTGGATGTGAGTTCTCAGAGACTTCGAGCTCATGCGGTAACGTAGGTTGTGTGAGTAACTGCATCGTAGGAGAGGCACTCATTGCGTCATTCGTTTTCAATTCGTCCATAAAGTCCGGTTTCGTTTTCCCGCCTAACACGGCCTGCGCGTAGCTTGCTTGGAAAGTGTTCGGAGGGCCTGCGTACTCTAACGGCATCGTCGCATTGTATTTACCAGGAGAAGTGTGTATCTCTTGCGCCTGCGCTTTTTTCTGGGCTTTTGTTAGTTTGGGCGTTTTTTTTGCCCGAGGCTTGTGCGGTGTCGCGCGAGGAGCACGCGGCGCCCGCGGTTGATTTGATTTACTAGTTGACACTTTGCTTACTTGATTATATGAATGCTTCGATTGGCCTGCAGGTTTACCTAGGAACAAACATTACGTAATTTAATAATTACGGGGAAGATTTAAGGCAATTAAGCAGTGCATAAACAGTGCAGAGTGTTGGGCAATAAAGGTTAAAAAAGCTAAAAATAATAGGAATAAAGAGAATAAAGGCGAATGCAAATGTTGTTGCAATTAAAATCCTGTTGCAAGTGTCAAACAGATATGCTCTAATAAATTTGTCATCCAGCAAGGTTATCTAGGTCCTAGATACTTAAAATTTTAACGTGCACTTATAAAACTATTGTTGATGGGCAAACCCTAGGTTTCCATCAGTGCGTTTACTTACTTGTAGGCGGTTGTGAGATTTTAGAATATAGCTGTGAGAGATTGAGATGCTTCTGGTTGGTGTTCATGGGTATGTTTCTCATGTTTTTGAAGGAAGGTGGGGCGTCATCCTGTCCACCTCCTTCCGGTTTCCGTTTGCGAGTTATTAGCTCTGTCTCCCATAACTATAACATTGGAATGGAAACTTTTAGGCTCTTATCCTACAAAATATTCTTTTCATGTCAACAAAACAAGTTGGCACACCCTATGGCCATTGAAGCCTAAGGAAAGTTAAAATTTAAAACGCATTTATTCCATGGAATCAAAGTGATCATTTATAAAGTCTTATAATTAGAAAGATTTTTATATTATCCCAAAAATTATTTTCCTTGAGTAGGATATCTTATAATTAGGTGAATCTATCTAGGTACCAGTTTCTTGCAACCAAGCCTAGAAAAACAGGCAAGAAACTTATGGCTAGTTAGTACTGATTGCTCAGCAAACATTATGAATAAATTGTTACTATTTGAAATTATAGGTAGTAGTTTTGTTTCAGGATATTATAACCTCACTTTTGGGGTACTATTTATTCGTTATAATTTTAATTAAAACAAACATTGGAAATTATTTTAATACAAACACAATAATGTGACATCTGTACCTATGCATGTAATTAGGCAAATAAATACCTATAAACTTTAAAATAAATAGGTTCTCAACCTTAGTCCCCGTAGATATACCCATCTGTTAGTGCCAAGTACCTACTTGAGATTCTTTGAGAATGTCTAAGAGGTAGAGATAATGTCCAGTAAAATAAAGCCCTTTTTAGCACTACGGGTAAATAGGTATAGTAGTTTTTGACATCTTAGATAACATCCCATATCTCTGTGTGCCTCAATGTCCAGAGGTATATCAACTAAAAAATACTAAATTTTGCAATGAATATTTTTCCTTCATTACTTGAAAGAACTGGCATTGCACACATTGTAATTTATGAATACATAGTTTGCTTGTTCGTGGCTATGCAACCTAGTTAGGGTACGACAGCATCTTACCTTAGTAGTTTGATCTTCAGTAGCAATAGGAGCATATGCAGCATCATCAATAGAGTAATTTGAATTTAAAGCTTCCTGATTATAACCCTCTACATCAGTCATTTCTTCTTCATTAATTTGTGAAGCATTGAGCTTCTCAGCTGCAAGTCTACTTTGTATCTCTTTGTTTTCTGCAGCGGCAGCTTCGGCCGCTTTGTCTGCAATCTCGGTGAATGCAGTTTGAGGGATCCCTCGAGGCAGAAGAGGCACCCGCCTTCTTCCTTCGCAAATCCATGCTATGCCAGTGTTGGGGCCTGATAACCTTTCAAGGAAGAGATTGGATTAGCTGTCAATTATTAGTTTGAGCCAACTTAACAATAACTCTCAATTTAGATACTGTGATGTGGATACATTTGCAAAGGTAGGTGTTTTACACAATTACTGTTTGTTATGAGGTAATAGGTTATGTTCAGACCTCAAAAATTTTATACAAAATCTAAGGTTTTATTAGACATTAAAAAGTATGTACAGTAAGTACACACAAAATTATTTGATATTTGTATAAAAAATATTAGGTTACTTGTATTGACAGGTTACAAAATAATTTGTTCACTAAAATCTACTAAAATTCATGACATGATAACTATTAAAGTACAAAAAAGTAGTAAGTAAAAAAGGTAGCATTTTATCTGATCTGCTGCTACACAAACTCCTAACCATGCCTACCTCTCAGGAAATAACATAATAATGCATGAATTACTACATATTTATATTAAATCCATGTTGTAATTACTATAAAATCACTTATTTGGATCCAAGGGGTTACTTGTGTTACTGAGTTAGGCTATAACCAGCCACAGCCATCTTTGACTTTGTGTAACAGAGTTTATAAATAAATCAACCAGCCTAGATTGCAAACAATATTGTAAACTCACTGTTCAGCTATTGTAGCTAGTAATTGGTCATTTGACACGCGGCGTGCTTCAGCGCTATGCCGATCTTGTCCTATGTGTAAAGCAGCGCGCAGTTCTTCAAGTAACTTTTTTCTGTTGTCTTCCAATGCTCCTTGTGCTCTAAACACATTGACCATATTCGAGTAGGCTTCAAGTTCTACAAACAAATGAATAAACTATATTATACTTGTCATACATGTAACAAATAATAGTACCATATTAGCCTCAGTATATGGAATTAATAGAAAGAAAACCATAGGAGGGAAAATGAAAGCCATTTCTTAGACTAAATTTATACCGAGTCTACGAAGCGTAAGGCGACATTCGTCGCGAGTCATGTTCAGGAGCATGGGCCACATTTTTATTGTTTTGATTTGAACACATAAAAGTGTCTCTATCTAAATTATTTTATCCATATTATCCTAACAAAACTTTTATTAGCAAATATCCATACTGTTTACTTCAAACGACAATTCGTTCACTTTGACACTTCAAAAAGAATCCGAGTAAATCACATTGTCTATGATTGAGTGGATTGCCAGAAAATAACACAAAATTACCCAGCACGTAGGTAACCACCGAGTACTTTTATTACCATTACCACTTTCCGATTGTCCGAAATCGTAAGGCGAGACAGTGACTCAAAATTTGACTTTATTTTAATAAAATCAGACATTCTGTACTTCTCACGCTCTCGGTCATGGTCAGTTGTCCATTAGCACACGTTCGCTGGGTTGCGTTGGGGCGTAGAAATAAAACAGGGAGAAGTTGACGAAAAAAAAATGGGGCCTATATTAATATTATAGGCCACCTTTATTTCAAAGTTCATCATAACAAAGCTACCAAATGTTGATGCTAGCAAAATTACTTTGCAGTAAAACCTTTGTAGAGCCTGTAGAGTTGACTCCTCGCTCTAGATAAGTAATTGTATGCAGACATACCTAATCGATTGCCCAGCCGGCTTATAAGATACGAACAAATAACATACCACTGCAATAATGTAAGTTGAAATTCCCTAATTTAGAGGAGAATTTTAGAAGGATCTGTCAAATACCCAAACGTCAATTTGTTCATAGACAAGTAAGCGTGATAGAAGTAGTTGCGTGTACGAAGACTGCTTTGGTTAGTTGTACTTTTTTTATCATATAGGGTACTGAAGTATATGATTATAATACTATTCTGTAGCGGTTAGAATAATAATTAAAGGATTACCCATCCAAGTGTCGAGTTTCACGAATCCAGCATAACAGTTGATAGTTGCCCTGCCTTCTGTGGTTATTATTGGCTGTGGCTAAAGGCAGGCAGAACCTTATTAGAAAAATAGGCGTTGTCCTAATAGAACGCGAATGCGCGATCATCGTAAGTTCGCGCGAATTTTACTCGTACGAACGCGCGATCAAACATATTGAACTCTAATAGGTGTCCTAACTGACAATCGCACGACGCGGTCGCGCGACTCAAATGTTTGAAACTCTATTCGCGCGAACTTAGTTCGTACGAACGCGCGATCAAACATATTGAATTTGAATAGGTGTCCTAATTGAAATTCGTGCGAAAACGTCGGCGTGGTACCGCGCCCGCGAGATTCGCGTAATCGCCTATTCGCGTTCTATTAGGACACCCAGTTTTTGACGTCGCGCGAACACGCGATGGTCGCATCGCTCGCATCGCGCATTCGCGTTCTATTAGGACAACGCTTTAGACCCGCACTTCTATCATACCGTAGCACCATAAAATAACATCATATCTGTAATGTTATTTTAGAGTGAATAAAATGAATTTGAATTGATTTTGAATGTATGACTACAAATACGAATACTTTTTTATAGACTGAGCCTGTACAACTCGCAGACAGACCAAAGTAACAAAGTACTACTCTGTGAGACAGAGTATTCTAACTAGACTATGTTGTCTATGGAATACGAAAATTTTGAAAATAACGAATGTCAAAAAGTTGTTTTGGACTTTTGGTTGGTTTGTTTGTTTTGTTTTTTGTGTTGTAATCGGCTACTTTCTTTCAGTTGACTGACTGTGACTTGTATTCCTTGAACTTGCAATGGCAGATGTGGATGAGATCATTTACTTTATTAAATCTCTGAAGAAAGGATTCGACAAGGATTTCTTTCAAAGTAAAGTTGATGAGCTAGCTTACGCTGTTGATAACAATGGCTTGGTCTATGAAGATTTCCACACACTATTCAAAGTTTGGCTGAATTTATCGATACGTGAGTACCTGTGCCATAGAAGACCTGTTCTAGAATTATGAACTCGTCGTGGTCTCATACCTACTGGTACCTATCTATTTGCAGCAATCACAAAATGGGTGAATCTTGGGTCATGTCTGGTGCCTACCGGTGTGGTGGAGGGCCGTACTGTGGAGTACGCTCTACGTTGGATCCTGGCTAACTTAGACAATCAGTCAAATTATTCAAGGGTTGGATTTTTACTTGACTGGCTCACTGGTAAACAATTTTCAGTATTACAGTCAAAAGTAGATACAAAAGTGTTGCAGTATGTGTGAGGCAGAAACAGCTCGACACAGTTACTGCGGTACCTTGAAGTGTGTTTCAAAACTAGGATACTAAACTTGGTTCATTACTGTCATGGTAGACTACTGTTGTGAATACTAGGCACGCAATCCATTCTTAGCTTTAAAGTTTTTTTACTTGATCATCATCATCAGCCTATAGAAGTCCACTGCTGGACATAGGCCTCCCCCACACGTTTCCAGGAAGAACGATTCTGAGCCCTCTCCATTCATCGGGTACTTCGGGGCTTTTACTTGATGCAGATTTATTATTAATTTCAGCTAGCATGGAGTGTGAATCAATTGATATGGTTGCATTAGATGCAGGCTATGAAGTTTTCTACACAATGTTGACTTATGAAACACTGGTAAGTTAAAGTTCACACTGAATCACGCTTACAGCTTGGTCGGAAGTAGCTCTGTCTTCTATACTGTAGGTTGTGGGCTTGTCCTCACTAAGTACAAATATTTGTATGATGAGCATAAATGTTTCTTCTGTGTGTGACTATTATTCATTAAAAATTATTTTTTTACATACATGAAAATGAATAATTAAATATTCCAACAGGTATTTCATCCCATATCTATGTGAAATAACCACCATTATATTCAATTATTTTTTAAAGATAGTATTATACTGGTTGTAATAAGCACTCCTGAAAACAGGGGGTTGATGTATCCATCAAAAAGAACAATTACACCCGGTAGTTATGTGACTGGGGAAGGCTTAATTTTAACTTATCTTTTTAGACAGTCCATGCTTTGAAGCTGGTATATACTTTGACTAAACCTGTGGATGTTACAAGAAGGAGGGTTCGTGAATTACTTGAATATGCCAAAATCAGAGAGGCTAAAAAGGTAACTTACTAATATTAATATATTTTTTGCTGACTAAATTGTTATTCTATGCATACTTCTGATTCATGGCCTTACATAATTAAATCCTTTCATAAGATATACATGCATAAGTTGTTGCCAATGGGTAATTAATTATACAAAGCCTGTGCCCTCTGTCTCAGTATTTGTCTAATGTTTTTCTAATATTATATTTTACTTGGTAATTTTAATAAGTATGCTAAAATAATTTTTAAATGTTTGTCTATGTCTATGCCTATATTATACATACATAGGACCTGATTATCAAGTAAATTAATTTGTTTCGACAGATTTGATGAGAATTCACTTTTGTCGTAGTGTTTAATATTGTTGAAACTATTCAGTTTAAGATGGTATGGCTCCTGCTCGTAATTTAACATAGCAAATATATTATCAATCTTTCGTTTTCCAGAATATGTTCCGTCAGCTACAAGTACTGCTAGGCCTCTTTAAGTCCTACAAACCAGAATGTGTCCCCGAAGATGTCCCTGCTATCTCCATACATGCCGCATTTAAGAAATTGAATGCACCATTACTTGCTAGGTTCAAAAATAATCAGGTAGCTACTGATTTGTTTATTAGAATGTTATAAATGTAGTATATTCCTAAACTTTCGTTGTTCGAACACATTGAACACTAACCCTTTCAGTCCTTGTGGTTACATTTGTACACATTAAGGTTTTTCCCAAATAAAACAATTTTAAAACATTATTTTGTATTTTAGAGCGGTTGTGATCGTTTATACACATAAAAAGCTATCGAAAACAGTACTAGTTACGCCATCTCTTATCGTAGTTGAAAAGTTTTGATCGATTTCGTGTCAGTGGTCAGTGAACTTATGAAGAGTGCCGGTAAGCCGCTTTGTTTATTCCTAAATTATAAGCTTTAGGGTGAAATACGTTTAACAAAAATTATTTATCGATGAATTGAAGTATTGAAATCATTTGTAACGTATTTTTACAGTGGTAGTAGTTTATTTCACTCGGAAAACTGGAAAAATATTTATGTACACATTTGTACACATCAGGCTAATATCAAATTTATGTACCCTTCTTATAAAACGCGCGATTTTTGATTTTACAATCATTGTTGTTACAAAGTTCAATTATTTTGGTAGTTTTACAAAAGTTCATTGATGTTCATCATCATCAGCCTATAGAAGTCCACTGCTGAACCTGGGCCTCCCCCACACGTTTCCAGAAAGAACGATTCTGAGCCCTTTCCATCTATTGACTTCCTGCGGTCCTAACAATGTCGTCAGTCCATCGGGTAGTAGGGCGTCCTACGCTTCGTCTTCCGGTTCGTGGTCGCCATTCGAGAACCTTTATTCCCCAACGGTTATCGGTCATTGATGTTGAAAGACCAGAAATCGTGAAAAAGTATAATCATGCGATGGGAGGAGTTGACTTACTGGACCAGCTGCTGAGCTACTACAGAACATTTATAAAGTCCAAGAAGTGGCCTCTGCGTATGATATTTTCATGCATCAGACCTCGCAGTTGTTCAAGCTTTCAGAGAGTATCAAATCGATAATGATTTGCTTGGAGTACCGAAAAACAAGAGACTCACTTTACTGTGTTTTCGACGACGTCTAGCTGAGAGCTTAGTTTTATATCAAAAAATTACTACCACTAAAAGAGGTCGTCCAACAAGCAGCAATCCCTTGCCAGAAGTTATTCCAAGGAGAGTGGGAGAACTTCGCCCAGGAACAGACATAGCTCGCGATGCAATTGGTCATTTTCCTGCACATGATGACGGTGGGCTAACTGGTACCTGCTGTAAATTGGTGGGATGCAAGGAAAGGTCACGCATCAAGTGTACCCTCCGTAGACCTAGACACGTTTTAGGTGACCCAGATGACACGATCACCGCCGCGAATGCGGCGGAGGTCGCTTCATCGAGTCCGGACACAGGAAACACTCCACAATCACACCGACCCCGGCGGCGGGGTCGAAGACGTCTCCCCGTTAACGCCCCTTCAGGGCGAAGAGTCTCTCCGTAGCTCCCTTCCCTGGCAACAGCCCAAGCCGAGGTCCGTACCTACGTGGTGCCCTTGTGCTCGTTGCCAACAAAACCATTTTTGTAATGGCGTAGCGCCTTCTGCACTCGCCAGTAGCCCGGTAACGCTGTCGGAAATCGCTATGCGATTATACCAGCATTATAGTCCGTTCGAAAAAAAAAAAAAAGCCTAAACAAAGACAGGAACTGCTTTCTAACTTTCCATACGTAAACGTAGGTATAAGTGCAAAACCTACTGTAAAATATACCTAATACCTGCCTGCTGATTACCATGTTTCTAGTAGAGTGTAAGGGTTTTTTCATAAGTTTAATTTGCCTAAAGAAAAAGTACAAATTTGTTATTGATTTTTAAATTTCTGATAAAAATTCTATAAAAATATACCAGTCTTTGTTTGAATAGGTAACCACTCCATTATGAGTTTTATAACAATGTAGGCCGGTTGTACGCATTTGTGTACATTAAGAAAAACTAAAATTTCCTGAAAACTACACATATTTGATTTTTTTTTTCAGTATTTCTTTAATCTAATTTACCCCCTCTATCAACACAAATTTTATCACAACTAAATTAAAAAAAAAAAAAAATCAGGACTGAAAGGGCTAAGATGCTTAAAAAAAAATCCAGCTGTAGAAAAAAATTGCCGTGACAATTTTAGGTGTATTCCTGACGTCCCTGTGCTTTTATTTTGATAGCGGGTTTTATGAAAAGAACTCCCCATTGTCCTCAAGACATTTTTAATTAAGTAAAAAGTTTTAAAATATTTCTGTAAATTTTCCGAAATCTTGGTATTTATGATGACCAAACTTTGTTTAATAGCAAAGTATGTTACAACTTTAACAGTTTTTGCTTGTCTCTGTAGTGTTTACGTTTATTATTATGTTTTGTAAGTAACATGACGAATTTATATTTCAGGAGCAACGAAACAGACTTAGCAGAGAAAGACCGCATTTGCTTTGGATAAATCCGTTAAATTCTGTAAGTGTTGCAAACGGTAGTATTAAGGTCTCTGTGTAGTGTTCGTCCAGGGAAGTACCGTCGCCATGTCTATTTCTGCCGCTAAGCAGCGTTGCTGTTCGAGTTCCAAGTACCGGTTTATTACACGCTCATTTATTTTCTGCCACTTAATGGCATCACATTATAACATGCACTTAACATCAGGTACTTAACCAATTATTGGAATCTTTGTCCTGACTGACTGAACAATAGACAAACAACGCACAGCCTAAACAGCTGGCCATATAGAATTAAAATTTTCAGAGTATATTCGTTTTGGTGCGTAGAGGTGTACTAACAAAGAAATTCCCAATATATATCCCTAATCGGGAATAGCGAGGGTTGAAGTTTGATTTTTATATAAGTAAGAAGCTTTGATTCCGTAATGGCGGAGGCCCTGGGCAATATTAAAACATACGAACTTACTATTATTGACAAAAAGTTACGTGTAGGTCCTCGTAAAAATAAAAACGTCACGGCGACAACGTTAATTTCAAACTTCCCGCTGTACCGTTAACGTCGTCCGTTACGTCTTCGTTAACGGGGACATAATCACAGAGACATGGGTAATATCTTTTACCTAAAGAACTAGGTAGTGAATATCTCGCTCTAGTGTAAAACGATGGCGCGTTGTTTAAATGTTACAGGATCGCAGCAGAAATAAGAAAGCAGATCCATTGGTACCTAACATAAAGTATTATGAACACTCAAATCGCCGCAATGACAAAGAACCACGCAAGACCCTTCTGGACTTTTCAGAGTGAGTACTAAAACATTTATCCTCTAATTAATTTTTACGAAACAAGCACTAATATAATAATGAATTCATGAATACTATGTATTGATGAAGTTTAAAATAAAATTGATGTTTTATAATAAATAAATATATGTGGACATTTTTACACAGCATCTATCCCCAAACTAAGCAAAGCATGTACTATGGGAACCAGATAGCTGATAGAATACTTTTATGCTTATTTTTTGTAAATACATACTTAGAATACAATATAGCAAGATGTTTTTTATGTGTTTGGGTGTTATTAACACCCAAACACAGAAAAAACATCTCTGTTTATCGCACAAAAATTTGTTCTCGGTGGGGATTGAACCCACCACCTACAACGCAGAAGGCTAGTCTACTATAAACTGAGCTATAACGGCTGCCCAGTATATGTAAAGTGTACTTTAAATTTCAGCCCAGTGTCACTGGTCCAGTACAGTATTCACCACATAGTGTCCCGTCCCGCGCGTCTGCGATCACTTCTCTGCAATGCTACCGGCATGACGCTACTCGCTGTGCTCTCTCATCCTCAACAGGCGTTCCTCTCACATGACCTGCATCATCTGCTGCACTCCTGTAAGTCTGCAGACCTGAGATAGTCAGGAGACGTAAGACGAAAGCGCATCGCGGTACCTATAATTAACTTTTATACAAAACAAGTGAAACGCGTGCGACGTAGTCTGCGCTTGGTCGCAAGGAACGGGCGCTTAGATTCACCTAGATTTAAGACGTTTCAAGATTATCCCTGCGGATATTACTGAATAAATATTTTTCACTTTGACTTCGACTATGTAAAGTTATAAACCTTTTAAGCCGGAAAACACAAAAATAAGCATAGCGACAGTACTTTCCTTGACAAGCTCCTTACTAAGAGCTCTACTACTACTGAAACTACTCAACCAATGCTGTCTAGATTGGTATAGTTAATAATCTACATCTAGTAAAGAATAGATAGCATCAAAATCCGTTGGGATCCATCTTAAGACGTCGGTTAGTCTCGACAGAGGGACTGCAGCCGTGTCGGATTTAACCAGCCTAAAAATTGGCCATTATTCGGTTAACGATTTACTATAAGCAACTAGTTTCAAAAAGTTTATTTTTACAGCGTTCCTGGAAGTATCACATAATAGCTACCTAGAGAAGCAAGATTTACTACAACGCCTTGCCACGTTCCAACGCACAGTGTTGCAAGGCATACCTGTCATCACCAGATTTCTGGCACAGTATCTTCCTTTATGGAACGAAAGGGATTATTTTGCTGAGGTAAGAAAATGCCTATTTTTATCATGCTCGTCAACTTGGAGAAGTCCACTGCTGGACATTGACCTCTCCATGTTTCCAGGAAGATGATGTATTTAGAGCCTTCCATTCACCAACTTTCTGCTATCTTAACATGGTCCTGAAGCCAATGTGTGAGGATCGTTCTATGCTTCTTGCGGTTTATGGTTGCAGTTCGAGAACCTTTTTTCCCCGGTAGTTATTGATTCTACGAGCTATAATATAGCTCGTAGAATCAATACCATTATGGTCTGCCTTTTGCCACTTTCGTTAATCTCTTAGGCTAAGTGGCGTGGAATGCACAACGAATTCTACCGAATTGTATGATACATTTCAAGTTGATAGTTTGGTTTTACTGAAAAAATGAATAATAATTAGTCATGGTGGTCCTGGCCTGAAATAGGACTCATGCATCGCCTTCTGGGATAAGACAATGAGAAGAGAAGAAGGGAACAGGAGAATGTACTAGGGGTTGAGCAGCAGTGTCTCCTGAGTACTAAGCACCAATACTACAAGTATAATCACTAGTCCACTTATCGAGGGTTCTACGGCAAATCCCCTCAAATATGGTGGAGGTCTATGTTCAGCAGTGGTCTTATCTAGTTGATGATGATGGTTAATTGTGGTTACAGATACTGGAGTTGGTTGAGTGGGTCAGCATATTCTGTCCCGAGCATATCCAGTGCATAGTGGAGTCGTTGTCGCGAGTGTACCGGCGCGCGCAGCCTATAGAGCAATGCGCACTGCTACGGAGTCTCACTACCATGTATACCAACCTGGTGAGTACCTTTATACTCCCACAGTTCTGATAATAGGTAAGCTACTCAGAAACGGTTAAGAAAAACATTGTCAGGAAACCAGTAAGTATTCTAGCAGCGGCAATGAGCTTGCTACCTGTCACGTAAGGAATACCAACTACTGAAAAATGTGGTTATGTATCAAATGTAATATCTGGACGTACCTCTGACTACCCCTCCTAGTCTTCCTCGGAGCATCTTGAGTGGGTGACTTGGTAGAAACTGCCTTCTTTCGCAAAAAAATTCAAATAAACTTTTTAGGCGCGAAGGAATGAATACTAACATACATTTGACAATAACCCCCAAATAAGCAAAGCTTGTACTATAGGAACCAGATGACTGATAGAATACTTATAAATGTATTTTTGTGTAAACTTAGAATACAATGTAAACACCCAGCCCCAACCATCATCTGTGTTCATCACACAAATTGTTCCCGGTGGGGATAGAACACCACAATCTCCAGCACTGAAGACAGAGCTACTACTAACTGAACTTTGAGGCCAGTCAACAATCGTATATTATGTAGTCTAATCTATTTCATCTGAATAGGATTTTGATTGTAGAAATGATTGTTACAGGTGTACGCGAGCACAAAGTCCCGTTACCACTTCCTGAACATAGTGCCGTCTAAGACAAACTACCAGCTGGTCCTACCTGATGTTGCGGCTAGGATTAGTGATCACTGCAACAAGGAGCTACAAGTCAACCCTTGTAAGGCTAACATCTTTACCATACATACTCGCCTCACAGCTTAATTAGTAGCCCTGCCTTCTGTGCTGTAGGTTGTGGGTTCGATCCCTATTGAGGACAAACATTTGTGTAATGAACACAGATGCTTGTTCTCTCTGGTTGTTATATTGTATTTTAAGTATATTATGTATTTACAAAAAAAATTGCATAAGTATAATATGCATCATAAACTTACATAAGTATTCTATCAGTCATTTGGTTCCCACAAGCTTAGTTTGGGGCTCGAAGATGCTGTGGAAAAATGTCTTAAATATTTATTTATTTATGTAACATTTTTTTTTTGGTGCACAACTTGCTGTTAGAACAAACAGATGGTCCACGCTAAGTGGTAACCATCGCTTATTACAAAGTGTATTTTTCGTGCTGTGTATCTGTTCTATAGATCTTTTGTCATATTGACCATCGGAAGTTTTATGTTGAATTTGAAGTTTTATGGTTTGAAGCTTGATATCACGACACTATAAGTTCACATATCAACCACCGATTTGCAGCCTTGAACGATCGAACGCATTAATGTATTCTTCTCCGATTTTGACTGCAAAATCTTGTTTCAGATGAGCTCCGTGTTCTATACTCCGCTGTGTGGTCGGCTGAGCGGCGCGCGACTGCCGAGTTAAACTGCGGCGCCGAGATAGGAGCCTTGCCACGTCCGCTGACCCTAGCCCTGCTACTAGTGTCGCCATCTGCTGGCCTAATCGATAACATGGCAGCTCTTATGATACTGTACGTGCAATTTTGTGCTTGCTTGATACAAGGGAATGACCCACCTGATGTTAAGCAGTTACTTACACTTACAAAGTATTGCCTTGCCGACCACGTTCGTTATGAACGTGCCCTACGATGCACTGCTCTGCGTCCATCAACCTGAGGCCTACAGATGTTAAGTCACAAGTAACATCAATCATCTTACTTAAATCACTTGTTCCTTATGAAAAAAGGAATCCATACTCTACCCAACATTTACATAATATTAGGACAAGAAGATACTTGGTTCCGTAGTATAGCAAAAATTTATATACAAACTCTAAAACCCATGTTTTCTTTTACAGATACAAGAAAATCATATCAGCGAGCAAGGAAAAAAACAAAGAACAGATACTCATACTAAGCAACTACATGACTGACATGGTCAACTGTTTATATAGCGAGGAGGTTCTCAGCGGACGTAAAAATGGCCTCGTGTTCGACAGATTGCACCCACAACTTGTCTCGAAACTAGGTTCTATAATCCCCGATGTGGACGCTAAGCTGAGTATACGGAACCATCTAGCGTTTGCACCGTACACCTACGTACAACTATCGGCAATTGATGAGAGAGACGCCGATAACAAGATATGGTTCAACGCGGTTGTCGATCAAGAATTTGCCAATTTGGGCAAGTTTCTGAAACAGGCATTGCGTGAGTTGCGTTGTCAATAAAATTTCAAATCAAATTTTATCAATTTGAATTTTTGTTAGTTTGTAATGAGTGAATGAATGTCAATGAGAACTCCACTAGGTAAAATGATCGATATGTGTTCTTTTGTGTGAAGACATTGTCAGTGCCAGTTTTTTCTCAAGTAAGCCAAATTCTGTCAAGTCCGATGACATTGATATCGAAGAAAAAAATGGAGTTTCTTTACAAAATTCAAGGGAAAGATTTTTGTTCAAACCAGGATACCACATATTGATTAAAATGAAAAGGCTATGCTGCTTCAAAAGGTGACAGAGACCGAATCGGCCGATATATCTGTTGCCATATCTTTTTGTTGACAGAAAAGTGTCAGTAACAAGAATGTTTTAAACAGCCGGTTGTAATTTCGATTATGTTTATGACCAGTAGTGTGTTATTGATTAATGTTTATCTATGTAATTAATATCAAGAATTATGTGCCTAAATTGTTAAGCTTTACTAATATACGTTAAGGTACTAATTTGTATACTAGGATAGTCCCACCAATGTTGACAATAATTTTGTAATATTACATTTGATTTTACATCACTTTCTTTTTCATTTATATAAATTAGGTAGTTAACCCTACTACTAAGAAACTCGGCGTATCGTCGAAATAGTTAGTGATTTGACTCTTTCGATCTATCGAATATTTGTGGACATTTGTACATAACATCCAACAACAACAACAGTCCCAAACTAAGCATAGCATAGCTTGTAATAGGGAAACCATATGGCTGATACTTATATACTTTTTTTTGTAAATAAGTACTTATAATACAATTAACACCCAGACAGAAAACAAACATCTATGTTCATATATGTATGTTTGACGACCGATGTGGCGCGGCGGGCGAATGTCCGCCTGCGACGCCGAGGTTGCGGGTTCGATTCCCGCCTTGGGATAAATGTTTGTTCGATCTGCAAATATTTATTCCGGATGTTCTGGGTATTTTCTATGTATAATAAAAATATCTATTTATGTAAAATAGTATTGTATTAAGTATATCATTCATCTAGCACCCATAACACAAGCTCTGCTTAGCTTGGGGCTAGATGATGCTGTGTGAGTTGTCCAGCATTATTTATTTATTTTATTATAACACAATGTTTGAGAGCACCGGTGGTCTAGAGGTGGGGCCACTACCACCTTCTGATCCTAAGGTCGTGGGTTCAAATACGGGCGTACACCAATGGGTTTTTCTTATATGTACTAGTTATTCGCCTGTTACGTAACAGGCGTATAAAAAAGACAATAGGCGGTTCGTTTTACAGCGACGAGTGAGGAATGGGGATGCAACTCGTAATTGCAAATTAATACCATTGTTCGCACATCGTATGTCGCTGTACCTACCTACAATCGCAATATTTTATTTTATAGGGTGACTATACTTTTATTTAAACTAAATTTCTTCTTGTGTACGAGAAGCTCTAGGGTAAGTTATATGGAGTGATGAATTTAAGTGGCACTAATTACCGTCACTCGAACTTTGCGCCTATTATTCATACTATCTTACTTACCATTTGAAGTTTGTATGAAATTAACTTCACGCGGAGGAAGTTGCGCGTGTTTCGCTGCTAATAAATAAATAGTTTCTTACTGATTATCATAGAGTCAACGCTTTCTGAATGAGTGTTCAGGGGATGAAATTCAGGATTTGGTTTCTTAGTGCACCTCTACGTACCTACCAAGTTAAAATATACCCTGAAAATTTCAAGTCTCTGCGACTAGTAGTTTAAGCTGTGCGTTATCTATATGTCAGTCAGTGATACAGGACAAAAGATTGATTTAGGTAGATATAAATCTCTATCATTTCAAACAACAACAGCACGTGCACACTCTCAAACAGAAGTTTGTATAAAAAATATGGAGACAACATCTTGAAACCATTTCTTCTTTTCTTGTAGGTAGGTACTTTAGACGTCGTAGTGTTTTGTTTTGTATCTGAACCTGAACAAACTGCCAGCCTGAGCTATTGGGCGTTTTTCCATTAGCCGGCACGGCAACGGCGCCGGCGCCGTGCCGTTGCCGGGGAAGCAAAAATGTATGAAAATGTATAGGGCGTTTTTCCATTACCCGGCACGGCACCGGCACCGGCGCCAGCACGGCGTTGAGTCCCGCCGGCGCCGTTGCCGTCGCCGGGGTAGCAACTAGCAAGCTTCCCAGTCGATGCCGGCCGGCAAAACTGCATGTGTGCTGTATATGAATTGTAGCCGTGTGCGTGTGTGAGTGCGCGGGGCGGGTAGGAGGGCGCGGAGCGGAGGGACTCGTATTTGGTTTTTGGTTCGCTTACAGTGCGTACGCGTCAAGGTCATGGCGTTCAAATACGACATCGTGACTCTTATCGAGTTAGTGGAGGCCCGACCTTGTCTCTGGGACAAAACTAAAACTGAATCCAAAATTCGACGTATCTGCGTCTGCGTCTTTGGCGTCGTAGATGTAAAAGATATAACAAATATAGTCGACGGCTTGACGATACCATTGTTATATCTAAACGTAAATTACACTTTACGTGTCGTCGTACCACTCACCGGCACGGCACCGGCAGCGACACCGGCGCATGCCGGTGCCGTGCCGGTGCCGTGCCGGCTAATGGAAAAAGGCCCATTGTGTGTACAAGTACACTTGCACTTCACTTCGCATTAGTTTCCTCGTAAGTTGCTTTCCACATCCCACATGTTAGTAGGTAGGTATCATTTATTTTTCGTGGTCCGCTCGAAAGCATAAATTATGGACACCACTCTGGTTGGAGACGGGCTGGGCATGTAGGGTGGCTCCCCCACCTTACCTTTGTGAGAAATGTTTCGCCATTTTGTCCCCTATGCCCCTTTTTCTTTTTGCGAGAGATATCCTCAAGGATACTGTGTTAATCGGACCATGCTACTGCGAACCTACCTACCTACCCACTTCTTAGTGAATAACGTCCGTCAGTCGACTGGAAAAACTGTTTTATTCTAAGGTGGTTTCGTATTTTCTTTTGATTGTTTTTACGAGTAGGTACGACGAGTAAATAAAGTCAGTTTTTTCTTTAGTGTAATGGTCTCTTTACCTTTATCGTTTGAGTGAACCAAGACCTATGTCTTGCGGTGTGTTTTTTTCTTCTTAATTTATTTCCTGAGTTTGTAACCTAACCTTCTTACTTTCTCATTTGGATGTTTTTTTTGTGTGTTTGTGTGTCAAATAAACATATACTTATTCTAATCTTCTACGTACCTATGTACCTACAGTCAGCTGCACCAGAAGGTACCTAGGTACTAATCGTAGGTAACTATTAAAATGGTGTCGCAGCTCGCTGCGTTACAATAAATAGGTACTCAAACATTACAAAATTCATTCAAAACAAGTGAAATCATCGTTAATTTTTTTTTTTGTGTTTGCCATTTAGTGATTATTTAATGTAACGCTGTGATAGCATTTTGTAATTTATTTAAGAATTGTAAACATTGTAGTGTAGGTAGGTATCTACTCCCCACTCTTCATCTTTTACTAAAACAGGAAACTTTTATATAGTGATCTGGGCTTCAAACACTGAGGTAATGCAGCAGCCATCCCGATTGTACGGAATCGGGATCGTCATCCTGACATGACCTCCAAAGCATGTATGGAAGCGCTACGCTGTAAAAACCACTTTTTTCACATAAATTTTTCGACCATGGCTGCTGCATTACCTAAGTGTTATGTTCCACCTTACTAGGTAGGTAGTAGTACTGATAGCAGTACCTAGGTACTAGATAATAGTAGGTAACCCATTTGAAGGCGCTTTTAAATAATTATTAGGTACTCCCCTCTCACACTCACATAACTATTACGCTCTGCGCTACGCGGCATCTAGGCGAAACTCAGGAAGATCAAAACGATTTACTTATGAAGTTTAGTCTAAATGTAAGTAGGTACGGGAATTTGGATTATTTCTTACATAAAGTAGCGATCAGCAATGCTGATTCAGCATGGTAATTTGGTAGAATGGAAGTCCAGTTTCATAACG
Organism: Electrophaes corylata; assembly: GCA_947095575.1. NCBI lineage: Eukaryota > Metazoa > Arthropoda > Insecta > Lepidoptera > Geometridae > Electrophaes > Electrophaes corylata. The sequence continues at coordinate 11,536,109 of OX352700.1, read as the reverse complement.
TAGTGCTCATACTGTCTTGGCTTCGCGCTACGCCTACGGCTACAAGGTTGCGCGACGCGACAACAATCGACGAAGGTACGCTGCTGGCTTGGAGCGCAGTCGTAGTCTCGCTCCGTCGCGTCGCGTCGCTCGCGCTGTAGCCGTTGCCTATCGCAGATTTTATGTCTGTGTATTGAACGAACGTACCATAACCTGTTGAGCTGTCAGCTGGATGACACTGCCATAGATGACATTGACGTAATGTTCATAAAATTATTAGATCTGTGGATGACGCGATGAAGCAAATCAACAACAAACAAGAATTCAATTTATTTCTTTCTACAATAAAATCATAAACAATTTAATTTTTTAACGTGCACGACGGTGTTTGGAAATTATTAAGCTTACCTGGGTACAATCCACGCACTATATAATAGCTGTTGGGAAAGGTACGTGAATTAGATTTTTGTTTCCAGCTTCATAACACCAATAGAAATCTTAGAATAAAACAATATCAATTTTTCTATCTTTCATAGTTCATTCATATTCATTAAATCTAGTTGATCATTAACTTATTTACTAGGTAAGTAATCATTTTATTTTTTGCTATTTGTTATTGTTGTGTCGCTAGGTTATGTGTTCACACCCAGCCACAGAATACCTACTATGTACTGCTAGCGGAGCGCCCGGCGCAATAAGTAGGGCGTTATGCCCCGGCCACACTAACGGTTAACGTCAAGGCTTAGAAACCGCGATCAATTAACGAGACAATTGAGTGGTTACAGTAACGTCAACGTCAATGCTTACTGTAAATTTTATGATTAATAAGTGTTAAATTAATCATATGTTTCAATTGATTTTGGAAATTACCAAATATAATTATTCGAATCCAAGCATGATTTTGTGAACTACGACTTATTACAATTTTGTCGCGGATCCCATACCTACCTAAGGTTGAAGGTTTTTAACAAACCACTGTAGGATACCATTACCATATGGCTACAAATTCTATAGCTATACTACTGTATACCTCAACATACCTCACCGTATTTAATATCGATCACACGGCGGGAACCAAAAATAATTTCGTAACATATCTTTGATGTTCCAAAAAAGACCGCCACTCGATCTATAGCCAAACGGCAAACGGCGTTTGATTAGGTACCTACCATCGAAAAATTATCGCGTTAAGTGGTGGCCTGTCATCATCATCAATGCCCTTAACTTGATAATCAATGGCGTTTGGCGTTAGTGAGGCCGGGGCATTATACATAACCTTCGCTGCCGATGAATACCTGCTGTATTTTGTATATGTATATGTGCTGTATTTTTATTGTTTAAGTCATCTAAGTTTCCGTTTGCGGCCATATGTAGTAAAAAGTCTGTCTGTCTGTTTGTTCCGGCTAATCTCTGGAACGGCTGGACCGATTTCGACGGGACTTTCACTTGCAGATAGCTGATGTAACAAGGAGTAACTTAGGCTACTTTTATTTTAGTAAAAAAAGTAATATATAAAAATAATAAAATATAATGCAAAAACGGAAAAAAAACTGAATAACTTTTTTGTTAAATTCTGCGCGGACGAAGTCGCGGGCACAGCTAGTGCTTAATACAATACAATATTACATGCATAGCTATTTTTATTATACATAGAAAATACCCAGAACACTCGGAATGAATATTTGCAGATCGTACAAACATTTATCCCAAGGCGGGAATCGAACCTGCAACCTCCTGCGTCGCAGGCGGACATTTGCCCGCCGCGCCACATTGGTCGTCAGGTTGCGGGTTCGATTGGCAGAAAGAGTTACAATGAGCTTTTAAATAATAAATATTTTTGGTCATTTTTGCACAATATCATCTAGCCTCAAACTAAGCATAGCTTGTACTTGGTGAACCAGATGACTGGTAGAATATTATAGACTTTTTTACTTTTTGAATTGCTAATATTGCCGCAAATAATTACTTCAGCATCTTTGAATGCAGTTTTTCCTAATTCAAATTAACATTATAGTTCCTTAATCTATCTCTTACAGTTTCTGACTTCCTCATATTGACCAGTATTGATGAACCACCTTGTATATTGTTTTTTTTCCTCTCCAAGGGTGGATGTTCATATTGCTTCATATCTCGACCCTTGCACACTTTATCCCTATTCAAAAATCGCTCCCGATGTCGTGTTTACGTTTCGGAGTGGGTAACTATTGCTCCCATTTCGTTATTGTCCGAGGGTGGATGGGATTATTGAACTTTGCGAATGTTTCGCTTGTGAGAGGATGATATTTATGAGGACGTTCCGGTGGTTTGTTAATATTTTGCAAAGAGATATGGTAAAAGTGAAGACGTGTATGAGATTACCGGTTAGATGTTACCAATTCAATGCTACAAGTTGTATTTTTTTCCAAATATAGTGTAGGCATGTTATTTGCTGTTCCTAACATTTATATAAGACTGTCTAGGTAATAGATTAGGTATTTTTTTGTACGTAACCTTGACATGCTTTGCCGTGACGAGAAATCAAAAGTACATGAGTTGTACTTTGAGCAGTACTGTATATATTTGGTAAAGCGTACCTACCTGCTCGTCATCACACCTATGTAACTGTACAAACATAAAAACAAAAAAAAATTTTGTAAAGTCTACGATGATAATGTGAATTTCAGAGTTTCTAATAGAGACATGGAATGCACCCGGCAAGGTACTTTCCAATCGAACAAACACGTAGCAATCCTAGCGGATTGAGTTTACTTAAAGCATCCAGCTTTATGGCTATTTAAACAGTCAACGTGTTTCCGAACGCCAAAGTCCTTATAAACCTCTATATTCTGCAAACACGCCGCTATCGTGTTAGTGTGGGCGAGAGCACGGCTGCTGTCTGTATCCGAATCGATAAAATTCGGGTCCGCACGGGGGCGCGTTGCTATGGTTACGCTCCCGCCACCCCCGCCCATCCCGCATCCAAAGCACACCGATGTTGACTGAGACGGATAGGGTAAGAGGCTTATTAATGGTATTATCTTACTACGGTAGAGTCACCTTCATTTTGTATGGATTCGAAGATTTAGCTTTGTACAGCTTCCCATACGGTAAATAAATAAACACAGCTATATTATGTACTAGGTTGCACTTGGTACTTTAGTTGCATTTATAGGTTCATTCTAATTATGTAATTCAATTTTTTAAGTAGTCGTCCGCATTTTATGTAGCAGAAGAAAGTAAGTTGTAGAAGTTACAAATTTTTAGAAGAGTGAGTTAAAGTTGATGGAAAGTAGAGAACGAGGGTCTGCAAATAACGAGGGTGTTGGCCGCCATCTTGGTATCGCCAGACCGCGTGACGCCATTACAGCTTGCGCTTACATTTGCTCCCGTGGCACACAGACATTATTTTCAGACGTGTTTATGTGGAAATTGCTATACTTCTTCAACGTTTAATAAGGTAAAAATACCTAGAAGTACCTAGGTACTTCAAAATAACAAATTGCCATTAGTAAAACAAACGTCTTGGTTCGAAATATTTTTTAAAGATTGTTAAGTTAGTTCATGATGGCGTTGACATGATCATCAAAACATAGATCATTCAATGATTTAAGGATCGAAATGACATTAATATCAGTTTTCTTAAACTAACTTAATTTCACAGTATCTTTGTTGTTACAGTTTAGAAGCATATTATCTGAACATCAGCACTAAAAAGGTGCCGGCTTTTTTAGTGCTGATCTTCAGATAATCACTGATACTAAAAACAACAGTAGGATCGACCCGACTGTTAACCGATATAAGAGTCCTCATTATTACAAAACGGGGTCTAAAGGGAGTACTAAAACAATAACCGGTTTGATACCGGGTCTCAACCAATAGAGTGATAGAAACCCGGGGAAAAAACCCGGGAACCTGGAAACTCGAATGCTTGGATCTTTAGATCTCATCTTATACCATACGATTTACCTGGTGGGAAATTCTTACGCTTCTTAGATATCGATATTAGGCATTGGGCTTTAGTGGTAGTTAAGCTCCTAGTGAAAGGCTCGTCCAGAGAAGAACTACCACCATACCTACTTCTACTGACAAGCACTTTGCTGTGTTCCGGTTTGAAGGATGTGGGTGCCGGTGAAATTACAGGCACATGAGGCTTTGACATCTCTTTCCCTCAGGCTGATGGACACAGAGCAGTCCATTGTAGGGCACGTTCCTTACGAATGTGACCTGCGAGACGATGCTTTTTTATAAGTGATAGTGACCTCTCAACATCAAAACGGTAGTTTTCATACTCCAATCAATAGCCTTCAATACACTTTATACTACTTTCTGACGGAATAAGCTATGTCAGGTGAAATGATGGCATCTCTATATCTCGACATGAAACTTAAGCATATAGGCGTCACCAGAGTGCCTAAGTGTGATGCAAATTCTCAAAGAATACTGTGCTCTATTCGATGCAGTCATGACTCTTAAACAAAGGCTGTACAAAATGCTTCAAAGTGGTATTAAAGTGAAATAATGAAAAACCTTGTTAGTCTTAGCTGCAAGCAATAACAGCGCTGGCAAAGGAACGTTGAGCAAAATAAAGCAAACGATATGCCGCCGGCGTCTGAGCCTGTATAAATGCAGCACATTTTCAGTCGTCTACCTCTTTATTGCCCGCGTCTCGCTGAAACAAAAGAACTGAAATGTACCTCGGAAATATTAATACATTTATCTAGTTATATCTGCACCGACTGTTTAAAATTCGCGAGGTCCTTCGCCAAATTTAATACCTTGAATACCTGAGAGGACTATTTGAACTGGCAATGTAAACAGTTACGGAGGGAAAGATTGCGCCCTCACTCTCTGGAACGGGACATCGCTACCGGAACTGGTTCGGCCGGGTCGGTGCCGCTAGCTGGTTGGCAGCCGGCTCCCGGGAATAGCGTCCCACATTGCTTGTGAAACTGTCAACTGCTTCAAATACATACATGCTCTTATTTTGCAAATTGTACAACGTACTAGTTACAAAACAAGAGTTCTTAAGTGATGGATACTCCAAACTCATAATGTTTTTTATTTTGAAAAGACTTATGGCCTTATAAAAATCTGTCAAAAGATAAACTATGTTTAAACTATTAAAATATTTAGTTTAAGCTAATTTAAATTTATATAAGTATGAAGATGTCTTTTCACAAGAACTAATAAAACAAATCATGCTGCAAATTATAAACAGAATTTCAGTGCAAAACAGCCAATAGGTGTCTCTTCTACAATTATTAAAGTAAGGAATAGTATATTATATTTAAAGAATACGTTCATGATCAAAGGTAAAATTTGTATACTCGTACGTATATTATATAAGCGTAGACTGGGTAACTACCTTACCTACCTAACCCTACCTGACGCTTCTCTAAATCATCTTATAAAAAGGCCAATGATGATGATGAGACTGGGTAAGGCTCTTAGGTAGTTATATTGATAATTAGAATTACCTTATTAATGACCGAATTATGTATGAGCGACACAGCATAAAATAAAGTATTACTGACATGATACACCGTATAATATAAACAAGGCAGGGCTATCGCGTCGAGGACACCCACACAATTTTTCCTAATTTTCGCGATCCATAAAAGCTTTCATCTGCGGCTGTGTAAAAAGGGCCGTAAAACGTCGCCGGTTGACGCAATAAGGGGCCATGAATCTTATTGGTGATTTATAGCGGGAGCCAGCTCGGAGACCAACTGAATAATACACTGTGGCAGTGGGGTAGATACTATTGCATATTCTACGATATGGACAGGGTTGCCCTGGTCCATATTTTACGGGCAACGTTGCATAGTTTGCTTATGACGGTCTACTTATTTTACTGTAATTAATAAATCAAATTATACCTCACTAGCGGTCCGTCCCGGCTTCGCACGGGTTTTAGTAAGGATCCCTAATTTTTTTGAAAATGTAATATAGCCTATGTCACCCGGGGATAGTGTAGCTTCCCAACGGTGAAAGAATTATTCAAATCGGTCCAGTAGTTTTGGAGCCTATTCAATACAAACAAACAAAGTTTTCCTCTTTATAATATTAGTATGATTTTGGTTTTGTCACCGCGGATAGACAACGTTAATAGGAAATTGACTTCGTCTGCGTGAAGATCTTTTTTTACAAATTTCAACCCCCGCTGTTCCCGTAGTAGTTCTCGCTGTACCCGTAGCCGTTGAATTTCGGAAACTTCTCTTTTTAGAACCAAAAAGTCTCTAGGACTAGTGCATTGGTTTACGCTGTAAGTTGTCTATATTTCAGTCAAGACAAAGATTCATACAATTGGTATAAACTCTTGAATAATGTTCGTAAACTACAATAGTCAGAAGTTATCAACTACTCATGCACATTACCTACCACCCTAAATTTATTCCGTGGCAGAGAGGGAGTCTGTGATACGCGATGATGAACGCAACTGGCGGGATTACTTATCACACCCTGACCTCTATTTCTTTTGTTATACTTACTAGCTTCTGCCCGTTGCTTTTTCTACTAATATTATAAACGCGAAAGTTTGTAAGTATGGATGGATAGATGGATGGATGGATGGATGGATGTTTGTTAATCTTTCACGCTCTAACCAGTGAACCGATTTGGATGAAATTTGGAGTAATTATAGATTGCAACCTGGATTAACATAACATACTTTTTATCCCGAAAAAATAACGGAAACGGGAAAAAACTGCCACGCGGGCGAAGCTGCGAGCGGCCGCTAGTGTGAAATAAAAACAAATCACTGAAATGCTTTCTTAGGTTCGACATTTTCAGAATTACAGTTATTTACACACAGGACCAACAAATCGTTTCTAATTGATTATCATACGTGGCCATGGCCGTGGGGTTCTGGCATAGGACCCTTCATCACCTCCCGTGGATATCGTAAGAGGCGACTAAGGTAACGCTACAGCCGGGCTAAGATTTGCAACATGAGATATGTCGCGCTTGATAAGAAATATTTTTTGTATTGGTGCACATGTTAAAAATTGTAGACAAAAGGCCCACAGTTAGACTAAACATTAGCGCTAAGTCTTCATTAGACATAACGAGATTGGTTTTTAACACTGCCATGTTAGCACAGATATATATAAAGGGATATCTCTATTTTGCACGAGATAACGAGTAGACAACATTTTGTAGCGTTGCACATTTTAGCCCTGCAGGACTAAGATGTGCAACGCCTGTAATAGTATACCTCCTGAGTACATGGTCTAGCAGTAGTACCTACCCTTATCTATGCAAGAGAATTGCCCCTAGGAAATTTACACAAAGTAGCGTATGTTGATCTTATACAATTATATCAAACGTTTTGTAAATCTGAGTGGGGATCTGACTCACACAGCCTAACTCAGGTGAGCCTGAAGCAGCTTAGTCCCTAATCCTACTTTCTCGTAAACTAGCTGAGAACTTTGAGAAGCTTCGTTTGTCATCACACACCACCTCGCATAATCCCAGGGGCAGATTTATACCGCGCCCGGGGTGGAGTAGATAACGCTAACATCGCCGAGGGGTAAGTTTCCCTCATTATTATAAAACAACCCTTTTGCTGTAATCGTTTTCTTTGTGCATGGAAATATTTTATCTGTTTTATTTCGTCCATTCGTTCCGCTCAACAGATTGCGATCATTTGTGCAAAGTTTGGCACTCAGCCAGGGGATTATGGTCTTCTTTGGAACAAAGAACGGCAGGTGTGCTTATATTTTTAATGCCTTTGAAATGTTTTGTTCTAAAATTGGATCGTGAAACAATTTCATTGTTTGTTTTAAGATTGCAAGATATTAGTGTAGTGTTTTTGCAGTTACTAGTATAAGTTATTAAAAGTATAAGACCAAGAAACGTATTCTATTGTCTCTACGCGTAACAAGTCTATACTTCGTAGCTTCGTCTTACTAAACTGCGTAGCATCTGCTACGAGACTGCTACGCCAAATCCAAGTACCCAATAATATGGAAGCGAAGCAAACGACCTAAGAAACTTCCCATGCCAGTTATTTCTATAGCCGGACAGGGCTCTATAAAGCTGGGTTCAGCGGAAAATGGCAGCAGTGTAAGTAATGTGCGCAAGAAAATATTCAATCAAGTTTATAGCGTCGATTCTTCCTGGGACACGCCGTGCAGAGATCAGGGTTGTCCCATCATGAAAAGTCTTTTACCGTTTATACTTTTTATTCAGCTCGGCAGGCAGTATATTTATTATTTTCAAACTTCTAGTTGGTACGCTGTATGTTTTCGTATTAAAATATACCAATCAAATATAAATTAATCAAAGTGCTTGTAAAAATTATCAAAAGAGAGCCATTGCATAGTTTTGTTGCTTATATTTTGAATTCTAGTTTTTATGATTTACTAAGTTTTTTGATATTGCTATATCGATATTTATAGCTTAGTAGCTATCCAATAGGGAATCCTGATAAAACTACGACTTTGTTCAGGTAAAAGTGAGAATTGTTTTGTAACGCTAGAAATTATTACAATTCGATTGAATTTCATCATAATATTTCATTCAGTTGCTACTGATAGGAAACCACTCTTATATAGCTATTGTCGTAGAATCTTAGACGTGGTGGCCGCGTTATAATCACACTTCTACACCTCCCGTCGATGTCGTAAGAAATGACTAAAGGAGCCGCACCAGGAGATAGGCAGTACCATCTTCTGAGTACTTAACACCAATACTACGGTCACCCGCTTGCCAAGCTGCTGATTACAGCAAGCCTCCTGGAAAAATATGTAGTAGGTCTAGCAGTGGACTAATTTAGGCTGATACTGATGATAGAGAATTATAGTCGAATCAAAACTACAAACAAACACAACACAAACAAACAAACAAACATTACTTACATTATAACAAATTATTTACGAGTAGTGCGTAAAAAGAAACGGTATGTCTTTATAATTCGGATAAAAATTACCTGTGCATGGTGACAATCCTATTTTTATCTCGTCCGCTCAAGGCTCATTTGGCTCAGGGTAATGGCGAGAGCGCAGTTGGGTAACCAACGAAGGCTTATGCCATCATCTGGGTCGAGCTACCAACATAAACGTACCTAATATCCTTTGTTGTACGGCAGAGCTCTGAGTACTGCGGAGAATATTAAAATAAATGCCATCTTCACTAAACTACCTACAGGTTTACTTACTTATCTACCTATAAATAAAAATGAGGTATTAAATAGAAAAATAAGAAATAAAAGATCAACTCCGAAAACTGAAGGTTCACATTTATCTCTACAATAGGCAAAATAGATTTATCTCTTTGTCTCTGAAGATGTTCTCGAGTAGGCTAGTATGGGTCCTACTGTGCGCTCTTGCAAATGTGCACAGTCTTAGTACCAGTTAAAAAGCTATTTGTGTTGACCCTATATAAACACGTTAAACTGAAATGTTTAATACTACTTTCATAGAAAAACGGTTTTTTACTTGAGTGAAATATTAAAACAAAAACGTTTTTTTGTAATAGAAAAAAATGGGTTTTGGTGTTCTAAGTTTTCCAAAACTCACTTGTCTACATCTATACTAAATATTATAAATAGGAAAAATTTGATTGTTTGTTTGTTTGCATTGAATACTCCGTAACTACTGGACCGATTTGAATTTTTTTTTACCGTTGGGAGCTACACTATTCCCGGGTGACATACTTAGGTTATATTATATTTTCAAAAAAATTAAGGACCCCGTGCGAAGCCAGCACGGGCTCTTAGTTCTTGAATAAGTGTGTACAGTATGTGTTTGCAACTTTTGATTTTGAAATGAATACATTACTTTAGTTGTTCAAAGTTAAGAATTCTCGTTGTAATATCCTCGGACCAGGGACCTCGACGTTTCTATTCCGAGGATCATGAATAATTCGCCTCGTTGATGCTGTGGGCTTCTCGCAAATGCAACCATTCTAATTATATGCATAACGGTGGCTTGCTCGTAAATAAACCTTCCTGAAAAACTAATTTCCAGTAAATCGGGCAGCTTTTTTTACGTATTTTCAATAAATTTTATTTTCAGCCAGTTTTATTAAATTGGCTCAAAATACTACTACTTCTTTGTGAACTGTTCGTAATGACGAACAGTTTACAAAGAAGTCGTCGGTAAAACTGCGTAAACTTAAAAAAAATATAATCATAAAGTGATGGAACTAACCCACCTGATGTCGAACGGTCACCTTTCCCCATATTTACACGATTCGTCTTCTAAAAACATTTACGCGAAAAGAAACAATCCAAAATATTTATTCGTACATAAATATAAAATATTCCCCGATTAATATTTTTTGTCATGTCCACAAAAAATTACAGGGTGATGTAATAAAATCTCACAGAAAATTAATTTCAATGTCCTCTTCAGATTTATTACCCCTGGTTAAGGTACATGTATTAAATTTTCCACCCCTAACAGGGTTGGCTGTCAGAATTAACTTCCCTTTATGAACCTCGGGCGGACTGCATGCGTGGAATTCTCCAATCAAGGTTTGTTGTTGATATTGTGGATGATTTTGTAGGCAGGTTATATTTTGTTTCAGAAGAAACTTCAGTGAAACTCTTTGTAGGTATTTATTCTCAAGTACCTACGAGTATGTACTCTAATGTTACGAAATATTACGAACCAGTAAAATTGGGTGATTAGAGAATATTCTGGGTGAACAGAAAAAACGTTTCTCAAATTTGCTGGTAAATAAATAAAAATAAGGAGTGTAACCTTATTTTTATTTATTTACCCCTCTATCATCTCTGTTGACCCCAACTCTAAGGTGTATAGAAATTATAATACATCTGAGCGCACCGCTGTAAATTCTGATGTTAAAATAGATGTAACTTAAAAGCTTTCTAGCTCAGTATAGTAAGTACTCTAGTAACAGCGTCCGCCCAATAAAATAAATAAAAGCTTGCACCTGCGTACTATCAAATTCAGCTTCATCGATTTCCATGCATCCCGGGAGTTTTCGGAAACTGTCCATGCTATATAAATATTTGTAGAACATCCCTCGTCAAATATTAACTGTGTGTAACGCATGAAGTGCCTCCCACCTCCCAGCAGCCGCCGCGATGTAACCATTGGCAACGGGTGCTGGAATGGCGGAGGATGGCGTTTGCAATTGCACACAGAGATACGTCTCACAGTGCACTACTGTGAACCACTATAAATCTAAATTATTGCTAGATAAGGTCGTGAATGGCGTGGTGGTAGAGTTGTACTGCATCACCACACTGGCACCTGGGTTCCCGGTCGCGGCCCGACCGTGCTTGCTGGATGTTTGCCGGTCGTCGCTTTGTGCTTGCTTAATAAGTACATGGTGAATACACACGACAGCGTTGACGTGGCGTAATTACGTAGAGAGTGGACTCCGCCCCCTTTCGCCTGCCGCCGCCGGCTGCACAGTAGGGAGCTTGCATCAAACAAATTCGATATTGGATTCGTTAATTATTTTACCTTTGTGATAGGAATTTTGCATTCGATGAGCGGCCATTGACGGACGCACAGACTGAGCACAAATCAAGGGGACTGTCATTGATTTGGTTTTGTTTGAACAGAGAGGCACTCTGAAATATGATCTTAATTAGATCTCTAGTTTAAATTTAGAAGTAACCTGCTTTAAAAACTAATTGTAAATTGTCTCTGGTGTTTTTTTGTGGAATATTATCCTCATATCAAAATGATGTATAATATTTTACGTGTGTAGCTTGTAGGCATGTTTTACGACCGACGATATTTCAGCCGACATGACACATGGCGCATCCAACTCAACTAGTATAACAGATGACTCTTGTGGTCGGATAATATGCATGCTGTTATATTAATCGGCGTATAGAGTTACAACATTTTAAAAGCTTGCTACGGATCTGTAAGATTTGCAGTAGGTAGTGTAGGGGTCTTTGCGATTTTTTACCACCAAGCAGCATTGTGTTTATTCAGGCTTAACGAAATGGCACGTGTGCCGGTGAAAATACAGGCACATGAGGCTTGACTCTGGTAATCCTCAGGGAAATGGACGCAGGGAAGTGCATCGTAGGGCACGTTGCTAATGTGCTTGACTTGTGAGGCGTTGGTCTGTGGAGACCTATAATATTTTTTTATAAAACGTTCACACATAGCTTCACTTGATATAAGCTGTACCACAAGTCTAGGCTGCACAATGATATTTAAAAAAAATGGAAACACATTTTTGCTATCCACTATTCGTTTTCCTTATAAGAATCTGTCAAAGGAAAAGACTTCGTCTGTTCAGTAAAAAAATACCAATAGATTTGTATTTCCTTATTTTGTAGTACTTTTAACTGATACATTTATCAAATAAATTATAATTCAAATAACTTTACAGACCATTCGAATAACGTTAAGTAAAATACCAAATTTTTGCAAACATTAAAAAACCACTCAGCAAACAAGAAAGTTGGTTAGTTTTCTGGAATTGCGCTAGGAATGTTCTCAACATTTAAAGTAAAGACGCTACGCCGTAGCTCGCGCTACGATTATTTTTTTACACGTAGTACATAACTACTATGCACTGATTTTTCATTGTTTTGAAGCGTTTTTGTATTATCGTTTTAATCTGTAGTTGTTCTATACGAATTATAAGAATCTTGGTTCAGACTGACACACAGCATAAGCCACAAGTAGGTAAGTAAAGACTTGAAGTTTCCTTGGTGCGTGGTGGTGTAAGAAGAAAGGAATTCCCAAAACTCAACCCATAAACCGGTACAGCGGGGCTTGAACTGCATGCAAACGAATTCGCTCGTTTCGCGGGTTTAAATACAAATTATACTAAAATAAATGTAAGGCTACATATAAATCTGTCAAAAGAAACACTTCTTAAACTATTGCCATCTCTTCTCAAAACAAAATAACAAACAGTGACAGGACTCATTTTAAGCAATACTTAAATTTAAATAACTCGTATCGGTATGGGGGTTAGATTTAAAAGAATACGACACCTTCAAATTCCAGCAAAAACTTAAGTAAGTTGATGACAATACAACCGATTTTTATAAAATAAACAAATATTTGTGGACATTTTTACACAACATCTAGTCCTTAGTTTAGAAGGATATCTTGTACTATGGGAACCAGATATTTATTGATAAAATACATTTTTCATTCAACATCTGATCTCATTGCTCCACACTTCCATTACTTTTTAATGTCGAATGTGTCAAAGAAATGTAGGGCGCATTTTCAGTGCAATATTCCCGGAAATAAAGGGAGGTGGAGGTGGGCCCTCCCGCCCGGTTCGCACTCCTCGACATTATTACATTTTACTTGGACGATGGTATTCAGAAAATATGCACCGCTATAAAATATCAGATGGCACGACGTTGCAATCGGGGAACATAGAGTACTAGGAATTTTATAAAGCAAATTCCTTTGAGGATTTTTTCTACTTCTATTTCTTTTGAGATGTTTATAGGACGTTCATTATTTTTCCCCCTCGATGGAACGAACGTCAACTATATTTTAATGGGAAGAAAATTTTAGTAAGCAGAAGATTTTTCCCCACAAACGTATGTCATTATAGATATATCTTTTTTTGCAATCATATCGTAGAAATAATATTGGTTTTGAAGGTTTTTGTAAGAAATGGGATATTTACCCATTTAATATGGGTAAATGTAAATATCCCATTTTTATCCCCATTACTTTATCCCCTCCGATCTTTTAATACCAAGTGCCAACGAGTCGAGATTCTTTGAGGATGTCTAAGACAGAGAGTACATTTTGTACATACCCACATTTTTCAGTAGTTAGTATTCTATCCGTGACAAGTTGCAAACCCATCGTCGCTGCTAGGATACTAACAGGTTTCGCCACGATGTTTTCCTTCTCAAAAAAAAAAATAGTATACAGTTAATTCCGTTTTTATCTATAAAGCTAGTAGGTACTCGTACATTCGTGCCTTGCGGCACTCTCCCGGGATCAACGGAGATAGTATCCATATAATATCCTCTGCAAATACATTTATAATTATGTGTACACAGATCACAGATCTACCCTCGGGCTTGTGTGTAGTATACGGTTGAGAGTTTTATAACTAAACCTTTAAGTTATAATTGGAAAATGCTTGAAAACAACTATTCAAACACTTTTAGGTTTTCAATACAACGATCCATACCATTTATATATGCGAAAGTGTCCATTAAATTGGGTGGGGTGATAGCTGCAAGTGTTATTACGTTAAAAAAGAAAAAAAAACGGAAATAGCATCACGACTTTAATCCTCAGGCATGGTACATTTTCTTCAGAACTCAACTTCAGAACAAAATTTAAACTTAATAAGATATCGACACGTGTTTTGCTTCTCTACGGAGCATCCTCAGGATGAATTGTCTTGCTGTAATTAAAACGACCAACACGTCTTGGACACTGTAACTCATATCCGACGTTTCAAGATGATCCCTGCGGATTTTACTGAATAAGATTTTTGACTTTGACTTTGACCCCGTGAGTCGTGTTGTCTTGTAGGGCGGTCACCAGAAGAAGAGCGCTCGGCAATCCAACACGGCTCTGCTGTAGGAGTTACACATATAAGTATACAATTTTTTTTACTTATCTATACCAATTATAAGAATCATTGTCCTGACTGACTGTCATATAGACAACTCGCAGCCTAAACCACTGGTCGTAGATACTTAACATTTTCAGGCTATATTCGTCTTGGTCTTTAGACTACTGTGTACTAACTAAGACAGAAATTTCCCAAATTCTACCCCTGAACTTCACGCGGACGAAGCCGCGAGCGTTAACACTAGTTATATATGTATAAGCTTAAACTCCTAAGATGGTAATAGGATAATTCACCGTATTCTAAAACAATCATTTTATTTTTGAGATAATTTATTATTGAGACGATATTGTTGAGAGCGAATCCAGTTTTATTAGGTTTTATTGTTAAATAATGTTTCTGTTTTTTTTTAATTATCCTAGTTTGTTCCACTGCTAGGCAAAGATCTTCCCAAAGCTCCTCCAGTTCTCGCTGTCACACCATTCTCTCTCAAAAAAGTGGCTCAGTCTCAGTCTGAGGTGGTCTCTGTGGGTTAAAACAGACAGGAATGTCAATGAGCTTGCACTTTAGTGTTAGAAGGTCACTTTTTATTTCTTTATTATTTTGATTTCTTAATTATTTAATCATTTAATATACATATAATTACGTTTTTTTATATAACAATTTAGTAAGATAACTGTGAGTAAATAATCTGTCCCAGAAGATCGGCCGACACCTTGAAGCTTGAGGTAGATTGATGCGCCCATTGGGTGATTTACTTCATTGCCGCTGATAGATTAGCTCGTTATAATAAAAACAGATTGCTTTCATGTGTACTGATAGCTCTTACATTTTGTATTTAATAGTAGGTTCGTTTTATCGTTCAGTGAAAAATATGCAGGAATTAAATAATACAAATTACAGTTTTATTAAAAAAAAATAAAGTGGATGTGTCTTCATAAAAAAAAGTAGGTACCTAATGCGTAATCCTATTACCCTTTACAAAAAAAACATCTTCACGAAATAGCGTAATAATCCCTAGTGGAATAGGTGCGAGCAAAGAACGAATCGAATTGAATCATCTCCAAGGAGATTACATCAAAACGGTCTCACCTAGAGCGAGCTTCGACGGGCTTGAACAAAAAACTTGTTCCCGGTGCGAGGCGAGAGCGCGCCATCTCGCGCGTTGCTAGGCGACGCTGCGATCAATACAGCCTCCGCCAGCCCGCCTAATTACCCCCCTGGAGCTTCCCCCCATCCCGCGTGCCTCCCTCCTCCTCGCCTGAGGAAACTTCGCCCGCCCAACCGCACCGCTCTCGGATTTAAATATCGAATGATAGAATTCAAATTCAAAATATTTTTCGCTTTGTGCGAATGTTTGCTTTGACAGCGCCACTTTTTATTATTCCCTTTCGTCTGTTTGGGAAGTTCGTTTGCCGTATTTATTTATTTGGAGAGGTTTAATTTATGTTTTTGTTTTTTATTTGGGCCGGGGACTTGTCAGCTTAACATGTACCCTAAACATGTAGTTTAACTTTACCTTTTATGTACCTATTGTTTATAACTCAGAACTCAGGGCTTATAAAGTTGTTTCCTCAAAAGCTTTGTACGCACAGATGGTAGTCTGAACAATTTTTCACAGAAGTATACCTGTATAGATAACTCACCTCGACGGCCCTTATGAATATTCTGTAAAACAGAATTGTTGTTAGACAGGTGCGTAATCCCTCGGGCTCGTGCTACGGTACACTGATGTATTGGAATATGATAGAACACGTATCTGCGAGAGACGGGTAAGCGATAGCTTTCTTGTTGTTGATACCTTTATATATTTTATCATATTTGGTGAAGTCTTTGAAGAATAATGTTTGTGTAGCAACTACGTAACTATCTTTCAGTTGACCTACTTATTTTTATACTTTGCAGTCGTAAAGGGATCAATGTCGTAGTTTCATAGTCATAGGTAGTTTCAAGAGATGTATACTCATAGTAATAGCACAGTTAGTAATAGCTCTGCTTTTTGTGCTGGTCGTGGGTTCGATCCTCACCGAGGACCAACATTTGTACGCTAAACATAGATGTTTGTTCACTGTCTGGGTGTTATATTGTATTCTAAGTATCTTTAAAAAAAAAACATCTGGTTTCCATAATACAAGCTTTGCTTAGTTCATCTAACACACCAAAAAAACTCGCCTGCAAAGGTTTTATTATCAGCCATAAAGGCGACCACCACTTACTATTTTTTTATCGATGACAACGATAACGATATGGCATTTCATATTTTTGGCGAAAACAAACAAACTCCACGCGAAAGGAAGTAGTGTGGTCTGAAAACTTACTGCACTTGCAGGGGCAAACCATTTAAAAATAAAATCCACGTGGTTGTTGATGACAGCCGATGATTTTCGTCGTTTTTAACGTTGTGTCTCCTAATAAAATATACTTACCTAACATTATTTGATTCATGTCTATTACATCGACGAAGATTTTATTTTATAAAGTGGAACTCTCTGGAAAACCTAAGTGGTTGTCACAGCGTAGTTCCTGTCGGATGCAGTTTCCTGTAAAGTCGTGTCGCCTTGCTTTTTCTGACATCTCACTCTATCACTACGTTGCGCTGTTTCATGATGGATAATTGCAAATGTTGGCTTACTTATATTATAAAATAATTGAGTTTATAATATAAGTAAGTTGTTGTTCTATCATTGGGGGCTACTTTGCTTTAGAGGAAATCAGGTAGCACGTCTACGCTTTATGATATCTCTGTGGATCTGTGGACTTTTCCTAAGAATATTTTAAGCTTTCTCCATTGAGAAAAAAATTGAAATTTGGCAGCAGTTACGATGAAAATAACTTCAGTTCCATGTTAGTATGAGTTTAGGAAAATATGATTAACGACTTGGAACAGCAGAATTTGCTTCGTATTATTTGAGAATACCAGTCCGCCTTCTAACCAGAACGAGTGCAAACGTGTAACAAGTGCGTATGTTATTTTTTTTTAATATTGTGCTTAGTGTAGTTTTTGGGGTTCCTTGTCGCGTTTGTGTTTTTTAAATGATAGGGACCCCATAGTGGAGTCACACAAGTGAGGAGAGAATCAGGTATACTTCGCAAACTTCGCGCGCGTATCAGGGCCTTGATTTAAACCCATCACATTGTTGCAAGTGTCTTTTTCTCAAATCACGGAACCATCTTGTCAGACGCACGCGCAATGACAACACTATAAATGCTACGCATGACGTCATACGGCTGCGGCTTTCAAGTGGTGGCTACCTCTCTATAGATAAATAACTAAAATAGCGCAAAGGGAAGGACGCGAGTGACTCCGTCCTAAAAGATGTCACACAAAACGACCTGCAAAACCATTGATGCATGGTTTTTTTACAATCAGACCCAATAAATCAGAATTAATAATGATTTGCTCGAACGCCTTTACCGAACTGGGGGCCAATTCTCAGATTGTAGAGATTTTGGCGAAATAGAGATCATGTCGAAACTTGAATGTCTACGCAAAATGTCACGAAAATGTCTAACGATTCGAAAAACCGTATTCTCACTAGAATTCGACAAATAGCGGCACGACATTTCTGTAGAGATCTCAGATATACGTTCCGTTTTAGCTATTGTTTCAACAAGATCTCGTTGAATCTTTAACTATATAGTTATGTGGCCACAAAGTATGTACACAACATAGTTTATACAATGATTTTATAAATTGAATATGAAACTACTGTAAAAAGTACACAACAAAAATTTTACTACAGCGGCTATTTGTGTTTTGTAAAGAAAGTCTCGGATTCGTTCTCTGTCATCTTTGGAAGCAACATTGTATTTTCATTTTATTTGTTTTTCTAGTGTCATTTTAAGTTCTGATGGGTAATTTTGGTGGTATTTTAACCATCATTACTTGAGGTCTTAGCACAAGTGTAAACAATTGAAATGAAAGTGTGTTATGTGGCATCCTAATTTGAACGAAATTGTTTCTCTTTGGTTTTGAAGAAAAACGCTATCTATTTCTTTAAAACCAATGACAGCCGACTTTACTTTTTTTACCGACTCGACTTGACTAAGAAGTATTATATACAACCCACTTGACATTGGCAAAATTGTCCGCAAGACGGACAGAGGCCACAAAAAAAAAAAGAAAGTCTCAACGAGTACCTACTTTGAAAGTTTGCTAGGCGCCCGAAAATAACATCAATAAATAATGCAAGCGTGAAAAAACCTACCCAAAGTCAGCTCAAAAATCACGGCTGCTTGAGTTAATCGAAGCCGATAATGAGCTACGCCAGAGAAAATTTTTTTTTTTTAAATAAAACGTTGGTACCTATGTGTTTGATTACCATAATTTTATTAGCAGAAAGCACTTGTAAAGAATATACCTACTAGGATTTAATAAGATTTATTACCTACTGTTGTTATTGCATCGTATTGACGAAAACTAATAAAGGCTTATAAATACCTGGCATAATTAATACTTAAGCAAACCAAAAGTTTTGTCAAAATAGGCAGGATTGTTCTTGAAAAACGGCAGCGATCTTTCGACATTTGATCTCTATCGCTCGGAACCACTCTTTGCTTGTCGAAAGCTTTGTTACGACTTATGTCTATTGGTGACACTACGAGAATAGCATAATATGATTTTATTCGACATTCTCCATCTTTTTTCGACTTAGGTCGAATTAGACTTTATCTCTAAAGAGCGAGAATTGGCCCCCTGATCTGTTGGTTGTCTGACAGTTGTCTGCTTGCGTTTTTACTTCAAGCGCTTAGCATAATTTAAACGCATCTACAGTGAATACTGTTGTACTGTATGTATGTGGCATAATATATGCACACTGCAATATGTAGATTGCATTTGTGTAAAAAACTGTTTTTATTTACTTTCAGACAGCCATGTATGCAGACGAGGTATTATGTGGGCTTCATGAATGAGTAACATAAGAAAAAATCGGAGACTTAAATTGGTACATTTTTAAAGTTTTCATATATAATTATCTTAAAATAAAGATAGAAATAAAATAAAAATTGTTTATTGCGTAGTCTTCTTTAGTATTGTAACATTACAATTATAATGTAAGTCCTTTAAAAATCCTTTTTGAGAAAGTTTACATTTGTAATGTTAAAAAAGACTTGTCTATTGTCAGTCATTATGTTGAGTTTCTTGCTCTAACGAAGTATATAATAAATAATAATATGATTGTCTTACTATGTCTTTGGACGGTCTGATATTATAATATTTCTATGAAAAACCCATACCAACTATTTTTATTTTTCTTAATTATAGATAGTCATTTATGAAGAACATGACATCAAAGCAATTATTTAATAAAACGGAGAAATTGTGCTTACTCGAATTAATAGTGAAGCATAGTTTGAATAAAACAATTGAAAGTAATTGTACAAATCTACAAGCGCAACAAAAAATAAAATGGTTTCAACTTACAGAAGAGTTTAACTGTATTGAAACAAACTCAAAGGTATACCTATATTCTTACTTGCGTTTATGATCTATACTTTTATAAATATTTTTTATTTTTTTAATATTTTTACTGTTTGTTTTAGCGGACAGAAAATCAGCTTAAAAAGTGTTGGGAGAATTTGAAAACCCGCAGAAAGGCTATTTTAACGAAAGGAAAACAAGATAGAATGAGCACAGAAGATAATTCAGGCAGCCAAGATACAAAACCCGTTATCCCCAAGGTAGTTTTATGGAATAACATCGTAACAGAAAGTCATGTGCTGAATTTAATGGATTCGCCTCTGACTACCCCCTCTTAACAGCTTCAAGTAACTTGTGATTATAAACAAAAAAGGGAAACATCGTATATTTCTTATTATAAATGCGAAAGCTTAAGACAGCTTGGATGCTTGATTTTTATATTGTTAGTTTGTAAACATTGTGACAGTTATAGTTCGTAATCTGCAATAATATATGCAAACTTTTAATGTTAATTATAAATAGAAAAATATAAAAAGAAAGTTATATGTTTCCGACTAGTTCTTTTCAATATAGCTTCGGTCTACGTCTTCACTCGCATATACTACTTTCTATCCGATCTTCTTTATATATTTTCACTATTCAATACAATTTATTTACAATAAGGGCTGTGTTTAAATAAAATAAATAGATGACAGTCATCTAGAAACAATTTCTAATGGAATTTATTTTTTCAAGAACAAAGGACCGAAACAATTCTTTAGCTATGCGGAGAAAATGTGCCTGCAAGAGTTAGTGTTGAAGCATCATTTACACGAGAAAGACCTTGAAAATCCACACTCAAGAAAAGTTAGATGGGTTCAACTAACGGAAGATTACAATAATATAGAAACAAATTCAAAGGTACGTAAACTACTCCAATCACTTATGTACACCTAGACAGAGAACAAACATTTACACAATCACAGCATAGCAAAAAGTAACTCCCATACTTAGGCCCGCTTGCATAACAATCTGATTTAATTTTATATCGCTAATCACGTTTACTAAGATAAACATGTTTAGCGTTAACGTAATAGCGACTTAATTGTCCTTGTGCAGCTTATGAAAAGGGTAAACATGATAAATAAACATCATTAACAAGTCCACTGCTGGACATGGGCGCATAACATTGTCGGTCCATCGGGTAGGAGGACGTCCTACGCTTCGTCTTCCGGTTCGTGGTCGCCATTCGAGAACTTTTATTCCCCAGCGGTTGTCAGTTCTACGAGCTAAAAAAATAAACCCTCTTAACTTATTCTAATTGTTTTAGCGAACTGAAATGCAGCTTAAAAAGCTCTGGGATAATTTAAGAATCCGTCAGAAGTCTTTTTTAACGAAAGTAAAACGAGAGAAGATGAGCGGGGGAGAAGAAAGCTACAGTGCGGAAGAAGAGCAAGTTAGCCAGGAGAGCATTGTGCCTGATGTTCTGGAACAAGCTGATACTAAACCTACGGGAGTTGTAGACAGTGGGAGTGCTGAAAGGTCCTCCTCTGAAGGTATGATCGTTTTTTTCAGTGTTGCTTCTAGTACACTTGGTTACTTTTCGTATACAAGAATCCAACACTACAGAATCTGATCTCTACTGTACCTCAGTATTGTAGATCTAGTAAGAGTTTATCGAGACAACGCATAGCCTAAATTGAAATGTAGAAATTTTAAGGGTACCTACGTATATTTATATTTTAAGGGTATATCTGTTTTGCAATATAAGCCATTTTGTCTTGTTTTTTAAGGCTCGGGGTTTTCGGGTCCCGTACCCAAAGGGTAATACGGGATCCTATTACTAAGACTCCGCTGTCTGTCTGTCTGTCCGTCTGTCACCAGACTGTATCTCATGAACCGTGACAGAGAGTTGAAATTTTTACAGATGATGTATTTCTGTTGCCGCCATAACAACAAATACTAAAAAACAGAATAAATAACTATTTAACGGGGCTCTCATGCCGCAAACGTGATTTTTTTGCCGATTTTTAGAGATGTCAAGTTAGGTAAGTTTAAGAGATACATCAGAATTCACACCATTATGGCTCATTTTGCAGTAGTTTCCATCAATCCAAGATCGTAACTTAAGAACTCGAAGTAGATGTATACCTACCATAATTAATTTTACATTAAATTTTTGCAGAATCAGATTCAGAATCGGAAGCATCAGATCGGCCACCACACAGGATTGAAGAAGTCGATACTAGCATAGCTTCAATTAAAAGAGGTATTGTCAATAATTACGGGATCAGTTCGATAAATATAACGAATAAGATGGTTTGTAAAATCAGTTATTTCTCAAACCAGCACACTTTTGATCAAAGCTTTAAAAGGCTAAAGGTTGTCTGGAAGAGATCGCTTACTAGCGATAAGACCGCCCATTGTACATATATTTATTTGTTTTGTAAGTTTTTTTTTGTTAGTTTGTAAGGTGTGCAATAAAGTATTTTCATTCATTTATTCATTCATTTGAAATTAATTTGAAGGGATGTTTTGACTCATAGTTAACTGCAAACAGAATTTAACTTTCCATTGCTAAATCTTGAGAAAAATTACATTGAATAACTGATTACTAATTGCTGTCGCTGACTATACCTAGTTGAAAAATAAAATACATATTTCATATTTATTTATTTCATCTTTACACATGTAACATGCTCTTAGAATATCAGGTTAATACAATTGCAATAATAAATTAGGTAATTATATCCACATATTTCAACATTGATTATATACAAACCTACAAATCATTGTTCCAGATAAAAAAAATACAAGATGTAGGAGACAGAATAATAAGTACGCTCCCCGGAGTCGAAGAGGAAAAAAAGAAATGAACGTGGAGAGAGATGCACAGATTCGGAAGTTGGTGAAAGCAGAGAAGCAGTGGCTGGTTAAAGCAGCAGAGGAAACCTTCAAACGGGCGAAAGTAGAAAGAGAAGCGGCAGAAGAACTTCTCATGTTCAATAGAGCGAAACGACTTCTGGCAGAATCAGAACTGTACGGTAATAATTAGTGTAAATACGCATTTGTACAGTGAAAATAATTATGAATACAATATAGATAAACTTACATATATTGATGTTGTTGACTGTAGTATTGCTACCTCTGATGGTAATTTGTTAAGAACAGTAGTAAAGAGACTCTGTTTTTTTTTTATTTAAAATTGCTTTTTCTTTCGGGGCCCTTGTTTCCTAGTTTTAGTTATTAGAAACTAAAAGAAATAGTATCACGACTTTAATTCCCGAGTAGATATCCAGTAGTCCCAAGTACCTCGTAACTCGAGTTTTGCGAAGAAGTCTAAGGTGGGTAGTCAGAGGTACGTCTAGTACGTTGTTTTAGTATTTTTTTATTTTAATAACTTAGAAGAGTATCATCAGAAAAGTTCCTTTCGACAAACCACAACCGGTATAAAATGAAATATGTAGGTTGGGTTTATTTCAGAGTACTTACGAGGTGAGGCCAACGTTATAATGACTCAAGTCAATCGAGTAAACTTTGAAAAATATTAAAACTGGATTTAAAATCAAAATGAAATGTAAAAAGAACTGGATAAAGGATTAAAAGTTTTCAGAAAACTCCCGGAAAATCTCGTTCCGTTATTTTTGCAAAATTACAAAATGCAAATTGTTTGGAGCCGCGTTGAATTAAACTGTTTTTAAACTTTGCTGGGCAGTCGCCAAATCTAGACTTGTGGATAAGATAAAGCTGTGTATATCAGCCAATTCAATTGTACACTCTTTGGCAACTGAAAAAAGAACCACAAGTCCAGACAATGCAAAGCAAAACTTATAAAAATCAGATCAGGCAATAGAAGATGTTTTGACTCGTTACTACAGTAATATTTCATTCGTGAATCATTCTTTATTTAAATTAAATACCTAGCTCCAGTCTTTCCCTTTACACGATTCACAACTTACTCACGAGTTACGTCCAAACAAATAAAATAAACCAAACAGAAATGCTTTTCGCGACGTCTATTTGCGATTTCATTTCATTGCCTTTGCCGAGTTTGCGGAGTGAAGTTTGCCTTTCAGTTCCCGTTCCTGAAGTCATAATAGAGTGTAACACAAATAAAAGCTGAGAGGTCCTTAGCAAGAAATTTTAAGGAAAGCGGGATTGGGAAAATGTTCTCTGTTGGTTTTTTGTATGGTAAAACTTTTTTGTCGTGTTTTCTTTAACCGTCAGTTTTTGGATTCGCTGTTACGTGTGCTATATGTTAATTACGTTATCTTTGAAGAATTTATAATTACCAGCTAAGGGAAGATGAGCTAAAATTTACTGCGGGACCCAAATGGAGAAGAGTTGCTCAAGATAGGAGGCAATGAAAACTACTGGAGGAGGTCTTTGCCAAAAGGCACACTGAGTTGAGAGACATCTTATAACCAAACTGGTTCTACATAATGATTAATCTCACCCAGTTTAACTGGCTAAATAAATAAATATTACCTAAGCCAACATAAATGTTTCGGAAATAATGTGGTTCCAGAAATAAATACAAGAGCGTAAATATGCTTTACATAACCTCGTCGGTAGGCGTAGGTATAACGGCTTAAAGAAATAAGAAGACAGTTTTTGTCCTGTCGCCCCGCTTACGCCCACTTCTTGTTAGTCGCACTCGGCAGGGGAAGATGCTTTCAGCTCCTTTGAGAGCCAGCCCTGATATAATTGGATTGCCTCGGCATTTCTAAGCAAACAACGCAACCAAAGGCTCTACCGCGACATCCTTTCAAAACCTATTCAGTACAATGTTGCGTTAAGATTCCCTGTATTCAATAGAGGACCAACCAATCTGCCAAAAGCGTTGCTGGAACTCATAATTACGGTTTCGGTAAACTTTTTTAATTCTTTTACACACTACCGAAACTAGTACAACACACTACTACTACAGGTATACTACTCCTACTACTAGTAGAAAGTACACTATCGAAAACGCCTGCCAACCCCAACTTTGGCAGATTGATGTACCCATTTAGGTGTTGAATTTTGAGAATTTCTTAGTGCACTTCTGCGCACCAAGATATATGTACCCTAAAAATTTCAAGTCTATATGACAAGTGATTTGGGCTGTATATGTCAGTCAGGATTAAGGTCCATATAATGAGAATAAACAAGAGCATAACATGTTTTTTATACTATTAGGCCTATTTATGAAGAGTTCGTCTGGGGAAGTGCTACCGCTATGATCATTTTTGCCGCCAAGCAGCGTTGCTGCACTTGTGTTTGAAAGGTGTGTCGGAAACAGTACAGGCATATGTGGCTACTAGGCAATGCATCGTAGTACACTTTCCTAAAGTATGTATGATCTACTAATAATGAATCCTTTGGCAATAATTTGTCATAGTAACTCATAGACTATCAGCATGAAACATTTATGGTAGGACCTCAGATATGAGAGACTCGCATTGTATCATCTTAGTAGATACTTTATTTGCTCAGACGAGTAGAGTACCTACCTAGGTCTGTGATTTTTACGATGTTTATTTTCATTTCGTGAAGCATACGAGCTCTGCGGTACAAATAATGTGATGGAGTCTGTTGATTTTCTGTAATATAGGTAGGTAATTCTATCTGTATCTACTGTACCCACTTTGTGCCTAAAATACTTCAGCAAAATACAGCAAAAAAACCTTTGATCACTTTCAGTTTTAGTTCTTACTGATAAATAGTAAATTTATTTCCTGTACTTAGTCTACGAACGCGTCTGGCCAATTTATTTACTAAGCACTATGCTGTCGCAAACGTATAGCAAATTACGTATAGTTTTCTAAAGCCTTTTATAAGCCATGAGTTCGTACGTTATCGCTGCATCACGGGCCGTGCCAAAACTTTTCTAACTATCGCTAGAGCTTTAAACGTGCCAAAACTTGCTCTTCTATCGATGTAGTGGAAAATACTCGTATCGGAACAGCTTTGGCACCGATCCTTGGGTTCGAAACATTTCCTATGCATTTCAAATAAACTGGAATGTAAAATTGTTAGCAGGATTTAGATTTGGATTTTATACAGAATTGAAAATGAGATTGGGAAATTACGAAACCCTATATTTTAAGCTTGTAAACCCTCAGACTTATGAAACTCGGTGTCTGTGTTGCTTTTAATATCATTCTTACCATCTAATTAATAAATTGAAGCTCCCAAGCCTGGTTAAACACTAGATGCCGTCAAAAATGCAAAAATATTTTGCTGGCTTCTCTGATAATGGCGCGCCGTCTTGAAAGGATATTGTGAAAAGCGTTTGAAACATTCCAAAGGTTGTTTTTGCGTCTCGCGTCACCGCCTCCCGTAAATTGGCTTTGGAACTACAAGCCAAATAACAAAATACATCGCTAAAGAAAATGCTGCCTCAAAGTGTTTTGTGCGAGTCCTGAAAATGTTATTTTGAAAGTTGAGCCGTGTTGCCAATTGCAAAAAGAAATACTTAAACGTGCTTTGAATATAGACGCCCAATGTTGCCGAGACCATTTTTCATTTGGACATTTCCTTAGATTTTTTTAAATAGATATTTTATGCTTAGCTCGTTCAAACTTAATGATACCTTTGAGTATTATTAATACCAAACAGTCTCTAATATAAACGGTGAAATTTTAATCACTGTTTGTATAGCGTTGTTCAGGCTCCACATTCCGTGTTAAATTAATAAATAACTAAGGTGTGAGAAATTAAAAATGCCATGGTACCTGAAACAAATACATTATATTCACATCATGCAATGCTTTGTCATATAGCGGGAACCGAACCGGCTTTTTTTGGGGCTACGTATATTTTCAAGTAGGTACCTATAAATAATACCAGCGAAACACGCGTGACTTTATCTGCTTGAAGTTACTTTTATGCATAGTTCAACTATCTTTTAAGGATTGAATTAAGGTTATTCCTTTGGTACACCTTGACACACCAACATAAATATACCCTGAAATTTTCTGTTTATTGTGTATCTGATTTTTTTTGTTGAAAGTTGATAAGTCTCTACGACCAGTCAGTCAGTCAGAACAAAGATTATAATAAGTAGAATAGTGAGATAACCCTTCGCCCTTATAAAAAGAAAAGAATATTTAAAAGATGGGACGATGGTTTAATTATGTGGCTGGAAGAGTATAGCCAAGAAAGGGGACGTTTGGCAATCTTTGGGGGAGGTTTCTATACTGAATTCCACACTAAAAGCTATGTATTTTTTTGTTTTATGTATAGTGTGGAAATAAAACTGTTTAATTTGTTTTATGGAATCCTTAGCTCTCTCTCCCTTTCTCTCTGGGATGTCTCTCAAATGAATAGACCACTAAAGTACCTAGTGAACGAATTTATAAGTTTGAAAGGTTTTGAAATATAATAAGTAAATCATGTTGCAAATTTTGTGAGTGGTAGGTAAATATTGTAAATAAAACGCTGATTGTTAACTATACTATATATTTTTATTAAATAAGTACATATTTAGTAACTTTACTCAAATTAAATCTCAGGTAGTAATAACATAGTTTGGCATGGGCATTTATCTAATTTGCATCGTTGCTAAAATTTCTTTAAATCCAACAATATCTCTATATTTCGAGTTTCTAATAAATAATGTAACTTTCAACTAAATATAAATAAGAGATCAAACTTTAATCAGGTAACGATTACACAAAATTCCGAATTTTCGGTTCATTCTACGAGAGTAAGTAGAAAAGTAGAAACACGTTTTAGTAAAAGTTTAAACCAATTATAAAATTAACTATTGGTAACAGTAAGTATAAAATGTTCCTTTCCCACTAATATCACCATTCACCGCAATTATCACAATTATGTACTAATAAGATTTGGTTATCCTAAACAAGATTATTCTAATGCAGTACCTACTTCACCATCTTATTTGCTAAAAAATATATAAGTAATATATTACTATCCCAAAAGTTAATATGTAAAATATAAAGAATGGGATATAAATCTTTGCGATTTCAAGTGCAGGTAAGCACTATAAACCTATTAAGTTATAATATTCATTTTTACTATTGCGATACCGGTTTTGTGTAACCAGAATCTAGTTTCGATTGTTTGAATCAAAAACTAAAAAGTATGAATAAGATAGTGAAGTGTCCGCATAACATTAAGTTTAAAATTTATAACATGAATAATTTAACTAAGGACACTTAAAGTGCCGTTACTAAGAAAGGTTGATAAGTTAAATAGCACTAGAATATATTCAGTCACCTGGCTACGTTCGGAAGGGCTGAAATTTCCTTAAAGTATGGCAACCATTTTGTTTAATGACTGCATCAAGTACACAAATACAAACATATTTTTTCGCCTATAATTTACAGTTATTGTAGAACTTGTGACAGCCTAGAACGTAACAAAAATTGGTAATGCCACATACATGTAAACTTTAGCCAAGAGACTGTTCAGGAATAATTTATAAATTATTTTGAAAACCTAAATCTTAACCAAAACTGTACGATATGTTTAAAAAGTACACCATGCCCTATCACAGCCCTTATTAATTACATAAAACAAATCAAAAAGTTTCAACTAAAAGGCACCTTCTTCACAATTTACAGTCACCATCATCATTCATGCATCGTTTTCAGCACACTGTCAGATTTTCTTCCGACTCTGTCGTTGAAAACCAATATTTTCTCACAAAATAGTTTAAAGTTTTTACCTAACTCTTATTTGGAGACATTTGAAGAGTAGGTATGTAACTGTCTAATTCCATGTTCTTCCACGAATTTCAGGTTGTAGTCCTTAACTAAAGAATGTGATACATATATATAAATATACGAGTAGAACAAACAAAAAATAAATGGGCAACAGAGCTCGCAGATTGTTTTGCATATTTTGCAGTAATGTTGCATACTAAGGTTAATTTTTACTCATATCTTGAGTAGGTATTACTGTTTGTATTTAAAAATATACAATGTACCTACATACCTACCATGTTTATGAGAACCTCTGCAATTGTGTGAGCGTACGGGTTGGACACATTTGGGTATGTGTTCAACCCGCACCTCGCACAATTGAGGCTCTTTCGGGTACGTCCCTCGGCTCTGACCTTTTTCCTTACGACTAGTTTGAACTAAAATAACGAGTCAAAATATCATGAGAACTGACACATAAAATGATAGAACTGGTCAAAGTTCACAGGTTCCAGTCCCATCTCGCCAAATGATTTGTCGAGGAGTTCAGGGTTTCTCTTGAGAAAATTCCTGACCCAGTCTTCGCCGGCCATCCTGCTGTTTACGTCGAACGGGTGGTTGAGTTGGTTGTCTTCGGCGTATTGGAAGGCGAGCTCCCTTATATCGCGCCTGGAGACGCCCATGAAATATTTCTCCATGCTTTTGATGTAGCCGACTAGATCCTTCTCTTGGTCCACTGTGAAAACGCGCCGGTACTGGCCCATTAGCGGCTTGGCGTCGTCGGGCAACTGGTAGCGTACCTTGCTGGCGCGACGTTGCAGCGTGGAGCGCGGAATGTGGAACGTCCTGGCTGCTAGCTTGTAGCCCATTTTGCCGGACACCACGGCTGCAACTGCTTTAGCCATATCTTCTTCGCTCCAGGACTGGCGTCCGCTTAACCGCTCGTATTTTCGTACCATTTCTGAAAAGTACAGTGAAAACTAATTTAATGAAAAATAATTGACCGGAATTAGGTGAATTGGAAGCGTTTCCAATAGGCTGGTCTTATTTTACGGTGAATTTTCGTGCAAAAATAATATTTTGAAGAGCTATTTGAGAATTGTTATATAGGTCTGAACGATAAATATTAATTGTTCCATAATTGTTGGGTTAATTTGAATAGCGCCGTGGATACGGCCGACTGTTCGGCGAAGGGTAACCGCAGCCTTACCGGTTCTACGACGACCATCAATGCCAACTCGAGGTGAAAAAATATAACTGACGTTCTAGAAGAATAATACCTACACGAGGTTATGTAAATATACAAATGAAATCCGACAAAAAGTGTTTCACAAAAACACATCCAATAATATTATTTTAAATATTTAAATATGTCAGAGCTTATGGAAAGTTTTCTGAAAAATGTAAATAAATTAATTAAACTACTTAGTTGCTAGGGAAGTAACTAAGTATGTTGTATTAGTATATTAGTCAATTATGTACATTGGTCCTACTTATACAATCACTTGAAGCTTGCTACTTTCCCTAGTACTACTAGGGAAAGTACTTTACTACAACGCAGTGTCAATTTATTTAAATTAAATAATATATAATTTGGTACCTTAAGCTGACACGCTACAAAATTGTAAAGTTTTTTATTTAGGTAGTTAACTCAGTAAACAAGTATTCCAAATACGTTGACTTGCCTTGACTGCCGCTAATTTAAGGTCGTATTACCATAATATCAGTAGCCAGTATGCTTTAGGTGCTACTCAAATAAAATAACGTAGGTTAAAATTAGTGTGAAACGTATAGTAGTAGGTAAGGTAGCTAGGTACTCGTGTACGAGTGCCGGAACGAGTTTGTCATTGACGAGAGCCTCTAACGTGCGCACTGCTCGGTATACCACCGCAATCGTGGCTCGCATACCTACTGATAGCGCACACAACGCGCGATAAACGAATGGCATGTTTTTCCAATTTGATAACTCTGGAAACGGGGCCCCTCGTCCGCTTGCGCGTACCTACATTATTGCCAACACTGCACCGACCCATTTCGAAACGCACCAATATTGTGGCCGCAAATAAAACGCAAAACTTATATAATAGCCAAACACATTTTGATAACAGATTCTAAGTAATTAATTTAGCGACGACCTCAAACGGGAAATCATCTCGACCGCGGCGACTGTCCTTGAATGACCGCGTCATATTTTTTATCAGTCAAAAAAAGAAGTTCGTCGTCGTCAGCGGTCAGCTGTTTGTGTTAATTCCATATCGCGTCTATCAACAGGCTTACGTACTAAGGAATACCTTAGTGTACGACCGACTTTACAAAACGCAGAACCATAGCCCGTTTCTTCGAGTT
Source organism: Electrophaes corylata (assembly GCA_947095575.1). NCBI lineage: Eukaryota > Metazoa > Arthropoda > Insecta > Lepidoptera > Geometridae > Electrophaes > Electrophaes corylata. The sequence continues at coordinate 11,505,245 of OX352700.1, read as the reverse complement.
TACTGCGAAACCAAATGTGTAAAGAGGAGCGATGGTTTGCAAACAACGACGATGAAACGACATTTAATAGTTCTGAGACAAAAAACGCAGTAGCTGCGCGAGTACGGCGTGAGTCGAGGTTACTCTGACGCGTGACTTGCAAGGTCCCCGCTGCATTGCACGATGCGCCAAGGTTGATTCGCTTCTCTCGGTCCCAATATAGCGTCACTGCTAGATATTAATTAGAAAATTCTAAGAGACTGTTAAATTTCTTTAAGAAAGCGTGCGTAAATATGCGAAGGCAGCCACTATACATCTGCTCCGCGCGGCAGAAGTGAAATCTGCATCGGACGTTGTATCGCAGTGCATCGTTGCAATTAGACACAATAGCTTTCGTCACGCCAGAATATAAAAATATGAGAATAGAAGAATGTGTGTGGTACTCACTGTGTGTGATGTTTGGTTCGGGTCGCGTAAGCAGGCTGAGGGGCGGAGCAGACGGCGGCGGCAGGTGGAGGGCTGCTCGCGAGTGGAGGCGACTGGTTGCGGACTGGTGGCGGTGCAGGCTCGGCGGATATCACTACGTGTAGCCCGGCTGACGGCGCGCGCGGCACTGGCGCGGGGCCCGTCTTGCCCCGCGGACGGCCCTGGCGGGTGACGTCACCTGGCCCAGGGCCCGATGTCGACGACTATTTTTGTCCTCAACTAATTATCTAGATCCTGTCTTTGTCTGTCCGTACGTCACGTGGAAACCTGAGTATTATCTACCGACTGCGATGCTATACCTAGGCGTAAATATAAGATCGCCAATAAATTACTTATTACGATTGCACGTCATTAGCTTTATATTCTGTCTAAGTATCTATATTTTGTCGTCATATTGTGTCGACGTAGCGAGTGCTATTCTATGAGTCATTGCACTCGATTGAATACATGACTTGTGATGAGGTGCTTCGTTAGCTGTTTGTAAACATTTCAATATTTGGAAAAGTAGAGCGTCCGTCGCTACGACACGAGGCAAAAGGTCACATTTTGTTAACCTTTAGACAAGGTGGCAGATAGTACTTACGTAGTCGATGCCCTAGTAAGTACCTACCTAAAACGGTTACAGCTCAGTCGCAGAAGGTAGATAGAGTCCGCGCTGTAGGTTGTGGGTTCGATCCCTGAAAACGAACATTTGTGTGATGAAGATGTTTGTCATAGATGAACACAGATACCTGGTTGGGTGTCATATCGTATTCTAAGTTCTTATGCAATTACAAAAAAAAGTTAATAAGTAAGGTTATGATAATAATAGGTTAGTAAAAAATATATGAGTATTTGAAATAACCAATGTTTTTCCGTTCGAAAAATTTATGTAGGCCATGCCAGTTCTCTCAAACGGCGTAGGAAGACATCATGAGGAGTATTCTAGCAGCGGCGATGGGCTTGCAACCTGTCATATATAATACTAAATACTGCAAAATGTGGGTATGTACCAAATGTACTATCTGGACATATCTCTGACTACACCCCTTAGACATCCTCGAAGAATCTCGAGTAGGTAGGTACTCAGTATACTAAGAAATCGGAAGGCATATCTACCATGCTTGGGGGTGAAAGCTATGATGCTATTTATCTGTATTTATTTATTTTTAATAATAATAAGATGAACTAATCTAGGTAAGTACCTATTCAACTTACTCCTTACAAGTCGACTGGATTTACCTACCTAAGTAGAAATTGTATTCCTATACAATATGTACCTACTTAGCTTACTTATATAGATATTTAGTAAATGGCCTTACCTAAACATTTAATTCTACACTAGCTTTACGCGCGCCACTTCGTCCACGTGAAGGTAATTTCATACAAATTTCAGCCTAGGTACTCTGTAACCGTTTAGGGGTTGAATAATACATAACGAGGCCCATCTCTATCCCCTCGCAAGGGGGGAATAGAAGATTTCTGTGTGTAGGGGTTGAATTTTGGTAATTCTTTTCTTAGTACACCTCAACGTACCTAATACCAAGACGAACATACCCTAAAATTTCAAGTCTCTACGACCAGTGCTTTAGACTGTGCGTTGTCTAAATGTCATTCAATCAATCAGTCAGGACAAAGATTCTTATAATTGGTATAGATATAGATCTACCCTGTAACTAGTTATAAATATTTAAATGATCAGATCAGTGACATCGTTCATAGATGAATCTACTGCTTTTTATTTTATACAGTATCACCAGTAAGATGCCTACCCACCCGATGGAGCGACGGTACTACCCACCTAATGTTAAGTGGTTACCATCGCCATAATGATGTATTGCCTCGTAGGTCACACTTGTTAGGAACGTGCCCTACGATGCACTCCTCAGCGTCCATCAACCTGAGGCATAGGTATAGGTGTTAAGCTTCATGTGTTTGTAATTTCGCCAGCACCCACACCCTTCAATCCGCAACACAGCAAGCTGCTTGGCGACATAGGCATGGTGGTAGTACTTCCCCGGACGAGCCCTTCACTAAGAGCTCTACTACTAATTCTTACATAAGTAAAAAAAAACTATAAAAATCTAAATTATCCCTTTATAACCACTGCCAAAAAAATATGTGATCATCTTATAGGAATCAATCACTAATAAATTAATCATTCAAAGCAGTACGGCAATGACATACAAAATATTGAGGTCAAACGAAATGTAGCCGTCTCTTCAGTATCACTGCAACATCAACTGTTCTGGGCCTCGTTCGCTTGCTAGTATGCACTTGCTATTTTCTTTCACCTTCAAAGTATTTTTAAAGTAAAATCAAACTAGACGACCGGTGTGGACCCGTGACGACTGTCTCAGACATTTTGTATGGGACAGATAAAGACAAAGAGCAGACCCGCTCTGCTCTAGTGCTAATCACTTTTATACGAAATGTATGGAAGTGATAGACTTGATGCATCACGACACGCGGTGCGAGAGTAATGTGATTCTGCCTTTATTTTAATCGTCGATTTGACAGTTGTCTATTTTATTCGGATTTTTTATGGTTCCATACCCAAAGGGTAAAACGGGACCCTATTACTAAGGACTCCGCTGTCTGTCCGTCTGTCACCAGGCTGTATCTTATGAACCGTGATAGTGAGATATTTTGGATAGAAACGGGATATTTACCATGATTTTTGAGTTTGATTGTATTAAAAAATTATATCGTGATAGTGAGAGTTGAAATTTTCACAGATAATGTATTTCTGTTGCCTATAACAACATATACTAAATAACAAAATAAAATAAATATTTAAGGGGGCTCTCATACAACAAACGTGATTTTTTGACGTTTTTATTATAGATAATAGATATTCTATGTATATATAACTATAGATTAATTATGCGGAACCCTTCGTGCGTGTGTCCGACTCGCACTTGGCCGGTTTTTTATAATTTCTCTCTTACTTGTAGTCCAGAAGTTTAGTCTTTTGAACTTCAAATTTTTAACACTTTTTTCAATGATAAATTTTGGCCTAAGATCTGAGTGCGAATCTCGATTCATACGAGCATTAGAATCTGGAACACGACTCAGTTTTCGTGAGCAACCTTTGTTTGTAGAGACAAAGAGAGCCATGTGAAACAATTATTAGTATAGTAGGTATATAAAGAAAAAATAAAATAAATAGCTTTACGACCTCAATCCTTAGGCACGGTACATATCCTCTCAGATCTCTTAGTACCGAGTACCTACTCGAGTGTTTAAGGATGCCAGGGGTAGTCAGAGGTACGTACATTTGGTACATACTCACATTTTGCAGCAGTTGGTATTCCATGCGTGACAGGTCAGGCAAGCTCATCACCGCTGCTAGAATACTAACTGGTTTTATAGGATTTATACGGTAAATTGTTACTACATCTTTATTATCCTACTTCGCTGAGGTAATAGATACTAATTCACATGCCAAGCGTCGTGACTATGGCATATTCCAACAGTGGATGAAGCGCATTTTACGCCTAATCCTCTGGTTCTTGGTTGCCGTTTTTACCTTTTCCCCGGCCTTTAAAACTTTTGCCGTAGAAGTAGTAGCAACCAATTTTTTCACAAAACTAAATGACTTTTCCTTTTAACACCTCAGTTAACATTGCTCTCGGGATAGTTGAGTCGTCGCCAAAAACCGGCAAAAGCCAAATCCTCTTGTGATAAAACTGGGCATTCGGGGTAAGTAGGTAAATGAGTCATCTCGGCTTGCCCTCGACAGCCGGTAGTCTTCTGGCATATCGCTTAGTAACTCTGCTATAATCTTTGACATTTACAATCTATCTATACAAATTTATAAGTACCTATCTTTGTCCTGACTGACTGACATATAGACGACGCGATCAAACCACTCACTGGTCGTAGAGACTACTACACAAACTAACTAACTAAGAACCAGACAGCTGAATACTGATAGAACACACAAAAGTAAATACTTTTGTAAATACATAGGAAGGTACTTATAATACAATATTACACCCAAATAAATAAAAATCACACAAATGCTTGTCCTCAGTGGGGATCAAACCCACAACTTACATGCAGAACTACTACCAACTGAGCTGCGAAATGCTAGTAAAGTATCTTCCTTTGTTATTGCTTTGTTTTAATAAAAACTAACTAAGATAAGGCACTTCCATTCACCGATTTAGATAGATGACCGTGGCATTTTCATTTGAGGCCCAATTCACGTATTCTTTTGGAGCTACAAAGTCAAAGTATATTTATTGCATGAAATACATGTTAAAAAGATGTCGATTATTATTATTATGTGTTTCAATGTACTCTGCTTAATTGGAATATTTGAACGTGCAACAAGATTGAAACTAGAACTAGATTAACAGAGTTGGGCCTATCCGAAATGTTAGTTTCGAAAAATACCATTTGGAAAGTAAAATCAAACTTTGATTTTGATGATATTTCTTTACGAGAATCTGGCCTCTGAATGCTTCCGTGCATCGTAGGCAACGCTATGCTATGGGTTCTGATGACGGAAATCTTGGAGCAGCCTAAACACTCCGCCACCATACGGACGCACAGCAATTGGCCACTAGATATATTTATACCGGAAATATTAAGGTATCACAAATACAGTAATCGTTACCTATCTATATTATTAATTATTATTATCTATCTAATAAAGTAATGTAGGTATAGTCAGCTACAAAAGGTTATGAATATTTCTTAAAAACCTAAAATCTTGAAATACCTTGGAATTCGTAACCTCGTTGTAAATATGACAACTAATACACTCGCGAGCAAATATTCTGGGTCAGACTACGATATACCAACTAGACTGTCCGTACTTTATCACATACACGCATTTTAAGAATTACGGCACATTCTTTGGGTGTAAGCAAAATTATAACAGCTTTATTTATGAATACTGAACACAAAAGCAAACACAGATGCAGTAAATTATTAATTTCGTTTCCCAAAACCACGAATAATTCGTGGTTTTCGTGATGAATTTCGAATTAAAATGATGGCATAACTTTGTGAAAACCCTTCATGTTTGTTCATTACTATTATATAAGAAAAATATTAAATACTAGCTTTAGCCCGCAGCTTCGCTCGTATTGAATCTTTCGTAAAAATATATTCTTTTTTCATTAAAAATATCCTAGGTATGTTACTTTTAATACCTCTAACAATATGTATACAAAGTTTCATGATGATCGGGTAGTTTTCGCGTGAAAGCGTAACAAACTTACATTCAGTAGGACAGTAGGATTTGACTGCCACAGTTTAGTTTACTAAGCTAGCATTTATAAGATATTTAGGCTTTTTAGATGACCCTCAAATTAATACTCTCGAGTGTACCTATTTGAAGATTTCCCTTGGCTTTTAACTATGTTCGAAGGCGAAGCTTAGTTAATTATTTTATCTACGTAAGGGGTAAAAAAGTAACTTAAACTGTTGATGATGATTGCTTTCCGTAAATCGGTACCTACTTCATTTATAAAAATAACTTATTATGTCGCTAACGATATAACTGGATACTCTTGTTATTGCTGTCACCAAGCTGTCACAAATACACTGATAAATATACTTAAAGATTAGATTGCATTTATAGGTCTGTTCTTTTGTAGTCAGTATTCCATACGTGAAAGGTTGCAAGCACATTGCCGCTGCTAAAATACTTTCTGGTTGGTACTCACGATGTTTTTTCTTTACCGTTTCTCTTCACTGGCAATTTATATATTAATTAATGTTCCAATGATACCTGTTTTGGTTATTTCATTGTTCAAGCTCATTTGATCAGCCGCTTGTAGCTTAATTTTTATCAATTTGTACACGTAGCTACCTTAGAGGCATGGATTATATCGTCATAATCCACTGCTGAACATCTGTGACAACATATCTGGAAGGCAATATTTTGGATAGAAACGGGATATTTACAGGTTACAGGACACTATAAAATAATAAACAAAAACTTTTACTATCTTGTCTCTGTCGCTTTCATGTCAACAAAAAGAGATGGCAACGTATTTAATGGTCATTTTAGCTCTTAGTAGAGGATTCATTGCCAATATGATCATAAATCGATTAAATAAATCACCAAAATATCCGATATTGATCGCCAACTGGTTCTGCCACTTCTCTCTGGTCTGGGTTTTCACTCAAATTATCTGCAGTTAGTAAGGTTTTCTTAGTGCACCAGCAAATGAAGAGGAGATTCGTCTACATCTCTACATAGCCTACAGGTTTGTGTCTCGGAGTGCCTTAATTTGAACATGTGCTTATCAAGACGACAGTGTCCTGCCGACTACAATCTGCAGGTTATTTCTAGGTAACGTTAGGATTCAGTTGATGTACCGTCTATTATAGCCCGAAAGAAGCCGATGGTATTCTTTCAAAAGGGAAAAGTAATGAAAAACACAAATAAATGCACTCAAAAAACAAATAGTTTGTAACCAGATCCATTGTTTTATTTGCTGCCGCTTGTTCCTGTAACTTACAAAAGATTTACATAAACATATTTAAGATCCAGTAGGTATGTATCACAAGATTTTTCATCACAGGGTTTCCTATATAAAGTTGCAAGTTTTATACAAAACAAAACCGTGTTCTCCCATTTGTTTATTAGCTTACATCTACTTTTTTAATATAATTATTTTTTTATATTTATATGTTCTAAATAAATTATTCACTAAAATAAGGAATATCTACTTGTAAACGATTTTGGGAAATAATAAGTACATATCGTTAGTACAAATATACAGTTTGCTATAAGAATTACCACTATACGAGGAAGATGTGATTACACGTCATCAGTCAGGTAGGTACATCACACTATAAACACGAATAACATCCTCATTTTTATCCTTGGCATATACCATGCACACATAACCTATATGATATTTAGAAATTATATAAGTATTATATTTAGAACTTTTGACATATTTCTATTAATCATTTATATTTGATTATTTTTCTTGACATTGTATTTTGTTTTTTTACGATATACCTATCACATGAGTAAGCTACATGCCTACGCTACACATTTTTATTAATTTTATTTATATTGTTAGCATAATTTAGTAATAAATAATACTATGATATTCTCAACTTGTAGAATGATTTTATCAATAAATATTTGTGACTTAATCCTAATACTTTTAGAGAGTTAGACTATTATATTAATAATTAGCGCGCTCGTACACCTAAATAGGATATTTATTAATATTCCTTCATATTTATTTACCTTTTTATACATACATAGGTATAGTAAGTACCTAATATAAAAATACTTACCTTAAAGTTAGGTCACATCACGTTCTGAACGATACTATCTCATCAGTTGAAAACGCTGAACGTGACTGAAAAGTGTTGAATAGTCAAAACACAACAATAACATATTTGTGTGCGTGTACAGTTGTATCCGTATTAAATTTAAAATATGTAGCTGCTAGGTTTATTATTGTAATACAAGCGAAAACGTGCGTGTCGTCCACGTGATGTTATTTTTATACAAACTCTAACCCTGTATCTACTCGTTTAGGGGCTGAATTTCGGGAATTTCTTTACACCTCAACGCACCAAGATCAATAAACCCTGAAAACTACCAATACTAATGCACACTGAATTTCAAGTCTCAGTTCAACGAGTGATTTATAACTATTTATAATAAGCTGTGCGGAGTCTTTAAGTCACTCCGTCGTTTAGGACAAAGATTCTTATAATTAGTGTAGATTGGTACATACCTAGGTCATTCCTATTATAAGCAAACTGTTATATACCTAGTGTTTTAATTACTCTGGTATGTCGCTAGAATAGTTACAGTAGTATTTGACTTTCAGTATCCTTTTGCGAAAAAATATAAAAATAACCGATAGGGGTAGGTTAATAAATTGCATCCCTACAGTTTTGTTAAGCAATACTTATATTCCTAATACCACTAGCTGAAAGTCTAACGTCTAGTAGGTAGGAACATTTTGTTTATTTAAACTTTCGGCACAAAAGAAGAAATATTCTTTACTTTTGTGCTCGAACTATGTACCTATATATTTACTAATATAATATAATATGGACTTACACAATGCATGCATGGGATCAATGTTCTATTATCATTGTCTGACATTATCGTTATGCCAAACACTATTTTTTATGCTGAAAAGTATAGCATAAAATTAGTCTTGCAACCTCAAAACTTGAAACCAGTGCCTATTTAAGGTTGTTAGGTGCCTTCAGCCTTTAGGGGACTAATTATTATCCTTATTAGGTATTCTGCTCAAGAGACTTTAGTCCTACTACAGGTCCTAGTGGTATATGTAATTCGAATACAATTCCGTTCATTGTATTGAACTCTTTTATTCTCTTCTATATGGAAAAGTAATTCAACAGTCAATTTTGCCAGTGCCAAGTGGATGAATAAATAGTTTTTAGTAGAGTCGAGTCGAAGCCGAAATAAATTCGGATGTCACTGGTAGGTACAAAAAATACTGAGGCTTCTCTTCAAAACCTATGTGAAACGTTTTCGATGTAATCAGGATGCACACATTCATTTCAAGTTATAACGCTTTGTGCTAAGATCATATGACGCTATTGTTATAGAAATATCGTGATTTTCTTATTAATCTTTTTTGATTTCCAATCTTCCTGGTTCTTCAATGCTGATTTTGTGTGTACCGTAGATTTAGTCCGCTCTTGGCATTCACCGCGTGCCTTATGATGTTTTGAACATAAAAGCAACGGGATGAACACGAGGAGTAAGACGTTTAAACTTTGTCTTCGTCTGCACTTTCGTTCTTCAGTTTTCTGTCTTCTAATTTATCTTCTCTCTGATTGGTAGGAGAATATGTCGATTTCTCCCTCACGTAACTAGATGCCCAGTTGTGCTGCCCAGGATATCATATCACAAGAAACAGCCGGAAATAAAACATACACCATATTACCTACATACTATAACTTTTATCATTTTTATAGATACCTAGGTAGATGATTATTCTAACGCGTGGGTTGTAGTTTTTACTAACAAGATCATGTGTAACCTACCTAGGTATCTTTTTAGCTAAAGTTTCGTATAATATAGGTATTAAGTAACCTATATAGAGACATAATTAATATCGTAAAATGTAATAAGTACCTAACCAATTGTATCTACTAACCTATCATAGAACCTAATCAAGGTGACTCGTAATTGGATCCACAATTCCACGGACGTGGGTACCTACCTGCCCATCGAATGATTTAATAATTAAACACTGGAAATACCTTAGGTAATAATAATAATAATAAAACACTAATATCAAGTGAGTAATTATTGCAAAATTTGTACCCTAGTAAATTTTAGTACCTAACAGTGCATATAGCAAGTTTGCTATATGAAATCACAAGGCATTACAAATGTTAAAATTGCAGTCACTTAATCTTTTGTAGGTAATAAAGTAAGTTCTTGCTTATTGACCTGTATATTTCTACCAGCGTTACCTTGACACAACGATTAACCTCCTCCGTAAGTACCCTTATTAAAGAGTGATGAAGAAGGTACTATTTGCACACATTTGACCCTTTCACAAATAGCTTAGCAACAACTCGCAAATACAAAATAAATTCGGTACTACGTTTAGGCATAAGGCGTAACTCACTTTACATCTGTCAGTGCAGTGGTTAGAAATAAGATAAGAAATTATAGTGTAAGATTAAGAGAAAAAACCCAAATAATAAACAATATATTATCTCTTCAAAGCAAAGCTTGCCTACTATTCGTTACACAAACAGGAGACATAATCAATAACTCAAAAGATTTCATGTTTCTCATTGTTACATACCTTAAAAACGAACATAAGAAACATCATCACTCCACTATATGCTACACTCAGTCTATTACGATAAATGTTCATTTTATATTTTATCTATAAACATAAAAAACATCTCGCATAACAACTACATCAGTATATCTAACATTTAAAATGTCATAAAATATTTGATACAATATTAGATATTTATTTTATTTCAGTTACCAAAAACGCAAAATGCAACATGTATGCAAAAACACTGTAACCTTGCAGAAGTCTAAGGGTCTAGTCTGGACATAGGGCTCTCCCATACATATTCAGTAAGAACGATGTTAAGTTTTCTCTAGCCACCGTCTTCCCGCTATCTCTACGATACAGTATGCAATACTTACTCATAAATATTTTTCCCAAATAATTACGCCACGTTACATCTAATAGCGCTGCACTCTCATAGCTCAAACACGGGGTGTATTGTCCGCATGCAGTCCGCACACAATAGACGGGGATGCAGCTGTCACCGTTATGAGGGTCCCAAGTCCCAAGCACGCAAGTTTCGTCTATTACATTGAACGCTATAAGTATAATAACGCTATAATTTGGGTAAGTCATGTGTTTCCCCCATAATACCTTTATCATAACAAGAGCTTCTGTCAAAACCAAGCTTAGCAACTATAAGTTAGGTAAGCGTGTGTCGGGCACGGACATGAAAAGCTTCTGAAGTCAGGACGGCTTAATCTTTCTTTTTACTACTGAGGTACCTAAACTAAAAAAGAACGGGTGTACAAAGCAATCCCTTTCTTAGTGAGTGCGATGTATACACGAAAAAGGTATCCACATTTTCTTGCCCTTATCTCACTTTATGTGAGATCGGCACATGTTCTCTTCCTCCATTCCCATCTGGCAGCCGTCATGTCTGTGTTTACCTTCTCCTTTTTTATCCATGTCACCTGTCACACAGTTCATCCATCTAATAGCCACATATCCATCCACACATATTCATCATTCATATTTCATTCATCATATTGCTCCTCAATCTTTCTGCCACTGACTGGCGCTACTTCCAAACTTCACCTGATTTACTCAGTCCGTATCATTCATCGAGTCACTTCACACATCCATCTCAACATTCGCATTACTGCCCCATGTACCTACAGTCCTACACTCTTTACTCTTTATACACTACTACTGTTTAAGTACTGTTCTTACTGTATATGTTCTTTCTTTACTCTTAATACACTACTACTACTACATACTCTTTACCCTTTATGCAAATAAAAGGTATCAAAACATTAAAATTAGGAAGACTAAAACTATTCTCATTGAGTTTTTTTTTGTGAATCACACATCGATCGGCGTCCCCTGATAACATCTACGAGGGTCGTTCACTTCATCATCATTGTTGATGGTGATAAGTTTGATAAAAAGACAAGGTCAGTCATCCAAGTCAGTGGTTTAAGTAGGTACCTAAGGATTTTTTACAACCTAAGTAAACTCAACAGAGAAGGCAAAACATTGACGACCGATGTGGCGCGGCGGGCGAATGTCCGCCTGCGACGCAGGAGGTTGCGGGTTCTATTCCCGCCTTGGGATGAATGTTTGTACGATCTGCAAATATTTATTCCTGGTGTTCCGGGTATTACCTATGTATAATAATAAATATGTATGTATGTAATGTATTGTATTAAGTTTATCAGTCATCTAGTACCCATAACACAAGCTCTGCTTAGTTTGGGGCTAGATGGTGCTGTAAGGATTGTCCAGCATTATTATATTATTATTATTAAAACAGCTAACTAGGTAATATCCTTCTCGGTTCGCATTGCTTCTCTCGCTACGCTTAATTAGTCATTCGCTTCGATCTGGATTTCGTTTTTCACCGTCCAACGCAGATTGACAATATTGATCGCTTGTGAAACAATCTACTTTTTGCGTAACTTTGATTCTTACGTGGCAAGACCTTGGTATAGGGCTCTTGGATATCATGCCAAAACTACGGCAACGCCATCTGTCGGTTAACAGCGACAATTCGAGGTCGTTCCTGTCATAGCAGTTGACATACGATTCGCATATAAGTTACTGAACGTTTTAGATAATTATTTTATTTAACGCGATAAGAAATAATTAAAAAGATATTATGAGCCAAACCATCATTAAGTGTGGATTCCAAAATATTTATGCGAAGTTCTTTAGCGGAAAATCTGTGTCGGAAGGTAAGTAAATACACGAAATATGAGATATTCTTTCAAATTAATTATAATTTTTACTACGTATTTATTTACAGGTTTATCGTATTACTAATAATGTGATGATCAATGAATTAACAATTATAGGGCTTAAATTATTCCAAAGCCATCATGTTCAGGAGGTTATCAATATACGAATTATTAAATCAATTAATTATTAGTTGAATAATCATTAAAAGAACCATACATGCAAAGAAATGGAAAATGAGGATGTAGGTATTTCTTTATCAAAGAATCATAAATAATAATAATAATAATGCTGGACAATCCACACAGCATCATCTAGCCCCAAGCTAAGCAGAGCTTATGTTATGGGTACTAGATGACTGATATACTTAATAAAATATTATATTAAGTACATGCATAGATATATTTTTTATTATACATAGAAAATACCCAGAACACCCGGAATAAATATTTGCAGATCGTACAAACATTTAACCCAAGGCGGGAATCGAACCCGAAATAAATAATAAATAATGAAGGAATAAGTATTGTTCATTGAAATAAGATTCATTGAACTGCATTTTTTATTACAACTTTAAGATTTTCTTTCATTATTAACAATGGGTATGGAATTTTAAATTAGTAACATATTTTTATTGGTGAAAACCTATTTCATGCTTAGGAAAAAGTATGAAATATTGAACCGATAATAATTTTATTTATTTAGTTCTTTTTTATTTTATCGTTTTTCATCTATAACATATTATAGATAATAAAACATAAAAAAAATTTGCACGTGATTCTTTGAAAATGTTCATGCGAGAATTAAAATTAAATATGGTTAATATTCTGCATGTTTGTTACGCTATTTATTTGTGCTGGTATTAGTATGTGTATATTCATGTTGTTTTCTGGTGAACCTAGATCGTACGGTACGAAGAACAGAATGTTTCTGCAAGGCAAGGTTTATCGGTTTGAGGTTGCAATTTTCACACCCCACAACACAACAGTATCTCGTACCACCCATCTATTGTTTTTAGAGTACTTTTTTAACTGAACGTAACATTATTAATTGAATTAAATAACGTAAACCGTACATAGCTGTAGGCACTCTGACGTCCGCGTGTTGCTTGAATCTGCCACAACGCGGCGCCACTAGAGTTGTCCAAGAGCCCTATTCTTATTAAGAAATTCTGAATGTTCTAAATGAGTCTAAAACACGACGCGCCGGGAATAATATTTGAAAGTTACACAAAGGCAAGTTTTACCCATTTAATAAACGAGTGAAGCTATGAGCTGAATTTAGCAAGAATCTATACTAATTATAAGAATCTTTGTCCTGACTGACTGACATATAGACAACGCACAGCCTAAACCACTGGTCGTAGACTTAAAATTTTCAGGATATCGTCTTGGTTCGTAGAGGTGTATTAAGAAAGGGAGACCCGAAAATCAACCCCTAAATGGGTGCAACGGGGGTTGAAGTTTGTATGAAAATAACTTCACACGGCTGATCACATGCGTTTCGCTAGTATGTAACCTAAGCGCGTCCTAACCTAACTGCGAAAGTGGTCTATGTGGTATCACGCTGCAAACTTAATTCTGGGACGTAAAGGTGTTAAGTCTCATGTGCCTGTAATTGCACCGGCATAAGTTCATACTCTCCGAATCGGAACACAGTGATATGCAACCATGACAGAGTGAAAAATACGGTGGTACATCCCAGGACGAACTCTACTCTCTACTGTAGTAATTATTGTTCTTGTGATAGTTTATACAAATATACGCTGTGTAACCCATTGATGTATAGGTATTAGATGATTATATTCTCTATGTAAGTTGGTTCATAAAAGCACTCTGTTGTCGATTCATAGATCGCTTTAGTCCTTATTCTATGGATCGCTTACTACTTACAAAATACAATAAATTTGTATGCAGTGACGTATTCTAGAAAGTACAAATTCAAAATAAGAACTTCAGTTCTATTTTCGACTTGTTTACGTCGTTCACATGTTTCATTGAAGAGGATTAGACGGCCTTCCCACTCTGATACGCAAGTTCTAATTGCGGTCTAAAAAGGTCATGATTATAATCGGTCTAATGTGATGGAAACTGCGAACCAACGAGCATTATACTCGTACAATCAGCCGACTTTACTTTTTTTATCGACTCGACTTGACTAAGAAGTATTTTATCCAACCCACTTGACATTGGCAAAACTGACAACTGACTGGACAAAAAAAAACATGATTTTTACTCTGATTTCGAAACTCATTGATAATATAAGTTTAATGAAAGAGTTTTTTATCGATCGAGTATGTATAACGAGGACTTACCTGTCCGCAAATAAATTTAGAAAACAATAAAAAAAAGCAAAACGTTGGAGAAAGATTTACATGCATGTTTTTTATAAACCAATTGAAGAACAAGGGCCTTGTTTTTTTAAGTATGTTTTCAGTTAAAAGTCATGAGTTAGGTTTTTAACAATGTAAATCGATATTCCGGAATTAGAAGCGCGCGGTGCCATCGCGTACGTATCGGGTTTACGGTATAAATCTGTTGAACGAGCAAATTACCAATGAACCTTGAACCTACAAGAATACGTCATACTTAAGAAGTACTTTGGAAGCTAGATCTTATGGCCAAATGTTTTTTATAACTTCGGATAATCTCCAAGATTTTTACTTTATTGATTTGTATTTTCTCAAGCAAGTTAATTTATTAATGATGCCCATAAACATGTTTATTCAAAGTATGACACCAAATTCGTATCGAAAAATAAAAAGCCTGGCACTTTTACTTTCACAAAAAAGTAATTTTCACTTACTTACGCTCTCATTCTTTTCTTCTTTACGGCATTCGACAGACAACTTTGCCGGTACCAAGTGAGTTATTTGAAATAGTTTTTACTCAAATAAGTCAAATTCTGTCAAGTTAGTGTCATGAACAAGATGGCGTTCGCTTCAAGACATAAGGGAAACATTTTTGTTGAATTCAGGATGCCACACTTTCATCTGAACTGCTCTCACTTGTGCTTATCTTTAAGTAATATTGGTTAAAACACCACCGAAATAATACATTAGAACTTAAAATTACACTTTAAGAATTCACAAAGGTTTTATATTAGGTATCCCAAAAGTTTAGGATTTAAACCCACGACCCTCCCCTTAACACGGGTATGCGCTTACCAACTGCGCTATCGAGATTCAATACTAAAAAAACTATTAATATGAAAAGACTTCCCAAGACAGAAAACGAATATCATAGTATCACCCACACTCAAACTCTATGAATAAAACCAAGAATCAGTTCAGTCTAATTTGACATTCAAAGTCGTCAGTTTGATTGATCGCTAACTAATCGGTCGGCTGCATTCTCCATGGTGAAGGAATGTAAACACTGCCGTAAAGTTACCCCAGGTCAACCCTGAGTGGGGGCGGGGACCACCTGTTAGGTAATTTGGACTTGATTGTATAGTAGCTCAACAAACGAAAATAATGTCACTCCTAAGCTTATAGAAGAATGATCAATGAACATGTTGAGTTGGAGAATTTTCTCAATTGATTTCTGATCAAACTATTATAGTAAGAATGAATGTTTTATGAGTTTATTGAAAAGCTGTGTTATGTGTTTATGTGAGGTAAATTTTGTCTATAATGTTGTATTTTATCCACTGTAAAGTTATACTGTTGAAAAGTTTATGCGGAGTTGCCGTGGTGACCACATACGCCACGTGGGGAATTCCTAGTAACGACTTCCTGAAACAGCTTTTACAAAAACAAAACGTTTGTTTGAGGAGCACAATGTTTATAAGACCTTGTGGAAATTTTCAAAAAATATTGCTAGAATGTTTGTTTGATGTTGGTGGGCTTCGAAAAAAGTGTATTTTTATTGGCTTAAAAACAAAATGCTTGCTTTTGTAAATGATGATTAGATAATGAAGACTGAAAATTGAGTAGAATTCGTCTGCTAAAAACTAGTGTAAATATTTCTTCATACATGCTCTGTCGTTCCAGATAAAGTTTTACTTTTCTATTACATTTTTGTCATTAGTTTGTTTAATCAAGTTTGAATTTTGAATAGGTGACGGAAAGGAACAGTTCATACAAAATATTTATGATAAAGTCATTTTGATATATTGTGCAAGTAAGGTATTTAGTTAATTGAATAACAAAGGGCGATAGTATGTGTTATCTTTGTAATAAATTCAGAAGTGTCTACTACCGAGGGGTGGCTAGAGGGAAGCCTTTTCACTACGCTTCCGCTGACGACGTACGTACTAGGAGTATAATAGAACAGAACTAGATCAATGATCGCACCTATTCATTGAAGGTGAATGAATACTTCGTTATATATCCTATATTGGCTCACATACCACCCACGCCTCATTCATAAATTTTACCCCAGTTATACGTTATTGCTAAGTATAGAAAAATATACTGAGGTAGAAATCTCCACCTAGTGCACTCTGGTACAAGCTAGATCGGGTAACGCAGGGTCTAACGCAATGGTACACCAACAATTCTAATACTAATTCTAATGATTAATGTTCTTAGAAATAATTCAAAACAATCGCTGATTACCATTGTAGCAGCAATGAACAACACTTTTTAACCAAAGTACAGCGCGAGTACCACGATCCAATCCCTTTCTTTAGTTTCATTGTATGGGGCCCTATCGAATTGGCACCCGATAAAATTCATCCTACTTTTGTTCATTCCGAATTCAAAAGAACCCTTTAAAAAGTGGACGACCTTAGCACACTTTAGAACACCGTTTTATGTTTGAATAGTTATAAAAATAATAATCGAAACGTCAGACGCGTGGCGCCCTGCAGGACATTGAACCTCTTCGCTTTTAGGTAATGTATGCGATCAAATTCTAATCTTCTAATGGATGTCGATGCGAACACGACATGCGTATTGCTAAGTGGTTGTTTGGTCCATTCGTATAATTTAAACGCTGTCCAATCCATCACTGTGCTAGATGTTGCAGACGGAACATACCAACGTTACCAACTTGATTATGCAACATCTCTAATTGATTAATAATGTTATACAACATATTTTCGTTGAATTGAGATTCTCACGTTTTTTAAACTGGTATTTCTGGTTATTTGGTCCATAATGAAAGCACTGGTCGGCATGTCAAACATGACCCAATTTTTGACGTTTCTGTTTAGGATTTCAACCCGTTACAGGCCAAAACGGGTACCAAAATATAGGAGTGTATTCTAATAGAATTTCTTTCTCTCTTCGTTATTTAGTGACAATAGCAAAAGGCAAAAGGCAGGGGTGACCGTGGGAGATGGGTGACGGTCTGGTTCCAACAGGGTTGGGACCATCGGGCCAGCTGTCGCCTGGGGCGAATCGACTTCTCTCATCGATTGTTTCGACAGCGATTGTTCCTACTCGATGATTTGTCGATGCAGTTTATTGCGGACATTCAATCACCTATTATTATTTAGTTCGACAACGTTTTGGGAGAAATCTGAGCGTAAATTATGACCCTGATAAATAAAACTTTATGGTGGGTCCATCACCTACTAATTGCATTGGACGCATAATAAAACGAGTGAATATAGAAACCTGAAACACAAAAGTAAGCCAAATAAAATTAAACCTATCTAAGATCAAATTTCATTTTATTCTTTTTGCTTTGGTATTGACGAGAAAATACGACTCGCTCTGGGCCAGTTTTATTTTAATGATCTGACCTACCATTTATGAAATATTTTCTATTATTAATAATAAATAGGCAAAGTTCGTTTTAAACCGGTTCGACGGATTTTACGCATCGTGTACCAGACAGCCACGCTCCGGACTACAATAGATGTATTTAAATATGCGCTATTACGTATGCAGATCAGTTGCATTGGCGTGCAAATAATACACGAAGGATTTGAAGCCTAGACAAAGCGGCCTGGATTAATGATTTTGTATTTGGGGTATATTTTTTTATAGTTCAATAGTAAAGTAAAAGTAGGGGTCGTTGAACGCAGCTGCGCGGCCGCGGATCAAATTGATAGCGCACACATGTCGTGGCGCGTGCGCCGGTGACGTCATGCAACACTGTCGAGGGTGGCCCGCTGCAGTTTGATCCTCGGGTATTGGGTGAATACGAAATGAGGTAGATAAAGAAACGAATGTTTTTATTATACGCGAGACGGTCGTAATACATACAAGTGGTAGGCAGTGATACCTAGATATTATTAGGTAAGTATCGTAAAATAATTACGTGGTCAGAAAGTGTGAAGCAATAGAATATGTTTTGCAAATAATTACATACAAAATCGACTTAAGGTATCAGAACAAAAATTTAACAGTTAAAATTAACTAGTAAGTATTTGAACTATCTTTATTTTTAAAACTTGAACAAATCATAGAAAATACAAAAGTATGACAATAATTTGTCAGATTAATAAAACAGATTTTTTTCAATAAAAACTACGAGAGACTACTTATATACAGATGTACCTTTAGTGACCGTTGTTGTTAGTTGTCATAAGTTGTTATCTGGAGATAACAATAGGGCTATCTCGTAATCAGCTGAGATACGCAATCGATTTTGACTTCAGACCCCTAGTATTTTGTGAAGTGATTTTTAAAAATACCACTGTTTATATATGTACATACATATACATAACTGTAAGTACTTAATAACCAATATAATCAAATAAACACTTACTATCAAACACTAATGTTTTCTCATGATACGCGTAAGAATTACCGCTAAATAGCTGATTGAATATGCAGATGACCCACCTGATGTTAAGTGGTTACCATCGCCTATAACAAAGTATTGCTTCGTAGGTCACACTAGTTAAGAACGTGGCTTACGATGCACCTCTCAGCGTCCATCAACTTGAGGCATTCAGGCGTTAAACCTCATGTGCCTGTAATTTTACCGACACCCACTCCCTTCAAACTGAAACAAGACGTTAAACCTCATGTGCCTGTAGTTTCACAGCACACCCTTCAAACCGGAACACAGCATGCTGCTTGGCAGCAGAAATAGGCACTGTGGTAGTACTTCCCCGGACGAGCCCTTCACAAAGAGCTCTACTACTACTGAATACTATGTAGCGGTCATTAATTAAGTCGTCTAAAGATAACACATAGCTATATTTATTTCTTACTTCTATTTAGTTCACTTTACTCAAAATTGACAGCAGCAATCGTCCGGCTGCATGATGGTGGTAATTATTAAAATTGGCGATATAGAAGTCTATTGGTGTGTACCTACATTATCAATTCTGTTTCTATTTGTTTTTTACAACTTGTTGATGGAACAAGCAGATGGTTCATCTGATGTTAAGTGGTAACGATCGCCTATAACAAGGTATTGCATGGTAGGTCACGTTCGTTAGGAACGTGCCCTGCGATGCACTATTCAGCGTCCATCAACCTGAGGCATACAGGTGTTAAGCCTCATGTGCCTGTAATTTCTATTTTACCTAACAAAGGAAGTACCGATGAATAATTAATAGTTTCTACGAAATTGTTCACGATGTGACATTTACTGGTATTAATAAAATCAATAGTCCTATGAAAGATAAAATTACTAGATCTGTATGTGTAGTCTGTAAGAATGTTAGTTACATACTTACTTTTGAAATTCATAGGTTTAAATGACTTATATTTCCTGAAGATACTCTAGATATTTCTGGCACTCGTGACTGTATCACTGGATTTAATATAATAACTGAAGTAATTATCAATATTTGGCCACCCACTCAATACTTCAGCCAAAAATCATTTTTTGGTTAAATGTCCGTTTATTTATCAAAACTTTGCATAATTTTGTCACTGTACACAATCAATAATCATCAGAATTTGTTATTACGCGCCTACGCGGCTACGAGGATTGCGTTTGTCGTAGTAACTGCTACGATAACCGCGCTACGAGATAATTTTCCAACTTAGTATGGTTCTCTATGGAATTCCATAGATAGAGGAAGAGTATCTACTGGAGCTAATCTTGTTTTGTGTGTACCTGTGTGCACTGCGTGTGACATTTTTCAAATATTCGAAACTTTTTTGTAACAGTATTTTTTTGATGATCGGCGCTGGAAAATTATATGCTTAGTTAGGCCTTATGGTTAGTCTTTCTAAGTATATCTAATTAATATTTTTACGCAAACCTATGAAATTCAATATAATCTTGATTTTATGACAAGTTGAAAGCTTATAGAAACTAGTTTATATATTCTTTAGTTTTAGTTATTTTTTGTTAAAAAACTTTTGGTTTGAAACCGAAACAAACTCAAACAACGTTAAGATGCGTATTTTAAATAGGTACCTTATTATAATTTGCATAACCTGTCACATTGGAACTTAAAACGATACTATGATAAGGCTGTATTTTGGAAAAGACCGACAAGTACTCTTAAAATTGCGGTAGGTCCGAAATATTTTCGTAAACAAACCTTGATCTTTATAAAGCCTAACTTTCATGGGTACTTATCAATCATCATATTTATAAGTAATCTCTTACCAAAAATGTGGTGTCTACTCTGTTTTTTTTTTCTGAATTTAGGTCAAACTAGGTTAGTTTGACTCAAATAAAAAGTTACCGTCTCTTTCTAAAAAATCTAAAAAAATAAAAACAACTATAGGTACTATCAAATTAAGTTAGGTATTAATAATGAGACAAAACAGACATCACTATTTAAAATGAGTCCTAACACTTTGTACGCAATTTGTTAGTTATTTTTATACAAAAATTATGCCATAGCGTTTGGACTGAATCAATCGTGAATAGAATACACAAGTAATGTCCGATGTTTACTGTGCATTGGGATTAAAGCCGTAATAAAATTTATTTATTTTGTTTATTAGTAATGTCCGATCTAATAGACGTGAATCATTTTAAAAACAGTGTAACCATCTTATTGCCGGTGATAGTACCTATCCACGTAAAGAGTGAAAACCTAGTCACGTTTGTACATAAAATAGTGAAGCTGGAATAGGGAGGCTGGCACGCCGCCAGCGACAAGGTGAAGTGGCGACGCCGGTGAAAGTCGCCAAGTTCGCCCCCAGTCCCAGCCTCTCACGCCTAATATCGACCCGGCCGCAGATGCGTACTACCTACTGCCTTCTTTGTACGCAACATCTCATACATTTTGAAACTCTCATAATATTTTTAATCTTTACTCTCAACAGTCGTACTATGGCCATGGTCAATAATCTGCTGTCTCATGTCTCATATCCCTTTGTCGTTCGTATAACAACGACAATAATACGGTTAAAAATAATACATACCCGATAGAAGTAGCGCCAGTTAAAACTGTTCACTAATAGACTGACGGCGATGACTATTGTATATAGGTATGTAATAACGTAGTATGGATCTCGGAATGTATAACGAAATAAGTAACTTGTCAAATTAAGCTCGTTGTAATCAAAGAATATGGACTTAAAAGCACTAATAATCCGAGTCTCTTCTGAATGATTTAATTATAAAAAATACACGCCTAATGACATACTAAAGATCTGTGTGGATATTCTACCATCAAGGCGCTGTCCAATGCTTGTTAAAATTCCGTAAAACGACCTGTTTTTCGTCGCGCAGTAAGGCAAATCCAAAGAATATGGAATTATTCTATGGGCAAATCAGTTTCTGATACCAACTTGAAAAATATACAGCGCATAGTAAAGAGTTTACACAAAAGACATATCTAATAAGATTTTACTCAAACTATATACCACCTTAAAAAAAATTGCAAAACTGAGTACAGAAAAAAACTTTCGACGCGTACTTCTCGAGATTTTAAGTGACAACTAATATATTTTTTATAATCAGAAAAGAGGTAATTTACTGAAGACATATCTATAAAGTTTTCTCCATCGTGGCTTCAAATTTAAGCAATATAAAACTGCGAAAATAACAATTTGTTCACAGGCATAAATGTCAACGAACATGAAACGAATTAGATTTTAGCCCCCCCCCCCAAATGTCTAAAAGTTAGCTGCTGGAGTTACGCCTTAATGGGTTTATTCACAAGCCATGGAACTTTACAGCTAGCGGCTGTATTTTGTCACTTTTATGTAAGGAGATGACTATAGACTTATCAGTTATTTTAGCTAATATTTTATTTTTAATTTAAATGTTAATATACTAAGGTTGCTCTACGTCTCTCAAAATTACCTAATGAAACTAGTTCAGTTAGTTTATTATTTGGGTAATTTAATTCTGTGTATGCTGTGTACGCGCTCTGTATTCCGTAATTGGGGATCAAACTGATGACATGGCTGGCAATGAGTTAGTGACGCACCGTAAAATTCTACCAAGTTCGCATCTATTCCATCTCTGGCGTTGCTCTCAAGCGCGCTATCGATCGTATACGCTGCCTTCTATGCCTTTGAAGTAGCAACGATTTAGCTTTTTCAGCAAAATCATAAATATTTATGCCAAGATGACTAAGGCTTAAAATATTGTCAACTCTTATCAAAAGTTAATGATTATGAAACAATGTTTATATTTAATTAGAGTTTATGGGGTATGTTTGTAAAAGCCATCATTCAATAGTGGTCATCTCTCAGTAAATGTAGTTTGCAATTTAACTATTGAAAATATATTTTTTATTACATTTAAATAATTTATTTATAGCTTAACTTTTTTAGTGTACTTTGAGCTTTGAACTTGAATTTACTGTATACCGGAGAGATGCGCCGTTGAAGATTTATGATTAGTTATCGAAATATTTTATGATTAGTATTTTTACAAAATAGGCTAGGGAAAAAAAAAAAAAAAAATTTTTACAAAGACCAGACGGTTTATTGTTTGTGAAGGATGCAATTTTTTTGTCTATATAAATAAAATTGATAACTTTTGATAGTTTTCCCCAGAAGTTTAGAACAGAAGACATAATTTTGTTTCTGTTAAATCAACAACCAATTAATATTACGACAACATCTAAAGCGTACATTTATATCATGCGACACAGAAAGCAACTTTGTGGATTGACATATTTTAAAACGAATGAAAGTCTATTTCCTATTAGATTCTAATACAACCAAAATTGCTTACTCTATTGCTTATAAACTCAGCGTAACTTTAAAATAGTTACACCATGTTATGTTTTTTGCATTGACAGAAAGTTTCGAATAAGAAAGAGACAAAACACGGTGTAACTATTCCAAAGATATGCCGAGTTTATCAGTAATAAGGTAAATACTGAGTGATCCGTTACTAATCAAGAACTCCGTTAAATCATACGTTGATTTATTTTCCATTCAAGAAACATTTAGTCAAATTAACTTGTAGATGAACTCTATTTAATTGACCGTATCAGGAACAAGAACGATAAACTCCTAAGTCCTAATAAGTTTACGCGAGTATTCGAGTGCGTTTGCAATGGGCACATTAAATAGCTTCGTTTAGTGTAATAGTGACACAGGCTAGCGTGGCGGTGCGTTCATGCAACGTACCTTCAGTCAGCGTCGCGTCAGTACGGAAGCTCCCGGCCGGCGCCCGCCCCAGCACGGTTCACTCACAGGCCACAGCACGACTGACACTCGCGACCGCGCACGGCAGACGAACGTTACGTGCAAACACCAAAAGCAAAATGGACATACCTGAGGGTGGCGGCTGGTACCGGGCGCGCTCGCTACTTGAATGAGGTCCCGGGCGAGCGGCGCGCGCAGGGGGCGCGGCCAGCCCGCGTGGCTCCAGCGAGCCCCTCCCGCTCCCCCACCCCGAGCCCCGTGGCCAGCATCCCCCGCCTGCACCGCTCAGCTGAGCCCTGATTAGCCCCAGGCCGGGCTATTCAATTAAGGGTCGCTCGGAGCTCGTTGCATCTCCTAGCCCGGGCGCGGGCGGTAGCGCTCCCGAGACTTGGCCAGTCCGAAGTCACCTTTGAGTGCTCTTCATTAATTCCATAGCCGTTTTTATTTTTATTGAGCCCCCGAGCTCTCAGTTCCTGGCGAAAATTTGAATTTTATAGATAGAGGATGCTGTATGAATACTCGGTTGAGTCTAATGATAGGACTGTCCAGTAGCGTTCAAATAAAAAGGATTATATGAATGAAACTACCACGGCGTATAAATAGGGAAGCCTTATGAAATGCTACGCGGCCGAGAAACGTATTGGTCTCCTATTAATCCTTTGTTCTCAAGAGAGCTGGGATTGACATTGTAAGGCGAGGGTGGCCGACGCAGCGGCCGGAGCGTTGGTTCGTTACGTCTCCTGAGAGAGTTGCCAGCAACATTATCGTTTAATTCTATAGACACCAAAATTGGATTACTTAATGGGAGTACTCTTGAAGGAAATTGAATTTGAGACGTAGTAAGCTCGAATGAGTAAGGAACATGTGCTCCAATAATGGATTAAGCTTAGTTCGATCTCTATTAACTTCTAACTTCGCTATCAGATAAGACTAATAAAGATGTTAATGTGCGGTGAGTAGATATGAATGAGTTTCTTCTATTAATAATAAAAACGTACGGTTTGGATTAAAAGCCGACGTAGCAGAACATATAGTCCCTGACTGAGTTTTAGAACTTTTTCTAAAATTCAACAAGATCAAGAAGAGATACCTAGGTACGCAAAATAACGAATAAAAATTTTAACATTTACTTTTACCTTTTACTTTTTTTTTATCTACTTTTACCTGACGCTAGCTTAGTAGGTAACAGGGGCAGGACATTTTTTAATCTCGATTTTAATTCACAGATGTTTGTTTTTTTATAGCACTTTCTAGCATCAAGCAGATGGCCTAGACATAGACATAGACATACATATATTTTCTACAAAAACACACATACACATACAAAACAGATCAAAAAGTGAAAAAAAAAAACAAAAAGAAGGACATAAGCAGTATTTGCCTGTGTGCTACAGCAGCAAAAGGGTCTCGACTCAGCGTATGCCTCACCACTATTTTTGCCTAGTGGTTAGGCGCTGGTATTCTGTCGAAACCAACCCTACCTACCCTAACATCAGGTAAGCCGTTACTATCACCTATAACCAATAATTCCCATGTTCGTTATAAACGATGCACTGCTCTGCGACCATCAACCTTAAGCATGTGGTGTTGAGCCCCATGTGCCTGTAATTTCAGCAAGAGCTCTTCAAACTGGAACACAGCAAGCTGCTTAGAAATACGCTTAGGTCTTTCCCCGGATGAAACTCTACTACTGCTAGATATCCCCTTTGGTAGGTACGGTTGATATTCCCTATCGTCCCACATTTCGCAATAGATACCATGGTATTCCATACATGACAGATTACAAGTCCAACGCTCCTGCTAGAATACTAATTAGTTTTCTTACAATGTTTTTCTTCATTGTTTGGAGAAGGAAGATGACTTGGTAGGTATCGTATAAAAATATCAGCGAGTTAGTGATACTTGCTTATGAGTAAGAAGATTATAGAATCTATCTGAGATTCAACCGCGCGACTGTATGACACCATCCTTGTAATTTTACTAAATAAATACCTACCAACGTTTGAACAGGCCGATACTGCATCACTGAAAGGGTTTATCCCAAGTGTCCCGACTAGTCGGATAGTATCCCTCGATCACCATAAGGATAAATAGCTAAACTAAATCGAAATCGCTACCATCCATACATTACAGCGTTTTATTGCAGGGTCGGTTCTTCCACTGGTTTGTTATCTTTCATGTGACTATGAATAGGTTAACACTTTCTTCACTTGGGACATCAACCTTTTTTAATCTATATTTATTATACTTTATTTCAAGAAAATAATTTACAACAAATAAATGTGTATAAGTATTATATCAGACTGATATACATAATACTTATACATATTTTTTTGTTGTAAATTTTCTATAATACATGCTATGCTTAGTTTGAGACTAGATGATGCTCACAGACATTGATTTATTTGTTTATACCTACCAGGTTTAATAAGACCATACCTGCAACAATGTTTTATGGAATACATTTCAAGTCATAGCTACCTCTACAAACTTCGTAACAAAAGTTTGTTGTTCTCCCTTATATATAAACTAATAAGCATCGATGTGAAGGGCAGTGGGCCACGGGTTCAGTTATAAGAAGCCATAAACACTCGAAGAGCGTATTTATCACAAAATTGCTACTAATTCCAAGCTTAAATTGCTTTTGAGGTGATGCCGGGAACCCGTAAAAGACACATTAGGACAGCCTGGGAGATATACGGCGCTACGCTTGATTTATTCACTTATTAGGTAGGTACGTAGTTAACTTATCTCGAAACTCAAATATATCTCAAAACCAAAACATGAATGTCTTCTCTGATACTGAGAACGAAATATTACTAGTGATTTTCGGTAAGAACAGTAGACCTCGCGAGCCCTTAATCATGCTATAACCGACACTTTCCCTTTTCCCAAAATTGAAATCCTTTCATATATATATTTCATATATCCTTTGTAGAATGAAATCTTTAGCGTGCCTCTCAAATTTGATGTATTTTGTTTGCTTTTATGTTACTATCAGTCACTTTAAGGGTTTTTTTATAAAATACTTTTTGTTTGCATAAATATCACCGTGTACGCTGTTTTAAGGTAAGCAAGTTTTTAAAATAAAATATTCAGAGTCCTAAGCAATGTTTATAAGTACAATTTATCACCAGGCACAGAACAAACACCATAAGTAGGTAAATAAACTAAATCTTTGTTCTGGGTGAGGATCGAACAAATAATCTATAACTAGAGCTACTATCAAGTAGATGGGATTGTAGCTATCTTACTTTAGAAAAAAATCAGTTCTAATTTAAAAAGTTTAACCTTTTTAAGGTACCTAAGTAATGATTTAAATTTTGTACAATTCCTAAGTACGAACCCATCGGTGGGTAGGTACTCAGGTCCGGGTTAGGTAAGAGCTTGGCACCGCGCCAATGTTTGGGGAAATGATCGTCTTAACATTTCCTGATAGCTACATTTGCCGTAAGTCGACTGGATAAAGAAACTTTCCACAATGTGTACGAGAAAATTCTAGTGCCGCCCCGTTCACAGCGCGTACGCGGCGACTCGTAAACTCATTCAAATCGAATTTCCACTTTGAAGCATTTCGAAGAACTGCAACTCGCGAATCTGCGGAATACTAGTATAACAGTAGAGACACGTACGCGATGTAGCCTTTGAGGGGTTTTCTGATACAATAATTGAGGGGATGGGAGCTCCCAGTGCGTCCGCGCCCGGGACGCTGCAAATTACAGTTTCCTATCACTTTGTACATTGGTTCAATGGTCGGATCTACCTTTAGGGCTTATCTAGGCTAACGTAACCGATTGAATTTGTCAGTATAACAGGGCAGAAATCATATATGAAAGCCTTTCGCTGCTTTAACGTTGCACTAACGTTTTTTAATTGCTCGTAATGTTTGAAAATTATGTTTTTGTAATTTGTTAGTTTTGATATTCGGAAATCGGAAACATTTTAGAGAAGAACACTGTTTTTTACGTTTCTTTTTAGATCACTATCCCAATACAATGCTAATGGCTGCATCACCCTTCCGTTTACCGTCGTCATGTGCTGAGTAGGCCTTCATAAACGAACCAAGATCATCCCGCCAACGCTTCATCAACCCGTAATACCATCATATTGTTAATTTCCACCGTTATATTGGTGCATTCGTTTAACTCCTATACTTCAACCCTATACCATTGAATCACCTAGTATATTGGAAACAAAATGATTGGGAAATCATTGGCTTCCGATACGTGTGGGATTGGATAGTAGACTTTGATGCGCAACAATAAGGTTCGCTTTGTATTTATGGACATGCAGATGCAGATCTCTGTGTGCATACGGAAACATTGGTAGGTTACAGGTGAGACTGTGTGCGTGCGGAACTAGCAGGTAAAATAAGCTTCTACTACATTTGAAAGCAGGTTCTCTTTTTTTAAGGTTAACTGACATTTGAGTTTTTCGTTACTATCGGCCATTCTGTCTTGTTGCTTGAACTATTTATCTCATTAATTAATTAACAACATAGTTCTGTTGTGAGAAAATTATATAAATATGTCTGTAGGTGAAGTATTCTAATAAAAACTACTGAATATATTAATTAAAAGTAATCCCTTAAATGAATAAGGTATGCTTATAAATAGCTTTCATACTGCATGTATACGTCCAAAAAAGGTTTAAAATTACAGGTTTTTCACAGTTCATAAATGACTGAATTGATTTTTATTTTATTATAAATGCAGTATTTGCAAGTAATTAACAAGTTAATTTGACATGCTTAGCTCTAGACGTATGTTGTAAAACTGTAGAGTACCCCTCAGATACTCCTCAGGGATTGTATAGCAAAAATGGTGACTAATTTCTCGTTAACTTAGTCGATTGACTAGGAATCACTAAGCAAACTACACTACGAGCACTTCGTTTCTAATTACAACCCACAAAAAATCCACAGTACATTATTTGATATGGTATAACAACTACAAAGAAAGAACTCATGATCTAATGGGGTCAAAGCCTCAACTCGGCTTCCCGGCCCGGGAGACCTCGTCACCATGGTGACCGCCGGAACTCAATATAGATTATGACGAATGTACCTACTACAGGTAATATCCTGTATAGACGTAACGTATGTACATACATACTTGTAATTACATAGAGCTGATACAAAGTTCAATTGGTGCAGCTATTAGTTTGGTTCGAGAAATATTTTATCTTTAGACCTGTAATAAGTCGTTTTGGTTTCTGGCGAGGCGTAACAGGTAAACAGTTAGCAGTCAAGAATATCAGAGCCAAATATCACAAATGCTTTTAAACAGACAAATTTGTAGATAAATTACACTGTGATAAAGCTTCTCGGTCTTCAAGCCGTCTACTGTGTTTCGATTTAAGTTGAAACACAGTAGAGGGTTATGGGTGCCGGTGAAATCACAGGCACATGCACGACTTAGTTAATGTATCGCAGGGCACTGAGACTCGATGTAAAATGCAGTGCATCACCTATAACAATGCGTTGCCTCGTAGGTTACGCACATGATGATGCACAGTCCTACGTGTATCAATCTGAAGCATATACCTTATGGGTTAATTGAAGTTCTCTTTAAACCAAAACAGCCACGCTGCTTGGTGGCAGAAATAGTCATGGTGGGAGTACATCACCTACTGATTAGGTAACATACATCTAAACATCCAACTATCCAAATCATCGCATTTATAATATTCGTAAGTACCTTTTTTATAATTTCAGAGTAGCAGCTATGAAATATAGAGAAGTCAATTATGTTATTAGATCTCACTTTAAAATTATTCACCATCAAAATATAAAACTTATTTTTTTCTTTCTTTTTCTCTTTATTTCACACAAATACAAGTCAGTAAACAGTCAGTAAGCCTTTCAGAACTAAGAATATGGACTAAAAGCAATATTATAGACACACGCTGTCGCCAGTGCTTTATAACGACGTTTAACTCTGTAGGAGTTTCCATCTGACTTGAAGTTTTACTGACAGTTTCGATAAAATTTAAATAATAGGTATATGATAAGATGAAATCTGCTACTACTTTAAATAAATACAAAAAAGTATGTTAAGTAATTATACCGAAACAAATATATTGAAAACTATGTTTGATCATGCGTCTGACTATCAGCTTCAGACATCCCTGAAATCAAGAGTATCAAAAGATCAAACAGTCTTTTTTACATATAGTTATGATATTACCGTTGGAAATAGATTTTGCGTACATTTGCCACGTTACTATAGTTTTACAGTGTATTGCAATGTAAAATATAATAATGCACCGTGCTTAGAGTTATTTGGGCGTTGATACATGATGCGTGTGCTCAGCCGATAAACGAGCGCCAAAAGCTAATGGCCGGCGTAGCTTCGCTCGTAGCCGTAGCTCGTCGTAGCGTGTGGAAGCGTAGCGATGTAGAACGGGTGAGATGATCATAAACAGATTGCTATAGAAATGAAACTCTTTTACAACACACACATAAACAAAATAAGTTGGTCTGTCTGTTAAACTAGTTAGTGAGCTGCCGTTTGAACCTGAAAGAGTGTTTATTTTGGGCAAGAATTGAATTCTCAACCTAATAGTGCAGGAGGCAGATATTTAGTAGTTTCGGTTCTATAATAGTATTTTTTATGTGTATTCAACTGGCCAGCGGTGGCGTAGCCTCGTAGCACGTAGCCTGTAGCCGCGTAGCAGCGTAGCGGTGTAAAAGGATTCACGCCCCGCCTACATGATTCCAAACCGAATTAAAAAGCTGCTATTGTTAACTTTTTTGTTTATTTTAGAACTCTGAGGTTACGCGCATCGTTAATAAAATTGTATTATACTACTAGGTAAGGTCTTCCAACAAATCCGATTTGTTTTTTAACAATCATTGACATGTATTTTTTCTATCCAGCAGCATTTTTTCAGTGCATAATATCATTACTGCGGTCACCAATCCGCCTGCCAAGTATGATGACAACGGCAAATCCCCACCAAATATTACAGGTCTTTAACCAGCAGAAGACTTATTTAGACATGGTAATATAGCTAGTCTAGCTATGTTTGCTTTAAACAAAAAAAGTATTTGTGGACATTTTAGCCTAAGTATAGTTTTTACTATGAGAACCAGATGACTGATACGTTAATACGTTTTTTTGTACATACTTATACATAGTTGGAATACAGTATAATACCATTTTAGATTTTAGCCATTCAATAGATTAATAGATACTTTCAATAGATTCAATATACATTACTTGGTAGGCTGTAATTATCAATACAAAATGAATACCTAACATTTGTTAATCACGCGACGCATTTACAAAATCACATCATTTCACAAGCCAATTACTTACGAGTTGCATCTGATTGCAACGTCATTTATAGTCAAAGCTTATCTAAATCCGGATGAAGCAATTATCAGTTGAAAGCGGTATAGCCAGCGCTCGCAGCGGGCTCTGGATAAATTAGCGAGTAGGTAAGAAGTCGGTGGTTAGTTTTATACGTTATAAAACAGAAATAGCGTTGAAAATAAAATGATTAAATATGTTTAAAATAACACACAGTAAACCCTATTACCGAATGAATAGTTTCAACTAAGATTTTTTTATTGTATTTTGGAAAATAAATAAAACAATGGTGCTTAAAGAATAGATAAAATATAGCTAATGCATAATCCAACCAAGTTTCCACTAATAGATAAAACATATATGTGAAGATACGGTGAGTAATATAGTAATACTTACCTACATAAAAATAAAATTCCTAAAATTCAATACAGCTAAAAAATTTAGGTAGCAGATGTTGAAAATAGATTCAGCCGTTAGTAGTAGTAGTAGAGCTTCTAGTGAAGAGCTGATGCTGTTCTACCTACCACAATGCCTATTTCTACCGCCGAGCAGCTTGCTGTGTTCCGGTTTGAAGGATGTGGGTGCTGGTTTGATATACCCAGAGTAAGGCTTCGTTATGGGTGATGGTAACACCTTAAAACCAGGTTGGTCACCTGCATGGTCTAACAAGGCGAGAAAAAAAACGCGTATCAAGCCACACGTGATATCATTTGCATTTTATTGACCTTCATAATAATGGAATTTAGTCATTGTTTTCTGGTATGCTCCAACTTTCTTAAGCTCTGACTGAATGAGTGCACCAACCTTGATGCCGGAACAAAAACTTACCTCTAGCTCTTAGTTTTGAATCAAGTTTGTTTAAAACTCGTTTAATTTTCCCTCACGCTATGAGCGCGCTTGTGCCGCAAATATTTGCACAGTTAAATAACTACCTAGGGCTACTAAACGTGCAGTACGGTGCCAGAGACTGGATGTTAATTAAAATTTGCACAGGGTTACAACATAGTGTGTGTGCTCATCAAAAGTCTGGTTTTAATCAAAAATGGTTGATCAATCGATTTTAGAAGTTTTGATTCCTATACAATCATG
This sequence comes from Electrophaes corylata, assembly GCA_947095575.1. Lineage (NCBI taxonomy): Eukaryota > Metazoa > Arthropoda > Insecta > Lepidoptera > Geometridae > Electrophaes > Electrophaes corylata. The sequence continues at coordinate 11,472,993 of OX352700.1, read as the reverse complement.
GTTTCGTAGTCGCTCTGCAGGTTTAAACATTTTATTTCATATGAAACATACAGTAAACGACTCCTGTGGCAAGGGGTAGCTAATAGCCAGCTGAGATGCGAGGGGTGCGAATCTCATTTTCGAAAGAAAACTAGCGAAAAATCAAAAACTGTTGGCGGAACAGCGTGTTTGCGACCTTGATCGTGTCGGGAGCAGGCTTCCAGAAAAATAGTCGAAGGATGTATGTACGAAGAGTCACAGATACGAAAGCAAGCTAGGGCTGTGATCCACTGCGTTGTAAAATTTATATTTATAGGTAGAGCGATAAGTGGAAGTATTTAGGTGGTGCATCTTTCTAGCTGTGTAAGGTGTTACCAGCCATCACAGTTCTCCATTAGTATTAGCTTTGCCTTCTGCGCTATAGGTAGAGGGTTAGATCCCCACCGACAATAAACATTTATGTTTTGATCTGTTTGTGTTTGAGATGTTTGTTTTGTATCTGGATGTTATATTGTATTGTTTGTATGTATATATATTTACAAAAAAATATTTGAGTATTCTATCAGTTATCTGGTTCCCATAGCTGTGTGTAGGTTGGGGCTATTTATTTGCTATGCATGTGTAAGATATATATTTGCAGTTGTATGATATATATTATGTACGTATATAAAGCAGACATATGAAAATGATTGTTAAAAAAAATCTCATCACTCTGTTATTTTAATGCTGTATGTATTATTATTATTTATATATCCTGCGCAACGGATTGTTTCTGGATACCTGGCATCATCATCATGTGTATCATACATAAATGAATAATAATGTTGGGTATTATAGTAAACACATAACAATATGTAACACACTGCAGCAAATGGTGGTTATCTAATACACTGCCAATATTCAGTGGTGCTCCAGCTTTACCTAGCCGTCCCGTATACCCATGTTCCCGGCGTGCTAGGACGCATCCATGCGAGAACACTGAATCCCGTCTGTGCTCGTGCAATACTTTCCGCATGAATTCAGACAACATTTCCACGAATTATTTTTCATATGATGTAAAATTGTATGCACCATCTTGATCGGAGTCGGATTAATTGCTTCTAAACTAAATAATACATTTTTTTCTAGCCTATTTCGTCCCACTGCTGGGCAAAGGCTTCCCCCAAAGACTTAGAAAATAATAAATAATACATACAGCATTAAAATAACAGAGTGATGAGATTTTTTTAACAAACATTTCCATATGTCTGCTTCATATACGTACATAATATATATCATACAACTGCAAATATATAACGTTGCACTTACGTTACAACTAATACTTCTACTACTAAATATAAAACTGTACGTCACATGCCCTGCTATGTTGGCTAACACATCTCTTTGAGCGGAACTTCTTTGTAGTCATGTATGTACGTGGTGTCAGGTGCCACGTAACTCGTAACATAATATAAAACGTGCTTACTTGCCAGAGAGGGCTTTAGAAGGTATAAGTCCCCAGTTAAGCCTCCGGACTGAGGAGTAAGTTCCCAACTCGCCTACAACTTCCATGTAACATAGATACGTCAGCGGGAAATTTACAATCCAGCTTCTAGTTTCATTGTTTGCCGGGAAGTTTGCAGATCCAAGTGCGGTTCAAATTCTCGTTATACAGAATCATAGGTACGGTCACGGTATTTAAGCTCTGACAAAAAACAAGTAGGTACATAACAAAAAAGGTCTGCAAAAAATAAATTAATTCGATGCCCTTATGTACAGAATCAATGAGAGCAAAGTATGGATGTGTGGGTGATTTCAAAAGGCAGGCGGTGGCGGCGCGTCCGATGGCCGACACAAAAGTTGACGGACATCCGGCGTGATTGAGTGAGGCCCTCGATACAGGCTCTAATGGGTCTCTCGATGACACACCGGGTGGGGTCAAGGGGAGAGGGGGACCAATGGGGATTGCGTAAGCCTCCGTCGGCTCTCCAGTAAATAGCGCCCGGGGACATCCTGATTGCGATATTAACAATAGTTTGTTGGCTGTTCCTAATGAAATTATTTTTTCATTAGGTGTCATCATCAGATAATGGGACATTTATTTTGAACACGTTGTTTATATTTAGTTGTTATAAACGGATAATAATAAATTGGGTTTGATAACCTCACAGAATACGTCTGCAGAGGACATGCCATAATGTAGTTTACACTGAATTTATCACAGACGTAAAGGTGTTAAGTATCATGAACTTGTAAGATGTCGACGATAGCTTACAACGCATCATAATTTATTGAAGTAGTGGATTATTCTCAAAAATGAAAAAAGCTCAAAACTTCGACAAAAAATGAAAAGAGGCTTCTTAAAAATATTTTGTGTGCAACAAAAGCATTCTTACATCCATAAAACCGATTCATAACCATATTTCAAATGTCGTATGCCCGCACCCGTGATCGTTAGTTTGCATGAACACAAGCACCCTCGCTTGGGAGAGCTTTTCAGCTAAACCTGAGAGGTTTGACGTCGCAAGCCTTCATTCTTCGGCTCTGCGTATGTGCTTGTTATAGGAGACGTCCCGATGTAGAATATAAACACAGATTGTTAAAAAGATTTCGTTAGTAACAGATTCTACAAGCCAAACCTCTTGTGGTGGGGTGACTAATATTGTTTCATTAAAAGAACATCGGTGGTCTAGTGGGAATGACTGTGCTTTCTGATCCTGGTTGTGGAACAGCTTGTTGTGTTCCGGTTTGAAGGGTGTGGGTGCCGGTGAAATTACAGGCACATGAGGCATAACACCTGTATGCCTCAGGTTGATGGACGCTGAGTAATGCATTGTAGGTGACGTTCCTAACGAGCGTGACCTACGAGGTAATGCTTTGTTATAGGTGATGGTAACCACTTAACATCAGGTGGACCATCTGCTTGTTCCATTAGCAAGTTGTATAAAAAAAAAAAAGAATCCGGTCGTGCACTAATAAATTTTTCTGATAGAAAAAATGATGTGCGCAATACTAGTGCTTTTAAACGATGAAGGAAAACATCGGAAGTAAACCACTTCGTAATATAGTAACGGCGGTGGGCTTGCAACCTGTCACGTCTAAAATGGTGTATGTACCAAATGTATCTGAACGTACCTTCAACTATTTCTATAAAAAATCCTCGTAAATCTCGAGTAGGTAGGTTGTTACAAGAGATCTGAGGGGATATCTACCGTGCTTGGGGATTAAAGTCGTGATGCTATTTTTTTCTAAAAAACAAGCGTTTTATTACACATTCAAACGTGAACAAAGTAATTAAAATCAGGAAGAGCATAGTAGAACTTTCATTTTAAAATGCTATAAGAATATTGGACGCTTGAAAGCTTTCTCGTCTTTATTTTTGCATGAAAGTTTAATTAAGCTTCTTTTAAAAGGCATTTTTGTGCACAAAGAGATCTCTGTCAAAAGACTTTTAAAGCCCGTCTGCTAACTCTTGGCGGTATTCGCGATCAAATTAAACTATCCTTTTGCAAAAACTTTACCTGGTGCAATTATTTAAATAAATAAAATAATCATTCAAATTTCTATCTATACCAATTTAATACGTAGGTTTATATCAATAATTATTAAATTAACCTATTTAGTCATTGATAACGATGTCTTATCACGTATTTGCCTTGTGACTCAGTTCCCAGTTCTGAATTACAATTCAAGTCATTCGTAACAAAATAAATGCACGATAAATATACAAGACACGCGTGGTTGGGTCCGGGCAGTTCTCCGAGTTGCATGATATATGAGGGATACGATCCAAAGAGAAGGGTGTCGCGGTCAGCGGCGCGCACTCAAAGGAAATCTCATTTCGCGACCCCCCTACCTCCCCTTCACCCAGCGGGGAGGCGGACATCTATTAAAATTATTTGAGAAAACCCAACACTTTGGTCGGTGTTTGGCTGTCGGTTCTCTTTGGCACCCGTCCGTACGCTCCAATTTATGCCATGTTTTATACTACGTAGCTCTTTTGTTCGATATCGGCGGCATAATTGGAAAGCCTTTTGAAGAGCCCCATTTTTCCGTACTCTTTCATTTTAAACGTGTATTTTTTATTTGATTACTTTTTTGTATGAAAAGAGTACCTATGGCTAAACAAATAATCTTGCCACGTTCAATATAAGTATTTCATTTGAATTTTTCTTAAACAGATTCACTAAGTATCTAAAAATTCACCAAATATCTATAATATAAATTGTACTTCCGACTTTGGTAGGCCTACTAAGCTGTGAGGATGGTGTAGGTGCTGGGCAAGTTCACTTCATCTGAAAACCCTGCTTGTAAACAGGGATACCTATTTACGAGACGCCGTAGTGCTTGGGGCACTAAGTAAAAAAATTGCCCCCTGACGCTGTATAAGTCATCTAGAATAGACGCAAAGGCCTGATTATTTTTACCTAAATACTATTAAACATAAGCTAACACGTAACATTAGCTAGTACTAAATACCTAATCTGACAGCATATTAAACATTAGCAAAATACGCGTGACTACATCTGCTTTAAATTATTTTCGTGCAATCTTCAACCCCTGCTGTTGGTACCCACTTAGGGATCGAATTTCGGGAATTCTTTTTTTAGTAGGTACCAAGATTAATATACCCTGCAAATTTCAAGTTTCTACAACCATTGTTTTAGGCTGTGCCATTGCCATAGGGGTCTATACAGGGTGTAACATAATATCCCTATAAATACGAAAGGGGGGTATTTTATACGTCATTACGAACCACTTTTTGGTATAAAACTTTTGAAGTTTCAAAATTCTTTTATGCATGAAATGTCTCTTAAACTTTTCTCCAATACGTAACTTGGCAGCCCTATTAACAGCTGTTTATTGACCTTTAAGTATGAACTCTAGATGAAATAGGTAACAGAACTGACACCAATTTTTAGTAAAGTGCCTACCTACCTAATAACGGGTGGGTTATGTAACTTCTGTTTTTTAAAACAATAGTTAGGTAGGTACCTACCTACATTAGCATTGATCTAAGCACCTAATTGAGGCAGGTATACCTACTGAATTTTTTACTTACCTACTCGGGTATTAAAGGTATCTTAAGCAGGTACTAAGAAGTATGAGAAGATGTCTACCGTGCTGGAAATAAAGTCGTGATCCTATTTCATTTTAACTTTTCAATGCAATTTTGTACCAACCTACCTACCTACTCGAGTACCTATCTTAAGTAGGTACCAGGAAGTATTAGAGGATGTCAACTGTGCCTAAGTCTAAGAATAAAGTCGTGAACCTATTTCATTTTTTAATGCAATTTTGTACCTACCTAGGTACGTAGGCACTAAAGTCAAAGGTTGTGACTATTCTGTCTTACTAATCTTCATTTTTATGGGAACGGCCCATTTGTCATTGGTTGCATTCAAAAAATAAAATCCAATCACAACAAAAGTAGGATGCAACCTTTGACCTGATTAGCTGTCGGTACCTTTTGATAAATGCCGCCGATAAATGTCGGTACCTTTTGATAGAAAATGCGTGCGGGTGCACGCATTTTCTTTGACGACACCGCAAGCGCATATCTAATAAAATTAAATTGGTTCCGTAGGTTTAATTGTTTTTACTTCTCTTGATTTTACTATTTTATTTTTGTTAGGTCATTAAGTAATAATAATAAAAAAAATTAGATCGTGAGTTCGAATCCGGTCGTGCATCTATGGGTTTTTCGATTCGAAATTTATGTTCGCAATACCAGTGCTCCCAAAAACGGTGAAGGAAAACATCGTAAGGAAACTACATTGTCGTAGACGTGTGTCAAAGTGCACGAAAAGGAGCCTTCAAGGCGCACTCTAATCCTTTCACCACACTGGTTCAAAAGAGCTAGCGACTTAACGTTGGTAGTAAAGTGAATCCCAAACGTTTTGTTCCCAAACGGTATTAAGCGGGTTACCTACCCCAGATAAGGAACCCTAAAACACTCGCCTTTCGGCTTTCGGCGTTGGTAGGTAGGTTGAGTGAAATTGTCATTTTCAAATCAGTCGCAATTGGCATTCGTTGCTTGCAGCATGCTATCTCTCGGTTTTAGTTACGTTACGATGTCGGCTACCTATGTAGGTACTCTAACGGCGAATGTTGTGACATGGTGTTGCGTGTTGGAGAAAGCAGCAACAAATAGGCTTATCTACTAAAGGAAAATGATTAAAATCATTTGGTGAATGTGAATGTGTACCAAGTAATAGGTTTCTAATTACCTACCTAAAATTGGCCGTGTTCCGTGCTCAACCAAGAAGGGAGAAAAGGTAAAAGCTTAACTTCATCTGTAGCTTCTTAGGTAGGTAATTACCTACCTAGGTAGGTAGTTGTTTTTTTATTTAGGTTAGGTAGGTACCTACCTACATACTTCTGAAAGATATCGTGGTTTTAATCTTCGGCTTACCTATTTAGAATAATGTAAGTAGGTACCTAGGTAGGTACTTACGTAGGTAGGTAGGTTTGTTACGGCCTACGAGGTCGTAAAAAGCTGCAAGAAAGAATCTTTCGTAATTACAGGTTGGTACCTACCTACTTAAACATAATTTATGTAGGTACCTACCTAATATCTTTAAAATCTCATGCCGCGCCGTAGTAACTATTATCTAATCTGGAGCATGGTACACGTGTTAGTTAAATCGTCTATGTGTGGTTGCAACGCGCGCGGTAGGATAGGAGGTTGCGCGTGTGTGCGTTACTTACGCGCAAAAGGTAAACAAACACAGGGTTGTCATAAATTTCTAATAGTAATAATTATTTTACTTTTGTATTGGAATTTTAAATATGATGTATTGAACCTTTGCACATGTCAATGTATTCAAGTGTTCGGTCTGAATACACTCCTTTCGGGTCTATAGGGATATTACGATACTCCCTGTATATATGTCAGTCAGTCAGTAAGGACAGAGATTTCAAAAATTTATATATTACTACGGATGACGGAATCCAATTTCAGTAACGCTCTATCAGTTGAATTTTTATGATTTTATAATTGTCTGCACCCACCTTTAAACAGGCGGCAGAAATAGTAGTAGGTGTTAATACTTCCCCGAACGAGTCCTTCACTATAATCTCTACTACTACTAAAAACAACTTACTAACAAACTAACAATCTGGTTCAGATACATCGATGGATATATGAACCCATTTATCGGTTCATATATCCATCGATTTATTTGTAGGTAGAGCTTACATTGAAAACTTATTCGATTATATCTAACTCGTGGTAAAATTTATTGTATCTAAAGCTGCAACACGTAATATAACAATCCATCAAATTCGCGCTGTTTGGGTCGCGCCATTATTCGACGGCCGCGAAACAAATGATTACAAATGAATCGGGCGGAGTGCGGGGGTGCGGGGGTGCGTAGTCATGGCGACGCGAGACGATCGATGCCTTTCCTCCAGAAGTGTAGCTGCGCTGTACCAGCTGTATTAATGTTATATGCTCTAGGTAGAGATGCCTTGAAATTCTAAAATCATTGTTTTTTATTTATATTATTTGATATTTAAAAATACGTTACACGGCAGATTGACAATGACCAAATACCTTAATTTAAACTAAGTTATAGAAGTAACTAATTAAAGTGCACTGCGCTGTAAGTTGGTGGTTGAGTCCCTACCAAAAATAAACATTTGTGTGATGAACATTAATGTTTGTTGTGTCTGGTGTGTGTATATATTGTATTCCATACTAGCTGACCCGCAAACTTCGTTCCGTATTATTTTTATTATTACTTATTATTCTATTCCGGACAAAGATAAATCCAAAAAAACACAAAGATCACAAAAATTGGTCCAGCTGTCTTGAGTTATAAGTGGTGTAACCAACACGACTTTCTTCTATACATTTAGATTTACTGGATATGTTAATAAAAAAAAGGTTTTTTGTCAACTGCTTCCCACAAGTACAAGTTTTACTTAGTTTGGAGCTAGAAGGCTTTAAAGAAATATCAGCCAACATTTATTAATCTTCGTCGATTTCAGACACTATAGAATTTCTGGTTTGTTTTGGCCAGATCCAAGTCAGACGACGGCTATTATTTAATTTTGATGTCTTCTGGCACTTTCAGAGCGTAAATACTTAGTTACCTACAGTATCTCGCTGTACTCACACTTTACCTCTGCACTTTCATCATATAATGTTCAAACAGTACTGATGGTGAACGTGTCACAGAATTGCAGAGTAAACTCTGTAGGGTGTGTGGTGACAGAGCGTGTCCCAATTATATAGTGTTTCACAGAACTGATTGCAAGTTGCAGCTCAGCGATGCTGAAATTCGATTAATTCACAGTACGAACTCAGTGAGAGGTTGATTGCAAATACTACGGAATTACAATGTTACTGGTGGCTATAAAACGTATCAATGTGTCAGCGTTCTCAAAATTTTTATTTGTGAGATCTTTCTTTTCCGTGGCTCTACCAGTAGGACCATGGGTAAAACAACATTTCTCATAACACTACTCTTCGCCATTAGTGTCAATTTGATTTCCCCTGGTACTACAGGTTATCTTACCTATTTCGTCCTAGTTAGGTATATTAACTTCAAATCGTTACTACTACTATCGTTAATTGGGAATACTTATAGTACTGGCGCTTATGACGAAGTTATTACGATGGTTATTACTGCCAATATTATGCATTTATTCATCTATCGTTGCCATCATAAATTATATGCATAATCTAGACCGAGATTCAATTCATTTTCTTTCATCTTCGGACAAAACATGACATTTTCATTTTAACTGTTTTCCTAGTGTTCTTTTAATTTCTGGTGTGTAATTTCGGTGGTATTTTATCCAATATTACTTGAGGTCTTAGCACAAGTGAAATCAATTGAAATGAAAGTGTTATACTTAATGTGGCATGCTGATGTGAACGAAAATGTTTCCATTGGGTTTTGAAAGAAAAACATCATCTTTTTCTTCAAACCCAACGGCAGCTGACTTTACTTTTTTTACTGACTTGACTAAATCCTATATAAATAATTCACTTGACATTGGCAAAATTGTCCGAAACACGGACACATACCACAAAAAAAAATCTAGACCGAAATTTTGACATGACCCGTAATTTTTATTGCAGAGTTCCACCCATACCACGCCGAGAGTCCATTATGGTTGTATGAGTACGTCATTTCCATTTATTTTCACTATCTTGTGATCTTAATGATGAACGAGCACGTACAATGCGAGAGGGATCATGTCTCAAAGAGCATTGTTTCGTCACCGTCGCCCGACGACGTGCTAAGCTCAACGAGGTGGAAATCGTTATGGCACCTCGCATTACACATGGGCATTCTCAGGGGATGATAATAATAATACAACTTTACTTCAAGTTACATAATGGACACAAAATATTCGTGGCTAGGTATGTCAATGAAAGAAGAACATGCAGAACAAAAATACACCAAATTTAGTAGAAACTTCAGCAAAAGTACCTATTCAACCAATTTGTATATTGAAATGTCATCTTAAAGTTACTAAGAATTAATTTCGAGCTCATTTCCGGAGACCGATGAAAAAAAGTTTATTTTTCATGAAGCTGCTAATTAGAAACGGCGGCAGGAGCAAACAAGTCGGTAGTTATAACTTTCCTGATGGTATCTAATGAGTTGCCAACTCGACAAACTTACTCTGTGGATCCTGGTGAATGCGAACTATGGGAAGTTGTTACCAACGAGAAATGTTACAGTGTATTGAGTTGTAAGTAGGATTATTGAGAGCATTAAAATTCCGTGTCAAGATTCTGTACTTAGATACTTATAACTCAAATTTAGTAGTGCTTTTTCCCTACTCATATACTTTACCTAAGAACAAAAATTCGAGCTATAATTTTTAATTTGTATTGAAAGTAAAAATACCTAAATATGTCCAGCAATAGTGGACGCAGTAGAAAATAAGTTGATGATAGACATACTACATAACTACATATATATAGTTCAATATTACATATTGAATAAAACTGTAATCAATTTCTGTTACCTATGAAAAGCCTGGTAAACATGAGCTGAAATCACATTGAAAGCCGATTTTCAGGCTGAACGAGCTTTTTAATTACGTCAGACAGACCACAACGACAATTTTACCCTAAAAAGCAATATTTATACAAAAACGAGATGGCGATGATGTTTAAACTAACCGCTGAGCGAGCTGGGTGGAGCGCAGTGAAAAGTAATTTGGCTCGGCAACATTAACACTGGATGGAAGGGTGCTACCGGAAAGGTTTTGCATTTAATCTCAATAACCAATTATTGGTTTAGAATTCTATCTATCGCCGCGTCACCGCCGCTTCCATCGTATGCCGACAGACAACCTGTAACGGTCTGAAATAGCTTATTTAAATATGGATCGCTTTTCCCGGGTGGGGCTTTATCGGCTAACTGATTAAAATAGAGTTGCAACGTAGGAACATAGTATAGAGAGGCCTAGATATAAATAGTTAAACCCTCGGCGATCGTGACGTGTGATGAGTTGGCAATAGTGTCAACTCATTTCTAGAAATATTTTAATGCCCGAACCATAATTTACCGAATTTTCAAAAGAAAAAATAGGAACGTACGAGAGCAGAAAAAAGTCGAAGCGGTTTGTTCATCATTTAATAAGGGCTGCCGAGAGCAACAGAATTTAACTTTACGAGCAAGTGTATGCAAGCACGCAGGCACGACATGAACAAACAGCCACTTGACAAGCGCGAGTGCCCGAGTGGGCAGAGAGCCGGCCTGAGGCGTGAGAGCTGCTTTTAATTAAATTCTCACTGCCGGGAGATGAAGCTCCTACAAAAACACGCAATTTTACAAGCTTCCCTTTCCTTAAAGAATTAAATGCTCGTAGCGAAGTAGCTCGCCCACCGCGATAATGATAATGCACCGTACAACGGTGGATACTTGGCACCCGAGTGCGAAATTTTCCCGTTATTAATTCCAACTTTAAATGTTTCTGAGTAAATTAAAAACGCGGGGGACCTGACACAGCGTTTTGTAACAAAAGCGCCATATCCGCGTGTTCGGCGTGTTGTTGACACATCTCATTACTCACGCAACTGGCACGAAACGATATGGTCCCACCATCAAACAAAGTACTTACCTATCAAATTTGTAAATTTATCTCTATATAAAATAATATTGATAGAATGTTCAGCTTCAGAGAAGCGAATCAGATACCTTCTCGCTTGTTACAATCTCGTGGTTAAAATTGTATCGAAAGTTCACGACGCAAGTAAACTAATAAAATTATCTAATGATAAAGTTTAGATCTTTGACCAATTATATGTCACTTAGATTTAAAATAACTCGTACTCATAAACTCGTAACGTTGAAATCCCTTAGCAGAGCCATGTTTTGTCTTTTGCATTGTCAGGAAGTTTCAAATTAGATCGAAAGTGGCAAATTTGAGGTATATATTCGAGGCTACTTAGCAATGTTATAAGTAGCTTGTAATCTTCCTCGTTCATTTTTGGACTAGTTAACATAGGCTAGTTTTTATTACGAGATTTACAAGAACCGAAAAATACCAAAAAGGCCCTAGAAGAAAGTGATTGTTGATGTTGATCATGCAATGTGCCTAAATATTGATGTTAGCTCCGACAAGCTGGTAAAGGCCGCGTGCGGCTGGTAGTATAAGTTAGACAAAACGATATAAAATACAAAAAAAGACATATAACCGATAGGTTCCTAAGCAGCAGCAGTACCGGAGCAGAAACCCAAAAGGATTTCTATCGGTTGTCGTCATGGAGTTAAGACATAATATGTAAATTGTAAAGTCCTTTACTCAGTTCTCGTCTAACGTCATGGCAACGTGGAAATTAGACGCTGAATTGTGAGAGCGTTTACAGTCAGTGCCTACATTGTAAGATCGGGGGGTGGCGGGTGGATGCAGGTGTGAGGAAGGAGGTTGAGCCCGGGAATAAATCATAGACCAAGAATTAAAATACTGTACACGCTAAATGACTCGAAATGCACTTCAAAAATGCTTAATGGTTGACTTAGCTTGCTGGACAATCCTGCTCTCATCTGGCTATCATTTTATTTAGCTAAACTTCACATGGCCAAATAAGTATGTTATGAGAAAAATAAACTACTAAGAAAGGAATTTCTGAAATTTAACATAAACAGGGTTGCAGTTCGTATAAAAATAACTTCACACGGACAAAAGCGCGCGAGTTTTACTAATCCACGAATATAATAATCATAAGAATCCGTGTCCTACAAACAGATGACCCACGTGGTGTCAAAACACAGAACCGCTGCTTGATGGCACAAATAGGTATGGTAGTAATACTTCTCCAGACAAGTCCTCAATAAAGAGCCCTAATACTACTACTGACTGACATATTACAGAAAAACATATAGACTAAGCCACTGGTTGTAGGAACTTGTTATTCTAACTAAGAAGAAAAACCCTAAAAGGGGCACAGCGGGAGGTGAAGTTTGTTTGAAAATAACATCACGCGAACCGAGAGCACACATAAGTACTTAATTCAGACCCGACACAAAAATTTATTAGTACTGGTACAATGGTACCATGACATAAAAATCATTTGGTTGATTTTAGAATAAATATTAGGAAAATAAATAGTTTATTAAAACCTAATATGAAACCTTGCTGAAATTTACGTTTAATTCAGTTTCAAAAACTTGTAAAGCTGACTAAGTTTTACTTGGATGACATATTTTTTCCAGATATTTAAAAACCGTAGTACCTACTTAACATTTTATCAATTTTTCTAAATCCAAATCAGTGTTTAAATCCAATTCAGTCCTTTCTTTTCAAAAAGGTGGCAACCTTTTGGAAGATAGAAGAAATAGCTTCACGATTGTAATCCCCAGGCATGGTAGATATCCCCTCCGATCTCTTAGTACCTACTCGAGCGAGGTTCTTCGAGAATGTCTAATAGAGGTAGGTAGGTACGTCCAAGTAATACATTTGGCACATAAAAACAGCTTTTATCTTACGCCACACATCCAATGAGAAGTTCAAGTCACGTTTACCGTCGATCTTGATTAAACTAAAAAGCATTCACTCACATAGCACGCATTCTGCCTCTCGAGAATAAGATCCTACTTTTAGCGAACTTCTTTACAAGTTCGCTGTTACAAGTCTGCAAAATTTAATAAAAAGTCTAATGAAGCAGTAAACATAACTGATAGATTTATTTTACAATTTGTCAGTTAAATACATATTATTATTGAATACCGAATCTAATGTAGAAATACTTAGACTGGTACAGTTCATACCTGTTTTAGTATTTCTGCATTAGATTCGGTATTTTATTCGAGTTGAGCTAATTCGTTCAACGTAAGCGACGTGAGCGAAAAGTAGGTATACTTTCAAGTGACCTATTCCTATATTCTAATAGCACTCGACTACGACCCTCGAAGGTATGTAGCGATGTTAGCGATGTTTAGTTTCATCGCTACATACCTTCAAATGAGATTATAGCCAAATGAAACTATAATATGTAAAGAAGGGAATCGGGTCACATACATAAAACTCAGCAATGCAATAGGTGAGGATAAGACGTCTCCCGAAAACTTGGGAGGTCAAAGTACCCTTTAATACTAACAGATATAACAATTATAAGAATCTTTGTCCTGACTGACTGACTGACTAAGACAACGCACAGACTAAACTACTAGCCGTAGAGGCTTGAAATTTTCATGATATATTCATTTTGGTGCGTAGAGGTGTAATAAAAAAATAAAACAATCTGGTGTTCCATACAAAAGTTCAATACTTGGCTAAAATGTATGGAACAGCCAAGTTTGTTAGTTAGTCGTAGTTGTACACTGTAGAATAATTTCGAAATGTTTATAAAAAGTTGAACTCAGTTAAAATCATTGCATCAAGTTTTTTCCATCGGATTAGGCAGAGTAGAGTGGTGTATGTAGTGCGAATGTAATAAGCGTTTGCCGGGAGGGTTTGTGGCATGGGGTGGCGCGGCGGTCGAGCGGCAGAATCAAGGGCGTGAGCGGGAACACGCGGGGGGGATGCTGCGCGGGCCCGGCTCGTGCGCAGATCAATATCTCGCGTTGCCGGGCGACGCTGTGCCAGACCGAGTGCCTCCCGAACTACCCCTCCCCCTTCCACCCTGCCCACTACTCGCTTATTTAATAAGTACGTATCTGGGATGCGAGCTTTTGAGCTAAATTACATGACGGGGCTATAACAAAATCTAGATAGAATGAGTAGATCCACTGCGCCAACGAGCTTTAGTGCTCAGAGCTCGTCTGTAAAACCTCGTTCCCTACACGATACTGTACTACGATAACGGCGACATTGACCTCTTTCCCCGAGAAACTTTCATTTCATCACACCACGATTTATGAGAAATGTATGCCAACAAAACGACGGTGACATACACGCCTTAGAGACGGGATCAAAGACGTTTGCAATAAGGCGCGAGTTTTACTGAAGCGTACATCTTTGTAATTTTATTCAGAGTAGGACAAAGTGAGTCTGATGAAAGGTGACTGGAACTTAATTTGTTTCGCATCTTCAGTATACCTATTCATGTTTCAAAGGTGAAACTTCTAAAGCTTCCTTTGCGAGAAAAGCTCAAGCTAATTCCATTTCTTGTTTACTGGAAAATACGCTTTAGTAGAACTTCTACGAGTTGTAATTAAAGAGCAAGATCATTTGTTAAAAATATATTAATTTATTTGATCACCTGATCTGTACAAGTATTTTTTATTTTTTAATGCAATTGTGGATGGAACTAGCAGATGACCCACCTGATGTTAAGTGGTTACCATCACCTATAACAAAGCATTACCTTGCAGGTCACACTCGTTAGGAACGTGCCCTACAATGCACTGCTCTGCGTCCATCAACCTGAAGCACACAGGTGCTAAGCCTCAAGTGCCTGTCATTTTACCGGCACCTACAGCCATCAATTTGGAAAACAGCAAATTGCTTTGGCGGCAGAATAGGCATGGTCGAACTGCTTCCCCAGACGAGCCCTTCACTAAAAGCTCTACTAAAAATTATTGCTTGATAAAAAAAAGACAAAACTTTTTCTTTAGTGTTTTATTCAAAAACAATTAAAATAATAAATAGTTACACATAATGAATAAACAAATAACACCATAACATTTTTCACATCACAAGATGACTAGACTTGTTTTAAGGTACTAATTTATGTAAATTTAAAATCATAGATAGATTCGTCCGTATGTTCGTGTTCAACCTGAGTTGATGCGAAGAGCGACGACGCAACAAGAAGCTAGGAATTGTGTAAATGAAAGTTATACCCAATTACTGTTTCTTGTTTTCACCATTTTTGTACAGCGTTGTTTTTAAAGTATTTATTTGGGCAAAGATTTTGTACTTTACCTTTTATCTTTTTTTTCTTTCTTTGTCCGAATAAATTATTACTTTAAAAAAATCTTTTTACATAAAAATCTATATTATTCTAGAATGGTAATTGTGTAAGTAACGCCACTCCTCTCATAATCCAATGATCAGGTTCCTTAATTGTGTTCAGTCTCATGAATAAGATGTAGTTGGTTGAGTGACCAGTGGTGGACAGTACGCCGCGACGGTCCCCAGTCTTGTACAGCGGACAGTTGTAGAAAACATCTTGTGGTATGTCGTCACGTTTAAGCGGAATCAGCCAAACCTGCATCAAGGAATATTATTATGCATCAGGTTCCAATATCCCACGAGCGTCCATTAGTAGTACATCGTTGCCTGTCATTTAAGGTGGAACAAGTCGTTACTATTTCCATACAAACGCTGTAACTGAATATCTCTACTATTTATTAACGTGCGTCCGAAGTTTGATATTGAATTATTTTGCCGTTCTCTAGGTTCGTTATTCTATATTTTACAGTAAAATCAGATTACCTTATGAAAGTTACAAGCGTCGAAAGATGTAGTACTGAATGTAACTTGTTCCACCTTAAACTCGATTCTTATTGGCTAGTATATATAAACTATAATTGTAACAATAACGAATGAGATGAAGGCTTATTTGACAAGCCACGATATTTAGTAATACGGACTGCATTCTTGTAAAGTTTTATGTATTAAATTTTTGGACGTAAAATGTGACTACCACCATTAAATATCATCAAAGAATCTTAAGCGAGTTTATGAAATCTGAGGGGATATCTACCGTGATTAAAGCCTTGAAGGTGTTTCTTTATATGAACTTAGAAATCTAAAAGTAAACCTGTAAAATGGTGAACATAAAGTAGGTGTCTTACCGGTGGGAACTCATCATACAATACTTTCGGGAAGGACTCATCAATGTAAGACTCCTCGACGTTCCACCGCGCGCCTTCCATAAAGAGGCCTTTGACGTATACGCCCTCTGGAGGAGACTCTTCCAGGACAAATGTTTTTTGCACCTAAACACACACCACCTTTATTTGGACCGTGGAACTCGGAATTAGAAAATAACCTGTGTTTTTTTCTATCATGTGGATAGTCTGGAGGAGACTCTTCCAGATCATATGTCTGTTACGACTAAACACAAAACACGTTTTATCGGACTGTGAAACTCAGAATTAGCAAAATAAACTGTGTTTCTTTCTATAATGTAGATGATCTAGAAGAGACTCTTCCAGATCAAATGACTTTTACAAGTAAACACACATCACCTTTTATCGGACTGTGGAACTCGGAATCAGCAAAATAACTTATGTCTCTTTCTATCGCGTGGATAATCTGGAGGAGACTCCTCCAGGACAAATAATTTTTTGCACTTAAACACACACCTCCTTTATTCGGACTGTGGAACTTTGGGGTGTGAACTATCGGGTGTTTTAAAAAGTGTAATAAAATTATTTTCTGTTCAAAAAAGCTCGTAGTACATACAAATTTAGAAGATTTCTGAATTTAGGAGGATGTACATGTTCTTTTCTTTCATATATCTACCGTGCTTTGGGATTAAAGTCGTGATGCTTTTTCTTTTTTTTCTTTTCTTCCATTCCATTACTGAGAGCACTAAACAAAATATAGGGTAGCTCCTCAATTTTTGGTAATAAAAGCATACCTCATAGTGATATGCAAGCTGGTCAATAGGAATCTTGTATTTTCTGGCGTAGCCTTGCTGCACGGCCGTAAGGAAAGCTTGCGGGAAGTAGAATCCAGAGATCCAGAACACTAAGGGTGGACCGTTCGTGTGCCAATGCTAAAACAAAAGCAATCAAATTGATATTCCATCCATATTGCGGACTATAATGATTGTTAAACGAGGCTTTGCCTAACAAAAGTGGGATAAGCCTCATTGGGAAGTAGTCTACTCATAGCGGAGACTAGCGTTAAAAACTTTAAAATACATACATAAATCAACCATGTCCTTTGAGAACCAGATACAGGTAGAATACTCTTATGCCTTTTTTAATAAATACTAATAACACCTAGAAACCCAACCAAACATCTGTGTTCACCACACATAATTTTTTTCTTTGTGGAACTCAAGAAGGCAGAGTTAATACTTAGCTGTTCTACCAGTTAGATCATTGAATCTATGATACACTAAGCCATTAGTCTGAGCTAGTGAGCAAACCTGTAAAAACGCTAGTCTAGCGAGTAAATCGTTCACATAAGCCGCCATAGGTTTCAGCGAGGGATAACTCTTGCCGGCCCAGAGCGCAGGGATACGACCGCGGACCATGCTTGTCAGAACTTCCTCCGTCACATCGGTCAGCACCGACACACCTAGATAGAAATAAGTACTGAATACCAAGACGATAACACATATCTAAGCAAATACAAATTGTAAAGTTATCCTTTTTAATACACGAATACTTTAAAACGTTTTGAAAAGGTGGTCAATCTTCAACGCCACCAAGCCCAGAAGAACAGGCCAGAAACTTGCTCTTTAGTTTCGCCAATTTTTTGAAGTAATACTTCTAATGCGACTTCCAACAAGGTTGCGTTAAACGTTTAACACTACCATGGAGAGGGTATGAAAGCACTGTTCTTTCTCTCTTTCTCAAATAGCCAGTTACGTTTCGTATATTAAAGAAGTTTTACTTCAGTCGTGTGGTCTAAAGCACACTCGTTTTTTTTTATGTATCTTCCTACAAATTATACTAAAGTGTTTTGTATTAATGTATGATCGAACTAGTATTCCTGTAACTTTATCCACCTGCCTGGTATTATACCAATGGGTTTAAGAGCCCACCGCTTGAATTTTATAGACAGCAGCAAAAATATGCAATACCTAATACATTTATTGCTTTCATGTGGTTTAGTTTAGGTACAAACATTGTTCTTATGTGTAAGAAGGTTTCACATGGATCCTGAATAGGGTATAGCAACATGGAGGCAGGCTTTTTTAATAATTGCTGTGTTCTGGTTTGAAAGGTGTGGGTGCCGTTAAAATTACAGGCACATGAGGCTTAAAACCAGTATGCCTCAGAATGGATCCAGAGTAGTGCATCGTAGGGCACGTAAGTACTTACCACGCGACCTACAAGGTAATGCTTTGTTTATAGGTGATGGTTAGTACTTAACGTTAGGTTAGGTGGGCCATAAGCTTGCTCCAACAGCAAGCATAAAACAACTTAAAAGTTCAACATACCTTGTACGGCACCTATAACAGCTCTCGAGCTAGTCCTGACCACGTTCACCAGTTTCTCGTATCTGGCAGCCTCCTGTATCACCACAATGGACATGGGGGTCATATCTTGCGGTTTGAGCTCACCCTCGTGTGAGGGTCCTGAGAGGATTTTATTCGGTAGTCGTGCTAGAATATCTTCTGCTATAGCCATGGCTTGTTCCTCAGGTGTGGCGCCGCCGCCGCCAGACGACATCGTATCCTGTTTGTTTTATACAAATTGGAATAACGCCAACTTAATATATGCTAGCAGAAAAAGCTTGGTTTATGCAAGTGACGTACTTTTTTACTGGGAAAGGAAAATACATCGGTGTGTAGTGTGCATAAGGTAGCAATTAGAAAAAAGGTATTTATGTAGTTTTTTTGAACATGGATAGATATTTTGTATCTACCTTTGCCCAGCAGTGGGACACATAGGTTAAAAAAAAATAAAAAAAAATTGTCAAATCTTAATTAGGTAATCGACAATTTTGGGATATTTTTTTAATCTTTAGAAGTGTATGAGAACCAGTCAGAAAAAAATAAAACAAGTTTAAAAAAAAACTGGAAACTCAATAGTTTTAAAGTGAAATGATGAAATCAGATAAAACTTGATCTTGGAAATGCTTGCACGTGCAAGACAAGCATTTTTGGTAATCTTGAGATAGAAGGCGCTTTCGTTTCAGTTACATGAGGGGGATATGTTCAAACAAGAATGAGATAAACAATCTGGACGGACGAAAGAAAGGACGGTACACTAAAGCCTTAAACTTATAGCAACCCTCGTATTATCCGGCGGTTGAAAATAGCAAACAAGACAAACCAAGCAAGATATCACTCCCTTACCATATATTGCTTCAGGAGATCCTGTTAGCATGTAAATAAAACAATGTTAATTTATACAACTCTACTCTAAAACAACTTATCTACTGACAAGTACTTACCATTCGATCCTTATTACACCCCAAATGTCGTTGGCAAATGGAACAAAAACATTACATGATTATATGAAAATACGCATTACTCTAACTAAAAGATGACATTTTCTCTACAAGAACCATTAATAATATGAAAAACCCTATCGAAGCTATCAAAATATGGATTTTGGCTATTTCTATACTGGAGCCGTAATAGGTTCTTATATCCTGCCAGGTTTTTAATTTTGTTTTCAAAAGTTGACAGCTGTTTTGCGGTTCTGACCCACCGTCCATCTCATGAAACCGCCTGGGTGAACCGTTGAAAGGTTTTTATTACAACGGCTCACCTCTCAGATTAAGTTGAACACGTCTAACTTTATATTGGTGACGGTACACCTCAGAAATTTGGTACTGTCCGTTGTAATATCTACATCATCACGAATAGTTTTTCTGGTGCTTCGGTGGTTGCTACCGTAGCACGCTCGCTCTGCTCGCTCGCCTTGCGTGTTTTTTTATGTTGTGTTAGTTTTGATAACAAGGTGGACCGTTGTTTTCTACGGTTCACTCAGGTGGTCTTAGGGAGGTGGACGGTGGGTAAGAACGACTGATTTGAAAACAGAGCCTAACATAATACATTTTACACTTATTTTATAAACTACGAGTTATACTGCGCGGCACTCAAGCAATACTCCACAGTTGAGTTGTCGATGCCACGCAATGTAATTCGAATGTTAACACAATACGCTTACGTAAAGTTTTTTTTTTTTTTTAATAATGCCGGACGATCCACACAGCATCATCTAGCCCCAAGCTAAGCAGAGGCATGTGCATAAGGCATGCACATGAGCTTGTGTTATGTGTACTAGATGACTGATATACTTAATACAATACATTACATATATAGATATTTTTTATTATACATAGAAAACACCCAGAACACCCGGAATAAATATTTGCAGATCGTACAAACATTTATCCCAAGGCGGGAATCGAACCCGCAACCTCTGCGTCGCAGGCGGACATTCGCCCGCCGCGCCACATCGGTCGTCAAACTTATTCGCCCTAGGCTCTGACACAATACGGTCCATGATCTACAAGTTACAATCTACATAACATCTAGAAAGGGTTTTAACATGATTGTAACTACACTCAAATCTACAAACTTCTTCTACGTCTTTGTAATACTACTCTAGTACAACTGTAGCGAGTCAATATTCCTTACTTGAGTTAGAATAGCTGTATTGAGCAGCTCTTCGGCCTCTCGGAAGTGCTTCGTGATATCAGCGTTGGGATGGAAACCAAACACGCCAGGCGGAGTGGCCACGGGCAGAGATCGCGCAAACGATATGAAATCACCGTGCTCCTTCAGCGTTGGGATATGATACACACCTGCAGAATTTGGTCATCATCATCATCATCATTAGCCTATAAAACTCCACTGTTTGATATGAGCCTCCCCTATAAGTTTCCATGACGAACGATTTTTAGTCCTCTCCATCCACCGACTTCCCACGATCCTAATAATGTCTTCTTCCGGTTCGTGAATTTGCAGAAGAGAGGGTAGAGTTTGGCGCCGATCATAATATACCTATCATAATTCGAATTCGTACAGTGATGTCCAGTAAGTCCAGTAAGTGCGGTAAGTAGTAGTAGAGCTGTAGTGAAGGGTTTGTCCGGGGAAGTACACCAACATGCCTATTTCTGCCACCTCAAACTATTATTATGAGTAAATTAAAAGCATTACTACTAAGCCTTAGCTTTAAAATTCACCTCAATTTAATAACATTTCAGTAGAAACTGAACACGAAATAGCTACAGCAGAATTTTGAAGCATGTTACATATTCTCGCAACTATTTATTTTCCTAGTACATTCCCGCAAAACGTAATTACCGCAGACAATGTCGGCAAGATTCCTTCGTACGATAGAGAATTAAATCAGACGGCACAAAGGGTACATTATGCGCACTAATTAATACTCCCGAGGGGTTCTTACATCACTCGCGCTGAACACAAAATTGCGAAAGCTTTATTTACTTCTAATGTACAAGTACTGAAAAATAAATAATATAACAATAATAAATAACAACACGACTTTAATCCCCAGGCATATATCCTCTCCGATCTCTTAGTACCAAGTACCAACCTACTCGTTATTTTTCGAGGATGTCTAAAAGAGGTAGTCTGAGGTATGTCCAGATAGTAAACTTGGTATCCACATTTTGCAGTATTTTATGAAAAAATAAGTTCGTCGCTTAGACGAGTAAACCAGGGGACACGATACGCTCGAAAATCTAATGAAATCACGATCAACCAATATTTGCGGAGCACGGGAGGGAGGGTCTATTTCTGCTTTACTTCCACAGATAGCGCTGTCACTATCTAAAAGTTCCTGCTGATTTAGACTAGTGCTTGATGCAATCGATGAAATTGTATTGATAAAAATGAATGAATGATAGATTTTCCATCATTCACTCCGTCAAAGTATGAATAGAGAAAGACGCGTGCTGTTTTTTATTATTAAAAAAATCGTTCTTACCTTGTAATAAAGTACTATGGTGTTTTTTTAAAATACCTTCATAAATTACGAAATTATTTATCTTTTACGACATGAACAGTAGAGCCTAAAATAAATTATATGGTTTAATCTAAATTTATCTACTACTACTACTTCATCATTATCATCACCACCCTAAAATGTCCATTTAGGTTTCTATGTTCTTCTATGTTCACTTCCTTTACTTTACAAAACTATCGAACGACTCCGATCCGATCCCAAGACAGGCAAGACGTTTCCTACCGCTCTTTCTTATCTGAACGTCAGACTGTCAGCCATCTTGTCTGTCAAGCAGACTACCGTCAATGTCCGTCAGTATTGCCAGTACAATAAAAGAAACTTCTACCAAGTCATTTGCAAAAATGTCTCAAGTAATCAAGTATCTTACAATAACATACCTTTTCACTTATTAGCACATGTTTTGGAGATAACTAAGCTAAACTGCACTTTTTTTCTACTCAAAATACGACAAAATTTTATATCTTCTTGGATATCTCTTTAGATCTTCCTGTGCTAATATGCCAGTGTCAAAAATCTATCTCGATCTGTCAAATAAAGACTTAATGCTAATGTTTAGCTATCTGTGAGTTTTTTATCTATGATTTTTTAAATGTAAGTCAATAGAAAAAGTATCTCGTTCGTCTCAAGCCCGACATATCTCACGTTGCACATCTTAGCCCAGCTGAATTAAACTAAATCAAGTCGTCGAAAAGACCTCAAAAGAATACGCCACGTTTTCTTTAAAGCAACAGAAACAAGTATCTGAAGCCATTGATCTAACAATTCTATTCTGCTGGTCTGAAACGAAATTTGAACCACATAAGTTATATTCCAATAAAATCGTAGGGGTGCCAAACAAATAAATAAATACACTTGCTATAACATTTTATGTTGACAATATCTAAGATTATTCTAGCCACACTGGAGTACTTTCATCCGAGTAATTTTTCGGTACTTTCGGACTATGCATGTGTGATATATTCATATCATTGTTTTTCGTGTCATGTGAGTGAAAGTATCAGTACATAAATCATTTACTTTTCCAATGATGTATAATTATAATAGGTACTAACAACCATCTTGTAAAACAACATCACTATCAATTGTTCATGGAACAAGGACATGCCCAAGGATCTAGCAAGCTGAAGTGGCACCGTTTATGTCTTTGGCAAATGTAGTGTAGGATGCTGGCAGTAACTGAATGAGTAAGCCGAAGATCGGGCTTTGTAGAAGATTCTAATGTTCAAACAGTATATCCAAACCACATGTTATTTGTTCATAACCATTCTTTGGCTCAGGTTTTTGAGTAACATAAATGGTCTTCACGATACATTCTTGTATAGTGCGAAGACTGCTGAGAAATACATTTTTGTTAAGCGTATACAGCACTGAAACCTACCTACCTACAGTGGACTGCGATCGGTTGATGATGATGATGACTTATAAAATCTGCTATAACTACGATGCTACGACAACAGTTTCACTCTTCACTATAAAAGCCAAGGAAATAAATGAATAAAAAAAACAAAAATTGTCTAATCTTCGTGTCGCACCCATACCGGTTGACGTTGACGGCAAACGCAGAGGCCGAGGAAAGTCGATGACTGTAGGTAGCTCAAGATTGTTTGCCATTGCATTCGGTTTTTTAATGACCTTTTTCAAATAGCAGACTTTTAGAACTCGTTAATGATGATTATGATGATGATGATTATAGAGCTGCATGTAGAAATTTAAGCTCTACTTACAAATTCAGGAAAATTTAATGTAGGAACAGCATCTTTATATAATTTTCGCTGTTTCTTAGAATTTGTATTATAGCACTCTGGCTCAAAATGCAAACTTCATATTCTGTTTTATGGGATCCATATCCGCTCTCTACGAATTGCTTTCATCCACTCTATTTTTCGTAAGAGATTAGTTAGAAATCTAAAATCGTGTTGAATTGTTCATTCATTTACATCGATATTTTTTATCGATACTTTCAAGCCCTATTTGGAAGAAGAACGTAGGAACGAATGAAAAATGAACAGTGTGATTCGACTTATTTAGTTGTTCGTCAATTTTGGTTACAACACCTTAAAAAAGGAGTGCTTCTTAAAATGGTGTACTGTTTGCAGTGATCGTATCGCATTTATTGGGTTTTATGAAAAAATAGCCGCTTTGGTGGTATAAAATTGTACTCATCTTTGATAAAAAACATCAACTGTGCGGCCACTATAGTTTTAACAAAAAAGTACGGTGCATTTCGTCATTTTTCTCGCCTTGTGTTGTCTTCAGGAACCGTGGTTACACTGACTGGGTAAGTTCGTTTACCATGGGTTATAAGCACCATACGTGGCAAGAGGGGTAAAGGCAAGAACGGCTTAGTAACGTGTCCCGTGGTTTACTCGTCTAAGGTTCGTCGTTTTAACCGATCACTAGGAACTACGTCACTAATGAATCGTTTTAAGATTTTGCTTGGAAAAGTAGGGGTTTTCCTAAACTATCACAGTATTTATTCTCCTACGTAAGTAAGCTCCCAGGTCACGTATGTAAGGAACGTGTCTCACGATGCATTGTCATGCATCCATCAACTTGAGGCATACAGGTGTTAAGCCTCATGAGCCTAATTTCACCGGCACCCACACCCTTCAAACCGGAACGCAGCTGCTTGGCGGCAGAAAAAGGGATGGTGGTACTATTTCCCCGGACAAGCTCTTCACTTAGAGCTTTACTACTACTTAACGAACTTACTGGACTTAACTGCACGAATTTCAATTATGATAAGCATATTGTGATCGGCGCCAAACTCTACCCTCTCTTGAACAAATTCACGAACCGAAAAAAGGCATTATTAGGATCGCGGGATGTGTGTGTGAAGTGTCATACCTGATGGGTCCAAGGGATACTTTTCTTCGTAAATCGTCCTTGGGTTGTAGAATTTGAAGAGTATCGTGTTGAGGCAACGTCTGTCCCAGTCGTCGGTGACTCGACCGCCATAGTTACATTCACCGGTCAAGTAGCGAAGAGCGACGAATTGCACATCCTTCACGAAAAATATTACAAAATTATTATATATTGTATATGAGTACAGTCAGCTGCACTAGAATGTATACAATTCGTAACTTACAGAATGGTTTTATAGCGTTACAATTAATATTTACTGGGAAAAACTTAAAAAATAAGTGAACTTGTCGGCTAATTTCACGATTTTTGAGTATTTACTGTTTTATTATAAGGTTTTGATACCGTTTTGAGTTACGAATTGTATACATTCTAGTGCAGCTGACTGTACATACCAAACACAACAGTGCGAGTATTACTGCCTGGCGATTGAAATAAGTATGGTGGTAGAAGTTCGTGGGTGAACTCTAGCTAGGAAAAACTCTACTACTACTACTAGTATATTTATATATTGTTTTTATGTGCAAGGCTTTGCTTATTTTAAAACGCTTGGATATTAACACATAATTATTATATTAGTACATAATGTCATCTAGCCCCAAACTAAGCATAGCTTGTACTATGGGAACCAGATGACTTATAGAATACTTTTATATACCTTTTTATGTAAATAAATACTTAGTATACAATATAACACCCAGACAGAGAACAAATTTTGAATAAGCCATTGTTTTTACGAAATCATTACCATTACGTTATCAATGGGACTTAATAAAGGGGTCCGTTTTTAAGCCAGGACCACCACAGCACATAATGATTGAAAAATACGTTTTGTCTGAAAATCAGTACTTGCAAACTCGAGTAATGGAACCCACCTGTGATATATCTGCAACAGTGTGGTTTCTAACTTTTAATTACAGAAATCGTGCATCGAAACCAGATGGCGCTGTGAAACTGAAGTTGTATTAAAACCAAACAGTTTTCCGTAACATATCGCAGCGTGCAAGCGACATCGTTACCACAGCCTCTCAACTTTTAATTGGGTTGAAATGCAACGGAACACGGAATTTTGAGGGGTTAATCCCAGCTTTCATTGTTTAGTGCGAGTGACATGCTACGACGTAGCAATTGTGGCTTGTAAGCCGCTACGTAAATTGCTACGCTTCGTAGCTGTCTACAGGCTGCGGTCGGAGTTTCGAGCGCTCGGATGAAAGTTAGACTCGCGTCGCATGTCAAATGAAACAAGTTTTAATAAAGTATTTGCATGTTCCTAGCAGCTCTAAAGGGAGTTGAACTTGTTAGAATAGAATTCCGGATGATAGTGGTAAATTATGCAATAAACGTCTCTGTACTTGCAATGTTCAGAACAATTTCTAAGTCTGTTTTAACTTAATTAATTATTAAATAACTTACGTAGATAAAATTTTCCTAGTTTATGTAATAATTAACTTAGTTTAAATAGTCTTTGAAATTGTCCTGAACATTGCGGTTAAAAATATGTTTTCTTTACTTAAAACGTTTGGTTAGCAGTATTTGTGTACAGACGGTATAGGAAAACACCGCTTACGAAGCAAACTTTATCATGTAATTTTATTTTGTGTAGGCTATTATTTTTACGATGCTATGCATCCAAAGTGAAGTCCGAAAGTTATGCATTGAGCAAGATTTGAACCCGTCGTGGGTTAGAATCTCGCTCTCCTTGATACGGGGATGTTTTATGATTTCCTTTGATGCAGGAAAGTACTATTAAACCTAATAAATTCTATTAAACTTAGTTTTCTAATTGAAAGACTATCTAGTCATTACCAGTCATCGGTTTATCTAAGTTTTTTTTTTATTTAGGTATCGTTTCTTTATACATTTATATGTTTTTTATACATGTGGACATTTATACAACATCATCTAGTCCCAAAGCAACTAAGCATATTAATATTATGGGGAAAACGGTACCACATTCTTCAGATATTTTTTTATAAACATAAACTTAGAAAAAAATATCACACCCAGAACACAGTTACAGTAAAACAGTTTTAGAAGTAGTAGAGCTCTTAGTAAAGGTCTCGTCCGGGAAAGTACTACCACCATGCCTATTCAGGCCACCAAGCAGCTTGCTGTGTTCCGGTTTCAGGGGTAATGTGTGTATGTAAGGGTCGTATGCCTGTATGCCGCAGATTGATGGACGCAGTAGTGCATCGTAGGGTACGTTAACGAGCGTGACCTGCGAGGCAATGCTTTGTTATAGGTAATGGTAACCACTTAACATCAGGTGGGCCCTCGGCTTGTTCAATCTACATCACATTAAAACAACAAAATGATAAGAACTACTAACGTCGTATTCATTCAGGAACATGTAAAGTTGCGTCACACTGATTTTCAGATCAGTTTCATTGAACTCGTATCTGATGTTCCATCCTAAAGGACCGAACTGCCTTCTCTCTTGCACCACAGCGTGGAAGAAGCAGAGTGCAAATAGGAGTTTCTTGAAATTCTCCGGTTGTTTGTTTCCTTCAAACCACTCTGGGTCGTTGATCGGATCGCTTTGGTACGACCGAGCAACATTGGCGCGCAGACCTAGATAAAAAAATACAATGTAAGTCTGCAGATAACTCGACTGTATCATATGAATTCATCTAACGTTTTAAAAAATAAAATATAAATAGCATCACGACATAATTCTCAAGCACGGTAGATATTCCCTCCGATCTCTTAGCACCAAGTACCTATTTGAAATTCTTCAAGGATGTCTAAGGAGGGTACGTTTTAAACTATAATGATATAGCAAATATATGATGAGATAAATGCCAACTTTTTCTATATAATTATTTTACAAGGTCAATCAGTAAGTCGTAACAATATATTACCTTGTGGCGGTTCGTTAGTCATTTTAACTCCATTTTGTAGCACGTACACAGGGAAATGGTCAGCAGGGTATGACGTCAGCCAGAGTCTAAAATCTGGATGAGTGTTATCCGGAGTGAAACCTTCACAAATCTGTAAGAAATAAGCACATCCACATATTAAACTTCTTATTTTTAAAGAAGTTTCAATCAATTAATGTTCAACAGCTTAAAAGCAGTCTTTTTTCTATATACGGTAACGCACTTATTTTATGCTATAATATTCTGTGTTTGGGTGTTGTTTTGTACCTATTCTGTGTGTGTACTTACGAAAAAGTATATAATTACATATTCTATCAGTCTATTTGGTTCCCATAGAACAAGCATTGCTTAGTTTGGTTCTAGATGTTTGAAACGTTCACAAATATGTACTTATAAATTGGTTGATAATAAGCCACGTTGCCACCGTGAGGCGATGTTTGGTTATTAGTTAAGTATAGGTAATAATAATAATAATAATAATAATGGTAACCATTTAACATCAGGTGGGCCTTCTGCTGGTTCCATCAGCAATCCATAAAAACATCACAAGGATCATGAAATGTACTAATGTACATCAATAGTTGTCTATCAAGAACTGGGGTAACCATAAATACCTTTTCAAGCATCGGCATCCAACTCTTAGCCAAGTGACAGTTCTGTAAAACTACCCAGGTACCGCTTCGCACGCCATCTTCAATAAGCTTCACTGCGATGGGACCTTGCCCCTGGCCCAATGATAGTGAAAATAACCTGGAGGATCCAAAACCCTGGAAATAAATCAATCAAATAAGCAATAAATCTATATTGGTGAACGTTTTGTACAACCAACAGTGTACACGTACAGGTTCTCTATGGGGACCACATACTGTGAGATAAAAGTTTACTTCAATCCGATGGGCTATTGGATTGAAGTACAAGTTAAACAGTTAACCCTAACAATATCGTATGTCTATCGGATAGACATACGATATTGTTAGGGTTGTAGGAAGTCGGTGGATGGATAAGGGTTGTAATCGTCATTCCTGGAAACGTTTAGCAAAGGCCTATGTCTAGCAAAGCAGTGTTCTTCTTTGCCAGCGGGAACAAGTTCTAAACTATTAGAGTTTGCATAATATAGGACACCCTCCTACCTTAGACGAGTAAACCACCGTCTAAGCGTCCTACCCAATTGGCTGACGACATTGTTAGGATCACGGGAAGTCGATGGTTGTAAAGGGCTCAAAAGCATTTTTCCTGGAAAAGTAGGGGAGGCCTGTGTCTTCTACAGCAGCAGCAGTGGACTTCTACAGAATTTTGATGATGATGACAGAACGACGCTGTGCGTAAACTTCCTAAGTGATTCCTAACTTTTTGTTAGGTATTATGCAGTCGAATTTTTTTACTACCGTAGCACAGAAACACGAACAATTCCCAAGTACCACGATACAGTTTTCTTCAATGTATGTATCTTTCTTCATTGATGCCTTAATTTTTTGTTGGTTGATGTTGTTCAATTTAGTAAACATATTCACTATGCACGATTTATGTTTATTTACCTGATCATCAGCAAACTTGAGGAGTGTACCCATAGGATCGGAGCCAGGGGTCAACACAAACAGCAGCGGGATGCAACAGTGAGAGTCTGAGTATGAAGATGCCAGGTCAAAGAGAGGTGGCTCAACAAATTGACGGCCCATTTGTGCTGAAAGTAGTATATTGCAAAACTTACTCTTAACAATATTTGTCGGGAATTTACTGGAATCCCAAACAACTATAATAGCCTGAAGCTGTTTTTATACAAACTTGAACACTTGCATCTTTTTACTTTGAATAAGCTATAATGCTTTATCATCATAAAATTGAGACAAACCTTCAACAAAGTTTTGAACAGCTGGAACCATCATGTCCAATCGCATGCAGCGAAGAACCATCATTTTCTGAAAACATTCATTTGATTGAATTAATAAACCTGCTTCGTGTGAGACGGTGATAGATTAACAAAACATGTTTTAGTAGTAGTAGAGCTTATTGTGAAAGGGCTCGCCCAGGGAAGTACTACTACCGTACCTATTTCTACCGCCAAGCAGTGCTGCTCGCATGGCTGTGTTCCGGTTTAAAGGGTGTGGGTGCCAGTGAAATTACAGACACATGAGGTTTAACACCAGTATGTATCAGGTTGGTGGATAGTGCATCGTAGGGCACGAACCTAATGTGCGTGACCTACAAGGCAATGCTTTGTTATAGGTGATGGTTACCACTTAACATCAGGTGAGTCATATGCTTGTTCCACCAGCATTAGCATAAAAAAAAATGTCCTTAATCTGAATTATGTATGCAGTCTAAATATGGTTCAATATATGGCCTAATATGGGCCGTGGTGATTCTGCCATAGAATATAACCCTCTCATAATTCACTTGTATATATCATGATGTGGTGTCTTAAGGGAGCGCATTCGTAGATGTGGAACAGCATTTTCTGAGCGTATACTGCGATCACTAATCCTCCAAGGCTAATCATAGTGAATACAGTTTAGGCTCTACAATGGACTTTTTTTGGGTGATAATTATAGTAGACTGCAAATCAAGATAACTAAAATATAGCTCTTTTAGGACTCCATCTAGACTCTTTTAGGACTTTTAGGACTAGGATCGGTTTAAAATTGACAAAGTTTCATACAAACTTTCATCCCCTATTTTATCCCTTTAGGGGTAGAATTAATCAAAATCCTTTCTTAGCGGATGCCTACGTCATAACATCTTCCTGTATGCCAAATTTCAGCCCGATCCGTCCAGTGGTTTGGGCTGTGCGTTGATAGATCACTATGTCAGTCAGTCACCTTTGAGTTATATATATTTATATAGATTAGGTTTACCTCAAACATGCTCAGTTTCGTGGCCCAGGGCGCAGGCAATGGTTGCAAGTGTGGATCGGGCGTGTTGCAATAATCCTCCCAAACGGGTATGTTACTCATGAAATGCCCTAGTATTCCATGAAAACCTTCTATCTCATTTAATCTATTGAAAAGTAAAATTAAAGTTACAAATTCTGAACAACATAACTACAATTTAAGACATTTCTATGGCCGGCTATGAAATTAATTAGGCTCACGACCGTAGTCCCCAAGCATAACAGAAATTCCCTCAGATGTCTTGGTATTTATAGGTAGTTATACCTAGTCATTCCTTGAGATTGTCAAATGGGAGCTATGAGAACTATATCCAAACATTACATTTGGTACATACACATTTTACAGTAATTGGTAATTATAACAGGTTATTAGCATTATCAATAAAACAAGCGACTAAAAACTTGTCCGAAAAAGAAACAATAAATAGCATAACGACTATGCACTGGCACTGCGCACATAAACTTTTCAAACGGAATAATCCATTGGTGCACGACCGGATTTGAACCCACTTGGGTCAAAAGGTCACTCCCACTAGACCATTGATGCTCTACTTGTCTTTGCTAACTTGTCCCTTCACATAGCCACATTAGCTGCATATGAAACTCACGAGTCACACAACACAAGCTTCAGATTGGTGAAAGCATAGCAATGCATCGTACGTATATCACGTTCATAACATACGTGGCCTTCGAGGTAATACGAGGTGATAATTACCTTAGTGGTAATCACGCGGGTAAAAAAATTGGATGAAAATTCCTATGAACTGAGTTCTGCACAGCTTCGTCACGTGATTCGTGAGATCATAACTTATATCTCGGCAAGTTTGCAAAGGATTACAACAGTATTATTTTAGCTTACCCATTAAACTCCGACCAAGCTTGTGGACTGAGGAATTGCACAGGGTTAGGTGGAATGTTCCTCGCCTGGGCACCACCAAATAGAAACAGCACATGGCCTTGATCTAATTTACCTTCAGCTACCATTATAGTAATAGTAAGAAGAAGGGAGAACACCATTTTGTCCTTGAACAAAAAATAAACACATAGTTAAGATCGCAGGAAAATGTGTGAATCAATTTTCCTAAAAATGCCTATTCAGTTCAGCCTCCACGAGGGAGTCCAGTAAACTTCTTCAAGCTGAAGATATTTTTGTGAAAGTGGGCAGTACTACCCCTGCACTACCTATTTCTACCTCCAAGCAGTGTTGCTGTGTCCCGATCTGAAGGGTGCAATTACATGGACATGAGACTTCTGGGAACACCTTTTGATGTGATGGAGACAGTGCTTTGTCACATGGGGTTTTGTCCTCTGTAAGTTTTCTGTGGGGTAATGCGATTATTACAAGAACAGTCTCCATCTATTCCATAACCTCAGGTTGCTCTGTGCCAGGTCAATAGACGCTGAGCAGTGCATCGTAGGGCGTTCCTGACGAGCGTGACCTACGAGGTAATACTTTGTCATAAGCGATGGTAACCCCTATTTGTTCGATCAGAAAGTTATATAAAAACCCTTTTTCATAAAAAAAACGGATTATCAACCTATAAATATCATCATAATTTTTTTCTTTTTATTTTCGTTTGTGTTAATAGCATTATGTAGGTACCTAGTTAGTAGGCAACCGACATCATTGTTTGTACTTTCTAAGTGGTCCCTAGCTATGATGTCACTATCAGTGGAGACTTGTTATTACCCTTTAGTTTCTAGACTAGCTGTAGTAATTATGTTTAAAAATGCTGCAAGTCTACCAACAAAAAACGAGGAAAACGTCTTACTTTCTCAAACAAACTTCTGCAAATATTGGAATAGAGTGAGTACGTGAAGAAAGCACGCAATATCGCAAGTCTTTCCGGAATCTCGTCGACCTTTTCCGTGTTGTCGATAGCCGCTGTAAATAGACCTTCAAACCAGCCGAGCGAGTATTGGTACATCGGATCGATGTTGGCCAATGAAGCTGGAAAATTATATATCTCAGTTAACTGTATAAAAGGGTTGATGTCCAAACAACTATTGGAAAACATTCACAGTGCTATCCAGCTCCAAATTAAACAAAGGTTTGGGAACTAGACAACTGATGGAACATTATTATACTTTGTTTGAAAATATTTAAAATACAGTATAAAAAAGTATATAAGTATATATTCTATCAGCTATCTGGTTCCCATAGTACAAGCTTTGCTTAGTTTGAGGTAAGGTGTTGTGTGATGTGTGTCAACATTTATTTATTTGCATTATGACATCCAGACTAAGAACAAATATATTAATTTTATTCATTCAAATGACTGTTCTTGATGGGTATTGTTCTAACAACAGACGCAGTAGGCATAGTAAGGTTATAAAGGTTGTGATAATATAATAATCAGGGTTAACAATAGTGTTGAACCTTATTTTCATCAAAAAGGGATGTGATACTTTAACACAAACACAGGTCTTCTAGAGACGACAACTGCCATGGGAAAACCGATTTTATACGCGGGCGAAATTGCGGGTATCTTCCGTGCGCGATGAAACTGGGATGGAACCTTGTCCCTATAGATTACGTTGACAAGGTTCTATTCAAATCTGTTCATGCATCCACGCTTCAGAAGCTTGAATACTGACATTATCAATGTAAATGAAGCTACTGAGCACGAAATGGGACTAACTGTCAAGTCAATGTAACTAATGAAATATACTTTGACAAGGTTCCATGCTATTCTTATTACGCGCAAAATATAACAGCTAGTTAGCTAAATATTGATTGAAAAAAAAACATACTTCAATGACTGTAAAATGTATTTACCAATGAGGAAGAATAGGTTAGTAGAGTGTACAGCAATTGGTACGTAGTCATCCCGAGCAGTGTCGATTGCCTTTTCAGTGACCATAGCCACTACTTGCTTCTCTTTGATCTCATTCGAAGTGTCCTTAGCCGAATTCAAAATCTAAAACGTAGGATTGCGATAAAAATCGAATCGTAAAAGACCCACACAGTAATTATTGTTGTATAAAAGTTACCTATCAAAATAAAATTCAAAAGCTTAAAAAAAGTTAGTTCTGCTATTTACGCATAACTACTATTATACTAGAATTAACAAGTAACAGAATACCGTCTTCAGAAATATAATAATATTAATAAAACATCCAGAAAGATAACAAACATCTATGCTTGTCACACCAGAGTATATTCTCGGTTGAGATCGAACAGAGAAAAAAATAATAATCATAAACAACAAATAAGCGTTACGCAATTACGGATACTTGACAGGGTTCTGCGCCGAGAGTAGGCGCATAAATGAGAAATTACTTAAAATAAAAAGATTAAGAGAACAATACATATATTTCCTGGTAATTTACATCACACATACCTGGACAGCCTCTTCATCTTCCAGCAAATGTTCAGAAGTAGACAATACGTTTAAAATCTTCCTCTCAATATCCTGCAGCAGTCTCCTATGCTCGGCTCCTTGAGTTGTCAAGTCTGTCTTGGCTTGTTGCAAGTCCGGTCTCTCCCTAGCTACGACTCTGGCTAAGAGTTGGGCTTCCAACCCGTCTTTAGCCAGCATGAAGTTGACGAGAGTGACTTTGACACCCACTTCGGGGAGATAATGGGGATTGGCTAGCTTTGTACTAATGTAGAGCCTGAAGGAGAAATATATCAATTATTATTAATGATTTAAAAGTACTTTTTTACACTTTTTAATGGAACAAGCAGACTCAATCAATGAAAACTAATCTATCTTCATCTATTTTCAATGTTTTCCAAGAATCTATTAATATTACTACCGAATTGTTACATGTTGGATAAGCTTTCATCTTATTGGCTGAGAGGCAATGAGGTGAGAATTTATTTGACAGGAAACGACCCTTAGTACTCGCCCGCCGCTCGTGAATATCCTATATTGTAAAAAATAAGAGAAAATAAATAGCTTCACGACTTTAATCCCTTGCCTATAGGCACGGTAGATAACCCCCCAGATCTCTTGATACCAACTGCCCGACACTCTTTAAAGGGCTTGAAAGAAAAAAAATTTAAATAGCTTTACGAAATAATCCCTAAGTACGATTGATATCCCCTCGGAGCTCATTTCTTCGAGATTATCTCGAGATTCTTCGAAGACGTCTAAGAGGGGTAGTCAGAGGTACGCCTAGATATAACATAACCCCCCACAAGGGGTATGGGAACCGGGTATTAATAAGCAATAACAGGTTAAATGATTTTACTCACTTGAAATCTTTACTATACTCAACAATGGTATCACCAATCTTGATACAAAGAGCACCGCCCTGTTTAAACGTTTGTTGTTGAAGCAATGGCTCCAACATTGGGTCCAACTCTTCCAGAACATTTTCCAACAACACCTGAACAATAAAACTGAAGTTACCTCAGTCGCACACGATGCATAGATACAGTAGGTAAGACTTGAAATTCATGTCAATGTTGACACTTTTGCAATGAAAACATGAAAACATTGCAAATTATCGTATAATACATGTACACACACCCCCTTGTAAAAAATAAAAAAATTAATAGCTACACGACTTAAATTCTCAAGCACGGTAGCTGTCCCCTCCGATCTCTTAGTACCTAGTGCCTACTCGAGATTCTTCGAGGACGTCTAAGGAGGGTAGTCACAGGTACGTCCACATTTGGCACAGACCCACATTTTGCAGTAGCTAGTGTTTCATACGTAACAAGTTGCAAGCCCATCGCCGCTGCTAGAATACTAACTGGATTCCTCATGACGGTTTCCTTCATCGTTTAAGAGCACTGGCATTGCGCACATATATTTTCGAACAGAAAAATCCATTGGTACACGACCGGATTCAAACCTACGACCTAAGAATCAGAAGGCGGGGTCACTTCCACGAGACCACCGGTGCACTCCTACTCGTACATTTACCTACTTGTACATATAATTTTTTTTTTTTTTTTTGTTATATGGGTATTTAATTTTAAAATTAAAATGTGCTCGCCGATTAAGTGGGGCATTTTGTATAAATATTAGAATACAAGTGTCTATACTGATTCATATTATATCTGTGCCCATTTTTTGCAACCCTGCGGCACTAAGGTGTTTCTGTGAGTTATGTCTATAGAACAATGTTACAAAGCTTTGGAAGCTTAATTTTAAAACAACGACTTTGGTCTGACTTTTCCTATTTACGCGTTTAAGAGTGCTTAATTCCATAATACTCATTTTAATTATTCAAAGTTAAATCTGGTTGAAAAAAAGATATCGGGGGAAAAAATCTAATCACTGTGGAATAACGTAAGTAGAAATATATTTGATGACATTGTGTCAAATTTATCTCAGTATTTATCCTTTTTATGTATGTCTATGACGATGAAATTTTGTCTTCCATTAGTGGTACTTTTATTTCGATTATGTGATGTGTGTCTTATGTATGTGTATTTATTTATATCTTACAGGTTGGCCAAACTGTACGGCATTTTCCAGAACTCTTCCAAGGTCCGCTTGCGTCATCCGTACAATGCAGAGGTTGTTTGGCTTTTCCATATTCTTGATCCAACGGTTAGCTTGACCTTGAGGGTCGATCATGAGAGGCCACCGACGGGCAGTCCTGATTTATGCAAAACATTTCTTGTTCAAAACATGTTAATAATGTAAAAGGCGATCATTAAATTCGTTTTCACTCGTCATTAATAAACGTAAAGATAATAAGTCTCATGTGCTTGTTATTCACACCGAATCCCAGATAATATCAGAAAATAGTAATGGGAGTACCTATCACTACTTAGAGACCAAAATTGTTACGGCGTAACTTAGTACTTCCATGAACAAATTCTTTCAGAAAAAGGTATTAAAATTAGATCTTGGTTCACTGATGAATAGCATCATAATTAAGAATGTTGAAAACTTTCCAAGTTATCCTGAGACTAAGTTTGGCAAGTTCGAAAGGACCTTGCCAATATTACCTGGTTGTTTTGTGAAGAAGTGAACATAATTACTAGACCAATTTCTTAATAATCTTTGTCCTGACTGACTGACATAAAGACAATGCACAGCCTAAACCGCTAGACGTAGAAACTTGAAATTTTTCGAGTATATTTGTGTACTACATTAGAGGTGTACGAAAAAGAATATCCTTGAGATTCAACCCCTAAATAGCCTAGCAGGGGTTGAAATCTATATGAAAAACTTAATGCGGACGAAATCGTGCGCGTTTTAGCCCTTCTTACATAATAATAATAGCACTCTCCACACTAAAGTCATCAGAAGGCAATCCATCGATATTCCACTGCTGTATTGTAACGGGTTCTCCAAGTGATTTGATCAAGCTGAAGTTGAGTGTACACACAATACCACAATCGTGGCATGCTTGAGCCCATTGTTTAATCTGCAAACGTATTTCATAAAAGCTTTTTAATCTGTTATTTTCTTTAGATCTTCAAATTTTAGTGCCTTGAACATACCTGTCCTATTCTAAAAATAGCAGTGAACGGCCCAAGGTACGCAATGATGCCAGCAGCAATCAAAATATCCCCTGAAAACCAAAAGTTGAGCAGAGTAGGTACAGAGTAGAATTTTGGCTATAAATGATGTTACCAACACATTTACTTCTACACACAGAACTTAATTCTTAAGTCCTCCTACTCGATAGACTGACAACATCATTAGGATCGCGGGAAGTCGGTGGATGAAAAGGGCTCACACTAATTCTTCCTAGAAACATATGGGGAGGCTTTTGTCCAGTAGTAGACTTCTACAAGCTGTTCGTGATGCGGAAGACTTGTACTTTTGCCAGGTTCACAAATAGTTATTATGAGAAAACAAATAGTAGCTTAACCATAGGTAACATTGTGGCATTTACCTGTAAGTGAATTATAAGTCTCTCTCAGTGACTTAGCAATCTGCGTCCACCTGGTCTTCTCACCACCCAGTCCGGAAATGAGCATCTCAGCTCGCTTTAATTTGTTACTGCAGTCCAATACTTCGTCGTCGAGCATCTTTTGCTGACGGTTCTGCTCTGCTAAAGCATCCTCTAGTTTGCCTAGTTTCAGTTGGACCTATGAAGCGTATTTTCCATCATTATCACACCCCGGTCTTAAGAGGTTGCGAAGCTTATTTATTTTAAAAAACTTGTTAAATTCCAAGAACTATGGTCACTGAAATCGATCTCAGAGTTAGCAAATAAAACTAAGTTATTGGTCACCTCTCTGAGTTGGGCCTGCTTGACCGCGAGAGCAGCCATCGCCTTGTCATAGACAGCCTGGGCAGCAGCCAATTTCTGTTTCTTGGGCGCTACCACTTTGGCTACCTTGTCGTATTTCGTCATTGCAATCACCCACTTGCACATACCTATAGAACATTTTCAGATACATTAATCACAGCGAAGAATCTTCACGTTGTTTAACAGGCATTCATATCGATCTTGAGTACCAAGTGATCTGAAGGGAAGTACTATATGTCTGGGAATTTACATTCGTAAGCCAATTTCATAGTTTTTTTTATGTGACTTGCTGATGGTACAACCATATAGCCGACCTGATGCTAAGTGGTTACCATTAATTATAATAGCAGAGCTTCATAAATAAAGAACGTGGAATAAAATGGAATATTTAAAAAACCCTCTACATATTATAAAGAATCTACCTTCAGCAGCAAATGACACAGCACGAATTTTTTCCGGCACAAAGCCATCATCTTGCATCACAGTAGCCATGAGCTTCTTCATGACGGGTGGGGGGATGTTATCCTTGTCGTAATTTTGCAAAGACTCTAGGAATCGAATGTCGTTGAGTAACTTTTTGGAAGGACCCCAGTAGTCTTCCATGGTACCGACTCCAGAAGGGTTAGGGATTTTGTCAGGTTTCACTTCCTTTAATTACATGGAAAAGATAATTAGTTTCCATAAGATGTTCAGCATTGGACGTCCTTCATCATCATCAACCTCAATGAGCCTATTGCTGGACATAGGTCTCCCCCATATTTGTGACGATTAGGCGCCTGATACGTTAGTAGGGTTAGTGACCACAAAATTAGTCGCATATACCCATAAGATGCTGCTCCCTATTCCTTGATGCGTTCTCTTTTACGGTATCTACTGGAGTTTATAGAGGTTCTAATCTATGCCGGGACCAGCACGCTCAATTAAGTACTCCCCTATTACAGTATTTTAAAAAATCTACTATTTTTTTATCAAAACCAACTTGGCAGATTAAAACCATATTTACAGTATGTAGTTATGCGTTCATAAATTTTGTAATGCCAGTTATGAAGACATCTTGAAGTAAACTTACCGGATCGTCGTGCTACCAAGGCAAGCATAGGAAAATAAATAAGCATTGTTAAACTCTAACAAGGGAAATTCGAACTCAACTCAGTACGTATAATGAGAAGCGTCTTTATTGTCAAGGCAAAGCGTTTTCTCGTTTGTTGTCGTAATGAGAAAGCGGTAACAAGCAGCCAATTTGTAACAGTAACTACTCAAAGCTTCCTATAGTTAAAGCAGTTATGGTTCAGAACTTTCCTTAAAATATGTCGCATAAAATTATTTATATTTTTGTCTAACAAACCACGATGATATAAAACTAATTTGAGTTCTAATCACTGTCTAATATGATAGAACTAGCTGTAGCGCTCGCGACTTCGTCTTCAGTATTTCGAAATCGAGTTACGAATGTTTTCGGAATTTTTTCTGTACTTTCTGAAACGAGCTAAGAGTAAGATTAAACTTACCTTGGTTAAAAAATACCTTTAAAATGCAAATAGCCTCCATCACCAGCTTGATGCCTCTGGGAGGACTCTTCATGGTCTTGATGAAGGTGATATCCTGAGGAGTGAGGGTGTCCAGTGCGGCCAACGCAGAGTTAAGGATCGGCATGGCCTCTGCCAAGTCGGCGTCACACTCGTCTTTGATGCCTTGAGCTTCTGCTGCCTACGAAGATATGGTTTAGATAAGAGATATGTATAACCTTACGCAGTTAAAATGTAATATCTTCAAGTTTAGATTCTGTAGAACCATCTTATCTAAGGAGTCTTGAGAACCTAGAGCGGTACTGTACTTCTGATGAGATTATCCATTATAAGTTTTCTCATTTTTCATCTTAGCAATAGTTTCAACCTAAACTCCGTAGCGTTCAGTATCATCCAACCGCTTTGGAACTGTTCTTTGTTAAACTGTTGTTATGTTACCTGTTCCTCTGCCGCAGCTTGATCAGCCAACACTCCAGCCTCTATGAGAGCTACTCCCTCCTTCTCTTTCTCCACTTTAGCTGTTGTCTCAGCTACTGCCGCTGCGCCTGCTGCCAACTTTGGCTGCAGAACCTCTAATGCTTTTTGTAACGCTGCTACTGATTTAGCTGCGATAGCTAGTTGGTCTAAGCCGGTGATGTAACGTTTCTCGCCTGTTATCAATTCCCTATAAAAAAATGTACTTATTTTGAAATTTCTTTCTAATTGGTTCATTATTTACCCAGAAGTGCCTTATACTTTTTAAATCCAATCCCGTGGGGTCCCGGCAAAGAATAAGACTCCTACATCACTTCCCGTGAATGACATGACTAAGGGAACATACCAGGAATTGGGCAGCAGCATTTCGTGAGTGCATAACATCAATACTACGGTCAACAATCCGCCTGCCAAGCGTAGTGACTACGGCAAACCCGGCTCAGAACCGTTCTTCCTGGACACTTATGGGGAGAACTATGTTTAGCAGTGGACTTTTACATGCTGATAATTATGATGATGACGCTACATTATATGCTATACTTGCTATACTTACATTCGTTTCTTGTTCAATAATGTCTTAAACATGTTGATCAGCTCCAGATACGCAGTGGGTGTAACATAGTTGAATCTCTTTACCCTGAGTAGGAACTGCTTAGTAAGTGCCTGGGTGTCTGTGTGGAACATCTGACATAGTTTTATGGCTGTGGTTCGTTCTAAATCAGTGAGCTCCACGTCTTTGAGAAAACGGGTCGCTACGGCGAGTAGAGCATCTGGTGGCCATTCCTAATGAAAAATTTGTAAACTAGAAAATTATGAGGAAAATTGGAAGACTTGACTATAAGTTTTAAGCTAATAACGTAACTTGCCCCGGCTAAATTGAGGGGTCTTATTTACGTGGCGAAGCCTAGCATGAAATGTACTGTAATATAAAATGAAAAGCTAAAAATAAAACAGAGTTTGGACAAAAGGTAATTTGAAGCTTGAGAGATTATGATGCAGATCACGTGCAACATTGGTTAATTATGAAATACAAGTAAAAAAAACAGGCCTTTGCATCTGTTTTAGATGATTTATACAGCGTCAGAGGCGACTTTCCAATCGTGCCTCTATTTGGTAGACGCTGTAGTGTCGTTTGAGAGCTCTGCAAATTTACTATTGCGCACGTAAATCTTTCGAATAGAAAAATCCATTGGTCCAACCTTAGGATTAGAAGGCAGGATCGCTGCTACTAGACCACCGGTGCTAAAGTCTACGTCTACTATAACTTAAGTAATTTTTAACCAATTTTGAAGAATCTTGAAGATCGTAATAATAATAATAATAATAATGCTGGACAGACCACACAGCATCATCTAGCCCCAAGCTAAGCAGAGCTTGTGTTATGGGTACTAGCTGACTGACATACTTAATACAATACATTAAATATATAGATATTTTTTATTATACATAGAAAACACCCAGAACACCCGGAATGAATATTTGCAGATCGTACAAACATTTATCCCAAGGCGGGAATCGAACCCGCAACCTCCTGCGTCGCAAGCGGACATTTGCCCGCCACGCCACATCGGTCGTCAAAGTATCGTAAGTAGTCTTGATTAATTATATAACTATTTGTGTCAGAATTAAAGTTAACCTTCTCCAGAATCTGATCATAACTAGCATAATGGTACGGT
Source organism: Electrophaes corylata (assembly GCA_947095575.1). Taxonomy (NCBI): domain Eukaryota; kingdom Metazoa; phylum Arthropoda; class Insecta; order Lepidoptera; family Geometridae; genus Electrophaes; species Electrophaes corylata. Next base: position 11,431,506 of record OX352700.1, on the reverse strand, counting down.
GAAGAAAACCTAAGAGGAATGAGATTTTGATATTCACATTTTGAAAGCTTTACCTGGAACCAGTCAATGGTGCAGCAGTTGACGAGTGAGGGAAACTTGCGTATCCTTGTTCTGAGGGCAGTGCCAGCAGGTGACATGGCTAGCACAATGTGCAGCTGATCTCGTACTATAGATACAAAGTACGCATATAGCGCAGTGGGACTTCCGTCAGTTTGCAATGACTTGTCGCGTTGCCGATCAATCTAAACAGAAATATTAAGACTATATACAACAAACAAACTAGTTTGAAAAGAAAACAAAAAGAAATTGATAGTGAGATTTCGTAAACAGAAAAAATACCGTAGTAAAAGTACTTACAACTCTCATTTTCTCACATAGTTCAGCTTTTTCATCAGCACCGAAAATGTTTGGTACTTCACCCGAGTTAAGCATATTGTTGACATCCTCTAGGAAACCTTCTTCTTTAATCTAAATAATATCGCGAAAGATTAATATTACAAAGCTAAGTTTACAGTTGTGTTTGTAGAATTCTCTCATTTACCTGCGATTCAATAAACAAGAACACCATGAGCAAATCTGGAGTACTTGATTTCCTTAGCAAGGTTTTCAAATCTTCACGCCATTCGTTCTTTCCGTACGTTCTGCTCATTTCAACCTGCAAAAAACACGTGGCAGGAGTAAGAAGAAATATTTTTTGAGCTAATCGTTTGCTAAACTACTAACAAAACAGGAATGTTACCTGGAATAGATCATACTCGTTGATGTGAGCCGCTAGGCGCGTCAGCGACTGTCTGCCAGAACCTCCAAGGCCAACAAGCAACGCGTGAGAACGAGGTTGTGTAAGCACTCGGCATATACGGGACACATGTTCTATTGCGAACCTAAATTTTTACAACAAATTCAAACTCTTATTGACAAGCGGTTTCATTCGTTAAAATCTGACAAAAGACGTAAAACGAAACTATTGCCATTTATTACCAAAGTGCCAGAACAATTTTATTATGGACAGGGCTAATATTAAGCAATGGTTAAATTGAAGTAATGTTTCTACATGAGGATAGGACCAGATTAATTACTAATGTATTTGCTAAAAATTAATAAGTATAACCTGAATAACACAAGGTTCATTGGTTTTTTAGACATATTATTAAACTCAACGAGAAAAGCGTCCACTGTTGAGTTAAGATGTTCCATATTCGTCGTCTCCATGTAAAATCGAGTGTCTACTTTAGGATTGGCGAAATCACAGTAGATCAAATTCCTAAGGTGCTGATCTGTGATCTGCAAGAACATAACTGTCTTCATATTTGGCCTTAGAAGTAAGATTAGGTAATTTATAAAAACGATATACCTATTATAAATGCAAGTTTGTATGTATGGATGTTTTTTACCCATTCGCGCAAAAACTTATGAATGGGTATTAATTAAACTTTACAATAATGTAGTTTATACATCAGAATAACACATAGGCTATAATTAATAAAGGTATTTCGTGAATTGTCCAAAATATAACGATGTGTTAATTAAGTAAGTCGAAAGAAACAAACCACGCGGACGAAGTTGCGAGCAACAGCTAGTAATTTATGAATAATTATTCGTACCTTATCTTTTGGTCCATTTAGTAATCTCGAAAGCATTCTATCAAAATCATCGTTAAGGCACGCTGTCGTAGATTCTCTGAGACAATGGACTAGCCACTGGCGATCGGCTTCCTCGACCAGTCGATCTGAGAATACTCGAAGGCATTCATGTACCCAAAGACGTTTTATAGACTGTTGATCTGGAGTTACTTCCGGAACCGAAAGAAGCACTCCCTAAAATACATTCAAATGTGAAAATTCACAGCTAGAAAATTGAGACGAGCTGGGAAATGGTAGAGATACGCGTATCTGGTTTCAATTTATATATCACTACCACATTTTATGGATTGAAAGCAAAAGATAATTAGGTATAAGTTAGTTTATCTATGAAGGCGTTATCGAAACACAAAGAGAAAAGATCGATACACAAAGAGCACACAGAAACACAGAGAGAGTACAGTCAGCTGCACTAGAATGTATACAATTTGTAACTTTCAAAATTTTTTCACAGCGGTGCTAAAAATATTTGCACGACAATTAATTTCATGCCTTTTTAGTTTTTGCGGTGTAAGAGTTCATTGTTTTTCTGAAATTCTAGTACAAATTCTAGTGAAATTCTGTATACATTCTAGTGCAGCTGACTGTACCTAAAGTAATAAAACCATCTTACCAATATGACCCTCGAAAAGTCTCGTAAATTAAATGTATAGTGAGACTTAGATGGAGTGGGTAAAAGATTCAACCGACATTGCTTGTACACTTCTAATGTACCTGCCACTATTTCTTCTATGCATGGATCAAATTCTTTTGAAAATCCTCTGGAACCAGACAAATTCTTAGGATCAAAATCAAACAATATTATTTTACACTTACTGTAAGAATAAGTACCAATGGCTAATATTCAAATAAGTATTTGCGCGTACATAAGGCCTTATGCGAAAAAGAAAATTATGAATTTCATAAACACCAAACATACGGCATTAAAACTCACCTGGTATCAAGATGCCACAGCATAATCCTTTCGAATATGACTTTTAAGGTGTCATCATCAAACTCATCGATGCAAAAGAATGTGAAATGTCTCGAAAGTCTAGGAGTGATAAGTTTAGCTCCCGGGGTAGGTTTTCCCATTGCACACATGAACTAAAACAAACGTTTAGTTTTAGTTTTGTAATAGTAGGTAGAGCTCTTAGCGAAGGGCTCGTCTAGCAAAGTACAACCACCGTACTTATTTCTGCCACCAAGCAGTTGAAATTACAGGCACTAGAGTTTAACACCTGTATACGTTGCTAAAAAACGTGACTTACGAGGCAATGCTTTGTTGTGGGCAATGGTAATCAATTGGCATCAGGTAGGCCATCTGCTTGTTTCATCAGAAACTTGTATAAAAAAATTAAACCTACAAAAACGTTGATAAAAGTTCTTAGGAAAATAACTCTTACCTGTACATCAATAAGGTGCATAGCCACATTAATTTTTCGGTCATACCATAGACCTAAATCTATACCTTGTCGTAGCACCTCGATAGGAGGCTGGGCTCCGTAAGTCTCGGATTGTGGCATACTGACATCATCAACGAAAACCACACAATAACATCCGATTGGCGGACCAAACACACCTAGAGAAATAAAAAAGAAAAGAAAATAAGTTGGAATTCCTATAAAACACAAACTAATGTTGAACGTAAATTGATCGCGAATTTAGTGGTCCCAGTGGTCTAGTCAGTGGTTTGTCGTGTACCAATGTGTTTTTCTGTTCGAACAAATTATTTATTTCAAACGGGTAAGAAAAACACTGTGTGAAACCCGTGGCTTAACTAGCTCCACATGTACTGACCATGTTTTTCCTGTAGAATAGGCAAACTAAGCTGTGAGGATGGAATAGGTGCTGGATAATCCTACTCCATCTAAACTCCTGTATCAGGTACTATAGCATCTCGTAAATAGAGGCACGATTGAAGAGGTTGCCTTTGACTCTGTATAAACCATGTACAATAGATGCAAAGGCCTGCTCACTTTTTTTTCGCTTATTACCTTTTTAGGATTCCGTACCGAAAAGGTAAAACGGGATCCTTCTACTAAGACTATGCTGTCTGTCTGTCCGTGTGTCCATCACTAGGCTGTATTTCATGAACCGTGATAGTTAGAGAGTTGAAATTTTCACACAATTGATGTATTACTGTTGCCGCTATAACAACAAATACTAAAAACACTAAAATCTCGTACAACAAACGTGATTTTTTTGGCGTTTTAATTATAGATAATGGTACGGAACCCTTCGTGTGCGAGTCTGACTTGCACTTGGCCTGTTTTTTTCTATTATGTGTTTCCATCGCGGCAGTTTAAAAAATAAAACTACCATAGAAGCTAAGTAAGATTGCAGTCTTTCACATACCTTTTCGCCTTTTATCAAGTTTTCCCATGATAATATCTTGGGTCTGATTACAGTTGGTTTGCGCCGAAAAAGCCATGATTAGAGCCTTGTAAATTTTTGTATCGACTCTTTTCACCAAGTAATCCTATCAACAAAATTATAGAGTAAGAAGAGACAGCATAACGCGATAAATAAATACTGACATACATTGGACATAACGTCATCTAGATCCAAACTAAGCAACCTATAGAACCAAATAACTGATTGAATACTGAAATACTTTTTTGTGAATACATACATCAGACACGTCATATCAAACACCTGTGTTCATGACAGAAATGTTTATTATTGGTGGGAATCGAACCCACAACCTACAGCTACTACAAGGACTAAATTCTTGATATTATAAAATTTCAACCTCATGATGTCATAAGCAATATTTTTATTATGTCGTAGATAACTGTTGTACAAACTTAGTATGTACGCCGTGACTTTTCTGCATAGACTCAATAGAGACCCCTAGTGTGGGGAACAGAGCTCACCTATACCTATGTATAGATAAGCTAGTAAATAACACGGGAAAATTTTGATAAACTCACTACCTTTGTTCGCCAGGTCTCTTAAGTACTATACCACAATACTGTGATCACAAATCTGCTATGTATGGTGACTATGACAAACTCTCTCTCCAGATGTGGAGAGACCTATATTCAGCACTGTATTTATTTAGGCCGATGACTACCTTTTTTATGAAATAATCGTTTGCGGGCTGAACTCCAGCGCGCTTCCGCTCATACACAAATAATATACTAACGATAATATAAGACGATTTTCCAGTCCCAGTAGGTCCGACCATCATGACAGCCTTGTGATGCGTTACAAGTAGTTTGAACAGTGCCAAATAGCGGACACTGTCGAGGGTCGTCACAAGGATCTGATTTGGTGGGGTGTCTCTGCTAATGGCAGGGGCAGAGACAACGTCGTCTTGCCACGGTTTCCATTTTCCTTTACCCTGGAAATATGTTTTGCTTACATTCGTTTGTCATGTTCTAACGGTTTTCCAAAGCTTTTGTCTCTTTAAAAAAACCATCGACAAGATATTTACATTATTCTTAGTGTCCATTAATCTACGTGGAACTTTTTTACCTATGCTTTTATTTACGATGGTAAAATACATAGTGAAAAGGTCTTACTTCTTTAATAAAACGATAGTCGTACACAAGTCCATCTTTCGGCATTGAGAAAATGTACTGCTTCTCCGGTTTTGCTATTTCTCGTGGGTAATTTAAAATTTCTATCACCTGAAAAAGAATATCGTATACCATATAGCTCTTTACTTCTCTATAGGAAAGAAGGCACTGCGTTGGGACTTACCTTTTCAGGAAACTCCTTATCCAGCAAACCGCGGAACAGTATGTCGAATTTGGGTCGACTATCCGCTTCTAAAGTGGCTCCGATCGACCAAATACACGAAAAGAAGAACACTCCCTGGGTAAAAATTAAACAAATAGATAGAACCCGTTTATCCATTTGATAAAAATCTTACTATATTAATACTAAAAACATAATATAGACAATGCAAAGCTTAAACCACTGATCGTAAAGACCTGAAATTTTCAGGTTACATTTGTCTTGGTACGTAGAGTGTGTACTAAGAAAGGAATTCCTGTATTTCAACCCCTAAAAGCGGAGGTTTTTATGTTTTTAATACAACTTTACGCGTTTCGCTCCTATACTATAGTTGATAAGAATAAGCCCTCTTAAAAAACAAAGAGCATACCTAAAATGCAATTTATAATGTTACTTTACGTAAAGCTGTAAATAAAATGCTTCCATACCTCGAGTTGAGCTCGAATATCTAAATCCGATATCTGTTCCACATATTTTTCATCGTAAAAGTCATCCATATATGTGTCGTAAATATTCATGCAAGCGACAACTAAATTGCTTCGTGAGGTTACATACATTTGCTGAAAAAAAAAATATCTACTTACACTCACATAGATATTTTTTATTATACAAAGAAAACACCCAGAACACCCGGAACCAATATTTGCAGATCGTACAAAAATGTATCCCAAGGCGGGAATCGAACCCGCAACCTCCTGCGTCGCAGTCGGTCATTCGCCCGCCGCGCCACATCGGTCGTCAAATTAATTAATTAATTTCTTATTTTTAAACTCCATACCTTTACTTTTCCAGAATACTCGACAAGCCATAGAAGCGGCGACATAAATCTATTGAACAAGGTCCTGATAAGGTTCCGATTGACATTATGAAGTGTCGGCGGGAGAGTGTTGAGCCAAGATTCAAGCAGGCATTTCCAGCCAAGACCTTTTGGCTCCATGTAAATCATACCACATCGAGATACCTGTTAGAAAAATCAGTAATCAGTGCGTGTTGCTATTGATGACTAATGGAACTGATCGTGGTCTGTATTGTCCTTACACACTAGCTGAAAGTCACACAAAGCACTATAGTTGCGTAAATGAACCTATTTTTTTTCAGTTTATATTCTACCACAATCTCACCTGATGTGAATTGATGATGCGGTCGACGGTGTAACACGGATATCTAAAAGATACCTATTCATTCTAACATCTAAATTGGGGGACGCCTATGTCCAGCAGTGGACTACTACAGGCTGATGATGATGATGATGATGACCTTACGGTCCCCACGGGACACTTACTTTTAGAGTACATTATATTGTAGCAACTCACCGTAGCCGGCGAAGCAGCTTCTAAATCCATAGGTTCGAATACCAAGTTTGTTGTAGGAGCTAGTTGGATGATTTCTCCACTCATGAGGCACAGCTTTTTATTGTCGTCCAACACCGTGTTCAAGTTTTCAATCCAGATAGCGTCGACTGGTCCGTCAAATATTAGCCATTTTCTAGGAAAATATAAAAAAAACATGGAAGGCGTCGGATTTGTAAAAATATGTACATCATACGATAAAACGGTTGGAACCAAGCCGTAAGTTTATTGCCTGTTTTTTTAGGCTTTGCTAGGAACTGGCACCTTGATTCACCTAGCTTTAAGACTATTCAAAGTTATCCCTGTATATTACTAAATAAATGCCTTTTATCTTTGACTTTGTAGGAAACCAGAATAGGCTAAATGGTTGCCAAAAAAGGGTATAAAATAAAGAATGTTTGTGTATTTGGCCCAGCAAGATACCAACAATAACTCGGTACTTGGTGAGCGGACTTTTTTCCGCAACTAGGCCGCTGGTGGGCCCTTTTTGCGTGATACAAACAATAAATCAATACCAACAATAAATCATTGCATAAACAAAAAATATAAAACTGTGTGTAAACAGAATAAAAAAAAAACAGAACTAATTTTTCAGTACATCCTGATTACGTATAAGTATCAAAGAAAAAGATTATATTGTTCAAACCTGTTATCATTAGGAGATACAGCAAACGCTCGGTAGCTGACAGCCAATATGCCATCAGACCATTCGTGGGACACTGGGTCGAATTGTCCGTAAAGTTGACCCATAGTGATGGATTTCGGGTTTATTACCGTCCATTCTACAGCATTCTCAGCCATCAAACCCTGAATAAATAAACATCCAGCTGAATATAAAGAGCACTGGTTGTCTAGTGGGAGTAACTCTGCTTTCTAATCCTCTAGTCATTGGTTCGATGCTGGTCGTGCATTAATTGATTTTCTATCGAAAAATTTATAAGCACAATGCCAGAACTCTTAAAAGGTGATGGAAAACATCGTAAAGAAACCAGTATAGTAATAGTATTCTAGCAGCGGGGATGGACTTGCAACCTGTCACATACGGAATACCAAACTGAAAAATGATGGGTATGTGTACCAAATATAGTATTTAAACATACATCTGACTACCCCGATTAGACGTCCTCGAAGAAGTTCGAGTTGGTATCTGGTACTAAGAGATCTGAGGGGATGTCTACCGTGCTTGGGGATTGAAGTTCTGATGCTTTTTTTACTTTAATATGAACCTTAGTTTTGGTTACATATAGCATCTTTGCATAGGCTAACTTCTGAGATACGTTGCCAGTGTACAACAACACATCTTCATTTAAATAACTACTCAGGGGCTGCAAATATCTTATACACGTAGTTCAAAAGCCATATTGGATAAAAACAGAATATCTGTGTTGAATAGCTATATTGAGCCCCGTTTTAGCGTTACCTTTTCAGCCACTAAACCTAAAGCAGCGCCGAGGGCGTGGTAGCATTTTGTCTTTCCTGAGAAAGGAAATCCAACCAACATGAGACCGTGGCGTACAAGAATCATCTCGAACAACTGGAGAACCTGTATGGAGAAATACGAATACATCAACACCACGATATAGGTACCAAAGAAAATGAACTTTTAAAGACAATTATTTAGGGTTTAGGGTACGAAAATGTCGGAGTTATTTTAGTACCTTTTCGATAAAGAAATCGTTTGCCTGTAAATTGAGAGGTACGCAAACTTCCTTCAAGCAAGATACCAAATGAGGTAACCCAGCCAAAGGTAGGGGCAATCCAGGGAACAAGTCACCAATAATACCCTGAAACAAAACACAGGTAAATATTTCGGTTGATTATATAAAAAATCATCAACTCTCATATCTCCTAAGGTCATCTATATACTTAAGGGTCGCAATTTATCAGTTAATCGCATATCTCATAGGCTATGAGATCTTATGACTTATGAGAGATATGAAATATATCTCTGACTAAAAGGGGTACCCTATAAACATCCTCGAAGAATCTAGAGTAGGTACTGGGTACTAAGAGGTCGGAGAGGATATCTACCGTGCTTGGGTATTAAAGTCGTGATGCTATGTCTTTCTTTTATAGTTCAATACAATCCGTGGTACTACTAGTAGATGGTATTAGAGCTTAAGCACAGGGTGTTTTTTTGCGCGCAGACGACGCGCAGATGACGCGCGTTAACGCAATTCAAACGAGATTCTTTGATACTATCTATGGGCATCTACCCGACCGAATGACGACCGATGTGGCGCGGCGGGCGAATGTCCGCTTGCGACGCAGGAGGTTGCGGGTTCGATTCCCGCCTTGGGATAAATGTTTGTACGATCTGCAAATATTTATTCCGGGTGTTCTGGGTGTTTTCTATGTATAATAAAAAATATCTATATATGTAATGTACTGTATTAAGTATATCAGTCATCTAGTACCCATAACACAAGCTCTGCTTAGCTTGGGGCTAGATGATGCTGTGTGGACTGTCCAGCATTATTTATTTATTTTATTTATTTATCTACGGTGACGTAAACGCGCGTTAAAAAAACGTCGTTTGCGCGCATAAAATACGCCATGTGCTTACTCTCTTAGTCCGTAACTAGCAATGGATGTTATTAGAATATAGTAACCCGGTATAAAGAGGTTTTCATACCATAAACAATGGCACATCATGTTCCAAGAACTTGGGTAAATTGACGTCTTTGATAGAGCGTAGAAGAATAACGTCTTCATCTTCATCAGGATATCGTAATTTGAGTGCTCCCGCCGCTCGCAGCACAGATTTTACAGCCCGCATGCCTGTCATCATAAATATAAAAGAGTTAACATACCAGCCTGATTTCAGTAATGCCCGGTTTGAATATCATACGAACGTGGTTTAGTAGTAGCTTTTAGCCTGTCCGATAAACTGTTACCTCATTGGCCAGTGTTGACAGACACTGTAAAATTGGCCAATTAGGAGCTTATCCGACAAACAACAATTCTCAGTTAATACTGGTAAGATATTAGAACTGTGGATTAGACAAATGTTTTACCAAAGTCGATAAATCACCACAGTCTTACCCTATCTATACCAATTATTAGAATCTGTGTCCTGACTGATATATAGACAACGCACAGTCAAAACTACTGGTCGTAGAGATTATAGGTATATTCGTTTTGGTGCGTAGAGGTGTACTAAGAAGGAATTCCCAAAATTCAATCCCTAAACGGGTATAGCGAGCGTTGAAGTTAGTTTAAAAATAACTTCACGCAAACGAAGTCGCGCGTTTCGCTAGTTACTAAACTCGGAAACAAAACCACGAAATAGTTATGCCGTGTTTTATCTCTCTCGATATCATTTGCAACTTCCTGTCAATGCAGAAAACAAAACACAATGTAACTATTTATTTTTTATTTTTGTGTTTTTACTTTTGTGTACAATAAAGAGTTAATTTATCTATCTATCTATATATTTCGAGGTAACGCTGAGTTTTTTAGTAGTAGGGTCAGACTAAAACAATGCAACTGGTAACGTACCATAATCGTAATGACTCTGCGAAGAGAGCTGCTCCGAGCAAAGTCGGTAAGTGGCCACGATCTTCACGGCCAGAGGTTTAGCATTCAGGTAGCCGAACGCGTACAACTCGATCTCAGAGATCAACACGTAGTCAGGAACCATCATAGCCACAGAACGGAACAGAGCCTACAAATAATCAACTAAATAGTCAAGTAAAAGTTTGTTTTGCACACAATGTATAATGAAATGTGAGGTCCGTACGTGAGGCAAATTATATGTATTTGTTTTTTTACTTGATTGGTATACTTCAAAGTGTATCTGCCGCGCTGTGCGAGGCTGCCTAGATACTTTTCACATTCGTTTATAATATTTTATTACTTATTTATATGAATTGACAGAAGGAATGCTAGCTAACGTTTTCTTTCAGGTAACTTTAATAGTCAAAGTGACATATTATCCGTGATGAAAAAAGTCTTAAAAGTTTACTATTGATATAGTCCTAGTAGGTTCTAAGAGAAGTAGATCAGACCTTCAAGTTATCAGGCAGTTCCGAACGACCTGCATAACCAGGGTTCATCGTGATGAACACTGCACAAGATGGGTCCAATTGCAGCAGTGTGCCTTCAAACAGTAGTTCCGTGGATCCAGAGTTGATCCCTCGCTGGATGGAAAGAATCTGCTGCGCCACCACGGATAACACTTCCAAATCAATCCGGTTGAACTCGTCGAAGCACGACCAAGCACCGCAAGATGCCAATCCCTAAAAGATAATTTCTTTTGTTGACCTATAATTGTTTCTCGAGTGAAACCTAACGGGATTTTCGAAAGACTACGTAAATGTAGACGTTTGGTTGCTATTATTGTGCGCGTTCAAATGGCCGAGTTCTTTAAAAGAATGAAAACTGGATACGCACCTGACAAAGTAATGGAACTCGTAATTTGGTTGTCATTACTTTGTCTGTACAAATAGCAAGATATTTTACCAGATCAAGAATGGAATATTAATTATTATATAAGACAAAGTTTAGAAGTAGTATTTCTGCCACTAAGCAGTTTGATGTGTTTCGGTTCAAAGGGTGTCAGATGGACGCAAAGCGACAAGTTAGTGACCGTGACCTGCAAGGCAACTGTTTGTTATAAGTGGTAGGAACTACTTAATATCAGGTGGGACATTTGCATATACCACCAACAAGTTGAAAAAAAAAACAAAGAGCGTTAAAGAACTGTGACCGACCTTGAAGAACTTTCCAAGAGCAAGGTAATCCAAGCCATCGGAGCAGTTGAATACGACGCACTGTTTAGCCACGGCCTTGGCTAAATCCTTCGTCGTCTCAGTCTTACCGGTACCAGCGGGGCCTTCGGGGGCACCACCTAAAGTCGGCACCAATACATATCTAGCATAAAATGGTGACCCTTTCAAATTTATATTAGAGAATGGTAAGTTCTCAAATAAATAAATATTTGTAGATATTTTTACACAACATCATCTAAGCCCCAAACTAATCATAGCTTGTACTATGGGAACCAGATGACTGATAGAATACTTGTATACTTTTTTTCGTAAATACAAACTTAGAATACAACATAACACCCAGACACAGAACAAACAGAAAATATGTATTGCCAGAAAATAAAAAAAAATTGAAATAGCATCACGACTTTAATCCCTAAGCACGGTAAATATCCCATCAAATCTCTTAGTACCAATTACCTACCCGAAATTCTTTAAAGATACATAAGGGGGGTGTAGACAGAGATACGTCCAGATATTTTTCTAAATACAAATAATAAATATTTGTGGACATTTTTACACAACATCACCTAGCCCCAAACTAAGCATAGCTTGTGCTATGGGAACCAAATGATTGATATAATACTTATAATTTTGCTATAAAAACTTGCCTAAATTCAGATGCAAAGCTCCGAACAGAGTTCTGAAGCACCTGTCTGTGAGAGGCGTGACCACAAGGCGGCCAGCGTTGCCGAGGTACTCGTAGCCGTACATCAGCTGAGAGTTGATCATGCGAGTGGCGATCTGCATTGTCAGGTCTTCTTGTTCCTGTTTTAATGCATAATGACCAAAAAAAAAATCTTTTGTCTAGAAGGGGGAACAAGACAACGAATGTTAATATTTGTATAGTAATTTTGAAAATATCTACAGAAAGAGAAATGAGACAGATAAACACAAGTCATTTCTGGCGTTACAATTTAGTAAGAGAACGAGACTTTAATAATAATGTGAAAACCTAAAATTTTAATATTTTTAGTAGGGAACGAAATTTTTTGCACACCATTAGTTGGTAATAATATGTGGAACTAGAATACTTTTGACATCATTGTACTTATACTACCATATTTTTCTGCAAATAAATGAAATGAATTGAATTGAATTGAATTGAATTGACTTTTAAATAGACAAAACAAATAATAAAAACTCATTTTGATCAAGCTAACAAATATCTTCATTCACTTCACTTCACATCAGATCACTTGTGGTGTAGGGGTAACACACTTGCCTTACTAATCGTAACAAGAGGCGGACGCGGGTTCAAAGTTTTTCATTCACGGTGAAATTTAATTAGACCAAGTAATATGACCTAGTTACAAGTCAATAAAAAATTACTAAATTATAAATAAACCATACCTGTCGATCCGAAGCAAGCTGATCTGATGAATAAAATGGTAAGGGGGACTTTGGTGATTACAGATTGATCTAATGGGTTCATTTCAGACCATGATTAAGATTAGTAGATATATTTTCATCAACATACTAAACTGCCATGGCCATTCATAAAAAAATTGTTGTTAGAAATGTTTTTGCCAAAATACTAGAAGCCTATAAAAAGGTAATGCATAAGTTAAAGTTATTCATAAAAAAATCGTCATGAGAAACTCTTCGATAACAACCGAAATCGAATGAGATTGCTAGAGTTAGTTGTTTGGCACTGGTTTTATACACCAATGAGGCTTTATAACTTTATAAGTGTCTTCACGAGTACATCTAGAATGAAACGTACCTCCCAGTAGTAACGAATCTGTGATAGCCAGTTGAAGTCATTGTCCGTTTGGACGCCACATTCTATCAGCAACATCAGCGTGTCTCTGGCGTGGACATCGAGTACCACCAAAGCTCCTAAGATTAGAACAACTGAGTAAAACTAAGCCTAATGCAAAGATGCATAATATATGCATAATAGTGGAGCTTTTAGTGACGGGCACATACGGGGAAGCACTACCACCATGCCTATTTCTGCCGCCAAGCAGCTTGCTGTGTTCCGGTTTGAAGGGTGTGGGTGCTGGTGTAATTACAGGCACATGAGGCTTAACACCTGTATGCCTCAGGTTGATGGACACAAAGCAGTGTATTGTAGGGCACGTTCCTAAGTAACGTGACCTACAAGGCAATGCTTTGTTATAGGCTATGGTAACCACTTAACAGCAGGTGGGCCATATGCTTGTTCCAACAGAAAATTGTATAAAAAAATTATTCAGAAGATGAAGATGCATGCAGCTGGCTGTGGTGGTCCCACAAGCGAATAGGACCCCCTGATCACCTCTCGTTAGTATTGTGAGTGACTTAAGGAACGTAACAGGTCCCTCCTCTAGCACCTTAGTACTTAACACAATTTGAGAGCACCGGTGGTCTAGTGGGAATGATCCCGTCTTTTGGTGCTAAAGTCGTGGGTTCAAATCCGGGTTTATCTTTTCGAATAATTCTTCGACAAGAATAAGAATAATGCTCTCACCAAGTGTAATTCTGTTCTGCAAGCTCAAGTCCCCTCGGACTAAGTCGACAATCTTAGATATCTGGAAGTTGCACTTATCCCAGTATTCACGCATGGCTTTCAGACTGATGTGGATCGCCTCCGTGACTTCTGACGTCCAGAACGTCATTGCTATACATTGCACCTGTAAGAAATGTCTATGTTCGATGCAAAAGTAACTAAAGTAAATATAACATATAGCGAAATATAAAAGGATTAGAATAATACTAAATAAATAAGTAAACACCAAGAAAAACCTAAACACGATTGCATCCAATATCAGCCTACCATTTTCTAGTCTAGAGGAACTAACAACGCCATGTACACCATGTGACGTAGAACAGAATGTTATTTTAGGCGATAGTGAAGTTCACTTCAAAACAAACGAGCTTTGGCTAGTCCCAAAGCACTAGAAACTTACAGCTTGCCCAGGCCACACCAGTACCCATCTGTCTCGCGGACACTGTGTGTAATCATCGTAGGAGAGCGCCAACTCATGATGCACCGATGACTTCATCGATTTCTCGAGCTCTAATAGCCATTTTTCCACCTGGAGATAAATAAATATTAAAGAAAATATTATTATTAGTAAGTTTCTATAGATTTTTTGTGATAAAAAGTGCTGTTACAAAATCTTGTAACGGTAGCCAAGATCTAGTCTATAACACATTGTGCTATAGCCATGAAAGTAGACCATGTTGTAGAGGTACTACACTTCGTAGAAGCATTTACGACACTTCGAAGAAGCATCTACGACACTTCGTAGAAGCATCTACGAAACTTCGTAGAGTCGTCTACGAAATTTTGTAAGGGTCGCCTAGGTCTATAACACATAGTGCTATATCTGATGTGAACATGATGAGTAGTCGTGATATGTAGCATCTACACACAGCCGGCATTAAGCATGTGTGGATACAACAATACTAAATGTGGCTTAGTATATAGTTTGGAAATATTTGTTAAAAGTGAACTGAATAATAAGTCATCTAGTTCAAATTTACATAATTTCAGTGAGTACTCACCTGTCCTCTCGCAGCAGCTGTATTGATTATCATGGTAAGTTGTACGAGCTCTCCTTCCGAAGACTTCATGTGAGTCACCACCATTTCCTCCGTGAAGGTCAGTTTTGCAATACCCTCGAAACATTTCTTAAGGTGAGGTTGCACACTGCAAATTAGTATTTATTGCATACTCATATTACAGAATATCTAAAAATACTGTACAGAATAGTCTTGTATTATATTGTGTGTAATAATCATGCTGAAAAAGTCTACTGCTAGACCTATACATTTTCAGGAAAACTCTTTTGAATCTTCCTCCAACATCAATATCCGTGCGGTGCCTTTACCAGTTTCTCTTAAAATAACCAAATTTAATATTGAATCAAAAGCTCCTGTAACCGAAACCTAAATGAGGAAACAACATACCGCATCGGGTCTTTAGTCTCTGACAGAATCTCGAGCAGCTCATCATTGGACAAGAAGAAGAAGCGAGGGAAGTACAGACGTTTCTTTTCCAAGTACGCGTTGAGTCCTCGTTGTACCATCTCCAGCAGGTTGTTTGATTTTCTAAGGCGGTCTAACATCTTTTCTATCATGATAACGTCGAGAACCCTTGGTTCTGTGAAGGCAGCCTTCATTATTTCACGCCACATCTGCATCACGAGAAATTGGTATCACAAACTTGGAAAGTGATGGTATGTATGTGTGTGGTTGTGGGGGGGGGGTGTATATAAGGTTGTGTTTGTGAAAGTTTCAATAAGTTAGCAATCAGATTTTGATTCTCGCGTTCTTTCGTATAACGACACTTATACTACAACAATTTATGCAAAAAGTTTTACCCCTCTACATTTCCTTAGGGATTTCATTTCAGAAATTACTTTCTTAGTACCTCCTACACACCAAAACAAATACATACCTGAAATTTTCTAGTCTCTTCGGGTCAAGACAAGAAAGTGGTGATGTAAAAAGGCTTTAAACAATCAGCTACGCAAATCTCACCTTATCGACAGCACTGAACCGTCTGCCTTCCTCAGGGATCTGTTGTTGGATGTCAGGAGACGAGAAGATAGGCTCAAGATACATCCATGTGGCTTGCACCTTCAGCCATTCGTCCAGAATCTCTTGCAAGAGTACCAACTTACCTTCCCAGTCGCTAAAAAAATATACACGTAGTTCAGTTCATCGCGTGAAATTATAACTTACAGCCAATACACACCGGATTAAACACAAATTTTAAATGTATCATCTACATGTGCCCTTACAACTATATTTTTCTAAGCCACCGGTAAAGTGTTTACTAATTTTTCAAGTTTCTGTACCGTGACGTTAACTTACTAAATGACGTCTTCAAACGGTTTGATATAAGGTGAGTTCTTCATAGTCTGTGTCTTGACAATGTGGTCATCCAAAAGCAGTTGGATTTCGTCCACGCTTGAAAGAATATATGTTCCAGTGTCTCTGAAATAAAATTAATTTTCAGATAATGTTCAAATCACATCTATCAACAGATGCACATGTATTTTTTTTAGCAGATGGCCCACCTTATCTTAAATGGTCACGTTCGTAAGAGACGTGCCCTACAATGCTGTACTATGCGTCCATCAACCAGAGGCATACAGGTGTTAAGCCTCATGCTGCTTGGCGGCAGAAATGGGCATAGTGGTAGTACTTCCCCGAAAGAAGGTTATGACAGGGAAAATACTCAAAGAAGAGAACTCATGAACCAATTTCATCGTTTTTAGTCTTCAGGTCAATTTGAAAGTTAGGAACATACATAGTAGAGTAAACAAATAAAATATTAGTATCAACATTTCAATTTCATTCATTGCTATTATTGCTAATTAAAGGAAGACTAACTTGTATGGAAGAATTTCGAATCTAAGATCGGCCCATTCCTTCATCATCTTGTCCAGTGCCTTCTCCAGGTTATTTTCTTTAGTTGCCGCCTCTGAAATGCTCTCGAACTTCTCGATGTAATCAACGAGGTTGAAATCTATAACCTTTTCTAATGACAACTCGTCATCCACAACAATTGGAAAGCCGACAATGTCAGAAATCTTCTCCCAATGACGTGGTTTCATGCCAGGATTACCAAGAGTTTGTATGATGGGCAAATTAGTTTTGAACTCGTCCATTTTTTCTCTGAAATTGTAAAATCAAAAGAAATATGCTCAAGATTGATCCCAACGAGTGGTAAATATACTTTCAAGTCAATGTGCTTCGATCCATAGGAATATCTAAAAGGGTAATTATTCGTCACATTCCTCTTTTCAACAATTCAAAAATGATTTGATCCCGTACATACGGGATTCATTTAAATGTATTCTAATAAGAGTCGATGGAGACTTTAATTTTAAAACAATAAAACCTTGTAAATATTCGCTTACCTGACAGAACAGGCAAGTTTGAACGTATCCGGTGTTTCTTGAAAAGACTTTTCTAGCTTGTAAACGATCTTATAGTAATAACCCACATCACCTTCTATGTCTTCGGGGTCAAAGCTTCCCACCTTAAAAATAAAATGACCTGCAGTTATTACCTTAAAAAATGTGGAATCCTCGTGCCGATGCGTTTATATACTTAATTTAAAAACTGAATCATTTCTATGGCCGTTCGTACACTAGGCTACACAAGCCTTCGATACTCAACGACTTTAGCATAGGCAACTGATACAAAACAAAACATAAATATCTGTTAATTTTGAGGCAGTTATGTATAACGAACTATATCGACTAAAATTTCAAGTCTCTTACATACTTACCAGTGACCAGGCAGTGCGTTGTCAAAATCAGTCAATCAGTCAGTCATGACAATTAGTATAGATAGTTTATTATTACCTTCGTAGTCATCCAAGTGTTAAGTTTTGCCAAGAAATCGTATCCAGCATCGAAGAGTTTTTTGAAAGGCACCAGTCGATCGTAGACAATTTTTCTCTTCGGGTACTGTGACTGCTCCCATCCAAACGATATTTCCTCTTCGTTGAATTGATCTATTTTTGCTAATGCGTTTGCCAGTCTGTTGTGAAAAAGTTTGTAAACTATTATAAAAACGGGTAAGTGCAGAGACCTAGGCTCTGATACAAAATATATAAATAATATTATTTATAAGGTGTTAAAAGTATCAGATGATAAATAAATAATAATAATAAATAATTGTGGACATTTTTACACGACATCAATTAGCCCCAAAGTAAGCATAGCCTGTACTACGAGCACTAGATGACTGATAGAATATATCGTCGGCCTCATAATTATGAAGCATGTGGATTAAAATCGTGAGGCTGTTTCTGTTTGTCCCACATCACTATTACATTTTAAACAAAAAAACGGTTTTACGAAAATAATGCATTTTAACCAAATTGCTCACTTATCATCCAGATGTCGAGCTCGCATGACGTATTTCGGCAGTTCATTGATTTCTCCCCAATATTGCAACTCGTTACATTGTGTCTCGAAGACATCCAAATCATCGATAAATTTAGCGATGCGAACCTGAATACCAAAGTACACTATAGCAAACAGCAGTACATTTTTATTAAAACATTTCAATAGTAAATTTTGTTACCTTCAATAGTTCCTGGTATTCAATCTTCTTCTGATCACAAATTACTTTGGATTCTTCTATGACCCCGGCCATTCGGGAATACCTTAAAACAAAATGTAAGATAACTAGAAATAGTAAGCAGTAAATGTCGCCGAATTCTTTCAGACGTGTTGCAAAAAATATAAATATACCCTAGAGCTCAATGTGAGTGTGGATCAGTAAGCTAGCCGCTAACAGCATCACAGAGGTCGAGAGGTAGAGCATAGAACTATAAATTAAGGTGAAAGTCGATAATTCCATAGCTCATTGTAATCCAGCATTACGAGGGTTTATCCCTCGCGGCTTTTCTTACAAACATTATATGCATTTATACCTACAGCATTTTCTTATTTGTAACTATAAAAAAGTTAAGTACCCATAGTACATATATTAAAATCGGTTGTACTTTATTGAAATAGTTTCTTGAAAAAGTTGCCTTTTTCGCGTATTTATGGATTGTGCTACAAATTATTCGTTCTAGTTCTTAAAATATAAATATGGCAAGAACATAAACTGGAAATAGAAATGTGAATATGTTGATATTCTGAAGCACTCACCAATGGTAAGACTGGTTATTGGCTTTCATTTCCAAGGGCGTGAAGGTAGTATAATCGCCTAGGAACATAATGTATCTCATTACATTCCTCAGCTTGTCCTCCATATCAGTGAGGAGCACATCTTCTACCTTCTTGCAGTAAGCTATCAGATCCATGAGGGCTGCTGTGTCCGGAGGGGGAGTCAACAATGTGTTGGCAATCGTTGAATATTCTTCAAATATGCTAAAAAGTAAAACGCATTTGCTATTTTGGAAATGTGTACCGAGTGATCTCTCTCCAAAGGGTTTGACACTGCACAGTTTTGAAACCAAAAACTTTTTGCAAGTATGCACAGTAAAAATAGTATATTATGCAATTAGTGAATAGAGGATGGATTTAAAGCGAGGGTCATAGATTAACCACGAGCTAGTGAAGGATTCTAACGACTGAATCACGACGATAGGGAGGGATTCACTAGCGAGTGATTCAAGTGTTTGAATCCTGAGCGACGCGAGTAATTCAATGCATATTCAATCGAATCTCGAGGAGCTATTTGTACAAGGAGTTTGTAACGAGATTTTTTTGTGCAAGGAGGTTGTATAGCATTGAGATGGACGTCAAATGTATTAGTATGCTCTAAATTCAAAGACCAAAATAGTGATAGGTGCTGTTTATTCATTGTTTTCAGTGAATAAAATAAGCCTTTTATAGGGGGAATGGTATTAAAGTATTTTGAGTGTTTTATAATAATAATAATATGATTATTATATGATTTTTAGAATTATTATACCAATAACTACTTACGCCCTGATCATATTCTGGTAGTCCTCTGTCATTCGCCTGAGCAGAGTATTAGCGAGCCTCGTGGCAGCCGCTCGAAAGGAGGTAATCAGATCGCCGCGTTGCATCCGAAACATGCCGATCACAATAGTGCCTTCGAGTTTAGACGGAATCTCTCTCGCTAATTCAACGTACTTCACTGACTCAGCACAATATTCTTCGAAAGTTTTTTCAGGGTCAGAGTTTATGAAACTCTCCACTTTTTCTAATGACTGAAAAACAAATAGGGGAAAAATAATACACTACATCATTTTTCGTGTAGTTTTGTGTTCAAGTTCAATTGCGTTTTTTTCGTTAAATAGATTTGTTTTTAGGTATTTCCGTTCAAAGGAAACATTGGTACACGGTATAAAGAATTTATTCTCAAAAGAACACAGTTCACCTACAGTATACGATACAATAAGATACAGCAGTATATAAAAAAGGCTTACGGCTAGTGGCGAAGAGTATACAGTAGTTAATAGGTAGGTATATAGCTTAAGATATACTAATATTAAGAGATGTTATTTTAAATTTGTTTATAAAAACTAGATAACTTGAATAACGTAAAAAATATATAGAAGATTTTAATAAACCTTTTCATAAGTTGTAAGTATAATTAGAACTCACTTTTCCGTTCAGCAAACACACGTAATCATCGAAGTCCTGAACACGCAGCTCTGGTCCAATTCTTTGTTCGCTAATCAAGTCTGCGACCAGTTTCTTATAATCATCTACCAACTCAGTGTCGATAATAGGCTAAAAATTAAAATATATTATATACCTACTGCTATTCAACACACAATAATACCAGAATTTATACAAAAAAAAATTCAACTAGCGAAACGCGCGCGCCTTTGCTCGCGTGAAGCTATTTTCATACAAACTTTAACATCTTTGCCCGTTGGATTGGATTCTAGAAATTGCTTTCTTATTACATATCTACGCACCAAGACAAATATACTCTGAAAATTTCAAGTCTCTACAAACAGTGGCTTAGGGTGTGTTGTCTTTATACGACAGTCAGTCAGTGATAAGAAAGCTTCGTATATAGGTTTTAGTTAATGTAAAAATACATACTTCAATTAAAATCCTACACCGTACTGACCAGTAGTATGAATGCACTGTCTGTATGTTGATTCATTTTCAATGCATATAAATGTAAAATTTTCCTCTAATAACAAATCTTTATTAGATATTTACAGAAAGCAGGTTATAATTTACATAATGTTTCTAAACAAACCTTTAGTGTGACTCTACCAGTTACGATATAGTCTTGGTAGAGCATGGTCTCCAAGCGAGGAGACTGTCGACAGGCATCGATAAGAAAATCATACAGCAGACAAAGTTGATCTTTAAACTGTTTGAAAGATGGCTCAAACTCAATTGCATCGTTTTGAAATGCCAAGTTGACCACAAAGCCTTGGTTTGTAGCCTGAAAAAATATCTGAAGTAAATTTTTTGTACTACATACTCATACTTTTGGCGTTACTATTCGTTGTCAGAACAAAAGCGAATCCTAAGTAAGTGGGTTCTCTTTATTCAATTCGATGCAAAGAACTTACAGGTATCGTAAGCATTACACACGTAAAATCAAACTGTCAATAAATGTAAATAACGGTTAAAATAGCTGGTTCTCGCGATTTCCTCTGGCCGGGAAATTGGAGCTCAATCGATTAGTGCGGTATATAGATAGGTTTTATTCAGGTTTGACAGAACCGATACATTAAAGAACCAGCCTAGATTTGATGTGGTAGATTTCTTTGTACTTAAGAACGAAACTATTACAAACGCGTGAGATTTCGTCTGATTTTCAAGCAAACTTTGCACCGCTTTAGTGGTTGATTTTCCGGAATTCCTTTCTTAGTATATCCCTACGCACTAAGACAAATGTGCCCTAAAAATGTCAAGTCTCTACGACCAGTGGTTTAGGCTGTGCGTTATCTATAACAGTCAGTCAGTGAGTAAGAATCAAGATTGTTATAACTAATATAGCTGATCTACAAAAAATCATACCCCAACATCCTTGATATAATTGGTAAATTCTATCATGGACTTTAGGCACAAAGTCTGAAGATTATAAGTCATGATACAAGCCAAACAGTTGTAGAAATGTTTCATCTTAGATGCCTGTTTTGGATCCGGTATCAATCTCTTCTTGTTCCCCTGTTGAAATACAAAAGCATGCTTACAATCGCATAGGAACAAACAATATCCAAAGAGCTTTAAATTTATTACACATGTAAATACGTGTCGGCCGGCATAGCAAATTTTCAAGCGCCCTTCAACCGTTCTATTTGAACATGCTTATCACCCAATTAGTCTAGACAGTTCAAATTTGATTCGGTCCACCATATGAAGCTATATCAGGTATAGGTAATAATTATACATCGAAACCCTCAGAAGCTCCACACACAGCGCGGCGCAATAAGCACAGAGCAATAAGAATGAAGCTACGATGCTATTGCAATTAAACCACGAACATAATAAATAAATAATAAATAATACCGGACGATCCACACAGCATCATCTAGCCCCAAGCTAAGCAGAGCTTGTGTTATGGGTACTAGATGACTGATATACCTACTTAATACAATATTATATTACATACATAGATATTTTTTATTATACATAGAAAATACCCAGAACACCCGGAATAAATATTTGTAGATCGTACAAACATTTATCCCAAGGTGGGAATCGAACCCACAACCTCTGCGTCGCAGGCGGACATTCGCCCGCCGCGCCACATCGGTCGTCAACATGCAGCTTAAGTTCATGCCAACCGAGACAAAAGGTAACATAGGTATACCTTTAGGTATATTAACATATACGAAGAAATTTAAATAAAAATATGTTTGCAGAAAACTGAATTTACTTTCGTCATTAACATTTTTTTCATTTTAGTTTTGTAGACGTAAATTTTTTGACTTCATAAAACAAGACCACATTTTTTGTGCCATTCTGAAGTCATATTCGTATTATATACCTAGTTCTTGAAACATGTTAATAAAATAACCTTCTAGACATTAAACTCCGAACCTAAGGACTTTTTTCTATATTATTTGTTCCCAACACGAATAAAACAATAAAAGTAGAAGTTTTTAATTGCCTATGCTAAAACTGAGGATGGTGATGGTGGTAGCTTATGGTGTTGTGTGCAATGTTTTCAAACATTTCATTTAATTTTATTTATATCTAAGCCTGTCACAGTCTAGAGCTTACTCATATTATTACTCTTGCGTTCAAATAACTCATACGTAAGTATATCACAGGGCGCGCGGCAGTGGGGAGATACATCACCACCCTAGCCCTCGGCGATAGGCAGCCAGACATCAAATAACTTTTAGAAGGACGGATCGGATGCTCCTGTTATCTGTTCTTTAATTAACTTGAGTCGTCCGACCATGCAAATTGATTTAAAAACGCACCCTCGAGCGTACTAAATTTTATACAGGTAATATACCTTAAATTTTTCGAGTTTAAATTTAATTAAAAAAAATCAAAACAATATTAAATATTACTGAATCTATGTTACAGTTGAAGATCTTAAGGCACGTAAAATAAAGTTAAGATTATCCTGTACCAACATACCTGTAAAAATACAGCCTGAACGGTCGGTATCCACTGGTGTGTGAGTACATTCCCAGCAGCCTCAATATGCCTCTTGCATACGAAACAGAAGTCTTGCAATTCGTACGCCTCGTTTGTCGTCATTATGTCTTTCATACTGATCAGCCTCAAGTCACTGGAGACAATAATTTTATTTTAAAATTTTAAGAGTACTTACAGCTAGGTACAAAGAATTAAACGTGAAAATAAATACATGTATCCTCTTCAGGAAAGATTCAGTATGCTAATGGCCAATTACAAGTTTCCACAGATAGAGCTAGCATAATAAACAGAAAAGAAACATTAAAAAAAGACGACAGCTAGAGAACTAAAATAGTTATAAATATTAATGGTGAAAAGATCTAGTAAAAATATTAATAAAAACAACATATTTTAAATCTAATCCAATCAGCTTATCAACTCCAAGCTTGTTAAGGATTCACATGATAAGTGAATACTCCTAAAAGCTAAGGATTAAAAAAAAAATAGACAGAAACTGTAAATCAAACAAAAGCTTATCTCTGAACACACGTTTTATGAAAGTGTTGTAAAGTAAATTCGAATTCCAATTTTAGACTGACCAAGCGTTCAACTGCATTTATTCAAATTTAAACCGTGTGTGGATGCAAATAAAGTTGAATGTAATTTTGCATTGAGTCTGAAATCCCGGCGATGTAGCTCAATTGATCGCCGAGGTCTATAACCGGGAAGCATTCACCATCCGGTACAACCATTATCGCCCCACACGGTGCTATCTAGGTTTCTCTTTGAATCATTTTAAAGGTTCAAAAAATGAGTTCATGAAACGAGTGGTTCTGATTCCTGAATAAGACATTTTATATTTAATCAATTCTATGTTTATTCTTCTGCTTAACTTAAAGCATGTCGCACTATACGAAGAAAGGCTTGGTGGTTTTCATTAATTAGGCATCAATTTATCAAAACGATACGCGCGTGACTTCGTCCACGTGAAGTTATTTTTATACAAACTACAACCCCACTGTACCGGCTTAGGGGTTGAATTTCGGGAATCCTTGTTTTAGTACACACCTACGCACCCAGACAAATAAACCCTAAAATTTCAAGTCTCTACGACCAGTGGTTTTGGCTGCGTGTTGTCTATATGTCAGTCAGTTAGGACAAAGATTCTTATAATTGGTATAAATATAGATAGATACTTAGATTGCCAAAGTTTAGCGGGTAAAGTGTAAATTGAAATTTTATAATAGTAGTAGTCATAATATCAAAAGATCTGGCCGCCTACTACTACTGCACAATGTAGTGAGGGGCATGTCGAGAATTATTATCTGATACTTGCCATTTCAAAGTGGTTAGCAATGCGAGACCGGATCGAAAAATTGATAAATAAGCACCCTAAAATTTTTGTTTTTTGCCAATACACTATAAGTTTGTGAACGTAAATGGTGAATAAACGTTTCTATTTCTAATTATGATTACATGATAATAATAATAATAATAATAATGCTGGACACTCCACACAGCATCATCTAGCCCCAAGCTAAGCAGAGCTTGTGTTATGGGTACTAGATGACTGATATACTTAATACAATATATTACGTACATAGATATTTTTTATTATACATATAAAATACCCAGAACACCCGGAATAAATATTTGCAGATCGTACAAACATTTATCCCAGGGCAGGAATCGAACCCGCAACCTCGGCGTCGCAGGCGGACATTCGCCCGCCGCGCCACATCGGTCGTCAATGATGGCTGTAACACTAACACGTGAAGTCTGTGTTCTGGCGTGTAACGTGTTCCAACCCGTGCAGGCCATCCGTTTGTTCCATTACGTTCTATCATCAAAACGGTTTGGAAAATCACGTAGTACAATTAATTCGCTGTGGTCTATGGAATGGCATTTCGCCTGCGACGGACACTGGTCAAAGGTAAACCCAATCAAAGGCCCAATCAATGCCGGACTCTGTTGTCTCACAGAGTTATAAGGCTAGGTAGGGCAGATAACTACTATACCAATGCTAAGAGAAGCGATGCCTACACTGAGAAAAATGGATTTCGAGCCTAAGGTTAAAAAAGTCTTACACCGTTGAATTGTAATTACGCTGGGCAAGTTTGTAACGCTTACGTTAATTTTTACCTTTCAAAGTGAACACGTCCAAATGATACCGTCTATTACACTGTCACAGAACGACTGGAACAACTTTATAAGACGTTTCTGTTCGTTGTTACGTTTGGTCGGTTTTTCGCCTTCATACGAACCAAATCGCCGTAATAACGACACTTTCCGCTTTTCATTTTTCTCAGTGTACGGTATCACTACTGCTACGTGATACCTACGGGATGGTTACGGAATGCCTACAAAGTCAAAATCAAAATCAGGGTGGTAGGTAATCACGCTGAACATCACTACAAATCTGCTAAGTACTTTCTTCAGAACGAGGCTATCAGTTAATTTTCAATACGTACTGCAATCAAACAAATAGAATCTGAATATCGATAGAAGTGAAGTAAAATTTCCCATGCTATTTTGTTCATAGCCCGGGACGGACGACCTGCATCGATCGGTGCTGCCTGTGCTATAGCTGGTATCAATTTCATGGATGCTGTTCAAAGGATTAATTATTCCCTTGTGTAATGATTTGAATCAGCAGTAGTGTGTACATGTAAAACCTTTATATAGATGTAGATGTATTCATGTCAGAAAGGATAGATTTTTTTATGTGACTTGCCGATGAAACATGCCGTTGGCTCACCTGATGCTAAGTGGTTACCATTAACTATATTATAACAAAGCATTGCCTCGCTGGTCACAGTCGTTATACAAGAGCTCTACGAAGCACTAATCTAACCTAACATTGCCGAAACGTCGGAAAAATGAATAAAAAAGGTAAAATATTTTTTTTTTATAATAATGCTGGACAATCCACACAGCATCATATAGCCCCAAGCTAAGCAGAGCTTGTGTTATGGGTACTAAATGACTGATATACTTAATACGATACATTACATATATAGATATTTTTTATTATAGGTACATAGAAAATCACCCAGAATACCCGGAATAAATATTTGCAGATCGTACAAACATTTATCCCAAGGCGGGAATCGAACCCGCAACCTCCTGCGTCGCAGGCGGACCATACATTGTACGCGATAAATTGTGTAATCTTCGTGTTCCGATCGCAGAAGTTTAAAAATACTTTATCAACACGTATCATCATAGTACAAAATAATATTACAATTCGTTTTACGTTTATAATGGGCACCTATCCTTCACCGACATCCATAAGAGTTCTACAAAGTGGAGTAGGTACTTACTTGAACTGCTTCCACCAGATTTGTAAGACTTGTGCGATACAAGGATTTACGCTGTGCAGGTTTTTAGTCAAATATTTTCTGGCAAGCGCGTATCTTTGGCGCCATGCGTCATCTTTCTTCGCCAATTCTTGTTTCAATGGTGTGTCTTCTTCTTCTAAGGACTCTTCCTGTTGATGAGGTAGATTTTTATACAGTAAGAAAAACAAGGGTTACCTATTGGTTATAGTGTTAGAGCTCTTAGTGAAGGGCCCGTCCGGAGAAGTACTATGAATACAAATACAAAACAAAATTGAAATTACAGACACATGAGGCAACCTTTTATGTATCCAGTCGTTAAAAGGATTTATCTGTATCTGTATGATGAAGAAGATTGAAGTTTTCTTTTTCTAAATACCTGGAGACTTAAATACCTAAATGTAAACATACAATTTTGTGGACTTTAAACCCAACGATCCATAACTAAGCAAAAAAAGATTTGTAAAACAAAACCTAATACTTACTAATGAATTAACATACAATGAGATAGAACAAACGAAACAAAGGTTTTTGTATTCGTATAATCATAAAGGTAAAACAATCGCATTGATAAATAATCCTGATGTCCAGGCATAATGCGACTCCATCAGACAAGGGTTGAGGGGTGAGGGGTGAAATCCAATATGATGTCGACATAACAAAACAAATACCTAAAATACTCTCCACTGGAATATTGAATCATTGAAAATTTGAAACCCTTTCGGCGATCGGGGATTAAATTCCCCACGTTCCCCCTATATATCAAACGTACGCTGCATAGGTAGCTACAGATATATAGTCTGATAAAGCTCCATTTTCCATCCAATATTACAGAGTTGCTATGCTACGACATAATTTTATTACAGGTACTCTCGACAAACCCTCACCACCAAACTCGTTAGTAACTATTGTTTGAAGGAAGCCGACGCTGTAGACAAAGTTACATTTTACTAACGATATCGCTAGAAGAAAGTCATGGGATTGATGTAAGCTATCATAACGTCAAGTTATCTATTGACAACGAGTATTAAATAGTAATTAGTGCATTAACGAGTATGTATAGAAATAGTATCTCTTCGAAGCGAATGAAGCGAATGAATCTCATTTGTTTTCAATTTTCTTTGTCATTTTCAACTATTACATAGTACCTAGTGTTTACCTATTACATAGTAACTTCAGTAACTTTGATTTATCCGTGGAGTGGGGCACTGGTGACCCGTATAACGTGGTTTAACCTATCTCGGGCACCATGGTGCCCGAGATAGGTTAAACCTCGTCTCGCACAAAACAGGTTTACCGCTTTAGCCCCTAAGTTATGAACCTAACCCATTTTAATTACGCAGTAACCTTTGTGTGAGAGAATAAACAAGTTATTTATTATTATTGTTGTCTAAAACCTCAGGATATATAGACTTATGTACGAACTTTCGATACAGATGTATAGGTACCGTAGCTGGTAAATTAGGAATAGTATTCGTTTTACGATACCATCATTTGAGGATTCCTAAGTCCTACAAGGAACTCTTACAGTTTCGCTATCGGTTTGTCCGTAGACAGTGTTTCGTTTTTCCAGTAAACTAATAATACCATCATCACGCTGACATTTTACAGGGTTTTCAAAATATATCCATAAAAAGCTATGAATTGAGTTTTGGAACTGTTAACCTACATTTACGCAGATCAGAAAGATTTTATAATAACCCAACCGCGGAAACCACAACCCAACAGTGGGTTCACATCCTACTCGGGGATACTCCATTTCTGGGGTATTAAATCTTTGTGATGGTTTCTCTTTTTGCAAATATGTTTTTTAGCACGCTTTGTCCCTTACATTTAAATAAAGATATTTTTTGTGGTGTGTTTTTGAATAGGTCTTTCAGAAATATTATAAATAATTATCCGATACTGAGAATCATGAAAAGATGAAGCTTTGAAGCTTTTGATTCACAGAGTTTTTGTTACATTTAACAGAGGCATTACGAGATAAATTCAAATAAATGATTCCTTTTTTTCTTGTGTAATAAAAATGAAGGGTAAAAATCCTTTCACCACGTTTCGATCTTGGATCGTTTAATTTGCCAACTTTTGTATTTAGGGTAGATATTTCTATGTCCCCCACTAAGTTTTTCCATCGTGTTTACCTATTAAATTATTTACCCAATACTTGCTACGTTGCTTAAATTTAATAATGGTTTCAAATTTAGCCCTGTTTATTTACGATTACCCGTTATAAGAGATGCGAATGGTTTATTCATTATGCAGTGAATTATATAAGTTTAATCTCTGACTACTCCCCTTAGATATCCTCAGTGAAGCTTAAGTTGTTGTTATTTAGCAAGCCCTAAGAAATCTGAGGGGGATATGTACCGTGCCTGAGGATTAAAGTCATGAATAAAAATAGACAATAGTTCCCATAGTAAAAGCTTTACTAAGTTCGGGGTGAGATGATGTTGTGTAGAACATTATATTTATTATTTACTTGTTAACCCGTGCCCACTTCGTTGGACGGTACAAATCTTTAAATTTTTCAGCTTTTCAGTGCTATAATATATATGTATTATACACATAAACCTTCCCCTTGAATCACTCTATCTATTGCTGAAAATTGCATTAAGATCCGTTACATAGGTAGTCAGTAAGACCTAAGTGAACAGACAGCGGAAGCGACTTCATTTTGTAATACATATGTAAAGATTCGCAAATTTATTCACAAATATTTATTATTTAATCTCCATCTTCGTGTTATATCGTCTTCTAAATATTTATTAGGAAACGATACTTTAAGGTATTATTTCAGTTTTCTCGTTCCTATAAAACAAGCTTTGCTTAGTTTGAGTGGCTATTGTGGTTGTTGTGTGAAATGTTCACAAATATTTATACCATCAAAGTATCACAAAGAAACAGTACCGTATTGGGATCCTTCAGTACAAAATCCACAATCGCCTTCTTCATGCTCATCATAAAGTCCTCGCGCATCTCGTCGGTGCACGTGAAGAGTGTTTCCTTCCATTTCTTCAGTTTGGGCGAGATCAAATTGTGAACACTGGAAACAATCTGATCAAGTAAGCATTAAACTTATAACTACACAAATATTAACTAAGTAGTTAACTTATTAATTAACAATGTCAATGACATCTTTTTAGACGTCACACCATCTTTTTAGACGTCCAGGATGACTGGTAGACAATGTTATTAGCATTAAGTCCTCCTAGCACATCATTGTTCTGTGCGAAAGTTTTAAATAAATAAATAAAAATAGCTCTCAGTATAAGTTGTTACGAATGGTGACCACGAACTGTTCTGAAAAACTTATCGAGACTCAAACAAAACTATAGAAAAACTCCCAAGCTAACACTTTGATAGAATATGCTTTTTTATATAGGTACCTAAACAGTTTAAGAATATCAATACCAACACGGACACAGACACGAGCATACATAAGTCTAAGCACATCGCGTAAATGCTTATCCTTGGTAGAAATCGAACTTTCAACCTACGGCAAGGAAGGCAGAGCTAATTTACATCTAGCTGAAAGTTCCTAGGTATCTCAATTCCGTTTAAGTTCTGCAGTTGAGTGCATAAGGTGCTATCTGCCACCCTGTGCCGGTTTGCTTCCGAAACGAGCGGGCAGATTGCCAATATTAGAGTGGGTTAATCATAAAGTACCTGACTCGTATTGTTATGTGCCTATAAAAGTGACTTGAGTTTTTAGATTTTAACTTTTACCAATAGATCTGACTGTCTGTGTGGGGATTAAAGTAAGCTATTTTTTTAAAGAGTAAGTATCTTCTGATTATCTGGTAGTGCTAAATATTTTGTCAAATGAGGAAGCCCATAGAAGAATCAAAATCACCGTTGAAGTGGCAATAGGCAGGCCTATTGTATAGGCAGGCATAAGTAATATATTTATATCTAAAACACTTACTTAAACCCTTAAACCCACAGAGGCCCCTAGTATGAAAGCTCTCTTCATGTCTCAACTATCACACAGTCATGCAACTATCGCTGACTACTATCGCGGACTACCTATTGCCAGGGACAAAATAAAGTAGCCTTGCCCAGTTGCCCCACACCTATACCATTCTCAAAGCTTATTAGGCTTATTTCAGAGCTGATTTCTATCATTTCTGACTTCATTTTTACAAATCGAAAAACCCACATATACGAAATGACTTGAACCGAAGACCCTAGGATCAGAAAGCGTGGTTGGTACCACTAGGGCCCCAGTGCTCTAGTCATTCAAGTCTAATCTACCATGGTATAATCGATTGGTTTTTTTTGGGGTTTTTTTGGGTAGATATCTATCTATATACAAATTATAAGAATCTTTATCCTAACTGACTGACAATATGTTTGTTTTGTCCGAATGACAAAACAAACCCCGTCTAAATATAATTTCGATAGCTATAGATAGGTACTGAATTTGCCCTCACCGGAGTATGATCTTGTTATCCAGAGGTGCCACGTGTATTGTGTCAATTCCGTAGCGCAAATAGTAATAGTATCGCAGCATATTCTTCTCCTCGCCCGAGGGTATGGCGTCCCCGTCCTCCCCTGGGCCAGATTGGCAAATCAAATTCATCAGTTTTGTCCTAAACTCCTCCCGTGCTTTTCGCATCTCGGTGAAACTTTTCATCACTGTAAAAGGACAGTCAGATAAAGGATTGTCAGTCTAGGTAAGTGTCAGACGTTTCTAAAGTGGTCCTTAGAAATCCAATGAATTTTGCCTTTGACTCAGTCATGTAAGGTAAAAATAGGCTAGTACCTACTTTCCTATTTTACATGAAAATAAGATCTTTACAAAGAGAGAAACGCACCACTAGACCTTCTTCTTGGCCCACCTCCTCCAGCTGCTTTTGCGGCTTGAATTTTAGCAGCTTTTGATGTAGGCGGAGGTAGCTTTAAAACTTCCTCAGGCAGCGAGAACAGAGGTCTAGTTCGTATCTTAAAATCTTCTGGCATGCTGAGTTTCGGCACCTTCGGTAGTTTAACATCAGACGTTGAAGGTGTTGGCAGACTTTTTTTACGAGTTGGCTTATTATTTTTTTGCATGATTGGATTGGAGCCTGTAAAACTAAAAATATTAAATTTCCCGCCAAAAACTAATCTGCCTGCCTGCGCAGTGCGCGGAAATGAATACCTCATTGTTCAACTTATACTCTGTTGACTCAATAAATGAGTAAGAAGAGAACGTTCTTTATAAAAATTGAGGCATTAAATAATGCAATCTTAATTTTAAAGAATCGGTGATATGATAGATCGGTAGGTAAGGATTCAACAAATATGAAATACATTTTGTAAAGCGTAAACCGCGTAGGTAACCTAGGTCCTTAATTTTTCTGATTTGTTTGGTTCCCTGTTTGGCTGTTTGGTTGTTTGGCTGTTAAGGCGAAACTCGAGAAGATCAAAACGATTGTATGAAGCTGAGTCCAAAAATACGGATAGGTAGGTACGGATATACTCTAGCGTCAAACATCACTCACTAAGTCCGGAAGCCAAAGTAGAATTTAGAGGGGTGATTGTGTAAGTGTTGTTGCTAACAGACTCCTGTGGCAAGTGACAAATTAACAGATTTTCTATAGCAAATCTGTCATAATTAAGACTTGCAACATGAGACTGTTGTTTGGATTATAGCTCATATAAAGTAGCGACTCAGAATGGTCATTTGGTTGAATAGAAATCCCGAGTCTTATCGTAGTAGTGATTTATATTATCTTTGGTACGCCATCTAGGAATAGATCGGGAAACATTATTCTCTCGCTTGGTAAGGAGTCTCAAATCTTTTTTTTTTTCAAACGGACTAAAATGCTGGTATAATCGCCTGGCGATTTCCGACAGCGTTACCGGGCTACTTTTGCCAATTTTTTTTTTTTTTTTTTTCGAACGGACTAAAATGCTGGTATAATCGCCTAGCGATTTCCGACAGCGTTACCGGGCTACTTTTGCCAATCTGTTTATTTGTTTGTTTATATAGCCTCCTATAAGCGCCATCTACGAATCGATTGGAAAACATAACACCATCTAGCTCCAATCGAAACAAAGTTTTTACCATGGGGACTACTCAGAAAAATATTGACCACGGCAGATTAGATATCTACCCAGGTAGTTATTTACTGACTACTTAGCTTAGCCAGTAGGCTGATTCTGAGTTTTTTTTTGTTTTCCGGATGCTAGTGCTCCCATATGCCATACGCTAGGGGCACTTATCGTATCTCCATACAAAAAGCTCACAAACCGAAATCCGGTATCGGAAAAACGAAAAAATCTCAGAATCAGCTTAAAGGGTGATTGTGTGTCTGTTGTTGTTTTCTGTGTGATGTGATATTAAGTGAGAAGTATGACAAGTAGGTAATATATATATTATCTGTCATATTTGACACTTGCAACCGATTCTGATTGCAAATGGCAACGACAGTTACTCAATCACCCCACTGTATACACAAAAGTATATACCTCACAGGGGCGTAGTTACCGCCGTATCAGCCGAATCCATGATACGGGACCCCCGTCATTTCAGAATATGTAGGTACATAGATAAAATTCTGAGGAATTATTATTCTGAGCCATACTGTACTGATACTGACATTGACATGTCACTGACAGTGACAAAAATCAGCTGTGGTGCCTATTTGCTTGCTTGTTGGATGAAATAAATCTCGCAAAAATAGAAATCATAGATTGGCCTGGAATGTGTTTTGTGTGTGATTGAGCAACCTAACTAAGAAATATTCCGGTGCAGTAAATAAAACATAGCTGACTACTTACTTCTTGTACACCTCTATCCAAAACTCGAAAGGTAAGCGGAAACTCGTTTGTTAGTAGTTGTAAAACAAATTATCTAGATACACATCGTATAAACCTTAGATATTACACAAATATACCTTAGAACAAGCTTCTTTTCTAATAAAACTAAATTAACTAAGTTATGGTCCTGTCACAACATCAGAAATTGATGTTGATAATCGATTTTGCCATCCATGACAACGAGATTGTCTTCATTTGTTTAGCGGTTGTTTTAGGTTGCCAGGATAGTAGGCCTATCCTAAGGTAAAATTGTGCATCTAAAAAGATCTTGGCTGCCAAACTTTTTGCTGTCATTAAATGTTATGATGTTTTTATTAGGTTAGAATTTGGTAAATGAAGCTGAGAGCAAAATCATATTCAAAGGTAAACAAAGCATATACATAGCTCTGCTGAATGTACTTTAGAACCTACTCATTCAGTCTATGGTGCTACTTCTATTTAAGTGATATATAATGGTTTTGTTTGGCCTTGATAGAACAGTAATCTTGCTATCCTACTTTAATGATGTCATGGTTTTACTCATTCAATCCATGGCTTTATGGACAAGCCCTAAGAGAAAATGATTACCTCATTCTAGCAACAAGGCTAGCTTGATTCACTGCTTGTTAACTTGTGGAGAATGAAGATTAATAATGTTTATCTCACTATCATTTGTAATATTTGCATAGATAACAAATATTTTTTTCTAAGCTTTGAGTGAGTGTGTTTATCTTACTCACATAACTCTATACTCTTCATATGCGCACAATCTCTCAATAATTTCAGATGATATTCCAGTTGGTGAGGAGACTCCACACAGGACCCATTTGCCGAGCAGCTGAGTCATCTCTGCTGGCTAAACTCAGAAAGAAGACCGGCTACACCATTGCCAACTGCAAGAAAGCCTTGGAAATGCACAATAATAATCCTGAAAAGGTATACTACTTACTGATTATTTAAGAAAAACTCAAGCATATGCGATATAATACAATAATATTGACTACTTTTCCAAACATATTAAACATGCAAAGTTATCCCTCTGGTTAAACATTTGTAACCAAGTGTAATAACTGTACTATGTGGCCCAACTTTCTTATAGTTAGCAGTACAGTATTACTAGTACTACTACAAGTTATCAACTGACTGGAAAACATTCTATAGTTATTAATAGACCGGCATTTGGATATTTGCACTCGTTTTTATACTGTTCTGTTTAGTATGTATTATTACTTGCCTTTGTAGTAGTTTGCTAAAAAATATATTAAACAAAAATCTTTTATTTATTTCAGGCTGAAACATGGCTCAATGAACAAGCCCAAGCAATGGGTTGGGCCAAGGCCACAAAACTGGCAGGTCGCAATGCCTCCCAGGGCCTTGTAGCTGTCAAGTTTGATACAAACCATGGAGCCCTGGTAGAACTCAACTGTGAAACTGACTTTGTAGCTAAGAATGAGAAGTTCCATAAAATGATCGAGGATGCTACTTTTGCTTGTTTCAAACTCGCACATACAAGTTTGCAATCTAAAGGACCAGTCACCAAGGTAATTCATGTTTACTTGAAAATAGTATTTTTATTTATTTATTATATTATTATTTTTAGCTTAAACGGTCCCACTGCAGGGCAAAGGCCTCCCTACCTTTTTTCCAACTTTCTCGGTCAAGGGCCAAGTTGGACCAGTCTGTAAGATGTACATCTAACTCGTCACGGCATCTCCATGATGGTCTGCCGCGCGGACGTCTTGCATTGGGCACCCAATCAGTTGTGGTCTTAGCCCAACGATCGTCAGACATGCGACAGACATGGCCATTGAAAATAGTTGTAATAATAAAAAGTGCTGCCATGTTATGGATTCCAATAAAATTTTATTTGGTGGATGTTTGAATGAACATGGAGAAAAGTGACTAAAATTACATATTTAATTATGTTTTCAGATGGAGTTAGACAGTGAACAATTAGGAAACCTGAATGTTGACGGCAAGAAGCTCTCTGAAGTTTTAGCTCTGTTCATTGGATCTGTCGGAGAGAATGCAGTCCTCAGAAGAGCTGAATGCTGGAAGGCTAACAGTAAAGATGTAAAAATTGCAGGCTATACCCACCCAGCACCTACTACTCCTGCTGACTACTCATCAGGCAAATATGGTGCACTTCTTGCTTATAAACAACCTAATGAGATTGAAGATGTTGGCAGACATCTATGTCAGCATATTGTGGGATGTGCCCCAAGAAAGATTGGACACAAAGAAAATGATGAACCTGCTAAAAACTCTGATGATGAAACTTGCCTCATCTACCAAGAGTACCTACTTGATCCAGCATACACAGTAGAGGAGGTTTTAGAACAGAACAAAGTGGAAGTCCTAGACTATGTCAGGTTCTCATGTGGAGAAGCTGTGGAAGCCAGTATGCCTGGAGTTGAGAAGCAATCTTTAGACTCAGTCCAAACTTTGCAGTGAACTCAAGATATGGATAATATTATGCATTTAAGATATTGCTAATTTGATGAGATCATGTAGCAGGAATTATGTACATTTATTTTGTTAAGTCATTAAAACGAGAATTGAAAAACTTTATTGAGTACATATTTCATTTAAGTAATAATTTAACTATTAACAGAAAAAATCAGTTTTTATAAGAATCAGCATGTATCACATTCTTCTGCTTGGCCTTGCCTTTCCACAGAAACATTCTACAATCTTTCTTCCAAAACATAGCGATATGGCTAGGTTCATAGAAGTAGCCGTGATGGTTGAGGGTTTCAGGCGACACTACGTAAAGAGCGAGAGTATTTTGCTCTCTTGTTCTAAAGGGCCCTGTGGTGGCCGGCCGTAACAGACAACCGCATGGACATACCGGAGCTGTCTTTGGCGTTGACAACACATTCATCCTGTTACATAAATTAATTCTTTGAAAATTTCCACAAAGTTCTTCCACGGCACCAGTGAATGATTTAGTTGCTCGCAGAGCGAGGGGCTTCACTGTTAGATTTTCCGGACTGTTCCTAAAACCAACTGTTGATAAAGATTTTTTTCGTATATTTGGACTATCTTCTGGGCTTCTTTCTTCGTATTCGCTCTCTTTATCAGAGTTATCATCGGTATACATGCTAAAATTATTTTCAAAAACAGTTCATCAATCGCCAAATATTTTATAATGACAGATGACGTCGCTTGTTTCCCGCCCTCAGACGACAATGCCAGTTCTCTGACAGACAAACAGAACCTAATAGTGATCCCAAGGAGGTGGCAATTGAATTGGTTTTTCAGTAATAAGGTTTTATATGAATAGGTTCCTTTGAATAGACAATGAAACACCTTATTTCGTTTGCTTGTACGTACCTAGGTACCTACCTACCTATCGTATTGCTTCTAAGAATGGCAGCCGTTAGTTATGTTATCTGGTAAAAAAAACCTATTATGTAGGTAGTTCTACTTTGTGTTATAGGTACCACTGACTGTGCTTTCTGTTGCAGACTGTATGAAAAATATTTAGTTCACAAATTTGTTAGTTGATTAATAGGTAAAATAATTATAATATATAAGTAGGTATCTAAATATAACAGCATACTGGTCGTCCAAATCAATATGGGTCATAATAACACCAACTCGGGCGTATCAAATCAATTTGCGCTCGTGTCATGTTCGCACTCCACGACTGAACACGTATCTCCTGTTACAGATATACACAATACACCTAACGGTAAACGAAACTGGGGTACCTGGGTACCTACTTACCTAACAGATTTATGTTGCGATTATAGCTGCTTGTTTTCAGAGGATTGACTTGGGAAGTAGGCCAGGTCTTTCGCTTTGCAGGGTAGGTAAGTATTGGTGCGCGATTATCTAGGTAGGTAAGTACCTACCATTTCAGTGCAATCAACATTGCCTCTAAGATGTGCGTACGAACATAAATCAACGACCAATCGGAAGGTCCGAATCTGCATGCAGATTTGGATATAAGTTTGCGTTAATTTAAAAATGGATCAACGAATGCTGGTACTTATTGGTCTTGTTTCCCCTTAGAGCCCAGTAGGTGAATAGAAAGACGTACATGCCTTTAAGGCACCCTATACCATGACATTACAAACCGTGTCTAAACGATGGACGAAAGTAAAACATAAAAATAAAATCTAAACAAAGTGCGCGTCGGAGCGCGTT
The DNA here is from genome assembly GCA_947095575.1 of Electrophaes corylata. NCBI lineage: Eukaryota > Metazoa > Arthropoda > Insecta > Lepidoptera > Geometridae > Electrophaes > Electrophaes corylata. Next base: position 11,393,741 of record OX352700.1, on the reverse strand, counting down.
TCCTGTTGCAGAATGGAGCAAGAGTCACATGCCAGTGTCGTCGGGATCAGTCTGGTGTAGTGCTCCACCTTAATTGGTCCAATTTCATACATTAATCTTCATCGTAGATTAGATGGACATACCGATTGCATACCGCACGCTCATTGCAAATGAGAAAGTGAGTTAATAACGCCGTTGATGGACGAATATCAGGTGAATTCCGTGCATGTAATTTCTTGACTATACCTATGTAGTTAAAAGTATGTTGATATGGTTAGGTGGTACCTACCTACCTTTCCGTTTTTAGGGTTCCGTATTCAAAAGGTAAAACGGGACCCGATTGGGGTTTTGAAAAAAATAAATATTGTTTTTTTTGTGAATTTTAAAACATTATTATTAATAATGTTGATATTTAATGCAAAAAACTTAACAAAAAAAAAATCAATTAATAATAAACAATTAAAAATTGATAAAATTTAGAAAAAAACCATGTGACTAGAAACGCGCCATGATTGATCACCATAGTTGTGACGTCATAATTTTATACCTACAGTAGGTACAGCGTTTGCGGCTATTGAATGAGTGAAAACTAAAATAATGACGTCACACGCGATCGGGTTTGTTCGGCGTGTTTTCGGTACTGGATTCAAAAATTAATTTTTATTTTAAAAATAACTTGAATTATTACGAAAAAAAAATTAAAAAAATAGTTTTGCTATAAAACTTATATGTGATCTTTCCATTTACCGCAAAAAAAAAATCAAAACCCCAATTATTAAGACTCCGCTGTCTGTCTGTCTGTCCGTCTATCACCAGGCTGTAGGTATCTCATGAACCGTGATAGTTAAGAGTTGAAATTTTCACAGATGATGTATTTATGTTGCCGCTATAACAAAAAACAGAATAAAATCAATATTTAAGGGGGCTCTCATACAACAAACGTGATTTTTTGCCGTTTTTATTTTAGATAATGGTACGGAACCCTTCGTGCGCGAGTCCGGCTCGCACTTGGCCGGTTTTTTTAAATCGCTTTATTGTACGCTTCAATGCATGGGACATACCCTGAAGACATTATAACTCTTGCCAATCAAGTGTGATCCCATGGTTCTTCCTCTTAGGATTTGTCTACTAAGCATATTAAACCGAATAGGTACCAAAAACTTCTTCAATAATCTAACAAAGAAATCGAGTCACCTGCTGCGATTTCCTTGCTCCCAAACCTGATCCTAGGTCCAACACAACCTTTGAGCCAGGGCCTATAAACCCATGTCTATTTGAACTTTCTCTCTATTAAGAGGCTTTCTAAAGCAATTGAAGCTAAGTCATACATTAACTTTATTGTCTCCCCATATGACGTTAAATATTCGGTTGCACCAATAAATTGGTGTTAATTAAGACGTTATGAATCACTGCAGAAGCTGCGATGAAACCACGATACCCGCATCTACTCTACGCACGTTCCCGCCCCGACTTTCGCGAGAAATAATTTATTCTTCATTTTATAAAATAATGTGAGTGCAAGAAGCGTGAAACAATTTTCTTTTTTTCTGCAACGTTCTCGCCGCACCAGCCGGGCGACCGTTGGTTACCTTGTGGCTATTGTGTGAGAAGTTTAGTTTGAGAACCGTGAGAGGAGCTTGTGGTCGCGTCGCGGTTTTGTGTTTATTTATTTACTACGCTTCGCGGTGGGAGCGTGTCGAGCCGCCCGGTGCCGTGATGGTAGCAGTGCGCCCCTGAACACACGAAGATGCACATCCTGGAGATTGGAGCCGATCAAGTAATTGCGTGATATTTGTATACAAACAGTGAAAGAAATTGAAAGTGTCACGAGTGTTCCATGTCTGATCGGTTATCGATATGCTTGACATGTCGCATGATTTTTTGTGGGTTAACGTATGATTATGTAGTTGTATTTACTTACATAAATTATGTTTACAATAATTTTTGAATTGTCGGTTCATAATTTTTTATACAGACGACCTCTCTATTAAGTTGGTCCTTTGACCTTAAACTTTTTTTTAACCTTGCTAAGTACCCTCATTTTCATAAATTACTTGACTTCTCAAGTTAGTACCTTAACTCGTCATCAGCCTGAATGAGTGCAGTGCTGGACATATGCTTCTCTCATTTGGTTTGTCATAGTCACCAAGCTTGGCAGGCGGAGTGGTGACCGCAATATTGGAGAACAGTACTCAGTAGATGCTGCTACCCATCCCATCCTTTGGTATGTTCCCTTTGTTACCTCTTATGAAATCCGCGTCAAGTAACGTAGGAGTCCAATTTTAGGCCAGCTGAAGTGTTTACCTGCCGCCAACCTATGCAAGGGTTGATGGATATCCGAAATATTCTTACAGAAGCCTGTTATATTTGAATTAGTTTTGCGTCTTCAGTTGTTTCATATTCGATTCGATAGTTACCTACTACGATGGGTAGGTACTATATCTGCTTTCTTTCAGTTTGTTATATATATGAATGCTAATGTGCTAACCGATCAACAAAGTTAATAATATAAGAATATTTTTGTAGCTAGGGAGGTAGGTATATAATACCCATGCATGTACCTACATATTGGCCTATATTAACCCATTGTAGAATCAGATTATCAGGAGACCGCACCCTGAGATCTATTATGGCGATGACCTAGAATCCACGATTCATCCATTTATTACGACTGTCTATCATCAACCTTGACGGGCCACTCCTACAAAACCAATATAATATGAAGTATATACTTACTCAGGTTAATTTAGGTACCCTTTGTAACCACTTAAGAACCTATTGTTGATGTCAAATTCTAATGTATAAACGAGCCATAATATATATCCAAAAATGAAGTTCATTTTTGAATAAATATACATCATCAGTTCCCAAAATCATTTAAAATAACAGTTTCCTATTTTAGGAAGATGAGGGAGGAAGCGGACGTGCGGTGGACGCAGCATTCCGCACTGTGCCAAAGGACCACACCACATTCCTTGTCTGGAGAATCGCGGTAAGTGGCTTATCATTTTAGCAGACATGATGTAGGAAGGTTAATTAAGTTTAGATCTAGATATCTTCTAAAAATCTCAATCTAGGTACCTACTACATTTTACAGAATATCAGCCCATATGTCTCATATATCGTTTGTGTCCTTGAATGAGTTCAAACACGTACGTTCGTTCACGTAACAAATTATCGTTATTATAATACCACGATTTTCCCACCTACTTAGTTCCTTTGGTACTAGGTGGCTAAATCCAATTAACATAATTATCACACAAACATACTGAATATCGATAGTGCTCTATAGCTATTAGTTATGAAGAACTAATGGGCACTAATACTATCCACAGAAAAATCCATTACCATTGTTACGCTTGACTGAATGTAGTTTAATTTCAGTTTCAGCTTTTCTTAGATTATTATTCATGTAAGTACTGGTGAGTTTTTTTCCATCTCTCAATTTATAAATAATCATTGAAAAAAAAGTATCACGGAATCGTTTAGCCGATGAAATTCGTTTGAAACGCTATTTATTTTGAGTAGACTAGATCACCATGACCTGATTTTAATTTAAACTATTGTCCAAATATTTCACTATAGATGGGTACCTACCTAATCTCCTTGATCCAAATTACAGTGTTGGGCCTGTTGGGTCATAAAGAGAAAGGCCGGCAGTTAGTTCATCTTACACGTTATGGTTATGGCATCTATTGTAGACAGCAGTTGTACCTATATTTTTTCTTGCAAAGAAAATTACAACTATGTACTTATTCTGACTAGGTACATATTTATAATAGGTATGTACAAAATACATATGAAACAGTTTAGCTCTCTGCAGTGCAGACCAATGAATTTCACGATATATTTGTAGTTATTTGCTTAGTCCGTGTATATACTTTTTATTTTGTCGGGTGTTTTGTATAAATGTCTTACCTTATCTATGCTGAGCTTACGCGATATCATCATTAGCTGGGGTCCTCTAATTTGGAGGGTTGGCAGATGAAAAAATGCCGTACTCCATACGCTTGGGCAGGCGGATTGGCGACCGCTGCTGTTATCTCCTTAGTTGCCTTTTTCGGCATCCCCGGGAGATGGAGGGGACTTATTCTTAGTCGGGACTGCAACAACACCTCTGCTTACCAATTTATATAGCTTAGAAGGTTTTTTATGAACGTCGCAAACTTCGTCTGGATGCAGATTGGTTTCGGTAGTTTAAGAGTTAGAACATGTGAAAGGCTACCGATGGCTATAGGAAGTTTTTACTAAAGCAAGTACGGAACAAAACAATCACAATGCATACAATCAGCATAACAATCGAGTCTAAACGTGTGACCTGCCTGTGAAAAAGATTTCATGAGATTGCTCTTAAATGTGACGCTTAGTAACTTTGAAACTTCGAACAAAAGCTAATTCACTGTGGCTGGTTACGCAAACATTATTTTCAGAACTGTATTGCATTCTCATTTGGCAGCATAAATTATCTGCATGCAATGCAAGACAGGTTAAGGCGGCTATTTCCAGCTGTATATGATACCAAGCTGTTATGATTGTGATAATGATGATTATTTGGTACAGTCCGCAACAAAAGTAGATTAACCGTATCAGTTATGCAATGTCTTATTTTCTGGGACTTAGCAACTTAGAAAAAAAAAATGGCAACTTCGGGGAATTATTTGCAAAACAAAAATGTTCATTTGCTTTTGTCGCTGACCGTTGGACCCCTTCACTACAGGAAGTGTCCCGTACTGTCCAAAGAGCAGCTTATTTCCGGTATAGAAAGTATAGCATGCGGAAATAAGTGCATCAGATGACACATAAACACATAAAGGTAGATTGAATGCAACGATTCGCTTGTAAGCAGCCATGCACTTTAACTAACCAGGTATGCAAAACGAGCACTTACGAGATAAAGATATCTCTGTCTGGGTGTTATATCGTATTTGAAGTATATAGATTTATAAAAATATATTTATAACGTATTCTATCAGTAATCTGGTTCCCATAGTACAAGTTATGCTTATTTTGTAGCTAGATAATGTTAGTATAAAAAATCCACAAATACCTATTTATTGATTATGTAGTTAAATGTTGGTTGGTATGTAGTATTATCTATTATACCTACGTTACGTTACCTTATTTTATACATACCTATATAAATACTTGCCTACATGCATAAACAGTAACTTTCTTTATATATAAATATTTTACTACATTTAGCTTTTTTTATCTCATTCATTTTATACATGCATAGTGTCTTTTCTAAAGTAGCCTTTCTAGCTATCAATTGCTGACCACACTCGCATAGGAACGTGGTCGATCGTTACTTTCTCGGTAAATGGCTGAAAGTACCAATCTGCGTACCTATACCAGCTTCAAATTACCTATTTTATGAAGAAATTCCCATTTACTATTTCCATACTATGTAATACATAGTATGTATAGCTGACTTACTACGATAGCTTCTTAGTGGTCGGTACTTCATTCCTGAAGAGCGTGACCACCACGTATCGTTCTAGGTTCGACCTGCTTCCAGCGACTCCAATGCGTAGCCGTTTGCTCTACACTGTACATCGACGTTTCTCTGTCTCTTAACTGGTCAGACCATCTGGTTGAGGATCTTTTAGGATCACGTGGCCGATAGTGACCAGCTTTTCTAAGTTGTCGACTCCCCGTTTCGTAATATGGCCGAAATACGACACAATACGACGGTGACATATATTATCTTATAGCCGATCTTTTGAGTGCAATAACTACTTACATAGTATGCTTTTCGAGAAATGTGAGAACCTATTCTCACATTTCTCGAAAATCAGGCTTTCCGTCATTAAAAACCAGACTAAAATCCGTTCAGTACTTTCCAAGATTATAATCTTTATAGCCCTTACACCATGCAGGCTTGTCAATTTCGTAGCAGTATGAACGCGTTCAAATCTTTACTTTGGAAATAGTTACCGTAGCAGATAGGCAACGTTAATATCGTTCCCTCGTAAAAACTCATTTTGTAATAAACCCTAAGGTAATTTGCAAAACGCGTTATTGAACGTGAGTACATCTTAACTTGCTATCTATTAACTATCTACTTAACTATAGCAATTTATAAGAATATATTTACGAAACTCAAGTGAAGCTGGGCAGGACACTTGGCAAGATTTGATGGTAGGTGGAGTAAGACTCTGACAGAGTGGTGGTATAGAGGGCACAAGATAGGCCTTGGAAGACCAACAGCCAGGTGGGTGGATACATCGTTGCTGAACAGGGAAGGACCTGGATGCAAAAGGACCAAAATCGTCATGAGTAGCGTCTAAGGGAGGAGGCTTATGCCCAGTAGTGAGTCAGTATAGTACGAGCTGTAGTAATATAGTCAGTATAGTATGATGATGATAAAATATATATATTGTCCTGCCTGAATGATTGATATTATTATGTAATAACGTGTTATCAGTACGCATAGCCCAAATAAAACTTAAATTAGTATCGAAATTTGCTTTTTTCAGGGTTTGCGTGCTCAATTTTGTGTAAACTAGATAGATACAAGATAAGAAATAAATTCCTATTTACAAAATACAATAATACAAGGTAAACCCTTAAATTTAACTAACACAAGGGTGCAGTGGTGTTAAATTCCTGTCCTGACTGATTGACACAACGCTCAGTCTAGTTTACTATTTCTATGTAGATAGTTTTAATTTAGAAGTTGTTTTACTTACACTCAGAACAGAATTATGAAAAATCTCTTTCCAAGGGGTCGAAAACTGATTTAGTTTGGGTATTATTGTTTTTTTGTTACTTGTAAATTGGGTGTATAGTTCGCATGAAAACGAGTCGACGAAGTTGCGAGTATTCGCGTCATTTTTAGGGTTCCGTACCCAAAGGGTACAACGGGTCCCTATTACTAAGACTCCGCTGTCTGTCTGTCTGTCCGTCTGTCACCAGGGTGTATCTCATGAACCGTGAAAGTTAGAGTTGAAATTTTCACCGATGATGTATTTCTGTTGTCGCTATAACAACAAATACTAAAAAACATTAATAAACTATTAAGGGAGCTCTTATACAACAAACGTGATTTTTTTTGCCGTTTTTATCATAGATAATGGTACGGAATCCTTCGTGTGCGAGTCCGATTCGCACTTGGCTGGTTTTTATTATGGTAGAACTGAGTCACACAGCGGAAGCACATCATAACATAACGCACTACGCAGCGTAACTAATGACAGATGTACCTACTCGTGAAGCGTGAAGATTACCCCCAAAATTAACTATTCATCATTATTCACTGCATGTTTCTCCTTACATAAGAATAAATAATTTTATTACTATACTTACCTTATTGTGTAATTATAGTAGAGCAAAATAAAGCTGTAAGTTTATGCATTTATAAAACGGACAAAGGCGATCACAGAATATGATAAAAGTAGCTCAATACCAGTAGAAGCAGTAGGTAAATAAATAGATAAGAAAAGTTTACTCATTTAGAAACAGTGCACATATTTGTCAGTGCCAAGAACGATGCACTTGTTTTTGTATATATGTGCAAGTTTCGATGTTAGATTTCGTGCATGTCTTTATTTATAAATATGCCATCACAATTCTATTTACTGATCTACATAATAACCATAAAATTACACACTGCTTGATTGGCATTTATCTAATGCCAGAGATTTAACTGTTGAAAGTGTAATCACAAAAACTGATGGCGTGTTGTTTTAATCCAGGGTTGCTGCTCTATCATGAGAAGCACGCTCCCGCACCGAAACATGCTATTAAATTATGAAACATATGCAAACTCTTCGTCTAAACAATCATTAGTGTTTTGAAATGTCCAAACAGCTACCATTATTCGGGTTCTCATGATGGTTTGGTTCAGTTCAATTTACGTAATCTTTTGCACACGGGTTGTTTCGGCAGTACTTTTACATAACTTTATATTGTTTGAAAGTATGATAGGAATCTTTTCTGATGTAGGCGGTTCACCTCAGCGCTAGGACGACATCGTCTGCAGCTAAAATTCGCAACGTTCGCAACGGCGGCGTCTACTCCGAAACATGATAAAATATGTTTTGTTATGTCGTTCTGAGCTATACTGCCGGGAAACTACTACAACTACGACTACGACAACTTACCGACCAACAGATCAACAGATCAACCATCTGTTGATCTGTTGGTCGGTGAGTTGTCGTTGCCGCGCTGCAAAACATGTGCAAAACTCAAAATAACAATATGAAACTTCATTATTGTTTTCCAGACTCTACTAAAAAGCATTTATTCAGTAATATCCGCAGGGATCATCTTGAAACGTCTTAAATCTAGGTGAATCTAAGCGCGAGTTTCTCGCAATTCATAGTAACAGGTTTCAATGCGCACAGCGTAAGTTCTACAGGCCTGTAATAAAACTTCATGCATCTATTCTACATGCCTATGTAATTGCGATGCATAAGTGATGTGCATGGTAGTGGTACAGACAGTGGTAAAGTATTAGTTACCTATTCATTGCCGCATTAGCTAACTTGGTTGCAGATAGATAAGGCTCAAGGCGAATTTTCAAATAAAGTTCAAGGATTTTATAAAAAGTGTACTGGTTTAATAAATATTGAAGTGCCAGAAATGTGCAGCTTAGGTACTTTTGTCGCTCACGTTACTGCGACTGGTTCTCCTCAATCGTTCACCGCTCTGTCTGGCTTTACTTATACAGTTTTTCGAATTACCGTTTGGTAATCGGAACACTTGGAATAGAATAATAATAATAATAACTACTTACTATTAAATTTTACATTTTTCACAAATTATTTAGGTATTGAGATTTTAGTTTAATAAATAAAAAAATATATATTTATAGACATTTTATTGGTATTGATACCTACTAGCATAGTATTATCTTATCTGTGGTATTGGTTATGAATAGACTATGTAGTTCATTATAATATTTTTATCATCATTCTTTGTGAATCACCGTCCTTTACTGCTTCACTCATTTGGACACTAGGTACATCCTAAGATTGCCTAAAAGAAATCGCTTTCAGCTATAAGACCTTTTTACTGTGTAACAGTAGACGTTTATTTATTTATTTACTTATATACATATAGACCTAACATTACAGATTACTCCAAATCGTTATGTCTAGAACATTACTACAGAAAAAAAAAAAAAAAAAGACGTTACTGTAGGTAACATTTTAGATAGGTGTAGGTAGGTTACATTTTAATGACTATAGCATAAATGGAGCGGAAAGGTGCATTTTATTATCCAAGCTTCCATTGTACTTTTTTATCAACGAAATAAAAGAATGTTACAATTATGTCGTTTAATTTGGCACAACTTATTTGTTCGCAATAACGGTAGATTCGATCCGCTCGCGCAAGCAGCGGCGGCGGATCGCTCCGCCTCCATGTAAAGATAAATGATAGCTGTGCTAGGTACCTAGGTACCGATTTCTATACATTTTCAGAGAATCATAGATCATTGACCTCGGTTTGATTAACTGTATTGTAATCAAGCAGTAGGTCAAAACAATGTTTGTGCAATTTGAAACAATTGAAAATTGATACTATTCAGCGTTGCAGTTGGCAGGCAGACGTTTTTAAAACTGTCTGATCGAGGTCGAACACTCTTTTGCATTAGCCATCGTTTTTAATTTGCAGGAGTCCAGCACTGAATTACTACCTCGCACGCACTACGGAACATTCTATGACGGTGAGGCGTACCTGGTGTACTCGTCATCTCTTCCTGGTCAACCAGCAGGACCAGATGTTATTGTGAGTAGTTTTACTGTAAACAGTGCATCATTATCGCTATCAAAAATATGTAGATCAATCGGTTTTATTACTCATCCAATGTTCAGTCAGCTGCACTAGAATGTATACAACTTGTAACTTTCACAACGATATTACAGCAAAACAATGAAGCCTTACACCTCAAAAACTACAAAGTCATGAAATTAGTTGATGACCTTACTTATTTTTTTAAATAATTTTCTATTAAATATTTTGAGCACCGCTATGAAACCATTTTGAAAATTACAAACTATATACATTTTAGTGCATCTGACTGTACCTGAAAAGCGTGTGAATTTGTTTTACAGCGTCGTGAAATCAAGGAGAACGGAGAATGCCCAGAACGCCACATTCACGCCTGGGCAGGGGAACGCAGCGGGAACCTAGCCGCGCTAGCGCTCCGCCGAGGAACTCAGCTGGCCACTTATCTAGGAGCTCCAGTAGTCATACATCGCGAAACAGCTACAAAGGAGACGCCGAGACTGCTGTCTTACTTTAGAGATGGGATCAGGTAACATCAATCGCCAAATAACGTACTCGTACAACAAGAAATTGTGTCTTTGTCGTTATTGGACGTTATTGACTTTGTAGACTACACAATAAAATCCCTGGTTTTTCTATCTTGCAAGGATATCTACTTGAAGAATTCATAATAACATAATCACTATAACTATATCATCCTAAATGAATTGAATCTGATACATTTCCCGATATGTGCTAAAAAATCCTATAAAACTGTTTTACCAGGATTCTTCGCAATGGAGCACATAGTTTGAACGGAGGAGCCCGGTTATACCGCGTCCGAGGGCGTAGACCAGTCCTCATCCAACTGGAGCCTGTCTCATGGTCCCAGCTAGCCGCTGATGGGGTTTTTGTGCTGGACACTTCGTCCTTGCTGGTACTGTGGCTCGGACGAGCGGCTAATCTTGTGGAGAAGATATTTGGAGCCAAGGTAACTAACACTCGAAGCAAGTCCTTAACGAATAGCATTGTTAGGTACTACTGAGGCGCAATTCTCATAACAAAATATCGTCAAATTCAAGTTTCGATCAGATCAATCTCCAAATTGTATTCTTTGAAACTGACATTTCAGACAAGTTCAATTTTGACAATCAATCTAGTTCGATCTCGTCTCAGCTCCAAAAAAATACGAGGATTGGGTCTCTCAGCTCTTTGCAAGATTTTCACTTGAGATTTCTTCAAATTGCAGACAACTGAGATGCAATGTCTATTGCTTTGAACAATAATTACGGAGTTTGAAGTAAGTAATACGATTTATTTCGGTTAGCAAGAACATAGAAATGGTTGGTAGTGCTCTCGCACTAGGTTAAAACCCAACGTTTGACCTGCTCAAGTTGTACAACAGTTGTACGATGATAACCATTTCACAAAGACGCGTGAAATTAAACTATCTATTGTGTTTGAATTGGTAACGGAGTTGCTGCACGAAATTCAGCAGTAAACACTTGTTGCGTAATAGTTATAAAAGTTCTTGACTGCAGTAGGTTCTTACGGCAAAGCTTCTACTCATTGAGAGGAACGACCGAAACCAGGTTACGACTAGCTATATTTTGTGGGGCAACTGGTCCATATATGGACAACTCGAAAAGTAATTTAAACTATGATATAACTGTAGAGGTGAAAAAGTTTGTAAATTAAAAATATTTTTCTGATATCTTGATAATACTTATAAACAACTTAAACTTACTTAAACTTGGTACATACCTACTTAAAAAAGGCAGATATGGAATCGACTTTTACAAAAATATTTTTGTATGGATGCGTGTACAAGCGTACACGTATCACGCAATAACTACTGAATTCATGCGGATGCGATTTGCAGAATTCATTAGCTTATAAATCCAAAAACTTATTGACCGATGGTTTACTTAAAGCTTAGTATGGGTTTCAACCCCAACTTGACCCAAACCTGACCAAAACCTAATCCAAACTTTTGAGCTACCATAGCACTCATCGCCAAGTTTGAAGATACATACTCGCACAGACAGGCTACCGCACCACATACGATCATACCTACTACCTAAATGTTTTTTTAAAACTAACTCACAATCGCAGTTATGTATAACCGTTACTGTTTTCATTTATAGTTTGCATACCGTATGGCACGCGGTGCTGATAAGGGTATGATGGCTCGACGAATTGCCATAGCCCACGATGGTTATGAGCAGACGCTTCCATCCAACGATAAGGCATTGCTAGATGCACTGCTAGAATTACGCGCGAGATCCGTGCGACCAGTCGCAGCCACACCTGATCCTCCGCGCTTGGCAAGATTATATAGGTAAGTACCTAAGCCTAAGTACCTGAGTACCTAAGCTTTTAATGTTTAGTTCCAATCATCCTGGTATCTCTCAGAGGACAAACACTCTTTTTATTCCTTTTCTTTCTCCCACGACTCAGGAAATCCTAGTGTGGTATACATATTTTATTACAACTGTTTTAAAATATTGTTGTACAGAGCCACACAACCACCACGCGTCTCATCTATCACAATTCCGTCGCAAAGACCAGCTGCCCGTCTTGAAGAGGTGAAACGAGCTCCACTGTTTAGAAACGACCTGGCTGATGATGTGAGTGTTTAAATGTTTGTTTGTCCAACGTTTTATTTGGAGGGATTAGTCTTTTTTGAGTCTTAGGTGAACCTAACTTCTCAGCAAATTCTATTGTTTTTCATAGGGTGTGTACATCGTAGAAAGCGGTAGCCGCGGAGTCTGGGCCTGGGTAGGAGAAAACGTCAGCGTCTCTGCATCACGCGGGGCATTAGCAGCTGCCCGTGGGCTTGCACGCGCTAAGCGTCATGTGGGACCAGTAGCCGTAACTGCGGCTGGTCATGAGCCATTGGAGTTTGCAGCACTGTTTCATGGATGGCGCTGGTGTGACGCACGCCGTGACGTCAGGGTACGAGCTGCCCGCTCCGCTACTACAAAGTTGGACGCTGTCAGTTTGGCTACCAATGCTTGGCTCGCTGCTGAGGTAATGTTATCTTCCAGACATGACTGGTGAAGTATGATATCTTTCCGACATCGGGTTTTACGCGACTAGTTTTTCGATCGCCATGGTAATGTTTTGTCTTTGTAACATTATTGCTTCACTATTCACGGCTCATTAGTACGGTGGCCTCAAAATTTATCTTTGGAACCGATGTGAAAAGAATCAGTAGGTACAGATACCTCCTTTTTCATTCAAATACCTATGTTTTATTTCTAACAGATTGTTTTATTTCTTTTCTAATTTGAATTGTAAGGGTCCTGATCTTATGTCTTCAGGCTCAGCTACCAGATGACGGTTCCGGAGCCTTACGAGTATGGCGCGTTCGTTCAGAGAACGAGCCCGGAGCACCCCTGGTTGAAGTGGAGCGCCCACAAGCAGCTGCCTTCTATAATGAGGACTGCTACATCGTACTGTACACTTATCATGCGCCCATAGGAGACCAGACAATTTTATACTATTGGATGGTAAGATCTGTGCCTAACTGCCCGACTAGTTTTTGTAGAACAAGGAAGGAAGAATTGGATGTAAACTAGCGAACCCACCATCAGGTTTTATGGAACTAATGTTGTTTTATTTTGCAGGGTGGCTCTTCGCCAAATGAACTGAGGAGTTTGGGTGCTAAAGAAGCCAAAGACCTTTACACCAAACTGGGACGTCTTCCTGTTCAAGTAAGTCTAGCCAGCCAATTAAGTCTTGAGCCAAGTACTGAGTCTAGCAGAATATCATAAATGATGACATTCTGTAATATTTCAGGCGTGGGTTTATCAAGGAAAGGAACCGGCGCATTTTCTTCAGGTTTTTAAAGGCCGAATGATCACTTATATCGGCAGAGCTGCTGATTTGGATCGTGAGTTTCTTGGGTTCATTGAAATATCTATCCTTGTCGAAGTTGGATTATTCACCTACTCATTTGAAATGCATTTCCAGCTAGTGGCCGTCGCGTGATTCCACCAGCACGGGCTCTGATCCGGGTGTCAGGCCAATATGCACGCGAGGCACGCGGCATAGAAGTGAGGGGGGAGGAAGGAGGAGTGGGTTCCTGCTATGTTGTACGAGAGGGAGCAAAAGTGTGGGTCTGGTGTGCGGCTACTGCAACGGGCGATGAACGAGAAGTGGCTAAGAATATGGCAGCAGCAGAGCATACCCTCGTCATGCAAGGTACGTATAGCAGAGACCGTATATAGGTGTAGAAGCGAGAGGGGAAGAACAAAGAGCACATATCTTCTAGGGCTAGTGTACCTATTACTACTGCGACAGGCGACATGACCGCCCAATTTAAGTGACCCAATTTAGGTAAACGTCGAAGACAAAAACAGACAAAACAATAATTCCATCTGAACCCTGCTGCAGACGCGACGCAATAGCACTTATAAATTAGACTCTTTTATCTCAGCTCATCATTATCATAGCATTATATCAGGTTTTATAACTTATTTCAGGCAAAGAGAAGTCAGACTTCTGGGCAGCTCTGGGTGAGCGACGCCGCCTGCTAATTGCCTCGCCATATAAAGAAGTAGAGCGTCCATTACCAGCGCGGCTGTTTTACGCCGCGCTCGGCCCTCCCGGACAGTATTCTTGTAAGTTTCACCAGATTTGCTAGCTTTGTTTTTTTTGTAATGCTTAGACCGATCTTCAATTTAAGTGTCTATAAATCGCATAGTATAGGTAGCTGGTTTATAGTTTATACCAAGTAGCCTTCATTTTAAGTAGATAATGGGCTCATAATTTATTTGAATCTTGTTTGGTTCTGTACTTATACGAGCTTGTAAATGAGTTAAACTTTGCCGCAATTTCTAACTGTAATCTGTATTGCTTACTGACGCAAAAAGTTCGCAAGCGGACTGCTATACAATTGCAGCAAAAACTGCTCCAAAATTAGTAAATTAGTATAGCAAGCGCGATTAGATACCAAATGGTATTATTTGCAGTCGAGGAGATAGTGTCGTTTACGCAGTACGAGCTGGCGCCGGAGATGGCGGCCGCAGTGGATGCCCACGGCGCCGTGTTCGTATGGCTCGGAGCGCATTGCTGTCCGCGCGCCAAGGAGGATCCACGCGCACTCGCCACTGCTTACCTCGCACAAGGTAATCAAACAGCTTTTTATACCGTTGCAGCTGGCGTAGTGGGCCGCTAGAGTCGGGGCTGACAGCTTAACGTGACTTCCGAAACCCTTAGATGGACGTAGGTACAGGTGGAGTACAATGGGCAGTTTTATCGGTGTGATCGACCGAGACAATCTATACCAATTATAAGAATCTTTATCCTGACCGACTGGCTGACATAATAGACAACGCACCGCCGCCGTCGAGACTTCAAATTTTAGGGTAGGTTTGTGTTAGTGCGTAAGGTAGGTAATACTAACAAAGGAAATTCCCAAACACAACTCATAGGAATATAGAGGGGGTTGAAGTTTGTATGAAAATAGATTCACGCGAGCATTTCCACTAGTCTTACATACATAAACAATAATTACGTTGTTATTGAGATTATTTTAGATACTATTCAAATACCTAACGAAGTTTCATCCAATTGAATCAGCTGTCACTGCTTAGATAGATACCTACATCATAAAAATACCTACTTAAATACCACAAGAAAACTACAAGAACCATTATTGTAAATTAAACACAATTCTTAATTAAATGAAGACGTAAGTTAAAATAATAAGGCAAACAGAAGCAACACGAACTCTTGTAGGCTTTACAACTGAGCCTATGCAAATAAAAAACCAAATGCCTATGCAAATTACTGATATATGAATTGTTTTCAGACCCGGCAGCGCGCGATCCTGAGACGCCAATAATCACCATCAGCCAAGGCCGAGAACCACCCCACTTCACCGGCTTCTTTCCGCACTGGAAACACTCCATGTGGAAGGTAAATACACTATAGACACTCGACTTCCATGTTAAAAAAGATTGAAGTCAAATTACCGGCCTTTTTTGTGATTGAAGTAGTTTGTATCTGAGGGGTTCAAACCCTACCTGATACTGTCAAATTTCTCGCTGACCGACAACATTATGATAACAGCAAGCTGTTTTGGTAGAAGCAAAAGGTGGACATCAAGAACTTTTATTTTAGATAATTGTAGAGGTCTTTGTGAGATTGTTTGTGTTCTTACCCGATTTGATCAATCTATTTTGAATCATGTTTGTGTAGGGACATAAATCCTTCAGCGCTATTATCAGCGCACTGGAAGGGAAGGCAATAGTGCAAGGCGGCAACAGCGCGCTGCAGAGTGGCAACACCGCAAATCGTTTCGACCAATATGAGAAGTACCCGCTGTCTGTACTCAGAGGGCCCAAAGAGCACCTTCCACCTGATGTGGACCCACTTATAAAGGAGGTAAAAAACAAACTTTTCTAGAGAAATTCATATAAATTATACAAAAAACTATTAATTATAATCAACAAATAATCCAATTTGGCAACATTTGAAATTGCGATTTTAAACCTACTATTTTAACGAAGATTAGATCATAAGAACATAGGTGGTACAATAATAGTATTATTATGAAGTGTAAAGAATAAAAGACCTTTTTTTATTTCGTCCAAATTAAGGGAAAACATAGGGCAAAAAATATAATAGGAATAAATATTAGAACAGATTAAATAAGGGCCAAATTGGTCCCTGTCTGTGCTTAATGTTGCATCAAATACATATATAGGGAGGTACGATAGTATTTTAGGCACCAAGATGCGTCCCTGTGGAACTCCAAATGAGAGATTCGCAGTTTATAGTGGAGTTTTGATAAAGTATGTGATTTATCAAAGAGGTGGGATAATACGACAAAAAGGTTCGTCGTCAAAAAAATTGATATTATGTACCAACTTATTTTTGTACCTACAACAAATTATTTTCCCCTTGATACCCCATTGGATACCCTATCATTGATAGAAGAATAAAGTAAAACCACCGTAGAAAATTTAAGAAGGAAATACAAGTACATTTTTTGGTTTCAGCTATATCTGACTCATGACGACTTCGTATCAACATTCAGCGTGTCTTACAACGAGTTTCGCGCCTTGCCCGGCTGGAAACAAAAGGAACTAAAAAAATCCGCCGGCCTTTTTTGAGTCTACAATTTTATTAGGTCTACACGTCTAAATTATAACAAAAGTTCGTAATTATATTTTGAGTTAAACTGCGCTGCCACGGAATAACACGCCCGGTGTAGAGTTGTCATTGCCTCGCATACCCCGCAGTGTAAATCATACTGTCTCTACGAACTTTCGTTTTGTTCTGTGGAGTGAATCACCTGGAATAAATATAAGGTAATAACTTCTTACAAATAGATAAACATTTGATTTTGTATAATAAATAAAACAGAATTTTGAGACAGATTGAAAAATAATAATAATTTATTTAATAAATATAAATAAATAGCCTGATAACTCTAACCTCCACTCACGGTAAAATATTTTAATATATAAGGGGGTAGGCAGAAATACGTCCAAATATTACATTTCAATAACTTTAATAATCATCTGTAATTAAACTAACCTACATTTATTATTGGAACTGTTCACTATGTTAAAGATAATGACACTGAAAAAAATTGTATCAATATTCATCATATTTATTTTGTTAGGGATGTTTAATTATTATAAAAATATTTATTAACTTATAATTTAAGCGACTAAAATCACAGCGTTACTACTCTATGCATAATATACCCTGTTATTCTTTATAATTTTAGAAGAGTTTAAAATGTTTAATTAGTTTTGGATTTCCGAAGAGACCTTTACCCAGCACAATGGGGCACAAGTGGTTAATGAAAAAACTGATTGTTTAAGTTTACATACTTCAAGCCGTGAAATGTAGTACGTACTTAGTGCTTTATGAAACGCACAGACACTTTTTTAGTTTTAAACCGTTTGGAATGAGAAATAAAACAATTTGTTATTTTTTACCTGTTTATTTTTTCACAAATTTAGCCCTTATTAACTAGGCGTTATTAAATGATAAAATCAATTACTTTATACAATATACATTTTACTTATAAAACTCAATAGAATATTGAATGATATATGTACAATAAAATAGCTATTGATACATATGCCTATTTGATATGAGGGCCGAAGCCAAGGCACGTACAGGTATATTCAGCACGACTACCGCGAGCGTGTGACAACTACTCATGACACACGCACACACTGATACAAAACTAACTAATAAAGATCGCGATATCTATAGATTCAATAATATTATAACAATAATACAAAATATTAAATGAACTTTTCCTCGATTAAATAACGTATTAGCGAAAAGCCACTTTAGTTTTATTATTTGAGAAGCTAGCTAGTTAGGAACTTCTAATTATAGCGAGATAAATAAAATTATAGATGAAAATCATTAATAAATACTTTACATTATGGTTTAACATCGATTTATTATAATGTTATACACTGGACAATTGGGGAGTATTTCTAGTCGGCCTTACGGCGATAAACGCGAAAAATACTCCCGAGAATGTCATCATATAAAACCAGCTTTATAAAAATTATGCACAATCAGTAACAATATTATTTAAAAGTATTAACATTAGTTATAAGCATGAAGAAATAACATACGACTTTGAAATTTCCAAATTACAAATGTTTTGTTAATTCTGACATTTCAAAATTTCTTTGGCAATAACCATATCCAAACGCATGAAATACATAAAAAAATAACTACGACACATTATGGAATGAGATAAAATAAAAATGCAATAGCTGCCCTAATCAAAATTATATAAAAAAATGCATTTCAAAAAATAATTAGTAAAACTACGATGACGCGAAAACTTAAGTACGTTAATTTAAAAATTCGCATTTCAGTTCGTAGAGATTTATCGAACTTACATCTAGAAAAGCATAATGCCTGGCGCAGACAACAGACAATCGATAACCAATAAGCGTTACATAATTATCATCGCAGCATTTAAACAGGCAACATTATAGCAGAATTTATAATATAAAATATCGGCCATTGACCCATAGTCTGCGCAGGCGTAACGGGGTCAAGCATAAAGTATGTTCAAAAACACCTAGCACGATTAATTTGATGTTTGTAGCGTAGGTATATCATCTTGCCGTTTGAATTACATTGCGCGGCATCGATATCTCAACTACGGAGTGTTCCCCGGTTGCTGCGCAATGTAACTCGGATCGAAACGCTACATTTACGCCACAAACGTTAAATTGATTCGCTAAGCCCTCAGGTCGACGTAAAACTAACATAATTCAACAAAACTCAACATAGCTTTCATTGCAGGAATGTTAACAAAGTTTAATCAATAAACAGCAATTAATATTCAACAAGAATTACGAGTAACAATAATGCGTCGGAGGCCTGATTCCGTTTAGCACCACGGGTGTCATCTTACACACGACTTCACTATCACAGCTGGTGGTCTGCTTACCCACCACAACCACCGACCATCTCTAATAAATATATCGACCTGTTCCAACACCTATTACGTTCTGCCATCGCTAAATAAATACAGCAAACTATTTATTCTATATTGATTGAACGCCGTCATTCCATCATTTCATATTAGGTACTCGGGAAGCAAAAAAGGTCTTGGAAAAATGTATCACAATCTTTCACTTGACGTATCAGAGAGTCAGTAATCGCTGGCAGTATGCGCCCGTGCTTGCACAGAGCAATCTTTGCGCATTTTGAACTCTCACGACACAAACTTTGTACTTCAAAATCACTAACAAAACTTTTGTACAAATATTAATTTACAATTACATAGAATTTGTAAGGCCATGGATTCAGTGTATAGCTATAATCTATTTTTAGGCTCAAGCGTTCCATAGTTTAACAATGTGACCGTTGTGGTTTTTTAACAACTACAAGCTATGTTTCTACGTAACGAGTGGTCCACTCGTACTATTTTCACAGTACAACAGTTGACGATTTGATTTCTCTACGATGCCCAGAGCATTACAAATAGTTTCATGTCTTCGTATTACGTAAAGAATTAGGCAGAAATCGAATCCCTACATAAGCTCATACAATAATTTTATTATTAAACTACAAATTGATTGCGTGAACCAGGAAGCCCGTCCAAAGGTCTTTTTATCAGAAAATTATTTGAGCAATAAGTTTAAGTTGGTAATGTATACTAAACGTTAGAAAACACAACACACCTATGGCACTGTCTATTCGTTAATTTGAAAATACAAGCAAATGACAAGTGAACACTATTACATCAGTAAAAAGAGCATCTCTTTTGAAAACGGCAGGAAAATTTAATTAGTTAATTTCATACAAATAAACTATTCTAAGGATATTGCACACTGGACTAAGCACTGCTAAATAAGGCACATTTTACTTAGACGTCAAATTGATCATCACATAATATACCCGAAGCTCGTACAGTCACCTGCACTAGAATGTATACAACTCATAAATTACAAAATCGTGTCACAGCGTGACTATACATTTTTACAAGGCAATTACATAGAATATACCTAAGTCAAGTCATCAACTGGTAATCAAAAAAAAAGTTTTTAGACTTGTGTCTAACAGGGTAAATAATACGCAGCCATTAGGTACTTAATTTATTGGTTAATATTACAAGCTTTGCTTAGTTTAGGGGTAAATGGCGTTGTCAAATGTATGTCAATATTTATTAATAAATTTAATATATTTATTAAGAATGTGTTTTATTTGATATAAATGAAATTATTTATTTATATTATAGGTTACGAATGATATACATTCTATTTCAGCTGACTGTACTTAGTATTATTGATACTAGTCCATTGCGGTTTTACACGTATGTATTGAAAACATAACTCGTTCTACGTGCACAAAAATGAAAATATCGTGTGGATTGGATGAAAACTGCTGAAAATTCCGGCGCAGTTTTTTAGAGTAAGCCATGGCGAGTGAAGAGTGCGATATCCGTAGTGTAATTCATTGAAAATTTCATAAAGAAAAAGAGTTACAGAGTCGTTTTCTGTTTTTGTATACTCCTAAGGTTGATGTACAACATACTTGTAAATCTAGACAAAAATATAAGTGCATCTTATTTCAATTCCTGTTTGAATTTAATATCACAATACTATCTACTAACCCTACCATTTGTATTAAAACATAGTGAAAATTAAGTTATAACAAGTGGTAGAAAATCTACCAATGAAAGTAAATCCCTTTTCTGAAACACAATGCCAGATCTCAAACAGAATGCAATTTAAATTTATAAGTCCTATGTACCATGTTTATTTTAAGAAAGCTAGAATTTAAATATGGATCATGCCAGTACCATACTTGTAATAGTATGCAAGCGAGTGCGTTACAAATCGTGAACAAACAAAGACAAAAAGACATTTGCATGCTGGCATTTTCAAATTTTAGTTGCCACAAAAAACTTAATGCACTCAGAAGCTTCAGGGACGCCACAGATTCGCTTAACATCTCGTAAGGTTGTTTAAAAAATATTTACAATGGCCGGCATGGAAGTAAAACTAGTCACATTGCAAATTCAGTGTCGGCTATAATAATTAGTATAATATGTATCTCTCCTATCTAAGTATTTACAGGAAAAAAATCCCTATCATGATTTTCAGCATTTTATTTTCACTGGCTAGGTATACATTATCAATATGATTTTGTGATAACCCTTAGAGCACCTGTTCTATATGCCAGAGGTCACTAGTCTAGTCATGTAAAATTATATTTCTCCTAAAACCTAAAAAATGTAGTCAATTCCATTGGACTATGCGGACTTAAGTAATTATAAAAGTTGCTTCGATAAGTACAAATTATTCATAATTTCGAATATAACAACAGCACGAGCTGCATTTGAAATCGAAATTTGGACAAAACACACTTACATTTACATTAAAACGACTAGCTAATTTATACAATCAAAATAGGTACAAAATTGTATAGATTCAGAATTATAAGTTTCAAACTACAGATCAAAATATAAATGTTGTACCGACTCAGTATTCTATGGACATCACATGTACTTATCTATCAAAAGTACAACGATTAATTGGTAATGAAGTGTAGAAACAAGATATTTATTCTAGGCCGTATAGAATAAAGCGTTCAAAAATTGTTAGTTTAAAAATTCAAAACCCATGTGGGATGGTATAAGCTAGTATAGTACCACCAACTCTGTTCAGTCGAGAAAGAAAAAGTCCTTTTCACCATTGAAAATTGTGAAAAGGATTCAATAACAGTGAAACAAAATGAAATTACGTGGCTCCTTTCAGGAGTGCGATCATGGAACTTTGGCCGACCAACTTATCATATTTACATCGAATTGATTTTATCTACACCTGCTAGCACAGGAACTAGCCTCGACATATTTTAGCTTGTCGTTAAATTCGGCAAAACTTCTCTAATTTATCGACCTAGCACATAACTAAGTTCCATGCCAATCTAAATAAATTTCGATAAAACTACGTTTATCGAGAATTTCCGTAAATTGTTATCTATAGCTACATCCATGCTCGCGGTGTAGATGAGTTGGTGGCACTAAGTTTATAAGCGGTATGAAGTGGAGTGGTACGCTAATTGACCGTTGTTTCGGGAGCGTGGATTACCTGCGTCACTGCCTCGGCAGCGAGGCGTTGGCTGGGAGGGTCGAGCTGCGCACAGAAGTATTCATGTATGACGACTTCAGGTTCGATCGCATCGAGTCCCTGGAATAGTACAAAACCCATGTTATGCGCCGAACAGCATTGTCTAAAGAGCTGGACGTCCAGTTTCATTCACTACTAAACAATTGTATTTCTAGCGTACTAAAAAAGTGACACTTTGCTTTATGTCTTTGTTTTTACACCACGTCTTTTTTTTTTCGACGACTATACCTGGGTGAGATTTGATTATATTTAGGGGAAGCATGATTATACACGGGTGACCCCATCTAGGGACCACCAGCAGTAGAGTTGGCTGTAAAAGTTCGCTATACCTAGGATAGATTGAGCTGACTATACCTGGGTGAGATTTGACTATATTTGGAGGTAATTTGATTATATCCAGCGACATCCAGCAGTAGAGAGTTAGTTATAGTTGATTGAGTTGACTATACCTGGGTGAGAGCTTGGTGTGGTCATGGTTAGTATGATGAGCGGCGCGGTATCCGTAGCGTTGTACACGGCGCGCTAGCCTCGCCACCCAGCGCCGCTGGTCAGGCGCGGCGGGCGCTAGCAGCAACAGTTCGCGTGCTCGGTCCGCGTGCAGTTTACAAGCGGCCACGCCTTCACCTTCGTTGATGTGCTCCGCGTGGATCTTCATGCGGCATCCTAGAAATTACGCTTGAATTAAGGTATACTAAGAATATTTATTATCAGTGCAATCTCATGCACCACACTGGTTTTTTTAATTATTCATTTGGAAACGGATCATAAAAAAACGGTATGAACCAAGCCGTAAGTTTCTTGTCTGTTCTTCTGTTGGTCGCGAGGAACTGACGCTTAGATCCACCTAGCTTTAGGACGTTTCAAAATGATTCGTGGATATTACTGAATAGATACTCTTTGACTTTGAGTATAGTGTGATATCTATAGTATAGTTCATAAGAAATATAGCCATAAATATAATTACTTAACTACTAAGTTTTATTCATACAACAATAAATCAGCTAACTGTATAAACACATTTTAGTCTGCCATACAAAGCTAAACTTTGCTACACAAGTGGAGTTATAATAAATATTGTCTAAAGTCGCAATGGATTAGTTCCAATACTGTAATAAAGATACATACGTAAATAGTATGTAACAATACGTTACATAAAGAAACTCACGGCGACATTCGTAGGCGTGAGGAGGACGGAACATGTTCCACAGCGGACGCGTGCACACCTCGCATGCAGTCGGGATGTGGTACGTTATGCTGACGAGGTCGTGCCCTTTGTGAGCCACTGTGTTTCCTGCAGTAAACCAAAGATAACTTAGAGTAATTGTGCCGCCATGTGATTTTAAATATGGTCTGGATACCGTTGAATTTTTTTCGAAGTCAATTCGAAAGTAGTATTTCGATAGTCAGCCTCAAAAATTAAGACTCATACATTTTTTGTCAGATTCTCCCATGATTATTACACAACTTGCAAAACTCGAGCGACTTCGACCGCGTAACGTTATTTTCATACAAACTTCAACTCTTGCTACACCTGTTTAGGGATTGAATTTCGGGAATTCTTTTCTTAGTACACCCCTACGCACTACGACGAATATACTCTGAAATTTTTAAGTCTCTACGACCAGTGGTTTAAACTGTGCGTTGTCTATATGTCAGTCAGTCAAGACAAAGATTCTTAGAATCTATATTAGTACGTAGAACCTCCTAAAAATGTCAAAGTGGGCTCATAGATTAGACCCAGACTGGTCCATTTAGGTGGCGTGAGTTTTTAGGCTGCCCCAAGGCCTTATATAGGTATGGCTTAACGGCTGCTAGAGCCGAGACCGGCAGTTTAATGTGCCCTTGAAGCACAAAAGTCAAATAATAAATGGTATTAACCTGTGTGGTCGGAGCCGTCAGTCGGCTGGTCAGTCTCGCCCGGGCGGCGTGCCTCGCCCTCTCCAGCGTACAGCAGTTGAAAGATCCGCGGGATGTCTTTAGCGTCGGCGCGAATCACATCGCCTTGCGTCACCGATCGCACGTGAAACACTTTGCTGTAAAGCACAATTTATTACAGTTAAAGGCCGAATGCGTGTTTATAATAAGTTTGTCAAAAGGGGTTGGAGCGCAGCATTTTAGATTTAAAGAGAATTTATACTTGTGACAGCGCTCGATCTGCGTTCAAAAATGGGTATTGCTGTCGTAAGTATTAAATAGAGACTCAAAAAATAAAGAGGACCAAATCTATCTTAAACAGCCTAAAAAGTGGGCACCTCAGCACCGAGTGGATCGTAGGTAAAGGAGCGGCTTGGCGAAACAGCGTTAGCGGTAATAACCTTAAAGTCTTGTAAAGATTGGCCGAATTACGCAAGCATAGGAAAAAAATAAATTATTTATTTATTTATTTATTTTCTGTATGGAAATAATTCGTCCAAAACACTTGACTAAAAAGAATTTATTCAACCCACTTGACATTGGCAAAATTGTCCGCAAGACGGACAGATGCCACAAAAAAAAAAATCGTCCAAAACAAGTATTCACAAAAAAATCTATTCTACTTACCTCAGATCTAAAATCATCACAGGATCTGTTGTGTTTTGTTTATCGCTCTCTGTGTTGTAGAAGATTATTTTCTTTGAAGAAACTACTACATATTGCCTTTTCCATCCGTGTCTTTTGATGTTCTGTTTGAGCGGGATGGAGAGCCAACCTTCCAGCGTTTGTTCTGTCTCGCCATCTTCAGCGTCAGCGGAAGACTGCGATGCCGTTTCGCTGGTTAGCGCGGCGAGTTTCTCCTTTAGCTGTTCAATTTCTACATCTTTGCTGTCCACCTGCAAAATTATTGTACATTATTACGATTACGAACGATATCTACGTTAAAACATAAACGATACTTAGACGTTAACGACTAGAGTGGGAGCACACTGCGTTTGTAGCAGCAATCCATTTGGATTAAAGTAACATGCATTTGCACTTTGCTTTCTTACGGTTACTTTTGCTGAAAGTACTTGCATTATCTCATAGTGGATGTGTACTTCATATATCTATATTATAAAAGAAAGTCGTGGTAGTTACACCACTTATAACTCAAGAACGGCTAGACCAATTTTTATGGTTTTTGTGTTTTTGGATTTATCTTAGTTCGGAATAGGATAATAAGTAATAAAAATAATAAATAAAAATAATGTTTAACGAAGTTCGCGGGGTCAGCTAGTACTATAATATATATACACATCCACAGAGTACTATGTAGATTAGTTATTCGGAATTAATGTTTCTGGACCAGGCAGAGATTTTTCTCCCGATGTTGGATTTGACTACGTTTTTGGTATCAGTAAGTTAAAAGACAAATATAACCTCCATAGCTAGTCGCATCCTCGTGGTTTGTTCGTCCAATAGCTGCTGCTGGCAGTCTTGCAAGTCCCGCTGCTGTTTGCTTATGTGCTGGTCAAATTTCTCCTTCTCGCGCGTCAGTTCCTGTTGCAGCTTGCGGTAATCCTTGTCTTTACGAACCGACATCTTGCCTTTGTTCTTCGTTGTGGTCGGATTCATGTCTTTTCTGGAATCAACAATAGAAAAAAGTGAGCAACATCGTAATCGTGCAATCGTATACATTCTAGTGCGGCTGAATGTACTGTCATTCAGCCGCACTAGAATGTATACGATTCGTAACTTACAGAATGGCTTTACAGCGTTAATTCGTCAATGTTAATGCTTACAGTGTAATACTGACCTGTTCATAATTTCAGCGAGCTTGTTGACAGCTTGCTGCTTGAGCATGATTTCAGAGTTGAGCTTCTTGTTGAGTCTGTCCACGTCGTCCTGTAGCCGCTGCAACGTGGCGACGCGCTCTGCAAGCGCCGTGCCGCTGCGACGAAGCTCGTCCACCTCCTGACAACGACAATTACCAATTAGTTAAAAAATAGGTTTGAAAAACTTTGATCAGTTCAAGGCCACCTCAAAATCATCGTGGATTAACGAGAGACGAGACTAAGAAATAAATAAAATTATATCTGTTTTTAAGCGTAGTAGTAGTTACGTTTAGTGAAGGGCTGGTCTGGGGAAGTACTACGACCATGCCTATTTCTGCCGCCAAGCAGCTTGATGTGTTCCGGTTTAAAAAGTGTGGGTGCCGGTAAACTCGTAGACCCACGAGGCTTAACTTAACACCTGTATGTCTCAGGTTGATGAACGCAGAGCGGTGTAATGCTTTGTTATAGGTAATGGTAACCACCTAAGATCAGGTGGGCCAAGTGCTTGTTCCATCAGTAAGTTGTATAAAAAAACATCAAGATCATGCTTTGCGCATTAGAGAGAGCCTCCTTCAAAACCGGTTCAGATTTCAGGAGTTCCATACAAACATTCATATAGAAATAAAAACACCTTAACGAGAATCTGCTTCATTATTTAAGAGCCGTTTTATAAGTATACCTTTCTCTGCAGATCGATAGTGGCTCTATTCTCATGGTCCCGGTCACGCCAGCCCGCCAAGGCCGCCTCGCGAGCTTCCAACTCAGCGCGATGC
Source organism: Electrophaes corylata (assembly GCA_947095575.1). Classification (NCBI taxonomy): domain Eukaryota; kingdom Metazoa; phylum Arthropoda; class Insecta; order Lepidoptera; family Geometridae; genus Electrophaes; species Electrophaes corylata. The sequence goes on along the minus strand of OX352700.1, from coordinate 11,366,900 downwards.
TGCGATATCGCGTCACGCATTTCCAAATCCTTCATCGTCTTCTCTTTCTCTAGCTCGCCAACCGTCTCCTCAGCTATTGATCTAAAACCGAAATCATTATATCATCTGATAGACAAGCTTGGGTTTCGTTTAACTTGGTTTCAATCATTGCATAAAAATTAAAATCGATACATAAGTATGAGAATCTGAAATTTTCTAAAACAAATGTAACCGATAAGATTCTGTAACATCTTTTACAATTATTCAAAGTGTACAGTTTCAACAATTGTAAAACCGATGCATCTGAAATAATTATGAGCCTTCTTCATTCATTGACTTTCCTGATCTTTACGATTTCGTGTTCTCGGTCTCCAGGACAACCTTGGTAGGTAGTGGTAGTAGTATAGCTCGTTTTCCAGCTGTAACAGAGTTGCACTCTGTAGAGTGGCAATGGTTGCATACCTGGCGATGGCCTCGGAGTCTGCACGTGCGATGGTTAACTGTAGCTGGTGCAATAGACTGGAGCGTTCTTGCTCCAGGTCGCGGGCGGCTCGTGTGCTGTCGTCCACCTGCTGACGCACCTCGTTCACCTGGCTGCGGTATAGGTGGCAGTAGTGCTGTTCATTCTCCAGCTGAGAACGGAGCTCCTCGCTCTGTACATACAAATAAATATTTTTTAAATTCACTCAATAGAAGATATATTCAAGAATTAGTAGAGGTCTTAGTGAAGGGCTCGTCCGTGAAAGTACTACACCATACATTTTTGCTGCAAAACAGCGTTGCTGTGTTCCGGTTTGAAGAGTGTGGATGCCGGTAACAGTACAAACATATAAGGCTCTTTATACACCCCTAAGTTGGGGTCAATAGAGGCGGTAGTTCGGGAAATCTATCGGCAAAATATGGAACTTCTCACAATAAGTAACTAAACATTACATTAAAAAATACATATTGGTAGCTAGATAGGAACTCGTTAACGAAATAGGAAATTAAAAATAGACGTTCTAGTACCTTTAATATTAAAATATTTTTATTGCTCAAGATTTGATTACACACAACTATTTCCTCAATCAAATAAGTAAATTTTGTAAGCTACATAACACTATCTCTTCTTTAATAATGCACAAAAATATAAGAAAAACATTTCCAGAACTGATATAATCAAGATTCAACAAAACAATCATAAACAATAGACATAAAGTAGTATTTTATACTGCAACATCATTATTACCACTTGAAGATGACTAGGAAATTAAACAAGTGTTGTACATTCCTGTATATTAATGGGTGTAAAGATCGTTACGGGAGTGTTTTATAAGCATGCCTCTATTGTCAAGGCCCAATCTAACCGCGCTGGCGACGCATTCCAATAAAAACATATCATCACTGATATTGGAAAATACTACTACTTATGGCATGACAGTCTCACATCAAAGCGTTTACGACTTCTTACAGCAACCTTTCAATTCATCTATTCATAAAAAATCAATAAAATTGTTATTGATCCTCTAAAGTTAGAGCTAAATCAATTACAATTTTTCTACTTTACTTTAGAGTCAAAAGCAAAGTTAGAAATTATTAAATTCTAAAATTGAAAAACTATGTAGGTATTTGACTTCCGTATGTACATATTCTGGAGAGTAGTAAGATCACGCTATAGTTCCACGATCAGAAAAAAAACATCAAACCAAAATCTGGTGTCATACTATTTTAGTTTAGAACGACTAGTTCAATTTCTAAAGCGAAAATACGAACTATCAAGAAGTATTTTAGTAAACCTTATAAGTACCTAGAAACTTGTAGAAAGTAGGTATTTCATTGGTCTAGGGCATCGAGTCCACTTTAAATTCCAAGAATATTATCAAAGTATTGACAAAGCACCTCTGTACACTATTCTGGGAAATAGGCGCCAACCCATTAGGCAGGTGTTTTACGATTAGTCTTGTTATAACACAAGACTAACATATGACATTTTGATCCAATATTTATTGTACTTCGTAGAATCGTACATACTACAATGAAGTATGCAGTTATTATTGACGACCAATGTGGCGCAGCGGGCGAATGTCCGCCTGCGACGCAGGAGGTTGCGGGTTCGATTCTCGTGTTGGGATAAATGTTTGTATGATCTGCAAATATTTATTCCGAGTGTTCTGGGTATTTTTTATGTATAATAAAAAATATCCATGTATGTAATGCATTGTATTAAGTATATCAGTCATCTAGTACCCATAACACAAGCTTTGCTTAGCTTGGGGCTAGATGATGCTATGTGGATTGTCCAGCATTATTATTATTATTAAGTACCTTGTATTTGTTTACAAGTATCTTCAGTTAGTAGTAACTCTGCTTTCTGTACTGTAGGTTTTGGGTTCGATCCCCATCAAAAAAAAATATGTTTTTGGTACATAGGAGTCTTTTTTCTAAACATTATTTGACAAACTGTAATCTCCTAACTTTGGAATCAGATTTTATATTTCATCTGTATCTGCTATCAATAGTCGTTTCATTACTCAATATTACATTCAAGTTGAATAATACAACGCATAAGTATCAAAGACGACTTTAGAACGATAAACCGTTGAAATGTTTTATTGTGTGCTTGTACACAAATGATAATTCTATCTAAAGAATGAATCTTTAAAAGTTTGTGTCATAAAATAAATATCAAGGTCAGCCATTAATGCTTTTCATACTTGGTAAGTTCGTGAGCCAGCGAGGATGCAATATACATAATATTGTACCTATTTATCATGCTACCTCTAGCTATAGAGATATCTACTTATAGCACTGCAAACAGCATTTTTAGGGTTCCGTACCCAAAGGATAAAACTATTATTCAGACTCCGCTGTCTGTCTGTCCGTCTGTCACCAGGCTGTATCTCATGAACTGTGATAGTTAGAAAGTTAAAATTTTCATTTTCATAGATGATGTATTTCTGTTGATGCTATAACAACAAATACTAAAAGAATAAAATAAATATTTAAGGGGTTTTTGTGTGCACACAGCAAACGAGATTTTTTTGCCGTTTTTATGATAGATAATGGTACGGAACCCTTCGTGCGCGAGTCCGACTCGCACTTAGCCGGTTTTTTATATAAGTGCACATTAAACATGGACAATGCCTTTGTTAAATATTACGTTCTTTTTATACGACTTGCTGACAAAACAAACGGATGGCCCACCTGATGCAAAGTGGTTACCATCACCTATAACAAAGCATTGCCTTATTCACGTTCGTTGGGAACGTGCCCTACGATGCACTGCTCCGAGTCCGTAAACCTGTGGCATGCAGGTGTAAGGGACTCATGTGAAAATTTCACCGCTGATAATTTCACCGGCACCCACACCCTTTAAACCGAACCACAGCAAGCTGCTTGGTGGTAGAAATAGGCATGGTGGTAGTACTTCTCTAGACGAACCCTACACTAAGAGCTCAACTACTACTAACATTATTTGATAAATTACTTTCGAAGCAAAACTAGCTTTTGAATATCACTATAAAAACCTCACCAACGCACATAGGCGTGTCAAAGGTAAATTTTCCTAGAAATACCATGAATATATTTTCTGCTAATTGTTCGGATCATACGAGTGAGTCGTCTTGTAAAAAATCCGCAGTTTTGTTACGTTGTAGTGTGTTTATTTATTTGGGGGCATCTCTCGCGCACATGCAGGTATGGGCTGTTGTATAAGGCAAATTATGTGCGTGTGTGCTTGTTTGACTACAATGACTCACTATGTCGTAATTCCGGAGGACAGTCTATTTCGGCGCGATGAGATTATAATGAATTCAAAAGAAACAGGGGAACTTGGTAAGTTTTGCTGATATGATTGCGCGCGCTGTAATACATGTTTGGATGTATTTAGATTAGATACAGCAAAGGATGTACTGACTGGATACTTTATTCACAAGAATGACAAAGAGGTAATATTGTGCTGTATAGATTAATGGTCGAGCGAGCAAAGCGAGCGAAGATTTCTCTAACAACTTGGACGAGCCGACGTTTATATTTGTTAGAACGAATATGTTTGTTATTATTATTAACGTGCGATTTCGTCCGCGTGAAGTTATTTTTACACAAGTTTCAACCCGAATTTCGGAAATTCCTTTTTTAGTATACCTCTATGCACAAAGACTACTTTGAAAATTTCAAATCTCTACGACCAGTGGTTAGGCCTCGCGTGGTCTATTTATTTATTTATTTATTTATTACAGTAACGATAGTAAGCTAACAGTAAAAACCAAAATGCTTACTATCTTAATTTAAAACTTAAAAATACAGTTAGAGAGTTACAAATAGTATGAAGGCTGTCATTAAAGATGTCGATATGTTGAACCTCGTGTAGATACGCATTTAGTAGAGTAAGCGCTCTTAGAGTTGGCGCGTTATTGGCATGACGAGTTCGCGGTGTATGGCAAGCAAATAGTCGATGCTGTCGACGGCCGCAGCGCACGTAGTTGTTAGGTACATATATTGGCACCATGCCTAATATGGTCGGATTGTTTACTCTGTTACGCAGAATAAGGCAGTAGTGGATAGCTAGGTGAAGTTTACGCCTTAATTCAAGCGTAACCATGCCGACCATACCTGCCACATATAAAGAAGGAAAGAGATACGGGTAATAGCCATACATTCGCTTGTAGACGTACCTTGCAAATTTACGTTGGAGGCGTTCGATCATCACCGTATACTTCACTTCCCGAGGATCCCATGCTATTGCACTAAACTCTAGTTTGCTTCGAACGAAAGCATTATAGAGCATGATTGCAATTCTTACGTCACCGAACTGAGAAGCCGTTCTCATTATAAAACCCAAAATTTTATTCGCCTTTTTGCACGTTGCGATAATGTGGTCGCGGAATTCTAGACGAGTGTCTTCTATAAGGCCCAAATCACGTATTGTGTGAACTCGCTCTAATGCTAGACCTGACAGTGAGTAAGCTGACATTTGGGGCTCGTGCAGTCTAGTGAAAGTCATTGACTTGCACTTTGACACATTAAATGTAAGTCTATTTAACTGACTCCACTTCTCCACGGAATCAATATCGCACTGCAAGGATAAACAGTCTGAGTGGCTAGAAACGGAAGTAAAGACTTTTAAGTCATCTGCAAACATTAAGCAACGGGCCGTCTGTAAAACTTTAGGAAGGTCATTGATCATCGTTAGAAAAAGCGTTGGTCCAAGTGTGCTGCCCTGACTGACCCCTGACCTAGTATAGTATTCTTTCGATTTGAAATTCTTAAGCTGAACATACTGCCTACGATCGCTCAGGTAGTTAGCGAAGAATCTCAGTAGGCTAGGTGAGGTCCCTAGTATTGAGAGCTTTACCAGTAGCTTATCATTGTCAACCACATCGAACGCCTTCCCAAAGTCCAAGAAAACAGCATCGACCTGCCGACCAGCATCCATTTGCGTCGCTACATAATCTACAAAGGTAGTGTGATTGGTGGTCGTAGAGCGGGCAATACGAAAACCATGTTGAGAGTCATCCAGCGATCCCTCTAACTGACGAGTTAGATGCATATTCAAAATTGACTCAAACACTTTCGCCAGTACAGATAATACTGCTATAGGCCTAAAGGTAGTGACGTCTGTTGATGAGTTATCTTTAGGAACAGGTGTCACTCTTGATTTTTTCCACCTAGCAGGATAACGGCACGTGCGCAAAGAGAGATTAAACAAAAACAAAAGTGGCTCTTCTAGGGCAAATAAACAGTCCTTAACCACGAAAGGAGGTATGGCATCTGGACCAGCAGCCGCAGAAGGTTTGAGACGACGAACAGCTCGACGTATATCAGTCTCTGAAACACTATCTATACAGATCAAACGTGAGTCTCCCCCAGCAGATTCTGCCGCAGTCTTTTCTGCTACAGATGCATCTAGATCAGGTATATCGTCGAGGAAAACAGAACTAAAATAGTCAGCAAAAGCAGACACCGCTTCTTGGTCAAAAACTGGCTTTCCCTCTACAGAATAATTGTTAACCTGGTTCCTATCTTTGCGCCTATCTCTCACATATCCCCAGAACTGCGCAGGGTTACGACTAATATTGGACCCTACTGATGCTATGTAATTGTTGTACGCATCGCTCACTAGTTCTTTGATATGAGTTCTATAGTACCTGAATACCTCGCGGTTGAATTCAAGACCCAACTCTTTGTACTTGCGCAAATGAAAGTATTTGATTTTTAATTTACGCTTGATATCTTGTGTAAACCATGGAGGATAATGTCGAATTTGCAAAACATTTGGTTGTTTCTTAGTCGGAACGCAATTATTCAGAGCTTTGTCAAGCTTTTCATAAAACAGATCTGTTGTCTATATGTCAGTCAGTCAAAGATTCTTTTAAGTGGTATAGAAAGATTGGCCAAAGGTTTGGAGATGCGAATCATTTTTATAATTTTAGATTATAATAATACATATTTATTGATTATCCTTAAGTGTTCTCTAGACAACCATTAAGCAGTCTGACGTCAATTCATTCACTAATTGCAAATCAGTTACTACTAATTCACTCAATTATATTATAAATAAATTTTTTGAAGGTCAATAAGATAAAAGATAGATATTAGGTACCAAGTTATTTCATAGAATTATGTTAGTAGACTTGGCCTCAACCTGGGTCTAGGCGTACGTGCATTGACATCACGATGACACCATCATTTTACAATATATGCCAGAAATACTACTTAGCTAAATCTCTGATTCATAACGTGACGGAGTTGACCTGCAAACCGTTATGTTATGAGGTAGGTACGTGTCATTGGCAAGTTTTCTCGAAATATAATCATTCTAATTGTTTCACGTCGAAATTCTACACTTTCGTTGGCCTTTAAAAACTGTAATTGCACATTTACTGTGTAGCCTTTACAATTAACTAGAAATTTTTAGTCTTTTATAATCATATAAAACTTAATTTTATATAGTTTTTTTTATAGTTTTTCTGTTGTTGTAGGTTGCGTGGTATATATAACCCACTTGTCGGGACATCTCCTCCGTCCACGCTCGTGTTGTCTCGATCGATTTGACAGGCATGTTGTGTCTACATTAACATATTTACTACTGTGCTCGTGTATTGTACACGACTTGCACACACGCAAAGTACGGAAGGGACAACTGAAATACATATTTATAACTATGATGAACCCTATACTTTTTAAGGTTTCGTACCCAAAGGGTAAAATGGTACCCTGTTACTAAGACTCAGCTGGTTGCCTGTCTGCCTGTCCGTCTTTCACCAGGCTGTATCTAATGAACCATTATAGTTAGAGAGTTGAAATTATCATAGATGACGTTGTCGCTATAACAAGCAATACTAAAAACAGAATAAAAAAAATATTTCATGGGGCTCTCATACAACAAACGTGATTTTTTTGCCGATTTTATTATAGATAATAGTACAGAACCCTTCGTGCGCGAGTCCTACTTGCACTTGGTCGGTTTTTTTACTACGGGCTGCGTAATAGTCTGATAGATAAACAAAAGGCTGAAGGTGAGGACCAAACAGCATGCCGCGTGAGTTTCACGTACTGTTATTTGTTGAAGTATTTCTAACTGAGTGGTACATATTTACATCTTGTAAAACGCAGTAGTTGTATAAGTCATCCTTTATAAATAAATAATAACACACATTCACACAGCGCCCTTTAACCTCAAACTTTTTGTAAATACATACTTAGAATATATCTAACATCCAGACATGGAACAGACATCTACGTTCATCACACAAATGTTTGTTCTAGGTAAGGATCTAACCCACCACCAAAACTGGGCTACTACGAACTGCTCAGTTACTCAAAGGCTTACGATCCTTAGTTATTGAATTTTTCTCCTGGGTCTCGTGAAGGGCGGTGCGGACAGCGAGTGTTGTCTCTTTCTCTAATTGAGCTGTGCCTCCATATTACCTTATATTTTGTAGAAACTCACCCGAGCATAGTGCATGTCTCGCTCAGCGCTGGCTGCGGCTAGTTTTTCCGATGTCTCGTGAAGGGCCGTGCGGATAGCGTGTAGATCACGCGCTCTTGCATCTCTCTCTGCCTGAGCGGTACGCGCTGCTGCTTCCGCGGCGCCTACTTCACCGCTCACGGCTGCGCGAGCTGCTCGCTCCTGCTCTAAAGCTGCGGCTAGGCCTATGACCTGATAGAACAAATATAACGTCTTGATTATGTTCGTTTTCCTCATCTCCCTGTTACTATCCCAAAAATGTTATTTTTCACATTGTATTTTATACCACATCCCTTAAGTAATAGTCGCTTTCGCATTACTTCGCCTATACAAAGAGTATAATTATATTTACCACAAACACATAGTATGATAATAATACACACTACGTGGTTGGGGTAGAAACTTTTGAATTATGGCACCAACAGTTAAAAGTTATACATTAAAAAAAAAACAGAAGATCAAACAAAATATTCAGTCTTTAGTTTTTCAATGAGAGTTGGTATGTTATCAAACAAACAACGCTTACTTTAGGGTACCAATAGAAATAAGGGTAATAAGATATAGCATGTTCAATTAATTTCATTCATGTAGAAGGTTATGATAGTTGATTATATGTTCAATTCAAAACAAAACGACTGATACCTTTTCAGTCTCTTGCCGATGTTCGCCCTCTAGTTTCTGCAAGCGTTGCTGCATCTGCCGGTAGTCTACACTGAGCATGGACATCTGACGGTCCTTCTCTTGACAGGTAGACTCGGAGCGTTGTCTCGCTACCTTCTCTTCGTTCAGCTTGTTTTGAAGAGCTGCATCATGAAATATTGTAAAAAGATAGCATACATAATGATATATGACAAAATAATAATGAGGTTAAACTGCCAAACAGACAGCTAATTCCCCGTGTAAGTCTCTAATGATTTACTAAAATAATCATATGGAAATAGGAATGTGTTATGGTAAGCTAACACAATGTTATATGCAATCTAATTCAATCATAAAATGGCAAGGATGAACTTGGAATTCTACAAAGGAAAGGACAAGAAGGAAGGAAGGTAAAAATAGCAAACATTAACTATACCTTTAAATATTACTTCCAATGCTCCTGAGGCATGCAAAAAGTGAAGGTTTTTATATTTTGGGTTAACTTGTAGTAGCTCAAATTATGGGGAAAAATAGCACGAGCTTCAATCGAGAGGTAACTAATATACAAAATAGGTAGTCGTATATTTACCCTTTACAAGTTCCAAGTTTGCTTCTTGCTTTGACAACAGTTGCGAGCGCTGAGTGTCCTGATGGGCGCGCACCTCCTGTTGATATAGGTGCTGCGATGCTCTCAGTTCATGAGCTAGCGAAGCACATTCTTTCTCCAGGGAAGAGACACGCTCAGTCAGCTGACGGTTGTCCGACATTATCTGCGCCAAACGGGCAGATGAACGCTCCAGTTCAGTATGCGCCGCATTGAGCCGGCTAGCCGCCTCGGCCACGGCAGCATCGGAGCGTTGTTTGGACGCTTTCACAGCGCTGAGCTCTTCTGTAAGAGTACACCTCTCTCTCTCAAGCGTCTCTCGCTGCGCACGCAGGCTGGCCATGGTACCGTCGTTAACGGCCGCGGCAGCCGCTTGCGCGGCAGACAGCTCAGCTGCCTGCTTCCTCGACTTAGCCGCAGCTTCGGACTCATGCTTCAACTTCTCACGCAGTTCCGAGAGTTGCTTCTCGAGAGCGTTGAATTTATCGTTGTAGTTTTGCAAGTTAGATATCTCTTTCGATCTCTTGCTCTGCTCTTCGTCAAGGCGACGCTTGGCGTCGAAGAGGTTCGCTTCGGTTTTCTTTCTAACTTCACACTCAACATCAGCTTTTCGCTGTATCTCCTTCAGGTCGTGACGGAGTAGGGCTATCTCCTTGTCGGCGTCGGCTATCATCTTTTTGTTTCTGGAGTCCCTCTGTGCAAACTCATCTAGTTGGGCGCATAGAGTCGTCTGATTATCTTCTAGCTTGCGTCGGCCGTCCCTTTCCCTTTCTAGAAGTTTCTCCAGTTGTAATATCGCTTCTGAACCAACATTGTTTATGTGGTTGTTAGAAATAGTATCAACGACATCAGCTGCCTTTAGTTTTCGACTACATAATTGATAATCACCGTTATAAGTGAAACCAACGAAGGGTAAATGGTTTCCAACAAACGCTTTTGGCACTGGGAAGGATTCGTCCAAGGCATCAGATTTTTCGATATCATCAAAGTTCCTAGTGTCATCATCACTGGATAGTTCTGGCACTACTGGAGGCACAGAGTCCCTCAAATTGTCAAAACTCCACTGATCATTATTAAAGAATGGATGCAATTTGATCTCATCAACACTGTTCTTTCCCAATCTTTTGATTCTGTCAGTAAGTAAACCTCGAATGAGAGATTTAGCATCTTTTGATATTTCAATATCATCGGGGAACTGCAGTGAGTTTCTATGGTCCATGATTTTCCCATAGGTGCCTACTAAGCTATCTGCATAAAAGGGAGGATCACCTATTAGCATTTCATACAGGAATATTCCCACAGCCCACCAATCACACTCCCTACCATAAACCCCTTCACCATTTTGTGACTGCAAAACTTCTGGTGAAATGTAGTCAGGAGTGCCTACTGCATTACTGGCTCTCACCAGTCCATCTGGCCCCATTCTCATGCAGGTGCCGAAATCTGCTAATTTCAAGTGACCATATTTATCTATCAACATGTTATCTGGCTTTACATCCCTGTGTACAAACCCCATGCCGTGTATTACATCTAGTGCTAAGACTATTTCCATTGTATAGAACTTGGCCCACTTCTCAGGTATATCATAGTTAGACATGAGACTGACAAGATCACCCCCAGGCATGTAGTCCATCACCATATAGAGATATTTTGGATCTTGGAAAGCAAAGTGAAGTTTTAGTATCCATTCAGAATTTGCATGAGCCATAATGTGTCTTTCTTCCCAAAAGAAAGTGGAATCTGACCTTTTAATCATTTCTACCTTACTGAGCAGCTTCATGGCATAGACATGTCTTGTGGACTGGTGTCTGACTAGTTGCACCTCACCAAAGGCACCACGACCAATGACTTTGATCAGGTCAAAATCTGCTGCCTTCATCCGCAGATCAATAACATCCGAGGCAAACTCTTCATCTACAACAACAGAAAGACAGCATTGAAGTACCTAACTACCAGGAATGTGATTGGAACATTTGAAATTATTCGACAATCCTTATAAAATCTTGTTGAGATTTGAGTGATAAGTCAAGAAATGCTCATGAAAAAACTATTATTAAGTAAGATAGGGATAAGCCAGTAGCCCTATTACTAATAAAATAAACTCTGCACAACCCTTAGATATGAATGCAGTGTTGTCTTGTGGACTCACAGGTAGTTTCAAATTAGAGAGAAAAAACCCAGTTTAATTGTTCCAAAGATATGCAGTTTAATAGTAATCTATACCAATTATAAAAATGTTGTCCTGACTGACATAAAGACAACACACAGTATAAACCACTGCTGATAGACACTTGAATTTTCGGGGTATATTCGCCTTGATGTGTAGAGGTGTACTGAGGAAGCAATCCTCAACATTAACCTCTAAATGGTTTCAGCAGGATTAAAGTTTGTATAATAATCATTTCACATAGATTAAGTTTCGTGCATTTCACAAATAGGGTATAAGTCAAATGGAACAAACAAGAAACTAACAATTTGTAGTTTGCACTCGATCGTTATCAAAATAATTTTATTTGTTAGTTGGTTCATGGTGCATGATTGAGCCACAAACATCTAAACTTTCTCATTTATAATGTTGAAAGAATTTTATTTCATAGGTAACTGAACTATAAAAATTTACTGGTCGGAATCAAAGTCAAACCATATTTATTGCATGAAACACATGTTAAAAAGATGTTAATTATTATATTGTGTTCCAATGTATTCTGCTTAATTCTAGGTGTGTAATATGAAAACTCTTCATTTCATCAACAGAAGTCTATGCTTCAGCATAACAGATAATAACAAGTAACTTGATAAGCAATCAGAGATGATAAGACATGTAAACATGTTTGTTATGGTGCTTGCAAATTGGTGCAAGTGATGTGAGCTTGTTTAGGGACTTGCTGGTTGTAAAGTGAGTGGATCCAGTACTACACTGTAATGAGTAACTGTCCATGTTTTTTGGAATAGATTTAGGTAGTTTAGTATGTAAACTAACATATGAGAGGTGGATACAGTACTCACATCGAATGGTGTAGGCCTCAACGTTCTTCATGCGGCGGATCGCGGGATGGTCGCAGTCCGAGACGAGCGCCACGACCGTATCCAGCAAACCGTCCACGTTGCCGATGGAGCGCGGGTCGCACAGCCGCTCTTCCACGGCGCGTAGCCGCGCTCTGCGCTCTTCATCTTTTACGCTCTCCATAGCAAACTGTGCTTCTGACGTCTGCTGCCTGCCACTGCCGCTTCCCTTACACACCACCGTACATTCTCACAAATACTGCCCCGTCAAGAAACACCACTCTCACGACACATCAACCACTTGTTAGCATCGGTCTGCTGCTGCGTCGGTTGCACTGATAACTTTTGCTACGCACACGAAATGTTTCTCATTGTACAAAAATTCTGTTACTACTCAGAATGACAGCAGATAAAGGTGGTTCTCACAACAAAGCATATGCACCGTTGCTCACACGGACCAAAGATTTTACACCTCCGATGATATCTGGAGATATAGAATTGCGCACTAGCACTAAAATTTATGTATGATATTGGCACACATGAGAAATTAGATGTAAAATTGAGACTAAAACCGCTTGCTTGACTGATGAATGATCATATCGTATACATCGAACGTGGTGAAGTTGGATGCAATTTTGCAAAATGATGAAATGAAAATGATGGAACTTGAACTTATCAATCTGTTCATTCTTGCTCTCACGGCTGCAATTTGTAGCTATACTCATACCTAAGATACGACTTCTTCTTTTTTCCTGTCTTGTTACCACAGAACCCCTTTTGCTGAAACTGCTTGGATCACAGATTATATAATGTTATTTCCTTGGTGCAACGCAACGCCTCAAGACAAAAATCTAAATTCAGCGGTGATGTTCTTTCTTGAAATGAGACGAGTGGCCTTTGTCCACCAGTGGAGATTTTTATGGGCTGCTGATGATTATGATGCCTCACAGAGTCGGCGCTTTAACATAATCGTGACTTCGTAAAATTGATCAACTAAATATACAGGCTCGCGCACAGCCCAATTTTAAAGCGAATAATCATAATAGGTAGGTACCTAAAATTTTTTTCACTATGCACAGAGTATAGTAGTAATACATCATTGTTTTATATTGAATGAAAAACCAGCGACAAAATATATAACATAAATTGTTCATTATATTCACTCACTCACATGCTCACTTTACTTCCTTCACTTTTTTCATTCACTCGATGGAATATGGCGGCGGTGCTGGCTGTACAGAATGTGCCTTTAATTTTTTGGATTTTTGCATAATTTACCAACGGTTTGCAAAATTAGATAAAACTTCGTCGTTTGCTATAAGTACAATAGTGAAAAATATTATTTATAAAAGTGCTAAGTCAAAATAACATCCTTCAACCTTTTTCTGGACATTTGATTTCTGCAATGAAAATTATTACTTCGTTGGTGTAAAAATAATTGTGACAAATAAATCGCTACAGATCAGGTAATTTCTTTTTTTATGCAAAAACTCTTATGCCCAATCGCTTTTGATTAACTTCTAGGGATACCAAATAGGAAGCTCCTTTTGATCTCAATAAAATTAATGACGAAAGTGAATCTGTGTGCCCCATTTTGGTTCAAGTTCACTCTCGTGTTATTTTGCTAGCTTATTTATAGTTCACCATATTCATAAAATGTCTTCTCTTTTATTATAGTGAACATCAAAGATCCAAGATATCTACCAACTCTGGTCAAAGCCTTTAGTAAAAACTGTATGCCCTAAAATCACGTGTCCTGTGGGTCGTTATGGGGTCAATAGCTTCCCAACTTTAGAAGATAACGTAAAGGTATTTTGTCTAATCATCTCATCTCAGGAGACGCAAATATGCAAGTAGCTATGCAATTAACTTTAAATATGTGCTATAAGTGTAGGTAGAAACTAGAAGTTCGAAGATTTCGGGGGATGGAGATTCCGTGCGCATTCGGGAGGCAATCGCGTGTAAACGAGCTGTGCAAATCTAGGCGGCAGGCGCAGGAGCGACAGGAGGGCGTAGAGATAGGCGCGGCGCGGGGGAAGGGGCGGATCCATCCGGCAGTCAGCTGTGCACTGTCATGTCGCGCCGCGGACGCCTGCGCTTCTGTCCTCGTTGACCACCGCCGCCTGCCTATCGATGGGAAGTGGCCTATATTTGACAAATTGTGACCCTCCTTTGAATCTTTATATACTTATTCCCTGTGTCAAATCTAAGGGTATCCTGGCTTACATAGGAAACAAAGAACAGATGGTTTTACATCACTACTAAACAGAGTGGTCCCTTTGTTAGTCTAGCACAGTGAGAGAATGCATGGTCTTTAAAAGAGTTTGTAGAAGAGACATATGATGTGAGTAACACTATTATCTTATCAATTTTACATTGAGATGACATTTTAGATGATCAATGCTGTTGAGATAACACAATTCCAAAAATATGAGCTTTTTTATAGTTTTGTCTCATGGCCCTGTAATTTGATCAGATTGAAAAAGTACTCAACATTGAAACATTACACTTGGTCTTAAAAATGAAACAGAGTGATACTTTGTGGTTGCTTCGGGCTTGTTTATTATTAAATTGAAAATTCTAGTACCTAGGTACTAAATTTAACCTAAAACTCTGATCACACATCTTGTTTGTAGCTCTGTCAACAGCTCTAAAAGTTCTTCATATGTTGAGTATTACATAATACTATAACTTATTCAATGAGATATGAATTTATTATTAATACATATGGTGAAATAATGTTACAAATAAGAAACAGACTGTTAGCTTAACAGATAGTATGTATGAAATGAATATCAAAATGACTCCGTCTATCTTGTGCTCCTCAAAAGTTTTTTAATTTCAGCTACTGTAAAAATTTTAAACAGAGATATATACAGAGGCAGCTTTTCTTTCACCTATTCCCTGATTTTACAGGAGGTCATATAGGCTCAGACAGGATTTGAGATGATGTACTTATTCAACAAATACCTACCTTTATTATTAATGAAATTCAAATTAGAGAAATTTAAGATGAACTGGACAAACTTTACATAACAGTTGTGTGTAACAAGTTTTCATTGTTTCTTGAATGTTTAGCCTTTGCCATTGTTGTGCAATCAATAATTTTCAATAAACTCCTCCAGTAGTTCCTGCTAGCTCACGATAACGCTCACAGCTATGTTGTTACATGTGTGTGCTTGTACTTGGAATGAGTGTAATCAAGGCTTGATTAAAAATATTCATTCATTTCCTTTTGTTCTCGATAGTGACCATACTTGCTTACTCATATCTGAAACTGTGTTTACATTACAATCCAAATAAGTTTTTAATAAGAGGTTCTAGAAGCGAAAATCGTTTTACATTTTATTTTATTACAGTATGTCATTTAATACAAAAATAAATTCATGGAGTATGCAGGATATGTGATACCTACTCTGACAAACCAACAAATGACACATAGGTACCTCATACTACATCAAGACATCATCTGTAGGCATAATGAAATAAGAGACTTCTCACTGACGATAAATAGGTACTTAGTTGCCTTTTAAGCACAAATATCTAAATAATTTGAGGAAACGAACCGGGTTTCGAAAAGAGTTTAGCACCTCTCATCCATACCCAATATTGTCTCCCAACAGGTGGGTCTTAAAATGAACATGAGTAAGACGAAAATTATGTCAAATGCTCATGTCGCACCCGTGCTGGTACATGTTGGGAGCGATATCACTGAAGTTGTAGACCACTATGTAGGTATATTTGGGTCTGACGGCCCTACTAGGTAAGTCCAACTTCGACGAAAAGGTCAGCCGACGAATCCAACTCGGATGGGCAGCGTTCGGGAAATTACGGCACATCTTTTCGTTACAGTTAGCGCAAAGCCTCAAGACGAAAATCTGTAATCAGTGTGTGTTACCAGTGATGACGTATGGAACAGACACGTGGTCGCTAACTATTGGTCTCATACACAAGCTCAAAGTCGCACAACGGGCTATGAAGAAAGCGATGCTGGGAGTTTTACTGCGAGATAGAATCAGAAATGAGGCAATTCGTATGAGAACTAAGGTCGATGGGGAATTCTCGAATGGCGACCACGAACCGGACGTCCTCCTACCCAATGGACTGACGACATTGTCAGTACCGCGGGAAGTTAATAGATGGAAAGGGCTCAGAATCGTTCTTCATGAAAACGTATTTGGGAGGCCTATATCCAGCAGTGGACTTCTACAGGCTGTTGATGTATCTAAATGATGGAAAGGTCACCATGCACGGTGCATTCTATTTATAGGTGCATGATGCACCTATAAATAGAATTCAGTTATTTAGATGCAGGTTATTGTTTCAGCGCGCCGGCTGCGTGACGGACATGGCTACGCTCATCCAGGAGAATGGTATAAAGGAGCTGAGCAAGGGCGGGCACGGCATGACCTCGCACATGGTGCCCGACCATGAGTACTGCGAGGCAAGCGCGGGCGCGGGCGGCGGCGCGGGGGATGAGGCGCAGCCCCGACCCGACGCCGCCGCCGACGCCGCCATGGACGTCGTGCCGCAAGAGGAAGAAGACACGCCCGAAATAGACATCATGATAAATAATGTCGTGTGCAGTTTTAGTGTTAAGTGCCACCTAAACCTGAGACAGATTGCCCTAAAAGGCGTGAATGTTGAGTTTCGCCGCGAGAACGGCATGGTGACAATGAAGCTGCGACGGCCGTACACCACGGCGTCCATCTGGTCGTCCGGGAGGATCACGTGCACGGGCGCGACCAGCGAGGACCAGTCAAAGATCGCGGCGCGCCGATACGCGCGCGCGCTCCAAAAACTCGGATTCGAAGTCCGATTCCAGAACTTTCGAGTAGTCAATGTATTAGGAACCTGCCGGATGCCCTTCGGTATAAGAATTATATCTTTCTCCAAGAGATATAAAGAGGCAGAGTGAGTATTATTGTCATATTATTAGATTAATATACTTATCCATATCTATAAGAATATAAATTGGTATGTAGGTGTTTATTGTATCATACCTACTGCAATCAATAGAAGTAATTTTCTCACAAGTCTGAGCCTGCCATCTGCTTCATTTCAGGTGTCTTTGAACATACTAATGTCAAGACAGCTGAGATATAGCTACTAGGGCACTGCCTCTTGTTATCAGTGAGTTATAGCTAAATTCTCTAATAGATAAATAAAAGGAAACAATCTATTATTAGCTCACTATATAGGTAGGTGTCTTCAGTTTCACAACAATAGATGTGCATTTAAAATATTCACTTCTGTTGTTTTTTGCACAGAAATATCTTTGATTATTAGCTTAATTTGCGTTGTTGAGATAAAACTTCAGTTCATTTACCTCATTATACCACTTTAGATTTAAGTTCATTTACCTACCTCGATGTCATTTATTTATTACCCACTATTTGACAAATACTTATCCACTTTCATTTTAACTGGCCTCACAGCACTGTTTCTGTGCTGTAGGTTGTGGGTTCAATCCTCCTTTGAGGACAAACATTTGTGTGATAGAAGTTTGTTCCCTGTCTGGGTAACTGGACAGATTCTGATGACCATTATATGACTGACTGACAGACATATAGACAGTGCACAGCCTAAACCGTTGGTCGTAAAGACTTGAAACTTTCAGGATACCTATATTCATTTTGCTGGGTAGAGGTGTACCTTTTAAGAAAAGAATCCCCAAAATATAACTCCTAATTGGGTACAATGAAGGTTAATAATAATAATAATAATAATAATGCTGGACAATCCACACAGCATCATCTAGCCCCAAGCTAAGCAGAGCTTGTGTTATAGGTACTAGATGACTGACATACTTAATACAATACATTCCATGCATAGATATTTTTTGTCATACATAGAAAATACCCAGAACACCCGGAATAAATATTTGCAGATCGTACAAAAATTTATCCCGAGGCGAGAATCGAACCCGCAACCTCCTGCGTCGCAGGCGGACATTCGCCCGCTGCGGTACATCGGTCTGTTGAAGTTTATATAAAAATAATTTCACACGGACGAAGTCGTGGGCGTTTTCGCTAGTAGAACCATGTTTTAGAACCACTAGATACAGTTGTGACTTGGAATAGAGCATAGGCTCTTTTATAGTAGAACCATGTAGAACTGATTTGTGATTGATAACTATTGGCTTCCTACGCAAACTGATACACTATGGTGAGAGCTATGCTGGGAGTTTGACTGAGTGATGGGATCAGAAAACAAAATAATCAAAGAGTTCCAATAAAGGACTGCTGTACGGTTTACAATTTTAAGTTGTATCTGTTTTTGTGTGGTTGGTTTAGATCTGCAGTAAACTTTAGTAACCTGATAAATTATGAAATATAAGTGGGTTATGTCAAGTGGTTTAGATCGTCCCGACCTCGGTCATTTTTGAGGTGATTCAAAGTGAACTTTAATTATTTTGTTGAGGCCTGTTTATTGTTGCATTAGCATTGAAATTTATGAATGCTTTTTTTATTTCAGTTATGAACCAGAACTTCACCCTGGCGTTACATATAAGCTATATAATCCTAAAGCCACACTAAAGATATTCTCCACTGGAGGTGTTACAATCACAGGTATGGGAAAACTTAAGTAATCTATCCAACGGGATACATTACTGTATTAGTTTTTTTTCTTTTCAAAGTAAGATTACAAATTTTTCACAATCCTAGAACTATTGACCAAGCGATTGAAACCCTTGACTTGTTCCATGATAGATTGAGTCAAAACACTCCACCGTCACATTGTATTAGCATAATTCCAGCATTATATTATTATTATATTTGACATACTTTTAAAAGTTTATGTTTCTCTAAAAATAAGTAACCTATTTATTTCATCGTAGTTAGGTAGGTACTTGGGACATACTAGTAGGAACATACTATCCAAGACAGCTCATTGAACATTTGATAGATAAAAATTGCATAAAAACTATTGAAGTTTAATGTACCTAAGTGAACAGGATGGTTTAATTTAACCCACCGAAATGCCCTTCCCGTCGATTCCGGATAGGATAATCATAGAAAACAGTTTAGGGTATGTACATAATATCGACCACCTATTTTTGGTACTTTAACAAATTACCTAATTCCAGACTTAGGTGTCATTCACAATTATGTAATGCTGTACCAACTATCCACATTAGTTACTATGCCAGTATGCTAAGTAGCAGTATGTGTGGTTGCTTACTAGAGGTCATGGTAGTTCGTGATTTTTCTTAATTATGCGCGGAAGTCAGCTTCGAAATACACATTCGCAAAAAACAGAAGTTGAATGTCGTGTTGTGGCCCTGTTACGTATAAGACTTACTTGACAGTTTGTGATATATAACCGTGAGTATTTGATAAGCCGGTTGTAAAAAACTTTCTATAGGTTTTCTAATCCATTCTTTTGAAATCTTATAAAAGAATAACACACATTTGATCACAGAGGTCGTCCATTTAGTTGGTTTGCTGCTAATAAGTGTGATTGTTTCAGCTCGCAGCGTGAACGACGTGCAGTCAGCGGTGGAGCGGATCTTTCCGCTGGTGTACGAGTTCCGCAAGCCTCGCACGCCGGCGGACGAGGAGATGTTGCGAGCGAAGCGCGCGCGCCAACAGGGCGTCGCTCCTCCGCCTCCACCGGTGGCACCCGAGCCCGCGCCGCATCTCCTCACGCTGTCCGACGACGAAACCGATGCGGGTGCCCGCGCCTGGCAGTGACGCCCGGCCGCCGCTCTCTCTCGGAGCGAGAGCGAGGTTCATGCCAAAGATATTTATTACGGAGGCCCCCGTATCGAGGCGCCCGCGCTGCTCGCCCCGAATCTTTTATGTGATGTCCCGCGTGGGCACTCGTCGCGACCGGACGCTTGAAATCTCGCGACGATGTTCGGTCTCGTTTGTCGTTTGCCGTTATGATTGAAGATTTAGTGATAATAGTGTTCAATAAGTTTGTTCTAAAACAAGATGACTGAATGATTTAGATGTTAGTGATTGTAAATACGAAGCTTGGACATTAAAATGTTTCAGTAATAAGAATGAATAGTTTTATTTAAATAAGAATAAGAAATTCAATACAATACAATAGAGATAGAAAAATGCGGTAGAGTTAAATCAGTTCTTGTGGTCGGAGTCTGATTCCTGTGTGTCGTACTCGTCGCTGGTGAGTCGTGCGTGAGAGGGACGCGCCGGACGAGCCAGTCGTGGCCGTCCGTCCAGGTGGTACGTGAAGAACCCGGCCGGCGTCCGAATGTACGCACTCATGTCAACCACGGACAGACGAGGCGTTTTCACTGCTTTACCTGATTTAAACAAAAAACAGTAGGTTATTCAAGATACGGAACAGATGTACAAAACGTTTCGCGAGGTACGGCAAAAGGTTTTTACGAGAGCAGCTGTTTAAACAGATGGCTTCCCGTATCCAATTACGAAATCACTGCACTCATTGATCCCTTGACGTGTTACGATGAAGACACGTTTGTACTCAAAGATTTCAGTCTGTTTTAAATATAGGTTCTGAGTTATTGTGATCAATACAATATGTCAGGATTTATGATAAAGGGGACATGTTAAATTGAAAAGCATATCCTTCTAATCAATGAGATACCTACCAATATTTGATGTAGATATAATACACCTCCCCATAATATTGGCACTGACCAAAGCAAAGTGAACAAAATAAAGTAAACACATTGCACGAACCGGTAATTATAGGCAGCATATTGTCACAAACGTCGGGCAAGATCCTCGGGCGAGCAGTTCTTAAATAGTGTTTGGCTGTGCGCGCTGGAAGGACATTGAAAGCCGGTGACGCAGCCGGCAGAGGAGGCGACAACACTCGAGGGGGCAGCACTCGACGCTCGGGGGATGAACTTGGAGATCTAGTTGGGAGAAAGTAGTGTTGCATCAACGATACGGAGCAGTAAAGTTTTCCAGTAGAGCGCTGAAACTCTACGGTATCTTACTTTTAGTAGGTAAGCGTGACAATCAGGACATTACTCTTATTAATTTCAATGCTGTGATTCAGGAATACGTGACCGGTTAGAAGCAACTCAAGCCTGAGATTTCTTAGGTGTACCTACACGGTTCATTTATAATTTTTGTATGGATACACGATAAGCGCCCTAAGTCGGGCGTTAGGAGAACTGATTTTGCTATTCAATATACACATGAGCCGTGTACACGACGATAACCATGCATACCTAAAAATCTCAGACGGGCTCTGGCGACAGAAGTTTAGTGTCATCATATCCGGAATCGATATCATATCGTGCCCTTTGAAGCACGGATAAGCGCAGATGAAAATGATACAAGCAGACGTCCGTCTAAATTGTGACCGCGCAACATGCTTGCTTCATTGACTTCATAAACGCACCTCGCAACGATTTTATAAACGCATCCCGGTTTTGACCTACAGCTGCCACTAGGCGATTCGAAGTAGGTAATAATGTCTGGTTCAAGCAGTTCAAAGAACTTATAAATCAGATACATCTATGGCAAAAAGCCAAAATCTACATGAAAATGCATTCGTTTCTACAAGGGCTATATCTCTATTACCCAGAATCTTGTAAACAAGTGCCTATTTCTAGTCGCTGAAAAGTGGTTGAGCTATTTTGATGCGTAGGTACCTACCTCTCTTTACCGGTGACTGGACGTTTTCTGCGTCGTCTTCCCCTGGGTTCCTTTTTGTCCCGCCCGATGCGTGGTGGAATAACGCCAATATGCCGATAGTAGTCGCACAGAGCTTTTGCTATGGATCTACCTATTTTAGCATCTGAATGTTATTGAAACTGGGGTTAAGGATTTCATTATACTCTCTATGTATACTGAACAATTGTCAGAACATTTATACAGGGTCTTAGTAGGTACAAGTACCCAGAGATCTAAAGATGATATGATTGATATCAAAGTACCTAGGCAGGTAGGTATAGGTAACCTAAGTACCGGATGCTACAGCCGTGTGTTTCTCTTCGTTTTTGTCTTTATACCAATAGATGGCGTAACTAATATAATAATACCACAAACATCAACCATTTGGCACACCTCGCAGCTTATTTGGTAGTAGCACAGGTAGTAGCTCGGCCGTAAGTTATGGGTTTGATCTCCACCAAGATCAAACATTTATGTGTCCAGTTATGTATCTACTAGTATGCACCTACAACACTTGTTTATTTAGAAATGATCATTTTTTTGTTTTCGGTTTGAGTCTGGGTGTAGTAAGTACCTATATATTTAATTTACAAAAAAATACTTTTTTTGACCGAAAGTACGTAAGTATATACCTACTTAGTTATTTTATCAGTTGACTGGTTCACATAGTAGGTACAAGCTTTACTTAGTTTGTGTAAGATGTCTGTCAATATTATTGTAACTTATTATATTATTCCAAAAATATTATATTGCGCTTACCTACCAAATTTACCATACCTATAAACTATACATTTGTTTGGGACAAGACGTTTGGAGTATCGTATAAAATATCCATTTACATTTTTTATTTTTAAAATTATCAAATCACCTTACTACTGCATGTGTTCGCGCACTAATTGCAAAGGATACACGCATCTTCAGTATAGTGAATGTATGGGCCTCTAGCAGATAGTCGTCGGCCTCCAAGAGACGCCATCAAAGAGTAAGCATCCACAGCACCTATTGGAAGGGCTCTGCGGGCGCTCCCGACCACTGTCGGATCCGCGTTAAAGAGACATGCTTCTTGGCGCCATGCCTCCACGCGGGTTGCCAAGAACTTAGGAAGAACTGCGTGACGCTCAAACCTGCACCAAACAGTTAGAAGCTAGAAAATAAACTTCTGTAAAGACAGATGCTTCTGCTGTAGGCATTTTGGAATCTGATGTTGTTTATCTTACCTGTAAACATCGTCATAAGAATTCCCGCGAACGAAAACACCTTCGTGGCTTATATCTGCATGAATATCGATGATGAAATCCAGTTGAACGTCCTGTAATAAGTAGAAGGTTTTAGGTACCTAACTAATATTCTTTTTTTTTTTATTAAATTCTTAGTCTTTATTTAACTTTCATTGCTTAGCAACCATTTCATAAAACTTTTTGTAAAACGTGCCCAATCCTTAATACTGAATAAATCATTGGTTTATTCATCATCTAACCCACTCAAACGTGAACGGTGAATACAGAAATGCTGAAACCATATAAACTGGTCAACTTCAATTCAAACCGTTTGCAAAGTTTTGAATGGCGTCATGTAGGTACCTAAGTACAACAAAACACAAACATCATGAAACTTGGTAAATTTCAAGGACACGCAAAGGACTTACCTAACTACCTTTCTCCAAGTGCGGAGGCACTTGAAGTTATTGTACAGTACCTTTCCTTCAGCAGTGAGTCTATCAACAACATCAGTAGCTGCAATGAGACCAGGATGGGCAAATTTAGTGGCGTTGTCCCAGCTACGGTTGAGATCTGCGCCCAGCAAGTCAGACCTTTGGTTGCCAAGGAACACACCGTCTGGATTCAGCATTGGTATTACCTGCAAGTCAAAGTAAAAAAGTATATTTTTTTATAATGTTCATTCAGTTGTACTAAAATAACCGAACAATAGTTATAGCCATAACAGTTCAGTTGAAATTACAGGCTCATGAGGCTTTACACCTTCATGCCTCAGGTTGATGGATGCAGAGCAGTGTATTGTAGGTTACGTTCCTCACGAATGTGACCTACAAGGCAATGCTTTGTTATAGGCGATGGTTACCACTTAACATCAGGTTGGCCATATGCTTTTTCCATCAGCAAATTGTATTAAAAAAAGTTGGTGGTAACCAACTGAGCTGTGACATAGTCATCTGTACTGTACACGCTTGCTTAGGTTAGAGCTACACGTTGTGTCAAATGTATTTATTTAAAAATATTTCCTTGCAAATACTCAAAATGTAAGTAGAGTAGGTAAGTACTAACTGATTTCATATTTTGAGTTTTTGCTGTGTAAGATTTTTTTATATTTTGTGATACCATTTATAAGTATTATATTTATAGTATTTATAAGTAGTGTATGCATTCTAATGCAGCTGACTAAATATCAATCAAGCATAGAAAAAAAGTAGCTTTGAATTGATTTTAACTATGAACGGCATAGGTAGGTACTTGCCTTTATGACTATTCCGTTTCGTAGCGCGTTCGCTTTTTCTGAAGAACTCGCCATGTAATCCAGAAAGCCTGTTATAATAGATGAAATTAAGTATCTAGGTTAATTACTTATTTATTTACTTAGTACAAGCTTTGCTTAGTTTGGGGTTAGATGGCGTTGTGTAAAACAGCTACCAATAAAATTATTTTGAATATCCGATTTATTTAACAATTATCATGAATTATGTTTGGTATTAGGTAGGTACCTTGACAAATAAAAGAAGCTGGTGGTTCTCCGCCATGACTCCTCGCCATGATAACAACGTATCGTTTCTTCTGACCTCCATGTAATTTGCCCTTCACTGGCACTTGTTCCGTTGCAGCAGTCTTGTTCTCTATCGTTACTAGATCTATCCGTCGTTTTTGCTGAAATTTGATCACCTCTAAATATGATATCCGTCAAAGCGGCTTATTTGTTTCTTTCTAGAGAAAATTAAATGGATAACACTTACAGTAGATTGAGCAATAGACTCTCTTGTCGCGAATGTCTGGGCTTTCTTTTCCCAGAGACCCAAATGTTTCTGAAGCCGGGAGTAGGAGTATGGGGCACCGGCTGAGAACTGGTAAATATCCTCTTCACGGTCAAACGCGAAAGCAATGCTTAGGATCTTGTGACCTCTGTGCAGAACGGACTTGTGACAGAATAGTAACCGTCTTGGGATCCGCACCCTAATAATTTACATTGAAAATAAACAATTTACCTAGGTACCTTTGCAGGTATTGTTTTATCAATCCATTACGAGGTAACTGTACATACACTTCAACTTTTAAAGATATAATGTGTCTGCTTCATCTGGTCGTTCGATTCGGTCATTGCAGTAACTGATGCAAAAATAAAAAAAATAGGGTTGAGTCCCGCAGAGCGACCAGGAAATAAATGGCCATAGGAATCAAAAGGTGTTAGTTTTAACTATATCGATAGTGTGTTTTATATAAGTAGCTACGTTTAAACCAATTGCTATCAAAAAGTTATTGGCATATCAATTCTTCCAATGCTAGTTAAGTTAGAAGGTTTCGGAACTTTTGATTCCCACAACAGTTTTGGTTTCGTGATCGCTCTGCTGATCAGACTTGAAATCGAAATTGTTTCAGACAACAGGTCTCACTTACTCAGTATTCTTACCATTTCATTCGGGAGGTAGAGCGAACCAAAGGAGTCATGTCCCCATTGTAAAGAGTCATTTCTTTACCCATATTCACAATGTTGAAAATCACTCGCTGTAAATGGAGAGATTAAATCATTATTCCACGACTACCGAGCTTTGGGTCTCAGGGCCTCTAGTAAATTGTAGGCGTCAGTATCAGAATTACCTAACTTGACAATCGTAATGCTAGATTTTGTACCTGATCTTGCTTAACGTTCTCCACAGTAAAGTTGAACCAGAACCGCGCGCGTGGCCGGCAAGTGTCTGGTCGCACGTGCAGATCATACTCTATGTCCGAGATGTGGTCGGCGCGGCCGAGATTACCGCATTCGAAGGCCGCGTCGAAGCACAGGTGACCTCGCTTAGCCTTCCCGCTGTGGCCGGCTGGTCGGACAATCAGCCTGTTTACGTTTCCAAGACCAGTCTCCCCTTCACTCTCTTCACTGTCTGTTGGTAGGTAGAATCACACTTTTCTACTGGCTACTAAACGATCCTACTATAATTTTTATACTTCTTTACTTCGGCTAGGGCTTGCTTTTTCCAAAAAATATATGGCAGCATGTCTCCTGGTTCCTACAGGTCACTGTCACATCACACATCGCACATCACTAAAAGACAGCATGTAGCTCGCATAAAGGTATTAGTGAATGGATTATCAAAATAAACATAAACGTAAATTTAATGTAAACAGAATTGCAAACGATTGGTTTATTGAATACATGATTGATGACCAGAGTAGGTTTACCACATGCGATATACTCAACGTGCCTTATATCATGTTGCAAAAACTATTACTAAGACCGTTTGACATACTATTATTTTATATTAAAATTAGAAAGCATGGAAAAATTCAATAACAGAATACAACATTTTTATTATTTATGTAGAGCAAATACATTTATTATTATAGTACCGTTAGGATCCCGATTATAAATAGTAACTGTGTGCTGATCTTCATAATATTCCATCACAACACCTAGAAGCTTGCTCGAAGAACTTTCAGGCCAAACTACATCACGAGTTTTCAGAACAAGCTAAGTACCTACCTAAGGAATAGATTGGATCGTCGATTGACGGCAATAGGTAGGTACACTTTGATAAGTGCACGAATGTGCAAGAAAACCGTTTACTAAAACACGCTATCGGACGATTGAATTCCTTTGCATTTATTTACCAACGTCTTCAACGTTGTGATTGGCAATTTCGCTCAATTCCGGGTTGACTTGAGTAGGTAACAATTTCCTGACTATAAACTTGCTTTTTATGAGAACATGACAAGACATATAGAATACTTCCCTGAACAAACTCTTTCACACTCTACTACTAATAGGTAGGTACTGGACGTATGACTGGATAGTACGAAAGACAACAAGGTGGTTCTTTTGGGTTATTCCAGTTCCCGTTCATCTTCGATAGGAACCAGCGGGAATAAGAAATGAAGACAAACACCATTTCAATTTTACGATCGGTCTTCAAAAATGGGAACAAACGTCACTATAGACGAAATTTTGGCTGGACCGGACAGTTCGGGACTGACAGGTTCCGAACTTATCTATCGCGGAGGCCCTCTTTGAGTTGGCCACTAGGTCATACAAGTTAAATACTTCAACCTGGTATGGCACTGTTGATTTACGCAAGCCCCATGTCTGGGGTATCGTGATTTCAGGACAGATTTCGTCCTTTTGGGACAACATAGCTTTCTGCTGATAAGGTAAAACGCTATAAAAAGTAATGAAGCTTATAATTTGCACGTAAACTTCGCCCATAGGCAACTATTTCCGTAACACTTTTCACCGGCACCTATCTTTAGTCACGCAATTCTTCGATGAATTAACCTTATTAGAATCGGCAAGAAAACCTAGTTTAGTTTAATTTTCCAATTTCCAACACGACCTAAGTATACACGCACAGTTTAGTAGGTACTTATATATTTTATCGAAAGATTCCAAGTTTTCTAAAAAAAATTATCTGTTTTAGTAACGGGCGTAAAAATAAAAGAGGCTTCTTAAATCGTTCCTAACGCCTAGTAAAATAGTTCACACTGACAGTGACGGACTTTTTTCGAAAGTTGGGAGTAATTACAGGCACACGAGGCTTGACACCTGTATGCCTCAGGTTGACAGACGAAAAGTAATGCATCATAGGGCACGTTAACGTGCGTGACCTTCGAGTCAATGCTTTGTTATCGTAATCGTTATCACTTAACATCGGGTGGGCCATCTGCTAGTTTCATCAGCAAGGCACATAAAAAAATCGTCAGAATAGAATAAATAAATAAATATTTGTGGACATTTCTAC
Source organism: Electrophaes corylata (assembly GCA_947095575.1). Lineage (NCBI taxonomy): Eukaryota > Metazoa > Arthropoda > Insecta > Lepidoptera > Geometridae > Electrophaes > Electrophaes corylata. The sequence goes on along the minus strand of OX352700.1, from coordinate 11,339,151 downwards.
ACAATATCATCTAGCCCCAAACTAAACAGCTTGTACTATGGGAACCAGATGACTGATAGATTTTTGTAAATACATACTTAGAAGAAAGAAGGAATTACAATACTTTTAGGTTTTATGAAAATCTAAATAAAAAATAGCATAAAAAGTAAGCATTACTATTGATTACAAAACTTCAACAATAAGAACAAACATTGAGGTACAGACGCTGCTTAAAATAATCTACAGAGATATGCAATTTTTTAGCTGTGATTCTCACCTGACATTGTATTACTCCAGTTTAGGTGGCATCCAGTTGTTTTTGAACATTATAAGCCTTGACACATAAATCACATCACATAAAAGCTTTACAGCAGCTCACGGATCAACTATTAACTGCATTTTGTGCTTTCCTTTGTTCCTGCATCGCCGGTGGTCCCCTCGTGGTTGCCACGATACGCCGCGATGCGACATTTTCTTCCGTGTAATAATAACAAAAAACAAAAAATATTTTGCTTGTAAGCGTAATAACTTCTTTGACAAACGCTAGTTACCGTTGCTAGGCAACTAATCACCCTTTAAGTTTGGTATCAACTGTTATTTTTAGATGAAGCAACAACAGAGTACAGATTAATGAATAGGTTGGAATAACCCAGGGTATTTCAGTGCAGCACCGCCAAACTATGTATTTTCTAACACCCAAACATACTGCCTACCTATCTACTTTTAACAATGCAATAAAATAAGTTTAAGTGAAATAAGTTCATAAATACAAGCACAACAAGGTGTATATAATGAATCTAATTTTTTCTTTGAAGAACAACATTTTCGTATATTCTTAAGTGTTTGAGTTGGCTATTAGTTTATACGAACTTACTAATCTCTTGTTATGTATTGTTTAATTAGCAAAATTAAATTACTTACTTGAGTAATTGAATTTTGGATACACGTACTGACGAAAACTTGTAGGATGCTTCGTAGAGGTCTCACATGAGAAAAAAGCTCGTTTATGTCTCTTGTATCGAAATTTTAAAAATATCTAATGAGCAAATAATTGCGTCATGTTCTTTTCTTATATTTTGATTCTTGTTTAATTTAAATGGACTATTTTAAACAAATACCATTGTGCAATTATTTAAATGCACAAATCTGAGGTCTCGCTTACAACTTTAACGCTACGACGGCGTAGCTACGACGTAGAGGTCTCGTATCGTGAAAGATAATAATAAGAAAACTTAATAAGAGATATTAGTATCAAATGTGTTTGAATTCATTGTTATTTCAGTCAAGATTATCTGTACCTAAACATGAAGGAATCAATTAAAAATAAATGCAGTTTTAACGCTACGCCGTAGAGGCGTAGACGTTTCGTAGAGCTACTCCTGATCTGGGTCTGTAATAAAACAAATTGTGTACGAATATTGTCATTTTATTTGATAAATAAATAATTATAAACTAGTTTATACAATATTATTGGCAATTCACCTTACGCGCCGCGAACATTGATAAAGCTCAATCAACATCCTACAATAATATCGGGAAAAACAATCATTCGCATAAAATTTATTAAAAAAACTACTATTTATACATTATCTTACGGTAACATTTATACAATTTTTTTAACCTTTTAAACTGTTTTTTACTATTGTAGGATAAAATCCTAAATGTTTTAACTTTTTGGTCTTTATCAATACATGATTTAATACAGTTAACAATCACAATCATAGCTATAAATAGCTACGTTACTACTAAAATTAAGCACAAAACAATAGGCACAAACTGTAAGAACGTATATATAACATTTTGGGCGTGAGCCAACTGTAAAAATGGAACTCGTTTATTGAAGGACAAATTAGGATATTATTATTTAATCTGTTTCATAACAATCATTTGGAAATAAGTAATTGAAGATTTAAATAACGAGGAAGCATTAAGAAATTACGCTTAGTAAGAACATTATATTTCGTGCCCATTTCTGCCGCCAAGCAGTGATATTACTCTCTGGAAAGTAAACGGATGGTACATCAGTATTTTTTTTTTTTTTTTTTTTTCAATGCTCCAGTCTGCCCGCGACCACGGCTATTGCAACATAGTCGAAACGTCGGGAAAATAAATAAAAAAGGTAATACGCGATAAATACCCGTGTAATGTAAGTCTTCAAAGGATGGTACATCTACTTACTAACTTGTCTCTTCTGTATAATTGCAAAGGTATCGTTATTATTTTACAGAGATTGTAGAGATAACATTTATAGAGTCGTCTCAGAGTAAAGTTGTCCCACCACCGCCACCGCTGGTGATCAGCGAGAAGCGAGTACAGTTAAGAATGAGTTCACGAGCAACATCAGGTGGGCTTGCTCTGTCACTTTAGGTATCTATGTCATAAAAAGTCAGTCCAGTCTTTTAAGCAATTTTAATATTTAAGGTGTCTGTAGTAGACACGTCAGCTATTATTTAAAAAAAACACGTACAGTCAACGACGAAAGCCGATCAATAGTTTCAGCTATTCAATGTCCATTTCTTCTGGATTTAACAATGAAATCCGATTTGGTTTGCAGATAGTTATGGCTTCAGGCAGATCTTGAAATAACATCAAAATAAAAAGTAAACTTATTTTGAAGTTACAAACTAGGAATGTGCATTTGTTTCTGACAGGACACATCGAAGTAGACAGTGAAGTATTTTGAAAAAGTACAAGTGAACTTATAAGCCGACTTCCATAAATTAAATTACATTTAATACATAGAATATTTAGAGCTAGAAATGTTACGAAAGTTAATACTATATTACTTACATAAACATGTAACAAGTACTTTGGGTTTTATTATGAGATACTTAATGGGAAAGAGGTACCTCGAAGATCTCAAGATATATGTACCACAATAAATAAATAAATATTTGCGGACATTTTTAAACAATATCATCGCCCCAAACTAAGCATAGCTTGTACTATGGGAACCGGATAATTGAAAGAATACTTATTTACGTTTTTGTTGTTGTAAATACATATATAGAATACAATATAACACCCAGAAAGAGAACATCTATGTTCATCACACAAATGTTTGTGGGATTCCCTCGGTGGGGATCGAACCCAGCTACCAACTGAGCTACAGAAAGAGCTACCAACTGAGCTGTGCCAGCTCTCAAATGTTATTTTACATTAGATCAAACGGACGTCTTTTACTTGTAAATATTAAAACAAACTTAAGACGACAGCTACACCAAAACGCTTAGTGGTAAAACAGGAGCTTATTATATATTTATATTATGACTACACCTATTTACTATATGTATTGCTTTCGGATTTACCTAACAAATAAATAAACAGTAACTATTATTTATTATGGCACTGAATTCTACTATCGGGATATGTATATCGCGATTTATAAGGCAGTTTGTATATTAAGTCAGTTATTCAACGTGGTGTCAACTTTTGGTGCAGCTATCAATGTTTCTTGATCACCCATTGTAATCTTACATTATTTATAACTATAAAATAGTTGACTAGACTGTTACTACACTCAGTGGAATAACAAATCCGCTGTGACAGTGTAACCTTCTACTAGTAAACTTGGCGTAATCTCGAAATTCATCGTGTTTTGTTTCTTTCGATCTACTTTGAAACTTTCTGTCAATGCAAAAGACAAAACACGGAGTAATTATTTTAACATTACGGAAAGTTTATTGGTAAATAAGAGCGGTAAGAAGTTAGTGCGTGGTTCATATTTCATTAATATCTGTTTGGACAGATTCGATGGCATTTATTCCCTCGTGATACGGTTCACATTGTGTCATGGATTCTGCCCAAGCAGGATCTATTTAGCAATAATACTTGATGGTAAGGCTTATATTTGTATTCTTTCACCACTTCCAACAACAATTCAATCAGCTTTAACGACACCAATAACAAACAACGTTCTACAATATACATAGGAGTTGGCTCGGCCGATCAGAGCCGAATCCAGGGGTCATACATGGGGGCAAAACACGGGGGGACAAATAACAAGCTATTTTTGGGGGTCAACCTCCGATGACACGCTTTAATACGCTGTACAGTACATTCAATTCAATGCTAATCTAGACCAAGGGAAGAAGATCAATGTTCACACAAGTGCGAACGAGGAACCCTTAATTTCATTCGCGAGAACGCTAAAACTGCGGTTCAACAACACATTTAACCAGTACATACCCAAACCAATGATCTAAGATGACAAGCACACAGACAGCGACTATGATATTGCATTGAAATCCGTCAAATAACGGTTCAAATAATCGCTCTTTTTTCGCGTTGGTAAATAGAAGTTTCCGCGACACTGACATGACGACTTCACAAATATGACATTAATATATTTTTTGCTGATACTGTGGTTATTTCTAGATTCTCGCTATAAATAAACATCGGAGTAGTCCCGTCCCCTGCATCACGCTTGCGTGTCCCCATCTGTGTAGTGTGAAGGGCCCTCCACAGAACAGACTGAGTCCTCAGGAGTCCTGGACGCACCTGCTTCCGCCTCACTCGCCTCCATGGTACTGTTGGACTTTCCCTTCCCCCCGCGCCGCGCTTGCAATGCCTGTGGAGATTGTCAAGTTAGTCCAAGTTGGTGGGGAGAAAGGCGAGCCTGTTGATTGTGATTTGAACGTTAGATTAAAACCAGTTCACGCCTGGAACACTCCGATTGTGAACACTTCATAAGTGTGCGAAAAAGTAAGATTTTTATATTACTCAAAAAGTTTTTGAATCAGTATTTCAAAAAATTTGGTAGGTAGGTATATCATAAAAACCTATGCGTAAATGAACACTATGACAATTAATAAATTATTTGATTATTAGATAAGTTGAAATTACGATAATTTGCAAGTGGTTTTGAATACGATAAAAATATCGTTCATGGATAATCACAGACAACAAGCCTCACCAAATATGTGGCATCAGCGCAAAATATGTATAGGCAGGAGTAGGTATAAGCCGAGTTTGCATGGCGAGAGTTGTGTCCCTAGTACTCTCCAGTGTAAAGAGTTTATTAGAATCTAGTTTTAGACGTGCTTCTAGAATTTGGTATTTTTCTCGCTGATACCGTTGAACAGAGAAAGCAGACATCGGGAACATTGCGGCAGGGTTGCGAGACACAGGGTCGGTGCAAGGCCGGCCCCCTGTATGCGTATCTCGCGATATGTCTGTGACAAGCGTAAATTGTGCTTATAGTACGGTATTCTTTTTTGAGAGTATGACACTAATGGTTGCACCTCTAGTACTAAGAATGTGGCATTTGTAAGCGTAAGCAGAGATGGCACAATATACGCTTGTCGTGGACTAATCGCGTAATACGTAAATCAGGGACCGGTAGAAGTTAGGGCTTACGGGGGGACGTCCACAGGGGGCATGCGGGTGCTCCACGGTCATTTCAAATGCATGCGATTCAGACTCAGATCTCCTTACCTTTTCACGACTGCCTTTTTTCTAATGTTGGAGTGGGATGGAAGATGAAACATTTTATTAATGAATGTGAAATATACGGGTACAGTTATTACAGGTTTATCACACTGTCATTCATGGATTTATAGGCATATCATTCTATGACATTGTCAATAATTAGTCACACCACATAATAACAAAGTTACCTACACACTTTCTAATGTTGGTTATACAAACAACAACTATTTACCTACACAACGATAGAGTTAAAGGAAATTTAAATAAAGCAGAAGATGACACTTAGGGCATAGCACCTTTGAGTAGACAGTAGAATAAATTTGAGGTATGTGTCGTAAACGTATCGCATGTAAGTTACACTGCGCGGCAACCAGGCAACACTCCGCAGTCGAGTTATCGATGCCGCGTAACTCACAGATAACGTGGCTTGCAATTATTAAAAGAATTTTCAAAATCAGTCTACTGAACCGATTTTGAAAATTCTTCCAGAGATTACATACCCCCTAGTAGGGGGCCCCTACAACGTCACAAACTTAACTTCTTTGTAATATAAGTATATAGATAAATCCTTTTCATAGGTTCATTATAAGTTTATACCTGCAGGGAGAACCGTCGGTGTGGTGTCTTCCTGCCTCCTCTACGCTTACTAATGTGTGGGTTGTCTCTCCTTAGTGTCTTACTGCGCATCACCTCAAGCTGCACGTAAAGACGTTTGAGCTCAGCGCGTACCTCTTCCGAGGTCGCCTCTTCCTCTCCTTCCAGACCGAACCCTTCCGCCGGCCCTCGGCGGGATACCTGTGGAAAAAGGGAGACAGGGTCATGACAAGGCAAAACTCTACTGGGCATTACTTGAGATTATATATATATATATATTTATGGGAATAGAAAGGTTAAAAGATTTGATAACGTCGAAAACTCTTACCCTTATTATATATAGACTTTTAATAGACTACTAAATACTAATAGAAGCCAGTTCCTCGCAATAGCAAGGACAGAAGAACTGACTATGCTTGCAAAAGGGTTTTTTTATGAAATTGCTGATGCAACAAGCAAATGACCCACCTGATGTTAAGTGGTTGCCATCACCTATAACAAAGCATTGCCTTGCAGGTCACGATCGATAAGAACCCTACAATGCGCTGCTCTGCGTCAATCAACCTAAGGCATACAGGTGATAAGCCTCATGTGTAATTCATAATTGTAATTTGTAATTTGTGAAACAAACAACACACACCACCACAAGCTGTTCGCTTCTGGAACTCATTACCAGTGTCTATAAGGCACTTATATTGAATCATTTTATTTAAGTAAATATTTTTATGTACATGTGTTTAAGTTTTAATTTTTTATTACTATTTTTAGTGCACCCCAGCCAACCTTCTTATTTTTTTATTCTCTCCATCCAAAGGTTCTGGAAGGATCGCTTTTTAGCGATAAAACTACCCATTGTACACTATCTGCCCTTGTTTACTATTATTGGTTTTTTTTCTAGGTTTGTTTGGTGTACAATAAGTATTTTTTATTCATTCATTCACTCCCTTCAAACTGCAACACAGCGACCCTGCAAAATGGGATCACTGGCTACCTCTCTGCTTGGCAAGGTTTGGTGATTTTTCGAGCAGTGCCATCGAGCCTTCTTCGCGCTAACATGCGAGTTAGCGCTTGCGAATGCACCTACGTACCTCCTGCGCGAGGGAGCGTGCACGATACCCGTGCCACAGGCGCGGCGCCAGCGCACAAGCCAGCGCTGCGCCGGCGGAGAGCTGGGCACGCGCCGCCGCCGCCACCGGCCAGCGCTCCGGAGCCGCCGCGCCTTCCGCGCCCGCCACTACGCGGAAACACACGCCGCTAAACCCCTCGATCCACAGCGCAGCTGACAACCAGCGTCGTTCCTGGAAACAACATTAAACGTAGGTACTGTAACTTAATAAGGTCGTGTTTAAGATAAAGAGGATGGTGGCGAAATTTGTATCAAAACTATCGAATCAAAGTTTAGAGAATTAGAGGTCGCTTACGTGCGAAATACTAGGAAAAGTGCATATGAAAATACATGTGCAGTGTGTACATTACCATAACTCTCACCTAATGAAAACAATAATCGTCTTCCAAAGACAGCATACCTGGAACGGTACGTTTGCATTCCTAGCTGCGTGTGCGATCCGAATTCCCGCCAGTAGCAGCAGAATTTCCGCAGCAGCGGTCACGTGGTGCCAGGCCGCGCGCGCACATCCATTATCGTCTTCACACGCGGCGGTGGCGGTGAAAGCTGCAAGATAACAAGTGGCTCCGAGGACCATTGCACCTACTATCCGAAGGACCTGGAAAATGAGAGCAGAAAATGTAAGAGGTTTTAAACTTTTTCGGGTTATTTCGGGAACTTTTTATTGACCAAATCCGTCTGATCACCCGCGCGTGTGATTTCGCCGCATCTGGACGCAATACAAATCTAAACGCGCGAGCGGACACGCGCGTAAATCGCGCCTTCTGGACAGGCTCTTAACTGTATAAATATAGACGGCAGAAGAATTGAACGCTCAAGAATGATAAAAGATGTCAGGACGACAGGAGATATATAGGTCGATATTTTCACGTATTGCTACGTTCCTTTTATCTGACTGTAGACAATTTGCAAACCAACCATCTATAGACAAGTTACAACGGTATCTTACTTCAGAGTCTCTCGGTGTCCATCTGTGCGCTTTCCTGGTTCGGAATTCTGCCAGCAGAACCCACAACCTCAACACTACTGAGCCATAACACGCCACAAAGCCAAGTTCCCGCAGCCAGGCGCCAGCTATGCATCGCCATTTGGCTTCCGATATGTACTGAGAGGCCGCCTGAAAATGTCACAACACAGGTTAATATATATTTTTTCTTTTATGTATTTACAGTGAACTTTCAGCTGGTAGCTGGAAAAAAAAACAGTTAAAGCACAAGATGGTGAAATTAAAAAAATATGCTCGCTATAGAGACAAATGCATACCTACTTAGGTTTGAACAAAAAAACTCACCGAGGCATACATCAGTAAAGCACCGAGTAACACTACTTCTAAAACGGTCCACATCCCCATCGCCACTGCCTGAAATCATCAGAGGTAAAACATAATTCGCTTGTTTCATATTGATTTATGAACTGTTGTTTTCTTAGTGAAAATATAAGTACTTTGCATTTCCTCTTCCTGAATATAATGATGGCTATAACTAGACAAATCAGAATCCCTGCCAGGTTTCCTGCTAGCAGACTGATGCGCAGGGTGTCAGCCAAGCAGGCCGTGGCATCGCTGCCCATTCCACAAGGTGTGCAGGCCAGTGGACCACCGTCAGCTGCCAGAGTTGCATCGGTCAACCAGCCAGCCCCACCCGTGTTCCAGTGCCCCGACCGACACTTACACCGATACTGTTGAACAACAATCCAAGTAAGAGACTTTGAAGTTAAAATATTAATGGTCAGCTTGAAAAAACTTGACTACCTCTATCCGGCGATTAGAAGTTCCGATAGATGGAACCGCCTCACAATCCGTTGTATCAGTATCGCAAAGAGGCGAACCGCCGAGCCAGTCGTGCATCGCTTCCTCGCAGGGTATTGACGGCCATCTGCGAAATATCGCAGCCGCCGCCCGGCCGTGCGCGATACCCCTCGCAGCAGCCACTCCTCCCCACCATCCCTCACCGACGTCGTCGCAGGAGAACCAGCCGTTCGACCAGATCACGGTGCTAGCGTTCCAGGCGGAGGCTAAAGTTTTCCAGAACTGTCGAAGAGCAATGGAGTTGTTCTGTTGAAATACGATGAGGCGAGGGGGTTCAGCAACGTAGAGAACACCGAGGTGGAGTTGAGGAGCTCCAAGGGCAACGGCAGCAGGCGGCGGAGAGAGGGGAGCGCGGGCTGCAGCACGAGCGAGTGCCGCCGCGCGAGCCTCATCCGCTACGCCCTGCTCTACCAGCTCGGCCAGTGCGCGCGCTGTGTGGACGGCGGCGGCTTCATGTTCACGGGCATTCTGGGAAATATTTCGCGTGAATATTACAGTTAACTTAAGCCAACTTAATGGGAAATGTACAAGACGATCTCGTAAGACCTATCGTACTTGCCAGTGACTATATTATTAATAGTTGAGGAGTGATATGTAGGTAGCGTGGTGTGGGCTGTGATATGGACGTATTGGACGTGTCATGCGTGTATTAGGATTAGGATTTGAATAATTGTAAAAGTAGACTTAGATAGACCAAAGAAAATATGTATAGACTGTGAAACATAAGAAAGGACTGAACACCTATATAAAGACTGATAGAAAAAAATCTGTACCGACGAAAATTATGGGGTGAGAGCGGCTAGATGATGGTTATAGGGAAATATTTATCAGGTGCTGCAGGATCTATTCATAAATTATTAAAGATAAGAGAATAGATGTCTCAGTTAGGTTGCGCAGCACTTCTGCTCAGCTTCTTCATACTCACCTCACAGTATGAAGAAGCGGGCGTACCTGAGGCAGCGGCGGTGGGCTCTTGAGCAGCAGCGGGTCGCAGTGATGGTGCGAAGAGGGCGCGTGTGCAGAGGGCGCGGTCGGGGGGGCGCGCGGCTCAGCGGGCGCGGCGGCCGCACAGGCGAGCCACGCCAGCGCGCACGTCGCCCACCGCGCCCGCATCGCTCACCTGCCGCGCCCACACACAATACACCACCGCTGAAACATTCACAGTTGAATGGCATATCAGCATTGCATTGATAACTTGCACTTGAACTTCGAACACATTTCAGCCCAAATCTACATTTACCCAGTCACCGCACTAGTGATACTGAACGCAGGCTATGTTGCTTTCTTTTTATAACGTCTGCATCTCAATACAGTGTATTAAACAACAGTCCCAATAGCTGAAAGTGCTTGCACACTCTGCACGATAGGCCTCATATAGTGACAAAGTAGCTTTATCTAACTTTTATAAAACCCTGACTTTTATGTTTACTTTGATATAGGTACTATTTGGTGACCATCAACAAATCCAGTTAAGTTCAAAAGTTTTCAGACAAGCACATACAAACATGCAACGCTAATTCGGTCAAGTTGTTTGAGAAATCTTTACTAAAAGTCCAATAATCAAGCACCATTCTGCCAAACTAATCCTCCCTCATGAGTCAAATACAAAGTGGATGTGCCTCGCACTCCGCGCGCAATTACGCCTTTTTTTACGTGCTTAGGTGTTAGCTTTTTTATTGTGGGTGGTGATGTGGGAGGGAGGTATAACTGTGTACATTTTGTGGGGTTTATGAGGATTAGATTGACGGAATTCAATATTTTAGTAATTTTGGACACGTATACACTTTTTTCTGATTACCTATGTTTATTTATCTAAAGTTTACAAATTAAAAGAACGCGGTGAAACTTTGTCCTTCCGATCTTGTTTTTAAAACATTCCCTTTGAATCGAAGTCAAAGTAAAAAATCATTTGTTCAGTAATATCCGCAGGGATCATCTTGAAACATCGAATCTAAGGCTGAGGCTACAGTAGGCAGCGATTTGCGATGCGACTGGAAGAGCGAAATGATTTTGAAGCCAAATATTTGATGTACGGTGTAGCCATATAGGTACGTGAGCATTCATTCATTTGTTTTAATCGCTCATGTGTCGCAGGTCGCGTCGCAGCCTAATGTAGCCTCAGCCTAAGCGCCAGTTCCTCGCGAATACGTATTTAATACACAAGAAACATCGAAAATTTGTTAAAATTACCTAAAAGCTAAGTACAGTGCCCATTATCTATCTGAATCGAGTCGGTCGGATATACCTTAGATTTATCCGGCTGTGCTCGTATCCTATGGATGTGACAGGATGTGATGTGACTGACTGGTCTGAGAGAATGGTATGTCATATCCCAGGCATAAAGCGTTGTAGGTATATAACGCTCGTTTACTAGATATATTATTTTTAGAGAGTACTAGTGGTCTAGTGATAGCAATCCCGTGTACGACGGATTTTTCTATTTTTTCAAATAGATAAATCCATAAGTATGTGCTCAAGTCTAGTCTGTTCAAACGACAAAGTAAAATATAATTAGGAAACCCGTGGCTTAGTTAGCTCTGCGCGTATTGGTCATGTCTTTCCTGTGGATTAGTAGTGAGGATAGATAAGTGCTGGGTAAGCCAAACAAGCAGGCTCTATCTAAAAACCCTCTCCAAAGCACAGCGTCCTGTAAAAATAGGGACATTAGTGAAAATGTTTTTTTTGCACCTGACTGGTCATTGATGATTTAAGTACATTGATTACTGAACCTTTTCGAAATACTCAGAGATTGTCCAGTGACAGATAATCTTCGAAAACATCTGTCGAAAACTCGAACGTTAAAAATAACTATTTAGGCTAAAACTGCTGAACACATTCAGATGCAAAATAATAATTTACGATAACAAATTCCCTTACAAAATTTGTTGAGAGCTTTTATTATGAAGGCGAGCCTATGCATAAAGCAATTAACCCACAATCGCAAATACCCTATTGACTTGATATCGATAACCGGGCTTAACAAGCCTTCGTTCAATAAATAAGTACTCAAATGATGGATTTATAGAGAAATAACTCTACACGCAATGGTGTTAATGTATGCGTAGGTAAACCATATAATAATAATAATAATAATGCTAGACAATCCACACATATACTTAATACACTTAGCAGTTCATGGCCATGTTATTTAGTAAACTGTTTTATACGTAGGTACTATGGAAAAAGTATAAAATAGACGATTAAAATACATAGTACTATTCCGTAACCTCAATCCCTATAAGTTCATACTTTGAATAGATGATGGTTTATTTATCTGAGTTGACAGTTTAAAAATTTAATTAAACAACTGCTAGATTTTATTCATCATATACTTCTGAATCATTGCCTATTCACCATTTACTTTATATACTTTATACACAAGTAAAACTTCAATGACTCACTTTATCAACCTTACGCTTCACTACGTGGATCCGTGAAATATCGTATCCTAATTGTAATAAGAGTATGACCCAGTTACTGAACTGAAAGGATTATTGTCCCCTGTATTCATAAAGACAAAGTTAAAGTCAGAAGGTATTCTATAATCCAAGGATCACTTAGAACCATTTTAAAGGAGGGTCAATCAATCTAGGCGCCAGTTTCTCACGAGCTAGCCTAGATGGGCAACAGAAACACGGCTTGGTTCCTACGTTTTTTTTGTGTTTTATTTATTTTTTTGTAAACATCTTATAAATCTCTGAAAGATGCATAATTTCATCATCTATTTGGCTGTATATCATTTATTATTTATGTGTTAAACCTCATGTGCTTGTAATTTCACCGGCACCCACACCCTTCTAACCGGAACACAACTAGCTGATTGTCGGCAGAAAAAGGCATAGTACCTAGTACTTTCCCGGACGAGCATTTCACTATGAGGTCTACCTACTACTACTACTACTAAAACTACTTGATTTATCAAAGACAACCAAAAACTGCAAGAAAGTGATAGTTTATACAGCGACACGTTGCATTTTCGTAGCCTGAACTGAACTACGTGGTTGCCTGAAAAGGCCCTAACCCACAATGCTCGCCTAACGCCATTGTGACGTAATTTTCGGCTGATTTATCGCGAGCTTCGCCTCATTAGCGCCTTTGTCGTCCAGGCACTCACGCCAGGCACTGGATAATTTGAATAGAAAATTCGCTCGGCTCCGGTAAAATTACCTACTTATGTATCCATTCCATCGTAATGATGGCTATCATCATAACCTGGATGTCTTCTCTGATGATAAACAAAGTTACGTGTTGTCGTTTTGTGTTACACTACGCGGTAGGTATGCCAGGCAGTGATGAAACTGACTGTGTAACTGTTACCTAGTTGCCACGCAATGTAAATTAAAATGGCGAAGTTTCAAATAAGTTATGGATAGACACAGTGCCATATCCGATGAGGCATTGCTCGTTCTTTCACTTTTTTCATCTATACCAATTATAAGACTCTTCGTCCTCACTGACTGCATATACATAATGCACAGCCTAAACCACTGGTCATAGAGAAAAAAAATTATATATATAAATAAAAATTCATTAATATCTGAAATTCTGCCTCTTAAGGGGTGCAGCGGGGACTAAAATTTGTGTGAAAATAATTACACATGGACGAAGACGCACGTGTTTCCACTGCTAAAACAAACAAAGATAATTTGCCCCTTGGAGAAAATAAAAAATAAGTTGCCTAACTCACTTTTAAAAATGCTACAGTTCTCAGATGATGTGTAAGATTAGGTAGGTACTGAAAACTTCCACAATTTTTCTTTACCATCCTTTTGCAAACTTTAGCCCACCAAAAAGCAACTAATCATTTTCTGGGGTTATTTTTTAATGAAGCCCGACCACTCTTGCATAAGGACGCCTTGTTAGTTACCACCGACGTCGTCATTGTCTGCAAAGTGCTTAGAACTTCAACTAAAACTGCTGACTCATATCGGATTATCGCCGAAAATCTGGCGATACTTATATTTGACTCCGGGGGTTAAAATGTATACGCAAAAATATTAACACATCTCACACCGTGCTATCCAGTCTTAAACTAAGTAAAGCTTGTATTAAGTCCAAAGTAGAGTAGGTATTAAAAGCTGTGAAGATTAAGAACACCTTTTATAGTACCTAGACATACGTGTGTCCTTTATGGACGTGGTCTGTGCGAGGTTGTAAATTTGGAATGAGTTACCTATCCTTCCAACGTAAACTGGGCATAAGGTCCTTTAGCAAGACAAATGGCTATACCTTTATGGATATCCATTTATCTCATAATATTCACTCACGATAAATTCAAGGTTTAATTACCAATAGCCCTGATACGTCGACGATACTCAAATTATGTCGGACATAATCCCACCCTACTGTGAGCGATTGCAAACTGTTAAAAACGACGCCAAAATTGCCGTTTCTATCGTGCTTGACAGATAGAATGGTTTGTACTAGAAGACAATAATTCGCAACCTGAACCTCCAGTAACGGGTTCTGGATTTATATGAAGGTGCCCGCAAACATTGTTCGGGTCGGTTCGGACCTGTTCGGACTGAGCTATTTGGTGGCTTACGGTATATGACAAGCCCACGGTTACTTGTCTGGCCTATCTGATTTGAAGAAAACTAATTTTCATAGGCAGAGCTTGCTCCGACACTTGGTCCCATTTTTTGTGAGAAAATGATGAGTAACTGCAGAGTTATTATTAAAACACTTTAGATCACGACTATTAACGACCAAACATAAACAATTGTATGACGGATCATATAAAAATATAAACATTTCCTAGTTTTAGTGCGATTAAAAACATAAAGCGGCGTGTATCCAGATGTTTGAGATTACGAAAGGAAAGCCCAGCTGTTATGGAATTGTTCCAAGTACAAATATAATTTTAAGTATTTAAAAGATGACCTTTTGTAGGTTGGTAGATATTGCTGTTTTAGGTTTAGATTTGAAGAATATTTATTTCTCATAAAACGAATTATTAGTAAGAAGTGTTACCTCGCACGGTAGGTTCGTTAACATGCCCTACGTTGCAATACTCTACGTCCATCAGCCTGAGGCATACAGGTGTTAATCCTCATGTACCTGTAATTTCACTGCCACCCACACCATTCAACTCGGAACACAGCAAGCTGCTTGACGGTAGAAATAGTCATGGCGTCTCTACAACTACTAAATACTTACCTACAAAGATTCTAAGCTGTTTATGATTTGCATAGTTGGTTGTGATTGTGCTTACTAAAAAGTAACATGTCACTGTCCCCGTTAAAATAAAAACGTCAAGGGGATAACGGGAGGATATTTTGAAACTTTCTGTTATCCCCGCTATCACGGGGACATCGGGAATTAACCTTATTGGTGAACCCTTTTCAAAGGATCTGAGTGAACCGTGCTAGGGAATAGGTATTTCATAATCATTTTACTTCGTAGGAAACCAGAGCGTTATGCCGTGGGGACTGTTTATCGTGTTTATCCCACCAACAAATTTACGGAATCGTTCATGAATGATATAATAAGTATCTAGATGGTACAGTAAACATCAGAAGTAAGTGATGAGATAGAAACCTGTAATGAAAAGTAGCTATAATAGAAAAAAAGAAATAGCTTCACGACTTCTATCCACGGGCACGGTAGATATCCCCACACACACAAACACAGATATCGTAGTACAAAGTACCTTCTCGAGATTCTTCGAGGATGTCTATAGTCTATAGGGGAAAGTCAGAGGTACCTACATCTAAATATTACCTTTGGTACACACCCATATTTTGCAATCGTTGGTATTCCATACGTGACAAATTGCAAGCCCGTTGCTAGAATACTAGCGAGCGGGTTTCCTTACGATGTTTTCCTTCACCGTTTGAGAGCACTGGCATTGCGCGGATACATTTTGCGAATAGAAAAATCCATTGATGCATGACCGGATTTAAACCCTATAATATGGTCGTAGGATTAAAAGGCGGAATCGCTACCACTAGACCACCGGTGCTCTCTACCTAATCAATGTTAGGTATACTTATCTGTGTGAAAACATAATAATTACATATCTGGGAGTAATAAAGACTACTTCCGACAACTGAAAGTACGCATCCAGACCATGATTCTGATTACAAAAAAAATTTACGCAAAAAAATCTACACTTTTGTTGGTGTTTTGTGTGTTTTCGGTATCAATATCGACAATACATCGTAAAATAAACTTAAGTACCGTAATTATCTCATTTAAAAACACGTAAAACAACAAAAAACAAGCGTGCGTGCGTTCTCCTCGCAACGGTCAACAACCGAACGGCGGCGTCGGAGCGCTGTAGAGTACTTATTCGGAAGTGGGCTTATTACCAATAAATTTCTCTGTAAATTCGAAAGTTTAGATGTTTGAATAAAACAAAAACACTATGATAAATCATAGTGTTCAGCTAAAGCTGAAACTTTGAATTTACACCTTACCTCCACACCACCACACCACGGAAGCAAAACCGCGTGCGGAAGCTTAAAAATAAAAACGAGCATGGGCTTCATCATACGAATTGTTAAATTAATAAATCATACATTGAAACTAACAAGTTAAATTTTATTATTTTTCTGTAGCTATAAAATACATAAATTATGATTGAATGCTGTACCGCGAGCCAAACACTAAGCCTGGCAAGATGCCAAGGGTCTATTAGTTATAACCTAGGCTTATGCATATGCAAATTCAGTTTAAATTGGATAAACTTTAGTTCTATTACATTTGATTATTGTAATTGGTTGATGCTGTGCTGTGCATAAAACAACACGGGTTTGTGTTATTTTATTAAACCTCGAGTCCAAAATTGGTAAAGTTCAGGCTACGGCCAATAAACAACATTGCGCCGCTAAATAACTGTAGGATTTTACTATATTCTAACGTTCTTTATACTTCTTGCCCGAACCCGCGTTATGAGTAGGCGGAATAAATCTCTAATTAGTAATTTATTTTAAAGTTAGATACCTACTCTTACTTTTAAAACTTATAAACTTTTACACTTTTTGGAGCTTTTTACTAATTATAATTTAAATTAAAAAGCTTAGTGAACCTAATCGACATATTATAAATAACTATCGCAATGCTCGCAACTCGTTCGTGTGATGTGACATTGTTGCAAACCTGAAAGTAAATGATGTACCTAGACTAGCGAAAACGCACGGCAAGTTATTTTTGATACAAACTTCAACCTCTGCTGTATACATTTAGGGGTTGAATGTCGAGAGTTCTTTTCTTAGTAAGCGCATTGTTATGCTCGACAGCCGGATTGGTGACCGCAGTATTGGCGTACAGTGCTCAGGAGATGCTGCTTACCATTTTCTGGTGTGTTCTCCTGTTTAGCGTCTATTCACCTAGTATAAAATATTGTTTGAATGTATAGGTAGATATTTACTCCGTTGGCTCGACGACCCAAAGTGAATCTTGGCCTCCGATAAGAGCGCACGCCATTTTTTCCTGTCGTGTTCCTGCGTTAGTTCTTGCCAGTTTCCGGCTTGAAGCCGTAATTAGGTAGGTATAAAGATATTTATTTGCCAAAAAACATGTGTGGACTAAATAGGTAACAAATAATTATGGAGAAACAACATGTTTGACCAGTTACGGTATGCAAAAAATAAGTAGAGAGATGTAGATATAGGTAGATAGATAGAAAAAACTTCATTGCACATACAAATAACAGTACAAAGGCGAAGTTAATGCTATAAAGCATTATCTTCCAGATAACCTTTGCGTATTGTGCAAAAAAGTTTTGTCGGTAGCGCACAAGAGAAATAAGCAAAATAAATAATTATTAAAACATTGTTGGTAAAACTCAATAAACTGATATATCAGAATAAATATATGAAATACATTATGTATCTACCTTTACAACAAAATATGTACTTATTTACATAATTAAATATAATAATAATTATTATTATTTATACTTATATTTAATTATTATTAAATTGCTCAATCATTTGGTTCACCAGAAATTATTATAATTATTATTATTAGAGTTATTATAGGTATTATGCTCTTGTAGCAAATGCTGAGTGATGGCTTTTTTTTGTCGCTACATTATAAATAAATATTTTCTATTATATCCCATTATGGAGCCCTGAAGGCCTCAACTGATGAAGCTTCACGGTGGATAAGGGGAGAATGTAGGTATGTTGTTGC
This sequence comes from Electrophaes corylata, assembly GCA_947095575.1. Lineage (NCBI taxonomy): Eukaryota > Metazoa > Arthropoda > Insecta > Lepidoptera > Geometridae > Electrophaes > Electrophaes corylata. Next base: position 11,321,074 of record OX352700.1, on the reverse strand, counting down.
AAGCCTTGTCGACTAAAATCAATAGTTGGATTAATAATTTATCCGTTGAGACTGGGCCATAATGCAAAAGCCAACGCATGTGTTATGTAACTAATCGCATTATCCGTTCAATTTAGGTGAACAGGTCAATCGCTTGGCAGATTTGCTCCATATTGTGTTTAGAATACGCACATACCTACGTTGCGCGTAAGCTAGTATTTTTATTACATCGTAAATAAACGTCAAGAGCGTTGTGGGATCATTGCGGTGACCATGGGTATAGTGCCCAGAATAATCTGAATAGACGGAGAAATTGATACCTATATACCCTGGCATAATAAATCCATCCATTACACTCCATGGATGACGTAATAATATAACTAAGATAATGCATCAGAAGATAAGCATCATCTCCTGTGGTCACCAATCTGCCTGCCAAGCGTAATGACTAACGGCAATCCCCTCCAAATATAGAGGAAACTTATGTTCAGCTTTTCTCGGCTGATAATCATAACGATGGTGATGGTGATGCTGATGCTAAAAATGTACAGATAGCGCCTAAAAGGCTGATGAGGTAAATATAAAAATATCTGAAATATTCATTATAGGGGTCGGCCGTGAAGAGAAACTTTCCCTACAGGTGTTCTCTAGGTACCTACTATACCTAGGTACCTACACTTCTATAATTATTATAACGCATACATTCAAATAACATATCGACTTCTTGCAACCTTTACAACTTCATCGGTCCATCGGCCGTTCTACGCTTCGTCATCGTCCGGTTCGTTGTCACCGGTCTAGAGGTTCTTTTTGATAGCCTGTCTAATTGCCACTTGTTAAATAAATAGTGACCTTGGTTCTTCTACAGATTTCCTCGTTGAACCTCGTCGAAACGAGCATTGGGAGGTTTTTCTGCAAATAATCCGGCTAATGTGAAACTATCAAATCTTACTTTGCCTTCACGTCTAGCTATTATACCTACATACCTAGTACCTACCTACAAGCTAGAACTAAACCGCGTAACGCGTTCACTATCGCGGTTTACCAACGCATTTATTTGGTACCTACAACGTTATTTAACATCAAAGGAAACAGCTTATCGACATGATGAAAATCCTGCCTCTATTAGGTGGGAGTTTCCAGAATAATCCTTATCTATGATAATACTATTTTATAGGTCTACTTATTAAAAATACAGAAAAAACATTGCGGCTTTAACATTTTACTTAGTATCACGTATAGTTATTCTGTCAACAACAATATTATTCAAGAAATTCTCTAAAAAATCTGCAGTACCTACCAACTCTACATTAGATAGTTGAAGGTGTAACATCTACTTCGTTCGTATGAAGTGACTAACCTAACCATTCGCGTTCTAAGTAGTAATCCAAATGCTTCTATTATAGATTGACAACTACTTACAGCATCAGTAGCCTACAATTAGCAGTCTCCAACCATAGAATAAGAAACATTCTTTGTCTCCAACCCAACAATGAACCGTGTAGGAGGAACTATCATCAAAACCGTCCGTCTTACCAGGTTTTTATGCATTTTTGAAACGATATTCACTTGCACATTAGTTGGTCAAACTTATTTTGTTCATTTAATTAGACTATCGCAGATTTATACTTATATTTTGTTTCATTTCATCTCACGATTTTGGACGCAAGTGTCAAACTGCACACTTACTTAAATTACAGCAACAGTTTGGATAGGAACGACAACTCTGTTTGAATGTTAAAAACTGTTTTTTTTTTTTTTCGAACGGACTAAAATGCTGGCATAATCGCCTAGCGATTTCCGACAGCGTTACCGGGCAATGTTAAAAACAAAACGAGCCTTCGCTTATAAACGCCTAGCCTTTATCATAAAAAATCCAACCAAAAAAAGTGTAAGTACCTTACCCTAGCACGAACTCGCAACGTGTTCTACCTCTACTTGCGGCCGGGCCGCGTTACGTGTCCGATAGCAATCAGATGTTTGGCTGTTTGTATTGCTGTTATACGGTTATAGTTGATAATAGGACGGCAGGACCTGTCAATGCTTAAAGTACAGTTACAGTTTATCACTTAGTTTTATTATCTTGACCACATCGAGAATTATAATTATATTATGATCTTCTTCGTAAGTAACTCTCCAAATGAAATACCTAACTAGGTAATTAGGAGATTTCAAGACAAGAGTGATCAAGTGGATTATAGCTTAGCGTTTTCCATCAACTGCATCTACACCTTCCATCAAGTGTGATGGTATTCAAACGCTTATACAAAAATAAAAAAATATATTAAAAAACTACTTTGGGTATGCTTCAGTAAACATAAACTATTTATATGTACCTACCTAGTTATTGTTCATTGTTTTCATCTAGTTAGTAAAACCACTTATCTCGACCAATTTTTATGATTTTTGTGTTTTTGGATTTATTTTCGTCCGGAATAGGATGATAAGTAGGTATTCAAAATAATATTAAAATAATGCGGAACGAAGTTCGCGGAGTCAGCTAGTTTTGTATAATGTTGTAGGACGCTCTGTGGTACCCTATTACTATAGGAACACTAGTAAGTAATAATCTATGTATATTTTTTTTTAATTGTTCAGCGTCAAACCTTTTTCATAAATAAAATAAACTTAGTTTTTATCACTTTTGAAAGCTTGTTCAATAATAATCTACTTTTGATTTTGACTGTGGTTACAAATCTGTCATCTTTGGAAGCAACATTGTATTTTCATTTTAATTGTTTTTCTAGTGTTATTTTAAGTTCTGATGGGTAATTTTGGTAATAATTAATAATTATTTTTTACCATCATTACTTGAGGTCTTAGCACAAGTGTGAACAATTAAAATGAAAGTGTGTTATGAGGCATCCTGATTTGAACGAAAATGTTTCCCTTAGGTTTTGAAGAGAAACGCCATCTTTTTCTTCAAAACCGATGACGGCTGACTTTACTTTTTTTACCGACTCGACTTGACTAAAAAGAATTTATTCAACCCACTTGACATTGGCAAAATTGACCGCGAGACGGACAGATGCCATAAAAAAAAAAAAGCGACGCAGGAGGTTACGGGTTCGACTCCCGCCTTGGGATAAATGTTAGTACAATCTGCAAATATTTATTACGGGTGTTCTGGGTATTTTCTATACATAACAAAAATATCTATGTATGTAATGTATTGCATTAAGTATATCAGTCATCTAGTACCCATAACACAAGCTTGCTTAGCTTGGGGCTAGATGATGCTGTGTGGATTTTCCAACATTAATTATTAAGTACAAAACCGTAATGGTTGCTCGCTACTCTCAATACGAGTAGATCCACCGAAAGTCAACTAAAACATAAACATCTACCTTTTTAGACTAATTTGTGTTGGTATGCCAACACACATCACATCTAGATATTGTTACAACTAACAATAACTAAGTAGGATAGTTTACTGGCAGGGAGTGAACAAACTCATTACTTTATCAGACAAAACTTTCCTCCGAAATAATACGCTACGATTGTTGTTTAGTTGCAGAAGTCGTTAGTTGTAAATCAATATTACATTAAGACTTGGACGCGAAAGATAGAAATCCGACGAAGATGACGACTTCTGCGAAACTATAATATTTACTCTACGCTGATATGTATTATTTTATCTTATATTTTTGATAGACAGCATCGGTGGTCTGGCGGGAGTGACACCGCCTTCTGATCCTAAGGTAGTGGGTTCGAATCCGGTCACCAATAGTTTTTTCTATTGTAAAATGTAATGGGCACAATGCCAGTAGGTACTCTCCAACGGTGAAGGATAACATCGTGAGGAAACCAGTTAGTACTCTAGCAGAGGCGATGGACTTGCAACCTGTCACAAATGGAATACCAGCTACTGCGGAATACCATGGAAAACCAATACTATGGAATACCAAAATGTGTGTATCAATAGTAATATTTGGATGTACCGCTGACTACCACCCCTATCTTTTTTATATTTTTCTAAGTGAATTACTGTAGGTATGACTATGGAATTTCAAATTAATTGGTGGTGGGTGGCAATAGGTATAGATCGTGTTGGGTATTCCTTTTTACATTCAAACACTTGATGGGCAATCAATTCGTGGGATATGACGCATGTGCCTTCGTATCTGGGAAGGCAAATCACCATCTACTATTCAGAGTCCCGTCAGGCGGACACTGTATACCTAGTAGGCAATAGCCTATACTACTGGCTATTTATAATGGCCTGAGAATGCCTGAGAATTAGGGTCCGAACTACAGAAAATATTCGGCTTAGATTCGGCCTAGTGACGGAGTATTTCCTCCGTTATTAGGCCATTAACATTTGTTCATCAGAAAAGCGGAGCTCTAGTACCGCGCCACAGTAAAGTAAAAGAGCGATTATGAAGACAAAAGATTGCGGTGGAAAGTAGAGCAAGTGGAACTGCACCAGAGAACTTGAAAGACTATCTTGTATCGATATAGGTAGGTAACATTATAAAGGGTAGGTAAGGTAGTTACCTACACATGCAATTTACTTTTAAGGTAATTATGAAATACTAATTAATTTACTGAATTTTCTAGCAAAATGTGTCATTATAATATCAGTTTAAACATCAAAAAATAAATACTTATTTAATGGACATTTCACACAGCTCTATATAGCTTCAAACCAAGCAAAGCACTATAGAAGCCAGGTACCTAACTGAAAGAATACTTAAAGACTTTTTTTATATAAGTACATAAATATTTAAATAACATTAAGTATAACACCCAAATACAAAACAAACATTAATGTTCGTCACATAAATCTCTGTTATTTGGAGAGTCGAACCCACAACCTCCGGCGTAGAAGGCATTACAGCATTTGTACCAACTGAGCTGTTAGGGCAGTTTTGAATTTTATTCATCGTTAAGTATTTTTTTTATACAATTTGCTGATGGAACAGGCTTATGACCCACGATGTTAAGTGGTTACCATCGCCTATAACAAAGCAAAAGTAAATAGTTACAAATATACCTAAACTATAATAAATACTACCGAAATTCGGCTTAAGTTTCGGCTTCGGCCCACAATGTGACCTCGGTCAGACTCTACTGAGACTATTCAGTGGACTGGACATGGAGGACACAAGAACCGCTCCATTTCACATACTCATATCGTCCGCGATGCTTCATTGCAGAGCCGATACTAAGACAATAATTGAGGTCTCCGCCTCTACTCTACAATGTGCCTAATTAGAACGGCTATGTAGGTAGGTTCTGTTCCTACACCATCATTTCATGGAAAAATGGGAATATAATAATAAATATTTGTGGACATTTTTACACAACATCATCTAGCACCAAACTAAGCATAGCTTGTACTATGGGAACCAGGTGATTGAAAAAATGCTTACGTACTTTTTTTTAAATACATACTTAGAATACAATATAACACCATTACACAAATGTTTGTTCTCGGTGGGGATCGAACCCACCACCTACAAGGCAGGGCTACTACAAACTGAGCTGTGGCGACTGAAGTAGGTACTATAGTGTACACTGTAAGTACAGGTTCATTCTCAATCCAGAGCCAAATAAACATCGTAAGAGGAAATACGTGCCTGCCTAAAAGTTATCCATTAAAATCATTAACAATCAACCGCAGAAGGTCAAGATATTACCCAGGTAATTTTATTAAGTGTTATTAGATACCTATTGTATTACGAGTATATAGCCGTGGCGCCACCAATTCCAATTATAATATCAATAGCTGCTCGTCCCGGCTTCGCACGTGTTTTAGTAAGAATCCCTAATTTTTTTGAAAAAATAATATAGCCTAGGTCACCCGGGGATAGTGTAGCTTCCCAACAACGGTGAAAGAATTATTCAAATTGGTCCAGTAGTTTTGGAGCCTATTCAATGCAAACAAACAAACAATCAAATCTTTTCTCTTTATAATATTAGTATAGATTATCTACCTCAGATAACTTTTAGTACAAACAATGTCAACCATATTTTATTCCATCAGATTTCAGTGAAATTACATGATCGATCCGTTCGAACGACATTTTTCATGTTCTAGACATTTTCATTTACAGTTTCATATGTATGTATTTTTATAAGAGTTGGTATAAAAAAAAATATCAAACTTAGGCCATAGTTCTGAATAGGATTATTTAAGTCAATTTTGGAGTTTACGGTAATAAGTCTTTAAAGTGATACTAAATTCCACGAGGTTTTCGTATAGACACAGTGCAAGACAACAAGTTTTAAAATATAGCTAAGTATCACTTACAATTACATAAAAACGATGAGGAGTAAACCATTCATAAAATTAGATTAACAAATTAGTTATTCTTACTGAAGTTATAAAGAAAATCAGAGATTTTTACCTTTACAAACAAAGACGATGTTCCGATCATGATTCGCCAACAGTTTGTTTAATCACACATCCGATACACTTAACTTTCATAGTCTTTTATTATCACAACAGAAACACTTGACCGTGATATCTTATATCAGTTAGTTTAACATTCGACAGTTAACTTCGATTAACGCATTAGTTCTTATTTCACATGACAGCAGTAAACCTGTGCATGACAGCTAAAAAAATAGCTTTGATATTTAAAACAAGTTTACACTTTTTTTTTTTATTTGAATAAAGAACCCTTGAATATTGAATCAGTAGAATTTACGGATGATTCGTTTAGTGTTTGGTTATGGCGCGGTGGAGAATCGACCGCGTCCCGGCGCGCCACTGAGCCTAGAAGCTCCCAGCCGCCGGCTTGCGACGCGCATGCGCCCTCCACCCACCAACGCCTCACCACCAGCTACTGCGAAACTGTCATGTGGACAGTGAACGCAAAGAGAGATGAGCTTTTGATGCTACTAGCATCGATAAATCCAGATCACACAAGATTTAAATTACAAACACGTTAAATAAAAATGAAATAGAGAAGAATGGCAAGCTCTGGAGGAGGCCTTTACCCAAAGAGGGGTCCCTAACATAGAAGAATAACATAGATTACACTATTACATTACTACATTATAGACATTTAATTGAAACCAAATTTAATAATAATATTGTTGGAATAATTTTAATTTTTACCGCATGAATTTAATTTTATATCCCGCAATTGTTAGCGAGGAAATACATAAAGGCTATTTTTATTTTATTTATTTTAAATAAAATTAAATAAACATCCAACAGTTGGTCCGTAACAGTCACACCGTACCCAACCTACCCATACCATTCTGGCCATTGACTAGGAAAACAATGTCATGAGTAGTTACTCACCCAAAACAACAACTTGTTATTGTAACATCATGCATGCAATTGTCGCACCATGAGAATCAAACTCGCACCTTTCGCGTCTCACCTGGAAAGCCACACACTAAGGTAGTTTAACTTTAATTGACATATTTTTACGATTCGATAGACAAAACTTTAACGCTGCACCCAGTTAGGGGTTAAATTTCAGGAATACCTTTCTTAGTTACACTCCTTCACACCGAGACAAATACACCCTAACCCTATTACTAATAAACTCGGCGTAAATTTGGAATAGTTACACCGTGTCTTGTCTCTTTCGATCTGATTTGAAACTTCTGATCGATGAAAAAGACAAAACGGTTTAACTATTCCAAGGCTACACCTTTATTAGTAAGTGTCTACGATCAACGGTCTAGTTTGTGAGTTGTCTAAATGTGCAATAAAAAATTGATTATTTATTTATTCAATCAAATCGCCAGGACCTCTTTGAGCATAGGTAAATTACATTAAATTAAAACAACGAAAATAGCAGTAGACTTCTCAGTAGACCCGGTTATAACATTATTTATCAGGCAAGCAAGACAAATGCACCTACATAATCGCACATAGCAATGTGTACGAACATGGCATTGAGCCGATAAGGCGCCCAAATACGTGGTCAGCTGTGTACGGCCACATCGTTAAGCCATAGCGTACTAGATAGTTGCAAGACCACATATATGATGTCATAGTTGAAATATGTCCTAGATACTCGTATGTATTGTATGGCATACCAATCCAAACGACACCCGACCAACGTTGGTCATTCACTTCGCGAAAAATTAAGGAATCGTTTGACTTCGCGTGATTGTATGGACAGCAGTCACGGCTTAGTTCTGCATTCTGCGTTGTGGGTAAACTAAGAGATCTAAGGGGATATCTATCTACTGTGCGTAGGAATTAAAGTATTTTTTTTCTTTTTATATTGAACTAGCGGCCCGTCCCGGCTTTCGCAAGGGTTTTAGTAAGGATCCCTAATTTTTTTGAAAATAGAATATAGCCTATGTCACCCGGGGATAATGTAATAATATGATAATTTAAGGGATAATATGATAGCTTCCCAACGGTGAAAGAATTTTTCAAATCGGTTCAGTAGTTTCAAAGCCTATTCAATGCAAACAAACAAACAAACCAACAAACAAACGATTAAATCTTTCATCTTAATAATATTAGTATCGATAGTATAGGCTAACGAAACGCGCATGACTTCGCTCGCGCGAAGTTATTTTCTAACTTCAACCCTCGCTGCAACCATTCAGGGGTTAATTCCGGAAAAAGAAGTTTCCGAAATTCAGTTTCAAAGTTTCCTAAGACGAATAATTAAAATTTCAAGTCTCTACGATCAGTGGTTTAGCCTGTGCGTCAGGCCTGTGTTTAGTCAGGTCAAAACCAAGATTCTTTTGATTAGTATATATAGATGATTTTAAGTGAAACAAAATAATGCTGCAAGTTATGCCAATAACTTATCTTCAACGAGAAGACAATTAGCTCCAAGGTAAAATTTTTGCAATAAGAGACAAAATAAATTAACCTCAGTGTATGTACTTTAAACGTGTATTTGATTGTACATTATAAAATATCAAAATAATAACACAATATTAAATTAGTTTGAAATATTATAACAAAATTAAAATTAGTAAAATACTTAAATGGAATAACGGTAATAAGCAGTCATGAAAAAGCTACTTCGAACAATGATAGGTTCCTCAAAACTTCGATCAATGATCAATAGGGTATCATTGACCGAAGGGTTTAAACATGAAGCTGTTTTCACAGAGCGAGTTATAATCAAGGACATAATATTATACAGGGTGTAAAAATATATTTTCAAAAAATAACACAGGAAATTTTAAGTTTATCTAATTTAGTGATCAACTCTGGTAACGGAGTTTTTAGCTCCAAGATCTGTACTGACATAATAAATTTCAAATAAACTTAAAAAATTTCAAATCCGGTCAAAAATATCCTACTTATTTACAAAAGTGGTGGAAACACTACGATTTAAAAAGCTGTTAGCAAACTATTTAAGTCAAACATAAATAAAATTCAAATTGCTAGCAAGGTTTTACCCACAATTTACATGAATACTTTCCTTTTTGCTCAATTAATCAATCGAAAATTGACTGATAACGGTTTTGGAATAATCTTCTTACACCCTGTTTTACATCGCTTAGTTGTACTACAGATAAAATATATTGTACTGTAGATTTCGTCTTCAGAATTTATCGTAACATACCTACTCCAGCGATAAAAATATACTAACCCCTAAATGACAGTATCTGATAGAACCACTTGACCACTTGGCGTTGAGCGTCCTTACATTTTTAAAATTGCACACATTTCATTTCAATAAGTTATTTTATTGTAGCGATACAACTAGGGCATCAAAACTAGTTGTTTCCGGTTCCAGAAGATCCTGGAGTTCTTGTATAACACAATATAGCCATGGTTAACTGGCTCGTTTAGCAAAGTTACTCGTTTAAATAGACTGGATAGCCGAAGCCCGGACTCAGTGGCGCGACTTAGGAGGAACCATCGTCCAGCAGTGAACCAATATAGATTGATGATGTTGATGATAGAACATAACATTACGTTTTTTACCACATATGAGGGCCAAAATTTTACGTCACAGATGTAAAATTTTTTAATTTGACATTTGTCATTTGTAACGTAAGCGTTTGCTACCGATTTTTGAGTTAGGTACACTGCGCGGCAGCCAGGTAAAACTCCGCACTTTGAGTAACCTATAATACAGCGTAATGTAGGTAACTCAAATGTCAATAGGGTAAATACTGTTACGCCACAAATGCAAATGCGGAGAGCAAGAGTGGAATTCGTTGCCGTCGTCAGTTTTTCCAATCCGTCAACGACAAACTTAGAATAACAATTTCAGTTACCTACTCAATTCCTCTGGATTTATCAATGAGTAACTTCGATTTGCAGTAAGATCAAGGCGGATCTTCAAATAAAATTCAAAACTTTTATTCAAAGTTATTTATGGTTTAAGTTTTTTTTTGTACAACTTGCTGATGGAACAAGCGGATGATCTACCCGATGTTAAATGGTTACAATCGCGTATAACAAAGCATTGCCTCGCTCATTACGAACGTGTACTGCTCAGCATCCATCAACCTGAGGCCTGAACTAAAATACAAATTTGTAAGCTACAGAAAACTTGCATCTTTTCCCCCCCTCACTCCCCTATTTTAGATTTTTTTCACAAAATTATATTTAGAATGAAGTACTTCTAAAGTTTGGATTAAATCCATCGATAAATAACGCTACAGTAAACTTCCCCCCTTTACCCCCCTATTTTTCCCCCAATCAAAAATCGTGATTGACAGTAAAAATTTAATAACTCAAGGAACTTGTGTGCTAATTCTTGTCTGAATCAGTTGAGAAATGCTACTTGTATACCTGGCGATAACAAACAAGACTAACAGCCGGACAAAAGCATTTTTGGGAAACCTCTAAACTAAGACGTTTCGCTCGCTCGATTAATAAATAAAAATAATTCGCGGAAATGTATATACGCGTATAACTTCCGAACGACTGCACCACATGCATAAAAGAAAAATTTAAAATTGATCAGAATTTAAAAAAAAATAACGAACGGTTCGCCGTATCAGCTAGTCAAAATACAAATACCGAGAGAAAATAATAGTAAAGAAAATATCCTGTGTTCCAAACCGGATAATTATGTTGATCTACTTTTGTCGCTGACCGTGCCAATCCATGTGTAATGCGAAACCTCGCATAATCCTTAGCTTTTGGGCGACTAGAATATGTCACAGAGATTGCTACTCGAGCTCAACTTAAATCAGTTCAACTTACTGTACGTAGCAACTTGTATTTCACCGTTGGAATATAGACTTCCTAGTGTGTCGTCGCTATAAAAACCCATCAAGTGGGGCTTTCATCTTAATCCTGATCGATAGCATAGGTCTGTTCACCAGACAAAAACGGGTGGCCGCTGTCGTAAAGCTTTCGGTTATTTTAACAGCTCTATGTATATACATCCCAGAGTGATTAGACTAAAGGACGCTGCATAGACGGCCGGTCAATGTATTGATGAATTTTACCTACCTACGCTATTACAAATTAACTTACCAACTATCTCAACCAAGGTAAAGGCTATCACCATCGCATTAACAATTTACACATTTTGCACAACAATGGTCTTATAAAATTAAACTAATGACAATCAGGCCCATATGAACTGGAAGGCCACTTATCTAGCAGCTAGATTCTAGCGATTTACGGGCGATTCACTGATTGGGGTTGCATCATACATTTCAAACGTGCGGTGTCCGCGGTAATGTGGGGACTACAAACAGACTATGTGCTCAGTAAATGCGCCAACTAAAGTCATATCGTCTGCTAAAGCGGCTCGTAAAATTTGAGGGGCCACTGCGTCGCGAACTCTAAGGGTAAACTCTCGTCTGGCGACTGGTGGAAGGACGCCGCCTGCGGCGGCCAGCAGGCGCGCTCGTCCTGCCGAGTCCAGCACCTCACCTGGCAAGCCACCGCGGCCCAGCACTACCCGCGTACACAGAACTCTACACGCCTCGCGCTCAGCGTCGTGCAACTCGCGCGCCGCCACCTCTAAAGTTCGCCGCGTGTCCACTCCACCACCACAACTGCTGCCGCCAAGAGCACCTTCCTCCAATGCCTTCATAGCACCAGCTCGCAAAATCGCCGGCAGTAACAACTCAGCTGCAGAAGCTACAGAACGCGCTCGAAGGTAGTGTAATACGCGCTCTGCTTCCCTGACCTCGTCGAAGAGTCGCCTTTGTCGTGCGGCTGGTACCGGTCTTGCGACACTCCACGCTTCTGCCCAGGGATTGCCTGGTAACAACATACGGTCACCGAGTGCACCGCCGTCATCGGGTAACCAGTCTCGGGGTGAGTACCAGCGCACGAAGTCACATAGTTCGGAGCCTGGGTTTGCAGCTTTGAAAGCTTCCATATCAGACAATAGAGAAGCGCTCATCATACGCGCGCGAAGCTCTGAAGCCCGCGCGGTATCGCCGAGTTGCACCATCAGTTCCGCGTCCTCTTCTAACTGATCCTCAGTTTTAGGTGCGGGATCCTAGCATAAAAACATAAAAGCTGTAGTACTTTTGCTTTATTTTACAATTATTACAGGAGGATTACAGGATTATTACGAATTGAGCTCCATAGATTGGTTTATTAATTACCTGTGTTCGAGGCACGTAAAGTGGGGCGCCATTTTTGAGCGTGGCATCAGTTAGTCTCTGTTGCCTTCCAACAGGCCGGTCATAGAGCTGGTCTTCAGTTTCTTCTTCTGAACAGTCGTAGAACTCCTCTTCAGACGAGTTACCCGCTATACTACCAGAACTTTCTAGAGTACGCTTGATGCAACAGTTAAGCAGTTGAAGCTTCTGGTGGAGTAAGCAGGTTCGCGCATTTGGTGTTCCTTCAGCTATTCTGTTGGCAAAAGAAAGTTTCTTTGATATTATTCGTTGCGCAAGGAGAACAAATTGACAGCAATTGTTACTGGACTTTTTCGACAGTTAATTAGCTTATATCTCATCCTGGTCTGATCTGAAATCTTCCAATTCATAAAAAACTATGAATAAAACTAATGGAATAAAAAATCCCATTGCAAGCGAGAAACGTAATCAGATTTTTAGAAGTAAGAAGAGATAGTAAGAAGCACTTTGTGCAAAAGTATATTATAAAGTATATTTCAATTTGGTAGACATTAGGGCAATTCATTAGAAACATCAAGTATCACGTATTAGTGTCAACATCGTTTTAACTTTCACTTCGTAATTTTAAGTCGACAAAATAGACGTTCTTGAAAAAGAAAGTAAATAAATCAAGAGAACGCTGAATGTCGCGGACTATCCGCGATATGTTTTCTCTTTCGCATGCAAATTCATCCACACATGCACGAATCCATCGATTTGATTGTCTAGTGCCACATCCATATCAAACTAAGGAGGGATACTTGCCACGAACGTAGGCCAGACCCGTCCAAAACGCTCCTCTCATTTAGTGTGCCACGACCTAGAATAGCCGAGAATTGAACTGAACGCGCCAACGCTCTCGGAACCGTTATCATATTGAATTACAAATGAATCTTGCGCGGCGGCAAACGCCGATCGTCAGTGTGCGTGCTTCTCAGCAGCGCGTCTTGTAATCGGTCGCTGAACCGTTTGTTTACCATAGCCGGTGCGCCAGCAGCAACTAGGTGTAGGTCAGGAAGCTGGCGGGGGAGCTTGCTTGTGCCAGTCCGCCGTCGACTACCGCCGCGAGCGCAGCCAGCGCACACAGACATGGACCCGCGCCTTCCCTGACTGCTCAACATCCCGGAACCGATATAACCTTAAAGTCAACGAAAGTGACCCTTCTTCCGTTTGTGTTTAACTATGTTCTTCGAACGATAAATAATCGAATGGTTATTGGACGTGTCAGTGGCTGAAGTGACAAGTTTTAGAGGATTGATTTTGGGGATATTCGCAAGATGGTAAGTTTACTTTTTAATGTCAAAGCAATCATACTCGACTTTCACAATGGTAATTAATTTTAGTATTTTCATTTGAAGTATACATAATTCGTCAAACTGGACTCCAGTTCCGGTAGATGACGGAGAAAAATCTCATCGCGTACATTGACCTACTAATAAGAACGTTTTCAACCGTAAATATTTTATAGTATATACCTAACTTTTATTATTATGAAGTAGGTACCCACGCATAGGTAGTCACATATATTTTGTAAGATGAAAAACGATTAGAAAATTGGCCTTTCGATTTTCTGAAACTAAATACAAAACAAGCAGAAATTCAAGAGAGCTTTTCATTTCATATTAATTATGCCCGCTTTCATTGTATAGTGAAGTGAAACTTAAAAGCCTCGCCCGCCTTTCGCCCTTCGCCTTTCGGCTGTCTTAAACTCAACGCAAGACTTGAAAATTCCACGTGAAAACATAAATACCGTGTCGAAAATAAAACAGTTCAATTTCCTAATTGATATTTCTGAATGCACATTTGTATGTGTATGTCTTATTGGATATCTCAAGACGCAGAACATAGGCTCACGTGTGACTATGTCAAACGCGCACTTTCTCCATACTGCGGAATTTATCATTTTCGGAGAATGTGTATTAGATGACTCGACAAAGGACTGGTAGGAAATTCGTTTATGTAGGAATCTGAAGGAAAAGCGCGCGACTTCGTTCTAAACTATTTTACTTCAAAGCTTTGCTGCACCTCTTTAGGGGTTCCGTTAAGATATCTTACAATAACTCGTAGCACCACTATGACGACCGATGTGGCGCGGCGGGCGAATGTCCGCCTGCGGCGCAGGAGGTTGCGGGTTCGATTCCCGCCTTGGGATAAATGTTTATACGATCTGCAAATATTTATTCCTAGGGTTCTGGGTATTTTCTATGTATAATAAAAAATATCTATGTGTATGTCATGTTTGTATTAAGTATATCAATCATCTAGTACCCATAACACAAGCTCTGCTTAGCTTGCGGCTTGATGATACTGTGTAGATTATCCAGCATTATTATTATTACAGTCAGTCAGTCAGTCAGGACCACCATTCTGACAGTTCTTATTATCATTATAGATAGATTAGTGCGACATGGGAGCGAAGTCTTTTGGAAGTAGTTCGGTATGTTTACTTGACGAAGTTTTCTTGTGTGCCGGCTTAGTGGCGTATTTGCAGAGGCAGCAGGGCACGGGGCGTTCACCCTGCGGGGGTGACTTTAGCTCTTAGCTGCCGGTTTTTAGCTTTCAGCTTAGTTGATGCCCGTTCTATTAACTTTATATAATCTACATGCATATATAACCGGAACCTTTACTAGCGCAAACACGTCCAGAATTGAGTCTGAAACATTTTTGCTGGTGCTACCCAGATTGATTTTATAATTACAAAGTATAAGTACCTACATTTATCATCTTGTATCATCAGTCAGTCAGTCTTAAAATTTTGAAAAGAAACCTTGATATACAAATATAAATAAATAAGGATAAAAGTGGTCTTATTTATAATCCTTGACACTTTATAACGGCTCTATAAAATCATCTTGTCACTGTCACTTTAATGTCAACAAAACGAGATGGCAACAAAGTTATCAGCCATTTTAGCAAAAGGAGCTTTCGGATACCATTCGTTTTACTTATTTGAATGTCACGTAATAAATTCACACAAAACTAAAATTATGATCAAATATTCCGAACGGTTCCGAAATTACTCCAGGGGCTCCAAACTTTTCGAGCCCTTAGCTATCAGGGGTTATATTATATATTAGCATTGAAAAATTACATTCATATTAAGTAAAGCCAAACATTAAAAAAATACAGATGTTGGCGATCATCAGAACAGTGTATTAGAGTAATTAATTAGAGTATTTGCTAAAGCTCGTTATGAGGCAAATGATTTATCTCACCGAAAAAGGTTATACCAGTAACATTAAAATATTAACCACAAAGTTACAACAGCTCCAAGTTCCAACTAAACATCGTAAATAGATTTACAACAGTAATACTTGCTTTGAATAAAAAGCTCATTTGTCGTGTGCTTATGTGAACATTACATTACGTTTCATTCCGATAAAAGGTAAAGCACTTTTCTAACTCCGTGCCATTCATAAGTACATACTAACCCCTATTTGTGGTGCGAAAGGGTCCGAGGGATTGCTCCTAGGTTTATTTGTTTGTTAAAGCCGAAAATAGCCGTTTTCTCAGTGTGACACAACGACGACAGGGCACGTTTTCAATTTCATGTCAAAACTCTGCACTATAATAGTATGAGAGAGTGACCGAATAGAGCATTTATCTTTCTTTGTTTAAAGTTTGCTGACTCAGTTAATAGAAGCTGCTCGATATTTTTTTACACAGCAGATCGAATATAGTTTTAGACCTACCTATTTAAACAGTACCTATATAAAGATTTGTTGCTTAACATAAGTTAATTTCTATTTTTAACCGACTTAAGCGAATGCGGATGAGAAAGTCGAGATATAACTTTTTACATGAGAATTAGATTTTGATAATTAATTAACACTCGTTATTTTTTTGCATGTATTTTATCTACTTATTATATATTTATTATTAGGGTAAGTGCCAACTCTCTTCAACAACAAATGCAGCTCACTCTAAATCAAGCAAACAATTTTGATCTATTGAAGATCTATATGGCAGGCATATTGGGTGATTTTGATTTGATGAACAACTATAGTTGTTTAATAAACGGTTTATTTATAGAAGCGTAATAGAAGCTTGTTACTGTATGCCTGCGATGCGCTAAGTTGCAGGAGGCGTAGCGCACTCGTCAATACGATTTGAATTAAATTGCTACTGAAATCGACTCGTTATATCGTAGCAGCAGCTGCCCAAACTACCGCGCTGCTGTCGCCCAAATACACACTAACTTCCGCCAAATATTTTTATATAGCCATGTTATTTATATTATACGGGGTGGCATAAGTAGACCGCAAGAAGCTATTAAAAATTTCCTAAGCAAGTTTTTGTGTGTCTGTTTACAAAACCCGAAGTTTTATACCCACGATGAATTTCCATAAATCTCAAAGCATATTAAACCTATAAACCAAAAGGCCTATTTGGGAAATATATGAAAAAAGTTATTAAGCTTTTCAAACTGTCAGCCAACATCACAAAATAAAAGAGTTAAAACGTGAGCATAGCTATTAGTGTCGTTAGATATGGGGATTCTTGCCTTCTTCACTTAAAACCCTGCGTGTTTTTAGTTTCCAACTTAAATTGGAAAACCATCGCTCGCGGAATTCGACAGCATAATTGAGTTTTGTACGACGCGAACGTGAAACCCATTTTAATTACCTTATACGTATCAACACAACAACCCTCCGAAACACTCAACCTGCAGACTTATTAATAAACAAGTATACGAGTTCGAACCGCTTACTAACTCGATTGAAGGAATGCGAAAACAGTGAAGGCGGAGTATCGCTGAGGCCTATAAAAGACTTGATGACTTTGTACTCGCACACCGCGGTTCTTTACGTGTGCCATAAATCGAAAATAACTTTAGGGTTGAAAGCTTCTATTTATAGGCTACTCGACAATCAACCCGAAGCGATGCGGACAAGGGTACGTTCGTATTCCGTAGTGCTGACTTATCCCACCTAGCGTATTTACTAATCTGCCAATCGCAACCGCATCGGGGATTTATCGGGCGTTTCTTGTATACATACAACCCTTATTTGAGATTTTATAAAAATATATTAGAAGTAACCTGCCTCGTAAAATGGCTGTTTAAATTTCGAAAATGAATTTTGTCGAGAAAATATTACACTTCAGCGATAACGTTGTAGCGCGAATTATGAAGGAAAGTAGGAAATCGCCGGCAAAACGACGTGTCATCGAGCAAATGTTTTTAGGTGGTTTTCCAGCAAACGTCTAACGATGAGTGGACAAAAACCTTATAGAAGAGGGAACAATAGACAGAGTAACTGTGCCGTTGATTAGGTGCTCCGGCTGATGCTGGTGAGAGGTGCCAACCATTGTCTTGCTGCAGTTTGTTCGATTGACTAATATGCACGACAGTATAACAAAGATCAAGATTACAACTCAATTACATAAACTCAATCAAGCAGTATAGATCTGGGTAAAAAAGAGGCTGTAAATAAAATGAAAAAAACATATTTTAGCCAGTTTTCAACATTCAGAAAAGAAAAGAAGAAATAGGCAAGGTAGATATCCCCTCAAATCTCTTAACACCAAGTACCTACTCGAGATTCTTTGAGGATATCTAATGAGGGTAGTCATATACACGTCTTAATATTACAAACTCTGCTAGAATACCAAATGGTTTCCTTAGAAGGTTTTCCTTCATCGTTTGAGAGCACTGCACTGGCATTAAGCGCGAGAAGAAACATACCTATAGTCATGTTCTAAATTTCCAATTTCTCAAATTATACAATAGCATATAAATAATAATGATAGACAATATAACAAAATAAAACCACGCCAAAAAAACAAGAAATGCAACTAATAAGATCAAACTACATTTTTAAAACTTTCAAATTATGTAAAATTGGACTATAAACAGAAACGGATATTACATACATATAATTTTGTTACAAAACTAGTTCAGCAACTTTTTAATCACGGCGTCGATAAAAATTTAATTAAAATTAATAAGCCTATCTTTCTAGAAATTATATAAAGCTTTTCACAATAACGATTTATACCATTCTTTCACGTCACTATTCTATCAGTGACCCGGTATTTGATAAGAGATTTAGTATTACGTCTTCCTAATTAGGTATAATAGATTGGCAACGCTCATAAAAAGGCTGATAATAGGCACCTATCTATTCATCGAATTATTTTTTTATGTGCGAAACAGGGCGTAAATACCTTAATAGCTAACATTAGTATTTATGGGTTAAATACGAGATGTATCATCCTCATCAGTCTGCTGGACATAGGAGACCTATAATTACGTATTCTTATACATCATACGTGGAAACATATACATCCTTATACGTTTCCAATAAGAATCTTTTCCATTCACCGAATTCCCGCGACCCTAGCAATGTCGTCGGTTCATTGAGTGCAAGTGGAACGACGTCCTACGCTCTGTCTTTCGGTTCCTGTTCGCAATTCGAGTATTTTTACTCCCTAGCAGATGTCAGTTAGCCAGTCTGCCATTATTTGTCGGTTGGTTGTTAGAACAAGATGCATATTATGTATCTATAGGTGCCTTACTCATACCGTGAGTGTTGGTGAGCCGGGAAAGTAATGCCAGAACTCAAATATAAGTTCCTTTATTTACACTTCGATTAGGGAACTTACAGCCAATAGTACGTTTGATCAGATTTTATCTAAATTTTCTAATTTTATAATAATAAATCTTGATTAATAAAAACAACGATCTATACTAAAGAAAATAAACGTTTAGCTGAGGGTTTTGTAAACATTAGATGAGATTTAAATAAGCAAACATAAATTTCCGAGTTTCAGTAAAGGTTTACTTTAGATTTTTGTTTTAGCCCAAGCGTCGTGAAACGAAAAGACCGTAAAGTGAACGATTTATTTCAATTGATATGCAAATCGGTTTGCGATGTTATCTAGAGTTTTTCTGTATCTTTTCGCTGTGAAGTGTCAACTTTGCATAAGAAAGTTGAAACGTTCAAACACTTTACAAAGCTGTTTTTTTATCTATTCCAATCACCATAACTTTACAAGATTCAAATAAATAATGTTTACCCCAAGAGAGATTTAACGTACAGGGAGAACGATTTTTACTCTAACAAGCAAATTTTACATAAATATCACACGAATTTTCACTACATTTGGCCAAGTAATAAACTCTTTAGTCAAGTAGCTCTAGAAAAATATGGATTCCGGATTCCATACAAATATTGTTGTATTGTTCCTGACCTGACCTGATCTTTCCTTATGGGCTAATAGGTTTTTAAAGGTTATGCCGACAAAGAACAAAATGCCGAGAGAATTCATTCAAAATTATTTTTGTACATTCAAACCTAATAAAATATGTATTTAGTTACAAACTCAGCCAACTGAGTAGACATTAAGGGCAAGATGTACTCGTAGTAAGTATAAAGCCGGGTTCAGCGACCAAGCACAAGTGCATAGCGAGTGGATATAGCCAACGACATTCATCTCAGTCATGTCTGCGACACGGCACCCGTG
Source organism: Electrophaes corylata (assembly GCA_947095575.1). Lineage (NCBI taxonomy): Eukaryota > Metazoa > Arthropoda > Insecta > Lepidoptera > Geometridae > Electrophaes > Electrophaes corylata. The sequence goes on along the minus strand of OX352700.1, from coordinate 11,301,139 downwards.
AAGATGGATTGGCCACCTTATACGAGCATTACTGATGCTTCGCCTAACTTTATGGCACGGATTGTTTCGTGGGTTTTTAAAGTCGCATTATACAACTTTGCGTAAGAACTTAAATGATTTTCCGCTTTTAAATTTAGGATTTAATTCGTAGCGACTTTCAATTCTGTGCCTATCTTAAAAAAAAATTAAAATCTGACTTGAGCTAATTATTTTCCTATAATATAATAAAGTCGATTAAACTGTGAAGATATAGTATGTGCTGGGCAATCTTACGCCATCTAATTCCCGTAAATTGTGGTACGATTCAAAAATGTCGCTTCTGACTCTGTATAAATCATATATAATACTCGTAGATGCAAGGTTTCTTTACTTTTATATCAAAATGTAACTAGCCGCGTATTATTAATTTGATAATTTGATACCCTCTCGCGAGATAAATAGAACATCTTACTTGAATGAAACTGTTTGATCATCTAAATCACACTCACACTCCCCCGCAATCTACACAAATTAATTTCCTCACTATAATGAAAATTGTACTTGTAACGGAATATAATGTAGATGTGCGTGTGATAAAACATAAATACAGGTAAAACATTCTAAATCGACAAAGTCGTAAAGTTGTAATAGTTTAATTGTGTTAATAGGAGGCAGCGAGGCACACAGGCTAGTTATCACGATGGGCAAGCGTTCGTCTCGCGTCGCTCGCTATCGCGGACACCGAGATGTTGGCTGGCTTAAATACATAGTTAATGAATATATTTCTTACTACTGTCTAAATTCTAAGCAACTCTACTTTTTCTACTTTTACTCTACTTTTGTTATCTATGCCAAACAATATCAACAGAATAATTGAAACAAAATGTTATGTTAGAGTAGAGCTCTTAGTGAAGGCCTTGTCCGGGAAAGTACTCCCACCATATTTCTGCCGCCAAGTTCCGGTTTGAATGTTGTGGGTGTCGGTGAAATTACTAGCACATGAGGCTTAACACCTGTATGACTCGCAGAGCAGTGCATAGTATCGTGACAAGTTACTAACGAACGTGACCTGCGAGGCTACACTGAGAAAAAAATGCTACGTACATGACCCGATTTTGTAATGTATATGCAATTTACTACTTACTACGCATGTAGCATACGTAATAAGTGATCCGCTTATCTATTAATGGTGAATCTTACTTATGCAGTTGTAAGCCGGGCCATGCTCCGTAATGGCATTACAGAAATATACTTATAATGTTGTTACATACTTATTTCATCTTTATAACCAAGGAGCAGTTGATAGTTACGTATTTTAAGTAGCTGCAGTATTTACAAAATGATATCGATTCTACATAGGTACTTAGTGCATAAGGTGGCCAGCTACTTAGAATAAGTAACCGACAACGTTATATCAATATGAGGTACACATTCAGCATCTGACTACTTAATCTTTACCTGTTACGTATTGCGCCTACTTACCTACGATTGATAGCTAATACGTATTTTATGTAGCCAGTTACATTTTTATCTGTATACTTATAACATCTTCCTGCCTACTTACTAAAAGGTTGATAGCTACGTATTGTAGATAGCTGACAGCAATATTTCAGCATGCGGCATAGTTACAGCATGTGACTAGCTACGTTCAATAAGGAGTCGGTGGTTTACCATAATACGTATTCCGCTTACTTACAAAAGGTAGATAGATATGTTTTATAAGTAGCTTGTTACACAATATCTGTATACTTACAACATTAAGGGACCAACGTACAATAAAGATGACAGATACGTAAAATAAGGTTGATGGCTACGTATTGTAGATAGCTGGCAGCAATATTTCAGCATGCGGCATAGTTACAGCATGTGACTAGCTACGTTCATTAAGGAGTCGGTGGTTTACCATAATACGTATTCCGCCTATTTACAAAAGGTAGATAGATATGTTTTATAAGTGGCCTGTTACACAATATCTGTATACTTACAACATTAAGGGACCAACGTACAATAAAGATGACAGATACGTAAAATAAGGTTGATGGCTACGTATTGTAGATAGCTGACAGCAATATTTCAGCATGCGGCATAGTTACAGCATGTGACTAGCTACGTTCAATAAGGAGTCGGTGTTTTACCATAATACGTATTCCGCCTACTTACAAAAGGTAGATAGATATGTTTTATAAGTAGCTTGTTACACAATATCTGTATACTTACAACATTTAGGGACCTACGTACAATAAAGATGACAGATACGTAAAATAAGGTTGATGGCTACGTATTGTAGATAGCTGACAGCAATATTTCAGCATGCGGCATAGTTACAGCATGTGACTAGCTACGTTCATTAAGGAGTCGGTGGTTTACCATAATACGTATTCCGCCTACTTACAAAAGGTGGATAGATATGTTTTATAAGTAGCCTGTTACACAATATCTGTATAGGTACCTACTTACAACATTAAGGGACCTACGTACAATAAAGATGACGGATATGTAAAATAAGGTTGATAGCTACGTATTGCAAATAGCTTACAGCATACAGAAGCAGCGTCCGCGTGGCTGCAATTAGCACAGATCCACCTACACCAATTTGCAAATGCATAAAGCTAAGTAGGTAGGTACCTACTACATTTTGAAACCTATGATGATACAATATAGGTACCTACTTAAGTACTTACTTAGAATAAGTACTTATCTAAATCACAATATTTTATACATATCTATTTAGGTAGGCAAGTGGTTAAATAGGTAAAGTAGGTAAGTAAATAAATACTTACTACAATTAGGTAGGTACCTAGACTAGACTATACTATAGGTAGGTACCTACTTACCTTTACATACTTCTCATAATTTAGTAGGTAAATACCTACCTGCCTACTTAGCTCTCATAAAATGGTGACAGCGAGCTGGTCTGATGATGGAGTCAAGGTCTGTTCAACGGAACTCTTCAATAAATGGTCCGATTGAGTTGAAACTTGGTTACCTACCTGCTACCAAGTTAGTAAGGAAGTAGGTAATCAGAATTTAAGTCGAAAGTAGGAAGGTAGGAACCTTGGTATGATAAGTCGAAACAATGCAAGTCTACATTATATGATGATAATAATAGGTATTTTAAGTAAATTACGACAACGCCGTAGTGTCATGGTTAATTACCTACCTACCTAGGTGTTTCAAGTAGTTTTACTGTGCGAACTTAGCTCAATGACTCAATGTTGCACTCATGATCTGAAAGCTGGCATACCTACCTATGGCACGGAAAATAAGAGGCGGAAGTAAAGACCATATGATGATCATAAAAAAACATAAAAATCAATAATAAAAAATCATAATCAAAAGACTCCACTGACTCTGTCTGTCTGCCTGTCCGTCTGTCACTAGTCTGTATCTCATGAACCGATATAGTTAGAGAGTTGAAATTTTCACAGATGATGTATTTCTGTTGCCGCTATAACAACAAATACTAAAATCACAGAATCAACAGAATAAAATAAATAAACCTATAAGGGGGCTCTAATACAGCAATCGGGATTTTTAGCCGTTTTTATTTCAGATAATGGTACGGAACTCTTCGTGCGCGAGTCTGACTCTTACTTGGCCGGGTTTTTTTAGTAAGTATTTGTTGTTATAGCGGTAACAGGAATACTTATCTACGTCATCTGTGAAAAATTCAACTCTCTATTCATGAGATACAGCCTGGTGACAGACGGTAACTTCATTTTCATTACATAAGTAGGTACGTTACCTACTTGTTTATAGTAGTTTGTTTTGTTACCTACGTACAAGTATGCCGGTACGTGAAAATACGTATCCCGATTACTTAGCTCTTTAGGCGCCAAATTTGTGCCCTTTGCTAAAGTGTTGCCAATTTAGCAAAGCGACGGCAAGTTGTGCCCGATGGTTCCAAAAATAAGCACCAGATTTATGATAAAATAATGATATTTGAGAATGGAAGAAAACTAACATTCCCTTCAGTCAATTTGCTTTATTCTAAACCTTTTTGAAAGAATGCTGGGTTGGCTTGCTATAGATGCATTTATTTTCTAATTATGTAGGTAAGTACACGCGACTTCGTCCGCGCAGAAATGAACAAAAAAGTTATTTAGTTTTTTAGTTCTTGCATTACTATATGTGTTATTATTTATTTTTAGTTCTTCGTATTAGCTTTATTGAAAAATGAACCCGCGGAATAGAAGCGGTTGGAGGTGATCGACGTGACGGCGCATTAGTGGCATGCGCGTACCTATGTAGGTATTGGGCATTTTGGAATTTTTCTAAAAAAAAAGTAGCCTGAGTTACTCCTTATTGCAGCAGCTATCTGCCAGTGAAAGTCCCGTCGACATCGGTCCAGCCGTTCCAGAGATTAACCGGAACAAACAACACAGACAGACAGACAAAAATTGTAAAAAATGCTATTTTGGTATATGTATCATACATATATACATTCATATGCATGTAGTAAAAAGCGGTTATTTTAATATTACAAACAGACACTTCAATATTATTTATTTGTGTAGATGCGTAAAATGAATCTGCATATTTTTTTTGGATTTCTCTGGATTTTGAAATCTTCGTCTGGCAACACTGGTTTGCAGTTAGAAATGTTAGAATTTAATTTACAATTGTGCATTCTTTTCTACGACCGCCGCGCCGCCACCCGGGCCGCCGCCGCGCCGCCCGGGCCAAGCCGCCCGCTAGTAGTATTTTGTGGGTCCACATTCAAATAAAATTCTACAATTTCTACATAATGTAATACACAAAATAAGAAGCAAGCAAAGTATTCTATGAAACGAGCCAAGTGTCAGTATCTGCCGCTGCTGCGCCCACTGCTGATGCCGACGGCGACTGCGCAAGACACAAGAATGATCTTGGGTGTAGATCTGAAATTGGAGAAGGACGAGCAAGTATTTCGCGGTAAGTTTGCAGTGAAATGTTTGACCCTTGCTATTTGGTTTCTAGATTTCACGTTTTCAGGTAAATACCTACATCAAAACGCCTCAAGCTATTATATCACGTTGTGGGATAGACTTGCGTTTTGCATTACCTACGCTTATCACTAAGATTAGGTAGGTACGACGCGTAATCTTAGGCTAAACGTAAGTACATATATATAATCTCCATGGGCTAAACATTAACATTGGTAGGTAGGTAGTAGTTAACTGTTGATGTGGTTGTAGATGGTACCGATGGTACGCATTTACCGCGTAGGTAGGCCGTCGGCGGCTCTGATGCTTTGTAACTCTTATTGGGTTGGTACATCCATCATGGATTCCAGTCTGTATCTTTGCAGATAAATGCAGTCTTAGTTTGGATTATATTTATGATTCACCACACACCTCCAATACATTGAAAATCAATAACCTAATTATGTACTTATCTGCTTTTAGAAAACAACATTGATGTGGATGTGTTAGCCCTTATGAGTGCTGGAGAACTCCGAGAACTAATCCCCAAAATAGAAGATCACATATACTTAGTCCGGCAGTTGGCACAAGAACTCACTTTTGCAATAGGTAAGTACTTTTAAACTTTTTGCCTAGGAACCTACTTGATTGAAATACTGAGCTTAGTCATACTTAAGGGCAAATTATTACTAAACATATTTTTTTCTCCTAACTAACTTTTATGAAAGTACCTACCTACATAGTTGGCTAGTCATGATGACGATGATGATTAAACTAGAATTTGGAACTATCAGCAAAAAAAATGAGCATAAGACTGGGTTCTAAGCTAGAATGAAGATAGGTTTACATTAAGTTCCATTTTTTTATGTTTCAATTCAAGCAAAGCTTAGCCCATCTCGGAGCACTATGGTGAAACATGGGCACAGTGAATAAAGACTAGGACCTATATTTGCGCTCTCATTTTTTTATATTTCAGATTGTTGAAGACACTGATGAGTATTTCCCGATCCTATCAGATGACAACAATATAGACATAGTGCCTGAACCTGATATTGAATCATCAGATTCATCTGCATCTGCCTTAGTAACTGCCATCAGATCTAATGTGAGTTATGTAAGTATTATTAATATAAGTATAATAAAAATATCGATGTATTGTATTGTTTAAAGTATATATCGGTCATCTAGTACCCATAACACAAGCACTGCTTAGCTTGGGGCTAGATGATGCTGTGTAGATTGTCCAGCATTATTATTATTAGGTGAGGAGGTACTTTCGTTAACAAAGTAATAAATTTGTTACAGCTTCAAGAAGATTTTAAATATATGTACCCTGGGAAAGAAAACAGTTTATTCTCTATGCTTCTATCTGAAGAAAGAAGAAATAATAGACTACGCCAAACAAAAAGCTCGACAAAGTAGAGACAAACACTATTCTGCTACTTTATTACATTTAATTGGCCTGATCCAGGGTAAGTATCTGTTCGTGTCACTGAGGTGTTATTTCCAATTGTCTCCGACGTTTGTCCCCCACAAGTCTCTTTAAAAGTTACATCACATTTTTAGGACGTGCACTTTTTAGATTTTCTGCAAAGTTATGGTGCAAGTGACATGTTACTTAAGTATTTTATAAGTCAATTTGGTGTTTTTGTATACCTAAATAAAGTAAAGTTATAATTAAGAATTTAAAAATTAAAGAAGTAAAGAAAACATTAAAGAGTTTTACTTGTACTTATGTGCTAAATGTTGTTTACTGGCATACTATACTGCCTCGGACTTAATACCATGGAGTGTTATACTTTGTTTAGGTGTTGTATTATTATTATATATTTAACTGATTGATTGTATGCTTAGAATGTGCTTTTTATGTTGTATACTAGCTCGTATTTATACAACATGGTGTTTTTACTTATGCTTAGGTGTTGGTTATGTACTATACTAGCTCATATTCATACAACATTGTGTTTTCCCACTTATGTTTCGGCGTTACGTAGTATACTGGCTCTTATCCATGCAACCTGTAGTAGGTCTGAGCCGGTACAGTACGTATTCGACACCATTACATAAGTAGAACACACCATGCTGTAAGTAATCTGGGCCAGTATAGTACTAGTACCACACCTGTACGTAAGTAGAACACACCATGCTGTACGTAGTCTGAGCCAGTACACTACGTATTCGACACCATTACATAAGTAGAACACACCATGATGTACGTAGTCGGAGCCGGTACAGTACGTATTCGACTCCATTACGTAAGTAGGACACGTCATGCTGTACGTAGTCTGAGCTGGTACAGTACGTATTCGACACCATTACGTAAGTAGGACACGCCATGCTGTACGTAGTCTGAGCCGGTACAGTACGTATTCGACACCATTACGTAAGTAGGACACGCCATGCTGTACGTAGTCTGAGCCGGTACAGTACGTATTCGACACCATTACGTAAGTAAGACACGCCATGTTTTACGTAGTCTGAGCCGCTACAGTACGTATTCGACACCATTACGTAAGTAGGACACGCCATGCTGTACGTAGTCTGAGCCAGTACAGTACGTATTCGACACCATTACGTAAGTAGGACACGCCATGCTGTACGTAGTCTGAACCGGTACAGTACATATTCGACACCATTACATAAGTAGGATACGCCATGCTGGACGTAGTCTGAGCCGGTACAGTACGTATTCGACACCATTACATAAGTAGGATACGCCATGCTGGACGTAGTCTGAGCCGGTACAGTACGTATTCGACACCATTACATAAGTAGGACACACCATGCTGTACGTAGTCTGAGCCGGTATAGTAGGTATTCTACAACTGTACATAAGTAGGAGAGTCCGTGCTATAAGTAGCCTGAGTTGGCACAGTACATATTCCACACCTGTACGTAAGTAAGACGCACCATGCTATACGTAGTCTGAAACAGTGCAATACGTACACAGGGAAGAACTGCATGCCACTTATTTAAGTAGCAACGTATTCTACGCCTGTACATAAGTAGGAGAGACAATACTGTAAGTAGTTTGAGTCAGTATAGTACGTATTCTACACCTGTTCGTAAGTAGGACAGACCATGCTGTACGTAGTCTGAGCCGGTACAGTGTATATTCTACACCATTACATAAGTAGGAGAGCCCATACTGTTAGTAGTCTGAGCCAGTGAAGTACGTATACAATGAAGGTATTTAGTAGGACAGTTGAGGATTGCATGCTACTTATTTTAAGTAGCAAAACGATACAGGAGTAAATTACGTATGCCGGTCGATGGAAAAATTCATGGTGCCGGCTACTTAAGTATAGCTACGTACGCGACATGGTGCCGGCTACAATCGTCATTCTGTATCGTTTTGCTACATAAATTACGTAATCCGGCTACGTAAATTTCTCTCAGTGTATGCTTTGTTATAGGTGATAGTAACCACTTAGCATCAGGTGGGCCATCTAATTTTTCCATCAGCAAGCGGTATAAAAAAAATTATAATCGGAAATCATCGCTATCGTCGACAACCGTCACAGCTCATATGGTAGCAGCTCTGCCTTCTGCTCTGCAGATTGTGGGTTCAATCCTTACCGCGAACAAATATTGATGTGATAAACATAGATGTTTGTTCTGTATATTATATTGTACTATACTCGTATGTGTTTACCAAACAAAAAAGGATTTAAGTATTCTATCAGGTACCTGGTTCCCATAATACTTAAATACATAACTGGTAATTCATTAAATAAATCAACTTTTACTTTACTTGGCTTAGGTGACGTTGCATCAAATGTTTTGTACAGTATTTATTCAATACCTATTTCAAGTACTAGGCATAAGTCACTCTCCTTACTCCGTAATAATATGGTTGGTAGGTAGTGTAGGTACGGATACTTGTGCGGGACAAGAGTCTCTAATCTACATTCGAAGTCTGAATAACTGAATTTCAGAGGGTAAAGTTCCACAGCTAACAGTGCCCACTAACATACTCTTACGTCAGCTAAGCTAAGGCTAGGCAAGTAAGCGATGTTTGTTCTCCTATATAATTCCATTAATAGTGCACTCAGGCAGACGCAAACTGCCTTGATCGATTATGATAAATGAGCAAACTACTGCACAGCTCGTCAACACAACTAATAAAAGTTTAATAGCAATACCTTAATTGAATTTCTTATCTTTTACAATGAGCTTAGTTTAAAACCAAGTCCGTACTTCCTCCTGTAAGTATTTTCATTATTAAGTTGGGTGTTCTTGGGTGATTCGAGTAGCTGTTTATAGAGATGGAGGCGGTGGAGATATACTTGCGTACCTAACAAACCGAATCCACTTGGAATTTTCAACGCACCACCGCGTGCCGATGTGTTTTTGCCACGTTTTTGCACCCGATCACGTCTCACTTGTCTCAGGAAATATAAGCAGCGATTTCACTTGCATAAAAATCAACAGAGTCACTAATCAAAAATTAAAAATGAGTGGGAGTGGCGCAACCAAACTTTTGTCTATAAATATGATAATCTCTTAGAACTTTGTGCTCTATCAAAGAAAACGGTGGCCTTCCACTAAGAGTTACTTTTATATCATCATAACTTTCTCAATGGAATACTTTGTTATTTATTACCACTAGGTTGTGTCTACTGAGCTGAATAGGACTGGTGGAAGCTTTTGTAGTTTGTTTGCTTCTAGTTTAATGAGTTTCATAACTATTTACATGACACAAGCGACGAATATTCAAATACAGTTTAGTAGTAGTAGAGCTCTTTGTGAAGGGCTCGTCCGGGGCAGTACTACCACCATACCTATTTCTGCCGCCAAGCAGCTTGCTGTGTTCCGGTTTGAAGGATGTGGGTGCCGGTGTAATAACAGGCACATGAGGCTTAACACCTGTATGCCTCAGGTTGATGGACGCTGAGTAGTGCATCGTCGGTGACATTCCTAACGAGCGTGACCTACGAGGCAATGCTTTGTAATAGGTGATGGTAACCACTTAACATCAGGTGGGCCATCTGCGTGTTCCATCAACAAGTTGTATTTTGAGGGCACGCATTATTTATACAAAACCAGCGTAAAATTCACTTAGTAACATCACGTAATGCTCGTTAATATTATCAGAGATTGGATTGCCCAACCCATCATTGCATGAAAATTATAAATATCATAGGATGTTACACAAATGGTGCGAGGAAGGCAGCCTCGCATCATTTCCCGGCAAAGCGAGCTCTCTAGGATCGCGGTCATTATACACTAGGTAGAGCTGGTTCCGGTCTGCAACATTTACAAGCTGGGGAAATAGAACTTCAAATGCATATAATAGCCGAGCCCAGAAACGTTTTGCGGTTTCTATTCACTGGCACTACTAGCAGCGTATTTGATAACATTTTTATGCCATTGATAAGCGACTTCAAAAACTATTTATTTTAGCAAATAGTCATTATGATGCTAATGATACTCGTAGCATGGGTAAATTATACATGACTAAAACGAGCAATTAGTCTCAACTTTATCAGAGCTAATGAATTTGTTGAGATGACACACATGATGAGACACTTACTCCTGCAGTTTCAATTCAAACTAGTCCAAAATATAAGTAAAGGAAAATTTGTAGAAATTACTAGAAATTGTATATTTTTTTTAAAGAATTTAACCCCATTCCAATTTCGATAATTTGATTGCCCATTGCATTGTAAAATTTGTAGAGTATACATTGACAATATCAAATTTCACCCCTATTATTATTCTACCTCTTTTTGAAGCTTTTTTCAATTATAAATAAGACCAACCAGTGAGACCTGTGAATAGTAACGCGTGTTTATACGTACAACTTTTACAGGGTAAATAAAATAAAAAAATACGCGTCGACTCGAAAACAGCCATTTTTGTATGTTTGCGGTTGACAGCCTGATAGCACCAGCCACCCAGTGCACTATAATGGAATTCCTACACCCTACCCCCGAACTCACATCCTAGTTACGAGTCTGCTCTACCCAATATACGATAGAATATGAAACAGTAGAGGGGAAAATCACATGCCTATTGATTGCTTTCGTAGGAAGGTAGTAGGTATTAGGTACTTCTAAAGAAAGAAGCAATTATGGCTTAGGATATTGAAAGCAGTGTTTGTTTGGCTTACACAGAAAGTAAGAATATTACATCCTTCGAATGTGTAACACAATGTAGTTGACATCATATAACCTACATCGTAAGAGATTCCTATATAAGAATTCACTACAAAGCGACTCAAAACTTTGCAAAGTTATGACTTGAATTTATTTTATGAATTTATATTACAAGAATAAATGCTATAAAATCAAGAGTTTTACACTGTGTCTATGCGCTTCCAGTCAGAACGGAAAACCTACAAAAATACAAAGAAAACAGAAACAGTCTCACGTCTTTAATCCCCAAGCAATGTAGATATATCCTCAGATTTCTTAGGGCCTACTAAGTAGTACCAACTCAAGTTTATTTAGAGGGTGTAATATTGCATTTGGTACACATTTTTGCAGTAGTTAGTATTCCATACGTAACAGGTTGCAAGCCGCTTAAAAATACATTGGAAACTACAGAAGTAGAGTCGCATCTAACAGTAGTCCGGTCGCTATACTCAACAAGAAGTTACGCTTTCTGTTCGCGTTCATTGTTAGCGCAGAACAAACGTACACTCCATACAAAAACATCGGCTTGTAAATAGAGGCGACATTGAACTATGCGATGCATGAATCGATTTCCTTATGTGAATACTTTTTTAACCAGTAAATTTGTTGCGTTTACCATTCACAATGAACTGTAGTTATATTTTTGTTAGAAACGGGATCATTACCATGATTTTTTAGTGTGATTGATCAAACGACAATATTGGATCAAAACCATGGTAGTTTAAAAATTTGTATTAAGCTATATTTGCATTTATTTATTGGGAAACCAACAACGATATATCCAGTTTTCTTACAAATCTTTAGATAATTTTGTAGTAAGACCAATCACAAGTATCCACTTTGAACTATTGAAATAATGACGTAATATAATAAATATAAAAATTATTTTTATATTTATTATATAAATATAAAAAATATTTTTATATTTATTATATAAATATAAAAAATATTTTTATATTTATTATATAAATATAAAAATTATTTTTATAATTATTATTTTTATTATATAAATATAAAAATTATTTTTATATTTATTATATTACGTCATTATTTCAATAGTTCTTATACAACATAATATGTCATACGTTGTACCTATGTCATTCTACAAGGATTTTCATATTTTAAGGTCAATCTGTTATAAAATTTGTATAAGTAGGTACGTAAAGTTTGTCATCAAATAAATTTATCTTATCTTAACATAATATATGTTTTCAAACCAATAATTTAGTCCAAACGTTCCTTTCATTCTAACGTAACATCAATAGTTTCTATTGCGTGTTTATAGAGGCATTGAAATAGTTCGGATTCCATTATAAATTATACTTGTACATGTCCACCCGCTTACGGTAGTTGATGAACGTGCGTAAATGGCAATATCAGCGCATGAGTCGACATCACAGACCCACGCGCACGCGTAACGGGATCTTGGGATCGATTCAGAGAAAATAGCACATCTTGAGTTGCAAGTTGCAACTGAATATAAATGTTGTGTAAGTATCATTCACTGGGAAAGCTAACACTAGTGTAATATTGCTAGTTAATCTAAATGCTCAATTATTTACACATAACAATTTGCGACCATCGAAACATTTCCTTTATAAACAGCACTAGTTATGTAGCGAAAGTAAGTAGGTACATAGGTACAATAACAATAAAAACTTGGTTACGCGAGTTTATTTCTTGGGCATAAACTGAAGTACTCAATCGTGACAATTTGACAAATAAAACAAAACTCGCTTGTTACGCCTAATGATACAAAATTTACACTAACCACAGACTGAGATAAATACATTTTTCTTTGTTTGATCTTTAGAACCAAAGAAGTAGGTAATAATATTCACTGAAGCTTCTGTAATACCCATTAGACATTATTACATGAAGGTTGAGATTATTTATATCATGATGTTGAATACAACATCAAAGTATTAATAATGGAGCCATGTGGCTATTTTTGTATTCTATCGAACCCGCTGATTTCCAAATACGCAAAACAAGCAGTCAATTGAAAGCTATTTGTGGATAAAAGCTTTGGAAATTAAACTGTGAAAACAGAAAGTACCACTCGGGGATATAGCAGACGGAGCTTGGATTTCTCGTTAGATACACAAAGCGAGGACCAACTGAATGAAAACAATGCCGGCAAATAAGGTGGGAGAGCAACAATGAGTGGAGATTTTTGCAGATGATTGCAATTTCGCAATAATGTACCCACCACAAATAAGGGAACAATATTATTGTTGCGACAATGAAAAACACAAAATCTCCTGGATTTTTTCGCTATAAAGTTAAAACACATTTTTTTTTACACTTGTCTTTATTGGAGTTAAACTTCAGAACGGATACTTAAACTTATCTCTTTCACGTTTCAAGTAAAGATCACTTGAAACTTTCTGTCGATGCAAAGTATAAAACATTATAACCATCGACAAGTTTATTAGTATATGATAAGAAATTGTATTTTATATTAATATATAATACAGATCACTTAATTATAGAGGTCTTTTTTCAATTACCATATTGTACATTACTCAAGAAGACAATAAAAACCGGATTTTGCTGAATGAAAGAAATTTATCAGTTCGATAGACAAAAACATACAAAGCATAGCTTTGTTTTTAAAATATCAACCATATACTAATATTACCTATTAATAGGACCCATCAACTTATAAATGTCCATTACAAGTAAAAGTAAGGTATTAGTTATGTGTTTGATCAAAGAAACTCAACTGCTTACCCACGAGCAGAGGGGACCTATGGAATCCTAAGCAAATATTGGACCCATTTTATTTCGGTTCTAAATTAACGGTGTTCGTTTAGGCTTTGACCAAACAGGAACCCGCACATTCAATTATAAAGAAAATAATTATCTTTTTTTATCAAAGGCATCAAAATCTACAGGCCAGCTATGTTGCGCTGGTTGTAGAGATTTAGAGTTTAAAATTAGAGGTAAGTTGGGCCATTAATAGTTTTATATTATTGAATGGACGTTTCACACAACGACATCTAGTCCCAAACTGAGCAAAGCTTTTACTATGGAAACCAAATAGCTAATTGAAACCATTCATTTTAATTTTTTTGTAAATACATAGGTACTTGAACAATGTAATATAATAGTGTATACACCCAGACGGGGAACAAATATCTATGTTCTATTACACAAATATTTGTTGACGGAGTGAATCGAACCCCACAACCTACAGCGCTGAAGACAAAGCTTCTATCACACCAATGAGCAATGTAAGACCTAAGACCGCTAAGTAAGTCTCAAGTGGACCGCGCATAGCGCTCAGCTCAGCAGAACCGGTGGCTAGTCGCATAGATTACCGGTACATTTCACAGGAAAAAATCGTAATTTTAACTTCTCTCGTATTTATTTTTTTGGAATATAAACTCTTCATGCAGATCTGATAAACGGTTCAAAAGTTATGTTCGAACAGACAAATAAACACATAACTACATACACACAAACATACAAAGCGATATTGCCCAAGTTGACTCCGCTTTCTCGATCAAAAACTTGTAAAAAAAACTTTCACATGTATTTACACCTAGGTAAACCTGCTTATTAGTTATTTCGTGTAAACAAAAAAATACATTTTGAATTTGACAATTTCGAGTCAGTGAACAACATCAACAACAATATTATTCGGTGGAGAAAGGATGAGTTATGAATGAAACCATGACTTATCGTCGCCGTGTCGATGCTTGAATCACCAACTTTCCCCCGGTATGTGACAAATCAACTTACTAAATAAACGGAACGAAGAGAGATAATACAATCTGCAAACGTTTTAAATGTTCAAGCAAACATTAAACATTCCGGAGCAAGGTATCATGTGTAGGTTTGAATAAAAGATTGAATCTATCATTCGGGCGAGTCCCAAGTTTGAATTCAGTTAAAGCTCGAGAAGTGAAATTAAATTAGAAGTCTGAATTTGTAGAATGTACGGAGTGAAGTCGGCAGGAGCGTAAAACTTTAATGGCGCCGGTATATCTTGGGAGGCTTGCTGTAAATTTACCAGCAGGCTTATACACCTATGCAACGTAAAATGGCAGAACGTAAGAGGGCATTATGAATTAAAAGTTACTTTTATAACTATAAAACTATTCAAAGAACTTTATGTTTCAAAGCCGTAGGAAAAAATAATCTTGCTTATTACTTCCTTATATACAAGGTATACGAAGAGGCCATCGCATGTATAACTTATATAAACCATATAAATGAAAGATAGATTACACTTTATTGTACAAGAGGATGCATCATCAATCTAGACGCAAGATACCATGTTCTTATTTTCAGTGAAAATTTCACCGAAGGCGCGAAACAATTAATTCGGCGAAATAACATCTCAAATTGATTCTAATCTCAGCGCTTTCGTGTCGCTAGAATATAAAAGTTCTGAACAAAATATATTTTAATTTTAACCCAAAAGTTATTCACCGAATAGAATTAAAAACCATGATCCTCTCCTTGATACAAGGATGCTTTATCATTTAGTATAATACAAAATCTTCGTGACTGTCTCAAGTGCAGGCCATCACTATAAAACGTAATAAGAAATGTATAATGTAGCAAAACACGCAACTATGCAATTAATTAAGCCAGTGGTTTTATACTGTCACATTTCTGAATACACACTCTCGTGACCTTCGAACAATGCATACAAATTATTTCCTGAAGTGAGATGAACCGAAAACCAACTGAGAATATTAAAACGCAGGCATAATTTTTTGAAAATCCAAATGCCAATAAAGGTGAAAGAAGCTACATCATTGTATGTTGCATTATTTGAGTGTTTGTATTGGATGACGCTAATGTATAGGTGAAATATGTGATGATAATGTCTCTTGAGCTTGAAACTGAACAGCACTTTAATAATAGTTTTTTCTTATATTCTTATATAGGTAAAATGAATACGACAAAAGAACTGAGTTCATTAGCTTTGTTACTAACTCTAAAATTGTTCTTTGTTCTCTGTTGACACCATATATGTCAATAAACTAGGCACTGTGCGCAGTCTTTACACTTCTGATCAAACGGTCCACTATGACGTGCCACAATATACTTAACGTTATTGTTCATTTGAGAATTCTTTGAAGGCAGTCTGTATTAGCACTGTTACGTTTCTTGTATAGGTCGTTTTTTAGAGCGAGCATATTCAAGTCTGGCAAAATTTGTCAGTTTGTTGGTACGCCTCTTCAGGTTTTTACATTATTTTACAACCGATCTGGACGAAACTTGGTTTACATGTTTTACGACTATAATTTTTTTTGTCATCGATGATGTTTATCACATACAACTATTACGTATTGGCTGATTGCTGTTTTTGATACAATTTAGAAAGATCTGACGATATATATTTCATTTTAATTAACTTCATTGATATTTAAAATAGCAAGTAGACCTTAATATCAATCTTATACTATTCAACAATACCTACGTTTTGTTTGTTTAGCAAAGGTCTCGCTAATTTTACAATACTTTAGGTGAGAAAAGCTTTATTGTCTGAGACGGCTCGTGTCTTGAATTAATTTCAGAGCTCGCTATCACATAGATTATTTAATAGCTAGTATTGAGGCCACATCTTTATCATGCGGCACAGTGTTCAAAGTGTCACGTACCTTGCTATGAATGTAATAGCGACAACAATTAGAATACTTAAATTATGTAAATAATATTTTGAGTTTTCGCAGTTCGGTATAAAATTACCAGACGTTTGTATGTATAATATAAAGTTTCGTGGTAAAATATCAATGACTGCCTAAGTAAGTATTAATCACATAGAACGCTTATTATTCGTTTTGTTTTCCCGACTTTTCGTTTTATTTCCATGAAATAACGAACGTTTAAAAAATTATATTATTTAGGCAAGCACTGATCTTTGACCGATTGACTAATGTTGTGTTTGTCTACGAAACGAAAAAGTACAGCAAATTTCAAACCAGCTAGACTAGCTGCGTCATAATTAAAAGGCTTTGCATTACTTTTCAGCGAGTTAGTAACGGCAAATATTCCTATAATAATGTATTATTCAACTGAAAACTTGGTCTTAAAATTGTGGCAGCCCGAATGATAAGCGCTATTTTTAGTACACAAAACAGGACTAGATGTCGCCACTAGTACATTAGAACGCGCTATCGTTGCGTTTTGAGGCGCGCATGGTTTGAGTAGCCGACTGTAAAAAAACCGATCTTTCCAAAGGTTAAACGGGGAATGATGATCGGAATATTCTTGCAACTGCATGATGTCCACTTCCGAATGTTACGCTTAGGTGGGCTAAAATTCCTCTGACCCCTAAAAGAAAGATCCAACCAAATTAAATAAATAAAATAGACCAATAAATCATAACATTAAATACAATACAAATTAAAGTTAAGTGTATGAGGAAAGGACACAGTACAGTATCGAGTAGTACTGTACCCATGAGTAGGTAGTATTGAAAAACAATATCGACTCGAGTACTTTTTGAAGACTTTTAAAAAAAATTAAGCATTTTTTGGTCGAACCTCTTCAATGGGTTATTTCTAAGATTACTCATTTTAAACTTAATTTCTTATTCGATACGATACCCTGTCAAAAAGTACTCATTGAGTAAAAGTATCAAATGCAAAGTATCGGTATCGAAAGGAAACGTACTCGATACCACAAAGTATTGATGCTTTTTTTCGTGACCCTAAAAGTGTAGTGGTATTATTTAATACATAACAAATCGATCAAGCAATGGGAGAAGCCACTGGCTCCTGAAACACAGTTTTAACTAGTTCGGGAGCCTATGGATTCAACACTGAAATATTGTTACTTTTTGTGTTCATAAATAAATAAATTATTAAGCTAGGTACTCCCTAGCTAGGTATCTAGCAATATAAATGATAAAATAATCGCAAATAATATCTGGAGCTCTGGAAAGTTTCTCATCGACAAGAACAGAGATGAATGGGGTTTGATGATGTTGTTTCAGCAAATACCTTTTATCTACTTTCATTGTCTTTGCTCGAGTTCGATTTAGGACTTTCTTGGACAGGACTGACAATAAGATAACAAAGAAAATAATTATTTGTTACGAGGACGAAGGCATAGTACGCACTACATAGTTTAACAATATCAAAATAATAAAATAAAATGTTACCTAACTAAAAACTCTAGGTAGTAAAATAGTAGAAAACAAGCACCCATCAACGAAGTGGAATAAGTTCTTCATCTTCATCTTCTCTTATTTAACATCAATTACGTCAATTTACTAAGAAATTATGCAAAATGGTATAATAAACACAATTTAACATGTGGTATTTTAGAAAGCTTAGAAAGGAGTCAAACTTGTCTCAGAGAAGCTTTTGAATAATTTTAAGAAAATATATTACCAGCCTATGTCAACCTACGAACTTAAAAATGTTTCAATGACTAAATAAACGTAAAGTTAGTAACTTTATTTTTTTAATTTTGAAGTTAAATCCTTTTTTACACAATCTCGGTACCTATATCTACTTTAAAGGTTGCGAAAACTATCTCTTTCAAAAATACATGCTGTAATGCTGTACCAGAAATAGTGGAAGTGTCTGCTGAAACGTAACAAATTTTCTCTCTTAAAATTACGCTAATAGGCACCTATACTTATAAATATATCTTACATCCTTTCTTACATCAACTCCTTGATCAATATTATACTGTTTAAATACCTAAGTTACAAGGGTACTTACTACGACGGCGTATGTTTCGGAGATTCGAAGCTATGAGAAAGTGAAAATAGTCAACAATCGTGCATACCTAGCACAACAGAATTCAGAACCGGCTCGCGGCGGCGAGTACCGTTATAGCGAAATCGAATGACTTGTAAGCTCATGTAAATAGGCCAGTGTTACGTTCAAGCTTACATGGTTACATCTCGAGGCCATTCGCAATCCCATTATGGTGAATGATGCCTTGATTGAATAAAATGTACAAATAATGTGTATCACGCGCGGTAATTTTTGTAGGAAGGTACTTGCTCTACTTACTTGCTTTTACTTGCTCTTGTACTATGCACAGAGACGTAAAGTATAGATATAGATTATGAATTCTTATCAAAATAAGTAATTTTTTTCCTCACAAGTGTTTAAAACAAAACCCTATAACTGCATATAATTTGGACGAATGTTGAAACGTTAAAAGGTTAACGTGAAGAGATAATACGACGTTTACCGCCCAACGAAGTGGGCACGGGTCAGCTAGTAGTAAATACACAACTCCATCTAGCCCCAAACTATGCAAATATTAAAAACTATGACAACCACATCTGTTTTATCACACAAATATTTATTCTCGGTGGGGATCAAACCCACAACCTATAGCACAGAAGGCAGAGTTACTACCAACTGAGCTATGACGATTGTCAATATCCAGTTAAAGCATACAAGCTCCAGTGTAATGCGAGACAATGTTTGAACCATCGATTATTTCTGGACATCCTAACGTTTACTATCTACCAAGCCAATATTTGCGATTGGTTCACTAATCTCCATTATGCGATAAGATCACAAGATTATTATAAAGGTTTAAAAAGTAGGAAAAACAACAGTGTATGCGTATTGGTAAAACTAACTGAACATCGTCTAACTAGTAATATTATAGGTACATTTTATACAGAAAATAAGCATCGCAAACAACACATATTGACGTGTTAGAATTAAGACGGTCAAGCATTTGTGTCAATTATTCTAGTAACTCCGGTACACACTACTCAAGTGCATAGAAAACTATAAGTGTGCAGTACCATAATGCCACTGCAAATGCAGGGAAAGCCCGATTTTCCGGGCTAGTAGCCCGTGGCCGCGCCACTCGTCAACGGTCTATGCACACTATGATAACAGCTTGCTGCAAAAAACAGTAAGCCACTGTCCCATAGCTAGTCGTAGAAAGCAAAAACTGAGGTTTATGTGAAACGAAACTGTATCAGTAACTGTATGTAATGTAGCGTAGGCATTCTGAAGAAAAAGTAAGCAATATATGATGTTCTACTTTAGATCTTCTGTTAGCCTGTTGCACTGTACAATTTATTAGAATATAATTCAAGAACATCTCTTGAGAGCAATGTGATTCATGCTTCTAGATAGTTGAAATTCACGTGTAACCTGAAAAATAATTTAGTTGGCATAATGGAGATTGAGAATAGGTAGATAATGGAAAAGTTTACAGGGCAAAGGAATTGAAAGTTTATCGCGACCACGGATTACTTAAATGTTGGCAATAAGTTTTAGATTCGTGTGGATCTCATTACGTAAAACCTACTTAATTTTTAATTAAGTACCTACTCTGATTAAAAAATAAGTAAAATATTCAATAGAATACTAAGATTTTAGATTCAGAGAACCATTTTCAATAGTAAATTTAATTATGATAACCCTTGCCCGCGGCTTTGTTTGCGAAAAGCCGAACTCATATAACACTCGTAAAAACTTACCTAGATAATTTGATGTGAAGTTTCTCAATAAAATACCCAACTTTTTAAATAAAATACATAAACCTGTTCAATTACCTTTTGTTATTGCAAAACGTAAAGACTACCGCGGTTCGAGTTCTTAATAGTAAAACACTCAAAGTCCATAAACAACTATTCCTTTACCAAGGGAATAATTAATTGTCATAGATCTGGTTCTTACTCCGCATTTAACGTCAGCAAGTTGGAAAATGCAATTTCACAAACATAAATATGAGCCGCTAGCGGAAAAAGCATAGTTATAATGTCAAAGAGATGCTGCCGATTAAAATCATTAAAACATACCTCGCTATTACTTTCTCTGCTGAGATATGTCAGATCCTCAAGGTATTTAATGACCGTCAACATGACTATGTTTGCAACACACAACATACTCGTAGATGAAAAATAAACTGATAGTGCTTAGACTATGTTTCATCTATGACCATGTTGCGTGTTGCAAACATAGTCATGTTGGCTAGGAAATTTTATTAAAATAGTAGAATTTATGACTTTGATTTAAACTAGAATATTTGTGATATCAAAAGATTGCAATGCAAGAATCAGCGATTAATAAATATGATAGAGGCATGCAATAAATCAACACGACTAAAAACCATTAGTCTGTACATACTCCTACCTACGAATGTTTTAGAAGCTGTTTGAACGGCCTTAGACACGACAACTTTAATAATTATTCGTGAGGCAGGGTGCTAATGCGAAAGGCTGGCATTTTAACAAATGTAAGTCAATTTCTCTCTGTAAGACAGCTTTTTATCCTAAACACTACAGTTAACTACCACAAAAACGCCTTTACAAAAAAGCTGCAACCGCCCACCGATCGTAGAATAGTTTGGAAAACTCCTAAAGTACGGACTAGTTTCGGGCAGAGGTGTCAACACTATCTAGGACCGTACGTATATACAAAGCTAAATAAAAACTTAAACTTATTATCACTTACCAGAAAAAAGTGTAGAAGAATCACTTCTGACTGGCTCAGCAGTCTAAATTACCGCGAAACTGAATTGATTTTATCTCCCTCAACATAATTTTATCAGTCATACCTTCTCCATAATCTATTCAACTAAAACATTATACATTCAAATAATTGCACTATAATTCATCGCCTAACATCATACCTATATACCTCATAACATTTTTTCTTTTCTTTAATAATATTCAGTACAATATACACTACACTATCAACCTGTTGCACTCTTAACTATCGTATCTTACCTATATGGACGAAAGAGGCTAGCTACCCACAACACAGGTTCTCCTAGGGTGGGACCTAGCGTGCTTACGCAATCTATTTAGTTTATAATTGAATTACTTAGATTGAGTTTTACCTGTACGTATGCATTTACGCTACAACACTTGTACTTTTGGTATTATTTAAGTTTGATTTCATGATACTAAATAAATAAAAATGCTGTTCGCTGTATAATTGAATGACTTCCGACGGAAAACGACATTAGGAAAGGGCTTGTAAAAAAAACTGGTTACCTACTTCTTGATAAAAATGTCATAAATATATGTTTTGACAGTGGGCGTAGTGGGCGCTAAAATAGGCATAAATGTTCGTTTTCTGATTTTTGCAGGGATACCGACGAATACGTCACACATACTGGCTAGCAGCACTGTTGGTCATGTCTTTAGAGTACACGCAAGCACAATGTCCATGGGAGCATTCACCGAGTCTACAGGCTTCTTGTGTCTGTGCTTACAATCTAGCGCAGGATCTCTCTGTTCAATGCGACCAGGTACCTATTAAAAACATTTTTTAAGGTTCATTTTACTATTTAAAAGTCAATTACTTAAATTGACTAATTTTGTTTACGTTTTCAGGTCGACTTTCCTTCGCTGATGTTAGCGTTGAACTCCAGCATGCGAAATACTGGACTAGATCTTCTTTACGTCAATAACTCAACGATCCCAACGCTCACAAACAACATGTTTGTAAATCTCAGAATTCACAATTTACAAATATCTGGATGTAAAATAAGGCGAATAGAAGATGATACTTTTAAAGGACAGGGGCTGTATTTGAAAAACCTAAACTTACAAGATAATGAGCTCACTAAAGTACCAGTAAAAGCCCTGAAAGTTCTATCAAGCCTTTCACTTTTGGATATTTCTAAAAACCGTATAACACACATAGAAAATGATTCTTTCAGCTCTCTTCGAAAACTAACGACTTTAAAAATCTCAGACAACAATATAACTTTAGCTACACGCGCACTAAGTGGATTGGAAAATTCAATTAAAAACCTAAACCTTAAAGGTACTAAGCAGAAAACAGTACCAGACTGTATAAGGGGTTTACGCAGTTTAGCGTTTCTCGACCTCTCCCAAAATGGCATCAGAGAATTACCCGGGCTAGATGGGACCCTAACGTTTGAAGGATTAGACTCCTTAACCGCACTGAACTTGGAGAGAAACTTGATAGTTAATCTAAGAGAAGACGCGTTCGAAGGGATTAAAACGACACTGAGCTCTCTTAGTCTACTGAACAATCTTTTATCAGAATACCCGACGGCAGCTATCGGATCTTTATCAGATTTAAGAGTGCTTGATATAGGATTTAATTTATTGAACAAATTACCAATAGACGCATTTTTTAAAAATCCCTCCATAACCCTGTTGGCCTTAGATGGAAACCCTTTACCTACTGTACCGGAAGCTGCATTTACTAATCTCAACCAGACGCTGCGAGGCCTCAGCCTCGGTGGGAGATTCCTCCACTGCGACTGTCGTCTTCGCTGGATAATAGAGTGGATACGCAACGGTGAGCTTCAGGTGACATCACGCGAGAGAAATCCTCAATTCTGCGGTCATCCCTCTCACTTCCGAGAACGTGGTTTTTACAGTTTCGAGCCAAATGAGCTGGTTTGCGAAAACGAGAGTACTCCTACTTCGGATAAACCAGTTACTACTCCGGCCGGAAGAAATGATTGGAAAAGCCTTACCACAATTATGTCAAGTACAACAAAAACTGCACCAACAACAACAACAACAACAGCAGCAGCAAAACCTGCAACAAGTACATCGAGAGCGACGCCTACTAGTACTTCAACATCAACGACTACTATCAAAAGTATTGTGAGCAACAATATTGAGAGTATCACAAAGGCTGCTACCACGCAAGCCTCTACCACGAGTACCGCCCGCCCTAGCCGCGTCCCTTCGGTTCGCCCCGCCGCACCGACATGGCGACATGCTCCGCAACAGCGACCCCCGCTCATTATGAGTTTTCCACAACAGAAACCCAACGTTGACGACAGCAACGAAGTCATCGTCAAAAACGCGTATAGACAGGACAACTCTGTGATTATACAATGGGACTCCGATGTCGCAAACATACTCGGTTTCCGAGTTGTCTATCGCTTGTTTGGCGATAAAAGTTTCAAACAAGGTCCTCCTCTAGAAGCAAGCGAAAGAGAGTTCAAGATTAAAAACGTGCCTTCTCAGGTATGTTCTCTAATGTATTTCCTAAATTATAGAATAGTATAAAAAGAAACAGCTTAACGACTATAATTCGTAAGCACGGTAGACATCTCCTCAGATCTCTTAGTACCGGACTCAAGATACTCACACTTTGCAGTAGGTACCTAGTTTGTATTCCACACGTAACAAGTTGTAATCCCATCGCCGCTGCTCGAAATAAATACCTGGTTTCCTCACGATGTTTTCTTTCACCGTTTGAGAAATCTGGCATTGCGCAGATCATTTTTTCGAATAGAAAAACTATTGGCGCACAACCAGATGCGACGGTGCTCCACCACCAGAAAAATAAAGCTAATAAAATTTAAATGTGTTTATTTAAATGTGTTATTTATATGTGTTATTTAATTATGTGTTTATTCAAGGAATGCATTGTGGTCTGCGTGATCTCCCTGGAGGAGGTCCACGTGAGTCCCGAGACGGTGCCGTACTCTCAATGCCGAGAAGTGCGCACCGTCTCCGCCGCCGCCTCAAACATGGACAAGATCACAATCGCGGCAAGTGCGGCAATCTGCGGGACTATCGTAGTGGCCGTGCTCATATTCGCCGCAGCCTCTCGTCGTCGATCGCGGACTATACACAGATTACACCAGCAAGCTCCGGAGAAGATGCCGAATCCTTGCTGCGGTGGCCTCACCGGCACACCGAGCCCAAGCGGGCCTCTATCATCTCTAGCCACACTTGGTGCTTTCGGCAAACAACGTGAATGGGATCAAGTGTCTGCTTATAGCGCACGCTCGATCCCTCGCGCCCGCACATACACCGAGCCGCTCCCGGCAGACCCGCTGCCAGGTCGCCCCGGCCGCGCTAGGTCCCTTGCCGACGGTCAGTCGCAACACAGCTATTCGCAGTCCGGTCGGTATGGCGTACCCGGCTATCCTGGCAGTCTACTTGGATCCAGAGCAGGTGAGTTCTGCTTTCGCTTAGTGACCTTTCTTTCCTGCTTACATCGCATCTCATTCTTTGAAATTATGTATTTACATTGTCACTTCAAACTCACACCTTTCTCTCGTTTCAGATCTTCGGCAATCTCGTCAAAGTTTGGGAGCTGCGTCTGAACGAGCTTCGCGTTTATCGTTGAGCGGAGTGGCAGGTGGGGCTACGGGCGGCACGCAGGGCTCCCGGAGACGGCCACGGTCGCGCTCGCGTCCCGCTAGCCGGTACAGCGTCGGCTCCCTCGGTATGGGCTACTGCGACACATCGGATAACTGGACCGACCACGATATGGACATCTATATGGCGAGGAATCCTACCACGCGGGGCGGACTGGTGCCGTTATAGCGTGCGAACGGCACGAGGGCGGTGTTGAACGGAAGCAAGTCGCGTCACTGTCGCTGCTCGCATGCGTCCAGCGGTGGAGCAGACTGGTCGAGTGCTCCTCGTGCCGCTTGCCTGCACCACCACTCCCGGCGCCGCAGGCACAAGCACATCGACGACACTTGTGCACATAGATGTGGCAGACACACTATCGGAGACTATGATCGATGATTCATACATTTCAGGGAATTTGTTACCCATGGTTAAATAATAGTTATGTACAGTAGTTATAAAACATCTTAATAGGTAGTTATTTACTTTTTAAACAACGAAAAACTTAGTGATAGTGGGTATAGATCAACCAACTCGTGTAATTTCATTCTCTGTTCACTGTTCTGTGTTTGTTTAATTGTTGACAAATTTTAATTTGATTCAATTATATTTATTCTTGTATTTTCTTATTGTATTCTTGTGAAAAACATTAAAAATCATATTTATATACATAATTCACGACCCACGACTTTGTTACATAAAATGATACCTAGATTAGGTACCTACCTACCTATATTTATTCCTTAAAAGTTAATGGTTAGTGAAAAGCTAGTCATAGTTTCTCCGTCCGTTTTGTAACTTTCGAACTGGTATAGGTATCTTAATCACACTCCGAAGATTTTGAAGTAATATGATATCTAATATCTAGTACTTACTGAAGTAATAAAGTACGTAGGTAGGTACTTACTCGGAAAAATTGTACCCCATTTATAAAGATTATATAAAGGTTTAATTTAAATTTATAATTTATAGTGTACATAGTAGACGATATTTACTTTAATATAAATTTATCTGTAAGTAGGTAGTTATTTTTATGAGACAGCAATCCAAATGGTGCTAACTTTTAAATTATTTATAGCATAAATACCAACTGTATTTACACTGAGTAAAACAGCCACTTTGTCTTCAAGTTGATTCAAGGTGAATAGAATATGTATGTGGCTGTAGCCTGTAAGCAGGCTATCGAACTCTATAGTAGGTAGTACCTAGACTAATTATTTAACTTTTAAATTTGTATACATAATAGAGTGTATTAACGGAAGTATTTGATAATAGATAGTGTTTCGATGTTGATTTTGTTTGTTTTTCTCAAAGAGACTTTGGAATAAATTCAGCATGCCAGGATTAGCACAAAGCTACACCAAAAACGACTATTGCTGCAAGTTTTTGTTAATATCCGTATCCATATCTGTACATACTTAATTTATTTATTTATTTATTCTTT
This sequence comes from Electrophaes corylata, assembly GCA_947095575.1. Taxonomy (NCBI): domain Eukaryota; kingdom Metazoa; phylum Arthropoda; class Insecta; order Lepidoptera; family Geometridae; genus Electrophaes; species Electrophaes corylata. Next base: position 11,274,628 of record OX352700.1, on the reverse strand, counting down.
ATTGTACACACAGATTATACAGATAATTATTTTACAGCGGTCATGTACAAAGGCGAGCTTAACCCTAAAAAACTTAACTTATAGTACAGTCTTTAACTTGGATTCAGCATTAAAAAAAATGTAATTAGAATTCTAAATTGAATCGATTTCAACTCAAATTATAGATTGAATTGAAAATTCAATTTGGACTTCAATATTTTTTTTTTTTTTTTAATATAATGTTGAACTGAGTTTTACTTACCCAGGCACAAGGATGCGATGCTCCCACCTATACTGGAGTTCCTGAGTGAACTCGTACCAAAGGTGGGCCAGGTATGGTAGACCTCCGGCGTGATGCAGGCGAGCTGCCGTCACCGAGAGTCTCCACACTAAGCCATCTACAGGACTTGTCTTCACATAGTTACATAGTCTTGGCTCACTGGTACCAGTCTGAAATACCAGAATTGCAATTTTTTAAGATGTGAAGATTAGCACATACAGATGGAAACATTAATTATTATTACTTAGTTACCATTATTATTAAAAAATTATTCTTAATCATATTGTATTCCAATTAAGTATTTAAAAAAAAAGCAGGCATATGAGTATTCTATAAGTCATTTGGTTCCCATAGTACAACTATGTTTAGTTTGGGGCTAGATGATATTGTGTAAAAATATCCACAAATATTTAATTAATTATCATTCAATATACTCTTTATACCATCAGTGTAGCACCAGTGATGAAAAGGTGAGGAACAATAAGCTAGCATGGTATGGGCATGTCATGAGGAGAGATGAAAGTCTTGTTACCAGGAATGTGATGAATGTGGATGGATGTGGTTAGAGGTAAACCAAAGAAAAGATGGATTAACTGTGTGAATGATGACTGAGGGGCGTGGAAGAAAAGAAGAACATGTTGCACCAACCCCATATAAAATGATACTCTTTATCGTGATAAGTCAAAATTAGGATGGTTCAAGTATATGGTCATGTAGGATAAAACATGATGTTTGTCCTATGTCTTTAGTTAGTGGTTCAGCTTACCTGTTTGAACTCTACATCCAACTTCTCAGGATAAATAAAAGTATCATCTTCAACAGCATCAGGAAACACATAATACAGGAGAGGCATAAGTAGGTCATCAGGTATTGGTCCTTTGAAGTCACCTGTATTTTTACTATGCCGCATCGCAGCTTTCACTAATTTTGATATTGTGATTGGAGCTTCAGTTATTTTATGCAAGGGATTGATCAGTCCCAAACTTTTGCTGAGACCCAGAGTATCCATAAGTAAATTATTATTTTCTAACAAATCCATGAATTTTTCGATAGTCTCTGATAATTGACAGGTGAAATTATCTCGTATTTTGAGAGTAACAGTCCATGTGGGTGCCATCAGTGGGTCAATATCAGAGAAAGTGGATGACTCAACAATAGTACACTCCCTGAACTTTGGCCAGATTGCATTCAGCAGAACACTTTGAATAGGATTCCTTTCACAACCAAACGGCAGCTCAGTTAATTTTTTTACATCAAATCCATCTATTGATAGAAATTCATTAGACTGTGTCATCTTCTTCCAAGCAAAAGCTTCTAAATCTTTTAGTTCATAGGAAAACTTTGTTGACACTACGACAGCATCAAGTGCTACAGGTGATGCTATTTTAGATTTGAACAAACTAACGAGTCCACTAAGATGAGAACATTGGTTTGAGATCCTCTTCAAATGTATTGTATCAAAGCTAGTTTTGTACTCATTATCTTCATAGAAGCCTAGGTATGTATGCTGCCAGTGTTCGCGGATTTTCACAAATAAAGGCACACCACAATTCACATTTGCAAAGGCAATGTTTACAGAACTCATCACAAGTTTAATAAGGCTTCCATCTGTAAGGGGAGTGTTAGGATAAAGCATTAAATATCGGCTCAGCCCGTACCAATTAGACACTGGGAAGGGGCTACCGTCTACGTCATCCATAAAGTGTATAGTGGCATCCCAAATACCATTGAGCAACTCCACTGTGGCGGATTTATCACCAGAACTTTGGGTTTTTTCCGTACCTCTAGCTGTTTCTAAAGTGTAATAAGAAAGTATAAACTTCAGGCCATGGAACTTTATTTCTTCCGTTTTACCAGTCCATTTCTTTGTACTCTCTGGCGATTGTGTAAACTTTGGTATACACGTTTTCGAAAGCCTCCAATCGTTTAAAATTTCTTCTATTCGAGCAATAAACACTTCCCAATCAGACACAGTTGTAAAATCTTGGTGATAGATATCGTACTCATCTATTTCTTCGTTCATTTTTGAAAACCTGATCTAAGAGAACAACACAAACACAAAAGGAAAAACAACAGCTGTTTTATTTTGACGTTACTGACTGCCACACTGACTGACAGAAACGTTCCACAGTCAGATTTTCGTAGATGTTTACATCATAGCATAGACAATCTATTAATTATCTGTATGGCAGAAACTCAGTTTTTTTATCTTTAACTTTTTAATTAATTCAAAATGAAAATTATATAGGCTACGATATGATGCTTAACGATTTTCAAATACTTTTTTTTGTATTAGGACATTATGTTCAAGATTCCGCACACAGTACATCTTATTTATTTTATTTCTAATGTGTATCTAGAAAAGCGCCTTGGAATTAGTTCTTTATTACTATTTCGTATGTGCATAAAATATAAGTTCTGATAATGTGCCGCCGGCTTTGCCCGATAAAACCGGTAGCTTGTAGTCTGAAAACCATAACCAATTATTTATCCTGTTTCCATAGAAACAAAAATATATAAACAGCTGTGAATTGAATTTGAATATCTAGTTTTTAATAATTACCTCTGACAATAATTTTAATTTAACATAGTATGTTTCGAGGAGAAAATTCACATTCACTGAGTTATGAACAACAAGCAAAATTTATACAAGATCGAATAACAAATGTCGAAAAAAATTTTGGAGATTTATGTGTTGCATTTGGAGATTATGCTAGAAAAACAGCAAGGTTTAAGATTTTCCTTTTTTTTATTTGCCTGAGCAGTTTCATCTATGTTGCATGCATACCTACCTATATCGCATTCAGGCTCAAGGTAGGCAGGTACTGTCAACATCAGAAGTGATCGTAAAGTATCCACCTGCATGTCGTCAGTGGAAAGGAAAAAATGCTAAAGCGCCAAAATGCTACATGTGGGAAATCAACTTTAAAGTAATGCTACTTGTGGGAAATCAACTTTAAAGTTTAACTTAGTTTAAGTTTAAAGTTGATTCCACTGACGATGTACCTATATAATATAACTTACCTACCCGAGTAGGTAGATAGGTACCTACCCATTCCATTCCTGTAATACTCATGTTTAGCAACATTATTACGTGGTAGGTACTCACCTAAGCAACATTATGCCATCCAGAATAAGTAGGTACGTAGGTAGGTAGGTACCTACTTATTCATCGTATGTAAGTAGGTACTTAGATAATTAATGAAAAACCGTAATATTTGGGTAGGTAGGTATTTTGCCTTCTCTCGGTAGAGAGTATTTTACTCTTTGAGTAGGGACCTATGTAGGTATGTAGGTACAGTCAGCTGCACTAGAATGTATACAATTTGTAAGTTTTATAGCTGTATTACAGCAAAACCATGAACTCTTACACCTCAAAAACTAAAAAGTCATAAAATTAGTTGATGACCTCACTCGTTTTTTGAATAGTTGTTAAAATATTTTTAGCACCGCTGTGAAACCATTTTGAAAGTTACTAACTGTATACATTCTAGTGCAGCTGACTGTACATTACCTACATTTGAATCACGTCTGCTAGGTAGATCTACTTCGTCGTTCTCGTGACGACTAAAGTAATGACACAGGTACCTAGGTACTTAGGCAATTTTAAAATATTTAAAGTTAGCACAAACTTCAGTTAGTAATGCTACAATATAGATACCTACCAATAGGTAGGTATCTATATTGTAGCATTACTTTTTTTTATACAACTTGTTGATGGAACAACCTTACTTACCTTCCATAGATTACGTGACATGGGAGATGAGCTGACCAAAGTCCTGAAAGACTATGCATGCAATGAAATTGTGAACAAATCTTTAAGCGCTGGTCTGGACAACCTGTCTCTTACGCTGACTGCTATTGAAGAGTATCGGAATTGCGAAGTTCAACGTTTGGAAGCTAAGGTTTGGCACCATTATTGAGCCATGCTCAAGTTTCAAGCTATACAAACGTATTATTAGTATCCACAAATATAGATATCAACATCTATAAAGTGACTCGAATGCTTAGAGCTGTACTAACCAGTAGAAAGATAGGTATATTTATTTATTTATTTATTTATACCAATTACCCGCGTCGTCGTCGTCGTCGTCGCGTGTCGGTTCGGCGGTGCTGAATGTGCCAGGCACGAATAAGGGGCGATTAAAGGGTGGATCAGGGAAGTATGGAGCTACAATCAATACAAATGATGAGACTCGTACAATTTTGAATATCCTAAGGCGAACAATATAAGTTATGACGATATGGTTTATGTAGGTATTAGGTACTTACTTATACCTATACTCTTAGCTGAGGTTGATTCCAATACGAAATATCGTACGATTTGATGCTTATTGTACACCTATCTAATCTACTATACGTTCGTGGTCAGACAAGACAGTAAAGAAGGTATCTAACCACTCTTAAATTCTAAGGTAATCGGCGAGCTTAGCCAATACGAGGCCATCTGCAAACATGCGAGGGAAGAAGTCAAGCACACAATGAACGTAAGAGAAAAGGAAATGGCTAGGAAGAAGGTTCTGGACAAAGCACGGGAGAGACAACCCTTCAACAGGCAGCAAGTGGTACAATAATTACGTCATTACTTTTTTAAAAAATTAAAATTTAAAAACTGTAACAAAAATTAAACAGACGATATTAGCATTGAAAAAAAGTAAAATTAAGCAGATAAGCCTTTTCAGTCTGAGCTTCTCAAGGTGGCTTTTCGACTCGGAACTCGTATACTTATGGGTGAGGCAAAATTAATGGACGAGAAACTTTTTCTAGACATACGCGGAGTCAGAGCTGTTAAAAGCCTCGGCAGAAATGTCCCGCACAGCCAAAGGCCTCGGGGAGCAGACCGAGTTCTTCGAGCGACGCAAGCTGCAGCAACTGAAGGCATTACTTTCGGACTTTGTGATTATAGAGATGAGCTTTCATGCGAAAGCTGTAGAACTTCTAACCGCGGCCTATCAGCAGATTCAGGATATCAATGACAAAGCTGACCTTGATGTAAGATTTTTACATATTTTCCTTTTGAAGTACCTATATACCTTCCGTAATCGTAGTATTGCAGTAGGTATGGTAGGCAGGCACATAATCGTTACTGTCGTTACTTACATTATCGATGCATAAAAACCACGGCAATAATAATAATTTACTTAGTTATTTACCAAGAAAACCTGAGCCTAGCATAATATCATCTTTCCAGTATCACCTTGTGTTGTTGCTGTTGTTACCTACCTAAGTATACCTAGCATAAATCCTACTATCCTACTACATAAGTAAGTATGGATGGATGGATGTCTGTTACTCTTTCACGCTCTAACCAGTAGACTGATTTGGATTAAATTTGGAATAAACATAGATTATAACTTGGATTAACGTACCTATAGGCTACTTTTTATCTCAAAAAAATAACGGGAACGGGAAAAAACTAACACGCGGGCAAAGCTGCGAGCGGCCGCTAGCATAACATAAAGTAAGGCTTATAAGTTAGTTACTTTTGTCCACGTTGGTGTAGCTATTAACTTTTCTATTTCCATCAAGAGGTCTATGTTTGGCCCCTTAGGTGGGCCACGGGCACTTTTTTACTTATAGTCTATCTACTCGGTTCATTTCGGTGGACTACCAGCACTTTCTTGTCTGTAGTTCTCCTCAGTCCATCTCGTTTAATTGATGACTGCCTGAACTCCATCAAGCGATCATGTGACATTGCACAGACGCCAATAAATATAACTTTAAAATTTAGAGCGAATTTGGCTTAGTAGGTACCTACCTATACAAGCGCAGATGTACCTACAGGTGACTGTACCTACTACCTAAAAGTAATAATGTAGAGTATTTAAGTATATACTTAGGTAGGTAATTAGTAGGTTAAAACGCTTTATTTTGTCTAAATCATGCAAAACCTCTAACCCGTATTTTTTTTCTGAAGCTGTTGAACACAGGTCTTTCAGATAATGAAGAACCAGCGGTAAGATAATAATTATCTAGATTAGACATTATATTCTTTTGTTTTCCTTTCTCTATCAATGTCCTAGACATAACGATTTGGAGTACTCTGTAATGTAAAGTCTATGTGCATATATGTATAAATAAATAAATGGGCTTGCCAAATTTCATAACCATCTACACTTTGTGCGTGTGCACTATTTCTATTATTTTATAGAGTTGCTACGCTACACTACGCACAGCTTGACTCGGCTAAGTCAATATGAGTCCATGACATACTTGCCCTGTATGTATGCAATACGCCTACATACATTTCTAAATAACAAACATGAAACAATTAATTTTTTTACCTAGCGATACAGTTTTTTCTGATAACACTAGCAGAGGCAGTTAGTAGTAGAATAACCTATCAGCTATTGCCCGGCTGTCATTACGCCTTGCTAACTCATTTGGTATGTGCAGAATTTCAGAAGAAAATTACGATCTCCTGAGAAAATGGTTAACACTGGTATTTCGGCGCGGTCTTCATCACTTGCCTCCCTGATGACATCGCCTATGAAGGATGAAGATGCTATTGTGAGTTTTTTGTTCTTTTTTTGTCTTAATGTCATGCCATTTCTGCCAAAACAGCTTGCTTTGTTCCGGTTTGAAGAGTGTGGGTGCCGTTGAAATTACAAGCACATAAGCCGACTCATGTTGATGGACGCAGATCAGTGTATCGTAGGGCACGCTCCTAAAGAACGTGACGTTGCGGAGCAACTCATTGTCATATGTGATGGTAACCACGTAACATCAAATGGGCCTGGACGTCGACTTACTCTGCTAGGTAATGCAATTGTTATAGGCAGAGGTAACCGCTCAACATCAGATGGGCAACAAGCAGCAGAAGCAAAACGGCATGCAGACAGCTAATTTAATCGTGCATGCCAGAATGGGCCTTAATTTGGGTGAAGGAAGTACCTATAGTCTCTCTACTCTGAAATATGTGTTTTAATCTTGAAATAAAGCTAGATATAATATTTTATAGAGCATGAGACGAATGAAGTCGCCAGAGAAGGGAAACCCTGGGATGTCTAGGGCCAGCTCTTTAGCTGCTCTCATGAACCATTCATCATCAAGAGATGAAGAAGAGACCACAGTAAGTTTAACTAAAACAAATTTAGGTGTAACAGAATTGGATAAAAAAATCTTTCCGATTTGTAGCATCTGTCTCATAAAGCATTTGTCATTTAACTTACAAGCTGACCCGGGCCCACTTCGCTAAGCGGTATCCGTCGTATTATCTCTTTACACATTCGTCCAAATTATATGCAGTAAAAGGGAAAAGTTTTTTTTTGGTTCTAAGCACTTGAGAAGATAAACTCTCTTAGGTAGGTACCTACTTATTTTGATACGAATTCATAATTACCTATTGATAATATGACCAACAAACACGACCAAACAACGATTTAAATTCTTTTTTTTTATAAAAAACTTTTTTGTGACTTAGGTAAATATGCTAACTGACATATGCTGTCGCTGACTTTTTTGCAGGCATTACCAAGCTCTAAAACTTTTCGACCGTTCCTTTTTTCGACTTACTTTGCAATTCCGACTATACCTACCATGAAAGTCTTCATTTTTCGGTACACTAGATAAGTAGCCTATATCACTCAGAAATAGTGTGGTTTTTTATTGGTAAAAGAATTTTTAAAACCGGTTCAGTAGATCCAGAAAATACACCGTACGTCACAAACTCACAAACTTTAACTCTATAATATTACTAGCTGACCGGTGCCCACTTCGTTGGGCGGTAAACATGTTTACTTACAAATCTTAACTGAAGTAGTACTCGATGTCACCAACAGATGGCGTTAATACGGCATAAAATACCGGCCGTTCGCAGTTTCGCCAGCGTGGCAGTTTATATCAGTTCCCGTTATTTTTTCGGGATAAAAAGTAGCCTAAGTTACTCCTTGTTACATTAGCTATCTGTCAGTGAAAGTCCCGTCGAAATCGGTCCAGCCGTTCCAGAGATTACACGGAACAAACAGACAGACAGACAGACAAAAATTTAAAAAAATGCTATTTTGGTATATGTATCGTAGGTATATACATTCCTATGCATGTAGTAAAAAGCGTTATTTTAATATTACAAACAGACACTTCAATTTTATTTATTTGTATAGATTTTGTCATAAAACTATATTACATTATGAATTATGTCCTTTTTATAAAACACCTGCGTAGGGAGCCGACCTCGCGTCGGAGCCGCGCGGGTACCTAACTCATAGATCTAAACTACTCCCCTGCACGCGCACTCCCAACTTGGTGACGCTCACTTCGCAACGGGCCGTGCAGCAGAAAACGTAATATTTTAATTTCGCCATAACTTCAAAACCAAACGTCCAATTCTAATCATTTAAAGACCAAATATTATCTACATGAACTGTACTTAGTGATAAAATAATTTATTTCGATAAGGATTAATAGTAAGAGTAAAATAAATGCGTTTAAATGTAGTCCAAAAAAAATTGAAGATTTTTAAATAAAAAAATGGTTGTTGTGCCTCACTCGACATAGATAGGTATAGTGTGTCGCTGACTTTTTTGTAGATATTTATAAGATCTACAATTATGTAGAACATTTTATGGTTCTATCTTTTATAGTTTAGGCAGCGTACGCAAAATAAGTAACTTTTCTGGTTGATTTTTACACCTTGTGTCTGAAAAACCCAAATATTTTACGGAACGCAATTTTTTTCCAAAATAAAATATAGCCTATGTTACTCAGTGATAATGTAGCTTTCTAATGAAAAAAGAATTATTAAAATCGGTCCAGTACTTTTTGAGTTTATTCATAACATACAAAAATACAAATCTTTCCTCTTTATAATATTAGTGTAGATTTAAGCAGTATAGGTAGATGTAGCCTAACCTAAATAGATTTATTTAGGTAGGTACTTATCTACGCCAAAGCAAATATTTTTTTAAGTAAGTACCATGAAACCACAGGTTCGAAGTTATTCAAGACTAGCTGACCCGTGCCCACTTCGTTGGGCGGTAAACATTTTTACTTTCAAATCTTAACTGAAGTAGTACTCGATGTCGCCAACAGCAAATACGGCATAAAATATCGGCCGTTAGCAGTTTCGCCCGCGTGGCAGTTTTTTCCCGTTCCCGTTATTTTTTCGGGATAAAATGTAGCATAAGTTACTCCTTGTTATATCAGCTATATGCCAGTGAAAGTCCCGTCGAAATCGGTCCAGCCGTTCCAGAGATTACCCGGAACAAACAGACAGACAGACAAAAATTTAAAAAAATGCTATTTTGGTATATGTATCGCATATACATTCATATGCATGTAGTAAAAAGCGGTTATTTTAATATTACAAACAGACACTTCAATTTTATTTATTTGTATAGATAAATCATCATGTTCGTGAACTTCCGCTAGTGAATATCCACAGCTATGGCATTTTAATAGGTACGTAGATAAATGTATTGAAAATTATTTGTCTAATTTTCGTGTCCGTTTCAGGAATCTGATGGCTCTGAAGAAGAAACTTCTGAAGAAACAGAATCACGCTAAGACTAATTATTAACTAAGTATTAAGTCAAGTACTTAGGTATATGTTTAGGTTTTATGAATAAAATGTGTTTAGTTTGCATAATTATCTTTTATTTTTGGTCAACTAGTGGCTGTCAACTAATATAAGTAGGTATCTAACAATTGAAATATTAATTATGCCAAGTGTTTTATTCTGTGCGTCTAAGTTCGTTTTTGTGAGGGTAGGTATAGGCGCGCCGGTAATATTTAACATTGAACAAACAGTTCGAGCAAAAACCGCGGAATAAAAATTAATCTGAAAACGTAAGATTTTATAAAATATGTACCTAGCTAGGTAAAAGTCATTGACTTCAAGTCTCCCTCAAATACGCGAAACTTGCCCTTTTTCGTGACGGTCCGTACCAAACACGGTTCGTATCAATATTCACCCCCAAAATGTAGTAGGTAGGTACCTACCTACTTACACAATACATACCAAGTTTATATCAGCATAAATTTAACATGATAATATAATAATGATAAGTAGGTGGGTACTAGCTGCTGCACGCGACTTCATTAGCGTGGTTCGTTTTTAGGGTTCCATACCCAAAGGGTAAAACGGGACCCTATTACTAAGACTTCTCTGTCTGTCTGTCATCAGGCTGTATCTCATGAACCGTGATAGTTAGAGTTGAAATTTTCACAGTTGATGTATTTCTGTTGCTGCTATAACAACAAATACTAAACAATATAATAGAATAAATATTTAAAGGGGCTCTCGTGAACTTTTGCTGTTTTTATTATAGATAATGGTACGGAACCCTTCGTGCACGAGTCTGAATCACTCATGGCCAGTTTTTTTAACACTTACGGCGATTTACCTTATGCCACTAGCAAATAAATAGCTGATGTAAACTACCCCTATCCACTACCTTGGTACGAGATATCATTAGCATGATCAGTAACAATAGATGTTGTTTATTATACATATAGCATCGTTAGCTTTAGTTATGGTGTGCAGGGCTCTTTTTCTACACACATTTTAAAATAATTTGAGTGGATGATGGTATATGCAACACAAAATTCATTTATATACTCGAAAATGTGTTTATTATTATTATAAAATCCAGAATTCTTGAGAAAAGGCGATTCTGATGATAGTGATTAACCTACATTGATGGATTACATCATGAAAAAATTTAATTAATCTACTTTTCATTTTCAATCCCTGCTTGTGTCATAAGGTCTGTAATGTTTTTCTCAAGTTCATCCACTCGGGTGCTCATGTCATCTATTCTGTTGATGATCTGATCTGACATAGTTTGAAACTTATCTTGCATGTTTTGTAGCAAAGATTGTACCTGAAAAATAAGTTTGTAATGTAAATCATCAAACATTGAAGTTTTTGTTTACAGAATTGGAATGTTATTATCTTTGGTGGTTTGGAACATTATACATATTTGTAATTTGATAATTTTACACATTGGTATTATTTCCTGGAAATAGGTGCCTAAGACGCATAGTTTTACTCACGTAAAGGGTCACCTCCTGCAAGTTTTTAGGATCGGTACCGCCCGGCGTTGAATACGTATTCTCCACATCATTGCTCACTAACTCTGTGTTTTGTTCAGCCATTGATTTCATGTGTAGTCACGCCACCACCACCGCAGGAATGTAATAACTGAAATTACTGTCGGAGTTCCGATTGTCTTGCAATGCTAACAACGCGACACGACTTATGGCACGTAGGACCACAAATACTTTATTTTATTGTTAACGTACGACGGACGACGTTGTTCTAATTCGATTGTTCAATATACGCAGTGGTTTTAAGGTACTGAATGAAAACTAGGTACTTTTCTTCGTTTTGACAGATAGGGAGTTGAGTTGTAGAGGTGTGTAGGTAGGTACTGTGAGTAATGTATTGCGCGTTATATAGCACGACCGCGTACTGAAACAGTACTTATTACCCGACAAAATTAAGCATGGCACATGGCATGGTGGCGCATGGCGCTATGCTCTGCCTACGATCGGACATCGGTCGGTTCGAGTGCAAGCGACGAGGAATGTCGTCCGCCGAACGGGATTCTGTCTCTGTCACACGCCGCCGCCGCGCCGTTTAGTAGAATTTAAATAGTATTGCGTTCTTGATAAAGGTTACGTTTCCATGGCACAACCCCCGTAGGTAAGTCATAAAAAATCAAGGAAGTTACACCCATGTAAAAAATCAAAACCTGCATGCTTTGTTTTTACTTAGTGTAGTGTAGATAGATCCTATGTATAGATAGGACCTACATGGCATGACTATGCATAGCATAGCATAGCCTACATAATGCTATGTAGGCTATGCATAGTCATGCGACTATGCATAGCATAGCATAGCCTACAAAGCATGACTATGCATAGCATAGCATAGCCTACATAGCATGACTATGCATAGCATAGCATAGCCTGCATAGCATGACTATGCATAGCATAGCATAGCCTACATAGCATGACTATGCATAGCATAGCATAGCCTACATAGCATGACTATACATAGCATAGCATAGCCTACATAGCATGACTATGCATAGCATAGCATAGCATAGCATAGCATTACTTAGCATAGCCAGTGGAGTCAGGTCATGTTTAGGGTACTGAGTACTGATAGCATGCCATATGACGCGGTACGAAATGCCATGCTATATGGCATTACATTACAGAGTACTGTTTTGCGCATGTCTATGAGTTGACTGTTGTAGGGATGTAAAAAACAATCGATTTTTATTTAAATCGATGATTTTTTGCGTATGATCGATTTTTTTCCATCGATTTTAACAGTAGTATGAATCGATTTTTAATAAATCGATCGGATTTATGCTACGGATGAAAAAATCTCGAAGAATAAGTTGAACCTCATACGTATAAGTTAATCAGTAAAAAATCTACAGTATCAGTAATTACTATTCACGTGAACGTGACACTGGCAAAACTGACAGGCTCTAACGAATGACGGCTATCTAGTCTAGATAACCCTCAGCCGCTGAAAAGGCCATATAATAAAAGAAGAAGAAGAAGTGTATTAAACAAGAAGAGGAAGTTGTTTAATGTTTGTTTTGTTTGTTTATTTTATTCGCGAAAAACTGAAAGGAAAACTGTTTTTACATAGAAAGCACAGTGCATTAACTTTTTATACTATGCAGCCTATAACGATAAATCCTAAGAGTGATGTTCAACTTGATTTGACTCGTATTCGGAAAGATATCAGGCATGGAATCCGAGAAAGTAGTGAACGGTGTCTTGTTCAAACTACCAAATGGCTTGCAGAGTTGAATTACGCGTTGAGAGATCACAAAGTTGATTTTGAAGAATCAGATACAGTTGACCCAATCAGTTGCATAGCCCCTGAGGAGAAGGAAGCTTACACATTAGCCAAAAGCTACTTCGAATGTCAGGAGTACGATAGAGCAGCTCATTTCTTAGAAAGCTGCATTAGTCTTAAATGCGTGTTTCTGCACAAATATTCTCAGTATATGTCTAGTGAAAAAAAGCGCCTAGATAATAGTACAGACTCCGGAGCAGAGAATAGTGAGTCAATGCAGGTTCTGATGGAGCTGCTGTCATATTTCAAAGTAAGTTCTTATGATAATTTACTATTCTATTTAAATCCGATACTCAGTTAAATAATCTAATAAATTTCATTGTAGACCAATCGCAGCAACTCTGATGGATATCTCCTTTACTTAGAAGGAGTAGTGTTGAAGAAATTAGATTTACGAAGTCAAGCTGTCACAGTACTTCAAGCTTCAGTAGCTAACACACCTACCTTATGGGCAGCCTGGGTGGAACTAGCTGAGTTAGCTAATGAGTATGAAGCTCTAGACTCTTTGCAACTACCTAAGCATTGGATGATGCATTTCTTTGCAGCTCATGCTTTTGTAGAACTAAAGCTCTCAGAACAGGCACTTGTAGAGTATATGACACTTATTGCAGCTGGCTTTGAGAAGAGTACTTATGTTACCGCGCAAATGGCTATTGCTCACCATGACCGAAGAGGTAAGTAAATCCTTATTAGGTATACCTAATTACTTTTTATGAATGAGGTAATTACTTGTTATGTTTAAAGTCAAAATTGTTAACTACCTACCTACTTATGAACTGAAAGTACCAAGTCTACACTCCTGCATCCTGCTATGAAAACTAATCTTTTTAAGAATCTACATTAGCAGACATTTTACACAAAGCCTTATTAAGAAATTTTACATCTAGCCACAAATAAGCAAAACTTATACTATGGGAAACAGATACAAATAATGATGTGACCTAATAAAATACAAAAATAGATGCTTAATATACAATATAACAACCAAATATAGAACAAACATCTATGTTCTATGTGTGGGGATTGAACCCACAACACAGCGCAGAAGGCAAGAGTTACTATCAATTGAGCCTCACATGGGCAGGCAAACTATACTATTAACTATATTATTCTTATCTACCTATTTCAGATGTAGACTCATCACTTTCACTATTTAGAGAACTGTATACAAATGATCCATACAGGCTTGATAACTGGGATGTCTACTCACATCTGTTGTATTTGAAGGAGAAAAGAATGGAACTCGCTAACTTAGCTCAAAAGGCTGTCTCCATTGACAAATACAGAGTGGAAACATGCTGTGTGATTGGTCAGTATTTATATAATCATTAGGTCATTAGCTTGTTAGACTTACAAACTAGATATAACTTTATAATAGTTCTAGATCCAGTGAGTGTTTGGTCAAAGGACGAAGTATTGGGTAAATATTACTGACAGAGCAAGCAAAACGTCTCAGTTTGGACAAGAATGCTTTTGTTTGTCTGTTTACTGTAGCATTATTTATCAACAGATTTTAATCAAATTTGAGAGGCACACTAAGGACTACACAAGACGTTGCATACAAAAATATGCGAAAGGGGGAAGTGGAGGGAAAAGCTGTCTGTGATTTTTTTTTCGGAAAATTTATACGTACCTATACCAATCAGACTACACAGTCCTCTTTGTCTTCACGAAACGAATCCAGACACTAGGTTCTACTTTCTAGGACCAAGGGAACGCGAGATATCTCAACTAGGTCGCTGATGGGCCCTTTTTGCGTGACGAACGTTATAGGTCACAATACAAGGTCAACAACACAGTTGGTCAAGATGTGTTTCCTTGGGTTGTATGTAATCGAGTGTTTTTAGCTTCTTATTTCCGTTGCGTAGGAATTTAAAAACTTACTTTACCTGTATTAATACAAGAGTTATAATAATATTATTACAGGAAACTACTACAGTCTTCGGAGTGAGCATCAGAAAGCCGTGGTGTACTTCCAAAGAGCCTTATCACTTGACCCTCAGTACCTATCAGCCTGGATCCTGATGGGCCATGAGTTCATTGAACTGCAAAACTCTAACGCTGCTATACAGTGCTACAGACAAGCAATAGGTGAGTTTTGAATGACACGCGAATTAGTATATTTTTATAAACAACTAGAGGCCACTCACAGCTTCTCCCGCGTGGCAGTTTTTTCCTGTTCCCGTTATTTTTTTGGGATAAAAAGTAGCCTTTGTCCTATTCCAGATTACAATCTATATTTATTCCAAATTTCATAAAGTAAGATAAAAAGTAGCCTATGTCCTATTCCAGATTACAATCTATATTTATTCCAAATTTCATCCAAATCGGTCCACTGGCTAGAGCGTGAAAGAGGTATCCAACCAAACATTCGCATTTATAATATTAGTAGGATTTGACACAAGCAGATGACCTCTATATTGAGTGGTTACCATTACCTAGAACAAAGCATTGTATCGCAGCTCACGTTCGTTAGGAACGCGCCCTGAGGTGCACTGATCTGCGTCCATCAATCTGAGGCTTGACAACTGTATGGTATTAATGTGCCTATATTTACACACCCTTCAAACCGGAACACTGAAAGCTGCTTGACGGCAGAATTGAGCATGATGGTGGTACTTTCCGGAAGAACCCTACCTAACAAAAACTCCTTTTTTAGTACACAATATAGGTGCTCTCAAATTTCAAGCTTTTACGATGAGATGTTTGGACTGTGCTTTGTCTATAATGTGAGTAAGAAAAGATTCAAAGTAGGTATACCTACCTAGATCTGAGAGCTATTTTTTAACAGCTGGCCCATGAACTAAGCTTGAAAACTTATAAAAAAACAAAACATCGGTAACGCAAAATTCTTGTCTTTAAAATAATATCTAAAGTTTCACTTTTTAGATGTGAATAGAAACGACTACCGCGCTTGGAACGGCCTCGGCCAAGCCTACGAGATTCTTGGACTGAATGGCTATTGTATATATTACTACTCCCGAGCTGCTCAACTTAAACCAGATGACTCGAGAATGTTGGTATCCCTTGGTGAGGCTTACGAGAAGATGGAAAAGATACCAAATGCTCTGAAGTGCTATTATAAGGCGCATAGCACGGGTGATATTGAAGGAATGGCGCTGTTTAAATTGGCGAAGTAAGTTTCTACTTTTACAGACAAAGCGGACGGCGCGCGATACCGCCTACGTGAAGTTATTTTCATATATAAAATCCTGCTGGGATTTAGGTGATGTACTTTGGAAATTTATTATTATATTAAAATATTCTTTCTTAGTACACCAAGATGAATATGTCTTGAAAATTTCCAAGTCTCTACTAACAGCAGTTTAGGCTGTGCGTTGTCTTTAATGTCAGTCAGTAAGGACAATGATTCTTATAACTGTTTTCACTTTTTAATACTTACTTAATTTCCTTGCTTCAAAAAAAGTTAAAGTGGCAATGGACAGGCCATATAGTTGTACCGACAATCGTTGGGGAACAATGGTTCTTAAATAGCGGCTACGAATCGGAAGACGAAGCGTAAGACGCTCTTCCACCCGACAACGTTGCCAAGGGTGCGGGAAGTCGGTGGATGGAAAGGTTCAATATCGTTGTTCTTGGAAACGTAAAGGATAGGCGTATGTCCAGCAGACAGCAGTGACCTTCTACATGTTGATGATGATGAAAAAAGTACAATACAATAGTCGGTATTTGTTCTGGGTCTGGGTATTGTGGTATGTACCATGGGACTTGTAGTTAATTATTGATACCTCCCTCAGAGAAAGCTTGTGTAGGATCAATACTTTTGTTTATTTATCCTGTTGCGGGAGTTATATTCTGCTCAAGTCTCTTTTTATACATACTTAGTTATTATTATTTATTTTTTCCCAGGTTATACGAAAGATCAAATATGCCAAACAGTGCTGCCGCAGCGTACACGGCCGCGTGTCAAGACCCCGCGAATGTAGGCAGCAAGGAGCTACCGGCAGCTCAACGATATCTGGCGCAATACTACCTGAGATTCTCACTGTTGGACCACGCTGCTCACTACGCTTATAAATGTTTAGAACATGAATGTGTAAGTATAATTGTTATCACGTGTAAAGGAGGCTGCCGATGTTTTCAACAAGTGTTGTAATTACGGAACGGGACCCTAATACTAAGACTCCTCTGTCTGTCCGTCTGTCACCAGGCTGTACCTCATGAACCGTGATAGTTAGAGTTGAAATTTTCACAGATGATGTATTTCTGTTGCCGCTATAACAACAAATACTAAAAAACAGAATAAACTCTTGCAACAATGATTTTTTTTGCCGTTTTTATTATAGTGCAAAAGATCTTATTTTCTATTTAATCTACACTTTGAACTTGAAAGTTTTTCTTTGTATTGCAGACTAAAGAAGCCGGGAAAAATATATTGAAAACAATATCAGAGAAACGGTTGACAGCCTCGTCGTCACAAGCGAACCTACCGGAAGATTTGCCTGAAGCTATCAGGAATGCGTCAACAGTATCCGCCCCACATGAGACTCCCAAAACGCCCGTACCCAGTCCTAATGTAACACCAGATAACTTTTCAACTCCCCTATTTATAAGGAAAACTAATAAATACAAAATGTGAATCTCAATACTGTTAAAATATAGTGTTGTATGACTGATCATAGCATAGTGCAACATTTTTGTGTAAGTATGTATAAATAAAAATTACATGATTGAAACATATTTTTCGTACTTCTTGTATTCGTTTCCTTTGATGGTGACGGACAATAGAAACACAGAAATAATTTTATTTAAAAATTCAATTTAATAGTGATTAAAGTTTCGCCATCATTATACAAATTAACAGATCTTAGTGCTCAAATAGTAAAAAACAATTACAATTACAACTAAATAAATAGAAGTGCATTGAATAAAAAAATAAATTGTTCAAGTTAGCTCCTCGCATAAAAAATAAAACTGATTACAATCACAGATGAAGCATAAAATTTGAGAGCTCATTTCTAACTGTCTATTTTTAAAACGAATTCCAAAACCCACTGTATTTTCATATCAAAGCATCATCGCTATATTGACTCGCACGCGATAATTTAGTCTTTCTGTTCGCCTGATTGCGGCTTCCACAAAAAATGTTTCCGCTTCTGATGACAAAGCGGTAATAAATTAATGTATGCAACGACTCTTCGATATTAATACAGTGACGCTAACACATAAAGGAGTCCAATGGATAGAAATAAAAACCCTGACAAAGGAAGTATTCAGTACAATTTGTCAAGTAAAACCGTTAGAATATTAAATAACATTAAAAATAACATCAGTGTAGAGTAGCGACTATAAAAATGTAACAGGGTCAACAATATTTCATCATCATTTTGCATAAAACAGCTAAAAAGCCTCTTAGGGGGTAAGTTAAGACTCCTATGAAGTATACTTTGTTCATGATTAATCTACCTTATAATTAACACATCTACAATATATTGTTTTCATTACAAGTTTACTGGTGTGCATATCTACTTATGGGTTAAATCAATGTTAGAAAAATACGCATCTTGATTATGGACGGGAACTGGACCAAGTTTAGATACTAATTATTACGTATTGATTTTTAAATCCCACCATAGTTTCATCCACTAAATACTGTAAGGCACATGACTTGAGGCAATTGATGACATCACCTGGAGGCTGCTGATGTAACATATCTAAATAGGTACAGTGTGCACTGTAAACGGAAATGGTCAGAACAAAAATAGTCAGTAATCATTATAATTAGGTAGGTACATTTGTTTTGTCTAGCCCGCAACCTTTACTGACACTGAACCTAGTTAATATAAATAATTTATGATAAAGCTAAGACCAGAATCTGGAAATTCATTTTTCATGCAATCTTATTCATAAAAAATACTATCATAATATATTCTAAGATATAATTTCAGATAATTCATTTTACACACGAAATTATTTAAGGCATGTTGAGGCACTGAAGTGTTACAATACTTGCACATGTGGGTCATTTTACATATACACTCTAAAAATATGTAAACATGTGCATGAATTAAACTCGAAATCGTTTTGTTTCCATACTATAAGAGTTACAATAAAATACATATATGCACTCTTAATTTTTAGTTTAATTTAACTAATTGAGTATAAGGCCGTATCTATGACAAAAAATATTAATTAAATAAATTTATTTGACTACGAATTACATTCTTAAGATTTGTAGCGTATTTGTGCTGTATGTTCCACATTTGTTCAATTATCACTTAGCTTAGTTTGTGGCCCGTCACAGGAATGGATTCTTAGAGTTCACAAAGCCCCCGTTGTTAGTCGCGGGCTGAAAATAAGAACATTAAATCTGAGTAATGCATGTTTACCAATTAGCAAAGATAGTGAGAAATCGTCATATCGTGAGTCATTGAATTATCCAATGTGAAATAACCCAAACACGCGAATTTGCTCGCGATAAAGAGTTCTATGAACTGTTGCGTTGTGTCCAACAAAGCTTAGGCAGCAGATACGAGTAGGTACGTGCCGTTACTTCCTGCGGGTTATGGCTTGATAACGATAGTAGATAAGTTTGTCTCATAACATGCATAAATGAATTGCGTACTTAACGCCAAACTTCCAGGAACGATACCTATTTATTAAACTAGTTTTGTGCCTTTATTATTTATAGCTAGCTACAGCTCGTGGTTTTATAATTCAACTCACGAAATATTTTATGCAAATCGGTCTAGAGCGTGATTGAGCCACAATATCTAAAATAAAAAAAATTGCACATTTTTAAGTAGATACCTTAGATACTCATGCATTATTAGATCGATGGTATTACCTATACATAAAACACAGTCCCATATGTACAAATGTTACAAGAAAAGAACCTAAATAACTTCACAACTTTAATCCTCAGGCAGATCAGATACCATCTCAGATCGCAATTGCACCGAGTTCCGACTTACCCCGAATCTTGGAGGATGTCTAATGGGAGTAGTCAGAGGTGCGTAATATTTGGAATATTATATTTGGCACATGCCCAAATTTTGCAGTAGTTGGTTTTCATATGTGGCAGGTAAGCCTATCGCCGCCGCTACAAATTTAACAAACTTGTAAAGGGTCCTCGCGGATTTATCATAGAGCCATTGAGCAGTAAACGATACCTACGTACATCTATACTAATATTTTAAAGAGAAAGTTTGTGAGTTGAGAGCTTGCAGGGGATAATCTCTGGATCTACTTAACCGATTTTGAAAATTCTTTTACCAATAGAAAACCACGTTATTTGTGAGTGTCATGGGCTATGAAAGGAGTACCTAAAATGGAAAGTAAAAATATTTACTGGTCAACGAAGTGGGCACAAGCCAGCTAGTAGATAATAAATTCCCCGAATTGTATTATCGTGGGTGGATGGATACGGACTGAGAATGATGATGATTACATGCCTAACATAATACAGCTCATAGACCTGGTTTTAGATAACATCGCAGTCGTGTTGGCGTCATCAAAATGTTAATTCCCAAAGCCTATTAAATGATTGTATCTGATCGAGTCGTGTGGTACGGGTTAAAGTATCTCTGGGATAAATTTAGAGCACCCTGATAACTAGATAAGCAAAAGGTCAGTAGGTCTGGAGCAGTTGACTGTATGCCAATTGCTAAATCTCATTGCATCTTACATATCGTGTGGAACGTTTGAATAGATGGGTCCCACGTCCGGTGTTTCACAAGCGAATGTTCTAAACCTATTAAGTCGCGGGTAATAGATAGGGGATGGGGGTAGGAAGTCGATTTGCCGCCTATTTTAATAGCTATAGTTAAAATATACCTACTAAAGGTACTTAGTAGGTACATTTTCAGAGCCGTCTTCATTACTTAAAACGGTACTTTTTTAATTGCGCTTTTTCGTCAATAGACTGTTAATTTCACGTTTTGCAAAATGCATACATATTGTTTTGAAGATCATTTCGAAGATATTACGTGTTTACTTTTAAATCGCACGCGTCAAGGAACCTATATTAAGTATGCGAAAGTTTCAATGTTTGTGGCAATTAAAATTGGAATCAATACAATAGGTATGGTTCGTAATCTAGAATAGTTATTAAAACAAAAAAGCATAGATATGGATTGGCATTTCCGCTAAGCGCGCGTCACGATCTAGACCACGGGCGTTAGCTAGTACAAAATATACGAACATAACATTATTATTATACCTACACCCTACTAATACATTTATACACATTACATTATACAATACAAGTGGCTTCCTATACGTCTGCGTCAGAACATGCATATTCTTTCTCTCCTCTACTCTGTACTCTTCAATCCTTTTTCCCCTCACTATCTTAAACACAGATTTGTTTTTCTCCATTCTTCTAGTAATCGTTTGTTTTTTTTTTTTTCTTTTTTTTTACTTTTTGATACCTAAGCGTTTGACTGCCATCACACCTGATGGAAAGTGTAGATGCAGCTTAGGTGGAGCACGCTTAGCTATAATCCACTTGTTCACTCTTGACTTGAAAACTCCCAAGTTATACCGTTCCGGAAACACCGACGACGGTAAAGAGCTCCACTCCTTGGCAGTCTGCACTAGAAATGTGGAAGCAAAACGCTTCGTGCGGAAATCCCTCATTTCCGCACGAAGCGTTCAAATCCACCATAAAGGGGTGACATCTATCCGTACGTCTGATAGTCCGGAGGTAGAAAGGCGATGGAAGAATTAGGTCATCGGATAACTTATTACTTAAAAGTCCTGGTCATAGCAGCTCGTTCTATAGTACAAATAGTTATTAAGTAGGTTAATCTGTTTTAATAATGTATCCTATTTTCCAGTAGTAATTACACCGCCGTCAATTCTAGTTCGTAATTTTCTTTACGTTCAAAGGTTGCCTGGAAGAGATCGCTTTCAGCGATAAGGCCGCCCATTGTTTTGCCTAATTGTGTATATTTCCTGTATTATGTTTCTGTGTGGTGAACAATAAAGAGTTATCTATCTATCTATCTATTATATGTACACATTTATTTTGTACAAGTAGAAAGATAATATGAGTAAGAAAGAAAGGAGTGAACACTGAGATGACGACTGATACCGACCCCACTTAGTGTGGGATAAGGGCAGGAAGATGATGATGATTTATTTTGTACAAGTCCGGCGGGCCTAGCGGCGCGTCTATTTCCATGAGGAAAAAGTTGTGATCGGTATTATCCTTACCGCAATCGTACCTTCCTAGTACCATTAATTATAACCGATTATTACCAGTATTAGGTATTAATATTTATGTAATTCTATTTTAATGTGAACTAGCTGACTCGGTGAACTTCGTATCAGCAACATTTTTTTTATATTTATCATCCCTGAGTCAGAGGGAATAAAAGAAAAAAAAAACAAATCAGTCCAGCCGTTTTTGAGTTTTAGCGAGACTAACGCACAGGAATTGTTTTTATATATACCTATAGATATAAATATTCTATATAAATACTCAAAAGTACCTACAAAGTATAATGGGAAACCCAAATAAATAGTTACATCATACATAAGTTGTTTATTTTAACACAGGTTTTTTGGCAATTACTCTGATCTCACTTCTGAGAAACACCAGAAAAAAAACATCCAAACAGTCATACATAATTATTACTGTACATTAATGACATAAAATTCATTGGTGGATCTATTAAAGGATTTTTCTATTCGGAAAGTTAATGTACTCCACACATAACTAGTGCACTGAAATTGTGATGAAAACATCATCATTAAAAGCCTATAGAAGTCCACTGCTGGACATAGCCAATACATGTCACCCCAATACATTTCCAGGCGGAACGATTTTGAGTCTTTTCCAGCCTTTTTTCTAGAAGAAAACAGTGAGAAAAAACCATTCTCCTGCAAAAAACTACTCAGAAGTAACTCCATAAGACCTCTTCAAAGATTTCTTGAGTATCAACTTAGAAGTCTGAAGGAATATCCAGGTCTACCATACATAGGAAATAAAGTCATGACACTAATTCATTTTAATAAATAAAATGGTTTAATATACTAAGCCTACCATGACTTGGAAGTCCCAACAGTCCAACATGAAATAACATGCAAAATAAACTCTTATGCAAAGCGTTTTAATCTTCACCCGAACGAACTAGCCAAACACCTCATGAGTCGACCCACGCAATTCATGAGAATTAAGAGGCAAGCTCCGCAAGATCTCCTAGCACAGCATGTGGATTCATCATCATCACATGTGGATTAGACGGAACAAAACAGGATGGAAACACTATTGGGCGTTTTCCATTTATGCAGCTGCTCCAACAAAAACCGACCAAACTCAAGCTCAATGCCCGTGGGCAGATTGCAAGAAAAAAAAAGAGATTAAAAAAAAAAATACTAAGCCTTACCAGAAGTGTGACTGAACTGAAGTATCAAAACAGAACATAATAATATCAACTCACCAAAAAAGGATTAACATGGACGGGCTTTGTGTTAGTGCTCCATCCTCCGTTAAAAAAGGGATTCTTATTCGCAAACAGGTCATTGGTAGCTGGACTTTGGAATGGGTTTCTGTTATGTTGTACAACACTTGTTTCCTCTGTAAAAATGAAAGACAAAAATTGTTTGAATCATTGTATTTGAATTCTATTGATTCCAGGTTTCATAAATTTTATTTGATGGTATTTATCAATACCTAAAGTGATCAAATCAAACCTTATTTATTTTCTCTCAACAGGGGTTTAACAAATTTTCTATGTAGGTACATAATAAGATAGTATGAGTATAGGTACGCAAACAAAGTTGCATTTTCGAACGAAGCATAGAACTTAAGTTAACCTCAATATTTTTGATAGAAATGGGACATGTATTTACCATGATTTTTGAGTTTGATTGTTTCCCGATATTTCGGCACAGTTGCATGCACCATGATCACAGGTCGAACCATTATTCACCGTGATCAACCCGTGATCATGGCGTATTCAACTCAAACAGCATGGTAAATATTCCATTTCTATCCAAAATATTAATCGAAACCATGATAGTTTAAAGAGTTAAGTTAGCCTGTTTTGTAAGAGACTGGTGCCTAAAATAGGTTTATGAAAAATTTGTGCTACAGGACATCAGGGTCAGGTCATCAACCTCAGGGTGCTGCAAGTTGTGGGACTAAAGCAATGATTTTTCTCTTACCCATCTGTTTCATGTTCTGCTGTCTTAGTGCTGAGTCTAAGTCTGCCAATGCAGCATACCGGTCATCTACAAACATACCAAATTAGCTTAAACACACATTAAAGAGCATGCACTGTATAATAAAACCTTAAGAACGTAAGAATAAGCTGGTGTTAAGCACATTTATAGCATCACAATTTAGGTCACACTTTTGACAACAATGCATTAAACAAACAAATCTTTAAAAGTTAAATAATTTGAGATTTACATACTTGTCAAAGCAGCAGGTGGACTGAAGGCATTAAACGAAGGTGTTGTCATGGCAGGTTGTGTTGGGAAGTGTGTTGAAAAATTATTATTGTTTGCCATGTTGTTATTGTACTGACTACTATTGTAAATATTTGCAGTAGAGAAATCTACTGGGAAACTGAAAAGAAAAAGGTAGTTTTATTTCTGCTACACTATTCCTTCCACAATACTCTCCAAACAAACCAACTTACTCAGGTACTGGTGGTTGGGTAACCGGCGCGGGAGCCGCATGAACATTGTTAATGAGGGGCAGCGCCTGGCTTGTGGTAACAGGCCGCGCCAGCCTGTGACTCACATCGCTACCAGTCGCCAGATTGTTCACAACTTTCGCTGTATTCACTAAACTGTTGTTATTAGTCACATTTTTCGACGTCTGCGGCGAAATCGATATCAACGGCGAGGTATTCTGCGTTATACTTCCGGTCTTGATTTTTGCCTTGTTCCTCGAAGCGGAGCTCCCATTCATGGCACCACTGCCCGGCGTTAGTTCCAGATAATAACGCTTCTTCTCATACTTATCAGACATAAAATCTTTAACGCTTTGTTCATCAGTAAAATTAACACTTTCACCCTCGTACAGACCCAACCAAACGCGCGTGCAGTAATCGTTGCCTCGACCTCTTATAAACTCTATCTCCTCCGGTGTGAAAGTGGCCATCGAAATGGACTTTACGCGATGAGGAGGAGTGAGGCCACGCCTGAAACATAACACTGTTTGTTGATCATAATGAGACAAAAGCACATAACTACCTATTCAGGTAGTAACGCAAAAACAACACTTACAGCATTCCTGAACATTTTGAACACACAAATGAACCTATTGTTGTGTTAACATACGTTGGACCTCGTTGATAACAGTCTAAGCAATATTTGTTCCCATTTACAGAAATTAGTTCACGTAAAATTTCTAAATTTTTGTCGTCCTGCTTGCGACGGTTCGCAGCCATTTTTGTTTTGTGAATGAGTTAAATTGAATGACAGATTGACAGACGAGCTGAATAGTAAATAAAATCTGTCATAGCTGTCATGTCATAAAACCTTTCCCACACACTGGTTTGGTTTTGTTATTATTCTAAGCTTAAAAGTTATTATTACAAGTACCGACCAAACAAAGCCACTTTTATGGCTGCAGGTAAGGGCTTCTAACCTTCTAGCTTGTAATATATGCAAATTTGCCCTGGCTTAAATTTGTGGAACTAAGACTTTAGGTCGTTCGTGGCAAAACTAAGTAGTGCATTAACAATCTTAGGGAAAAGTTATAGCACAAGTGCGTCAGTCCAGGGTTATCGTCTGATGACCTTGACTGCAACAGCCAATGCGACGGTAGTACTAGGTTTTCCTGAATGAAATGGGTGCTGGCATGGCTGTTGTGACAAAGACGGCGACATAGGCATGTGGATACGCCCACAGAGTACTTTGATACGCCGCCGAAGAACAATTTGTGTGGCTTTGTGGTAGAGGTAAAGCCGCAATATATCAGCTAGTAAACGTGGTTGTCAAAAAAATAATAATTTGAACGTTTATTTATTCAAATTCAATCAAAGGAGATTACATTCTGAAAGTAGGTAGATATTTTATGAATATTAAGATATAAGATTAATTAATAATTATAATGTAGATAAGTACCTAAATTTATACTTCTACATTTGATTGGTTCAGTTTTACAAATGATTTGGAAATATCTGCACCCTTTTCTTTTTTATTAGCAATTCTTGAACCAAATTGCAAAGCTCTCTTAGGAAAAGTAACCACGTCTGACAAACCAAGATTCAATGCAACAAGTCTAAGCATGAGCTTGTCTCCAATACCAGGTCCTAATTCATTACTCGGAAAACACCTGAAATGAATAAAAATGGTTAACTTTCTTTCTTAAAATACTTAAAAAATATTAAATAAAATATGACAGCCGTCACAGCTCAGTTTGTAGTAGGCCTGCCTTCTGTGCTGGAGGTGGTGGGTTTGATCCCTACCAAGAACAATATATAAGTATTCTATCAGTCATCTGGTCCCATAGTACAAGCTATGCTTAGTTTGGGTCTAGATGATGTTGCGTAAAAATGTCTAGAACTATTTCTTTATTTTTATTATCAGTCACAATACTCAAGCTAATCAAAGTTGGGAACCATGTGACGGATGGCGCTGTGAGAAAATTTAGGCTTCAATGTTTTGTCTAACACCTAGCTATATTGTAGGTAAGTAAGTACTCACTTTAACCAAGGCTTTAGTTGCAATACATATTCAGTGAAGTTTTCATCTAGGTATGGCAATCTCGGCTGTCTACCATGGTCACAGATAACTCTATTGTCCCGTGATAAGTTTCTAAATGAAATCCTTTTCCAGTCAAGCATCAACTCCTTTGCCAGTCCGGTCCAGCTATGACGCCTGTAAGCGTTTCTATGCCGAGTATATCCTCCAAAAAGTTCATCTGCTCCAGAACCTAACAGTAGAATCTGGAACATTAGATATGACTTTATAAATAATACTTTACTCTTTAACAGCTAGGTTTAATTTATGTATCAAAGCACTTCCTTCATTGACTTGGTGATCTCGGCATAAAATATGATTATTTCCCTTCTTCCCGTGAAAGTTGTCAGAAACTATTAAAGGAATGTGCAGAGGACAAGGTTGGAATGTTGGTCCTCCAACGAAAAGAGAAGATCTTCCATCGAGCGACGTTTGACCCGGGGTCCTAGGACCAACAGATGGTATTCGGAAGTACTCATTTCATATAGTAAATCTCCGTGTAAACTTCGCAACGGCGATAGTGCTTATGTAGTTCGCTAGATGGCGCTACAAAAGTAACAACTGCGTATGAACGGCAGCATCTTCCGAGCATAATAATATCGGGTGTAATAAGACCACTTCCGAATTCTCAAAAAACGTTTAAAGTTTCCTACAACAAGGTCTCCTAGAATACCACTTGGCTGACAGTCAAAAAGAAACAAAGTAATCCTTTTTTTGTTGCTGAAGTCCTATTTATCAACCAGCTATGTATTGCGTACAGCGTAGCGGTATCACCTTAATTGGCCTGCCAGAATACTATCGCCTCGCGTTAGAAAAACTATTTATCACGTTTCTACTTTCTTAACATTTTTATTCGCGGGCGGTGACCGGTCAATGACCGGGTCACTGACCAGCCGCGGCGAGGGCAACGCACCGATGATCAGATGATCGCAGTTATTTCGTTTAGATTGCTGATTTATATGTTTTGTCGTTTTTATTTTTTACTTATGTTTATTTTACGATGTATGTCGTTATTGATGCCGAAGACACGGAAAAAATAGACAATGACGATTTTTGTTTCGCGTTTTTTTTTATCACAATCATGGTCTGAATGCGCAGTTTCAGTTTTCAGAATATGTCTCATTACTTCCGATATAAACCTACACTGCAATCACTAATCCGCGAGCCAATACTACTAGAATTCTACTTTGTATTGTACTGTACAAACCCTAAAACCCCCTCAAATGAGAAAATGGCTTACCCTACACGAAGATATTGAATCATCGCAGCCCTTTCCTCGTGCGGCGAACCAGAGAGCCGATCCAAGAGATTCGTCTAGAATAGTTTTTCTGGGATAAACTAGGTCAGCTATGGTAGATGATTGAAACATCTCTAACTCCTGTTTTGACACATTTACTTCCTTGAACTTCCAATTCCTAAAATCGAATTTAGACCATTATTACTTATTTAAATAGTGTAATAAAGGCATGTTCAGCGTACCTATTAAGGTGATTAAGTAAATAATAAAAAATAATATGTAAGCACCTACCTAGATGGACATAGTTTTACGAGTTCCAGAAAAGACTGCCGGCCTGTTATTCTATCTGGTACATCAAAAGAACTGTTGTCATCTTTTGTAAAAGCAACATTAATTAGATCTATTTGTTGAGCTTCTGGGAGATATTTGTCTGCTAATAGAGCCAGAATAGTACAATCTAGTCCGCCTGAAAATAAAACTCCAACAGTGCAATGATTGCAGGGTAGTGCACAGACACAGTTTTTGCACTTGTTTGGTTGTGTATTCACTCGTATTTTAACACTTTCTTCTAGTAGTTTAGTAGCTTTTAAAACAACTTCTTTTATTTGACTGTTATCCATAAATATTTGCATAAGTGTCAATTTGTCAGTAATTTCTTTAGCACTCGTTTCTATGTAGTTTATTATGTTCTCCTAAAAACACATATTTGGGTAATTAAGGGATTTCGTTCCACACTCAGATATTACAAATGGGTAGTCAAATAAAGAACATTACTTACATCGTCACTCAAATCCATATTTTCATTGAAATCAAAGGAAAATTTATCATCTGGCATGCTCTGTTGCAATGTCTGAGAATCTAACCAATCTTCCAGAGGGAAAACATCAGGTCCAAAGTAGTCGGTCCATGAATAAATATGAATTAGTTTTTCTTTTATATTTAAAGAATATATGTTATCAGCTGGCACTTCCAGACAACCTTCATAATTTCTTCCTGAAACACATTAAAATACATAGTCATATCAGGAGTGTTTACTTACAGCAGTAGGAAGAGTAAGTATTGGGTTTACAGGCCCGCAGCTCAGTTGGTAACACTGCATTCTGGTCTGGAGGATTAAGGTTTAATTGCTACTAAGGACAAGGATTTGTGTATTCAGTAGTAGATATTTGTGTCTTAAAATGTATACCGGGAGTAATAAGACATCTTCCGAAAACTGAAACTGCACATTCAGACCAGAATCATGAACTGAAAGCACAGTTTTAGTTTACAAGAAAAATTACAAAATGCGTTAAAAATTTAAAATAAACATAAGTAACTAATAATCTTATATAAAAACGCGTAAAAAGGATAAAACCCAATAAAACATCAAAAACAGCAATCTAAAGGAAATCGCGATCTGACCAGTGTGTTGCCCGTACGGTCGTTTACCGCTGTACGGGATACATCGCTGGTTGATAACTAAGAATGTCAGTAATTGTATTACTCTAAATCTATTTGATTGTCAGCCAAGTGGTATTCTATAAGATCTTGTTATAGGTAACTTTAGATGTTCCTGGGGTATTGGGAAGTGGACTTATTACACCAGGTATTATAGCATGTAGTTAAGGTTTACAGTAGAAGTATACCAATAATGAAAAACAAGCACATCATACATAAACAAAATAAAAACTTTGTTAGGTAGAAATCATAGATTCACATAATAGGGTGATGATCACATAGTAATAAATTTGTTCTGTGTCTACAAATTAATTAATATGTTAGTATTCTCAACTAGTTAGAAAACAAGCCTAGACTAGTTTACAGTATGATAAAATGTCTACAATGATTTATTTACATGGTAAAATAAAAAAACTATGTCAGTAATCAGCATAAATTAATCGTAAAAAGTTATAAACCTTACCTAAAACACTGCTAATAATGATCCTATTTGCATTCTCCCTATGGAATAACAGGGTGCTTCTCCCTATTCTGTCTCTCAAAAAGTACAAGTTACAAGAGTCTTTGTCAAAATAAATAAGACTAAAAGGACCCTTTAATGACCGAAACACTTTAATGATGTGATCCTCTCGATTACCATCCTGTAAATATATTAATAAAATAAATAATTATTAAGTAATTAACATTTTGCACTATCCTAAAATTTATGCAACAAGTAGAATATTCTAACAACCAAGTATATCAACAACCTTCCCAACTATATCAGTATTTATTTAAACATTCAGCATTTGACAATGCAGAGAATGCATCGAAAGATTTAGATTGAGAAAAAAATTCTAATGAGAAAAGCAGCAGAAAGCATGTAATTTACCATGTAAGTAAAATGTGCTTACGAATCACATCTGAGAAGTTTTAAGGAATGTACACCTAAAAATAATTTATTTTGATGCTTGCAAATAGAACAAAACCTACAGATATTTAGAATAGATGGTACCTACTTACCTACCTACACAATTTGTATGTTAGCAAGTAAAAATATACAGTTAATAGATGTAACCTTACTTGGTAGGTACCTACTTACAATTTCTTCAGTCAGCTTAGCCAATAACAGCTGTGTGTCACTAACATCACTTGTCCATGTTTCATCAAATATATCCCCATTAAATAACAAAACCCCACTTGTATTTTCAACTGGTTGTGGGGTGATTTCGATCCCCTGCATCCAGAGCACTGACCCATGAAAATAAGCTTCTATCAGCTGGTAATCTATAACATGTTGCAATATGTGCGTGCAGTCAGGCCCCCTCCGAGTTACACGATTGACCAAGTCTTCTTCCTGAATGTTTTATGAAATTTTAGCAAACGATCGATAATGCAAATAACAAAATTGTAATGTATGACTTACATTTGTAATGCATGAAGGATTCATGTAGCATATTTCACATAAGATTCCACACATGTTTACATACAGAACATTTACTAACAGACCAACTTTTT
Source organism: Electrophaes corylata (assembly GCA_947095575.1). Classification (NCBI taxonomy): domain Eukaryota; kingdom Metazoa; phylum Arthropoda; class Insecta; order Lepidoptera; family Geometridae; genus Electrophaes; species Electrophaes corylata. The sequence goes on along the minus strand of OX352700.1, from coordinate 11,243,704 downwards.
ACTACCTTGATGGTAGATAATTTTAGTACCTACATTAATTATTCATACATTATTCCTTCTGCATTTGCACGCACATGGATGATAGAGTAATGTATGTAATACTGTTCTGTGAATTGTGATTGTATTGCATGTGCAAGTGCAACAATGGATTTATTTGTCTTATTCAATTTAATTCTCACTTACTATTACTACGGACTATTACTACGGACGCCGGCCTTAGACGAGTAAACCACACGCCGGCCTTAAGCCTGCAATACATGTTGGCCCAACGTTGCCGAGCGAAGGCCAATACCAACGTGTAGACGGCATGTTTGCCTTGCCTTGCCATCGCTCGGTGTCGCTCGCCTAGCTGGCCGAGTGAATACAAGCGCCAACGTGTATAGAGGTCATTTGCAATGACTTGTCACCACTCGCGGTCGCTCGCGGTCGCTCGCGGCCACTCGCCTCACTTCGGAGCCGTGTCGGTTTTTTTGCACAAATCAAAGGCGCTTGTCTACGCTCGGCCAATCGTGTCCACATGTTTGTCAGCCCGCCATTACGCGTTTGGTGTCGGTCATCGTCGCACGTGTATAATGAAATAATATCGACCGATGTGACGTAGCGGGCGAATGTCCGCCTGCGACGCAGGAGGTTGCGGGTTCGATTCCCGCCTTGGGATAAATGTTTGTATGATCTGCAAATATTTATTCCGGGTGTTCTGGGTATTTTCTATGTATAATAAAAAATATCTATGCATGTAATGTATTGTATTAAGTATATCAGTCATCTAGTACCCATAACACAAGCTCTGCTTAGTTTGGGGCTAGATGATGCTGTGTGTATTGTCCAGCATTATTATTATTATTATTATTATTATTATTATTATCGTTCGAAACCAACGATGATGTGTTCAAGTTTGTTCTATTTCTATGAATTCACCACCTTCTTTTTTGTCTTTTCTTTTTTTACAACTTTCTTCCGGTATACAAAGACGTAATTAATAAACGTGCTCATCAAATAAATAGCAGCAGCTGCAACAACTTCTACGTCCATATTGTTCGAACCAAATAAATACCGGATAACCATGTAGGTAGTTCGAATGCACAACGCGAACTGACAGCACCCAACGTGTGGGCAGCTTCACTCGTCCAACTCATCCATTGGCCGCTTGCAATAGTTTGTGTAGACTTGCCGAACGTCTAGACGGTAGCACTTGCCTTGCATCGATTTGCCTACGCTCGCGTTGGCCTTAGCTCGGCCAACATGTATTGCAGGCTTTAGAAAAACACAGGATATGTATAACAAAGTATTCTGTGCACAGACAGAATCACAAAATAAATTTTGATAGTTCTTTGTTTCCAATCTTTTCGTAGAAATAAGGTCTAATGGGTCTAGATGCACGTTTCTTTATAGTTTCGAATATAATCTGTGGTTTCAGTTTATCAGTTTAGGGCACAGAATACATTGTTTACACCGGGTGTATACAAGTGTTCTGTGGTGTATGTATGCATACTGTATATGAATGAATAGCAGTCTGTGGATCGATTGAAGAAAGAAAACTGAAGAAAATTGTTTTGGAAAACAAACAAAACTGGAATATAATCAATCAAAACGATAGGTTTAATAAATTGTGATAAAAATCATGACTACAAGTGATAATGATGGAGAAAAGGGTGAGAAAGCAGTTGAAGAAACTTCGGAGTCCACGGAAGAAAGCGAGAAAGCTGCTCTCGCTGAGTACGTATTTAACCTAGAAAATAGACTCAAACAGAAAACAGAGCTGCGAGCACAGAATTTGACCTGTACCCGCCCTCCTGAAAATCATTTTTCGAAGTTAGAATCAGGATTGAAGAAAAACACAACATTCGTAAAGAAATTGAAGTCATTCAGTGCACCTCAACTGGATACACTTTTAAAGGATTTCAGTGTTCTAAACCTAACCAAGTATATTTCTGAAGTGGCATCAGCTATTGCGGAGGCGAAGTTGAAGATGTCAGATATTACTGCGGCTTTAAAGCTTTGTTCCGCGCTCCACGCTACCTATGCTGAGTTTGCTCCAAATCTCTTTGAAAACTGGCAAAAAATATTGACATTCAAAGCAACTGACAAAATTACCAACTCTTCAAAATTGCGAGTGGATATCAGATTTTATGCAGAGTTAGTGGCTGTAGGTATATTTGCCAACAAACCGGGATTACCCTTGCTGGGAAATGTTCTTACTGTTCTCATAAACATGGACAAAGAAGATCACAACAATATACCGATTCTAATGTCATTTTGTAAGCACTGTGGTGAGGATTATGCTGGTCTTATGCCAAAGAAAATCAGGGATACATCTGAGGTAAATATTGAATAATAATATTGAACTTGATGTACATTTGAAAGTGGCGCCAGTGGCTGAAAAGATGAGAAGCTATAGGTTAGCATGGTATGGACATGTCATGTCATTTAACGAGTAAAGTGTTAGATATGAATGTGGATGGGTATACGAGTAGAGGTAGGCCAAAGAAAAGATGGATAGATTATGTGAGATATGATATGGGTAAGAAAGGAGTGACTATAGAGATGATGGATGATAGATGGAAATGGAGGGAAAAAACGTGTTGTGCCCATGTAAAGTGAGATAAGGGCAGGAAAATGATGATTGAAGTTGATGTACAGCTTTTGTTTTTCTTATTATTGTATTATTAAATTTAAAAAAATATTTTTTGAATAAAATAAAATGTGTTCATATTAGATCAGTAAATAGGATTCTAAATTTGAGCTGTTGTATTAATGCTTCTAATATTTTTTGTTAAAATCAATGTTTTCAGAAATACAATATTCCAGTCCCAAGGAATGTCTTCCTTCCAGCTGAGAAACAGACAGCTGTGAGGACTTTGCTGAAGGACTATTTTGCATCTCTTACCAAACACTTGCTGGCAGAAAGGTCACAGTTGCAAGGGTTACATGCAGCCAACCAGAGAACCTTGCATACAAAAGGAGAGCTCTCACAGGAGAGGAAGGACCTCTTGGAACAGCATCAGGTGAATGTATTTGCATACTATATAGTATATATAGTCTGAAACTCGCCAAAGCTGACACTATGGGAACCAGGTTGTAAATAAATACATAGAATTTATTACTATAAGACGTTCAACTCACTAGATCTAGTGAGTTGTGCCAGTAAAAAACATGTGCCTTCTGTGCGGTAGGTTGTGTGTTCAATCTCTACACACATTTGTGTGATGAACATGTTTGTTTTCTGTTTGGGTGTTGGTATTGTATTGTAAGTACAAAAATATTTATGTAGGTATTATAGCATTCATCTGGTCACTCCCATAGTACAAGCTATGCTAAGTTTGGGGCTAGATGATGTTGTGTAAAAAAAAGGTCCATAAATACTTATTTATAAATATTATAATAGAGATCAGTGCAAAACTGTTTATTTTAGTTTATTACTGATGTTCTCGTGATATGTATATTTTTAAATGATATGGGTTTTATTATATTTTAGGCCACATACGATAAACTTTTAGCTGGAGCTCAAAGCTTCGCTGAAGTCCTGGGCGAGGAGTTAGGAGAAGCTGGTGAGCCACCCACTCTAACCCTCACAGTGATAGAGACTCAAGGCACGGTGACTATTGGAGGTAATGAGGAATTTAACATGCAAGCTGGTACAGATCCATGGCAGGATGAGGATACAAGAACATTCTACACCAGCTTACCTGATTTAAAAGTTTTCATGCCAAGTTATCAGTTGAAAGAGGTATGTTCAACATTTACTTTAGAATAGAATTTCTGCAACGTAAAATATTTTACGTTCAAAAAAGTCAAAAACATTGACTGGGGTAATGTAAATGATTAATTTCATCACTACTGATAAAATTAAACTATTATTCAATTGCAATAAGTTATTATGGTACATTTACCATATTTTTAAAAACGAAACAATATTGGCAAATATCCTGTTTTCATTAACATTAGCTAGCATTCATTTCAGGTGGGCCATATGCTTGTTCAATCAGCAAATAGTATAAAAAAAAAATTTTTGCAGAAAAGTTTGTGGTCTGTGATTTAGTATTTGCAGATTCACTAGTTGGTTTATTTTGTACCGTTCTAAATAAATAATCAAATGATAGATATTAGTCTTAAATATTTTTTATTTTATTCAGGCTGTGAAGAATAAAACTGAAGCTGAAACCGAAACTGTTACTGAGGAAATGCTTGACGAGGACCTAAAAGAAGATGAACTTAGTGACAATGAGGAAGCTCCCATAGTTAATGAGGTGGAGACTGAGGAGGTCCAGCCATCGAATGTGTCAAATAAGTATGTGAATTTAACGATGGATCACAATTGAATGGTAGAAATCACATCATCATTTAATTTGTTACTCATGATGTTTTAAACAATTTGCAAGGAGTTTAAAGCCTGCAATACATGTTGACCGAGCTAACGCCAACGCGAGCGTAGGCAAATCGATGCAAGGCAAGTGCTACCGTCCAGACGTTCGGCAAGTCTACGCAAACTATTGCAAGCGGCCAATGAATGAGTTGGACGAGTGAAGCTGCCCACACGTTGGGTGCTGTCAGTTCGCGTTGTGCATTCGAACTACCTACATGATTATCCGGTATTTATTTGGTTCGAACAATATGGACGTAGAATTTGTTGCAGCTGCTGCTATTTATTTGATGAGCACGTTTATTAATTACGTCTTTGTATACCGGAAGAAAGTTGTAAAAAAAGAAAAGACAAAAAAGATGGTGGTGAATTCATAGAAATAGAACAAACTTGAACACATCATCGTTGGTTTCGAACGATAATAATAATAATAATAATAATAATAATAATGCTGGACAATACACACAGCATCATCTAGCCCCAAACTAAGCAGAGCTTGTGTTATGGGTACTAGATGACTGATATACTTAATACAATACATTACATGCATAGATATTTTTTATTATACATAGAAAATACCCAGAACACCCGGAATAAATATTTGCAGATCATACAAACATTTATCCCAAGGCGGGAATCGAACCCGCAACCTCCTGCGTCGCAGGCGGACATTCGCCCGCTACGTCACATCGGTCGATATTATTTCATTATACACGTGCGACGATGACCGACACCAAACGCGTAATGGCGGGCTGACAAACATGTGGACACGATTGGCCGAGTGTAGACAAGCGCCTTTGATTTGTGCAAAAAAACCGACACGGCTCCGAAGTGAGGCGAGTGGCCGCAAGCGACCGCGAGCGACCGCGAGTGGTGACAAGTCATTGCAAATGACCTCTATACACGTTGGCGCTTGTATTCACTCGGCCAACTAGGCGAGCGACACCGAGCGATGGCAAGGCAAGGCAAACATGCCGTCTACACGTTGGTATTGGCCTTCGCTCGGCAACGTTGGGCCAACATGTATTGCAGGCTTAAAACAATAAAAAAATGTTCAAAAATATTTATTAATGCTTATGTTACTGTAGTAGACAACCTAGTCTCTTGATAACAGGTCTGACCATTTATAATAGTCGGCGTTTTTGCAGATACGCGCTCGATGCATTCTTCAATGAGCTGCCGAACTGTATCAACAGGGAGCTGATCGACAATGCAGCAGTCGACTTCGTTTTGAATCTCAACACAAAAAACAACCGTAGGAAATTAACCAGAGTGCTGTTTGGTGTGGCCAGGACACGGCTGGATCTGCTGCCGTTCTATTCGAGATTTGCGGCGATTCTGTCGCCGGTGTTGCCAGATGTGTGTCTGGACTTGTGCCAGATGTTGAAACAAGATTTTAAATATCATGTCAGGAAGAAAGATCAGATCAATATTGAGTCTAAGGTTTGTCATTATAGCACTAGTAAGTAATAATAATAAGTAATAATCTTTGTGAAAGAGTTAGTCCAGTGAAGTACTATCATCATACCTATATTTATGTCACCAAGTAGTGATGCTTGTGATGCTGTTTTCTGATACCCCACTGGGTTATGCATTTCCGTCACTAGGCTATTGCTTGTAGTGCAATGAAAGAAAATTAAAAACTGTATATTTAGTAAAAGAATGGTGTTAGTTCCTCTCAGCTAACTAAACAACATAGCCAGCCATCATGGCACATCCTCAGTCTATATGCCTATGAGGAAATGTCTTTGTAACTCAACATCAGGCCATCTCCATCGGTTCTGTCAGTTTGTCATGAAAAATAAACTAACTTTTTCATCTGGACCTTTCTGGCTAATTCAAAATAAATGTTATTTTTTTCTAGATCAAAGTGGTCAGGTTCGTTGGAGAGTTAGTGAAATTCAGCCTCTACTCTAAAATCGAAGCTCTGTACTGTTTGAAAGTTTTGCTGCACGATTTCAAACATCATCACATTGAGATGGCGTGCAATCTGCTAGAGACTTGCGGACGGTATTTATACTGCAGTCCTGATACGCATCAGAGGACAATGATTTATTTACAGCAGATGATGAGAAAAAAGGTATGATATTAGTTTTTAAATTTTTTGTAGTCTTTTAATAGGAATAGTTAAGTAAATAAAGAATTTCGAGTAGGTACTTGGTACTAAGAAATCTGAGGGATATCTACCGTGCTTAGGGATTCGTCCAGATGCTATTTCTTTCTATTTGTATTATCCATCCCCAGAGTTCCCGCAATCTTTGAATTCGGGCCATCGAGTGTGCGTGTTCGGTAATATTGACTACGATATTTATTTATTAATTGATTATTTTGCTTATCAGACTGTTTCAGCGTTAGACTCACGGTACGTGACGCAAATAGAGAACGCTTTTTACTACGTTTGCCCCCCTGAGGCACCGGCCCAGCCTAAAGAAGAAGAACCACCTATGCACCAGTTCATACGAAAAATCCTACACGAAGACCTTCAAAAAAGCAATGAAGAGAAAATACTAAGGCTGATGCGCAAACTAAACTGGGACGACATAGAGATTTCCTCAATAGCAATACAGCATTTAGCCGGAGGCTGGAGGGTTCGCGCCAGTGCGCGTAGAGCCTTAGCCAGACTAACGGCCGAACTAGCAGCGTGGCAGGAAAACGTAGCGCCCGCGGTTGTAGACACTATTCTAGAAGAAATAAGAGTCACAATGGAAGACCCGCATCCAAGATACAACCAGCGAAGAATAGCTACAGTCAGATATTTAGGCGAGCTGTACAATTACAAACTGCTAGATTCTCGCGATGTCTTCACTGTTCTGTATTCGTTTATTACTTTTGGCGTGACGAATGATCACACGATAGTCTCGAACCTTGACCCGCCAGAAAACGTGTTCAGAATCAGACTTGTCTGCGCGCTTCTTGAAACTTGCGGTGCTTACTTCAACAGTGGTTCAAGCAAGAAGAGGCTAGATTATTTCTTGACGTTTTTCCAGCATTACTACTGGTACAAAAACGCGGATCCTTATTGGACAGAAGAAAACAAATTTCCGATTTACGTGAATTATATATATCAGGAATGTTTGACGACGTTGCGGCCGAAGCTGCATATGTATACGAGTTGGCAGCAATGCAAAGATGCTTTAGAAGACTTGCGGCAGTCTTTGTACCCTGATTTGGGAGAGGAAGGTTTTGAAAATGACTTTGAAGACCCAAATGAGGATAATAGTGCTAATGATGGTAACGACGGTCGCGATGGTCTTGACACTATTATTGAAACTGATGACGAAACTGACAATCCGCAGCTGCCTGATGAGAGCTCGGACGAGGAGCCGACTACGGAGAACACTGCGAATGATGATAATGAAATTAATGCTAACGATGACATTGCAAACGAACCGAGGAGACCTGCTGCTAAACCAGTGAGTTCAACATCATCATTTATTAGTTTTTATATTCATTGTATGATACCGGTGTAATAAGACCACTTCCGAATACTCAAGGAACGTGTAAAGTTACTTACAACAAGGTCTCATAGAATACCACTTTGCTGTAAGTCCAATAGATTTAGAGAAATACGTTTTTTTACTGATGTTCATATTTAACAATCACCATACATCGATTGCGTATAGCGATCCGCCGCCACCGCCGGTTATTGACCCGCCGCGGCCCAGCAGCGAGGTTAACGCACCAGGTTACCGTGTTTCATTTAGATTGCTGTTTTCGGTGTCTTGTCGTTTTTCCGCGTTTTTAAATAAGATAATTAGGTACTTTTATTTATCGTGTTTTTTGTATTTAGAATCCATAGCTTGAAGTTTCAGTTTTCGAAAGTAGTTTTATTACACCCGGTATAAAGAAAACCATTATTTCTGTACCTTTCATTTATTATTTCGTTTCAGGTAGAAGATATGGAGTTCGAATCAGCGTTTGAGAAGATGGTTATGGAGAATATTGCAGAAAGGCAGAGAGAAAACAGACCGCAGAATCGGGATATCGCAGTACCGATGACGTGTCGGCAGACTACGAAGAAAACTTACGAGCAGTTAATGGTAAGGAAGTTAAAGTTTTTTTTTAATAAATCCAAAGCAATCAAGCATATAACTACCTTATTTACATTAAAAATAAGCATCTAAAAAATCTCACAAGGGAAGAGGGTCGGGCAATATCTCACGACATCTCGACAAGAGAGAAGAGGGAGGGTCGAAAAATCGCCAAAATTTCCTCACTAATAAATGGATACATACTTCCTAACACATTTAAAGTCAAAACGTCTTAGAGCTAGGTGAAGTGAATCTAAGCGCCAAGAAATATACGGCTCGGCTCCTATCGTTTTTTGTATGATCTTACAAATTAATAACTTTACAAGTTTACGTCAGAGTGATGGACGCATTACAAAGAAATGCAATTTTTATAGGTAGAGGTAATCAACATCAGGTGGGCCACTAGCTTGTTCCGTCAAAACAGGGATGTTTGTTTGATACTCAATGCGTAATTATTTTCATCAAAGTATTTCTAACTTTACAGCAAGGCAAACCAGGCGTAGAGTTTGTTCTAATGGTCCGTAAGGGTACAAAACCTCAGTACAAGTCGTTCAACGCGCCGCCAGAGCTCGCTAGCAATCTCCAGCAGCAAGCCCTTGCGGATAAGCAGGAGATGGAGAGAGTTAAACGGTATGTCATGCTTCCAATCCAATGAGTCACTTGTGTCTTATCTAACTAGTAAATTATAGACCACTGGTAGTCTAGTGGGAGTGACCCTGCCTTCTGATCCTAAGGTCGTGGGTTCTAATTCTTGTGCTAATAGCTTGTGTAAATACATACTAAGGATACAATATAACACCCAGACAGAGAACAAATGTCTTTGTTCATCACATAAATGTTTGTTCTCGATGGGATTCGAACCCACAACCTACAGCACAGAGGTAGAGCTACTACTCCCCAAGCCGTAAGCTCAGTCAAAAGTGTATTAGTAAACTAATTTTAAAATCGCATCAGTTGATAAATATATCTTCAAATTTTCTTTATAGCTTAACCCTCAACATCTCAGAGAGGCAAGAGGAAGAAGAGTACAGCGCAGAAAGTGGCGGTGGTTCGGGAGGGCTCGGAAACCCAAACCGAGGGCAGCATGTACGGCAGAAGTACCAACACCCTAAGGGAGCGCCCGACGCAGACCTCATATTCGGACCAAAGAAGTACAAATGACACGAAAAAATTTCAGAAAAGTTGGAAATACTTACTGAAATTGAAGATTGAAGATGTGATTGTGATTTATTTGAAAAAGGACAAATTTTATAAGGTTAAAGAAAACTGTTTTAAATGTAAATTGTGTCTCTCAATTCGTTATATTTCCGCGGCTGAACCGTTTTTGATTAGATTAGTGGTTTGAGACTTAAAAAGTTTAGAATTTAATAGTTTTTGATCTTGTAAGTTAAATTATTGGCTCCGCTTTTTGCTAGTGAAATTGGGGCAAAGTGTAAAGAATAAAGGGACCGAAAAATATGACATTGACATACAAGTGGACAAGATTATGTTAGTTGAACCATTGTTGAACACAGAATTTGGAAGAGTATCTACACTTGCAAGAATGAGAAATAAGTATGGTGGTGGTACTTCCCCAGACAATTATAATAAATTTATATATTCTATAGAGTAACATAGATTATAATGTTCCTAGAATATACAATGTTGAGATTGTGACTAGTTTAGACGTTCTTGAATATTTTAAAATTTTGTATTTTTAATTGATGGACTTGTATATGGTAGTAAACTTGTTTAAACTGACACGACATTTTTCCTTTTTTTATAGCCCCCAAACGACAACTACTTGAGTTACAGCTCCCATGGCCAACTTTTAGCAGTTTTAGGGCTAGCGTTAAGTTAAATTAGAATATAGCGTAGCAAAGTATTATTTTAATAATATTTAGATCACTTGATTTTTCATTAGATGTCCAAGGTAGTCCCGCCCTAGAATCATGCCTTCGTTACCTAGGTACTTACTACATTTCGATAAGAGGCGATAACAAAACGTGTCAATAAAATACGGCCTGTTATTGCACGAGCTGCTAATGAACATCTATCACTACACGGATTATCAGGGTGTACATTAACAGGCCGTATATTGTCAGGTCAGGCTGTGAATTAAGCGGTCGTAAATTCTTGGCTTCCTTCCGTTGCGGCCGCTGCCGGTTGATTTGTTGTTTTTATTTACGTTCGCTTTAAATTCTGCATCCTAGATTTATTTAAAATAGAATTTGTTTGAATTTCTTAAACAGTAACAAAGTAAAGTGCCAAAATCAAAATAGTGTTGATTCAAATTGTGTCTCTAGAAGTTCTAACCTCTGATGATGGCCGACGACTTCAACAAGTTACTACAACAAGCTGAGCAGTTGACGACGGAAATTGAGGGCAATGAAGAATTGCCGAGAGTAGAACGTTCACTGGGGCAGGTTCTGGAGGCTTCTCAGGAGCTTCATTCCAGAGTAATACATTCGGGCGCCAATGATATCCAAGCGTAAGATTATGTAGTTAGCTAGCTACCTGCTTTTGCATAGGTACCTGCGGTCAATTGTTATTTGAAATTTGCTGTTATACGTCACTGTATGACTAGTAGAGGCTAGATAATATCCATAATCCTATTATAACAAAAACCAGTGTAATACTATCCCTGAATTTTGTTGGTCATAACCTTGTTTACATTGGCAGGCACCTCCTCTTCGGATCCAAAGGCATAGATCTACAACAAATATCTCAAAAGCTTGAAACTCTTAGCTCGAAGCGCACATTTGAGCCACTTCAGCCTATTGCAGACTCTGACATTGAAAGTTTCCTAAAGAATGAAAGAGAGAATGCCATTTTATCACTCATTGATGAAGTTAACAAAAATGTAAGTTTTTGTAGGTAATGTAATTTTTTATATGAAATTATCATAAGCTCAATATCACAAGACTATTGTTTATCTATTTCTACAACTTTCAGTCACTACAAACAACAGAAGACCAAAAATGGGAGCACATGGTCTCAGAATGGAACAGAGAGAAAATTAAGCTGATGAATGCCATGATTGGTCCCTCCCAGAACTGGCTTGACCTCAAACGGGTGCCTGAACCACCAAGCATTGCTGACACACCTAAAAAGTTTGGCCATTCGATGTTGGATAATGTTGAGGCTGCATATGCAAGACAAGTGCATCAGTACAATAAGCTAGTGTTCCAAGGGTCTAAGTCTAGAACAGCCCTGCATCAGAAGTTTGGGCAGGTTGCTGAAGAGTTCAATGATCTTGTAAGTATCACTATCACCATACAAAATAGAAACTACTTCTTTCATGTCAAATTGAAAGTTCTTAGGCCATAGTTGTAGCAAATTCTGTGAATATTTGATTTGTTAATATTTTTTTATTACAATAAATAAGCAACTACTAAACTACTACTTGGTTTTGGATCTGTCCAAAATACAATAAGAGAATAATTAAAGAGATCAGTATTAAAGAGTCATTAAGGGTACATATAATTATACATGTATCACATAATGTTTTTTCAAAAAGTTTTCTAAGGATTCAATTCCATTGTACCTTAATTCTTGTCTTAAGGTTTTAAAACCAATTTGTAACCTATTAGTTACACCTTATAGTGGGTCTTGGTATTCAAATATCTTGGTTTTGCAGAAAGTTAAAGAAATGTGGGAAATAATCAAAACAATGTCGAACATTCCTGCTCTGGTCAGAGACGAGGATCCTCTGAAGGCCAGAGGCAACCCTGCCATCCAGCAGTGTCTTGTTGCACAGGGGAAGAAGTATTTAGAGAAGAGGTTTGTTGTTTAATTTTACATGAACATTTGTGTGATGTACATAATTATATGTTTGATCTTTATCTGGCTATGCAAATGAGAAATTGTCTCTAAATACTTATATGTTGCTTTGTATTGCCTTTAAATATTTATGAGTCTAAATGCATATATAGAAGTACAGTATAAATCAAATAAATTTATCGCATTCATGTTGAGTGTACAGAAGATTTTAGAACAATAAATATAAGCGTCAACATAAGCCTGGTAGAGCATGACAATCTATCTATCACAATTTATATCTCAGTGTTATAATGTATTAAAAGTTACTAATCTATTTTATGTACGTAAAAGTATACAATTATTCTCTTCTGGCATCCATAGTACTTATAGAATAATATTGGCATTCATTTGATGCCCCCAGTTAGATAAATGTCATATTTTTCTATTTATATTTTTTTCCTCCTACACAGATATAAGCAGTACATGAGTGACGTAGTTCGCGCAAACCCAGCCGCGGCGATGCGAGGAGGTGAGCCTGGTACCTACCCGCTAGTCAGAGGCTTTGTAGGCCTCCGACTCCAAGGGGCTAACGTCCAGGGGCTCACAGATGGAGTGATAGACGAGCGTCCGCTCTGGCCAATGGTTTATTACTGTCTAAGAAGCGGAGACGCCAATGCCGCGTTGTATTGCTTGCGGAAGGCTGGGTAAGCTGTGTTTAGAATATCAAGAGTCACAAAACAACAGAATGAAAAAAAACAATGACCAAAAAGTTATAATTTTATGATGCGGCGGCGCGGCGGGGTTATTCGTGGTCGAGAGAATCCATACATAGATAGGTTCAGAACAATGGAAACAAAAAAACAGAAATAGGCTTACTATAATAATAATAATGCTGGACAATCCAACAGTATTATCTAGCCCCAAGCTAAGCAGAGCTTGTGTTTATGGGTACTAGATGATTGATATACATAAAACAATAGAAAATATTTGCAGATCGTACAAACATTTATCCCAAGCCGCGCCACATAGGTCGTTACTAGTTTTCAAGGATTACTGCTAAGACTATAAATCATCTGCAAAGTTCCCATTACCAGCAAATTTACTCTTGTAAAAGATAAACGAAGTTCGAACTCAAAACTCCTCTCCGAAATGTAGTTTATCGTTTTCAGGAGTAGACCTTGTATTATGAATGTGACTATTGATTACATATTAGGTGTGTTGACGTACATCGTGAATTTACTAACTAAAAATGTTTTTATTACAGTCGCGATCATGAAGAGTTTATAGCGGCACTGGAAGAGCACATCAGAAGTCCTGAAAAACCGCTAAGTGATAAACTCCAAACAGCTATCAACTTCCAGTATAGAATCCAAGTCCGGAACTCTACTGATCATTTCAAAAGAGCTGTGAGTTTAGTCTATATCTTATTATTGCCTTCAGTTTTCTATGTATAATAAAAAAATATCTATATATATATATGTAATGTATTGTATTAAGTATATCAGTCATCTAGTACCCATAATACAAGCTCTGCTTAGCTTGGGGCTAGATGATGCTGTGTGGACTGTCCAGCATTATTATTATTATTATTATTATTAATTGCCCACTTATGACTGAAGATGCTCTTTTTACGCTTGCCTCGGCGATTGAGTGTGTAAGGTTAAATGTTTTCTTCTGTCAGATGTGGGCCGAACCTTAGGTGCATGTGTCTTTAAAACGCTCCTACCAGTACAGCTTAGAGTTAGTACTTAGTATCTTTGTGAATAAAATTTTACAAAGAGAGCAGAAAATCAAAATTACCACACATCCCTAACGATTAATGGGAGGAATGATAAATGTTTGAAGGTTCATAATGTCGTTTTAAGTTGAGTTGCAACTATCATTATAACTTTATAACATTTTAAACTTTATTTTTAGGGTTCAAAGGGTAAAACGGGGTGATAGTTAGAAAGTTGAAATTTTCACAGATGATGTACTTCTGTTGCCGCTATAACAACAAATACTAAAAAAAAAGAATAAAATAAATATTTAAGAGGGCTCTCAATCTCATGCAACAAACGTAGTTTTTTTGCCGTTTTTAGTATAGATAATGGTACGTAACCCTTCGTGCGAGAGTCCGACTCGCACTTGGCCGGTTTTTATTTATTGTTTATTGTATAAATGCAGATAATGTAACATGTTCCAGTTCCAAGAGTCTACCGTGTCTGGGATAACATAATATTTCTTTTTTCTAGGTGTACTGCATTATAGGATGCTGCGACCAAGGCGATGAACACTACGAGGTGGCGAGGACTGCCGATGATTACCTCTGGCTCAAACTGTCGTTTATAAGGACACGGCCAAACAACGAACCTGATGCTTTCTCTTACTCTGATCTGCAGAAGCTCATTTTAGAAGAATATGGTAATCTTAATCAGTAAAAGTATTATTGCATGCCAATCAATTTGACGACCGATGTGGCGCGGTGGGCAAATACCCCCCTGCGATGCTGGAGGTTGCGGGTACGATTCCCGCCTCGGGATAAATGTTTGTACGATTTGCAAATATTTATTCCGGGTGTTCTGGGTATTTACTATGTATAATAAAAATTTGTATGTATGTATGTATTGTATTGTATTAAGTATATCAGTCATCTAGCCATATCTACCCATAACACAAGCTCTGCTTAGCTTGGGGCTAGATGATGCTGTGTGGATGGTCCAGCATTATTATTATTATTGCGACTTTACACCAAATATGTAGTTTAAATTGAAAATCTTAATCAAAACTATAATTATTCAGTAAAATCACAAGATTCACTTTGAGAAGGTTCTATAAACTAGCTACTTATATAATCTTTAAAATATCTATCAATAGAAAAAATATCTCGTGTCAACCGGGACATGGCAGGTGAAGGGTGGTCTTCTCGTTCACGCTTCGTCGTTAGCAAATTCAGGCTAAGCTTACCATGTGATCTTCGAGACTTCTCTGAACGTGCCCATACCATCGGCAGCGTTAATTCATATCCATAATGATTCAAAAAGGCTGGTGAAGGAGTATTCTTAGTTTTGCCAGTAGTTAAATAAGGAGGGCCTGATAGAACTCACATGATCGGATACAGACGAAAGATTAAAGAAAAAGGCGTGATTATGCATCACAAAGACGTCTGTGACAACGGCACGTATAAATACGGCTGCTTCCACGTCTCAAAATAAAAAGACTTTAATCTTTTATATTTAATCAAAAGAATTTTTATATTACAGGTGAAACACACTACCACGCGTATGAGAAACCTGTTGTCTACTTCCAGATGTTAACTTTGTCTGGACAATTTGAGCCAGCACTTGAGTTTTTATCCAGAATACCAAGGTTAATTACTTTACTATTTCGTATATAGTTTTATAGTAGAGGGCATGTTCTTAACGAGCGTGGGCTATGATGCTTGGTTGGTAACGAAAGCATTGTAGGTCTTTGTGGTAACATCAGGTGCGCTATCTGCTTGTTCTATCAGCAAGTAGTATAAAAAACACATAATCATTCAGAAGGCCAGGTACGAAATAATGTGGTTATAATTGTATGCTTACACTCTGCAAGACTTATACTTGTTCCAATGTTTTAATTTCACCAATTGTTCAATTTTATTTTTCAGATATCAAGTGCATGGTGTACACATGGCTTTAGCGTTACACGATGTTTATATGCTTGGAACCCCAAGGAATGTCCAAGCTCCTTTATGTAAGTACTAAGTATTCTTCGTCTCATTAATACATATGTATTATTTAAAAAAAAAATTAATGTGAAAAATTGTTTGAGGTTAATTTATTTTATAGCATGTCTTATTAATTTTACCTTTTTAGACGCATGTGCAATGCAGTTACTATACGCTAATCTGCGTTAAACTAATTCGCGCGAGTTTATCAAATATACCCGCGAAGAACAATTGCTCAATCTATATCTATACTATAATATTATAAAAAGGAAAGAATTGATTGTTTGTTTGTTTGCATTGAATAGGCTCCGAAACTACTGGAGCGATTTGAAAAAAATTTCTCCGTTGGGAAGCTACACTATCCTCGGTTGACATAGGCTATATTATATGTTCAAAAAAATAGGGATCCTTATTAAAACCCGTGCGAAGCCGGGACGGACTACTAGTATTTTATAATTCTCGATCATTTTGTTAGATATATTATCTGAGTGCAATCATCAGTGTCTTATTTTATTATGAGAAAATTAAGAAAACTAACTTGTAATAATACAATTTTGTAAGGGATAATATAGCTAAATGAGATATGTTCTTTCAGTATCCGTGGATACAGATGACCCAGCGCCGTTACGGCGTCTCAACTTGGCGAGATTACTTCTGTTGTACGTCAGGAAATTCGAACTCACTGACCCATCCGATGCACTTCACTATTACTTCTTTTTAAGGTAAGCACACCTGCTTCTCTCATCTTTATTACATCATTTAAATCATTGTTAGGTACCAAATGATCTAAAATAACTACTCAGAAATTTATTAAATTTAAAATTTACATGGTCTATGAAAATCTCCAACGCCAAAAAATCACGCGCATTCCGAAGGCTTTAATATAAAACGCTTATTTTAAAGAACTCCATACTATAAGTTCTGTGCAAATCTCAGGTTAATCATACTATAATCAGACATGCATTCGCGGAGGTAATACTTTGATCATACTGAATCCACACTTTTAGTAAATAATACTACGCGGAATAAAGATGCAGTTTCTTCTTACAGGAACCTCAAAGATCCCAGCGGCAAGAATCTATTCATGTGTTGCTGTACTGACTTAGCTCTCGAAAGCCGGGACTACGATCTCCTGTTCGGTAGAATGGACGCTATCACTGGACTACGCACTCAGGGACTTCTCGACCAATTCAATAATCCTCATATTGATAGCACGGTACTGTGGAAATTGCATCGGGTTTTAGTCTTCTTCTGGGTGTAGTTTGATGATAATAAGATCGGGTTTCCTTTGCAGGTGATCGCACTGAATGTAGCCGAACAACTAGTGAATAAGGGTCTGTTTGAAGATGCAATTACGATGTATGACATTGCTGGGGTGAGTGTTAGTAATTGGCCGAGCGAGCGGAGCGTCTCAGATACGAGATTGTCTTAAAAGATTTTGTCCGATTGCCATCTGACTGTCTCTGTCAAATTGGCACACAAGTTCCTTGATTTATATAATTTTTTTATTCGATCGCGATATTTTATTAGGGGTAAAGAGGGAAGTTTGCTGTAGCGTTATATATGATTACAATTTTTTTTTTTGGAAAATGTATAAATGCCTATGCCAATCTAACTACGTAGTTCTCTCCGCTTTCACGAGACGAACCCTTAGACACCAGATTAGATACCAGATTCGACCTCCTAGGACCAAGGCAACGCAATTAATCACTAAATACCCCTATTTCGCTCACTGAAAAGGCTTTACTAAGCCAGGTGTTGGTTATTGCATAGTTATAAAGGCTCGCGAGGTCTACTGTGTACGAGGTCACAGAACAACTAGTTTTAAATGGGACCAACCCCCCAATCGCACTAACCTAAGGGCGATAAAATAGTTTTATAAGAGCTCACACCGAGAATTAATTTTCAATTGTATGCTATTACAGAACTTGGAGAAAGTGCTGGAATTGTTCTGTGTGCTGCTCGCTCAAGTAGTGAACAGCGGCGGCGGCGCCGGCGGGTTGCGCGAGCGTCTGTCCGCGCTCGCGCAGCACGTGTCGCGGCGGCTGCGCTCCGCCGACGCCGCGCCTCTGCCCGCCGCGCTGGTCGAGGCCTACACCAAGCTCTGCAAGCTGATGACATTCTTCGACCAGTTCCATAGTGAGAACTATGAAGGAGCTTTGGAGGTAAGCAAGCATTATTCAACTTTCCTATACTATAATAAAACAGTGGAGGTTGAAAATTTTTTCTGAAATTTTGCTAATTGTACTTATTAAAAGCAAAAAAATCGGCCAAGTGCGAGTCGGACTCGCGCACGAAAGGTTCCGTACCATTATCTATAATAAAAACGGCTAAAATCACGTTTGTTGTACGAGAGCCCCCTTAAATATTTATTTTATTGTTTTTTTAGCAATCTCCGCTGTCTATCTGTCTAAATTGTTTGCCGTTTTTACTATAGATACCTTGTACGGAACCCTTTGTGCGCAAGTCCGACTCGCACTTGGCAGTTTTTTTAACTTCTGCGTCGGTTCAAAAGACAGCTCGTGCTACGCTCATGTTTCAGACTCTCCGTGAATGCGAGCTAGTACCCCTGACCGCGGGCGAGCTAGAGGCGCGTGTCTCAGGCGCTCGCTCGGCGCGCGGAGAGCTACTACGTAGTTTACCAGCCGTGTTGCGCGCACTGTGTCACATCCTACTCGCTCAGAGACAACGACTACGGACCACGCCGCGACCTACACAACTTGGAATGCAGACCAATAAGGTAACATCCGTTGACCTATACGTATACGCGTATCATTTTACAAAATATAACCAACAGAACAGAAAATACTGAATTTTCTTTATCGTTATTATTTATTCACGGCATTTTTTGTTTACAGCAAGTTGAGTGGTTGCGAGAACAAGCAGAGGTGCTAAACACGTTTGCGGGTAACATAGCGTACAGAATGCCCGGCGACACGTACAGCCAATTAGCCCAGATGCAAATACTTATGCATTGACCAAATTGTCTATGTATAAGTACGCTACTGTATGTTACGATCATTAGAATAAACATCTTTTATTAAATTTACAAAGTTTTATTTCATATTAAGTTAAAATGATTGATAAAATATTATACATTATTGTACATTATGTTATTATAAAATTCAGTCTTAATTTACGAGTTCAGTTCTGCCCAGCTAGCCTAGCCGCTGCCAAGCCTAGTGGAACTTTCTTTTTTAGCTCTCTTATCCTTTCACCACACTGCTGGTTTTTTAGTTAAAATTCAGTCGGAACCAGATAATATTAGTAGACTATGTGACTAAACCAAAGCTTAAACACTAAAGTAAATTCGTTCAGCTAACTGTCTTCTTACTTCCATGCCAATATACAATTCATTGACATCATCTTCAGGCATTTCTGTCACTTCATTCAATACAGGCATAGGTTCTAAGTCCACATAAAGCTCTGGATCAGGTAATCCAGCTGTTATGCACAGATTATGAAGAATCGCACAGGCGTTGATGATTTTCGCCGCGCGTTGCGGCGTGTAGTGTAACGGCCGTTTGTGGAGACATTTCCAACGTCCCTTCAGCTTGGCGACACATCGATCAATGCAAGTCTTTGTGCGGCCTTGGAAGTGGTTGTATTGAGAGTCAGGTGTTCCTTGGGGCGCGTGGGGAATTGGTGTCATCAACCACGCTCGTTGGGGATATTTGCTATCAGCTAGAAACAAATCAATTATCAGATGTGTAAACTGTTTCCGTCGTATGTACCTATGCATTTCAGCTTAGTTAGCAACTTAGTTAATAGATATGCCTTCCGCGCTAGAGGTTGTGGGTTCGATCTCCACTGAGAACTAACATTTGTGTAATGAAATGTTTGTTCTGTGTCTAGGTGTTAAAAGTATTAAAATTGTTTATCAGTTACCTGGTACCCATAGTACAAGCTTCACTTAGTTTGAGACTTGATGACGTTGTGTCAAAAGCATGCCGGTAAACACAAATTATATTATAAGATAAAAATTATACTTATTAGGATTTTACTGAGTCATCTTGCCCCACACAAGGGGAGCTTCCTTAAAATCCTAACGAAAACCTACTCATTACAAAAATATAATTGGGTGGATAATGGAATGGACAGGGTAAGTAGTTACTGTGTGTACCTACCTACGCTATGGTACACTAACACTTAGCTGAGATAATGTAAATAATGTAATTTACCTAACAGCCAACTAGACTCTCCTTGCCTGCTGATGTTTTCAACAAATGGCCTGATGTTCATTTTGTTCCAAATCGAAGTGTTCCCGGCGGACCCGCCAAATCTACAGCACACTGCTATTATTTTGGTATCTGCATCACATATCTGAAATTTTTTAATTCGCATATATTACTTACTAGTGGCTCGCAGCTTCGCCCGCGTGGTAGTTTTTTCCCGTTCCCGCTATTTTTTCGGGATAAAAAGTAGCCTATGTTAATCCAAGTTATAATCTATGTTTATTCAAAATTTCATCCAAATCAGTCTACTGGTTAAAGCGTGAAAGAGTAACAAACATCCATCCATCCATCCATCCATCCATCCATACTTACATTACTTATTAGTAGGAAGTAGGATACAAGAAATACAAAAGTAAAATGAGTATTTAGGTACTATTTGTTACCTTAATCATGGATAAAAAGCACAGACAGAAGTTTAATTTATTTGGGCATTACCATTTGTGCATGTAGTGAGTATTGGCCTTTGCTATCAAAAAATGCTTCCTCATCATCCCTTGGACACACAATTTCTACATAAGTTCCATCTAGGCATCCTATAGTTTCTGGAAAATGGTATTTTCTGTAAAATCTGAAAAAAGCACAAATTATATTTAAACATAACAATAACACACTAGTATTCGCTCACTGCTTTGCTCACCCAGTTGATGTTATTATTATTGTTAATAGTATGATTGTTAGAATTATGATGATTATTTTGAAATAATTGAATAATAACAATGTAGACATTTACCCTTCCTTGATTTGTTCTCTCTGTGCTGCAGAAGCAGGGAATACTACCCAATAGTCCAACACAGCATTAAGACCTTCAATAACAATCTTGATAACCCGACTGACAGATTTCTGAGATATGCATACATTAAAATCTTTGCTGATGGATTTCTGATGAGAACCACTTGCCAAGAATGACAGTGTTACCAGAACCTAAAAACAAATTCCAGTTTTTGTAATATGTTACAGTGAAAGAGTGAATAACTTGTACAGTACCTAAAGTTAGTAGAGAGAAGAAAATAACAAGTCTACCCCACCTAATGGTTTATTAATGGTAGAAAGGCAGGGAGGAACTGGCGCTTTGATTCATCTTAATTTAAGGCGTTTCAAGATCATTTGTGCAGTTAATACTGCATAAATGATTTTGGCTTAAGTAGATGATGTAGCACCACAATATCTAGCAAATGCTCTAAACATAGCCTGCTTAGTCCTTCAGGCCGATCCACTTATTCTACACAACCACAAAGTCCAAGCCTTCCATGCTGAAGAGCATGTTGAGCTGTGAGTACGAACTTGCTTTAAGGAATACTGAAGGAATAGGGTTTTTCCATGGTACATGCAGGTGTTATACTGTAGTCTAAATATATATTCACAAAAAAAATAAAAGTAAGTATATAACAAGCTTTGCTTAGTTTGGGGCTGTATGTTAATTTAAACTGATTTGAATTAAATTTGTGTAAAATGTTCTCAAATATTTTAATGATCTAGAACAATCAAACATTTAATGGACTTTTACTACTTTTTTTCATCTTACTTTTAATGGAAATGGTATGCTATTAGAACGCTGGGACTTTGGCACGACAGGGTCTAGTATCCTTATGATTTGGTGAAACACGGCCTTGTTGACTCCACAATTCTTCATGAGATAAGAATCCGTTAGGAATAGGCAATCAAATGTATCTATAATGTGCCGACGACCTATTTTCTCTGCAGACGTGCTGCCTCGCAGAATTTTTAACTTCAGGAGTGTGTTCATTTTATTATTCAGGAATTAATTAGCACAGTGTACTATAGAAACAAACTGTTAGCTTTGAACTCAAGAAACGGACTAAACTAAATAGAGTAGACTAGCTAGGGTCTGATTTCCATTTTCCAGACATTATTTTGTGAAGTGCTTATTTATACATGTATGTTTGAGCTCTGAAGAAATATCATGATAATCTTAAGATTATTAGCATTGGAGAAGAATAAATAGATCATTTATCTCTCCTGCGTTTAACAACTTTTGTTTGATAATGTTAAAAATCCCGCTCACAGAATAACTTTGTTCCATCGGAAAATGTGATGTTTTGTTTTGATCCTGATGAAACTAATGTATGGCCATTTAATTTGCAGCCTATTAATGTACACCCTAATAATCCGTGCCACTGGATTTGAATTATTAGGTGTATACGTGTTACGTGTACGGTGTATATTATCAGCTCTTACAATAACAGGCTGTGCTTTACTGCGACCAATTGTTGTACCCTAGTTGTTGTTGTACCGTACACTGTACACTCGCTCTCTTTCTAGGGCGGGATCCCGACTCTGTTAAAGGAAGGTTAGAATATTAAAAAAAACGCACGAGGCGAGCGATTGGACCGAGCCAGTTCATCGACACAGGAACAAACGACCATTGCTCTGATTGATCGAAGGATGCTTACAAATGTTTTGTGGATCTTAACGACCACAAACTACTTATGAGGTCACTACGTTGTTATTTCGAAAAAAACATAACTTGTTATCGGTCCATTTGTACATGAACTTTTCGCTGTATATTTCGGCCTGTGCTTTTCATAGTTGGAAAATACAAGGTGGTGTTTCCCATGGTTGTTCAATAGCCGGAATTCTTAATACATCGCGCCGTCGTCGCTGCCGTTTTTTTTTGTTTTGGTTCTACTGATGTGTTTGTGTGCTTGTGCTTTTATTAATAAATTAGTTAATTTTAGTTACACACATGCATAACCTACTGGTTGTGTGTGTTGTTTTGTTTGTGTTGTCTTGCTTGTATGAAGATTTTACTTATTTGATGAGTTTTATTGTTTAATACCTCACATAAAATAAATAAAATGGAGAGACGGAAAGCTAGCCCGGAGCAATTAAATATGCTGTTGCATTTTCTTGAAGCCGACAAAGAATTGGCTGTTGGAAAATTTATAGGTCTAGAAGGCAGAATTCGGCAAACTAATGCTTGGATTAAAATCACAGAAAAACTCAATGCCAACTCTGGATTCGGTTCAGGTGCTATAAAGACTCCGGATAAATGGCAACAGGTATGAGAAGCATGTATCTTGTGTAATGATCAAGATAAATAAGATTTAGAAGCGAAAGTTAATAATTCTTAGAGTACTGTAAACAAATGGTTGTACCTATAGGATATTTTTCATGCCACTAACAAAGTTCTAATTTCATTTTTAAAATTAGACGTGGCGCGACTGGAAATCTAATGTGAGAAAAAAAGCGTTTAAAATACGCAAAAACCGATTCACTCCTGGTTTCAATGCTAACATGCAACTATCAGAGGCAGAAGAGAAAATCTTAAGACTGACCTGCAACAACACTTCCTTGTTTGGTTTGAATGGTGTTCCTGAAACTTCAGCTGTCATAAATTCATTGGTATGACCACATGAATTCTTGATATACCTAACTAGTGTTCTGTACTGTAGCACAGAACACACACACTACATGATGTATTGTAACATAATCTTTCTACTTTCAGGATCCAACTCAAAGTAATATCACTGCAGATGATCTTTGCAATGACTCATCTACGAGCAATATGGTAGGTCCTTAATTAAAATAATTGTTAGCCCCTAGAGTAAGATATAAACTTTGGGATAATATTCTTCTTTAAGCCCAAACCAGCATGCAATGTGCATATCAATGTAAATATTTCCAGAAATGGCAGACAGACCCTCAGCACTTTACTCAAGTTGACTTAGACATGACCCTTGAAGCTGTTGTGGCTGACCCTGATACTAGCATGGGACCCAATGAGGCAACCCCAGCACCGAACACTGCTAAACCTTTATGGAAAAGAGGTAGACCAGTCAGTAAGTAACACATAGATTTATATGTGACCTATATCGTATATTGTGTATAATGACCTATATCACAATGCAAACTAGTTTGTTTGTGCATATTTTTTATTTAATTTTTGGTTGCAGGAGTTGTTCATGATCGACTTTTAAATCTAGAGGAGGAGAGGATAAAAATAAAAAAGCAAAAACTTTTAGAAAAGAAACGGTGCAATAACTTAAGGCTTAAAATGGAGAAAGATAGATTGGAGATTGAGAAGCAAAGGAATTTATTGTTGGAGAAGTAAGTTTCATCCTAAAATATGAGCGCTTAAGCCACTAAAATTTGATTATCTATAAATACTTAAGCAATATTTGTATTTCCAGACTCTTAGTTGCTGTGGAAGCAGTTACAAGATGAAGAAAAAAAATTAATGTACAGGATTTTATGCATTTGCAATTATGAAATGATTATTTCAATTAACTATGTACCTACCTACATTATGATAAGTGAAAATATATTTTACATACTTTATAATATACCTTTAACATAGTTATTTACGGTATTTAACTCTTCCCAATTAAAAAAATTATGTAAGTATATCCAAATCAAATTTTAATAGTAAGGTGCTTATAGTATGTACCTACATACCTAGGTATTTATTTATCTAATAAATCAGTACAGTACCTAGAAGTACCTAGTAGTCTATAATTACCTAGGTACATAAAGTAAGCCTAGGTTAGGTAGGTACTAAAAAGGGGAAAGATGGCGGTCATGATCATGCAAAGGTAAGGTAGGTACTAAGGTTATACCAAAACAAAGCTAGGTACCTATTTATTTACTAATACCGGTTGTTGTATGACCATGGAAAACAAAGCCCGGGATTTCGTAACCAAAGCAAAGGCATAAACACAAAAAACTGCATCCAAGCTATGGTTGTACTTAGGAGTAACAGTCATTTATTGTAAAACTGTTTACAAAAGATTGTAAATGCATTGCAAATTGCAGTTGTATTAAACAAATGTTTTATTCAAAGTATACAAAGTTCGACCAAATCAGTTGCTAATTTCCAGGTCGTACACTCTATGGCTGTATAAACGAAAAAAAATGTATTATTAGTCTCTAAGCCTGTATGCATTCTGTGCCTGCGTGCATGTTTGTGAAATGTGCGTGCTGTTGGTTTGTGACAAAGTATTCTGTGGTTTGGTTTATGTTTGTGTACATTAAAAAACTGTACCGTTATCCGAAATATAATATATATAGTGAGATACAGGTGTCGCTTCGCTTCCTTTTTTGTCCCTTTTCCACCTTAACTGTGTGTATCGCTGTCCTTTTCGCACACCCACACCACCACAGGCACCGACGGCCCGTGGGTAGGCCGGTCGATTTGCTCCTCATTGACGTTGTTGTTTTCGCTTCAAGCGGACGTGCACTGGTAAGTGCTAGATTTTAATTTGAAACTTCCTTTTGAATTCAAATTTAAATATGTGATTCCTTATAACATTATTCAATCGATTAACTTCGATTATACCGTGTTGTAGCGTGCATCACTAAATTCCACACAAGGAAAAATATCTACCTGCACTAGGAATTAATTGTCCCGAATTTTGATCATACGATATTTTAGTGAAGAATTTAGTGTTATGGATTGAATAATGTGATGGAAGCTTAAACAAAGTGTTTCAAGTTTGGATTTTACAATTTTTCCTCCAAAATAAGGAAAGTTTTAAAATTGTAAGTTTTAATATTTTTTCTGGTAGATAAAGTTCTTTGTTAATCGTAACGAGTATCTACCTACCTACCCTGGAAATATTTTTTCTTATTTAACGGTGTAACCGTTCGATGATTTGTGATTTCTGGATTTGCCATCGTTAAACTGTGTGTGTTTTTAGAAAGCGGTACTACCTTTACCTTTTACTACTTTTTGCGATTTCAGTATAAAATAGTTAAGCTTTATTTTTAGATCATTTTCAAAGAAAAACTTTTATCGAATGAGTGAGAAGGAAGTTGATCTAAGTAACGATAGTTTCATATTGGATCTGAGACATACAATGAACGGCGCCAAAACTGCAAGTTCTAAAAGTAGAAAACGGCAGAAGAAATTATCATCATCTTCATCTGAAGGTGATGTTTCGAGTAGCAGTTCCGATTCACAATCTTCCCGTTCTGTAAAACGTTCACGCCGTCACCGACGCAAAAAACATAGTCGATCAGATAAATATAATAAACTAGATAAACTAATTGCTGAGGTTAGTGACCTAAAATCAACGTTCTCTCGTGAACCATTCTGTCCCAATAATAATCTTGAGAGTGAGCAACCAATGACTAATGATTCTATCGATGACAATGTTAGTGGAAACTTGTACAGTGAAAACCACTCGGATTTAGGCGAGAGTGAACCTCAGTTTTCTCTTTCGATTGGGACCAGGCTGAAAGATCCAGATGTTCTGAAAACTCCTTCATCGTACCTTGAAGTTTTAAAAGGCATTCAACGTTTGGGTGATTTAGAATGGCAAAACGTCAGATATGCAGACGTTCAAAAAAATTATCGACATACCCCCGGTTTTACTGAACTAGAGCCTAACGAGGAAATAAAACGCTATGATACGTCGCGCACAACTGCCAATGCGGATAAAGCATTTGCTGCGATTAGTTATGCCCTGATAAAACAAAAAGATCACCTTGAAAAAGAACTCCGTGACTTTTTATCTTGGACAAAGGCTGCGCCTGACCTAAACTATGATACTATTCACAAAAAGATCGAGGACATTTTCGTAACAGGGGATTTCTCGAAGATTTCTAATGATGCTCTTCAGTTGGTCTGCGGCCACAGAGCTGAAATAATTCAACATAGGAGGGAAGCCATATTGGCGTCGGTAAAAGATCCATTGCACAAGAGTATCTTACGTAAGATACCGCCATCATGCGACAATCTATTTGACGCTGACAGGTTCACGTCTTCTTTAGAGAAGATGGGTGATTCCCGTAAAGTTTTCTGGCCTCACACAAAAGACCGCGTACCTGCTACGCAGACCGGTCCCAATACTGCTCAGACTGCGAGTACTTCTAGCAGTTTTCAGAATCAGAATGCTTACCGAGGAAACAACAGGTCTCGTGGTGCTATGAACTCTAACAGGCCCTTTCGGGGTAGAGGCGGAGCATCTAGAGGTCGGAGAAATAACAGCCGTCAGTCCACGCACAAAAGTACGCGTGACAGACACCGTTCTCCCTCATCCCACCGGGATAGGAGAAGCAGCCGGAAATATTGACTCTCCGAGTCTTTTCCAGGCCGGTCAGTTGAAGAATTACCGACCAAGATGGAAAAAGATGGGTGCTCCCAGTTTTATTCTCAAAATTATTTCAGGTTACCGTATCCCTTTTTCGAAACGACCTCCTCTTCATCTGCCCAACCGATACAATACTCAGCAGGTGACTTACGAAACCACAGAAATGTCGGGAGTAATTCAGAAAATGAAGGCGGAACGTGTGCTAATTCCAGTTCAGGCATCCCAGAGTTTCCTGTCACGCATGTTTCTTGTGCCCAAGACAGATGGATCAATGAGGCCAATTTTCGATCTGAGGTCATTAAATCGGTTTGTACTGACAGCACCTTTCAGGTTGATCAACATACACAAAATTCCAACCTTCTTACAGCCAGAAGATTGGCTAGTAAAAATAGATCTCTCCCAAGCGTATTTTCATATACCAATCAAAAGAACACACAGGCGGTTTCTGCGCCTGCTGTATCGACAAGAAATATTGGAGATGAGTTGTCTTCCCTTCGGGCTAAGCTCAGCACCAAAAACGTTTGCTGCTGTAAGCAATTGGATAGCCCAAATGCTCCGCCAAAGAGGGATCAGGCTACTTGTGTACCTAGACGATTACTTGATTGCAAACACATGCCCTTTGATGCTAAAAAAGCAAGTTGGAATTGCCTTAAATATGCTGCAGTATCTAGGTTGGAAGGTAAACTTCGAAAAATCCGTGCTAACACCAAGAAAAAGCATAGAATACCTAGGCATTGTATGGAATCCTTGGCTAAATCGCAAGTTTCTACCCGAAACAAAATGTCACAAACTAAAGACAGCAATACTCAAACTGTTAGAAAAGCGAACTACGAAACTTGTAGACATTCAAAGTCTTGTGGGCATGATGAACTTTGCCAGTTTTGTTGTCAGTCGAGGGAGACTCAATCACCGACAGCTGCAAAAGCTATCCATAACTCATTGCAACCTCAATTCCAAATTGGTCTCACTCAACCAAGAAGCGGAAAAGGATTTGATTTGGTGGCTCAGGCATCTGAGAGAGTTTTCCCGTATACATATGTCTCATCCCACTCACTTCCTGGTAACCGACGCTTCAGGTATAGCTTGGGGAGCTCAGATAAACAACATAAAGTTGTCGGGCGATTGGTTGGCTACAGAGATGGATTTGCATTCAAACATGAAAGAGCTTCTTGTAATCCTGAAAGTCCTGAAAGAGCAAGGTCCGAACCTACGTTCAACTTCGATACATCTACAATCCGACAACAAGACGGCAGTGGCTTACTTACGCAACGAAGGAGGGACGAAATCGCCGGATCTATTAGACCTGGCGTACAAAATTTTTCAGCAATTGGATATCTATCAGATAGATCTGGTAGCCTACCACATTCCAGGTATCTACAACGCCGAAGCCGATCGCCTGTCACGCCATCGAATAACGCCAGAATGGCACCTACTACCTCGAGTAACCACGTTAATATTCGCCAAATGGGGCACGCCAATCATAGATTTATTTGCGACCCATCTCACACGCGTGGTGCCCAGGTACTGCACCCTAGACTACACGGACAAACGAGCGGAATTCCACGATGCCCTATCACAAAAATGGGATTATCCGTTAGCGTGGGTGTTTCCCCCTCCGTTTTTAATACCAAAAGTCCTACAGCATCTACATCAATGCCGTGGTGTGTACCTCATAGTAGTACCGAGGTGGGAGAAAGTTTTTTGGCGCCCAGATATACGGAGCCGGGCAACAGCAGCACCTTGGACCATTCGAGATCTTCATCAAGTATTAGTAGACATCTCAACAGGCGATCCTCCTCAGAATGTGCAAGAAATGGAGCTGGAAGTATGGAGATGTGGGGCTGGAGCGAGCACTTGAAAGGATGGACACCACAGCAACGAGCTCTTCTTTTGAATAGTTGGCGTCCTTCGACGATAAGGACTTACAAGCCGGCCTGGTTCAGATGGATCAAATGGACGGAACAAAATAATGTAACCAGCAGTAAGCCTACCGGGTCAGAGTTAGCACGTTATTTGGCAGATTTATTTTACAAAGAGAAACTGTCTTACAACACAATTCTTGTTCATAAGTCGGTGGTCTCGACACTTTGTGACCCTGAACTGACAGAGCGGCTAAGCACTCACCCTTTTGTTAAACGAATTCTGAAGTCAATAGCTCTAACTAACCCAACTCCTATCAAACCGTCTGTGTGGGATGTTGACCTTGTTGCTAAGTTTATGTCGCAAATTAATTGCACTACTGATAGTTTCTACCAAATTTCTAAGCATACGGCTGCTATTTTACTTCTATGTTCCGGAAGAAGAGTACATGATTTAACTCTTCTTTCAGTAGAATCTGATAATTGTATTGTTCATAGTGATCATGTCATTCTATGGCCAGTTTTTGGATCCAAAACTGACAGTGTTAACCATCGTCAGTCTGGCTGGAGACTAAATTCAAACTCCGAAAACAGAAGTTTAGACCCAGTTTACTGGATAAATCGATTAATTGCAGCTGGTAAGAATAGAAGAGAATCGGCGAACTGTACAAATCTTTTTATTACAACGTGTGGTCGTCCCAAACCCGCGTCTAGATGTGTGATTTCTGGGTGGATTAAAAACCTACTAAAAGAGGCTGGTATAGAAGCTTCAGCTGGAAGTTTTAGAGCAGCAGTTGCCTCTAAAAGCTGGGTTGCGAATACACCTGTTGAAGATATACTTTCAAAAGGCAACTGGAGATCGTCAAATACTTTTAAGAAATTCTATTGTCGACAAATAATACAATCAAATCAGGCGAGGAATATAAATGTGATGTCTACGTTTCAGGCAATCTAAGCTATCTGCCTGCCAGTGCCTACTTTGTAGTAAATTTAAAAAGTATCATTTTGTTCTGAATCACTACCAATCTTATTTTATTTTGATTAAAAGAGATTTAAATGTAGATGTATCTTTTTATTCTACGAAATATTTACCAGCTAAAAACTTACTATGTAGGTACCATAGTAACCTATATTTATGTACAATTTTACAGTATTAAAGCCATGCTTATCAATATTTGTACAACTACAAATAATTAGTGCTAGTTTTTTATAGTCACATTAACGTTAACCACCACCACCAGGCGATAACAAACATCTCTCACTATATATATTATATTTCGGATAACGGTACAGTTTTTTAATGCAAACGTTTTACCTGAAAATAAAACGTATATTAAAAATACTTACCTTATCCGAAATATAATAATTTCAAATTCTGCCTGGTGGCATAGCAAAAACAACAGACTAAAATGAGGAGCAAATCGACCGGCCTACCCACGGGCCGTCGGTGCCTGTGGTGGTGTGGGTGTGCGAAAAGGACAGCGATACACACAGTTAAGGTGGAAAAGGGACAAAAAAGGAAGCGAAGCGACACCTGTATCTCACTATATATATTATATTTCGGATAAGGTAAGTATTTTTAATATACGTTTTATTTTCAGGTAAAACGTTTGCATTACAGAATAGTTTGTTTGTGCACGTTTTGTTATTTTTTGGGAACTTAAACAAACAAAAATAATGACCGAAGAAGACTCTCGTGGCTTAGATCGTGAGTTAGTTTGCGTTCTGTTTCCTGGAGTTGTGAAAAATGTTGAAAAAGCATTACAGTGCTTGGGAGGACTCAAATGCATTTCACAGGTAACTACCTATGTACAGAGCATACACTACACTTGTTTAGTGATAATAATAGTGATTCTCATAAATACTACCTACCCAATGACATTAGTACCTACCTACAGAATAATGTGGGGTATACATATTTTAAACTGAACTTTTCCAGGTTTACTCTCAACCAACAAAGAAACGGCTTGGTTTGAGTTATCAGCCCGACAACCCCTTCGTCAAGAAGGTATATGCAGACACCAAGAAATCAGCAGGCATTCTTCTTAAAGTAAAAGTAAAAAAAGTCAGAGTGAATGGAGAAGTTCAAAGAAATGTTATATCAACCGATGTTGTAGGAAGAGTGAGCAGGATGTATAAATTTGAATGTAAGTCAACAATGTAGTGTAATTGCACTAATTCTATTATAAAAATAGTAAAGATAAATTCACAAATAAATAAGTACAAGAGACTTCTTAAGTAAGTTCCACACAGCAAAGTAAGAACAATCTAGCAACTGACTTGGTTCTCTAGCACTTTTTGTACAAAAGCATTTGTGCATTCATCAAACTCCCCATGCAGGGGCGTAGCTACCGCCGTATCTGCCGTATCAATTATACGGGGCCCCCATGCCACGGGGCCCCCGATGTGCATAAGCAAAAATTAAATAATAACTTCCCAAATTTTTTTTTATTTCAGAAATGACAAAAAGCAAAAAGGCAAGGAGAGTGTATATTTAATTTGAATTGTTTGTAAAAATTTTGAAAAAAGTTACATAGATAATTATGATGAAAAAATATTTCTTTTAATTTTATGCCAACATTTTTTTCTTTTGCGAGAAATCTTTACCCTTCATAAGGGCCCCCAAACAAATTTTTATACGGGGGCCCGCCACGGCACGCTACGCCACTGTCCCCATGGCTTGGCAGGCTGTGACACCACTGAAAACATGTTAAGGAATGACTAGTGTCTAATACTTTTTTGTTTTTTAGCAATGTGTGATTTTCAATTCATGCCTGTGCATAGAAAGGAAACCACTGGCGAGTTAGAATGCCTCCTGGACAAAATACTTCCGAGTGGATTAGACAATGTGAACTTCCTTGAGTAAGTTGAATAAAATATTTTTTTATTAACGGCAAATATTTTTCATTAAATTCAATTTTACTAAACCTGTAAAATATGTGCCAATGGCAGGTATGCATAACATTTATGATATTGACCAAATGGAAATGGTGTAATTACTTAGCATCCTGGAAACAGGCAATAATTAGTGTAGATTTTGTTACTTGTAATGAATTAATTTAATGTGTACCAAATCTTTTTTTAGTGGTTCGTGTCCTCTATTCATAGTTCCATCAAACTTCACAAGATCTGACAAGCCTATACAATATGCTTACACTGACAAGCGCTACCCAGACCGGAGTGGATCACCAAGCAATGATGATTTCCACAACAAGTGCAGGAGTGAGCGAGGAATGCCATTAGGTCACTGGTGGTGGTACAATAGTACTGAAGAGTTTCCATCTCAACCTCTAGATTTATATATTAAAAATAGAGATATGAGATATGAATATAACTCTCTATTGAAGAATGAGTTTGAGGTCATTGAAAAGGTGCATATTTTGCTATGTTTTTAGTCTTATTAGACACTTGAAATTAAAATAAATGGGTTCAGGAAACTTTGCTTGCCTGAGTTACTAAGTGTACAGAGTTGCAGAATTTAAACTGGTAATTATTGTATAATTTGCAGCTATTTCAAGACCGCCCAATATGGTCACTGAACAGAATCAGGTATCACACAAAAGTCCGCATCGCGTCGTTGAAGACGTTGGCGCCTTGTATAGCTCTCCTTATGAAGGATGGGCCTTGGAAGAGCATGTGGGTTCGGTATGGATATGACCCGAGAAAGGATCCTTACGCCAGAATGTATCAGACTGTGGATTTTAGGTTGAGGCATACAGGTAAATTGATGAAAGTGTTTTGTTGATTATTTCTATATTTGTTTCTTGTTCGCACCATGACATACTTGGATGATTCATTAGTTTTATAGTGCTTACCTGCATTTAAGGAAATCCCAAATTGCATTAGGGTCCCCGTGGCGCAGGTGGTTAGCGCACGCCCCGTATCAAAAGAAAGAGCATAACTTTTTAGATAATGTAAAATCTTTGCTATCTGGATGAGTTATGAAAACGCTAATAGACACAATTTCTTATTTATTAATCAGAGTTACATACTGGCAACTGATTCAAAATACAAAGAGGATGAAAGAAATCGCTTAGTAGCGAATACAATTTGCCCAGGAAGACCCTCTGTCCTGTGATCAACGCACTTTGTAGTCAGTAACACTTTATAATCGCGAAATCCACGATGTACAATAATAACTCTCCATTGTTTTTAGCTGGTGTCCACTCCATGGTGATGACTCGTGACCAGATAGTCCACTATAAGAAAGCGGATCGCGTGCGACAATTAAAGCGCAAGAACCGCGACGAGCCGTTGCCGAGCGAAGAGATTCGCGAGGGAGCAGTATTCTTTCGACCGGGGTTGGTGCCGACACAGAGACAGATATTCTACCAGGTTAAAACTTTCCCATTATAAAAGCATATTATTACAGAAAGGTACTGTACAACGCACGGCCTATACAAACCACAGGTCGTAAAGACTTGACATTTTCAGGGTATATTTAACTTAGTACGTAGGGGTGTACTATAAAGTTTCCCTTAAAAGGGGAAAGGGAAATCACGCGCGTTTGCACTAGTAAATAAATAAATATTTGCAGGCATTCACACAGCGCTCTTTATCCCAAAACTAAGTAGTTTGTACTATACCAGGTGTAATAAGACCACTTCCGAATACTCCAAGAATATGTAAATTTACCAACAACAAGGTGTTATAGAATACTTCTTGGCTGTAAGTCTATCTATTTGATTTAGAGTAATACGATTATCTTCCTATTTATCAACCAGCGATGAATTCCGTGCAGCGGTCAACGACCCCGCGGCAGATGACCACGATTTCCTTTAGATTGTTGGTTTTGGTGTTTTGTTGTTTTTACGCGTTTTTAACTAAAATAATAATAATAATAATAATACTTGTTTATTTTAATATGTATTATCGATATTTATGCTGAAAACACGGAAAGAACAGACAAAAGGTGTCGATTTTTTGGCCACTATACGAACTTACTTTACTTACTTACTTACCACAAACGTTTTCTTTCTCAAAGCTAGGCGACGTCCAACTTCCCGAAGTGCAAGCAATATTAGCAGAGGAACCTGCGCCTGACGCCACATGCCACGAGAAGTACGGCTGGCTACCTCCGAAAGCGATTGACGTCTGTCGCGACCACATCTTCCGACACGCCAAGGAGACGCTTTTAGCCACACATAACACTAGCTTGAAGTTTGATGTGAGTATACCTACTTGCTATGATTACGTACCTACTTGTTGGCCACTTAGCCGTGGTGGTACAGTCTTAGAATATCATCCCTCCATCACCCGCCATGGATTTCGTAAGAGGCGACTAAGGGAATGAGATACATAATTTCCTAAGACTCACTGCGGTCACCAATCCGCCTGCCAAGCGTGATGACTATGGCAGACTCCTCCAAATTTAGGGGAGCCCCGTATCCACCAGTTTTGTGCGGGTGAAGAATACCTACTTGACGACAAACAAGTCTTCTGACGAACAACGTTAATTGACTATGACGGACGAATTTCTTATACCGGGTGTGTAAGGACTACTCCTGAAAACCTCGGGGGATTAAAATATCCATCAATATGAACATATATTATTTTTCTATGGGACCAACAATGAGAGCGTGTAAAAACAGCTATTAGAAAGTAAACTATCGGAAGTAGTATTTTTACATGCAGAATGTAGCAGAATATTACAATTTTGTTTTGCGTAGAACACGTGGTTTCTATGTCAGGGGACTATACACAGTCACTGTCAGCACTCATACAACGACCGAATATTTTTTAAACAAAGTGGATAAATCGACCTGCGTTGAATTTAGTAGGTCCACAGGTTATACTACCAATATTTGTTGAAACATGTAAGTAAAATCAGCCATGATGTTATACTAATAAAAAGTTATACTATCAGAAGTCAAAAAGCATTTATTCAGGATCCAGGGATCATTTTGAATCATCTTAAGCTTTAAGAAGATTTAAGGAGAATGTAGCCAGCTCTCAGTTTTTTTTGTATATACTTTTTAACAAATCAATTATTCTGTAGTGTTAAGTATGAAAATGTTTTTGTTTTAAACTGTGCTGCCGACTTACAACCCTAATCGTATAAGTTGGCGGACTATGAGTTCCAAGAATTGCGCCATAAAGGTCGCGTTCCTTCCATAGTCCAACTAAGCACGTGCCATAAGCCTCGTTGCTGTTTAATCTATTTGATAACTTTATTGTATGTATTTATGTAGTAGCTTACCTATCAGTTGTTATTTAGCCAACATTCTTTATCATGTGGGGTTTGAAAACGTGTTACAAACAATAACTACAAGAATAAATGCTAGAAGTAAATCTTAGCCTGTTACAAAGACTTTAAAACCCATGAAAAACATGAACCCTCAACATTAACGAACAATAAGGCCGCGTGGTGGTGAAAATAAATCGACCATCTAAGGGTCGAAACACTTAGCATATTGCCATCGCCGCATATACTGCGTCAAAGAAACACACACTAGGAGTATTACGTCGGTCCTAAAATACTATAGAAATTTCGTCTAAGCACAAGACACGAACAAAAATAAAAATAAATAAAAATTATTAGATATATTAGATTAGATTCAGAGGATTAGGATAATAGTGTAGCAGTAAATGAGTTCAATAAAATGCTTTTTTGTAATGCCCTATTACAAGCAAAAATCTAAGTAAACATATTTGAAAAGGTGCCGCGATTTACTCAAAAGCTTCGTTTTTTAGCACCTCTGAGGTAGTAGACAAAGTTATATTCTACTAACGATATCGAGAAGATGTAGAATACTTTCTTAAATGTTCCAGGCCCTATGCTGTTTTTGAAACTATCTTAAATTTTGTTTCGTCTTATTTCAGGATGGAATAAGCAGCGATGACGATGATGGTGAATTTGAGGATGGTGATATTATAAATGAAATGGACGAAACCGCGGGAGAGTAATCGAAACCAAATAAACGCTACTCAAACGAAATTGGTTTGTTATTTATTTAATTAAATAACTCTTTTACTTAAGACCTTTATATTTATTTGCCTTTTGAAAAAAATAAAAAGAAATAACATCACGACTTCGGAGATACCCCCTCAGATCTCTTAGTTTACCTTTTGATATACTTTTTTGATTGTTTATTTTTTAAATCACTGGTTTTTGCTTGGTTTGTGTGTAACCGGCATTGGCCTTGTTATTTACTTGTGTATTGGTTGTTACTACAGGAATTACGAAGAGTGCTATGAATTCGGTACAACAACCGCTCTAGAAGATATTGTAGACTGAATGGAAGGTACCCATTATTTATTTCACTATCTAGTAGAAGTGATTTTTGTGTTTTTGGATTTATCTTCGTCCGGAATAGGTTAATAAGTAATCATATTTAAACACGCCTGAGTTGAAAATTGAGATGTCCTGACGGAATGTCTACCGCGTTTGTATGCGATTTTCTACCTAAACCACTGGTCGTAGACACTTAATTGTTTGTGTTGGTGCCTAAGCCCTAAGGTCTAAGTCTAGGTCCCTAAGGGTGTACTATGAAATTAAGAAATAGGCCTTTGTATCTATTGTAGATGATTTATACAGCGGCAGGGGAAAATCTTCACTCATGGCTCTATTTACGGGAAGCTTGTATTGCCCAGCACCTATAACACCATCCTCACAGTTTAATCCACAGGAAAGGCATAGTCAATACGGAGCTAATAGAGCCGCGTGGATTTCCTCACGATATTTCCTTTCACCGTTTTAGAGCACTAGCAAGATATTGCATGTACTACCATACCCATGTTGCGGGTTCGAATCTAACTGTATATATATATATATACAGTTAGATTCGAACCCGCAACATGGGTAGGGTAGGGTTGCTGCCACTAGACCCTCAGTGCTCTTTGCACTAAGGGATTCCTGAAATTCAACCCTTAGAATTGTAACAGGGTTTGAAGTGTGTATGATAATAATTTTGTGCGAACGAAGTCACGCGTTCTAGTTTGTAATATTTCATCGGATATTTTATTATTTTATCAGGTGTTTCACCTATCACTGTCTATAGGTATTGTTTCATACTTATTTATTACTTTAGTCACTGCTAATTTAAAGCCTAGATAATGCTTTATCGGTAGAAATTCGATGGCACGAGTTGACTGTAAGCGGTAAGTCGGACAAGAAATTTTAAATTATAATTAAGTTTAGCATTCGCACACTGCTTCATTCTGGTTCAACAAACATGTTCAGTTGTACAAAGAATCAAATCGTCCCTTTCTCCCTTAATTTTTTAGTAAATATCAATTAGAATCTCTCGCGACTTCGTCTGCGTACTACTTATAGACAACGCACAGCTTGTGCCGCTGGTTGTAGAAACTTGAAATTTTCAAGTCTTGTTGCGTACTAAGAAAGGAATTCCCGAAATCTCGTTAAGGGTGAAAATGACTTCAATCCTTGCTGTTCTCATTTGTCCGTTGATTCACGGGAGCCATGGAGCCTAGATAGATAGAAAAACACTTTATTGTACACCACATTACGATAAACACTACAAAACTAATACACATATAGCAGAAATCATTAAGTGGAATACAATGGGCGGTCTTATCGCTAAAAGCGATCTCTTCCAGACCTATCTCCATGGGAGGGTAATGGAGAAGGCTTATTTTAAGTCTGGACATCCACGGCTATAAGCATAATAGTATTTATTATCTGTTTGACAAGCACAGCAACATTTTTATATACTTACACTGTTGATACCTATCAGGAAACCTTTTGGACCGAGCTCGTGCAGAGTTCCGGCTGGTAACCGATATCAGTATTAGTCTGCTTGTTCATCGTTTGTTATCAATCGCTTTTGTTACGTGGTTTGGGGGTGACATTGCACAGGATTGAAGTAATTAATGTTTTGTGCTGAGCGAGTATAACAATGAATTATTATTATTACTAGCCCTCCGTGTCCCACTGCTAGGCAAAGGCCTCCCCCCCATTCCCTCCACACATTCCGATCCTGCACCATGTTTTTCCAGTCTCACTGAAAACAGCCGAGCTCGTCCCGCCATCTCCGTTTGGGTCACAATAACAAATATTACGCATTAATCAGTTCACAAGTAGGTCGGATCAGCTTAAGAGAGCCTATATCTTCGTTTATCACAAAATATGACGCACCACTGGGGTATAAAACTGGAGCATAGGCCACGCACGACTAAAGAGTTGAGATGAGTGTTAAGTTGAAGTTTTTGTGTTATGCAAGTCTGATTTTCCAGTGGTTTTGTATGGAGTCACGGTAACTCTCAGCACGCTCGATCAGATGTATTTATCGTAACTCCATACAAAAAAACGGACAAAACAGGTCGCTCGCTATAACCTCTAGCTGAAATACATTATCTATGACTGAGGCATGACATAAATGTTTATCTTAAAAGAGCCTTTGATTGAGACTATCGTTGGTTTAAACATTAGGACACCTTAAAAAAAAGTAAAATACTTATACGAAAAGGTTATTTTGTTTTTGTATGTAGTTAAGTTTTTAAAATTATGTAATGATCTTTAGGTATTGGTACAGTCAGCGACATAGGTAATTTAATAATTTCAGTTATTCAGTGTTCATTTAGCATAAAAATTGCACTCAAATCAAAAGTGAATATTTGAGCTTTACGTGTAAAGTTCGTGTGAAGTTCGCTGACTGTATTTCCATTAAAGTATTCATTTTCATAGTGGGTAGCCAAGTTACGTACCATTATGCAGTTATATATAACTGCATAATGACCATCATAGTTTGAGGTAAGTATCTTGTCGTGTAGTTATGACGACTATAAAGGAACTCATTACAGGTAAAAGAATAAGCAGTTGGCTTGAACATAACTATTGTACAGTTCTCAAATAGCTATGAAAAATAACATACCTATTAAAAATATGCAGACAACCGGCATGTTGTAGAGTATAATGTTGGTCTAGCTAGTGCTTTGATCTGAGCAAGAAATAGATGAATTTGTATGTTAGAAAATATCCCCAGTCTCGTAAACTATATTGCCTACTACACGCAAGAATTTAGTCTTCTGTTGTCTACTCAGAAAATAAACATCAGAATACCTTTCTCGTAACTCTTACAAACAAAGACAATAAGTCACGATAAAGAGCTTTGTGCAAAACAATGTCATTGTAGGTAGAAAACCATCTCTTGCAAAAAAATATTGTATGCATAATTAGACTGACTTTGTCTCTCAACTGTCCATACAAAGGTATGCACATAGTAGGTACTCATAAGCTTATATTATTATTGAGTCATGTTGTGGATACCGAGACGAATACTAATTTATTTTATCTGTGTACTTTTGAACTATGAACTCTCCCTACATGTGAGAAATGACTGTTAGGTAAAGGGCAATACACGGACAGATTCTAGAGTTTACCTACCCTTCTTTTTACGACTTGCTGATGAAAAAAGCATCACAGGCCTACCTACATGTTCCTTTAGTTTCACTGGCACCCACACCATTCAAACCGAAACACAGCAACGCTGCTTGGTGGCTATAATATGTTTGGTACTTCCCCGGACGAGTCTTTCACAAAGAGCCCTAATAGGTACTATTTCTAGTTCATTTGTAATGGCATAACTGGGTTAGGTAACATGTATTTGGGCTACTGTATCCGTGTTTTAGACGGTATATTATGCGTGAAGTGATTTGGCTAAACTTATAGCCAGCCTAATCCCTTCAAAGTACAAAAGTACAAAACCCCCCTAGAGTCTTCGCAGACTTGAAGGAGTGACCTGGGTCAGGGCACCTAGAATTTATTCACGTTGAGTTGCTACGCCTTCGCATACAGCAAGAACAGATAAGACTAGCATCAATAACCATCTCCATTCATCAAATTCAAACTCTGATACTACTTTATACTAGTGCACGTTTGTAGATGGCTAACGCTTAAGTGATGACTTAGCAAGATATTCAGGGCTGATGTTAAACTGCCTATACAGGTTGATGAACTCTACAATGGCGCCACTATGAAACAAAGAAATATTTACTATCTTTCTATATTCTTCTTCTCTGTTGTATGCATTGCTTACATAGGTGCAAATGACACGCTGATACATTTCAGGTATACATCGATACCAATTATAAGAATAGTTGTCCTGACTGACTGACATATACTTAGTAACCGCAAAGTCTAAACTACTGGTCGTAGAAACTTGAAATTTTGCGGTAGTTTGTCTTGGTGCGTAGAGGTGTTACTAAGATATGAATTCCCGAAATTCAACTTCAGAATGAGTTCAGCGGCGGGGGTTGAAGTTGAAAGAAGTATGAAAATAACTTCACGCGGATAAAGTCAGGGGATAAATGTGTCAGTTTAGGAAACACACTACGATTTAATGAAATAGACTATAAAAACAGACGCAGGCACGGTAGACATCCTATTATATTGAGCAAAACTAAATGTGAAAATAAAATATAGCCAGGTCTTTCAAAGCTATTCTAAACTCAGTGTCCAGCCATGAGAAAACAAACAAAGTGATAGGGGTGAAGCAATCGCACTAGATAATTATTTACTTTTCCAGTAATTACCTATACCTACTTAGCGATAAAGCAAGTACTAGCAAGACTTTTCTTGTGCTATATTCATGTTTTATTAAGACACTGCCCTGAAATGAAACGGATCCAAGACAAACTAATCTATATTGTATATTTATATTTGAGGCTCTACTATAATAATTAAATTTCAAATAAAAATTAAGAATTCTCTTTTTGTAGTATCAGTATATTAGTTCTATGAGTTTTTATATTATCTTGTGAGTTTACTTCAAAATCATCCCTTCGAACGCGTTGTTAGCCCGGGTGGCACAAATCGCAGCGCTTATCGTGTCTATATAACGGGAGGGCGGGTGCGCGCGCGCACACTCGCTGGCGCCTCTCTCACGCGCACGATCGATATCCGCCCTTTGCCGGCGCATTTTCCAGCGCAATAATTACGCGAGTGAGGTGCGTTCTAGTGTTTACTGTTTAGTGTTACCCTTCAGTTTAATTTCCGCTTTGTGCTGTGTCTTTGTGTGCCTTTTGTGATATATTTACAAATTATCAGTAGGTACTTAGATGTGGGTATGTACCAAATATAATATTTGGACGTACATCTGACTACCCCCCCTTAGACATCCTCAAAGAATCTTGAGTTTGTACTAACTAAGAGATCTGAAGGGATATCTACCGTGCCTGGGAATTCGTCGTGAGGCTGTAACTGTAAAAATGTTTCGGAAGGTTTATTTTGTGGAAATACTAATCGTAACAAAGTTGTAAGTTTGAAGAATAATGTAGGATGTAATGTAAAAAAATGTTGACCTATGTTTAGAAATGTAAATTATTTCCAACCTAAACACACGATCCAAGTTTTGAACAAACTTGATTAAACAATGTACAACTAACATAAAC
Organism: Electrophaes corylata; assembly: GCA_947095575.1. Taxonomy (NCBI): domain Eukaryota; kingdom Metazoa; phylum Arthropoda; class Insecta; order Lepidoptera; family Geometridae; genus Electrophaes; species Electrophaes corylata. Next base: position 11,202,387 of record OX352700.1, on the reverse strand, counting down.
ATTAGGCTTACATGTAATCTCGTTCTTAGATTCACTCATATTCATAATGAACCCTAAGTTTTCATACCCTTCAGCAATTGCCAAGTTCTTTAGCTAGTCGGCACATTATTCTTGGTAGATGCCTACTTCTTGGCTAAAGAAACTCGATTTTTTAAGACAGGAAGTACATATATTTAATTACGATTCAAATGTATATTTTTAATTTAAAATACTAAAAAAATTTACAAGTTTTTTGTCCACCAAAGCACGAAAACACTTAAATAAAATAAATAAAATAAATAAATAATGCCGGACGATTCACACAGCATCATCTAGCCCCAAGCTAAGCAGAGCTTGTGTTATGGAAACTAGATGACTGATATATTTAATATAATATTATATTACATACATAGATATTTTTTATTATACATAGAAAATACCCAGAACACCCGGACACTATAATATGGGTGACACTAGCAGTCATCCATACGGTGACCCCGTTGAATATTGCTGACACACCATAAACTCACCGTTTGATAGATCAGAGTATAGGTAGGTGCGTATAATTTAAGTACTTATCTATTTTAGAAATTGTCAGCTATTTATTTGGAGCACTGACACGGTAGCTAGACTCGCGCCCGGTGATTGAACTGCAGATAAGTGCAGATAAAACAATAACTATTCATCGATTCGACTTTATACGACATTATCCACTTCATGTCAAGTATCGTTATTAAATCATGGACGATGCAGTTCATGCACAGAAGTTTACAGCAGTATAAGTTCATAAAGGATATACAGGTAAATAAAATGTCCTGTGCTGAAAAAAATATGGCAATCTTTTGCGCAGTAATTACTAGTTCATTGTCTAAAATAAAAACTTTTAATCCAGGCGTTTTTGCGTAGGTATCATCCTATTTTAACCCTCGACGCAAAGTAAAGCAAAAAAAGGTATGTCTGTGGCACCGTACTCTTTAATAAACGGATGAACTGATTTTGATTTTTTAGTTATACGTTTAACGTGACTTGTTCGAGCTATGATTAAGTAAAGAAAATTTGTTCAGCCGTTTGAAAATCAGTTGATAATGAGTTTTTGAAGATTTTTTCTTCGGTGAGTTTTACATTTTTATACGTGAATTCATTTCTAGCCTTTCGTGATTGATTACAAAACGAGCATAGAAAATCGCCAATAGTTTAAAAAATGTATTAGAATTATGTTTATAATGGTCAATAATTCAAAGATTATTTGTGCAAGATGCCGAGTGATGTTTTCAATCATGACCGCTGCACGTGCGCCGGTAAACTCTCCGCGTGTCCGGAATCCACAACAAGTCCTTGCCTCGTATCGTACCTTGTGGCCAGTGCCACAGAATCATTAACATTTAGTATCTTCCTTCTAGTGCCACAGAATATAGAATATTCAGGACCATCTATCTACCTTCAGATGTTTAGCCCAGTGTGAACATTAAATAGGCAAAACATAATCTATGTTGACAATGTTCTTTCAAATTGAATACTATTCAATTTATAAACACTGATTTGATACAACATCATCTAGTCCCAAACTATATAAATATAGAATACATACTTAAATACTTTTTTGTTTTAAATATATACCTACATAAAATACAATATAACATCCAGACACAGAACAAACATCTGTGTTCATCACATAAATGTTATTCCGGTGGGAATCGAACCCACAACCAACAGCGTGGAAGGCAGAACTACTACCAACTGAGCTATGATGGATGTCAAACTATTGGATATAAAATGTACTCGTACATTATCGTGTATAATGTGGACGCATAGAGATAAACCGATTGATAATGAATGACTAAAAACACCTAAGCCCTTGGCGTTGAAAAATAATTATTTTATATTTATTTTTAGCCTTTTCTGTGGTGTATATGATCGACAAAGTACTTGACTGACTCGTTGGATATTTGCTTAGCGTTTAATACCGTATAAAGAACGATTCTACGAAGGCCACCTGCTGCACCGTTTGATATTTGACTTGCCTTCTTGAGTAAAGAACAAATATAATATTGCTACCTACAAATTTTAATTGCTTCGCCTTGCACTCAGTGTCATGTCATAAAGCTCCCATAAATTACCAAATCACATGTAATAATTATGAATTTTGACTTTTGTATGAATTTTGAATGAAGTTTATCAAAGAATGTTTAATCTAGACTAGGTAGATCTAGTTTAGTTAGTGGTAATATAAGTAAGTGTGGAAGGAGCTTTACAGAGCGTTTGAAAGGTCTTTATTTTTAATTCAATTTCCTAAGGTTACTTTTTTTAATATTCTGTAAGAAGGTAAAAAAACAAGTAATTTGAGAAAGTAAGATACTTACAGAAGTAAATTTCAAAAGTAACTGAAAGTTTGCCTATGAATACAATTTTTAAGACCTATTTGTAATATATAAATGTGAATGTCTTTGTTTCGATATTGGTTTTCTGACTTTAAAGACACCAGTTGTCTAATTTGTTAGTATCAACTATCGCCAAAATTACTGCTTTACCACTTTTGAAACTGCATGGCAAGCAACTTAGCTACCTGACCCAACCTTTTTTTTGTTCGCTTATTTCGACCATCATCGGAGGTATAGTGTATCAACATATTTCAAAAGTTTGTTCAGCAACTGGTAAGATGGGGTAAGGGTACGTAATACTAATACTACTTCTGTGCTAACGGCTAGTTGCTTCACAGAAAATAGACCATTAAGTTGGTAAGGTGGAACTTTTGGTGATAGTACAATAGAATTGGATCCCGTTCTAGTAAAGAACTACCTGATAGACAGATTATATTTCTCAAGACGGTGCAATGTGATAAATTAGATGTGCTTGGACTTTAATTAGTTACTTATATCAATTCCTTATAGATCGTCACTTATTCAAGGTTAATCCACTCGGCGACAGGCCTTACAAGAATCTACGTTCTACATGTTACTTATGTAGCTTATGATGCCTAGGTTTTTTGATTCATTTTGAAATTATTCATTTTATTCTTCGATTAATGATACTTCAGATGACGGGTCACATACAAAATCATAGCTAAAAGCTGTCCGCGTGAATATATATTTGGACAGCTACATTTGTTTACGTACTAACGAAGTGAGAAAAAATGATAAACAGTTTTAAATTCAACCTAATTACAACCATATCCCCTAGTAAATAATGTCACTAATTGTCAAAACAAAATTAGAGCTCACTTTTCAAGTGAGCTCTCAGTGGCCGATCAGCGTTGAAATGTTAAAAAATCTACCTAGGCCCTACTTTTCGTATGTCGAAACACATTTATAATTTTTTGTTTTTGATTAATTTATGTAAGGCACACAAGACAGCAATTCAAACTACAATTACATTGTGAAATTACTATTTCTAATCACTACCGTATTTTACAGGCAGTGAATTATCAAAATGAGTTCAGGCGACTTCAGATTGGAGCGAAGCTTGGAGCTCACTCCCGACACTAAGGCGGTCGCCGAGTCAGAGCTCAGAGAGACTCCCGAGAGAGTCAGGGAGGCCCTCGAGAGACTTCGCGAGCTGCTGAAGGAAAACAAGGACTTGTTCTTTGGAGACGACGATGAACTACTGACGATCTTCCTCAGGCCTTGCAAGTGGTATCCGGAAAGCGCACTAGCACTCGTAAGTTGCTTTTTATTTTAAAAATCTTAAGCATAAATTTTGACCAATGTGGCGCGGCGGGCGAATGTCCGCCTGCGACGCAGGAGGTTGCGGGTTCGATTCCCGCCTTGGGATAAAAGTTTGTACGATCTACAAATATTTATTCCGGGTGGTCTGGGTATTTTCTATGATTAACAAAAAATATCTATAGTATGTAATATATTGTATTAAGTATATCAGTCATCTAGTACCCATAATACAAGCTCTGCTTAACTTGGGGCTAGATGATGCTGTGTGGGTTGTCCAGCATTATTATTATTATTATTAAAAAGCGTATGAGACACCTTTTTGCTTTCCTTGCGCTCAAAATTTTGTTTATTACGTAAATACAATGTGTCCAAGCATATTGATTTCAACAATAAGTATGTTGTTTTATAATAGGCGTGCTGCGTATTTGAAATTAGATCTGAACGTGAGAAAAAAACGCTTATGTCTCTTATACTACGTAACTGATCCTGAACCTTTTAAAATAGATGTTTGACCACAAGGAATCTTATTCTTATGACATAAGCGAAGCTTCAGATGGCAATAGTAAAACAATACCGTAGCAAAAGTATGTACTACACATCTAGTAGGTAAGTACCACCTATCTATTAGTTGTGTAGAGTATGTTTATATTACACTAGCGGCTCGTCCCTGCTTCGCACGGGTAGGTACTTAACAAAAATTATAAAATCAATAGTTTTCGCAGCGCACGCGACGTAAGGAATTTTTTAAGTCACTATGTGACACCTTAGGTTACTTCAAGTTATAGTAAGGATCTCAAATTTTTTTGAAAATATAATATAGCTTATGTCACCTGGAGATAGTGTAGCTTCCTATAACAGTGAAAGAACTTTGCAAATTGGTAGTTTCGGAGCCTATTCAATGCAAACAAACAAACAATGAAATCTTTCCTCTTTATGATATTAGTATGGAAAAAATTATTAGTATTGCAGAAATCTCGCAAAGAAATTACAAAATTGAATACAAAACGGCTGACCTACTGTTACGCATGTGCTTCGCTCAGTTAAAACTAATAATTTTGATAAAAACTCGTGCAAGTTAACGTTGCTTTATTTAAGTATACGCCAGAGAGCACCGGTGGTCTAGTGGGGGTGACCCCGCCTTCTGATCCTAACGTAGTGGGTTCAAAATTGGTAAACGATGACAATAATTTGAGCATATTTTGATAGATTCTTATAAAACGCCATCAATTATTTATTAAAATATGTGTGCTGTGGTATTGCACAAGAAATTAAGAAGAATTACAGTACTCTGCATAGAACTGTCGGCTGCACTAAGAAGTGTACAATTAATCACTTCCAAAATAGCATCACGACAAACAATTACAGGGCAAGGTACATCTTAGTGTACCTGACTGTACAAATAATCACAAGTGGCTAGAAAATATGGAATGCAATCCTTCGTACGTTGAGCATGCAAGTCATATTTGTTACAGCCTACTTACTTTACGCAACGTACAGTGGACGTTTCGGCAACACACCTATTAGGAACATTTTACGAGTTAAGTAGCCACTTGAACCGTCCTAGACCTCGGTGATTATGGACAAGACGGTAAAACATTGATTATAATCTACTTATGTTTAAACAAGCAGTATTGTTTTTTGGGATGGCTTATCACGTTTTTTCAACACTTAAAACGTGCAAATGATGTTTCTGACAATCAAAATGTCGTTATTAAAAAAAATCCGCTTAAATCACGTCAACAGGTTTATGAAGATAGCATATGATGAACTTAGGCGTAAGTAGTCATCATTTTTATAAAGGTTAATGCATAACGTAGGTGTACTCTTAAAAACAACACACGTTTCGTATTGCTGTTTAGATTTACACTGCGGGCATGACAGGCAGCGACAACTTGACAGTGGAATGGGTTACCGAGGCTCCGCAGTGTAACTCGAAATGACAACACGAAACTTCGTTTATCGTTTTCAGGAGTACCCCTATTGACGTTATTATGTCAAAAAAATTGTAAGCGTAATTCAGCCAAAGCACTTACCTACTTAGGTATGTTGTGTTATTAGGTAATTTCATTTATTTTATTAAAATATTGTAAATTTACAATGAAGTAGTGGAAAAATAATTTTTTACATGATTTCTGGGATTATTTAAGATAATTTATTATGAAAAATATACACATTTTGAGCAATACAAATCTTTGGGTCTGGTTTAATCTTCGAAATTTAGCAATCCACGAGCAAATATTCAAAATGTAGGATTGCAAACCGTAAGAGCTATTTCATGCAACGTAATAAAAAAAATAAACAAAACGAATTTATTTTATGAACGCTGCACTGTATAAAATTATACTTAGTAATCTACACTAAGATTAACAATAAAACACGAATAAAAAATAACGTCTTCTTAAAAGTAGATCTTTTGTATTTATTTACCTTTGTGAAGCAAGAGATCTTTTTATAAATGGTTCATATACAGGTTTTGAAGCAATATGGAAAATAAGGATAGATACGGCACATGGGTATATAGATACAAATCTATATACCTATTTGCCGTATCTTAAAAATTTTGAAAATTTTAATTATCTTCATGAAAATCACTATAAAAACTCAGCTAGAGGTTAAACAACCATTGTTATACGCGATATCATTACATTATTCATACCCGTCCCTCGAAAGCATAGATAAATAACAAAACGGCCGACTGCATCTCACAGCATTATTATTTTTACTTTAGTTTTGGTTTAATTCAAAACAAACATATCTTTGTCGTCAGGAGAGATAACTATGTCCATCGTGTCAAAGGGCAGTTGTTATCAGAACCGCCAGTGCGCACTGAGCTATCTGTTCATTATTGTTGTGCCATTCAACGGAAATTATTAGAAATGTGTTGAGGCCGGATAACTTATAAACTGGGATAAATTGCCGGGCAAACAGTTATAGGAAACTTTTATGAATGGTTGTAATTTGTGTATCTCTGTAAAGTCGCCTAAAAGATTATTTAATTAAAGAAACAGAGAACTTAAAAAGTAATTTAAACCTATACATACAAGATATAAAAAACGTACGAAACCAAGCGATCTCGTCGAAGAAAACATTCGTGGTAAAACGAGTGTGCTTTAGACCACACGACTGAAGTAAAACTTCTTTAATACATATACGAAACGTGACTGAGAGAAAGAGAGAAAGAACAGTGCTTTCATACCCCCTACTAGGGTTCAACGTTTAACGCAACCTTGTTCGAAGTCGCATTAGAAGTATTACTTCAATTATTACTAGCTTACTTACTTACTAGGTACTGGAAAAACTAGGAAAACATATTCACAATAAACGTTTCCGAGCTGTATTGTGAAGTAAACATGTGAAACGCCTCTGGTTTGTTTACAAATGCTAATGCCCTATTACCATATCTCTACCATAACAACTACTGATCAATATCAAGTAGGTATGAATTAACCAGTTTTAATTGCATATGAACTGTTATGGGTACTATGTTTATGGGAATTTTACGAGAACCCATAATTTGAAAACATTAAAGCAAGAATGCAATGAGTGCAACTGCACTTACCTAGGAGTAACTACTTTGCCAAACTTTGAAATCGGTATAATTTACGTGAAAATCGTAAAAACATTATTACGATTGACTCATTGCATTGACCACCCCATTCGAATATGGCAGTTTATTATTATGTTGTAAGTTCTTTAACAAATCTATGCCAATTGTAAGAATCTTTGTCCTGACTAAACCATTGGTCGTAAATACTTGAAATTTTCAGGTTATATTCGTCTTAGTACGTAGAGGTGTACAAAGAAAGAAATTCCCGAAATTCAACTTCTAAACGGGTACAAGGGGGGTTGAAGTTTGTATGAATGTAACTTCACGCGGACGAAGTCGCGGGTATTTCGCTAGTTACTATATATTTTTAAGTTAACGTTCTCTCAAGTGCTTATTATATTATACACTAGCGGCCCATCCCAGCTTCGCACGGATATTTAACAAAAATTTCAGATATAATAATAATAATGCTGGACAATCCACACACCATCATAAAATCAATAGTTTCCGCAGCGCACGCTAAGTGAGAAATTTTATTGGAGTTTTAGTAAGAATCCCAAATTTTTTTGAAAATATGATATAGCCTATGTCACACGGGGATAGTGTAGCTTCCCAACGGTGAAAGAATTATTCAAATTGGTCCAGTAGTTTCAGAGCCTATTCAATGCAAATAAACAATCAAATCTTTCCTCTATAATATTGTTATAGATAACAATTTGTTGCTTACACGCGCTGAACGGACAGCGGCGCGGACGAACACAGTGTTTGTATGTTTAAAGTATGATCTTTCTGTTATACTTTATTTAGTTACTCAACGTAATTTCGTAATGGTTCGGTAATTTTTTTTTAAACGCATGGTATACGTGGTAACTTTGTAGCTTTTTTCTATAAGCGAAATTTGAAATATCAATGTATAAATTTAGTATAGGGTCTCAATTTGATCATATAATTTTATTTAAAAAAAATCTTTGGTATTTTTAACAACAGTTGATCGAGATCAACACGAGTCTTCACGAGTGAAGACTTCTGAGATAGTCGTAATCTGCCTAAATAAGTCAATTGCTGGACATATAGGCCTCCCCTAAAGTTTGAGGGAATTTGACATAGTCATGCTTGCCAAGCAGATGCCACGTGTCGGTGTTTAGTACTCAGGAGATGGCGATTCTGCTGCCCATCTTCTAGTGCCTTCCCTTAGTCTCCTGTTACGATATCCATAGAAGGCAATGGATAGGTCCTATACTAAGACGGTTATCTATTAGCTAGTATAGTTGCTCGTAAATAGAATATTTTTTAATAAGAATGCTATAAATGGTTATCTACTAGCTTCTATACAATATACATAAGAATACACAATGCATATTGCATGACATAACATGCGCTCACGATTCATGTTTAATAAACTCTACGTTTTATATAGCACATAATATTATTATGTCCCACGTGGAATGTCTTGGGTAAAATAAAACCTGTACTTTTATGTACTTACCTATACGCTTAGTGAAAACAATATTTCAAGGTTTGCGGCACTTACTGTTGTTAGGTAATTTAATTTGGCCATTACTCATCAAGTAAATTATAAAACGAAGTTTTAAAAAAATTTATGATGTTTGTTTTTTATGTGTGGATGAGTTCTTAGATACTTAAGAATAATAAAGTAAGTCATAGAACTTGAACATATTTGGAAGGTTTTTTGAAGAAATTACTAGGATATAAATCACTATGGACGTTATCTCTGTACCTAGGTGATATTATGTCAAAACAAAACCGAAATCAGAGCATCGCAATTGCGATTTTTCGTTGTTTTAACAATGTTTTTCTTCACTTCGTCGAGGAGGACAGTGCTACTAAATGTAATGCACGTACAGTGCAATAAATCCAGTGCTAGGAATTTGATTTGCAAGCCACATCGAACGCTAAAATGATTGATAGGTTTATTCTCCGCTTTTGGCGTACGTTTCACGTGTGTGTTGAAATAATCACGATTCTCTATTCATACTTAGGTAACATATTCGATATTTACCGTTACTTCTTAAACGAAGCAATGTAAGCTCGTCAAACAATATGCGTTAAATGTACAAATACTTAGTATAAAACCTAAAAAAAGTAGTGTCACGGAACACTTTAAAATCAAATGTGTATCTTAGCTATATTGTTTTGTCTAATATAAATAGCACAGTAAAGTAGTATATATACGTGCGGCTATTTTAATATTTGGGGTCATGCAAAGTCGCACGCGTGTACATTCAGCATCAAAAGTTTATTACTTTCAGAATTACGAACTCATTTATCTTAAAATACTCTATTTCAAAATGGTACTACTGAGTATTTACTATTCAGTCTTAATTTTGGAAAAAGATTACTAACTAGCTGTTTTTTCATTTATAAAAACATTTTTTCACGTTTGAAAGTCAGATCATTTACTTTTGATGCTACCAGGTAAATCGTATAACAAAGAAAAGCAATAGATTTCAAAACGATAAAACCTTGTAGTGGATTACGATACGTAGGTAAGCTATTGTTCAAAGGGCGCGTTCATGATCTGGTTTCACTAAAACAGTTACACAATCCGACTCATTAGTCATAAAAACATATATATGTTATGGCTTATAGATAATTCAACTCGTTCAAAAACAGATCAGTGAATGGTGATTGTTGTTATTGAATCAAACGTTTTAGTAAAATTAGCAAAATAATATATTATACTGAACAAAAACACCTCAGAATACAAATCATCATACTAATAAACGAAATTTAAATTTAAATATTGCTTAAAGTTAGCCCTGTCACTATTTGTCAGTATATATTTAATTTTGTAAGAGATGGCAATAGTTTAAGCATTGTTTATCTTTTGAGAGATTTTTATAAGTACGATTGTTACGATTACACAATTGGTACATAGAATGGTTGGATTAATTGGTTGGCCAAAAAGCTGCGACCTTTTTCGATTCGAATGATACCTGAGTTGTGAGTAATAAAATATTACTTTGCCTACAACCTCAGTTACACTTGAGCATTGCTTATTAAATATTATGACAGTTATTTTAAAGATGGCCGGCACATATATAGCTCAGTTCGTAGTAGCCCTGCCTTCTGCGCTATAGGTGGTGGGTTCGATCCCCACCGAGAACAAACATTTGGGTGCTGAACGTAGATGTTTGTTCTATCACTATCATTGTTGAGTTATACAGTATAACTCAATTGTGGTGTGTTGCCTGGTTACCGCGCAGTATAACTATGTCGGAGCGATATGTTTACGATATGAATGTTAAATTTGATCGTGCTTGGCCCTCCAAAGTCATGGTTTCTTTTGACTACTGGTATGTATTTACTCTGATTGACCTCATAAGCGGACTCTACCTTCGAAGCTAGCTTTATTTACTTGATTATTTCCACAACTGTCTAAATATCGCGGAGGTCATTGCTCTAGCGTGTCTGAGAACAACATAATATATTTTTGGCGTTATCAAAACTACTAATTAAAGAATAAGTTCGATGTAAAAAATTCTAACGTGTCCATAAGAATTACTAATCCATAAGAATTTACATTGTATAAAATGAAGTCGCTTCCGCTGTCTGTTCGCTTAAATCTTTTAAACTGCTCAACGGATTCTAATGCAGCTTTCAGCAATAGATAGAGTGATTCAAGAGGAAGGTTTATGTGTGTAATACATACATATTATAGTACAGAAAAGCCGAAAAATTCAAAGATTTGTACCGTCCAACGAAGTGAGCATGGGTCAGCTAGTAAGAAATAAAGGTTTTTTACAAGCAATACTTGTAACTATGCTTATAGCAACATAATAAAATAATAATAAGACGGTTATTCATAGTCCCTGTACGAACTTGGGGCCAACCACGATTTCCTATAGCATTTTAATTTACCTTCATTTAGTAAGCCTTACTTAAAAAAATCTAGCAAACGATAAACGATGCTTTAGCTATTGCCATCTCTTATCAATAGGTAATGACAAACACTAACAGATACATCTTAAACATTTTTGAAATAACTTTTGTAAGTATGGAGGTAAACCTTTTCATTAAATAGCTCGCTTGATATTCAACCACTATTTCAGCAATTAAAGCTTGTACAAAACTTATATCTACAAAGTTATCACTATTATTTCAGTATCGGTCACTTACCTACTGACTTTAGATAAAGTTCAATGCGGAGTCTCATTGCCAAAGTTGTCTCCGATCTCGTTTAAAACGGACTTGACTACTGTAGCAAGCTAACATTCTGCCCCTGAGGTCATAGTAGGTACCTACGTGACTAAGAAGGACGGTGTTTATTTCCACCGCTCTTATCGCTGCGACCCGGATCTCTGTGCCTTATGTGCATCCCATTGGCTGATAAACGCATGAATGATTGTTTTTAGTTTGTTGTGGAACACTTTATTGCTTCACCTAAAGTAGTTTTGCTGGGGAATAGTATCACAATTCATCACAAGCTGATGGAAAGAGTTATACGGTTTCTTCTCAAGCGTCGACCGTGATTGGAGATTACAGTTGAAGTTCAGTATCATCATAATTTGCGGATGTACTCCTTTTTCATTCGTTCTTTAAAATAAAGAAAAAGTTAAATAAAAAAACTGGTTTGGCTTAATGGTCTGCATGATACCTAAAACTGCAACTTATTCCCTCTTTTCAGTATCAAACGACTAAACATAGCTTAGTAATTATACTTACCTTTCTATTAAATACTAGTAGGGAAACGCGTGCAGAATCGCCATCGTAAAGTTATTTTCATCTAAACTTTAACCCCTTGTTGCACCCATTTAGGGGATAAATTTCGGGAATTGCCTGAAAAAGTCTCTATGATCAGCGACTTAGCGTTGCATAAATGGCATTCATAAAGTTAAGTATGCATTTTCTAACGTTTAAAATTCTTTGTGAAAATATGCGTATTCCTAATAAGACAGGCTAGATAATATTAGGCTAATCATTTAAACATGAAGATTAATAGATAGTGACGCAGCGATTGGCAATGGAATATATATTTAAATGCAATAAATAACTAATATCTACCTAATTATCTGTAGCTGATAACAGTTGACCGCAGTTTCTAAGTGATAAGGATGAAGATAGCGAACACGTTGATAAAGGTCGTAAATACTCAGTTGTGAAGAAAGCCAAAGACTATGCATTGGTAACTGTGCCCAGAACTATAAGTCCCGGGTAAACTTGTGATGAGACGAAACTCGACTCAGTGAAAAACATGTCGAGATCCCTTTGGGTATTTATGATGTGTTTCTAAAACTCTAAAGTACCTACTTGAAATGAGACGCAACATTACTCGATGAAAAAATGTCTATCTAGTCAAAAGTATCGGCGGCGGCGGTGCGAAGGGGTGATCGTGTATCTTTTGTTGCAATAAAAATCTGGTTGCAATGCCAAATATGTATAACAGATTTTTTTGCTAAAGCATATCTAGATTTTTTTTACAAATTTATTTCAGTACCTACTTAGTTTGTTTTTAAAATATAAATAACGCTGGAAAAAATCAACGCAAACATGAGTCGGTCATTTAAGAGTCGGTTGCACAAGTTTTTAAACATAACTATCTGATTTTGCATTTTCCCCATGTTAGGTTGCAAATCTCAGAATATAGGGCAGATTCCTATGTACGTGATGAGTAAGTGTAAGCAGAAACTACAAAGATTTAAAACCAGAAGCACCATAAAAGCTCAATGGACTATGTAAGTAGAGCATTACAAAATACAGTATTGTCACGGATGATATAGCAGTTAGTGCGCAAGTTGACCGCTATAGATAGCATGGAGTAAAATACGTGCTCGCTATGATATTATCAATCCTAGTCCTGCACTGGTTCGGTTGCAACACTACCAGCTGCCTCTTGCTTGCAACATTATAATTAAATCTTGGTAAGATACATCAATCAACAACCGTAACAGAGTTATTCTTTGTCTATTTGGAAATACGGTGTCAATTACCTCATTTTCACGGAGTGCAGAAAAGTGAAGGTACACATTTTAACCTCTTTGTCGGTTTTGCTGTTTTCTCAGAATAACTTGGGCTATTGCAACCATGCCATGATGATTGATTATTTTTTTGATTACGTATAAGAGAATTGTGAACTAATTAATTATTTTATTTTTCGATCGGAGTAATAATCATAATCTAGTGAGGTGGTCCAATGAAAACAAAGTATGATAAGACTTAAGAATGCCTGGCAGTGGAATTCTTAATTTTCCCTAGATGTTATCATACCTCCTTACTATGTTAGAGCGACTATTTAACTAAAAAAATTAAATATCTTATTATTATAAATAAACACCTAGATTTTGCTATAGTTGGTATTCCATACGTAACGGTTGCAATCCCATCGCCTCTGCTAGATTACTAACTGGTTTCCTTGCGATTTTTTCGTCTACCGTTTGAAAGAACTGCGCTTATATTTTTTACAGTTTTTCAAAACTTACTAATGAACCGTGGATTCTTGATGCTGTTTATTTGTGTAAAATGATATCAATTACAAAAAAAAACAATATTCTTGAATATGCGTCGGATTGTCATCGTCTCTGCACCTACACAGTATACTGACACGGTTATCTAACCACACCATCACCATATTGAGAAAACACTTTTGTGCAATGTTTCACATACACGTTGTCAATGTGTTGGTATGAGTGTGTGGTAGCTCTTACGCGTTGCCTCAGAGCCACATTTATCTATACGAAGCATGCTTTCGAAAAATACATCAGAACTTTTAGACTTTACAGCTCGATAGATTGCCTAAATCAAACACAATTGTCGATCGTTGAAAAAATTGTTATGTTTGAATATATTGTTTGCGTATCTTGGAGGTAGATCTTCCCCGGACGAGCCCTTCATAAAAATAGCCGCAAATAAAAAAAGCGATAGCAGTTTAGTGTAGCTTTAGTAAGTTGAGCTCTTTGTGCTCGTCCGGAGAAGTACTAGCACCATGCCTGTTTCTGCCGCCAAGCAGCATGCTGTGTTCCGGTTTGAAGGGTATTATGAGTGCCGGTGAAATTACAGGCACATGAGGTTTTATGTATGCCTCAGGTTGATGGACGCTGAGTAGTTCATCGTAGGGTACGTTCTTAACCAGCGTGGCCTACGAAGTAATACTTTGCTATAGGCGATGGAAATCCATCTACAAAAAAAAGTAAACACTTACACATAAAATACTGAAAGTAACAAAATGTTGCAAACCAGTAGCGGTAGTAATTTATATTCTGTGCCTCATATCGTAATCCGTTTGCAATTATGTTTGCTCACATAGTTACTTATGTAGTGCCCGCTTGTGCAAATTAGGCGATCATCACATACAGAATAGTCAGAATGTCTCCCCGTGCCATCCATCACCGGGGTGCGTGGTTTGAATAACTATCCAACGTGTCACTGGCACAGTCTAAAGAGAAATAATCAGATTCTTTTAAATATCTCATTATCATCATCAGCCTATAGAAGTCCACAGCTGGACATAGGCCTCCCCCACGCGCTTCCAGGAAGAACGATTCTGAGCCCTTTCCATCCATCGACTTCTCGCGGTCCTAACAATGTCGTCAGTCCATCGGGTAAGAGGACGTCCTACGCTTCGCCTTCCGGTTCGTGGTCGCCATTCGAGAACCTTTATTCCCCAACGGTTGTCGGTTCTACGAGCTATATGGCCTGCTTTAAATATCTGAACATCTATATTAATTGTTTTGGGACTCGCAATTTAGACATCCTTATAAATCTTAGATCTGGTTAAGCCTCAGAAATGATCTAAACGGTTTGTGGTTCATAGGTTCTGTATTCACTGTGAAAGTTTTTGGTTGCAAGTACCTTGTTTAACGACTAGTGAAACACGCGTGCTTCATCGATCGCGCAGTTATTTTCGTACAAACTTAACCCCCACTGTACCGTAGTAGAATACCTGTTACATTTTCAGAAGTAGTAGAGCTCCTTGTGAAGGACTCGTCCGGAAAAGTACTACTACCATGCTTATTTCTGCCGCCAAACAGCTTGCTGTGTTCCGGTTTGAAGGGTGTTGGTACCAGAGAAATTATAGGCATATGAGGCTTAACACCTGTATGCTTCAGGTTAACGTACGCTGAGTGGTGCACCGTAGGGCATGTTCTTAACGAATGTGACCTACGAGACAATATTTGTTACAGGCGATGGTAACCACCAACACCAGGTGGGCCACCAGCTTGTTCCATCAGCAAGTTGTGTAAAATAAGAACAACAAAATCCCGATTCGGGGTTGAATTTCGGAAATTCCTTTCTTAGTACCTATACGCTGGAATACAAATCTACCCTAAAAAATTTTAGCCAAAGTTTACCAGCTGCTATGCCTGGGCTGTCAGCAATAGATACTCGTAGTTTACCTACAACTTGACCTTCGTAGCCTGGTCAATAAATTACTCAGCCGGTAGTTTTCATCATTGCATTGTAATACAACATATTATCGAAAGTGCCGTGGAAATGGAGCCATTGTTTGCCTTATAATGTAAACTCAGGAATTTTCATAACAAGACAGTAATGCAACAGCCATTTCAAATGGTAATATGTTTTTTTAAATATTTTGATCAACGTCATAACTTTGGCTCTGTTCTACAATCTACCTGGCTGCCAGTCTTTTTAGGGTTCCGTATCCATAGGGTAAAACGGGATCCTATTAATAAGACTCCGCTGTCTGTCTGTCTGTCCGTCAGTGACCAAGCTGTATCTCAGGAACCGTGATAGTTAGATTTGAAATTTTCACAGATGATGCATTTCTGTTGCCGCTATAGCAACAAATACTAAAAAACAGAACAAAATAAATATTTCTCTCATACAACTAACGTGATTTTTTTTGCCGTTTTTTAATCATGGATAATGGTATGGAACCCTGCGTGCGCGAACTGGCTCGCACTTGGCCGAATTTTTTTACACTAACAGGCGATAGGTGATGACAGACTTTTACCTTCTACTTACTTAAACCTCAAGGTCCCACTCGGTGTTTTGATACAAGCATTCTTGTGTTTTTCCGCTAGGATCTGTACCCAGAATTAAATGATACTTACAGAAATGTATAAAATTATTGAGTATTATCAATGTCACTGATATCAAGTTGATAGCTTGTTGTTGGTGTTGTAATTTTTCTTAATGACTTGATTAATCATGTAAAAAATTATATTCCTGACATAAAATTAGTAGTATATGCAGACGATACTAATGCTATTATCCCAGCATCATCCATACAAGAGCTCCAACTAAAGATTGGGAAAGCACTTGATGTTTTTGACCAATGGTTTAACGTAAATAGCTTGAAGCTCAATATAAAAAAAACACAGGCTATCCTGTTCAAATCGACTACGCACATGTATGAACCAGTCGAAGTACTACGTGGAGGTGTACTTTTAGAATTTGCCAAGCATGTTAAATTTCTTGGAGTACATATTGATCAATCCTTGAACTGGAAAAGCGAGTTAGAGTCAGTTGAAAATTACATAAGTTCAGCCTGTTATGCGATTCGAAGCCTGAGGGATGAGGTAAATACTGGACATCTTAAAATGGTCTATTATGCGCTTGTCGAATCAAAACTACGCTATAGTATTAGGTTTTGGGGTAACAGTTACGAATATAATTTGCGCAAAGCGTTTGTTATGCAAAAAAGAGCCATTCGGACCATAATGCGTATTCCACAGTGGGAATCCTGTAAGGATCATTTTAAGAAATTAAATATTTTGACAGTTCCAAGCCTATACATTTTATTACTTCTTTTAGACATTGTAAAAAATCCATATAAATATGAAACAAGTGAACAAAGACATTACAGACTAACTACAAGACGTAAGGATCTCGAGGCACCTTTATGCCCAAGGTTGAATGTTGTAAAGCATGGCTCTCGATATCAAGCTGTAAAATTTTTTAACTTGCTTCCTGCTGACATGAAAGGCAACGTTAGTCTCAATATATTTAAATCGCGCCTTACAAAGTTATTGTTGAAAGGGTGCTTCTATACATTTAATGAATTTGTGACTTATAATATGTGTAATTTAGACTAGGGATTAGGGAAGCTAGTTTTGACATTTTTATTGCATGGTTTTTATTTAATTTTAATTTATTGTATCTATGTGTTGTGGTGTCCATATTTCAAATACAATTCAAATTTGTTTGTGAATAAATGAAATGAAAAATGATACCTACTTACAGCGCTTTAGCATTTCGTAATATTTATTGTACGAAAAACTTCACGATATTCACACCGATAAATGATATTTAAATGTTGTAATCACACATGCTTTTGCTTATCATTTGAATTCACACAAAAAGGTTCAGTTAAATGAAATGTGTCTATCTATTGCAATTTTATCTGATGTTATTTTCGCATCCGCTTTAGAACTCAAGAATGGCTTCGATCTCGTTTTGAATCTTTGCAAAAAATGGTGTCCTTTAAATGAAATGCCTACCGAGATATTACCTAGCTATCTCGATATGAAGCAAGAGTAAATCCGCTTTATGTCGGTAGCTGTTTAATTATAATATAGTTATAATGCTGGATAATTATTGGCTAGTTTACTTGGGAAAGTCGCCGTTACAAGCTGATAAGAGCTTGCGCATAAATAGCAAGGAACTTGTTCTAGACTTCCCTTTCTCTGTAATGATACAGGGAATTAACTTAATTTCCCTCTCTCGTGTTTGAAAGCCTACCAGTCATTAGGCCTGCAAAGTATACACTTACAAAGACGGTACTATGAGTGTAACTTTTTCACAAGACTTGATGTACTCAAATTGTAAGTTATATTACTAAAAAGTAATGCAAAAATGTGTTTTGTTCGTCATAGTAGGTACGAAAAATCAAGTAGTCTATGATCTTCAAAATAAGCTGAGACATCACAAACATATAGAAACAAACAAATAAACAAAAAACATAGATGAAAGCCTTCATATTTCGTCACCAGTCGACATAAGTCTACTGCTAAACATAAGCCTCCACATTAATGGGTTTGCCATAGTCACTACACTTGGCAGGGGGTGACCGCAGTGTCGATGTTAAGTACTCAGGAGATGCTACTGTCCATCACCTAGTGCGTTCCTTTAGTCGCAAAGAGCCGCAATTTGTTCCCTTCACAAAATCCATGGGAGAGAATGCAGGGGGATCCTATTCCAAACCAAGCCCACCACGGCATACGTGTGTTCAGAATATCAGAAATTAAGGGTAAAATTAATTATTGGGTGGCACTATTTCATTTATTCTCAAATACAAACTACACCAACAGATGCGTCGAGCATCGGAGTTCAAACGGGACAACGCATCGCTCCTCGACGGTCTGTTACCGGAGCACGAGCAAGAAGCCTTCCTTCAGCATAAAGTGGTTAACGTGATGAAGGGTCGCGACCATTTGGGACGCCGTGTGCTCATCGTCAATACCGGTGGTAAGTGTCACGTGACATGATGCATGCTCATACGAGATGGTGACAATAGTATGTCACGAAAGCTACCTAATCTCAAAATCTAACTTTTTTTGTAATTTCTGTCAAAGTCAAAAATCATTTATTCAGTAATATCCGTAGGGATCATCTTGAAACGTCTTAAATCTAGGTTAATCTAAGCGCCAGTTCCTCGCGACCAAGCCTAGAAGAACCTCACTTTGACCTCTGACCTCACTTTGTCTATTTGACAGACAATCTTAAGAATATTTCCAGATCATGTTATGATTTCCATTCCATACAAATTGGCACCTCTTACGTCTCAGCCCGTTAAGTCACCAGCTACGAGTTAGATGCCGTCGATTGATAGTAATTTCTATTCATTTCGTTACCCAGGTTCATGGGACCCGAGCAAGGTGAACGCGGATCAGTTGTTCAGGCTGTTCTATCTGATCCACGTGGCAGCGACCCTCGAGCCTGAGTCCCAGGTCAAAGGCACCGTGGTTTTGATGGATTTCCACAATATGGGGTGGAAACAGGTATGCTATTATTTTAAAGTTATTAATGTTTTTATACGACTTACTGATAGAACAAGCAGATTACATAATATGTATGGAGTCTTTGTTTCTGAGGTATGTTTTTTAGTTACATAAAGCTAATTACTACTTTGTATATTCTTAATTTTCGATTCAGCAACCTATAAGTTCTTCATATCACGCCATAATACGTATACATTTTTTTTCTGAGAATAAAATTAAACAACTACCAAAATAAGCTATTCTTCTCTTGTAGGTATAAAACAGATGATGATCGAATTTCGGATTGAAATGATGAGTCGAACAAGATTCAAATCACTTGATCTAAAATATAAGTGTGCCAATAGTTACCACGTGCTAGTATGATGTGATTGGTTTTGCAGACTAGATGAGCTGAAACAGCATTGTTACGATTTCATCGTTACGTCTATGTGATGATGACACATTTGTTGAATATACGAAAATGTAGAGTAGGTACTTACCCACTTGCCTAGTTTTATTTTAGCACTGGCCCGCTTGTAACTTAGTCTACGTTGTTCTATGAATTTTTCATACAAATTTCAGCCCCTTTTTACATCCGCTTTAGGGATGAAAGCTCAATGAAACTCATACTAAGCTTTAAGTTGACTATGAGCTAACTAATTCTGCAAATCGCATCAATATTAGTTCGGTAGTTTTTGCGTGTACAAACATACAAACACTTTTTTTTTAAAATCGATTCCGTCTTTCCGTCAAGATTTCAGAAAAATATCTTTAATAAGTATAGACTTTTCGACCTCTAAAGTTTTATTATAATAATAGTTAGATAAAGTAGCTAATTAAAATAATATTGAATTGGTACTTATTAAGTTAAGAGGTAAGATAGCAAAAGTAAAACATCGTATTTTAAACAAATAAAAAACCACACCTACCAATAACTATAAACGATTACCTAGTAACTACGTCATAGATAGTACATAAGTCCATCAGCTAAAACAAAACAAAAGTTCACGACATGAATCTTTAAACATGCGTAATGAAGGTTGGAAAGGTCATTCAGTTGGGTTCTATAAGTTGTCAGAAAACATGTGCGCATGTAAATAGTAGTAGCGTGCGATAGGATCTAGGAACATAATGCAATCAGTAGGTACAATATGTAAATAGATAGATGTCCTATATCAAAGTAACTGAGCTTATGTTTCAATGTTCAATGTTTGACTAGCCTCACAGTTCAGTTAGTAGTAGGTTCTGGGCTCGATCCCTACCGAGCACAAACATTTGTGTGATGAATATAGATGTTTATTCTCTGTCTGGGTGATATATTGTATTCTAAGTATGGGTGTATGTAAAAAAATAATATGTATATTTTATCAGTCATCTGGTTCCCAAAGTATAAGCTATGCTTTTTTTTTTATACCACTTGTTGATGCTTAGTTTGGGTCTGGAATCTAGACTCTAATGATGTTGTGTAAAAATGTCCACAAATATTTATAATTATTTACTTTCATATTATTACTTATGTTCTGGCTATCATGCAAACTATTATTATGTATTAGTGAAGTACCTAGTCTTGGTAATCTAGTAAATTACTAGTATCGTAATCTGCTGAAACTGGGTTTTTGAGACTGATATTCACTATTTAAATGCAGCAATCGAAAAGTAGGGATAGATTAAAAAGGTTTCGTTTACATGGTAAGAAGTACTAATTATGCTGGATATCTATGACAAAAGTAATTTTTTTACATGTATGATATAAACTATATAATATAGATGAATATATGAATGTGTATTACATGCATAATGTAAACAAAGCAACGAGTCATCGACCTTTGCGCACAGTGTCATAGAGTTTAAAGTTTATTAGCTGCGTGTTTTGGCAAGCGATACCGCTAATTGTTTTTTCTTTGGTGTAAGGTAAACGAGACAAAAGCATGCGTAAGTGGGTCATTGTTTAAATTTATTAGACTTCACGATGTTACTCGTCGCCTAACGTATGCTATGAAAACATTGAAGCTTACGAATTTCCTTGAATTTTAAATGCTTTGTTCTGTGAGCAACACAGCAACAAGGGAACTGACATGACGAAATGTTGAATAATACGACACTAAAACTACCTTTTATGTATGTGACTTTCCAAACTGGCTTCTGTTATTTCATGTATTTGAGCCGAAAGAATTTAAGATTCTTTTTGTTTACCCATACTATCGATATTGAATCTGGGTTGGTTATATTCATGTAAGCAAAACATAAAATATTAGATAAGATTAGGATTTGTTAGATTTAAGATTCTGTTATCATTTTGCGCATTTATGATGAGTAGAAGTAGTTAGGTCACTCAGTAGACTCAGTAGCCAGCAGGGGAGGGTAGTCAAATCCCACTCGAGGCATAACTTTGAGTTAATATAAAAACTTGGTGATTTCCTCAGGTGCAGGCAAACACTATAAAACCAAGTTACGAAACTAGTGCTTTAGCTTTTTTTTTACGTTTTGATAAAACGCACTCAAAATGATGAAGAGTAAAAATACGATATTGACAAAGTCGCATTTTGTTGCGTGCGAGTGAGAGGTAGTTATATACCGGTTCCATTTTAGATTTGTTCCAGGTTTTACCTACTACGGGAAACCTAGTGTAAGGTTAAAAGTTTGCATTGATAGAATGTAGAAGGTTTAAGTAGTCTTATGAATGGATGCCTATATGCATCCATTCAATCAATAAATATTTTTGGGCATTTTTACGCAACATCATCTAGCCCCAAACTAAACATAGCTTGATCTATAGGAAATACAATCGCAGAACAAACAGCTACGTTCATCACACAAATAATTGTAATAGAACAAGTAATTATCAGCAGTCCAACATGTTAACCCGATGATTCACTCAAGTGTTCAACAAAGTGTGAGGAGCTAGTCCGGAGTGCAATAACACAAAACTGCACGTTTCATACCAAACAAAGAACTAAATGTTTAGCGTGTCTGCTTCTGCATTGTTACGTTACATCTTTGTTTATATTCGTTTCGACATACCTAATACATACAATTATCTATTCTTTATTCAGGGACTTTTGGATAAGTGTAGTATTTCGTGTTTGTGTTGCAATGCGATTAAAACGTAGGACCATGGGAGTTGGCCTTTGGACACGGAATAAATAATAGTACTAAGCACTTTAAGCCTAGTGTACTTTTATATTTTATTTTCAGTCTTCAACGATGTAATATAACATGTACCTACTTGTTATAACACGGTATAATATAAAATGTAACGCCTTCGATTGGTACTGAATTTGATGAGTTGAGTCTCTAGATTGTTTCAACGGTCTGTCACAGCTCAGTAGCTCATCGTCGTCACAGCTCAGTTTGAAGTCTACCGTGCTTGGGAATTAAGTCAAGATTTATTTACTTATATTTATTTTCCTAGTGCGTTCCCTTAGTCGTCTTCTACGTCATTCAAAAGTGGTGATGGAGGGTGGGGGGTCTTCTTCTAAGCTGGGGCCACTCAGCTTGCAGTACACAGTATTTTGTACATAGCTATTATAAATAAGTGTAGGTATTGGTTGTAATTTCTTTGTGAACAAAATAAATGCTTACCATTCAATTGGTAAAAGTAATATCTCCTTGAAGCGTATCTTATCAAGCCCTTTGTTTCAATATTAGTTCATTAGACATTGTGCCCATTCAATTAAGTATATCTCAAGATTAACAAAACATAAATTATATTACGCAATTTGTTACGTAGTAAATAGCACGATCACTTTGAAAATAACTTTATTAAATTGAAACTTATAAAAATGTGATAATATAGAGATGTGTCGAGATAGAATTACAAAATAGAACTGAACTGTTTCTTCTAAACACAAGGTTTTAAATACTAAAAGAGTCGTGGGATAATTATACATAATTAAATTAAGGGTTGGAAGTTAACAGTGGAAAAATACATGTAAACAAAAACAAGGTCCCTAAGACTAATGGGTTGTGTACGATACAATTAAGAAAAGACCCTGTTTACCTAATTAACTAAATATCTTAGCATAAGGAAGTACTACTACTTATTCTATTAACTTAATATTATACATATGAAGGGAGCTATGTAACATCTCCCCCCTTAGAATAAAGATTGGGCATGAGTGCCTGATCTTTGGGAATGTGGTGATCCTGGAGTGTCGATAGCTTCTTCATCATCGGTTACGCAGGAAGATGTTTGCCGAACGTCTTGCAGTGGTATAGTGATCTGGGTGCGGCGTTGTCTCCGGGAGTTATCGAAGCAGTTGTTGAAGATTTGAACACAACCTCTGTCATTTGATGAACGTCGTCCTTGACTTCGAATGAATCCGTTTGGGCATCGATTGCATAGTTTAATAAGGAGGTATGAAAGGAGTATGATAGCGGTCGTAAAATAAAACCACATAAAAATAGGGTTATTTTTCTCTACGAACGATTGAGTCTTAGACTTGGCTTGAAGTTTTGACAACTCTTCGGAATATTTTTCTAGGTGGTTTTTGATTTTATTTAGTGAGTCTAAAGGCATCTCATTGATTTTGATGGGTAAAAGATGTGGTGGAGCTTCAATTTTCTTTGACATCTCGAAGCAGTCATCCGTTCTTATGTCGGGAATGATGATAGGACTCGTCGTGTTTTCCTCGTTCGTTTGATATGCTGTAAGCGTACTGTAGCCTGTATAAAGTTTACACCCTTGTGGTAGTGTGATGACACCTGAACCTTGAAGCTTATGGTTTGAGACTTCGTCGCCGCAGTGTAGAACGCAGCTTGTTTCGGTGTTCAAGATGTAGAGCCATCTGTTTCGATTCAGTAGTTGGAACGTTTGTATTTCTGCTGGAAATGTTGTTGTTGTGCAGGTCTCAGGTATCGTAGTCTTTTTGCTAAAAAGTAGTTGTAACTCGCAGATGGGACGCTCTGATGAGTCATAGAGCACGAGATCCTTGCAGATGCTTTGTCTCGGTGCAAAGGTGTTACAATTATCCAGCGAGCTCGTCGACGCATAATATTGCCCACTGGGATCAGTAGCAAGGTATATATGCTCAGGAAGGATAGTAGAATGGAATGAGGAATTTGGGTGTTGAATAGGGATGGAATATATGTGGTATAGTGTTAGAGGATCATTCATGACAAGAGGGAATTCTAAAAAAAAGTCAAAGTGGAAGATTCTAATAAGATATGCAGGTTATCAATAGTGATAGATGCGACGAATTTTTTGTTTGATCTGACTTTGTTTAACTTGAGTAGTTCTTCGAATAATTTTTTAGAATTTATAATGGAAGGATGTAAAATATTGGACTTGGCAAATAGAATACTATCTAGACAATCGTCGATTTCATTTTCTAGACTAGTGACAAGTTCTAAAATTTGAAGGGATGTAGTTGAGATATCTTCACTGACTTTAAGGTTGAAAATAACAGCGTCACTTTTATTAAGGTACTTGTTTAATCGGTTTATATTTTCGTTAATAACTTGCTCATCGAAAGATATTTTGAGGATTGTCTCATTAAAATTCTTTATAGTTGAAGACGTGATGTGTAGCTGCTTTTGCATAAGGTTGGATAAATCTAATTCGTTTTTTTCTAGTTTATCGATGCATTCGTCGTAGCGTTTAGCATCTTTGGCATCTGGTGTGCCTATAAGCCATTTAAGCACAGAACCAAAGCCATCTAGGAGTTCTCTTTTAACGCGGGTGTTCCTACCTAGATACATATTGAGTTCAGTGAGCCTTGATTCAATTTTATTAAGGTTTACGCTAAGGTACGACACTGTTGATTTAACGTTTGGAAAATTACTATATTGACTCGACATGATTTGAAATTTATCAGAGAGACGTTTTAATGATTCGAATGAAATGAACAAGGGTTTAAGGTTTCTGTAAACTATAAGTTTCCATGATTCGTCAGATATATAAGTCTGTCCTTCTTCGTCAAAGAATACACCCGAGTGTGAGGTAAGGGGCGTGGAGATAGTTATGTGGGCAATGATTTTTGTGGTTGCACTGGAATAGAGATAATTACAGAATTAGAATCTGAATTAGTGAAAAACTTCTTTTTAATCATTCTCCTTGCATATTTATAAATTTTATATAAGATGATAAAGATAATGGCTTTAATAGTAGAACATAAGATGAAACTATAAATGTAGTTTGGGTCCTGGAAAATTTGGAGAAAGGATATAGATTGGGCCGCTGTAAGGTGGCAAACCCTGTAAATAAGATGTAAATTTTAATCTAAATCTTGGTCTATGTTAAATTTATAATTTACTAACTTATCCTAGGTATGGTCGCAGGCGATTAGCATGCACTAATTGATTTTTACCTGCCTTCTTGATTAAATAGTTTTCGTTAAAACCTACTCGTACTACTTCACACGGGCCTTCCCATTTTGAATCCAGGTTATTTGGATTCGGAACCTTGAGCATCACTTTATCTCCTACCTTATACTCGACAGCATTTTTGATTTTACTGTCGTATCGGTCTTTAGCCTTTTCCTTCATATTTTCGATGTTCTTTAATGCAACATCGCGGGATATTCTTAGGCGTTCGTTGAGATCTTTTAGATAGTCACATGCAGTATAATCAGGAATTGGTTTTAAGGAATAGAATGGACGTGGTTTATAACCAAAGAGGAGTTCGTGAGGTGTATAGCCAGTGGAGTTATTAACCGAGGTATTATGACACATGATTGCAAAAGGAATGATTTGATCCCAATTCTTTAATCGACGATTATGGTACATGCGAATATGATCGCGTAGCGTTGCATGAAAACGTTCGAGAGCACCATTTGTTTGAGGATGGTAGGTTGTGTTGAAGGTATGATTGGAGCCGAAAAATTTAATTAGTTGCTTTATAACGCTGTTCATAAATTCGGTTCCTTGATCAGAATGGAATCTCTTAGGAACTCCGTAATGTTGACAAAAATGCAGCAACCGCTGTGCTACTGATACAGCCTCTTTATCAGGGATTGGATATGCTTGCACGTATCGTGTTAGGTCGTCTTGTAGTGTTAGGACGTATTTATTGTTATTTTCACTAATGTCCGAATAAGAAACCAGATCCATTGACACTCGTTCGAAAGGTTCGGTTGACTGGGAAGTTATGACCATAGGAGCTTGAAAAGATTTTCTTTGAATTTTATTACGTTGGCAGATGATGCAAGATTCAATGTAAGTTTTAATATCATTGATCATTCCTTTCCAATAGAATTCATCTCTAATTTTTCTAGTAGTTTCAACTATACCTCGATGCCCTGAAAGAGGTTCATCATGATATGTTTTCAGAATGTTAGGAATTTCTTCAGGCTTAGGATATTTTACTTTATTTTCACAAATGGTGATTTCACAATCATAGCTTTCGGCCAAATATGCGGAGATACGTAGTTGTTCATTACCGACTAGTTTACAAGTGTGATCATTTTTGAGATCGGGAACGAAAAGATGGGAAGTAGTATGGTGTCGCAGACAAGAAAGTAAAGCTTTAAAATAACTTTCTTGATCCCAGGGATCGAAGTGGTTGGGTCTTGTACAACAGAATATAAGGTTTTGTTTTTCATTGGAAATAAGAAGATTTGCATCGTATAGATTCTTGATTTTCTCTATATAAAGCTCTACTCCGGAACATAGGCCTAAGGCTTCCTTTTCTATACCGTTTTGATCTGAGATATTGCAAGATGTAGGGATGAAGACATTTTTATGTCTGGGATCTAGTAACCGATCAGGTGAGATTTTAACTTTAGAAGATTCGAAGCATCTGCGCTCTATTCTATCTAAAGCAGTAAAGTGTTCGAAATTCAGTTGGAGATAATCATTTGAAGGGGATTGTTGAAGAGAATTAGGAGATGAGTCGGTCATGTTAGCTGTATTAGTGTTCATAACTGGTGGACGAGAAAGAGCATCAGCGTTAGTGTTAGATCTACCTGATTTATGTTTCATCTCATAGTCATATTCTTCAAGTTTCAATCTCCAACGGACTAGTCGACTACCTGGATCTTTAACATTCATGAGCCATATAAGAGGTTTGTGGTCAGTTAGTATTTTGAATCTTCGACCAAAGAGATAAGGTCGAAAATGCTTCACTGCCCATACTATGGCTAGTAATTCGCGCTCGATAGTGGAATAATTCGATTCAGCTTTGTTCAATGTTCGTGAAGCGTATGCTATTGGTAAGTCTTTGCCGACTTCACCTTGAGAGAGTATTGCACCAATCGCGTATTTTGAAGCATCGGTTGTTAAATTGAACTCTTTGCTAAAGTCGGGATATTGCAAGATGGGTGTCGTTGTAAGGATGTCTTTACAGTTTTCAAAAGCACGTTGCTGTTCTTCACCCCAAACGAATGGGACGTCCTTTTTAAGAAGACCCGTCATTGGTTTAGTGAGCTTACTAAAGTTTGGAATAAATCTGCGATAGTAACCTGCAAGACCTAGGAATGACTTTATGTCTTTGCATGATTTAGGAACTGGAAATTCTCGAACAGCTGTTACTTTTTCAGGATTAGGTTTGACACCTTCGCTAGAAATAATGTGACCGAGATAGGCTACCTCTTTTCTCATGAATTCGCATTTGTCGGGCTGAATCTTCAGACCATGTTCTCTAAGGCGATTGAAGACTTCCGTGAGTTTTTGTTCATGCTCTTGGAGACTTGAAGCAAAAATAACAATGTCGTCAAGATAGACGAAACACCGTTCTCCTTGCAATCCATGGAGAACATTATCCATGGCACGTTGGAATGTAGCTGGTGCATTTTTAAGGCCAAATGGCATTCTTAAAAATTCGTAATGACCATAAGGTGTGTTAAAGGCCGTCTTAGGTACATCCTTAGGGTTCATTTCTATTTGGTGAAAACCTGAAGCTAGATCTAGTGTCGTGAAATATACTGAGTGACCAAGTTTGTCTAAAATGTCAGTTATGTTAGGTAAGGGGTAGCTATCACCTATTGTGACGTCGTTTAATTTGCGATAGTCGATAACGACTCGCCATTTCTGTTTACCTGACGCATCTAATTTTTTTGGTACCACCCAAATAGGACTACTCCAGGGAGAGGTACTGGGTTGAATTATGTTTTGATCCAACATTTTTTGAACTTGTGCTTTGACTTCTTGCTGGTGTATAAAAGGAAATCTATACGTTTTCGTATGAATCGGCGTCTCTGAGGTTGTAGGAATCGAATGTTTTGTGTGGTTTGTAAATGTCAGAGGCTCGCCTTCGGAATAGAATATGTCAGAAAACTCATTTATGATTTTGTGAAGAGAGTCTTTTTCTTCAACATTCATATGGTCTAAACGGATAAGTTTATGAATTGTGTTAATTTTAAGACCTGAGTTAGTGGATTTTGATAAATGAATCGAGTGTTCAAGGTGTGTTTCATCTGTCACCAGTTGTGTCGCATTGATTTTAGGAATTGGTAATACTTTATCAGTATGATTTGAGTTAACACAAGTGATTAGGAATTTGTTGTTTTTAACCGCGACTAATGCATTGGGGATGGTGATCCCGTCACTGATCTGTTGTTTTTCAATAATCGCACATCCATCTTGAATGTCTTCAGTGTAACACATTATGACAGTTTCTGAGCGTTGGTTTACGAGCTGTTCGTCTTCGTTACTGAAAGTTTCTTTTTCACCGATATGGAAAAGTTTATACGTTCGATCACGAATTCTCATGGATTTTGACTGGACATAGATATTAGCATTGAATTTGGACATGAAATCGTTACCTAAAATACCATCGACTTGAATATTAAGGTTGGCTACATGGAATTTGAATTTAGGAAAATTGTCCAAGGATATCTGAGCTATGCCGAAGCTCTGAATGGAAGATTGACTGCCTGAAATACCTACGATTGATACAATGTTCGATACATCTAGAGGTGCTGTTCCTATTTTTGCCATATTTATAACAGAAATAGCAGCTCCCGTATCAACAAGCAGTACAACTGGTTTTCCTTCGATGTGGAATTGGCAATGCAAGAGATTTTCTGGAGGCACGTTAAGCGAGGATATAGTGATGGATTCAGGGGATTTAGTATTTTTTGATTTAGATTTGGGTTTCGATTTTGATTTAGAGTTAAATTTGAAATTTGATTTTGGTTTTGCATTGGATTTTGTGGGTTTTGCGGAATTTGGCTTTATATTTGTTTCGAGATTCAAACTATCATTTGGTCGAATTAGATTTAGGATTTCAGTTTGAGTGCTGGCATCACAATATTGTCTCCGATAGACTGGTCTGTGTTGTGGTGCCATTGCATGACCCTCACTGTGCTGAAACATTGTCACTTGTCCCCGATGGACTGAATGAAGTGACGAATTATTCCTAGTAGCTAGGGTTGGTTCAGGCTTTAGCATCCTATCCGGATTGCCTCTGTCTCGACATCCATGTTTTGGCTCGAGCAGGGGTTCGACATCAGTGTCTGGGCATTGGAGTAATAAGCTAAAGCGGTTTCCGAAGGCATGCCCATGTTTTCGGCCGCCTGTGAGTTTAAATTATTTACTCTAGTTGAAGGTGCGGGACGTTGTTGCGACACTTGTTGTACATTGTTAGGGTTTTGTCTGAGACTGTTATTATATGCACGTTTACGGCATTCCGAGATCAAATGTCCCAGTTTTTTACAATAGTTACAAACTTTGGAACTATTTTGAGACTGTTGTATGATCGAGTTTTGATTTTGTCTAGGTTCGCTAGCACGTATGTTGATTGAGCGCGAGACGTTATTTCTATATAGTGCTTGCCTAGCATAGTTCATGTTACGGATTTTTTCTTCTTGAATAGCAAAGTTTCCAGCATCAGTAAGAGAAGTTATCGATTGAACCCGCAGCATGACCCCTATGTCGGAGTTTAATCCGTTGACAAAAACGTTAAGCGCTGTTTCTTCAGTGGTAGCTACGCGACCCCGTAACGTGTCGTCGTGTATTTCGGTAGACAGTTTTTCTACGAGTTTACTCCTACATGTATTAACTCTATGAAAGTAATCGGTGATAGATTCGCTCGGTTTTTGAAATAACGACTGGAGCTCTAATTGAAGGTGACCGATAGTTTTAGTTTGAGAATACTTTTGAATCAAAAAAGCTTTTAAATCTGACCATTGGGAAAATTGATTTATGTGGACGTCTGACGAACCTGGCCCTGTGATTTTGTTTAGTGTGTAAGTCAGGAGTATATGCTCCTGAGCTGCTGACGCGAGTTTAAACGCGGAATCGCATGATCGAATGAATCGATAAACTTGTGAGCCGTTTGTGGTATCAAATTCAGGTACCATAACCAGAAGCGTCTTGAAATCGACTTCCATGGTAGCGGTTTCTACTTTTAGGGATTTGGAATCAACAGACATAATGGTATAAGCAATTTAAGAGGTTCCGTTGTATGTTAAGATGTATGAATGATCTAGTATTTTAAGGTAGGGGTAGGGTATTTGAGGTTAGGGATTGAGATTTTAGGTTTTCTAAGGAATCTGAGCGTATAAAACTATGCCACTTACCACAGTAACACAATATAAATGCGGATGCACATATTGCTCGGTTCGGCAGGGAAGATTAAAACCCTTCAGGTACCGTTTCACGCTGTACGTAGAAACGTAAAAACGTTATCCCCGTCTTGATGCGAGTCTTGTGTATCCTACCGGCTGCGCCAAATGTTACGTAGTAAATAGCACGATCACTTTGAAAATAACTTTATTAAATTGAAACTTATAAAAATGTGATAATATAGAGATGTGTCGAGATAGAATTACAAAATAGAACTGAACTGTTTCTTCTAAACACAAGGTTTTAAATACTAAAAGAGTCGTGGGATAATTATACATAATTAAATTAAGGGTTGGAAGTTAACAGTGGAAAAATACATGTAAACAAAAACAAGGTCCCTAAGACTAATGGGTTGTGTACGATACAATTAAGAAAAGACCCTGTTTACCTAATTAACTAAATATCTTAGCATAAGGAAGTACTACTACTTATTCTATTAACTTAATATTATACATATGAAGGGAGCTATGTAACAAATTTCAATAGATTAATAGCAGTGTGTTTTTCCTAGCGACTGGCAACAATGTCTTTAACAAGTTGATTTTAAGTATTTCTCTCTTATAAAATAATTTATTTATGTATGTCGACTAAACCTACAGACGTGCGTGACCTGCAAGGTGTTGCTATTATAGGTGATGGTTACTACTTAACTTCAGGTGGGCCAACTGCTTATTCCGTCAGCAAGTTTTATAAACCTTCATTCACTGCTCTTTTAGCTCCTGATTCCGTCTTTTTCTAAAGCGAGCTGCCAAGCGTATTTTGCGTTTTTTTGTCGCACATACTCCAACAAAGGCAAGTTCTTCAGCGAGGACATACCAACCTCTTTTTTTTAGTTGCTGTTGGAACAAGGCGTTTGAAGTTGATCTTAAGCGGTTACTATCACCTATAACAAAGCATTGCCCACGAACGTGATCGTAGCATATAGGTGAGCATCATCTGTCTGTAATTTCATCGACACATCCTTCAAACCGGAACACAGCAAGCTGCTGTGGTAGAAATAGGCATGGTGATAGTACTTCCACGGACGAGCCCTTCACGAGCTCTACTACTACTCGCCTTTTGCAACGTTCTGACTGTTATTATCGTTCACTACTTTAGAAACCATAGCTTATGAACTAAAGTACCTACCTACCGAAAAGGTGAGAGGTGACTTTCTTATTGTGATGCAATCCATGCAAACGAAAACAGAAACTCCCAAATACAAGTTATATAAGGCTTAGAATCGGTTGTCTCCAGTGGCGGCTTTAGGGGGTGGCGAACGGGGCAATCGCCCGGGGCCTTGCTCCTGCAGGGGCCTCGCGCAACAACCCAAGCTGATTTTAAAAAATATAGATTTTTAACCATATTTTTTTTATTTCAAACTTACAATTTTGATCCCATACACGAAGGTCAAAGGGCCTCGCAAACACCTGCTGCCGCCCGGAGCCTCGCGATGGGTAAGGCCGCCGCTGGTTGTCTCTATAAAAAAGCTACTTGACATGTATAAACGTATTCATATCATCATTAATTCTAGTCTCTCGATATCTGTGAAATGATCTCACAGGAAAATGTAAGCCATTATTAGTTCAGGGTCCAGCCATAAAGTAGAGAATAGTCTGTACGCTCAAGGGGCATCACGTCGTCGTGCACTTCCCGTCCGAGGTGATCACTATTTTGTCTATTCTGTTAACGTTTCTTCTCTTCCTATTCTTTTAATTATTCATTGATGTTAGCATTTACCTGCTTGTATAAAATAAAACTGGCCAAGTGCGGAGTCGCGCACGAAGGGTTCCGTACCATTATCTATAATAAAAACGGCAAAAAAATCGCGTTTGTTGCATGAAAGCCCCTTAAATATTTATTTTATTCTGTTTGATAGTATTTTTTGTTAAAGCGGCAATAGAAATACATCATCTGTAAAAATTGTAACTCTCTAACTATCACGGTTCATGAGATACAGCCTGGCGACAGACAGACGGACAGGCAGACAGAGAGGCAGACTGACAGCGGAGTCTTAGTAATATGATCTCGTTTCACCCTTTGGGTACGGAACCCTAAAAAGATACTGAACGTTCCTAGTCCAGTTTTAAATTTATCGGACCTGTGAGAGCACTGGTGGTTTAGTGGTTAACTACCTTTCGCTGTTAAGGTAGCGCATTTGAGTCCAGTCGTGTGCTGCAATGCTAGCGCTCTTGAATGGCGAAGGGAAACATCGTGACAAAAAAGCTAACTGCTTCTATGAATGAGATCGACTAAGCTATGTGCATGGTATCGATGTGATATGTGTTCTTTTAAAAATCTAGTTCCAGACACTACAGCGGCTCATAAATCCCTGATACTGTATAAGCTTAGAGGAATTAACTAATTGGTGGTTTAAAGTGTCTAAGTCGTCTACAATAGTCGCAAAGGTCTGTTTACTTTACGTGTCTGTGAGTAAGTAGGTACTTAGAGGCAATGTAATTCCAAAAACCAAGCATATTTGAAGCAACTATCTGGCCAAAACACCGAGTCTTATAATAACCGTAATCATAGGAAGTTGTGCAAACTCTTATCGCCTTACTTTAGTTATAACTCCTTATTAGGTTCTTCAATACCTACACCAATGAGGGTTTATCTGAGGATCAATATTTTATATGCTAATATCCGCTTGTTTTGAAGGAAGTGAGTTATCCCTAGTGATAAGGAAGATGTCTCAGGGTGCTTCGCACGGAAAATCGACGATTCGAACATAATTTTTTGTCGTGTGAAATCAGACGCACTCGCAATATCCTTATTCGAGCTCAAGTTACTATTTAGAAGATATACTTGTCTTAGCTCTACTAACCAACTTGATCTTTACCTCGACCTTCGTGGTAAGCCACAACTGGGTCGAACTGTACGCAATCGATGCGGGTGTATCTGCAAGTGGTTTTAAATCGCTCATGTGTATCGTATGCTACCATTTTCAGTAACCAAAATCGGCCATACGAAATAGCTAACCTTAGAATAATAATTCTGTTGTTTTATTGTATTGCGAGCGGGTTCTATCCTATTGTTCGGGTTCATTTTTGAACGGCCTTGAACTGTCTTCCTGCCTAAAGTTTTGTATACAAAGCGTGAAACTGCGACTCAATTTGAATAAATAAACTGACTTGTTTTTCTTACCAGTCAGACTTTCCTATTCAAATATGTATCTATATTTATTTGTACTGTTTTGCACTAGAAGATTAGCTATTATAATTATAACCTACTAATCAGTGTAATGTATGTAATCGTAAAATCATACTTAATAAAAGATATAACATATGCATATGGCTCACCTGATGTTAAGTGGTTACCATCGCCTATAACAAAACATTACCTAGTAGTGGTAAAACTAGTGAAGATAGTCCGGGGAAGTACTACTGCCATACCTATTTCTGCCGCCAAGCAGAGTTACTGTATTCCGATTAGAAGGGGGCCGGTGAAACTACAGGCACAATAAGGTTTAACACCTATACAGGCCTCAGGTTGATAAACGCATCGTAGGGCACGATCTTAAAGTGTATGATCTAGGAGGAAATGCTTTTTGATAGGGTTGATAATTATCACTTAACTTGGGACATTTGTTTGTGCCGTCATTATGCCGTATAAAAAATACCGAAATTCCTGCAATGCTGGGCATAACATCTGATGCTTATTTTTTAAGGTTGTGAGCCTTCCACATGGTATAACTCTTATTGTTAAGGTTCACAATTTGGGCATTGTTAGAATCATGGGAAGTCGGTGGGTGGAAATATGCTCAAAATCATTTCTCCTAGGGGAGGCCAGCGGTATACTTCTACATATAGGCTGTTGATGATGATTACTACTAAGTTTCTCTTGGTGTTTAAGATCTGTTGTGAGTATATCTGTCGTAGAAAATTACTAAGTCCTTCTTTTTTTTTCACAGACAATGGGTCTAACTCCCAGCTTCTCCAAACGTCTGCTTACATTTATCCAAGACGCGATGCCTCTGCGCCTCAAGGAGGTTCACTTCGTCAAGCAGCCAATGGTCTTCAACGTCGTTTGGAACATGTTCAAACCTTTCATCAGGGAAAAGCTAAAGAACAGAGTAAGTAGTACCTAGTAAAAGGTTTTTAGTTAAAACACCACTCGATGTGGGACGTGGTCGTGGATTCAAATCCTTAGGAGAGTATGAATCTTTGGAATTTCCAAGGTGCAGGCAAGCATTTTGTAAACTTAAACTAATACATTTGAGAAGGGAATTTGGGAGGAAAGGTTTAACCACTTTTTTTGTATAAAGAGTATATTTATAGTTCGAATCTTTAATATGTAGAAATCTGAAACTATAAAAGATAAACACAGGGAAACTGTCTCGGAAACCACCAAATCGGTTTTTGTGTAATCAGCCTTAATATAATAGAGTATATACTTACATTTACTTGAAAATATTCAAACGTGATTTGGCCATAGAAATTTTGTTTTTTATCATTACCATTTGATAAAAACAAAATATGCCGACCAACCCTATTTCTGTGCTGATATATTTAATTTTATCGGAAAATAATTGGGACAGAAGTTGCTAAATATAATAATATGTTTTTGAAGTATGATAGACATTTTAAAACGCATCATGTGTTTATACTTTGAAATCTTGATATCTGCAATTTGCTACTACATTTTATCATTAGTCCCCTTCCTAGAACTCAAACCAGTCTAGTCTAACGGGTAATGCAGCGCCATCTAGCGACGTATTGCAGCCCAACTATGCTGTTGTAATTGTTATTACTTCACGTTAGTCTTAGCGCCTTGTTAAAGTAAACTGTACCGGCAGAGTACGCATTGCCGAAAGAATGCAACAATGAAATCCCATTTTACCCCGTGCTATGAATGCTTTTCAAGGCAAGATATCGCGTCGAGTAATAAGGCCGCCCGTTGTAAGAAAATGCTTTTCTGTGTTCATTAGTGCATAAATTAATTAATAGTTGGTCTAAAATTGACCACATTAAAGTTTTTACTTAATTGTTCATTTAAGTACGTATAAAAATCTGTCAATAGATAAACAATGTTTAAACTATTGCCATCTCTTATCATGCCATTATATTAGTACACAAACACAAAAAGTGACAGGTTTCATTTCAAGCAATATTAGGTAGGTTTAAGTAAGGTTTATATGTATGAAGGTAAGAATATGTAAAGCTCGGATACACTTTCATAAAAATATGATATTCATTTTTGATTTTATCTTTCAAGATTTTCTTCCACGGCTCCAAGATGCCATCCCTCCACAAGCACCTCGCTCCGTCGCACTTGCCGGCCGACTACGGCGGCGAGCTGCCCGCTATAGACTACTCCGGAGCCGAGTGGTACCCTGTCATCAACGAAATACTGCCGCATATCACCAAGTGGAACAGCTATGGCTTCGCCAAGAATACGTAAAATGAACCATTACTGTTTAGTATACTAGTTTTAGGATAAAATTGAAGGATATTGTTAAGCAAAAAGGATCCAACTCACTTACGACTTTATAAACACTCCCCCTATGTCAAACGAAAATAAACCAAGATGTTATAGGGACTCAAGGGGATGATATGCTATATGATATGCGAATTCAATGCATTTCATTTACAAAAGAAACCAGTGTAATTGGCTTGATAAACCTTTTTCTCAAGTGCAAGAATTGTAAACGACTTGATAATTTGGTCTGTGTTTAATAATTTTGCTCAAATTAAAAGGATCCAACCCACTCGGTTATATACTCTGTGTGGATTCATTTCGTTTATCAATGTCTAGCTTTAGTTTAGTAGAGTTGAATTTAGATTAACTAAGTTTTGTCGTTTACATGCGACTTGTACGAAATTTAAATTGATTATAAACTGTATACTATTTTATGTCACTTAGAAGTTTTTGATTGCCGTTTATAATGGTCAAAATGTAGGATAAACTATAAGCAGCTTCAAATATTACAAATTGGTTTTTGTGTCGGATGTAAATTGAGCTTTACATTTTAAAGGCAGAATATTATGGCATCTCTAATGTGAAATGGCAACTCTTGAGATACGATCATGTAGGTAGGTAGGTATAGTTAATAGTTTTAACAATGTTCTATGTGAATCGTGGCTATGAATGAAATGTGAATTGATTCTAAATAATTATGAAATATTTCGGTACAATTTCAATAAGCATTTTAGTTTCAAATATGTACTAAGACGAAACTTTCATAATTAGTAATGGTTTCAGTACTTATAGTACCTTTATACAGCATTTTCGTAGTATTTTTGTATTCAGATGGGGTTAGTTTGAGACATTAATTTTTAATCTAGGGTGTATTTAGTTATTAGATTGTAAACCAAGAGAAAATGTGAGCGAATTTCATGACATCTTTATGAGAATATTTTTCAATATAGATGGACTGTATTGTAAGCGGCAAACAAGTTCGCTGAAATATGAACCACGTAAGCTGCACAGAGCGAAAATTCATACGGTGTACGTTCTGCGTAGCTTAATCAAGTGATTCGTCAAAGAACAAGTTGTCTGTGACTAACTATAACTGGGTGTTTATTTATTTAGTCCATAAGAAAAACTGTGTGTATGATTGTAGATATATAACTTGCATGTCGGTACCGGTACTGAGGCTGTGAAAGAGAGTAGGTACTGTACCAGTTTCGAACCATACATTTACCAAAAGTAGATAGGTAAGTATTAGTTCTGTAGCTATATTTTTGTAAGTCTCAATTTTTATAAAGTAAAAAACTTCTCTACTAGCGTGCTACATGCGAAGTTTGTACTAATAACAGAGCTAATAAAACTGTTTGGGACCAATTATGTTTTGACCAGACGTTTGAAACAGTCACGCAAATAATTTAGGATTTAAATTGGGGCCAAACTGCCCAGTCCGGTTACTAAACAACTGGGTACGTAATACGTAGACAAGACAAACCATATAACTATCTTAATACATTCAAAACCTGTTTCGATATCGACTGAAAAGCAACGCATACCTATCATCGTAAGATCTCCACTACGTTTTGCAGTGTCTCTAATCCCATAAATAGTTTATTTCTTTGTTTGCAAGAATTAATACCTATTTGCATAAAGTGAGCTAAGCCACAGGCATTCTATCCACTAGTTCAGAAATCCTGGAAATAAGGGGATGATCAAACAAAATAATTTTGCTTATCAAATAAAATAAAACTTTACAAAACCTAATTAATTTTTGACTGATCTGAATAATAGGCCAGGCCATTTGCCATTTTATGTGAGCTTAGACAAAATATGGTTTAAGTTTTTGATGTCTATAATCTTTAGTATATTGTGATCTTAACGTACCTTGGTCAAGAAAAATACATTCCAACATTAGTTGTTATTTTGAACATTTTGTGTAGTTATAAATTGAACAACAATAAACCTGAATTGCTCAAGTTAGTAGATTAATTCCTATTACGACTATGAATCGAAATAAATGATGTAAACAATATGGCTAAATTTATTTGTAACTCTCCAACACTCCAATTTATTACACGCACAGGCCACATACTACACACGCACAGTCAACATACGCACGCCCGGTCCACCTTATATTTATTTTATTTCGTGAGTACATTATTTGAATATTTGGAATGACAGATTCCCATTTGTTGTAAAGTTTTGATACTATTTTGAAAGTTACGAATTCCATCAATCAACTGAAAAGTTGATGAATATTTCTCAAACATCCTGAAACTCAACTACATATATTTTACCAGCAGTCTTACTGCGAAACCGAATAGGGAATGATAGTAATTACATATATAGGTACCTACCTACTATTATAGAGCTATTATTATTAGCTATTATCGAGCTCTTAGTGAAGGGCTCATCCGGTAAAGTTCTACCATAATGCCTATTTCTGCTGCCAAGCAGCTTGCAGTGAAGGGTTGAAGTCGGGTTTGAAGGGTGTGGGTGTCGGTGAAACAGTCACATGAGACTAATCACCTGTATGGTTTAGGTTGTTGGACGGAGAACAGTGCATCGTAGGGCACGTTCCTAATTTACGTAACATGTGGGACAATGCTTTGTTATACGTGATTGTTCTTAACATAAGGTGGATTATGCATGTACCATCAGAAAATCATGCAAAAAAGAATGCAGAGAAAATGGTCCTCAGCTTCAGCTCGGATTGATTATTGATTGTATCGATTATCAAACTAGAAATTCATTGTCAACATAAACTCTAATTTTACAGAAAACGCTTTTTCTTTATACTTACTTGTTGGCGTAACAAACAGATGACCCACCATGTGTTGTCTAACGTCCATCACTTCACGCACCTCGTACAAAGCATTACCTAGGTCATGCGTGTTAGGATACGTTCCTAACACGCGTGACCTACGAAGTAATGCTTACGGTGCACTGCTTTGCGTCTATCAACCTGAGGCATACAGGTGTTAAGCCTCATGAGCAAGTAATTTCACCGAACTACACCCTTCAAACCGAAAAATAGTAACGCTGTTTGGCGGCAGAAAAAGGCATGGTGGCAACACTACTTGCTTAAAAACTTCCTGTCTAACTAACCTTAATTGTCCTGTTAACTTCCTCTCACAACCTAGTGCAGAAGGTAGAGCTATACTACCAACTGAGCTGTGACGGCTGTCAACTAACCGCTGACAGATTGGTTATAATGGATATATCACTCACGATATGATACGAAAAACTATTTTGTCATATTTACAAGATTTGTCAAAAGCATTTACAACCTTGACTTCTTAAATTTTCGTCAGTCCATAGTGTATTAAGAGAATGTATAAGGAAATTGCTTGATTATGTATATCAAGGCTAAAACCACACTTATTAAGTAAAAAGATAGCGTAAGCGCACATTGCGTACCTATATAGCTTCTGAATTAAGCAACGATCAGCGCGTAGGTATACCTTATGAAACGGTGACTGCTAGAGCCTTACAACCGACAAGCTTTGGATTGCAAGAATACAGCGATACAGCCTTTGGCTCTAGAAATGACTTGAGCTCCAACTCTGAGATTTTAGTTCACACTGTAACACTGTACAAGGTTCATGTGTAATTTTGACAAGATTATTTCAGGGGGGCTTATCGTGTATCCATACAAAAATTATACATGAACTGAACACTAAACACTACTATATTATAAAAACTCCTTAAGGCTCTAAGGGTCTAGTAGATACCTATTTGCTTCAAAGTGATTCTCTTTCTACATTCGCTATCGCACTAATTATGTACCTACTTTATATAGTTACTTTCGTAATAGAAAACATGATGTTGCGATGGCAATCCCATACATTTTGAACTTTTCTACTATCAATAACTTTGTCTTCAGTTTCTGAACTCAACCAGAGTTAGTTGCTTGATTATACGAAGTACGGACTGACATACCTAGGTAGGTATCAAAACCTCGCTATACTGGCCTGGGTTGGTTGAAAATCATCAATACCCATCTGACTCTGCACTTCCTTACTGAACAGAATT
The DNA here is from genome assembly GCA_947095575.1 of Electrophaes corylata. Lineage (NCBI taxonomy): Eukaryota > Metazoa > Arthropoda > Insecta > Lepidoptera > Geometridae > Electrophaes > Electrophaes corylata. The sequence goes on along the minus strand of OX352700.1, from coordinate 11,162,374 downwards.
ACTGCCTACTAAGCTGCAGTACTTTATCTCGTTACCCAATCAAGTTCACAGCTTATAAAGATACCAGCTAGTACACTCCTACTACCTACCACTAGTTACAGTACCTAGTAGGACACACTAAGAAGTACCTAAGTATAAAAATAAATTTAAATTGACACACATTCACAAAACGCCTAGCCCCAAACTAAACAAATCTATGGGAACCAGATAGCTGATAGAATACTTATATCCTTTTTTAGTAAATATATACTTAATTACAAATACCACTAATTTTTTTGTTATTGAGTAATAATAATGATGTTCTATCTCCGCTATATATCAATAAATAAATAAAACACACAGATTCTTGTTCTGGGTGGGGATCAAACTTACCACCTAGGTACAGCTCAGAAGGCAGGGCTACTACGAAGTGACCTGTGACGGTGTATGTGTATTAGCGCAGTTAACTGATATTCTACATCTATAATAGGTGCATACTGCAACGGAAAATAGTACTAAAACCAGTGGCGGATTTGCAGTCTCGGCCGCCCTAGGCCCCAAGCCATCAGCCGCCCCTTTCTCAGCATCGACCATATACTGCCCTACGGTCGTGGCCGCCCCTAAATCTGGCCACCCTAGGCCCGGGCCTACAGTGCCTTAGGGTAAATCCGCCACTGACTAAAACAGTTTTCCGCCATGTCTTCGTCGACAGTAATAAAAAAACTACGCTGGCAACTTCTTCTAACCGTTGTGTGATGTGGATTTATTGAAATAGGCACCACTTTATTTTAGGAAAACATTTGATTGGAAAGATGTCGGTCCTAACTTTCGTTATATCTATACTTCTATACTTACATACTTACTAATTATAAAGAGGAAAGATTTGATTGTTTGTTTGTTTGTTTGCATTGAATAGGCTCCGAAACTCCTGGACCGATTAAAAAAATTCTTTCACTGTTGGAAAGTTACACTATCCTCGGGTGAGTATTATATTTAAAAAAAAAATCGGATCCTTACTAAAACCCGAAGCCGGGACGGACCGCTAGTATAACAATAAAAGTGTTAAATAAAAAACGAAATCACTGCGTAGCATTTCCTAGCTGTGGCTACAGTATCGTAAAATATCAAAACTTAGAATATTTAGAATCTAAATCGTTGATATCTTGGTACGGTCAAGATTGTTTTTTATTGCGTTTTGAATCTTCGTCGCTAAAGTTTGTTATTAGTTACTAGTAAAATGCGCACCATTTCATCCGCGTGAAGTTGTTTTCATACTTGTTCCCGTTTAGGCTTTGGATTCCGGGAAATCCTTTCTCTACGCAACATGAAAATATACCCTGAAAATTTTAAGTCTGTACGAACAGTAGGTATAGTTTAGGCTAAGTGTTGCCTAGGTATGTGACAGTCAGTCAGTCAGTCAGTCAGGACAAAGATTTTTTTATTGGCATAAAATATAGATTACTGGCAATTTGTGAGTAAATTTTCAGCAAGGCTAACGAGCTCGGGGCGTGTGCTCGGGCTATTCAACTGTGAAATGGCACTTGGCGATTCGACACTTCAATTTCGTTTCACTAGGTATTTTGTTAGTCTACCACTTCTCTGTATTATGCTGTGACTGAGAGGCTTTCATGTACCACGGAGTGGAAGGGTACCGTTAAGATGCGCGCGCGCAGCTGGCCAGTGTAATAAGCTCTCTACTAGAAACAACGTGTCGCACCTTGATTTATTTTTTTATTTATATTTAATCTTAAGTTGATAATTCGTGCGATTAATCTTTGATTATAACTTTACTCAGTATCTTAAAATAACTCGACGACTCTATTCCGGCCAAGGACTAAAACGGATGTGAGATTAAATATGTTGTTTAATTCAAAATCGTTAAAACTTACGCAGTGATTTAAATATTAATTACCTATTTTTAAATTTTAGCCTAAATTTCTCAACAAGAATCTGTGATATTTTAACCCTCCTTCGGCAGTCGAGTAACTTAAAATGGAGATTGAAATAGACAGTGATGGAACCCCTTTCGTAATGTGGGGCGATAACAAAATACAATTAGAAACGAAGCCGATTTCCGATAAAAGTGTTTTAGAGAAGGCTTCAAAGGAATTGAGAGAAACGCCAGAGGTGGCAGAGCAAGCTCTCAAAGAGTTACGACAGCTTTTGAAAGGTAAGATTGTGAATTTCTACACGATACCGGCCCAAATATTTGATTGAGCAATAGTTCAGTGCACCTACCACCACACCGCATCACATAACTCGAATGGACATTAATTTCTACAATATAATATCTTATCTTGTTTGCGAATGATGTTAGGTAGGTTCGTATATGTTAGTAAAGGTTTTATTGATAAAAAATTTGATAATTCTCAAAAAAATATCGGTGAGATAGATATTATGCAGAACATCTCAAATATCAATGAAATATTATGTCAGGTTCTAATAATCCGTGAGGAAGTCATCCTAAAGGCTGTAAACTGCGTAGGGATCGTCCTTAAGATACATTGATCGCTAAAAATAATTCGCCAAGGTTTACGCAGCGGACTAACACCTCGTATCTAGGGTAGTGAAGCCACAACTTCAAATCCAACTGGTTGGGCCGGTTCATAACTTTTAAATAAGTAGGTGCTAGGTAAGACAAAATGAATTTGAAATGTTTTAATGTTGCATAATTACAGTACCTACAGCAGTGAGTAAACAGTAACACACTTATTAGTATCAATCATTCCAGTCTGTATCTTATCATCAGCAAACAGTAGGTTTGTATCCTTATCTTAGCTATAATTAAAGTATCAATAAGGAATTACCTAGCTTGTAAAATTATTTACCATCAAACATCTCTCTCTCTCTCTCTCTCTCTCTCTCTCTCTCTCTATCTTATTACTCAAGCCCAATCCTCGTAGTTTTGGAGCTGAGACGACATTGAAACTAGAATTTGATCGTCAAAATTGGGCCTGTCTGAAAATATCAGTTTCAAGAAATACCACGAAGATTGACACGATTAAAACTTGGATTTGATAATATTTTGTTACAAGAATTGGACGTCTTGGTTTGACCCCTTGAGGTTAGCGGTTTCGACTTTCAAGTTCTTTTGCAATTTTTGCTGTTGGTTGGATTCTATTTCCATTTAAACTACGGAAAAAAACGAACTGTTATTAAAATGGCACACCTACTAGTATCTAGTATTACCTATGTTATTAGGCGTTTTGTGCTATACGACTATGCGTATAATTGAACGTTACAATTATGCTGAGGCATGACTATTGACTTCTCATCCTGGTTTTGTTTTGTGTGGTCACTAAGCAGGTATTTTGAAACACAATTAAATATACACTCTCGCTTTGTTACCTAGGTATATGTCTTCATTTTTAAAACGATTAGATTAGCATGACATCTACAGCATGTATCACATGCTCGCCATGCGCCTCGTTTAGTACTTAGGTCCCTAACTTACGTAATAATAATAATAATAATAATGCTGGACAATCCACACAGCGTCATCTAGCCCCAAGTTAAGCAGAGCTTGTGTTATGGGTACTAGATGACTGATATACTTAATACAATACATTACATACATAGATATTTTTTATTATACATAGAAAATACCCAGAACACCCGGAATAAATATTTGCAGATCGTACAAACATTTATCCCGAGGCGGGAATCGAACCCGCAACCTACTGCGTCGCAGGTGGGACATTCGCCCACCGCGCCACATCGGTCGTCATACGTACGTTACGTGATAATATAATACAATTTTTTTAATTCTAAATCGTCATACCTAAATGTTTTTTTTTTACATTGTTTATTTTAGGTATACTTTTACTACTCCCTTTAATTAATGAAGATAGAAGAATAATCATATTGTGATGTCAGTATTTTTCACAACTTTCAGGTGAAACCGATCTCCACATTCCCATTGATAGAGACGATTTCCTGCTGAAATTTCTGAGGCCATGCAAGTTTTACGCGGAAAGTGCTTTCAAAAGGGTATTTACATGGTTTGATTTATATTTTAAGCATGCTTATAGGGTTTCATACCCAAAGGGTAAAACAGGACCCTATTACTAAGACTCCGCTGTCGGTCTGTCTGTCCATCTATCACCTATCTATCTCAGATATTAGAGAGTTGAAATTTTCACAGATGATGTATTTCTGTTGCCGCTATAACATCAAATATTAAAAAACAGAATAAAATAAATATTTAATGGGGCTCTCATACCTACAACTAACGTGATTGATTGCCGTTTTTGTTATAGATAATGGTACCGTTCGTGCGTGAGTGCGACTCGCACTTGGCCGATTTTTTTAATCAATAACTCATTATACAGCTCTTAGAAAACAATGTATCACACTTAATTTCTTAACATAAAAGCCAGTATGGTAACAATGTAAATATTGTAAGTTTGAACCAATTTGCAAAATGCATGCGAATACAATCGTTTTCGCTTCAATTTAACTTTACAAACCTTACAAGTTGGTTTTGGTTTCACAAGCTCTACATTTTTCTGTATCTCGGTTCCTAGTTCCTACTAAGCGAAATCCTTTGAGGGTTAGATGCAACAGCATGAGTTAGCCGGTATCGGCACTTTGGTGATACTACACTTTGCTAGTTTTGCTACTATTATTAAGCTACCATTAGTATTATGATAGTACGTTGTATTGTACGCACAAGGTTTAGTTACCGTCACGAGATATGAGCACGGAATAGGGAGCTAGTTCGCGCGTGTGTTTATAGAGCAAAATTGGGTGTCTACTCTGAAAAACACCAAAGTTTGACAGTGGAACGATTGCCTTGTGAGTGTAACTCAAAACGTCAATTACCGCGAAACTGAAATTGGTGGTTAGTATCTGTTTTTATGCAAAAGTTTGTTCCCAATTCAAGCTGATTGTTATCAATATCAAAAATTTTCAAAAACCCCAATAAAACTAGACTCTACCTTACTTTAAAAGGATTTTGTTCCTGCTTTTGTAAAAGTAATATCAATGTTTTGATCTACATTCCTATTTCAATTTCACGGTAGGTTAGTAAGACGGCGCGGCGCAACAGGTCATGTTCGTGCTCACGACTCGTGGCGTAAACTACACGTAACTACACGCAAACTAGGATACCTGGGAGTCTAGCACAAATAAATTGAACAGATGTGGGGAAAATATAATACGTAGGTACTCACATATGAACTAGGTAAATAAATTGCGCGGCATCAATAGCTCGACTACGGAGTGTTACCTTGTTGACGCGCAGTGCAATTCGAATGCCGGTATGATACGTTTACGCCAAAAACGGCTTATTGGTGCTAGGCCTACTTCTTTTCACTATAAAATAAATCTGTTTTCTAACGGTAGGTCAATCGTACCCTCCGTAGACCTAGACACGTTTTAGGTGACCCAGATGACACGATCACCGCCGCGAATGCGGCGGAGGTCGCTTCATCGAGTCCGGACACAGGAAACACTCCACAATCACACCGACCCCGGCGGCGGGGTCGAAGACGTCTCCCCGTTAACGCCCCTTCAGGGCGAAGAGTCTCTCCGTAGCTCCCTTCTCCGGCAACAGCCCAAGCCGAGGTCCGTACCTAAGTGGTGCCCTTGTGCTCGTTGCCAACAAAACCAATTTTGTAATGGCGTAGCGCCTTCTGCGCTCGCCAGTAGCCCGGTAACGCTGTCGGAAATCGCTAGGCGATTATACCAGCATTTTAGTCCGTTCGGAAAAAAAAAAAAAAAAAAAAAAAACAGTGGGTCAACCTTAGAAAAGTACTGTAAGGTAGGTACCTACTCACCATAGGTAGAAAACAGAGTTCAATCACCGACCGCAGGCAAAGTGCTCAAAGGCTGGTAACGTTACCGCTTTGGATAGGTAGCTAAATGCGATAAAAACTGGTTCTTTTAGTAACTCTGAATGACAACCTAATTCACTTTTCAAGGTATTTTTATATAATTTATAATAAATATCATTTACCTATTTTCTCAATTTAGATACAAATGTACTACAAGTTCCGAAGTTCGCATGCTGAGTACTGCCAGAACCTTCTTCCGTCAGCTACCAAGTCCACCTTCGAGAATGCTACAGTCTCCATCCTGTCGCCGAGAGACCAGCACGGGCGGCGCATATTGCTTATAGAGGCCGGAGGTAATTTACTTTGCACACCTTATATTTTGCTGGTGTATTCTGCTGATAATTTTATAATAATAACTACGTGGTCATTCCACGGTCCGACTAACCTCATACTCATATTTTTACTCTGTGGCGATAAATGTATAATTTCTCTGTAATGTATCAAAATCGGGACCCATACTTAGAATCTTAGATCATTTACTCTCCTTAGAATATGGATATTGTAAAAAAAACACACACAAACTAACAGACTACACTATGGTAATTACGGCTTGTCAGTTCGATACATTTGCCCATGTCCAGGAAGTGTTTAGAGATGGCCATAGCACTCTTTAGGGTTCTGTACTCAAAGATTAAAACGGGACCCTATTACTAAAACTCCGCTGTCTGGTTGTCCGTCTGTCACCAGGCTGTATCTCATGAACTGTGATAGTTAGAAAGTTCAACTAATTATATAAATGAGAAAGTGTGTCATTATAACCAATCTAGAACACTCGATGAAATTTAGTATAGACATCTCTGCATCGTCCTGCATCGGCAATTCGAGATTGTTAATAAAGTGATAAAACAGATGGCCTAACCATGTAGGCCCCGAAGACTAGGAACCTTTCAACGCGGAAAAACCTCTTCGGGTATATTCCTTCGCAAGTAATAAATAACCTAGTGTATGAAGATAAACATTCGTTTATCCAGTTAAAATAGTATGATGTAAACAATATAGAACCCTTCCCAAATTGATACAAAGTTCAAATTCATCAGATATCACATCAGACTGAAGCCTTAATTATTGTAGCGTATCAATAAACGTGATCTCAGAATTCAATGAGTCGACACTAAAATGTAATGTTGTGTGTGGTTTGCAGTCTGAGATTCAGTTTCTTATGTTATACCTTTTCATAACTAGCAGCTTACTATGTTGTGGAACAAATTTTGCGACTATGAACTTGGGTATGGTCAAAATTTGGCACTTTCCCTCGACAGTCTTTTCACCTTTTTTACTCGGATCCTGTGATATTTATGAAATGAAATGTAGGTTATATTTTAATACAGGTTACGAACTATATTCATTCTGAGTTTCATCTAATTTGGTCCAGTAGTTAGAGCCAGTTTGAGCCACAAAAATCTTAAGTTCGCAAGCATAAAAAACAAAAAAATATGACAAAGCTCATTTTATGATGGTACTAGTACCATAGAGTAGCTATACCTAATACTCTATGGTAATAGTATGGTACCTATACTTACTAAGTATGATCTTTGTAATATAAGATTTTTTGTAGTATAAGAACTCGTCGCGTGTTAATTATACTAGGATCTTTGTTCATTGCTTTTAAATGCGCACTATTTTAAAAACCTTCAAATATTTACAGAAGATTCAAATAATGACCTTGTATCTGATCTTGATTTTATACAGTCATCAAAAGTAAACGATGAATGGACAAGGTTTGGAAAAGATTTTTGAAAGAAAACTAGCATTTTTTAACCTTGTCTATAAAATTTTGATTGAGATGTAAAGTATGTAGGTAACCTAGAAGTTGTATCGTTAGACATTACCAATGACAAACAATTTCGAAATTATGAAAAACTCAAGCTTCTTATGTTAACTGTACTTGAATACTATACCTAGTCTGTTTAGATATCGTATCAAACTGGTAACCGTTTAGGTACTTACCTTCAACTAGTGAATAGTATTCAAGTTCAAGGTCATGTGCCAAGGCCAGAACCAATGCAGCAAACTTATTTTTATTTAGAAGTAGAGCAATATAGGTAGACATCTCACACAACGCCATCTAGCCCCAAACTAAGCAAAAGATAACTTAAGTATATAAAAACAATTAATCTATTGCAACTTTTTCAATCGTGCCCCTATTTACGGGACGCTATAATTCCTGGGTAAGACGTCATGGTCTATATAGGTACGCGTTTGCGAAAACTGGCATTGCGCCATGGGCAGCTCTCACCGCTGCTGAGCTAGTTAGTAGCTTTGCCTTCTGCTCTGTAGGTTGTGGGTTCGACCCCACAAAGAAACCTTACTTACCTTTATTATACGTACTATCTCGCTCTCCCTAGTGCCTTGTGCTTCGGTGGTATACTTTATCATCATAAATTTCCTGTCCTTATCCCACTTTTTGGTGTCGGCACAACAGGTTTTTTTACTCCATTTCCCTCTATCATCCGTCATCTCAGAAGTCACTCCTTTCTTACCCATATCACTTTCACACAATCCATCCATCTTTTTTTGGCCTACCTCTACTCTTATATCCATCCATATTCATATCTTAGACATTCTTCTCTTCGCGCTAACCTATTACTCCTAATTTTTTCAGTCACTGGCGCCACTTTCAAACTTCCTCTAATATACTCATTCCTTATTTTATCCACTCTCGTCACTCCACCTATCCATCTCATCATTTGCATCTGCGCTACATGTACCCTTCTTTCATCAAGTTTCATCCATTCCTTCGGTGGCATACTTGACCACGACAAGTAAATAATAAATACAAAATAATACAATGTTTTTTTTGTGTTTTTCAGAGCGATGGAATATCCATGAAGTTCCCTTGAAAGATGTGTTCCGAGGGAGCCAGATGGGTCTCGAAGGAGCCATCAAGGAGCCCGAGACACAAATCAGCGGCGTCATCGCCATCTTCGATATGAAAGGACTCACCTTCAGCCATGTTATGCAGTTCACGCCGTCTTTTGCTAAGATGGCTATCGAATGGATTCAGGTAAAAACTTCGATCCGAACTAATGAAATCTCTCATGATTTGTATTCCGTAACACCATTAAATTTGCTTGCGATATTTGGAATACTGGTCTATTAAAACTAGTAAATACACATCCACGTTACCCCTGCCTCTGAAGCTTACAGTCTATTTTATTGCTTCTCCTATGTCATTTATTTCTGCCAGTACTTTGGGACAAACTGCTGTCATGCGCTTTACTAAGCCCAGTGCGTTCTGACTTCCAGGACAGCGTGCCAATCCGCCTTAAAGCCGTTCATATCGTAAACCAACCGTACATCTTCAACATGATCTTCGCACTATTCAAACCATTCATGAGAGATAAGCTACGTTCTCGTATCCACTTCCATGGCACCAATAGAGAGTCGTTATTGGCTCATGTCGACGCTAAGGCCTTGAGGAAACGGCATGGAGGCTTGCTGCCCGATCCTGAGATACCAGGCGACGTGGTCTGGAAGATGTTGTGTCATTACGAAGAAGATTTTAAACGTAAGTTGATTTAGCCCCATGAAGATAAAATATCAAGTTATTTTATAGTATCAAAATATATTTACAAATATTAACTTTATTTGTCTAACCTACTCCATCCTTCTTAGTTTTCTGTGTCATTGGTAAGAGATGGCAACAGTGATACGGCGATTGAGGACTAATTTATATGTTTGTTTCCAGTGTCGAATTCATATGGATACATTCAGAAAACCAACAAATGATAAATAAATGATATTCCTGCCGAGGAAGAACAAGAAAAATAAACCATGAAAATATTATTGAGTTTAGTGCAAATAAACGATTATCTGGTGGATAAGGAATATTAAGTACATAGTAAATCAAATTAATTTTGTTATTTTACTTTGGTTTTTTTATTTCATTACTTTATGCCATTAGTTGTAATATTTATTATAAGAACCTTTATCATTTTAACTTTCCTAATTCTGTTATATGAAGAGAGGAATAGTAAGGTACCCTATATTATAATAAAAATAAATAGTTATCTGAATAGTTTTATTAATAGAGCTCAAGATAAAACAACTATGAGAAAATAAGGTATATTCCTTTGTGTGAGTTTGGAAACCTCATGTTTCTTGACATCAGTAAACAAAGACTGTGTTTAATAAAAACGGCCTAATGATATTATACATATTTTTATATAAGACAATAAAACAAAACAGTTGTGTTGTATCAGAAGAGCATAAATTTAGAGCTTCATACAAAGTAAAAATAAATTAGTTTTTGGTCCCAATTCCATACAAATATTCAGCTTATAATTAGCTTATTAAGATATAATTTTTTATAGGTACTTATTATATGAATTTAGTATAGAGAGAATTTTATGCAACTTAGCTTTATAAATAGGCTGAGACGAGCGTAATTTTGTGAATTTAGAGTCCCGTATATATAACACTAAGTACATTAATATAAAATTTTGGTTGTGCCAGTATAAACTTGAAAGTTTTTATGAATGGTACTTACTAAGCCCTTACTAAGTAGTAAGTACTTAGGTACGAGAATCTTTATACGCGACCAAAATTACGTTGGTTTCGCCTCACCTGTAAGTACCTATGTTAAGTTGCAACAAAATAAATGCCTTTACATATTAATAGAACTATAACCCACAATTAGCCATAAATGTGATGTAATTAAGAGTAGGATCAGAGTTATATCACAGCCAGCCTTAAAGAAATCGAAATAGATACCTAAATATTTTATTTGTGCGTTTCTTGTCTCACGACACGAGGGGTGCAGTTTCGGTGCAGTTACGGTGCAGTTCAATTATCTTGATTTGACAAATCTTAGCGTGATGCGTAATTATTTGTTTCGAGTCTAGGTGTTGTAATACCATAGAACTAGTAAGTGTTCCTAAGAACAAAGAAACGAAGTACTTTCATAGTTTTGGAATGATAAGAATAAGAATTATAAATGTAACCTAACTAATCAATATTAAATAAGTAGGTAGTAATTATTATGAGTAATGGCTGCAGAACTTATATAAATTTGAACTAAAATAAAATGCTAAATTTGAACTACGATCCTAAACATCCAAACACCTATGCACTTATCACTATAAAAATATACATTCACTATAGGCATGTTCGTATCACGATATGTTTTACACATTATCACATATAAAATAGCTCTGGCACCCTTTAGAATCACTTCTTGTAGCCGTATGAGTTGATAGCTGAAATATAAAAAAAAAATAGTTATGTAATAGAGTAATAAACAAATATATAAAACGGCTCAGAAAAACAAACTAACTTCAAATTGACAGCTGTCACAGCTCAGTTGATAATAAGTTTACTTTCTGCGCTGTAGATTGTGGTTTTAATCCCCACAGTGAACAAACATTTGTGTTATGTCTGTGTATTCTATGTATGTATTTACAAAAACAAGTATTTTAGGCACCTATTCCATTCGTTATCTGGTTTCCATAGTACAAGCTTTGCTTAGTTTGCTTACATGAAATTGTTTCAAGTGTATATGTCAGTATTAATTAATTATTTGGTCAATAACTGAACGATGGTTTCACCCTGGGGTCTGTGTCAACTAAACTATTCACTTTCAAACAAATTAGAGTGCCCATATTTTTTTTCTTTACAGTTTATAGGTAAATGTTTGTAAGTGACGATGCAGTCGACGGTGTAGCATGTGATGTAGTTGTGGTTGTGGTACGTGTGAAAAAGCCCTAAAGCTCAAAACCAGGTTGAAAGGTAGTAGGTATATGAATATTTAAAATTAATTATTCTAAAATAAAATTATTCTAAAGTGAAGGCCCATAATTATTATAGAGTTTCAACTTACCCGTGAATTCTTGGTCACACATCAGAAGCAACTCAAGCCATTGCGCTCCAGTGACGTTGGGAATAGACAGGGTTCCTCCGTAGGATTCCGGCAGGCACTTGGGACTGATATGTTTGTGAAGCATATCCCTGTCATTCCCCATGAAGATTATCCGGGAACGGAGCTTCTCTTTCAGGAACGGCTTGAAGATTGTGAATACCATGTTGAAGATGAAAGGCTGGTTGATAATGTATAGACCTTTGACTCTGAGGGGAATGCATTCCTGAAATAAAATATCTACGTATCAGAATAAGTGATATATCTCCGCTGGTAATTGGTTGTTGTATGAATAGAGTTATAGTTATGCAGGGTGGTTTTATGAGAACGGCAGTAATGGACAAGTTCGTAACCTCTCGAGTTAAAGAAAAGTCGCGTCAAAGGAGTCATGTCCTCGATTTATAAGAAAACAATAACTAATATAATAATATAATTTAATATAATGCTGGACAATCCACACAGCATCATCTAGCCCCAAGCTAAGCAGAGCTTGTGTTATGGGTACTAGATGACTGATACCTATACTTAATACAATACATTACATAGAATTTTATAATATATTAATAGATGTTTTTTATTATATATAGAAAATACCCAGAACACCCGGAATAAATATTTGCAGATCGTACAAACATTTATCCCGAGGCGGAAATCGAACCCGCAACCTCCTACGTCGCAGGCGAACATCCGCCCGCCGCACCACATCGGTACTAAATGAAATATTTTTATCTGAACTTACCTGGAGCCAGTCAACGATTCTCTTCGCAAAAGGCGGTGTGAACTGCAGAACCTGCTGCATAGAGAGGCCGTCCATGTCGAAGATGACCACAGCCCCGCAGATCTGTGTCTCCGGCTCCAACATAGCAGCTTCCAAGAACAGTACGCAACCTTTGAACACCTCATCCAGCGAGCATTTGTTGTGTTTCCATTTCTCTGCAAAAAACAACACAAAAGTTCTATTTTTAAGCTGCACAAAAAGTAACTGATGCCTCGGTGAGTTCATTGACGTCGTCGCAACATCCTCTGTGTTTTTCGCGGTTTTTTTTCACGAGGTTTTGTGTTTATTTTCCTCATGAAAACAAGTTTTGCATAACTTTCTCTGATTTAAATTGTGATGGATTGCGTTGCTTTTCAAATTATGTTGCTGAGGTGGTAAAGTATCTACCTAACTAAGTACTTTACAAAGTCTGATATCAAAGTATTCACAGAAATAAAAAAAAAATAAAAAAATTAAAAAAAAAAATGACGAAAAAGTTAAATGACGTTTCTCTTCTTTCACAGCCAATTTTGCAGACGGTTCAATAAATTAGTCTTTTGCGTAAAAAATTTAACAAAGTAGGTACTTAGGATGTGATATTATTACTATAAAATCATATAAATTACCAAGATTATAAAGTAATGATACCTTGATTACTATACAAAATATACGCAGTAGGTAATTTAACAGGAGTCACATTTGATTGTTGTCCTAGCATAATAATTTGTGTTATTTTCATTTGTCACGGTCATCTGGATCCAAAACTTCCATTATACATCAATCAAAATACGTTTTTACACTAAAAACCTTCAGTATTTGCATAATGTATACTATTTTGTATTGTTTTCATAATTTACCATCGCTGTAAAAAACACCAGAAGGCAATCAAAACTGTGTGTTTAATTTAAGTAGGTAACTGTGGTGCCAACGGATTGATACATCTTAAAATTAATCGCCGATTCATTTACATATCTCGTCACGTCATGGCATCAACCTAAATAGCTGGATATAGGCCTCCATCTTTAAAGGGGTTGCTCTTAGTTACCACGCTTGGCTGACAGATTGGTGATCACAGTGCTTTAGTTCTCAAGAGAGATGCTGCTAATCTCTCAGTACATTCCTTAAGTCACCTCTTACGACATCTATTGGAAGTATAGCCCCTCTTATTCTAAGCCAAGACTACCACGACTCTAATAGCTATTAATTAACCTTACGGATAACTTATATTTATTGACCTATTAATGTGTTACCATCGCATTATGCTAGTGTATGGTTATAAGATCTAGCAAGGTAGCTATTGATTCTGGTTTCAATGTCTATTAGGGCTAGCGGACCGGTTTATAACAGTCATCAAACCCACGTCGGGCGGTCTATGAACTCATTGAAAGTTGGCTCCTAGTACTAGGCCATAGCAGCGTTGGAGTTTTAACCGAACCGAAGGCAGGAACGCGAACTTGCGGCGCTCTGTTTTGTTACATGGAAATGACGATGTTGGGTGCCCATTCGATAACCGCATCGGGACACGTGATGTGTGTGACTGGCTTTTCTATAGCGTTTACCACACATAATATCTTTTACAAACTGCTAGGTAGTTAGTTCCTCAAAAACCGCTCTAGACAAGCTGGTTCGGCTTGGCGCAGCGCGAGTTTTGAGGCGCGCAGCTTCGCTAGTTTAAAAAACGCTATACGCGTTACAGTTATAGACATGTTTTAGGCAAATATGAAAGTGTATTGAAAACGCTACTTACTTCCCAGCTCGAGCACAAGAACTCGTCGTCCGAATTGGTCTCTTGTCGGTAATACGGTCAGCACGTTCTGATTGAATACGTTAGTCTCCTTGCTGGGTACCAGGCCATCGTAATGCTTGTGATGCTTCAGCTTAAATCCGTAGTAACGTTTGATCTAGACAAAAAACAAACAATATAACTTTATTTTCGGATCTAACAAAAACACCAAGTTTAATTTTGTAGTTAGTTGATACTTTTGATTTAGACGACCATCAAACAATATAATTTTATTTCAGGATCTAACACCAGCACTGGTTGTTTATTTTTAAGTTAGCACGTCATCCTTTTTCGACTACCTGAAAATGCTGACTGATAGCAGTACAAAGTACCTTGTGTTCACTTATTTTTGTGAATAGACAAATACTCTTGCGTAACATTGGGTTAGGCAGGAGTATTTGTTTCTTTCCCTTGTCTCTTTCCCCTATTTCTTGTCGGGTTCCCAGAGTAGTGGAAATACATTATTACGACTGCATAGGTAACATATTTCTAATGGTAAGATGAACGACAAAAGTGCTTGGATGAACTTTTCTGTTTCAGTAATTTTTACGAGCCATAACTACGAGAGATGTTGGAAGATGTGGATGATTTCTTTGTTCCAAGTTCAAGGTCCAGAGAATATGCATTATATAACATTGTTCATCTACTTTTAAACACCTATCGCAGATCGTGCAAACATTTTGTTACAGAAGCGCGGGTTCCAAGTCCGCACTTTTTTTAGCTGACTGTACTTGCAGCAGCTAGTAAGCACCTGAGCAGTTAAGAGTGTTGATTCAGCCAGACAGTCACTGAACAAATACTTAGTAAAGATTCATCAACTATTTTATAATATTAGGTATATTATAACATTTTATAATTTATAGTAAAATAGTCGGTGTTGACTGTTGTGTTGATTAAGACGCTCACAATTTAAACCGTCTGTAAAGCCAAAGTCATTAAGTTTTTGTCAATTAATTGGAAAAAACTTTATGACCACAAGTCTAGACAACGCTGCCATTTTTTTGACTAAAATTCTTTATTCAGATTTCCAACAGGATCTTAGTTTGACGACCGATGTGGCGCGGCGGGCAAATGTCCGCCTGCGACGCGGAGGTTGCGGGTTCGATTCCCGCCTTGGGATAAATGTTTGTACGATCTGCAAATATTTATTCCGGGTGTTCTGGGTGTTTTCTATGTATAATAAAAAATATCTATGTATGTAATGTATTGTATTAAGTATATCAGTCATCTAGTACCCATAACACAAGCTCTGCTTAGCTTGGGGCTAGATGATGCTGTGTGGATTGTCCAGCATTATTTATTTGTTATTTAGTTCTAACTGACTGGCTGACTGACATCTAAACAATGCAGTGCAGCCAGCCACTGGTCGTAGAGAACAATTTTGAAATGTTGATTGTAATTCTTGTGAAAATAACTTTAAGTCAACGTAGTCGCACGCGTTCCTGTAATAACAAATTTAATCTGTAACTCACCAGTTCATATGAGCTCTCCGGGTAGAATTTGCAAGGCCTTAGGAACCGCACTAGCCAAGCTTCGCTGTTCGTCGGTACGTGTAGGTCGGGGTCATCTGAAGAGTATACAAAAATAAATGATTAATTTTACATCATTGAGTTTTTTGCACCATCGATAAAAAGCGAAACGTTGTGTTCCATCAGCATAGTTTTCGTATTACATTTGGTAGGTAGATCGCCCGTTGTACTCAATACTTATAGTTATCTCTATTGTGTTTTTACTTTTTTGTGTACAATAAAGAGTTAATCTATCTATCTATCTAGATTTACCAGACGCGAAAACAAGAATAATTACTTAATTTTGAAAATTATGAAGTCCATCTGCTACAGAAGGCTGTTAAAAATAAAACTGCCTTTGTATTGAAGTTTTAAAATCTCAAACATGCAACACCGAATAAGTTAAACTAATGCAACAAGCAGGCAACGATAAAGATAAAGGTTAAGGTATATAGGTATGTTTAGATATTATTAAACTTAATAAAAACATTCTGTCTTCTTATGCTATTAATAATATGTATACCTACCTACATTGTTATTCAATATTACTGTCTAAGATTAGCTAAGATCAACTCCACATTAAACAAAATACTGAGGATGGTATTTACCCTTTGCATATTTAACACAAGAATAAATAAAATGTGTAAAGCATTAGCTTTAAATAAATATTGATTCGGGCATACCCACTTCTGCAAAAATTATAGGTAAGTACTACACCCACATAGCAGTGTGGTTATGATAGAAATAACCTGGAACGTAAGCCCGATTCCAATACAAGCGTCCGTTAGTAGTGCTACGAATAGTTTTTTTACGACAGACAATTTTGCCAACGTCAAGTGGATTATAAAAATTGTTTTAGTAAAAAAAGTAAAGTCAGCTGTCGTTGGGTTTGAAGAAAAATATGGTGTTTTTCTTCAAGACCCAATGCTGCTTCGTCTTCCGGTTGGTGGTCGACATTCGGAAACGTTAATTCCCCAGTAGTTATCGGTTCTACCAGCTATATGGCCTGCTCATTACAACTTGCTGATTTTGAGAGCTATGTCATTAACAGAACCAAGCATTAGCTAATTTTAAATCCATCTTTTGTTTAGTCGGGTAAGGAAAACAGAGAGTGTCATCTTATTTTTTTTCAAGATTTTAACTGACGCATTGCAAACAATGTAAGTAACAGGTTAAAGAGTTTTAAGGTTAATCTTCTCACCTTTTTTGTTAATTTAGTAAGAACAATGGGAAGGTATCTAAGTATAACATAAAGCAATAGGTACAAAAACATTGTTATGGTGGAACAACATCGTCACGATGGAATGTAAAACTCTTTCAGCCTTAGATACCTAGTAAACATAAATATATAATACTAGTAAAACGCGCGCGACTTACGAGTTATTTTCATACAAACTTCAACCCCGCTATACCCGTTTAGGGGTTCAATTTCGGTAATTCCATTCTTAGTAGGTGTTCTTGGTGCGTAGAGGTGTCTACGCACCAAGACAAATATACCCTGAGAATTTCAAGTGGTTTAAACTGTGCGAAGTCAGTCAGTCAATCAGTCAGTCAGAACAAAGATTCTTTTAATTGGTATAGATATAATATATCATAGTACAGTTTTGCTTGGTTTGGGGCTAGAAGGTATTGTGTGAATGCTTGTCACTATATATATATTTATTTAGTAGGTAGTACTAAGTCCATATTTTTTTCATCATCATCATCAACATCCTGTAGAAGTACACTGCTAGACATAGGCCTCCAGGAAGAACGATTCCGAGCTCTTTCCATCCATCGACTTCCCGCAATCCTAACCAACGTCCTACCAGTCGTCAGTCCTTCGGGTAGTAGGATGTCCTACGCTTCGTCTTTCGGTTTATATTTTTTTAGGGTGGCATCACAGAGCTAATTCATAATGAGGCATATAGGTATTAAGGCTCATGTGCCTGTAATTTCACCAGCACCCGTACTCTTCAAACAGGAACGCAGCAAGCTGCTTGGTGGCAGAAATAGGCATGGGGGAAGTACTTCTTTGGATGAGCCCTTCACTAAAAGATCTACTACTACATAAACTTTTTTCAGGTAAGTTTTATGCAGTTGTACACTGCTATTTACGTTTCAAAATGTTGTAAATTCAAATGCACCTAAAATACTAGCAGTTCACTGTCTACGAAATCTAAATAACAATTAGTCGATCGACGGAGAGATTAACCTAATGGCAGTTATTTAATAAGACACTTTTGTAATCTACATACATTGTAAAGTTAATAATGTTTTTTATAAAGGTCGCTTTATGTAGGTATATGAACGTAGGTAAGAAAAGATAACTCTCAAATTGAAATTGTAATTTAAAATACCTAACAATCAACATAATTGACAGCTATAAAATCAACTAAATTTGACATTTCAGCAGACCTTTGAACGAATCTTCCAAATATGGGAGCACCTTGTAAACTTCTTGATATAAGAAGGTGTAGGCAGGTAAGTACTTACTAAAAAGTGAAAAACACGATCACCTTGTGAAGAAATGTTGAAAATTCAGAACAAAATCAACTGACCTTTTAGTAAGTAGCGGTCAACTCAGCGGAATAAAGTCAAAACAACAACATGATAGCTATTTTGCCATCAAAAAATCACTGTTTTTCATCAGAATGTATGTGTACACTACTGGACATAGGCGTTTCCTAACCTATACCTTTACTTATACTTGGGGTTTACTGTAGTCACCATGCTTAACAGGCGCATTGGTGATTATTCTCAGGAGATGCTGTTTCACATCCCTTGAGTGAAATCTCGTATTTTTTTGAGATGAGACGAGATTGAAACAAGAGTTAGATTGTCCAAATGAGTCTTTCTCAGATGTCACTTTCAAGGAATAGTTGGAGATTGACACGGTCGGAACACGATATTTTGTATTATACGAGAATTGGGCCCCGGATGTGTTCCATTGTCGCCTCTTACGACATCCACGGAACTCAATGAGAGTTATATAATGCCACGGTCTTATCGATATGTTCGATTTGTACCATTAAGTTCTCTGTTCTTCTAGACTTGGTTTCATTAGTGGTGGCGGTGCCTAGATTTACCTTTCAATTATTCTTATAGCTTTGTAGCTTTCTTTTTTAAATGATTTCTTCTTTATGGCACCTATTTGTCATTTGACAGATAATTTTGGTCAGTAAAGAACAGTAAAGTGGGTTGTCATTGGTTTTAAAGAGTGATTTATCAGTTTTTATTAAGTGACTTACCTTTTTTACTTTAAACTTTTTTTTAAACTTAAAGACAGGTGTGATCAAGTTGTGATCCGCCCGAGAAATATTATTACATAGGTACTTGTGGCGTATTACCTCTTTCTATTTATTTTCCCGACGTTTCAGTTATGTTGCAATAGTTGTTGCGGGCAGACTGGAGCATTGAAATAAAATAAATAAAAACGGTAATACGTGATAAATACCCGTGTAATAAAAGTATTCAATTACCAGATATAATATAAAATATCTACCGCTTCGTAACTTGTAAGGTTCGTTACAGAAATTATGAGTTTATTAACTGTGGTTTAAAACTTACCCTTCAGCAGCCTTTTGAGCTCCTCCACAGCTGGTTTAACGATGTCCCGCGTCTCGCGGAGCTCTTCCTTCGCGATCTCCTTAACGGAGTCACGTGGCTCGTCGAGCTCGAACTGCAGGAGGAAGTCTCCGAGCTGCACACCCGGCAGCTGGTCCAGGTCGGTTAGCATATGCTGCGATACTGAAACAAAGGAATTATGATTAAACTTCATCCAATAACCCAAAACCCACACGCGTCTTTTATTATATGAAGACCATACTAGTGCTACAAAACTCAGAAATAAATATTTCAATAAATAAATAACGTGTGTAAAGTATATTAAGAACGTTGCCTAAAATAGATTTTCCTTATTTGAAGCTGATATTTTTTTAATGAACTTAACCAGGTTGAACAAATCTTACGTACACACTCTATAGTGCCTACAAAAAACTAAATAATTAAAATATCGAAATATATTACACTTATTTAAGAATGAAAAACCATTTAATAATGCAGAAAGTAGTACATTATACAGGGTAGTCTATTCTACTCAACCCAGCAGTTTGCTGGCTGGCCTTTCAGGAGGCGCAATCCTCGTATTTTTTGGAGCCGAGACAAGACCGAAACTATAATTTGATGGTCTGTCTAAAATGTCAGTTTCAAAGAATACTATTTGAAGATTAACACTTGTATTGCACGAGAATTGGGCCTCTTGAGCGAGTTGCAGACAGTTTCAGAAACTACGCGCATTCATTGGCATTGATTTAAATAGATTTATCCGAACCAATGCTTATAGTAAACATAAGAATGTTTTAACCAAAAAATTTAGGTAAGTTAGTGAAAGCAGACGAAAGAAAAGTCTGAAGTCGGTTAAATACGATTAAAATACATTTAGGATATGAAGTAATTAAACTTTGTATTGAGCCTATAGAGCTCACAAGACGACAAGTCTTTGGCTATTCAAAAAAGCAACCGTAGGTCATGTATCGAGGAAAGTCCCAGAAGCATTTTGAAAGGTAATTTTTTCGATGATTTTAAGATAATAATAAATTTTGGTACTTACTTTTACCCATTGTTCACTAACACGATGAGCAATAAATTTAAAAATGTAGTTATTACTTATTGAGTTGGTATGATCACAATCACGGAAGACAGATAGGTACAGACGTGACTGAGCAGCGAAGCAAGACTGCGTTTCGGCTCACCAACATATTGCTTATAACCGGTAAACTGCTTTACCCTCATTATTGTTTGAAGAAGACTTAAACACATGAAGTAAATGACATGTCTTTGTGATTCATTTATCAAAAAGAAATTAAGTATGATGTAATCAATTAATTTGACTGCCTATATGACCATCGGTATAATGTATACCTATGGAAAAGTTTTCAAAGGTTCAAAGTTCTTTGCTACATACTAATTGAAAAGACGTACAGGCACACAATGTTTTTGAGAATTAAGATTTGTCTTCGGAACGTGACTCATCATGACAACTTGGGCAATTTGTGTAGGTAGGTTCCCAGTTTAATAATTGAAGCTGTCTTTATATAGTAGGATACCAAATAATAAATAAATATTCGTATATTATACAATAGGTAGGTAGGTACTTACTTACTTAAACTACTAAATGTACTTACATATTATTATATTACCAGTTGGCTGGTTCCTATTGTACGGTTTGATTAGTTTGGGGCTAGCTAGCTTTGACTCTGCCAATTTGTCGATTTAGTTGTAGATGTCTGTGCCAATTTGATTTATTATTATAAATATTATAACACTTAAACACAACAAACACCCATGTTCATCACTTATTACAAATAATCAATAAGAACCAAATTGCAATTGCAATTGCTTTTGGTGAAAGGTTTGGTTTGGTTATGTCCACCTGCTTTCAGCTGCATCAGGTCAATGTCATCAAGCATTGACCTACTGTTGAGGTGAAGGTTTTTGCAAGCTCCGTAAAAGTTGTGTTGATGACCCTGCCATCTAACGCCGACAAGCGAAACTTTTATAATTCAGACAGGCTCGTAATAAAGAGCAGTTGAAGCACACAGAATGCTACGTAGTAGGCTAAAACTTTGTTTTTGTATCGTACAGAAACCACATTTCATGTTTCTACCAATGTTGTAGGTTATTTTATGTAGTTTACATCGATCCCACTAGATGTCACTGATACGTCTATTAGGTATACGTTTTTATGGGGTCACTTGCGAGTTGCCTGACCATAGAATTAGGACTATTATTCTATGTGCCTGACACTGGACTGAATACTTATTCTTTTCTTCTTATTAGTACCTACCTACTAAGAATATGGACTATCTGTCAGTCCGTCATTTGACAGAAAATTTCGCCATTGTCAAGTAGATTGTATGAAAAGTTTTATTCAAGCCGGGTCAGTAAAAAAAAAGTAAAGCTGTCAATGATTTAAAGAAAAGATAAAATAAAACAAACTTACAATGAACACAGAAGTTTTAAATATTTCAGTAAAACCAGCTAAAAGAAAATCTAAACATCGCTATTGCTATTGGAAAAATAGCAAGGTTTGTTGCCGTTGTTGTACGTTCTATAGTGAGTATTTCTGGCGATAAAGTTTTACAGTCCCATAAATATTTGATAGCTAGGCATAATGGAAAAGCGTTTTATTTTTGTAGGTAAGTACATGTACACCTATACAAATTGTAAACAAGCGGATCACACTTTGATCCAAAATCATGATCTCTCGTCGCAAACACCATTCAAAATTATCCCTGTGATTTTACTGATTAAGTCATGATTCCTATAGTTCAAGTTATGCTTAGTTTGTGGCTAGATGAAGATGTGTAAAAAATGTCCATAAATATTTATTTAAATTTTAAAGGTACAGTAGATATTATTTGAGTGCTTACATAACGCAGATAGGTAGGTGAGATTATAAGGCGTTATTCTAGGCCAGTCTGTGATGAAAGGTGCTACTTGTGATTGTTATCAAAATTTTATGTTAATGCAACCTACCTACTGATTTGTTTAAATTAATTTGTGTTCTTACGTTTTATATTTTATACTAGTTGTCCCGTGCCCACTTCGTTGGGCGGTAAACGTCAAATAATCTCTAAATTATATGCAGTAAAAAGTCTTTTGTTTTAAGCACTTGAGACAATAAATTTACAATTTTTTATAAGAGTTCATATTTATTGATAATAAATACACATGCCCTAACAATTTAAATTACTTTTTTAATACAAAAAAGTACTTTTGTTAGATATATGTTGTCAGTCACTTTTTTGTAGGCATTATCTAGTTCTACAACTGTTCTCTAGAATTCAATCATAATATCTCTCATCGTTAAGGCAGCGTTTTTAAGAAACATTGTCGTTTGACCGTTTTTCTCCAACTTCCTTGCAAATCCAACTACCACGAAAAAGCATTTTATATAAACTTATGTCACTTACAAATAAAGTGGCTTTCTATTGGTAAAATAGTTTTCAAAATAGGAAAAAACAATGTAGCTTGTTCATGATTGGAATCGCGCCAACACCTACACGTATTATACATTTTCCTTATCACCTAGGACTAGAAAGTTATAAATGTAATCCTTTCCTACGTTCAGTGCACAACCACGTGTTGATTTTTTTAAATGACGTCGTGCGCACATGTTTGGTAGTGCGCCATAAACAATCACCTAGTTGCGTATCTTTATTGGTTAGTTCCGATAAGCAAGCCAAAACAGTATTCATGAAATAGTACTGAGAAATGTGACTCAATTTTCAGCTCACTGCCGCTTAATAAGCTTGGTAGTAGCCGGGTACCCAAACTTGCTTCCAAGGCCTTAATGTCGTCATAAAACGTTTCAGACAGTAACACCTGTGCATTGGTAAAAACATTATATCTGGGCGGCTGGTTGAAGCGCCGTGTGACCTGAGGACTAGTGAATCTTTAGGCTGGCTCAGTCCCATTCATTGCCATTCAGCGTGGCAATGCACCTAGTGGTTTCAGGACGCTTTTAGATTATTTGCAACGGTCTTTATTAATATTTTGTTTATGGAGCTATGTAATTTATTTTATTTTTGTATTAAATATGACATATAATTAGATTTTCTACCCATTATTATTTAAAATTTATTAATATTATTATAAGTAGGAACTTAGGAAAACTACATTTAATTAGTGCCTAACCTTTTACCTATCGACTTGTAATTCAGTGTTATTAATAAAATATTTATATTTGTATTTCTGTAGATAGATCAACTGTTTCATATGTTGTTTGTACTTCATTCATTCATTCATAGTGTTTGGTTGGTACCTATATAATGTTATTTCAGCGTCACTATGACAATTGGGCCTTAACACCCTAGATTATAATTATGATGTCATTACGTAGACCATATCGGGCGAGCACATGTTTGGGGCATCTCCAAAAGCTACAGGTGAATGCACGATTGCACGTGGTCCTTGCATCACAGAATTTACAGATGGCTATAACTACTTATAATGGCTTATTGTATTGGTCTAAAAATATATTTATAATCATCTGTGTACAAAGAAGACACAATGAAAAATCGTGTCTATAATCGGTTCCTGTCATTAACTCTATTGTTTTTAGACAGACGAAACGATAGTCCAGCAACATTTCACTACATAATTTATTCATTTGATATCTCTCATTGTTATCGATAGTTACTCAGTTTCTGTGTGGTTCTACTTATTTAGGCAATTCATTCGTTTTTCCTCTGTCAGTGTGCAGACAGCAATAAACGACTGAGTATATGACTTTTTTTCCGATAGGTACTTGTCTAGTACTAGATACCTAGCGTTTACAAGCTCTTAATCGGTAGCTGAATGAATGAGAAATGGTATGAGAATGGATCTGATTCTTACGATTTTTAATATCGGAACACATATTGAATACTTGTGTTACACAGGTATTTATTGCCGTTATTTAACTTCTGAAAAATAAATAAAAAACGATGTACGCGATAAATACCCGTGTTATATGATTTAATACACGAAACGCATTGACGACCGATGTGGCGCGGCGGGCGAATGTCCGCCTGCGACGCAAAGGTTGCGGGTTCGATTCCCGCCTTGGGATAAATGTTTGTACGATCTGCAATTATTTATTCCGGGGTTCTGGGTGTTTTCTATGTATAATAAAAAATATGTATGTATGTAATGTATTGTATTAAGTATATCAGTCATCTAGTACCCATAACACAAGCTCTGCTTAGCTTGGGGCTAGATGATGCTGTGTGGATTGTCCAACATTATTATTATATTATTATTATTATTTACATTACATTCATATTCCTTATGGCGTTTCTTGATTATTCGATATTAAGGTTGGTTACCACAATGATTATGCCAAATCAGAACACAGATTACTAAATGAAATATTTTACAATATTCTGTTCTTGTTTATTATGTTCTTTTTTTTTATGACACTGGTTATTTGCTAGTACCTACTATAATAAAAAAATGTCTGAAATAATAATTATTTCCTTATATTCTTGTCTGTATCACAAAGAATCCCACTCAGGTAATTAGCTTTTTGGGACATGATAAAATCTTAACTTTTTTATTATAATGTACCTAAGTGTAAGTGTTCATTTTTATTATTATTATGATGGTTCTGAAATGGTCGTGTTGTTTTGTAAAAGGACTAGTGTGCAAAGATAAGATTGATAATAAAAAAGATGTATTTTCATAGAACAACGTGCGCGTTGAAATCTTTTCAATTAAATAAATATTAAAGATTTAAAATCTTCACGACTTTAAGTCTGAGGCACGGTATATATCCCTTGGATCTCTAAGTACCAAGTACATACTCGAGATTCTTTGAGGATGTCTAAGGGGGCTAGCCAGAAGTCCGTCCGCATATTATATTTGGTATATAAATAAGTCTCAGCTCAATTCGTAGTAGCCCTCAAATAATAGTGGTGGGTTCGATCCCCACCGAGTACAAACATTTGTGTGATGCACACAACGGATGTTTGTTCTCTGTCTGGGTGTTATATTGTATTCTAAGTATATATTTTTAAAAAAATACATAAATTTTCTATCAGTCATTTGGTTTCCATTGCTATGCTTAGCTATGCTTAGTTTGGGGATAGATGATGTTTAAAAATGTCCACAAAATATTTATTTATTATTTATTTCTTTATTTTAACCACATTTTGCAGTAGTATTCCACGTGTCGTCAGGGTGCAAGCTGATCGACGCAGCTAGAACACAATGTCTCTACATCTATACTAATTAATTATGTGTATGTGTTCTAATTGATTGTCATATACAACGCAAGACAGTGATTGAAATTTTCCCTGCGGAAAAATCGGACTTGAATTGATGGGTTTATTCATCAGTAAGCTAAGCTTGAAATTTGTATGATAATAACTTTACGCGGGAGAAGTCGTACGTGTTTTGCTTGTAAATATTAATAACAACAAACTTTGCTTAGATAGGTAGCACTTTAATCAATTAATTGGACATATCATACGGTATCAAGTTTTTCATATTTGTGATGCAACAAACCATATTTCTAAATAATTATCGCAATAAAACGTGTTATATTTCCATTAAAAGTTTTTTTACGCTATAATCTTACCTCATAATTATCTCTACAATGCATGAATTTAATATGAAACGTTTCATCATAATTGGGTTGCGGGAGATAAAAAATGGTTTGGTATCATAATTTAGGATGCAACTTATCAAAAGTTGAGTCTACTGTTATCTCGTTTGTAGGCTGCACTGTTTATAGGGACGTGACCGACGTGATATTTAGAACAAAACAGATAACACTGCTTCTATTGATAGTAAATGTTATCACAACTATGTTTCAAAATTAGCATAAGTAGCTGTAGCTACCTACAGTTAAATTACAGCAACAATGATAGCAAACACTTAAGTTTCCCGAGTCGCAGTAGAGCTCTTAGTGTATGTAACTAAGAGTTCTTAGAGCTCTTAGTCATAGGTTCGTCCGGGAAGTACTACCAGCATGCATACTTCTGTTGCCAAGCAGCTTACTGAGTTCGTGTTTGAAAAGTGCCAGTGCCGGTGAAATTACAGGCACACGAGACTCAGTTGATAGACGTCGAGCAGTGCTTCGTAGGGTACGTTTGATAAGAACATTTGCAATGCAATGCTTAAATAAATATATAGGAGATGGGAACCGCTTAGCATCACATAGGCAATATGCTTAGTCCATCAGCTAGTCGTAAAAAAATAAAAAGACCACAGGGGTACTAAACCTACTTATGGTAGGTAATGAGTTTCATAGTGTGAGCCCATCTCCTCAGATCTCTTAATTAAAATACGAACAGTCATAACTTTAGATTAAAATAGCGCATAAATAACAAAAGAGAGACAGCTGTTCCTTTCATTAATGTTCCATTAACAAGTTAACTGAGATCAAGTTTTATCAATCAATAAGTAGGTCAGCATGATCTGTTTATCTGGAAGATACCGCGAAGTTGCCAATTACTGAATATTCGTCTGATTATGTCGAAGAGACCTATGCCAATTACTGAATATTTGCCTGCCTATTCCATACACACACACACACCCCCCAAACACTTATTCACAGAATCTGACCAGTGTTATACTTATCTAAAAATTATATGATCCAATATGTAATTCGATTAATGGTTATGCGAAAGCCACAAGAGGTAGGCAAAGAATGGGTATCCATACAAATGTAATACCAAAATTATTTGTAATTCAAGCATATTTCCTCCATGTTATGCTATTATTTGTATGAAAATATATTCATCTAGGTTCCTGATTATTGTTTCAATATTTACGTAAAATGTGAGTGTTTTTTTAACACCATCAATATTAGATAGTATTTAGTCCCTATATAATGTGCAGGTCTGCTCTTAAAACCGATAAACAAAGAACATAAAACGTAGAACATAGCGTATATACTTTCTAGTTATAGAATAACAAGTTAGTTTAAAAAATAACAAAAGTATTAAATTTTTTTAAATATTACTTTTCTTTGGGTGTTCGTCTTTCATCGACTTCTTATATCAAAAATAAGAACGATAGGACGGTCTGCATACTTTCTATTTAAATTAAACTCTGTCATTGCGCATCGGATTGTTTGAATACAGAATGAGTGACTAGGCGTGAAGTTGAAAACTACAATGTAAATAAACAAAGAACCTAATGGATGTTATACAAAAACATTCATTGTCTCCACTTTTGTTTAAACATTTACTGAGTCAACTTCTGTTTCCGCTTGAGGCAGGCTCTCTGACGTGAGATGCAGGCTCTGGCAGGCGTGAGATGAGATAATGTCCTATGTCGACTGATCTCGCAGCTTTTGATTTGGCAGATAGATAAATATTTATTTTATAGTGTTTTTAACACAGATTGGTTAAAAGTGTTTAGGTTTGTCTGAACTCTATGTTCTCGTTTAAAATATACAAATAAACAAAAATTTTAAAAACTGAGCAAAAATCGAGTGGATGCCTTCCGCGCTGTAGGTTGTCGGTTTGATTTCCATCGAGGACATAAATGTTTGTGAGATAAGTATAATAATATTTGCTGTACTTAGTACTATTTTAAGTATGAATTCTATGTATTAATTTACGAAATAATTTTTATTTATGATATTGATAATTTTTAGTTTCTTATAAGTTATAGCTGAGTTTGGGACTAGGTGATGTTGTAAGAAATGTCTCGCAATTATTATTCTGGAAATCATCTTTATCTGAGGCCTAACCCACGTATTTTTTTGAACTGAGACGAGATTTA
Organism: Electrophaes corylata; assembly: GCA_947095575.1. NCBI lineage: Eukaryota > Metazoa > Arthropoda > Insecta > Lepidoptera > Geometridae > Electrophaes > Electrophaes corylata. Next base: position 11,134,395 of record OX352700.1, on the reverse strand, counting down.
AGCTAGGCTTTCACTGTCAAAATTGAACCTGTCTGAAATTATAGTTTCGAAGAATATCATTTGTAGATTGAATCGATCGAAACTTGAATTTGATGATATTTCGGTACGTGATTGGGTTTCTGTACGTCGACGTCACTGTTAGTTCAAGGAAATATACAGGACAATGCCAATACTTAGAGGCCATCGATCACGTCTTATTGTGATTCAATTAAAAGATGAGGTTCAATCGTTTCCCTTTTGACATTTTATTTTATTTGGTCGTGTCGCGATTTATTTTGATCTATTATTTTATGCATCACTTCATCAGTACTTTTGCTTTTTGTGTGCTATAAATGTACAAAAGGATAGATATATATTTCAATATATTGCACATTATACATTACATCAATACAGACTTTGTCATTTTACTTATGAAGGGCAACTAATAAGCACATAAAATAAACGATTGACAAGGTTATAGATAGTTTAATGAATAGAACAAATCCCTGACATATGATTGACCCAGGAATAGGGCTTTTTCATCGATTGACCTACTGAAAACTAAGTTAGTGTTACAAGGCTCCGGTTTCTAAGGAAAGCGATGTCAAAACAGATTTTACGTAAAAATGCAATGCACTTCTGGTATACCATAATCGCATAATAGATCACCCATTGACCATTGATTTGTAATGAAGCTAAGAATCTGTGTTAGATAGTTTGAAGGATATAAATGTTCTGTAGGTTGAATAGCTGACACCAAGTTGTCTTAATATATTGTGCATTTTTGCTCGGATGAATGGGCAGGCACGCGAGACTTATTAAATTAAATAAAAAATTGTTTATTTTGGATAACTCACATTCATAGGGTTTAGAAACACACAGCTATAAAATTGGTTAGTAAATAATAACATTCAAAGATCATAAAAATACGAAGTGCGAATACAAAAGAAATTTTAGGATACCTAGCAGTTTTTTTTTGTTTTTTTTATTTTCGTGTCTGTGTCAGACACGATAGAATAAGCAATTTGACCAGCCTAAACACTCAGTTGGTTTGTAGTTATGGCTTCTGCGCTGTAGGGTGTTGGTTCGATCCCTACCTTGGTTGTTTTTGTAATCTTAGTGCGTTTTGTCAAAAAACTTTTCATTTCATTTTCTACGCTTTGCCAAGTTGCAGATGTATTGCTGTGCGCAACGTTTGAATAATGTAATACAATATAAAATCATCCATATTAATTAAAGGTATTATTAGATGGATTAAACGATTTTTCGTAAGAAAAGCGCCTCTAAAGATAAGTAAAATAAGATTATTGTTAATTGTTCTATTGGACCATTTTCATTCATGCTCAATAAGGTAATGACCTCAACGCGAAGGTTAGAGCGCGCAGTCACAACAACCACCTTGGTCGAATTCATTGATCAAATTCGCGAATGTTAAAAGAAATTGCTACAATTTTCTTAACTTGGTTTACTTACTTTAGTAATTTACATGGTTATATTATCTAGGTAAGTTACTGATGCTATGGTTGCGGCGTTCGCAGCGCGGTGAATCCGGTCGCATACCAAAAAATGTATGTGCGTAATACTTTCAATCGGTGAACGATGAAAGAAAACATCGTGAGGAAACCCGCGGACAAAAGTTTGATCTGCACGTATTTACCATAATATCTTTCCTGTGATTGGCGGGCTAAGCAGTGAGGATAGTATGGCTAAGCTAGCTTTCCGTCTAAAATTATGTCCCAGGCATTAACTAGAGTGTCCCATTAAATAAGGTGCCGATGCCCCCATGGTTTTGTCCCCGCTACCTGTTACTAACCATAATTATACAAAAGGTGCCTGTATACCTGTTCACTTACATTTTAAGGTTAATATACGTTCAAGTCGAGGGAATCGAATCTACTCGTAGGTACTTACGCCTACTACCTACGATGGTAATACAGCCCAACCCGGAACTATGGTTAGTATTTTTATGTGTCTATTTAAAACCGGAATACTTTAAAATACGGAAATAGAAAACCTTTATTGGGTAAATGAACAAATATTCACCCAAACACGGAAAAACATCAATTATATTCGTCACTGTTCGTCACAAATGTTTGTCCCATTCTTTGGTTTGTCCACTGACAGAGGTACAATTCGTCAGATTGAAGTTTCAATCGTGTCAACCTTCCAATGGTATTCTCTAAAACTGACATTTAAGACAGGCCCAATTTTAACAGGGAAACTCTAATTTTAATCTCGTCTCAAAACTCATAACAATTGTGTAAATTACTCTTCGATCACGTCATCTAACGGAAGCTTTAGACAGATGAAGCCACTTGTACTAACGAGCTAGTAATTAGATGCATTGTTCCAAAGGGCGGTAGTAATAACCTATTTGCGATCGGTCTATTAAAATGAAGGAGTTGAAATAGGTCGCAATTATCGTGACCGTCTCGAAAACAGCGGTGACGCTTGACATTTGCGAAGTATTGCGCCTATACTACAAGTACGATTTTCCTCTACTACGGTAGGTATATAGTATAGCCCACCGTGCATGTGTGCATTGCTGTAAGTAAACGAACCCTCCACCCGTCACCACAAGACAGTGCAATTTGTTTTTCTAGAACAAACTGTTCAGTTGAAAAAAAATCATTTTCGTGTTTTGAATTTACTAAATAATATTATTGATGTGATTATAATTTCACCGTATGGCGTGTATATTTTATTGGTGTGGTGGGTAAAAAAGTAAACAGGTCTCAGGCATTAATCATCATTGTACTTAGATGATTTTTATAAAACGTCTGAAGCGACTTTCTTTTGAAAAACCGCTGTTATACAACCGGATTCAAACTCATTTATGTTTGGTATGTACTGGGTAAAATAATACCGTTAAACGAATGCGGTGACCCTGTACTTGTATCAGTTTTCCTTTCCAGAAGACGAATCATAATAGTTGGACTTTGATTTTTGATTCATAAATTATTATTTTTATAGTCTAGGTACACATTTACTGTTGTACTTGGATTGTTGTATAGAGATGAATCAAAGGTATATCTATATGTATAGTCAACTGTGCCAGTGAACAAATAGAATAAAGTACTAGGTACATAGGTTCATTGTTCGACAATAAGCATTCACATAAAGTCACACATCAACAGCTAGTTCCCATAGGTTCACAAGAACATTTTCCCTTTTACATAATAAAGCATTATTTTATACGGATGCTACTTTACTTGTTTCTTCACGTATTGAGGTTTGATGTTCGGTTTGTCCATATCTCATTCGAAATGTATCATCATTATATTTCGCAATTGTTCTAGTTTTGTATCTGGTTCCCATGTCACAAGTGCTTGATCGTCCAGCAAATGTGCTTGCAATGATTTGTGAAATACACGGTCCAAGCTTTTCTCTACTTTGATATGCATTTGTTACGATTATACTAGCTACTACCCACGGTTTTACTTAAGCGTTCTATCAGGCCTATAAGAGAAAGAGTATTGTCAAATAAGATGTAATAATGTCATCTATATAACATGTAAATAAAAAAAAAATTTGGCGAGTGGCTTGAATAGAAAGGTTGTTTTGAGCCCACAATGATTTTTAATCCCCACTATTGTATTACAGGAGATTCTAAGCCGTAGGTATTGATTTGTAAAGTGTGTGGTATGTTTTTGATATTGTTTGAGCATAATCACATGTTTCTCTGTTACTGTAACGTACTCGTTGATGCAAAGCTTTGAAATCTATTCTGGTTCTTAGGCATCGGCATACCACGATGGGTGTCTGTTTTATTTAACGTCAATTCTTAAGGCTAGCTAACTATATCGGGACTGTAAAGGTCACCGCATACGGTTGACGTCAGAGGTCGCTACAAGGCAGGAGGCGTCGTTTCTAGTTTGGCGTGGAAGCCACTAGGTGAAAAAACTAATTTCACTAAAGTAAAAAACTGTCCACCGTCTACGCGAACTTATGTCGGCCAACGATCACAAGTGCTTCGTTTCTGTAAAAAGCTGCTTCAAGTTTCAGGTGGCGGTGGCGTTTTATTAGCTGTGGCGCGTAGCGCGCCGTGTGCTAACTCCCTAAGTTCGTGATCTAGCTCTCATCCAATTTAATTTGAACTACGAAATCATACCCTACCCTTAGGGCACGTTATACTGCGCGAAAGAGTATATAGAGACGATACTTAATGTACCTATACATGATGGTACAGATAGATAAGGTATTGATTTTCTCAACCAAAATCTTTCGCGTCGTATAAACACGCCCTTATACCTAGATGGAAGCTAAGATAAACATTATATTTAAAAAAAAAACTTTCAGGAAAAAGCGAAGTTGCCATTACTTTATAAATAAAATATTGATGTTCGAGGAAGGAAGGATATAAGGATAAGCTTTTTTTTAAATAATATAGTAGTAAGGTATTATGAATTATTTAAGGTAGTATTTTATTATTCAAATGGTTATAGTTTTTCCTCGTTGAGATGTCCTCTGAACCTGACCATAGACATAACCTAGGACTTTGAGGAAGTAACATCTTATGTCTGGGTGTGGCTATAAGACATCCCTATTGATCTTGAATACCAAGAGAATCAATTTGCAGCTATCGCCTAGGAATTACAGTCGTAAAACTACTTAAGTAGGAAATCTGTGGCAGAACCAAGGTCACCGATATCACTCTCAGAATCAATAAGTTGAAGTGGCAATGGGCAGGCCAAAAACTTCATAAAACCGATAACCGATGGGGAATATAGGTTATCGAATGGCGACCACGAACTGGAAAACGAAGTCGAAGGATGGACAGGGCTCAAAACTGTTCTTCCTGGAAATATATGGAGGAGTTCTAGCAGTGGACTTCTTCAGGCTGAAGATGATGACGGTGGGTTATATTTAGTCAGGGGAACATAGCTGAATGAAGGGCAATGCAGGTCGACGCTCTTTTCCCTATGACATGGCAGCAATGAGGAAATCCGCATCAGAATAAGTGACTAATGGAAAAGGGATTCCTGTGCAAACGAGTTTAGGTTCAAAAATGAGGCAGAAGTAAGCTTTGCTGACAGTAGATATTACAAGCATTTATATCAGAGTAGATAAACCTAGTTAATGAAAACTATTCTGAATTTTACATGAAAACAATTATGTAATTATTTTAAAAACCAACGCTGTGTTTTTTTTAATCTTGCTTATGGAACAGGCAGATGGTCCACCTGATGCTAAGGGGTTACCATCACCTATAATAAAGCATTGCCTCGCAGGTCACGGTCGTTAGAAATATACCCTACGGTACTGCACCGCTTCCATCAACCTAAGTTTCACCAGCACAATCTGCAAACCGGTACACAGTAAGCTGCTTGGGGGCAGAAATAGTCATGGTGGTAGTACTTCCCCGGACGAGTCGGACGAACATTGATTCAAAATAACATAACTAGACCATAGCCCTTCACTAATAGCTCTCATCATCATCATAATCAGGCTGTTTCAAGACGAATGATTTTGAGCCTCTTACTTCCACCAATTTCTCATGATCTAACTAAGAGCTAAAAATCATTTTGATTGAATTTGTGGGACAGGGACTCCTGCACATGCACTTAGCTTATTTGAGTGCGACCCACTCGTACCAATTTGAAGAGTGATTCACAAGACAGTGCAGTCGCTGACCTTGTTCATGCCATCAATTGTTTTAATTACATTGTTTTAAAATAATCGAGAAAGTCTTAAAATTTGTTGTTTGAAAAAGGCCGAATTTAATACACCTTATTTAGGTAATTATGTTGTTAGAAAAATTACTTGTTTATTTTCTTTTTTACATTTGATAAACTTGCAAAGTTTTATGCAAAACAAATTTTATTATGTGTGAAATTTGGTTATTTTCTGCAAAGAAAATTGCTGGACACATTTCATAGCCCAACTTGTTATTCTCAAAACTTATTTTGTAATCGATGTTGCCAGAACGTGAAATTTTAAACTTGAAAGGAATGTCTCAACATCTCAAGGCTTTTTATTGAAAGCATACGTTTTATTTCAATCAAAATGATAACACAATTTTGTGTTGATATGCCGCCGCTAATATTGCATACGTTATTTGAAGTGTGAAAGTATTTTTTTTTATATTTCAAAAATTGCAAATTACTAATTAATCTGTGGTAGTATTGGTCAGTGGTAGCCAGTACCTACACAATTATATGTAACTGGTAACTGCAAAACTCACCCAGGCTACGCATTGTCAAAATGTTTCGGCAAAATGCGCAAAATGTAACGGCAAGTGACGACATAATTTTTAAAGCGCTATGGAAAAACTACTAATTAGCTATATAGTCAGTTTCCGAAAGCAGGTTATCTATGTGTCTAATTTCATATCGATCGCTTCAGTATTATGCGCGAAAAGTAACTGACCCCATTTCGCATGCATTAATCAGTATGGAAACATGCCACATCTTTGTTTATATACATTTCCTATTGCGACTGAATGATTCATGGTTCAATGTTCAGTTCTATGGTACACGCGATAAATTTTAATCAACTTATAGTAGCTTTGGTAGTTCATTTAGATACAGGCTCCAATAATACTAAGTTAAATAATTTTGGATGCGAAGGATGGAGATATTCGTAACGGATTATAAATACAATAAGCGTAGTAAAGAATTAGGTATTCAATGCAAGTAAGGGATAGAATAATATAAAATCAACATAAGCAATGGTGGTTCATAGCCATGCAGTTTTACTGCATTTTTCACTACTAGATGTAGCTAGATTACCGAAGAGTTAAATCTGTGCGTAATCTAACGCGTTATTATTTAAACCATGTTTTTGCAAGTTCAATAGTCTTTCGAAGAAAACCGGTGCGGTGTACGCAAATTTAGCATTGGGTGTTAAACTTTTTTAAAAGCTCGTGCTTGTTACAGGATACATGATAAGCAGAGTTTTTATGACTTTTTAGATGCTTCCAAAAGATATGCTTATAAAATAAAAGCTAAACTTACTATCTGGGGTGACATCCCGCAGCACAATTCTGACTTCAGCTTGAGCAGGCATTGTGATGTATAGTCTATTTTTAACGTTGAGCTTTTCAAAGCTCCTTATAAAAAAACACTGAAACACGAGCGAATGTACCAGTTATTGTGAGAATAACTCAATTTGTTTATAGTTTAAGTGTTATCTCATGTTTTGATTTGTTTTCACGGTAAAGAGCGCGGGCGACGAGAAGCGAGTGTCGTTGGTCAAGTGTAAGTCGCGACTGACTGACTAACTAACATGTTATGATACCTACCCTGTGCTATGCTATCGCTTGTTGTACTACTATATTGTTACGATATGTAAAATAGTTCAGTACTAATGCTATACTTTGGTCTTGTCTTTATTATCCTTTATTTCATGCATGCTTTGAATAATGATAGTTCTGCACATCCGATTAACTTTTTGCGAACGCAACTGGTGCGGCATTCGATTTATTGTGAGGGATGCATCAATATTTAAATGAATAAATGTGCATAAAAATATAAAAATGAAAATGAATTGACGTTTGTTAGTCTCACAGAAACTCGAGAACGACTGAACCGATTTGCCTAATTTTGGTTTTGAAATATATGTAGAAGTCCAAGCAAGGTTTAAAAGGTGAGAAAATATAAAATTTATTGGCGGTAAGAAGTTCACCGGGTCAGCTAATCTCACGTATGGAATGGAATAATAGCAAGATTAAAAAAAACGAGTGCTACCTACTAGTCTCTAGACTAGGTCGTGGAAACATTTGTCCTGTCGCAGATTCTACTGTAATGGGCCCTAGTGGGCACACATTGTGATTCTACTGTATTATAAAACTACCACCATTTCTACCAATGTGAAGACAATAAAATTTATTGAGTATCAAGTATTGAATGAAATCTACGCCCCTTCCGGCACAATCACCGCGCAACAGAGGTTATTATATTAGCACCTACACAAGTGACACCTATCAATTAGTAGTTGAACTACGAAGAAAACATGTATGATTGTAAGCGCCAAATAAAAAGCGACATCTGTGATCTAGTAGTCGAATTAAATTGAATCTTACATGATCTTTACTGAGTTCGTGGTATAGTTACCACGAAACTTGGTCCAATCTACTGCACTACTTTAATGCTACCGTTATCCGTTAGAGGTCTCTTTTAATATTATTTTCAACTGTTATAGGTATGTGAAAATTCGGCTAGATTTTTTTAGGTTAGCAAATTTTTCCTGCTCTATTTTCGGGCCATCTCCACGAGCGAGAGAACCGCGGCGATATTATCGTCGTGCCATGTATTTCTATGCATTGCACCGCCGCGATAACATTATCGCCGTGTGGAGGAACGTGTGGAGACACGTTCTAAGAGATTGTATAGAAATTCGTGGCACGACGATAATATCGTCGCGATTCTCTCGCTCGTGGAAATGGCCCTTAGATTAATTTATCCTATATAAATTAAATTATCCCTAGTGTCAAGTGATGATGTTTTTTTCCATACTTTTTCGTGACGTCATGCGATGATTTCCATTTAAATGATCCAATAATTATTTTATTTATGTATTTAATAAGCATGGTTAAACCAATTACAATAGTTAAAGATGACATCAAAAACATCATAAACTTCACCTATATAACAAAGCATTGCCTCGCCGATCACGCACGCTAGGAACGTGCCCTACACGTTCACGTATTATCATTATAAAAACTAAACGGGCAGGTTCAAAGTCAACATCAAGGTGTTCGACATATCTTATAGGATTAGCAAGCTGTAATGAGAGTGAGCGGGCCATGTTTGCCGTAGGACCTACAACCGTTGGAGCTAACGAATTCTTGAGTAATACAAAGTTTGTATGATACAACGTGATTCCTTAGTCCAATCTATTTCAAATTTTGCATAAACATTCTTTAACAGAATTGATGGAAGACGTGTTTCGTGTGAGTTTTAATAAAATTGAAAATCTTTGCCTAGATGGTTGAATAAAAGGTAGAAAGTTAATTCGGGGGTGATTTGCATCAAGTTGATATCAACACTCCTTAGTGCTTATGTCTGTTTAAATTACCTACATTTTATTTTGACCCACGTTTGAAAATTCAATCCGATTTTATTAATAAAAAAAACGTTGAACTCACATAAAATATTTTTAAAAATTTGAATGTCAAATATAAAAGAATATTTCAATCAGATTAAAATTCGAAATTTCAATTTAATTTTTTCTTGGATATTTGAATGAAAAACTTACGTTGATTTTCCTTCGAAAATTCCTTGCAAATCTCTCTTAAATTTCAGTAAAGGGGTTTTTAGTAATAGACAATGTAACCTACTGCAGGTTTTAAAATGAATTTAGTGATATGAATACGGGTTAAAATATACTGCACTACATCTACTGGAACATTTTTTTTTCAGTTTTTTGGATGCGGAACAGTGCATTTTTTTACGGAAAGAGCAAACGCTTGACCTAGAAGGTATAGCACGCTGTCCTAGGAGGCACTCTAATACGTAATCGGAAAAACAGAGGACGGCCACGAATTCCTTTAACCTTTTCCTTTTGCCCGCATTATAAAAGAAGCAAAGCGCTTGGTATCGTAGGGCACGTCACTTGCATGGTGACTATTAGGTGGGCCATCTGCTTGTTCCATCAGCAAGTACTATAAAAAAAACTTTAATCACAGAAATGTAATTTCGTAAGTTGATTTTTCGTATGCTAATAAAAAAAAATGCCTGATGAAATACTTATATACTTTTTCTTTTTTTTTGTAAATACATACCTACTTAGAATAGAACATATATAACACCCAAAATAATAATCGAATGCGTTTAAGAAATATATCCTGTTGCTTCTATATCAATTCGATTTGCGATATTTCTGTAAGAATTTCGTTAAATGTCAAGCGCTACAATATTTTGTAAGTGTATCTTATGCAGACTTGAAATTTATCAAATAAACATTTGTGCTTTCGGTATGGTAGCCAAAGATGCCGTTTCGGTTAACTTGCATTAGGTGTGGTCACGAAACATCCAAACATAGGACCCCTTATTTTGTTAGGTACTAGTTGAATCACGTGCGACTTTGTTTGTGAAACTATTTTACCCACTAATAACTCTTAATTGTGTGGAATATCAAGAGTTCGTATCTTAGTACACCGCTCGCTACGCACCCAGACAAATATAGGTAGGTAGGTACCCTGAAAACTTCAAAGTATAAAATTGCGGCTTTTAGGCTATGTGTTGTCTATAAATCAGACCGGACAAATACTCTCCATAGTTTTTATAAATTAACTAGTTAAACGCTCGCGACTTCTTGCACGTGAAGTTATTTTCGCGAAGACAGCCTAGTTTGTAGTAGCCCTGACTTCTGCGCTGTAGGTGGTGCGTTCGATCCCCACCGAGAACAAATATTTGTGTGATGAACGTAGATGTTTGTTATGTGCCTGGGTATTATATTGCATTCTAAGTATGTACTTACAAAATATGTATTCACTATACTTAGTTTGGGGCTGGATGATGTTGTGTAAAAATGACCAAAAATATTTATAATTTTTATTTATTACTTTATTTTCATATAAACTTCAAGCCCCACTGTACCCCTTTAGAGGTTGGTTTTTGGAAATTCCTTTCAGTACACCTCTACGAACCAAGATGAATTACCGACCTATTATTAACCTAACAATTTCAAGTCTCTACGACCAGTAGTTTAGGCTGTGCGTTGACTGATATTTGTCAGTCAGTCAGTCAGTCAAGACAAAGATTCTTACAATTGGTTTAGATATAGATTGACCCCAAATTTTTAATCTACGAGGTTGTAAAAAGTTTTTGCATTTTGGTTGTATCATTTTTTTTTACCTTTATACAATATGTAGATGGAATAAGCTTGTTATTAAATTATATTTTACGATTTAATTTTATGACTGTCATCCATCATTAGGAAATCGTAACACATTTTTATGATATCTATAAGATTATAATTTTTATCTTGCCAAGACGATTATTGTAACTCATAGTCATATAAGGAAAAATAAGATATTCATCAGTTATTCAACCAGATATATATTATTTTTATAAAATACAGGTTGTAAAAGACTTCTTCCAAAACCATAAGGAGAGGAGGGGTGATCATGACTATGACTACTATGAGTGACTATGTCTCAGTCTGAAAAACAAAAAAATAAACGATAAATTTCCTAAAAAAACTAATTGTACGATTTACTGATGGAACAAGGGTGTGCTCCACCTGATGTTAAGTGGTTACCTATAACGAAGTATTGATTCGCCGCCCATCCATCTCCTACCCCTACCCTCAACCTGAGGCATACAGGTGTTAAGCCTTATGTGCCTGGAATTTCATCAACATCCACACCATTTAAACTGGAACACAGCAAGCTGCTTGGCGGCAGAAATAGGTATGGTAGGAGTACTTCCCCAAAACTGTCCTTCACTAAGAGCTCTACTACTACTAAAAGTACTACTACTACACTTCTTATTTTGAGACAATATTTTTTTTGCAGTGTACTTTTACTTATAAAGGTTCACTATGCCTTAGTACAAGATTACGTAAAGTGGGGTCCAGCAGTGAATGCTTAATGGTGATGCCAGTCTTGGTATACAGTGCGCATACTTATTGAAGTGAACTGTGCATACCTCAGGTTTTCGTGAGCTGTTTTTATACACCTTGTAATTTTATCATCAGATTAATATTTTTGATAACACTTTTACCAAATCGCAATAACTTGCTTAGTTTATGTCGTTTAAATCTCGCAAGATTTTGACACAGTTCCTGTCCGATTGAGTTGAAACTTTAGGTACACTAGGTGACAGTGTAAACCTGTGTAAACTGAACTGCTGCAAACAGGATACCGATAACAAACCTCTTTGGTAAGAGAGATGTAGACATTATGTTTTATTACTATGAAAAAGGTAGGTAACATAAAATAACGGTAGGAACCGGACCGTAAGTTCCTTGCCTGTTCATCTAGGCTTCCGAAGCCTGAAAGCTTAGCTACGAAAGATACCTGTAGAGGTATACATACATACCTACTACCAACCTATTATTGTTGCCAAGACTGGCCTTGCAGCTCTAATACAGTAGCTCAGCCTTCTGTGCTGTAGGTTGTGGGTTCAATCTCCACCGAGGACAAACATTAATGTGATGAACATATATGTTTGTTTCGCAATCTAATGACAGTAATAATAATGCTGGACAATCCACACAGCATCATCTAGCCCAAGCTAAGCAGAGCTTATATTATGGGTATTAGATGACTTATATACTTAATACACTACATTACATACATAGATATTTTTTATTATATATACAAAATACTCAGACCACTCGGAATATATATTTGCAGATCGTACAAACATTTATCACAAGGCGAGAATCAAACCCGCAACCTTCTGCGTTGCAGGCGGATATTCGCCCGCCGCGCCACATCGATCGTCAAGTGGGTGTTAAATTGTATTCTAAGTATGTATTTACAAAAAAAATATACATGCAAGTATACTATCAGTTATCTGCTTCCAATAGTACAAGCTATGCTTAGTTTGGGGCTAGGTGATAAATTTCCACAAATATTTATTTATTATTTATCTACTCTAAAGCAGGCGACTTAATAACTTTTTGTTGATATTTGTATGTCCACATCCAGGAATCGCTGAATTTACATCCATTGCTCTCTCAATGTTATTTGACTACACCTATGCATATATACCTACTTGATTGTATAATGAGGTAATCAATTTTTTTTTTTTTTTTTTTAATTTCTGGACCAGGTCCATTCCCCTCGAGGGTGATTTTGAAATATTAAGGCTCATTTTCCATCTGGAAATCAAAATTAGGGTGGCACCTCCACCACCATTTTGAAACATAAACAGATGTAAATCGTTTATTACAAAAAGTTTTAATAACATCGCAATGCCCACGCGGCAAATTTAAAGTAGCCTCTGCTGTGTAGTTGTCTAAATATATTCACATAAAAATATATCACTTCCCGTCGTTATAGATGTACAGTCACCTGCACTAAGATGGATAATTCTCCTAGTTTTTATTGTTCAAAATGACGTTTTATCTTTTCCATACACATCAGATTATACCAGACGAAAAAGTAGGTATTCATAAAAAAAACAAATATTGGCAAAACATTCACACAAAGCCTCACGTTCAAGGCTTGAACCAGAAAGCTGATACTTATACTTATAAATACAGACTCGGAATACAATGTCAAATCAAGTTTCGATTGTTTGACTGAACTGACATTACAGACAGGCCCAATTTTGACAGTTAAACTCTTGTTTCCATCTCGTCTCAGCTCAAAAACGTAAGAGAATAATAATTGGGCTTCAGGTATAGAACAAATATCTAATTTATCCTTCAATCAATGATACCCCTAGATATAGGGTTGGCGCAAAAATCCGTCTCGGTAAATAAGAACTTACTTGAGAAGTAAGCTCTTATTTTATTTTGACAATTTATAGGACATAGTTGTTATTAGGTTGAACTACTTAAAACTGTTTATAATTTTTAGTAAACAAATGTAGTTGTCTAAGTATATATGTTGCCGTCTGTACTCTTCGAATGATTTCGTGACAGTTTTCTATGAGTTTAATTCCAAGCCTCAGGCTTATAGGTTATGTTGCCAAACCATTATTATTATGAGGTATAAAAAAAATGAAAGCTCGATTTCACGATAAAGTATTTATTTACTATCCCTCGAACATGGTTTAGCCTCCGGCAATTAGGAGTTTATGATTTAAGACACACCCACTTACCTAGTTGTACTAAGCAGCTGTGATTCATTGACTTATTGACTATAATTGATTCTAAGCGTCTAGATTCAGTTACATCACTACTAAAGCTAAACCTGTTAGTGGTGATGGTTTCATCATTATCATCATCAACAGCCTGTAGAAGTCTAACTGCTCCTATACGTCCGTCCGTCCTATTTCGTCTTATGATTCCGTAGGCCGAAATATTTCCACATGTTAAAATTTGTAGACAAAATACCCTAAAGATAAGATAAGCTGAAACATCTATGTATATCTATGCCAATTATAAGAATCATTGCCCTGACTGATTGACTGATATAAAGACAATGCTAGTCCACTGGTCGTAGAGACTCGAAATTTTCAGGGTATATTTGTCTTGATGCATAGAGGCGTACTAAGAAAGGAATTCCCGAAAGTCAACTCCCAAACGGGTACACGGGGTTGAATTTTGTATGAAAATAAATTCAAGCGGACGAAGTAGCGTTCGTTTCTAGATAGCGATAAGTTTTCATTTGACAGAATAAGATGGGTTTTTGGTGATGCCATCTTAGTACAGGTAGACATATAGAGGTATCTCTATTTGGCACGAGCCAAAATTTTGTCGCGTTGCACATCCTTCGCCCTGTATGCTTGCCCTATACGTTTTCAGGGAAAACTGTTTCGTCACTCTTTTGTGTGACGTAAATATATAGTTTATATCCTGTTTTCTATTTGTTTTACAGGATGTTTTCTGTGGTGCGGGGGATACTGAAATGAATGTGGGTGAAACGGAAGAGTTGCGGCACAGATGAAAAAATGGAAGATGGTTGCGGGTTCGATTCTCCAGATACACGCCAAAGTAGGCGTAAGAAGATGTATTTCCCTCTGCTATCCACTGCGTGATGATGATTTTTTTTAAACCATCTTATTTATTCTAACCAAGGCACTTTTTCTTATAATACTTTTTATTTTATTTATAATACTAATTAAAGCCGGGCAAAAACTCAATTGACTTGTTTTAAAATACCACTTAGGTAGGTTCTGTTTGTAAAAGATCATTTGATTTATTGGTTGCGGTTCAAGTTATCAAAATGAACGCCTTATTTTAGGCTATTAAAGAGAATAAAAATAACATTTAAGTACGATTTGGCAATACTTTAATTTAATAAAAATTAAAACAAAAAATGTTTTGCAAGTTGGCCTCAAGTGTGTCAATATTAAAGTAAACTATTGCATGCATTACAATTTATTTTTATCAGTCTTACATCTAAATAATTTACATTATTAAAACTATTTTTGTGTATCTTGCGAAAAATATACATAATACACTTTTGAAATAATTAGAAGTAATTTAGTCAGTGTTTTGTGACTCCATTGGTTTATTTATCCGAGCTCCAAAAAGAAAGTTAATCATTTCAAAAAAATGTTAATTTTCATCAAACTATTTCGTAAAAGAATATTTAATTAGGATTTCGGTTTAATTTGTTTTGGTGTGAATTTGTTTCATAACAGACACTTGCCATATACCTAATGAATATACATAAACGTCAAACCAGTCTCCGATTCGCTCTTTCTTCTTGCCGCTGATTCGTAACTCACCATATCACTATAATAACTATGATCACCCAATTAATTCAAATAAATACTTTAGTACCTTGACCAAGGCTCAGCTAATGCTACAGGGGCTTATACATAATAGTTAATATTATTCTAGCATTTACTTACTAATTAATTGATATTTGACAAGTTATCATCCACGCTACAAAGGGGTTGTATTAAAATTCGGTCAGCAATTTTGCTTGAATTTTAAATTCGATGCCTTTATACATTTTGGTTAATTAGTTTATAATGAATCGTTAAATAGTTTTCATGACACGGTTCCTAACTAAGAGAAGGTAGTATCATGAATTCAAGATGATGTGGCAAGAAAACTATTTAGACATGTCTCGAAGAAACAGTATGACGGCTCTAGTTTGATATTTAAAATTACAGTATAACATTTTTTAGTTCTCGCCACTATTAGGTAATCGACAAATTATGCATAAGCTCTAAGAATATTTGCAAGAATGTAATCATGATTCGATTTATGTTCTGCAATTTAATCAAATCGTAAAAGCACGTTATAGTGATATTTCTAATCGTTAATCTTAGCATAGCCTCTTTGGCGGCCTAATAATCCTCTATCACCAGGGTGTTTACTCGGAAAAACGATAGACGAAGTTTCGTATTGTCGTTTTGAATTACACTGTGTTGCAACTCGTTAGCCGGTCCATAATCAATTTGTCACTGCTTGGCATGCCGCGTGTACCTAACTCAAAACGACAATATGAACTTCGTTTATCGTTTTTACGAGTAGGCGCCCAGAATTGTCCACAGGTCCCATGGTTTTTTGCCAGTTCGGCCGGCCAGTATCAGTGCTTACTCAGTGTACCCTACAAGTTGAAGATTGAGAGTTTGTCGAGTTTGTTGTTTGATTTGTTTTTGCATGCTCTGGCACTAGCCACATAAATTAAATAATTATTTTTAAATTTGTATCTCACCTTAAGTGAACTATAGTTCTTGTGAGAAATAAAGTCTTTAAACCTATTTACGAGTACGTAGTTTTGCCAATGGTGGTGCAAAAAAGATAAATTACCCTGACTATCATTTATTATATAGATTTGGAGAAAATTTATTAATTGTCGAACGTGAACATGTAAACTCATGTAGGTAAATCGTATTGAAGTCATTTAACGATTTTGGTTCGAATTTAAATTGATAGTAAGGTCAAAACGAAACATGACATGGCCACAATCTCAACATTTATTCGGCTAAGGTGCAGATAATTAATTCAAAGCCCTTGAGTCCCATCCAAAGCGGAAAACACATGCCTTCACCTTTGCGTGACCAGATTCGTTTAGACTTCTTGTTTTTTTTATATTTTTCGAGTTTAAATACTTACTACACAGTTGACAGTGATGGTATTGTCTTTCTCACTACATGATACGGTCAAGATAGGTAGCAACTATATTATATGCTATGTAATATCTTGATGCTAGAAAAGATCCATAAAAGCTGTTGACAAGTCTACATACTCGTAAGTACCTAAAAGTGCCTGTAACCTTGAAACTTCGACAAAAGTGGGTAGGTAAGTACTTATATCGTTTTTTGTGGTAGTATAATAGTATGTAAGTGTATAAATATTTACTAAGACACCTAGCTTTTGATTCCAGTGCGGTGTCATAAAAACTGTATAATATAGACTGCTTTTGAAATATATTTAAGATATTTTTATGGGATAGCGTGCGCCATGACAGTTGTTATTTATCACCAATGGTTTTTAGATCACCACATGAGTGTAGTACAAACAAACATAAATACATGTAGGGATTCTGGCCTTTGCATAACACAGCGAACATTGATGCTTACCGATCAACGTTCTGTACGACGGTCAACAGTTAGATGGGTGACCGCATATACATAATTATACATCTGTTGGTCTACAGAGAAAACTTTTTTTTTATACTATAAGGAAGTTTCTGTACAGTGCCTGGCAGTGTAACTCAAAATGTCAATACAAAAGTTTGTTTATCACTTTTCATGGTAGGTACACTAGCTGAGAGCTTCTATGTTTTTCGTTTCCTAGCAATCTATATAGCGGAGGCTTTTGAGCGGCCTAAAAACTTCACAAAAACGTCACCAGAGTTGGCTATTAGCTCATACGAACTTTGAAGTCTTCTCTCAAGTAGTTAGGCCCGCTTACACCAACAATCTGATTTAATTTTATTGAGCTAATAAATCAAGTTTACCAAGATAAACATATTAAGCGTAAACGTAATACTTACGCGACTTAGTTTTCCTTATGCAAGATGTTATACAAACGCTTCCTAAGTACATTTTAGGGCTCGCTAATTATATTTTTTTCATATATTTGTTGTGCAAACGGGTTTAGGTCATAGAACAGTGATCATGATCATGAAACATCGATGACAAGTTGAAACCTTGCGAAGTCTTAATAATAATAAATATTTGTGGACATTTTTGCACAATATTATCTAACCACATGCTAAGCATAGCTTGAACTATGGAAACAAGATGACTAATAGAATATATTAATACCTACTAATGTATTTCCTACTAATACTAGTGGTGTTGAGAGAACAGTAGACCTCGCTTACCTATGTAGACTTTTGAGCAAAGTAGGGGTACAAGTTTTAGCGACTTCTCGCGTTCCCTTGGTCCCAGAAAGTCGAATTTGGTGTCTACGGGTCCGCCTCGAGAAGGCAAAGAGGACTGCGTCTGATTAGTATAGGTAGTAATAGATATTCTTGTTTGGAATGAAATCCTTATTGTACCTCTTCATCGATCCGATCAAACCCACCACCTACAGCGCGTGGTATTATACATATACCTACATAGCTCAATGTAGTATGATCTTGGCGAGCGCTTAATCCGGCGCAGGCGCAGGGTTCAAGAGCTTTGCGGGTTGTCACTGTCAGCACAGCCACCACAGTGCCGCACGAAACGTGGACGCGAGCGCGCGCGCATCAATTGTTTATTTATTTTAAGGGTAAGTAATTTTTTTCATATGATGCGTGCTCAAAATTATTTACGTTGATAAAAACAATTGATGATAAAACTTTTAGAAATATATAAAAAATATTGTAATTATATATAAAAGGCTATGGGCGGATCAATTAACAGCTGTGATAACACATTACAATACAATCAAATAAACTTGATCCAATTAGATTGTAATTTCCGTTAATCTGGGTCGTTTAGAAATACTACACAGTAATATAACAATGTAATGTAATATGTACCTATGTTATATGTCTAAGTAGGTGTGAATAATTTGATGTAATTCAATCACTTGTCCTAGGTAGGTGCATAATCTTAATACGATAACGATAATATAATTTGACAAATAGTTGTGAAGTTGGGTAGACGAGCAGTCCGGTGGCAGCGTTTTGTGTTGCGCAAAAAGTGGTAGTAAAAGTTTAAAATACTAAAATTATGGTATGTTTATTTAATTATTGATAAATAAAAAGACGGATAGGTTTTTTAAACTTATAATCGTCGTTTTCCATTTTAATTACTGTTTTTCATAACTGTAATTATAATAAAATAGTTTCCTGTAAACTGCGCGCTTAATAGTTCAAAACCACAAATGTTATAAAAAATAAATAGTCAAAAGCTTTGATTGATCCGGTATAAAAAATACTACGTAAAAAATAACGTGATGACGCGACTTTTTTTTAAATAACAACAATAAAACAAGTGAAGTTCAGTAAAATCGCGACATTCTTGCTAGTGAAAGGACTGGCTGGAAATTTTGTTCCTTTTCCGAGAATAATAAAACAAAACAAAGCGATTATGGTGGTACATAAAGAGCAACATTTTTTAAGGAGCGTGGTAAAATCGCCAGTCTGCACGAACCAGTCTGTCTCTGCAGTGACCTTGGTAGCGGCTATTCAATTACACACGTGCCCGCCAACCACACGGATTGATTTCTTACTTTGTTACATCTATCGATTGTAATGATTGTAGCATAAATTTAGGGCGAATCATCGTCATCAACTTTAATAAATATTTAAATAAAACGCCACTTTAATAAAGTAAAGAAGACAATAAATAAAAGAAGAGATTTAAAAAAGGTACGGACAATTAAATAGTTGGGTTACCACAGTTAGACATATATTTCCAATCGGGTCTGAGTATTCCGGTAGGTACCAATATCCACATAGCTAAATTTAGGACTATATGACTATGTGGACTTGAAACACCAATTTTTTTTTATTTACCTACCTAGTTCAAATCTAGATCAAAATTGGTTTTTGGTAATTGGTTTTTTAACTTTTCACATTTTATAAGTATTTTTGTTTGTTTGTTAATATTTTTTCTGTTTCATACCGTAAAATAAGTACCTACCTATCGTTTAATATTCTGCTTCATACCGGAAAGTGGTTCTGTGTCATACCACAACAAAAAGAATGGATTTTGTACAGTCAGACAGGAAAACAATAGAACCATTGCGCAGTTGATAAGTTATTGTATTTGTGCTGTAAACTTTAATACTGATTCACAGCGATTTATTAAAATAATATTATAATAATATTGTTGAATATAAGAAAAGTTTGAAGGCACTGGCATTGCGCACATACATTTCTATAAAAAAATTAATTGACTCACGACCGAATTAGAACCCACGACTAAGGATTAGAAGGCGGGGTCACTCCCACTTGACCACGAGTGTCGCATTTGGAAATCTCAAACTCAAATCTGAAAGTTTAAACTTTCATCAACTTTTGTCACTGACCGTATCCACTTTACATACTTCAATAAATGAATCTTGGTATTCAATACTTAGAGATTTCACGGAAACATGGACAAAGGTCATCCAGGAAGCTATTCTTAGTATCTAAACTAAACAGTAAATAAAAGGCGACATAGTTTATCTGTTTTATGACTTCATTGGCTTGTATGCCTTGTACACGACTCTATTATTGTTTGTCTCTTTTTATGGCCAAACATAACAAACAGTGGCGGATTTGCAGTCTCGGCCGCTCTAGGCCCCAAGCCATCAGCCGCCCCTTTCTCAGCATCCACCATATACTGCCCTACTAAGCGCAAATCTGGCCGCCCTAGGCCCGAGCCTGGGGTGGCCTTAGGGTAAATCTGCCACTGATAACAAATCAATCAATATATTCATAGCTCTTTGCTTTTATGGTGACTGTACTAGTTATAAGGACCTACTTCGATTTTCAGGGTAAGGACCGATAAATTCAACTTCTACTATTTTATAACAGATTGTAGATGATAGATTTTTCAAGGTATCGCTTAGAATTATTCTTTTATTCAATAAAAAAATATTTAATAATTTAAATAATGTCAAATCAATCACCCACTGTTTTTTAACGTTATAGTATTTTCTTATTTTTGTTTAAAAAAACTATATCTTTTAACTTCACACAAATATTTATACATATAGTAAAAGTTTTTTTAAAACTATGATTATATCACTTTTTCAATCTGAATCTGAATTGGCCATTAGACATACATACATGGATGGACGTAGGTACAGTGCAAAAACGTATATAAATTAAAATAAAACTAACAAAGGTACATATATCAATACGCGCTGTGTGGTACGATTTATTACCCGTTCCTCTATTACTTTGTTAGTATTAGATGCACTATTGCGCATACAGTTATTTTTCAACTGGCAAGTCTCCAATTTAGAAACGTGTTGAATGGATGATCCAAGAGTGCAATACGTACTTTGAAGAATAAACCCGGCAACAATTTTGAGTACAATTCTATGTCAATTCGGGTGTTGGCTATTGTTTATTTTATTTCATATTTTTGAAAGTCTTTCAGGTCAGACAACTAGGTAACTATATGTAAATCGACAGATCTCAAAATAAATGACGTCAACGATATGCAAAGTTTTTACGAATTTAAAAAATCATGAATTTGTTAATAAATAAATTAATTGGTATGTAATGAATCCATTTTACTATCGGAACGTTTGTTTAAGTAAACAATAAGCAATAAAAAAGTTCTGATAGTAATGATGCAAACCGATTTTGCTGAGAGTCTGTAGCTTCTACAACGGTTTTGTTTAAATTAATATAACTTACTGATGTGCAGCCGAGCTAGGGTCGCATTTAAAAAAAATAATAATTTGTAAACATTAACATGTAATTTACTTGCATTGACTGCTGAGTTTGTGTCCAAAGATAGCTCGATTCATCTCGGTATTTTTTCTCTTGTATATTTCAACTAGAGCGTTCACAACTGACAGTTAAAAAAAAAATACAAATTATCTATTAAAAGTTGCAAGGCTAAATTAATTACGAGTACAGGTAAGTCTTTGACGACTATAATAAATATTATATTCACATGGGAATTTGAGAAATTTAATCAACATTAAAGATGTTCGTAAAATTTGAAAGCAAAAAAGACGTATTTTTATGTATTACCTTTGTTAACTTGAGGAAAATCAGGTCAATGCACTGTGAAAAACACTTCGTAAACATCGTGCAATTTTAATTTATACCTACTTTTGAAATTAAAGTAAAAAACTAATGTTTAAGGGTCTCCTGACGATGACCTTGATGCATGCAATTTCAAATTACACACATCATATTATCATCACTAAAAGCCTATAGAAGTCTACTGCTGGAGTAACTGCCATACGTTTCCAGGAAGAACGATTTTGGACCCTTTCTAGCCATCGACTTCCCGCGATCTTATTAATGTCATCAATCCATCGGGTAGGAAAGCGTTCAACGCTTCGTTTTCCGGTTCTTGTTCACCATTCAAATATCACTGTTTGCCATTACCCGTTGATAAGAGATAGCAATAGTTTAACATTGTCTATTCTTTGACAGATTTAAATAAATAAAGTCCTGAACCTGATTGTTTCACGTTTCCTCCAACTTTAATGGTCTACCCAGATAGATAGATAGATAGATAGACAGAAAACTCTTTATTGTACACCACAACGGTCAATAAATAACATTATACAAGATATCCCCAGATATCTAGTAATCGTGCTGAACGTTGCATAACCTAGCTAATCCTTTATGAATGCTTCCTAAATATAGTAATGTATAAGCAGGCTATTTGAGCCAATCTAAACCAGCCATGTTATACAAGTACGAAAATGACTCCTTTGTGCTCATCCGGATAATCCAATAGTAGGTAGACAGCATTAAAATATTTCAAACGAAATCGCTACATGATTGTGTAACTACAGCTTTTTCAAATAGGAAGAATAGAAAAGTATAACTTATATATACCTATTATATTTGTTAAAAACAACTTATAGAATTTCACTTTTTTTAAATATACACTACAATGCAATATACTGTGTTATTGTAATTTTAATAAATACAGAAAAAATCATCGAACGCATCCTCCTTTATTTGTAAACTATCAAATCTTACTATGTCATGTCACTTGAATTTGATAAAAAAATAGTAAGTAGTAAGTGGTAATTATTTAACTTTATTTTATTTACAAATAAGAATAATCAAAAGAACTTCTGTAGATTATCATACACTTCACAACTTAATCAAGTATTCATTATCCTTACGGAAAAAAGATCGAGAGAAACCAAAAAAAAATTATTTCATACTCAAACACACACACTTTAAAAGTACTTCTGTGAACACGCCCCCCCACCCATACGCTTAGTGCGAGTTCACTTGGATTTTGTATTATAATTGTTGAATATTTTACTATTTTTTTATTTTGCTTTTGATATTTAAATGTTTCTATTTTGAAATTCAGTGGGTTTATTGTTGAACAGACTTCGATGGATACCCGCTGATAACAAGCTTTCGAGATAACCCGTTTCCAAAGTAGCCATAATACGAGTCTAGAGTTACTTGTGAGGTCATAGCCTAAACGACACGCATATCTTAAAAACCTAACTAAGCCCCCTTGTTGTCCATGTAAAGTGCTTTTTTGTAAATAAATTGTTTATGATTCTAACATTTAAACTAAGTTCGTGTGATGAGGATGGAGTTAATAAAAAAATGAATAGGTACAAGAAAACAAGACATCAAAAAAATACTCGTACCCACCTGCCTATAAAACTTCCAAATACTTAGCTTAATTTTTTTATTGTATCCATTAAATTATATAAACATATACGGATATGTATACGTATTATACACGTAAAAATTATACGTAATATTTAAATTCTCACGTGTAGGAAGTATCAAAATTTAATGCATGGAATATCTGAATAAAAATTCAAGGACTACTAGGTTAAGCATTCTATCACAACTAATTGGAAACTAGCTTTTGCCAGCGAATTCATCCGTTGGTTTTCAAAAATTTTAAAGAGTAACAAGCATCCATACAATCTTTAGCATTTATAATATTAGTAGTCAAACACGCAGTTTTTAAACAATGAGTGAGAAGAGCAAAAAAGCAAAAAAATTACAGAAACCAATCTTTATATTGTGCAGAAAGGTTTAGTTCCTTTTCTGAGCAACCGGTCCTGCATTCTTCACTCGTTTGAACGAAGCCTTTCGAACGGTCACCTTCAACAGAATTCTTATTCGCATAGTCTAGTTTTTTGTATGGCCTTGATGGAAACACCGATTTTAGTAATTTAATGCGGTCGATTCTGGCAACTAGTTAACCGCTTAATCGTTTGGAACTAAATATGGAGCTCTAAACAAAATAAATACAGCCAAATATAGAGGAAACTAATCGTAGTTTCCTGTGGTCACATAAAAACACCGCATGCTATAACAAATGTAGTAAGTACCTATTTAACATAACCAATTAGTATCTCTTTACCAAACAAAAATGCAAATCTATTATTAATGCCTAATAATAGCCGATACTCTGTCTTTGATTAAAAAATTCCCTACGCACTAAGTATTGTTTATAACACAGATTGGATTTTATGATATATAATTAGAGCCAAAGTGCCCAGATTCAAATAATAGCATGTATATTTGTATTATACTTGGCGTTTGGAATAATTTGTACTTAGAAAAACTTCAAAATAATGTGTCGTAATTCAATACCGAAGTTTACCGTACACTAAGGCCCAATTCTCGGAACGAACAATCGTCATTTAAATTTCGATCGTGTCAGTCTCCAAATGATATTCTTTGTAACTGACATTTCAGTTTTTGGTACACATTTTATACTTTTTTGTTTTTGTTGTATTAAAAGTTTATAATATTATGTTGCACTGTTGGCGTTGCTTAATAAATAAATAAATAAATTCTAGACCGGCCCAATTTTGACAATCAAACTCCAAAAAAATACGAGGGTTGGGCCTCAGAACATACATCAGTATTGTTCTAAGTTTTGATGCAGGTTTTTCTTTCCAACGTTGATTATTTGATCCTGAATCTATCCCTTGAAATCATATTACCACTTTTTAATAGCTCATTGTCATTTAGCGTAGCAGTGTAGACCATGTTTTGCAGACGCAGCCTGATTTGCTTTGATTTGGATCAAAGCTTTGAGTTGAGCTATCTTTAGATCGTTTGCATCGGTCTATAGATAACGCAACTATTTCATATGTGTTTTGTACATACCAATTATAAATATAAGTATTAGCTGTAATTTTCTTTGTAAATAAATGTATTATGTTAAATCTATTCTCAATTTTTAAAATCATATTCGAAATAAGACGTCCGTTAGAGGACATCTGGTAACCTTATAATGTACATGGTGATTTCGTTATAACCTGGCTAAGGTCTCACAGGTGAATTCCTATGAATATTCATAGAAAATATCATACTCAATCAACGTGATAGTAACTTGTAATCGATAACTCTATCTAAATTACCTATACTCGAAGGTCAATACAATGGTCTTATTGTTTGTGTTATGTTTTCTAAGTAAGGGCGGGTTTATACGGCGCGAAAGCTTTCGCGCGGCGGCCGCGCGGCGGCCGCGCGGCCGCCGCGCGGTTGAAAGATATTTACCGAAAATCGTCTCTATGTTCTAAATAATAACGTTCAAATTCCTACGGCGCGAAAGCTTTCGCGCGGCGGCCGCGCGGCGGCCGCGCGGCCGCCGCGCGGTTGAGAGATCTATGCCGAATATCGTCTCTATGTTCTAAACAATAACGTTCAAATTCCTGTCAAGCAGCCAACCGCGTGGTCACTACGCGGTTGACACAAGTAAAATGAAGACATTTTAACCCCTTTTTTCAAGTTAGGGGTCCACGGGGTCCAATTTTGAAAATAATAAAAATGATCTTAGTTTGACTATAAAATTCTCGGAACATGATTTTAACCATAACTTGAGGGGATACTCAAGTTCTTTGCTAGGGATCAACTTGAACTTTAGTATGCAGTGTTTGAATCGTTTTCAATGAATTACGATCAAGTTAAAATAAATATAATGGATTAAATTGTAATAGAATACTGCAAAATGTGGATATGTACCAAATGTACTATCTGGACATACTTCTGACTACCCTTTTAGACTTCCTCGAAGAATCTTGAGTAGGTACTTGGTACTAAGAGATTGGAGGGGATATCTACCGTGCTTGGGGAATAAAGTCATAAAACTATTTCTTTCTTAAATATAAAAATAAAGGCTCAACTTTACAGTATAAGAAGGTAGACTATGACCTGATCATTGAGTTGCAACTAAGATGCAAGAGGATTACTGTGGAAGGCTATGTACAAAATAACGATCTCTATAGGGATTCGGGACATTAACATAGAGAGTTTGTCCATGATGCCACTAAACAATATACGGAATCTTCATCACCATAATGATGTCGAGGCTAATCAACTCTTTGATAATCAAGTTCTTACTAGAAGATAACTGACAAAAAACTTTAATGTTAAAAAGTACAATTAATAACAAACTATCGCAACGTAGGACAAAAAAAATATTTTTTTTTTAACCTTGGGGTCCCTGGGACCAACAAATTATTAAAGGTTAAGTAAGTCAAAATCATCAAAATGATGCTGTCAGTGAATGATACTGTGGGTAATATTAAATAAGATCATATCTGCTTTTTTCAAACTTTATAGAACCCAACATCATCATCATCACCACTGCTGATCTGGCCCACGTAGGTCTCTACTATTACGCTTTCAGGAAGAACTAATTTAACTTTTGCGCCAACTTCCCGCAACCCCAATGTCGTTGGCCCACTGGATTTTGTGCATTATCTTTCAGTTCATGGTCGCCATTTGAGAATCATTTATTGCTCTGTGGTTCTACGAGATAAATACCCATTGCTACTTTAACTTGCTGATTCTGAAAGCTATGTTGGTGATTTGGTTCTTCTACGGATTTCATAATTCTTGATTCCATCGCGTAGGAAAATTTACATATATTATCATAACATAACTTTCTTTTCTAAGTGAGTGATATTTCAATAGTTCACATTTTATGGAGCTGAGCTTCTATTATAAGAGAGATAGATCAAATTATCCACGGTTTTCAGGTTGAGTGTATCTCAATCACAATACTGCCTGTGGTTTGGTAACCTATAGTGTGAAATGCTTGACAAAAGGGAGAAATATTCAGCCAAGCTATTCTTTCAAATCATATTATATTTATAAAATATTTTAAACCTCAAAAACTGAGATTCATTTGCAAAAGAAGAAATAAAGTGGTGATCAGCTGTTTAATATATTTTGAACCTCAAAAAACTGAGATTGACTTACAAAAGAAGATATAAAGTGGTGATCAGCTGTTGTTACGCCATTCGAGCTAATTTAAGTACGTTCGATTTTAGGTCCTTATTTTTATGTTAGCTAAGTAAAAAATCTGCGAGGTTGACGACAAGAAACCATACATTAGTAAGCTCGCCAATGGTATTTTCAGCGTGGTTGTATGAGTGTGGCTCCCCTCTATCAGCCGTAAGAGGCAGAAATAAGACAGCACAAAAAATATCAAAAATGCAGTTTGGGTTGAAATACTAGAAAAAGAATTCAACACGGATCTAGTCCACAGACGGCAGCTTTATCAACGGTATATGTGGATAATCTTTACCAAATATAAGAATTTTTGTCCTGACCTAATAGACAACGCACAGCCTAAACCGTAATGTAAACTGGTCGTAGAAACTTAACATTTTCAGGGTATATTTGTCTTGGTACATAGAGGGGTATCAAAGGCAAGGCCCTTACACTCAAACCGTATAATTAAAACATAAAATAAATCATTAAATAAAATAAAAATAAAATTTCAGTGCCGGATATTTAAACCTTCAAACTGGATGTTATTCTGCATTAAAATCTCGCATAAAAAAAATGTATTACGATCTTTTTTGAAATCACCCATGAAATCATTGTTCATTTGTTCGGGTAAAATTTTTCTATGCTTGCGGCCACCGTGATTTCAACTCAATTTACTAGACGAAAACGTTGAAATTCCCTGATACCGAGCCAACCGCGCGGCGGCCGCGCGGCCGCCGCGCGGTTGCCAACATCAATATCGAATACCGTCTTTATATTATAGAAAGCAACGTTCAAATTCCTGTCAAGCGGCCAACCGCGCGGCCGCCGCGCGAAAGCTTTCGCGCCGTCTAAACGCGCCGTAAGTCGGTACCTACCTCATTTTTACTATTGTCTACCTACTTGGGACCCATCCTCGTAATTTTTTTGGGCTGAAACGAGATTGAAACTAGAATATGATTGTCAAAATTGGGTCTGACTAAAATAATATCAGGGTCAAAGAATACCATTTGTAGAGTGACACGATCAAACTTGAATTTGACGATATTTTGTTACGAGAACTAGGCTTGGAGTCGCGTGTAACTTTTTTGTAAAGCTACTTTTACACAAATTTGAATTCCTACACCACCTCTTTAGGGTTTTAATTTCCATAATACTGTTTTATTACACATTACACATCAAAATATACACGGTAAACTTTAAATCTCTACGACCAGCGATTAACGCTGTGCGTTACCTATATGTCAGTCACTCAGGACAAATATTCTTTTAATTGCATCGATTGATCGATATATAATCGATATGTAACTGTCATCAATGTTAGTTACAGATATATTTTATCTCTGTTATCGTGTTTTAATTACGTTCGTTGCTTTACAAAATAGTATGATGCACAATAAAGTGGAAAAACATCTGGGTAATAAACAAAACAAACTCCACACTTATGTTTCCCTATGTCATGGGTATTCGAAATTACGAGTGCCAAATTATGGTACAGTCCGCTACATAAGTATATTAACGAATTTAATGCATATTTTTTCTGGCTCAAGACGGATTTTGAAAAATTTCTAAACTTTATTTAAAGTGTAGGTCTAAGAAATATTTAAACTTTATTATACTGCCAACGCGGGATTCAAACCCTGCCGGTGCCAAACATCTAGACTGGTGTAATTTAAATACAAATTGGTCATAAAACGTGTGTGCAATAAATGTAGTAAAAACAAGGAAGCCGTTTCTAGCCAGAATTCGTAAATGTATTGAAGGTCACACTACCAGGGCCAGACATCAGGTTCAATGTTGGGAAACTTGCAGAACTCGTTCTCAGACCTTTCTTATGTAAAGCGGTTTGATAGGGCTGTCTGATTTTAAAGGGCCTTTTGAAGAATTTTGTTTTTAATAAAATGAACAATAATTTGTTCATTTTATATTTTAAATTAAATAATCTAAATCCAGCCTTATGAAAAATAAAAAAGCCTTATGATTTATCCTTTAAAGATATTTAAAAAAAAAAAATTATATTAGAAAAATTACATCATTAGCACAATCAATCAATACAGTCTATCGTTCATAGACTTTGTATTTGTATCGATGTCTCTATTTTTTTATAGAATCTCTGTTTTTTCACCCTGATTGAAATAGGTAGGATAGCATACGTTTTTTATTTAAAAAAGTAAACGGAGGGGTAACCGGGGCGGGTTTATACGGCGCGAAAGCCTTCGCGCGGCGCGGTTGAAAGAACTTTACCGAAAATCGTCTCTATGTTCTAATTATTAACGTTCAAGTTCCTACGGCGCGAAAGCTTTCGCGCGGCCGCCGCGCGGACGCAGTGCAGTGCAGTGTTTGAATCGTTTTCAATGAATTACGATCAAGTTAAAATAAATATAATGGATTAAGTTATAATAGAATACTGCAAAATGTGGATATGTACCAAATGTACTATCTGGACATACTTCTGACTACCCTTTTAGACTTCCTCGAAGAATCTTGAGTAGGTACTTGGTACTAAGAGATTGGAGGGGATATCTACCGTGCTTGGGGAATAAAGTCATAAAACTATTTCTTTCTTAAAAATAAAAAGAGAGGCTCAACTTTACAGTATAAGAAGGTAGACTATGACCTGATCATTGAGTTGCAACTAAGATGCAAGAGGATGACTGTGGGTGAAGGCTATGTACAAAATAACGATCTCTATAGGGATTCGGGACATTAACATAGAGAGTTTGTCCATGATGCCACTAAACAATATACGGAATCTTCATCACCATAATGATGTCGAGGCTAACCAACTCTTTGATAATCAAGTTCTTACTAGAAGATAACTAAAAAAAATTTAATGTTAAAAAGTACAATTAATAACAAACTATCGCAACGTAAGACAAAAAAAATAAATTTATTTAACCTTGGGGTACCTGGGACCAACCAATTATTAAAGGTTAGTCAAATCAAAATGATGCTGTCAGTGAATATACTGTGGGTAATATTAAATAAGATCATATCTGCTTTTTTCAAACTTTATAGAACCCAACATTATCATCATCACCACTGCTGATCTGGCCCACGTAGGTCTTTACTATTACGTTTTCAGGAAGAACTAATTTAACTTTTGCGCCAACTTCCCGCAACCCCAATATCGTTGGCCCACTGGATTTTGTGCATTATCTTTCAGTTCATGGTCGCCATTTGAGAATCACTTATTGCTCTGTGGTTCTACGAGATAAATACCCATTGCTACTTTAACTTGCTGATTTTGAAAGCTATGTTGGTGATCTTGGTTCTTCTACGGATTTCATAATTCTTGATTCCATCGCGTAGGAAAATTTACATATATTATCATAATATAACTTTCTTTTCTAAGTGAGTGATATTTCAATAGTTCACATTTTATGGAGTTGAGCTTCTATTATAAGAGAGATAGATCAAATTATCCACGGTTTTCAGGTTGAGTGTATCTCAATCACAATACTGCCTGTGGTTTGGTAACCTATAGTGTGAAATGCTTGACAAAAGAGAGAAATATTCAGCCAAGCTATTCTTTTAAATTATATTATATTTATAAAATATTTTAAACCTCAAAAACTAAGATTCATTTGCAAAAGAAGAAATAAAGTGGTGATCAGCTGTTTAATATATTTTGAACCTCAAAAAACTGAGATTGACTTACAAAAGAAGATATAAAGTGGTGATCAGCTGTTGTTACGCCATTCAAGCTAATTTAAGTACGTTCGATTTTAGGTCCTTATTTTTATGTTAGCTAAGTAAAAAATCTGCGAGGTTGACGACAAGAAACCATACATTAGTAAGCTCGCCAATGGTATTTTCAGAGTGGTTGTATGAGTGTGGCTCCCCTCTATCAGCCGTAAGAGGCAGAAATAAGACAGCACAAAAAATATCAAAAATTCAGTTTGGGTCGAAATACTAGGAAAAGAATTCAACACGGATCTAGTCCACAGACGGCAGCTTTATCAACGGTATATGTGGATAATCTTTACCAAATATAAGATTTTTATTCCTGACCTAATAGACAACGCACAGCCTAAACCGTAATGTAAACTGGTCGTAGAAACTTAACATTTTCAGGGTATATTTGTCTTGGTACATAGAGGGGTATCAAAGGCAAGGCCCTTACACTCAAACCGTATAATTAAAATATAAAATGAATCATTAAATAAAATAAAAATAAAATTTCAGTGCCGGATATTTTAACCATCAACCTGGATGTTATTCTGCATTAAAATCTCGCATAAAAAAAATGTATTACGATCTTTTTTGAAATCACCCACGAAATCATTGTTCATTTGTTCGGGTAAAATTTTTCTATGCTTGCGGCCACCGTGATTTCAACTCAATTTACTAGACGAAAACGTTGAAATTACCTGATACCGAGCCAACCGCGCGGCGGCCGCGCGGCCGTCGCACGATTGAGAACATCAATATCGAATACCGTCTTTATATTCTAGAAAGGAACGTTCAAATTCCTGTCAAGCGGCCAACCGCGCGGCCGCCGCGCGAAAGCTTTCGCGCCGTCTAAACGCGCCGTAAGCGTTTCTTGTAATACAATATGACAATCAAAACTGGTTTAGAGTCCTTTAAATTTGTTAAATACATACGTGTGTGCATGCGTGTTTTATTTAGGATATTGTATAAAAACAGTTGTTTTAGTAAGACCCGATCGATGGCAATCGAAATAAGTAGTTACAAGGGTAACCGGGGACTTTAATAAATAGCAACCAAACTTATAAAATGTAGCATTATCAATCGGTACTAGGTAATTACTGTACAGTACAACTGGATCCCAGTAACCCCTTTAACCCTTCGAGTACATGTACAAATCACTATGCTAGGTATCATGAGGGATCACGATCCTTTTGCTATCATAATTTTTTCGTACTTCTATCATTCTGAGATGTCAAGAAGTTAGGTTCCTTCTTATTTGTTAAAATATTGGAATGCAAGCGACTTCGTTCACCTAAAGCTTTCATACAAACTTCAACCCTCACAGCACCCTTTTAGGGGTTGTATTTCAAGAATTCATTTTCTAGTACCGGCAAAATTTCAAGTCCCTACAAGCAGTGGTTTAGGCTGTGCGTTGTGTAATGTCAGTCGGTCAGGACAAAGGTTTACTAAACTAAATAAATTGCCCTCTAAATGAAGGATCGAGATCCGTCATGATTGTACAAATCACAATATCTAACTTATATCTAGTGTTAACAAATATTGTACAACGACAATGTTCATTCGCTTTGAAGTGATTATGCTTCTACACTGGCATTCGATCACGTGACGATTTCATTGCCATACATTTTGAGACTTTTGTACTATAGCAACGCTGTCGGTAATAGGATGGTACTTTGTCTTCAGCAGACTCGTCGTACTTTATGAACTTATAAGCACTAGGCATAATTTTACGTCATAATAACTTTAAGTGGTATTGTTATTTATTTTAATAATAAAACTTTGCCCGTTCTCCGTTCTTCAAGGTTGTCACAATCATATTTACACAGTATTTGTGTTCAAGTTATTCATCAAATAGTGCCATTTTGCTGCCCATATACCTCAGCTAATGAAAGCCATTCCCACATAGCGGCATAATATCGTGACTAGTTTTACCACTAGGAGCCTGTTCCTTGGCCATTTCACTACTTTCTCTGCCCGCTGTTTCCCTAGTAGATACTTCTGACCGGATTCATACAGAAAGCCGTGAGCCGGCGCGGTGCGTTTCTACTCTACCGGTGTGCGTACACGAGCATGAAACTGTATTGTCGAAAATCCGTACAAAAAAAGCTAACACAAATATATTTTCATGAAAATAAACAAATTGATTAAAACCATGGTAGATAGATAACGCTTTATGCACACAAGGATACGTCATAGCTACATCTAGGCGTAGAGTAATAAAGTACAATGGGCGGCCTTATCGCTCAAAGATATTTTTATCTATGTAATCTTAGGCTTGGAAAGTTATTGAACAGAATGCAGTAGCTATTTTCATACGAACGTCAGCCCCCGCTGTACACGTTTAGGGGTTGAATTTCGGTAATTCCTTAGTACACCTCTACGTACCAAGCCGAAAATACTCTGAAAATGTCAAGCCTCTACGACCAGTGGTTTAGGCTGTGCGTTGTCTCTATATCCCAGTCAGTCAGTCAGGCAGTCAGTCAGTCAATCAGTCATGACAAAGATTCTTAAAATTGATATAGATTATTACTTATTATGTATGGATTTTTGTGTAATTGAAGTTAGTTTTTCATGTTTACTCTGTAAATGCGGTCGTCCACCCTACGCTATTAAATGCACTGATTGCTACTCTAATAGTGTAGTTCGCAGTAAGTAGAGTCGTGAGCATTAATTTAGCGAACTGGTAATTACGCGGCTGTGATTGCTAGCTATCAGTCGCAGTGCAGTAGCGGATGCGTGATAAGACCTATCGCGAAAAGAGCGGATGCGCACTTGTCTATTTTCGGATTAAAAAGTTTAATTGTACAAAAACGCGTAGGTACATTATTAGATTAATAAGAGGTATGGTGTGAAACCCGCGAGTACGAATGCGTGTGGGGCTATGTTCCAAATAACTAACTACGCGCGCGGCGACACAAACTCCTACTGGTTCCAAAACACGGACTAATTTACTTAAAGAAGCACCTATGACAGGGACACTTTGTCTTATCAATAAATTATGCGAAGAGGATGACTTTGACCATTTTGTGGTTTCAGTGACGAAATTCACAGAGAGCTTTAATATTGTTATAGGATAATAGGAATTGTTTTACAATATTGTTTAGTTTTTACTGTTAGGGTATCGTAAAAATAAATAAAAGAAATAAGCTCTTATTTTGTTTTGACAATTGGTGACATTATTTACTTGGTGACATGGTTTTATTTAGGTTGAACTTAAACTGTTTAAAATTTTATTCTCACTTCGTTAGTAAACAAATGTAGCTGTCTTAATGCATAATATTCAATGGACAGCTTTTAGCTATGATTTTGTATATGACCCGTTATCTAGGGATATCATTGATCGAAGCCTAATACAAAGCATTGAATCCCCAGAAACGCGCTAGGGACGTGTATTATTTTTATTATACTGAACTAGTAGGTAAAATCTACAAAAAAATAATGGATTCTGGTTTTACCTGGATTATGTAATGTGTTTCACGAACCACATGCAATAAATTTTATTACTTTTTTATTCATAAAATATTATGTAAATTTTATATTTATAAGTGTTAGCTGAATTTATTGATTACTATGTGTATCGACACTAACGGATCTTGATGATTTAGTAAATTTAGTAAATTGAACGTTCTCTTTAACTTTTAGTTTATTCTTGAATACAGGGTGTACTAAGACTACTCCCGAAAATTTTGGGGTGGTTCGACGTTTCTTACTTACAAAACGGCTTGACTTCGCTTGCATCGTAATATTTACATGAAACTTTAAATTTACTTGAACCTCGTTAGGTCGTGTCGCTGACTCTCTCCCTTTAGACAACCTCAAAGGATCTTGAATATTACGACAGCGTTGCTTGCACTTCACTCTCTCCTTGGAGGTTTGCTGGATGAAAACTCTTTTTAGGGTAAAGCTCAACTATGTGCATGTAATATTTGGACGTACCTCTGACTACTTTCATTTGATATTCTCAAAGAATCTTGAGCAGGTACTACTAAGATACCTACCGTGCCTGGAGATGAAAGTCGTGAAACTTCTATTCTAGATTATGTGACGTGGAACTGGTGCGGCGCCTTGATTTTACTTAGCTTTTCTTAAATCGAGTGATCATATACCTATAAAGCCTTTTGACAATCTCGACACTATACAGTTGGATAAACAATGCACAGTATATCTAGATAGCTTCCTTTTGCAATAGGAAGCCGCAGCATCGCAAGAAGCTAATATTGCAAAAACCATCATTACATAATTCTTATTAGCTATCACTATTTGCATAGTTTAGGTATTATAAATTGTTATAAGTTACTTTCTTATGAAAAAAAAACAAAAAACTAGTGCATTGTATATGACATACATGACCTAGTGTTAGTTTCACGAGATGAAGCCTAGAAAAACAAACACAAAAAGCTGGTAGGTACTTATCGTTTTTTTTTCAGGCCATTTCAAATTGATCTTAACAATTAAATAAATAAAATAAAATAAATAATGCTGGACGGTCCACACAGCATCATCTAGCCCAAGCTAAGCAGAGCTTGTGTTATGGGTACTAGATGACTGATATACTTAATACAATACATTACATATATAGATATTTTTATTATGCATAGAAAACACCCAGAACACCCGGAATAAATATTTGCAGATCGTACAAACATTTATCCCAAGGCGGGAATCGAGCCCGCCAATTCAATACTTATAAAAAATGAATGTTGAATGAATAAAATATTATATTGCTTTTTTATAAACATCAGAAGGGTTATCGCGTGTCTGTTGTTGCAATCAGAATCCTGCAAGATATAGGGTCGTCGGCACAAAAAATCCATCTTGGTAAAAAGAGTTTACTTTAGAAGTGAGCTTTTATTTTGTTTTGACAATTTGTTACATTATTTACTAGGTGACATGGTTGTACTTAGGTTGAACTTAAAACTGTTTGTAATTTTTTTCTCACGCCGTTGCTATACAAATGTAGCTGCCTGAGTATATATTCACGCGGACAGCTTTTAGCTATGATTTTGTATGTGACCTATCATCTAGGGGTATTATTGACCGAAAGTTTGATGTAAGATTTAGTTATGGTATGAAATTTTATTTACTACATATAATCCTCAATGTAAATTACATCACCGAAATGCATAGGCTCAATCATCCGATTACATATTTCGGTGCAGATAAAATTAGTCAATTGAATAAACACTTGTTATCAAACAATGATAAATCACATACAATCTGCATATTTTATTGTAAGTCAATTAAAATTAAGAAACAAAGAAAACATTAAAATGCGCATAATAAATTTGAAATTTTCGTGATTTGCATATTGTACATAATATTGATGCAACAACAAACATTTTATCTCGGAGATATTCTACCTGCTTATTATTTAGTTTGTTAAGTAATAGCAGCTATTAAAAAAACTATAAAATAACTACAATTGGTTATTAATATACAAGTGATACAAAACACACATTATGTATGTCCAAGAAGAGACTTGTTTGCGTCTTCAATAAAATTGTACAGAAATTATGTACAATAATTTGAACAAAGCTTCATTTAAAATATGAAAGTAGGTAGGTAGAGAAACGTTTGACATTACACTGATTGAACTACAAAATAATATAAAACTGTGAAGTTTACTGCAGAATATATGTAAGTACAGTCAATAACAATATTTGATTAACTGTTTGATTCTATAAAATTTACGTTCATGTCGATAAATGGTCAGCGACAGTAATGACTATGGTCACAACCTCCCGAGTTATTCAAGAATTTCTTCGAACGAAAACTTACTATAAAATTACAAATTATATAGATGACAAAAAGCTTGGGTTACAATTGTGATGTGATTAGATTTAGTTGAAGAGCTTGTAAGACTATTCAAAGTAATCCTTATGATTTTACTGAATGTATTTTTCAGTAGTTCAATTCATTCTGATTTTGATTTTAAATCCTCAAATACTCATTAACTTCCGTTGCACACTGTACAGTCGGTATATAATTTATGGTATAGTCTAACTATGTACCTTTTGTCTAGTTTATTTTGCAATAAACTTCATGCGGTGCTTACTTATGGTTTATATTTCAAGCAGTATATTTAAAATATTATATGCGGTAGGTACATAATTATTTAGATATATTGTATAGTACCTACAAGAGCCTTGCAAAATCTTACCTTGAAAAGGGCGTTTGAGCAATATACCGAAACTATTTAAGAACTCTAAACCCATAAAATTAATAGCTGCTTGTAAAGTTTTGATTTTATCTACTTGCTTATTATTTAAATTGCATTTAAATATTAACTTTGAGCGATAGTACAAATGATATTAAGATTATGTGACATACAAAATAAACTGATACTTATAATATACCTGTTAGGTTACACATTACCTATTCATAATTTGTAATTTACCATCTTTATAATACATGCCTGTCTGTGTTTAGGTAAAGACTTCCTTTGTGCATAAGTGGGAACAAAACTAAATAACAACTAATATATTCCAGGAATATTCAGCTACAGAAAAGTAAATCGATACAGTTGAATTTATTAAATCAAAATGCAGAGTGAAAATCTTAAAAGCTGTATTGAAGCATAATTAATAATAATAATAATGGAGGACAATCCACACAGCATCATCTAGCCCCAAGCTAAGCAGAGCTTGTGTTATGGGTACTAGATGACTGATATACTTAATACAATACATTACATATATAGATATTTTTTATTATACATAGAATTGCAGACCGTGCAAACATTTATCTCTAGGCAGGAATCGAACCCGCAACCTCCTGCGTCGCAGGCGGATATACGCCCGGCGCGCCACATCGGTCGACTAATTTTGACTTTGTAATTGCGATATAATTACAAAGTCAACCGAGTTTATATTATGCAAATATTATTAGCTATAAAAACATACTTAGCAATAATTGTTTAGTAACATTCGTTGCATGACACCTATGTACCTATTTGACATTTCATTCTCTGTGAGGGTAGTTATATACATTTACTTAACCATATTATGCATGTAGTACCTAAATTATTTCATTTCGTCAGACAGACAACACTGATTGATTTCCAAAGGCTTATAAAGTAGTTCACTTGTGAATACTGCCGTATAAAACTATTAAATTACTTTTTTAATCAACGTAAAAAGCATAAAAGCTCTCCGCAGTCAGTTTTGTTGGATGATTGTGCTAAATTATTTGATTGGATTTAGCACTATTACATCGATGAATAAATTTTTGTAATGGGTTTCTATTGCCAGGCTTCATTTTTAGGGTTCCGCACCCAAAGGGTAACGGGACCCTATTACTCCGCTATCTGTCCGTCTGTCACTAGGCTGTATCTCACGAACCGTGATAGTTAGAGAGTTGAAATTTTCACAGATAATGTGCTATAACAACAAATACTAAACAACAGAATAAAATAAGTATTTAAGGAGGCCGTTTTTATTATAGATAATGTACGGAACACTTCGTGCGCGAGTCCAACTCGCACTTAGCCGATCATATTATGATTCAGGCTGGTGAAATAAATAAAAAACTACCGTGAATACTAGTGTTGTTGAGTCATTGACTCATTGAATATAAATATTATAATACTACTTTTACCTTATAAAGTTCTAATTTTCAGTCATCGTATGATAAAAAATACACAAGAAAATAAGCTCACTCTTAGAAATACAGTTACAAGTTTTAATATTAAATCAAACACATTTGTACTTTATTCCTACCACCTAAGTATCACAGTTTTTATGCTGACTGTACCGATCAAATTAAAAATTTGTCTGCTCTTATGTTCAGACATAGACTAGGTATCAGACCACGAACCATGCATTATTTAAAGTTAATCTGAGAACTTGGGAGCATTCACAGTTTCGCTTTTATAAAACTAGATGTCGCCACAGGAAAAATTAGAACGCGCTATCGTTGCGTTTTGCGATTTTGGTGACTCCGCTCTGAGACTTTACAAAACTAAACGTAACGCTTTCTGCGCAAGAAAGAGGTTGCGGGTTCGATTCTTATGAGTTTTTGACTGGCGATGCATTAAGTGTGCGTAAGCATACACTGCATGCCATTTTAATTAAATATGATTAAATATATAAATAAAATAACGTACAAGGAGTGAGTAAGGACGGAAGAAGTAGGTAATTGGTTGGGTTTAATAGTTAAGAAAGCCTGCTTGCACAAAGATCACTAAATATATTTAGCGAACCCCTAAATGCATTTAGGAAGCTAATTACGTTTAACCTCTTGCACAAAGAATATTTTATTCGCTATTACATTTATGTTAAACATGTTATGTAGGCACGTGTTAAACAAGGTTAGCTAAATAAAATTCAATCAGATTACTGAGGAAAGTTTTGTGTCCGTGAATTATGGTAATCCAAGTCTAACCTGAGCGAGGGAGGACCCAACTACGGGTTCGATTCTCAAATTGGGACTAATATTTGTAGGCACCAAAATTTCAAGTCTCCACAACCAGTGGTTTAGGATGTACGTTGTATATGTCAGTCAGTAAGGACCAAGATTCTTTTATTTGGTAGGAATAGATTACCTTCTGCGTGGGGGGGGTATCATTTATCGAAGGCGTGGAACGATGACATGTAGTGTGGTGTGGCGTAACTGCGTGGTATTTCGCTGCACTTCTATCGGCTATTCACAAAGGTAATTTTGGAATTTACTAATTTTAGTGTGTTTTCTTTTCAGAATAAAATGCCTACTCCAGATTACAGCGTAGATCTGGACCTGGGTGAGCCCCCGCCAGAGCTACAAGAGTACGCGCGGAAACACTGCGGAGAAGATCCCGAAACCAAACTTCAGGCGATATACGAACTCAGAGAAATGATCTATGGTTCGTTTTTCAACCTTTACATTAATAATAATATTTATCATATCATCAAATATGCACTTGTACCCTTCTACTTACTACATAGTCGTATAGTACTTCTGCCATCTGCCATTCCCATTGTTGGGAGCTGGTCAAGATTGCTAAGTGTCGTCTGAGGGAGGTGATTTATGTTCAGTAATAGGTTAATACGCACACTCCTACGCACCAAAAAAAATATACCTACTTACGCTAAAAAGTCTCTGCGACCCGTGATTTAGTTCTGACATAAAGACAATGCACGTGCATTGTGCATATCAGATCAAAGATTCCTTTATACTTATGGTATAAAAAAAGATTTGTTCGTATCTAATTATGACAAAGTATTCATTCGTGACTAACTGTTGTTGGTTCATACGCACATAAGCGTTGTTTATATTTTTGGTGTTATCAAAAACAGGTTTCACGCCTACTTCGGATAGTTGCGTTATTAGACCGACCTTGGCCTTCTATAAACATGCTATAACATTAGTCACTATAACTATCCCACTTGGACACTTCTTTGGGAAACTAAATAAGAAAAAAAATCATTCATTTTAGACTGTGTTCGAAGTAAAACTCGAAGTCAAAAAAAGTTAGAAACTCAAAATCTTCTTACAGCTAGAAGAATCTAGGCACCAATTCCTCCTAGTAGAACTAAGTAAGCTTGGAAGCACGGGTAACTTACGGCATGGATCTTACCATTTTTTTAACTAGTGGCAAAGTGGTAGCAATCACACCTTCTAATCTTAAGATCACGCGTTCAAATCCGGTCGTGTACCTAATTTACCACATTCTTTTCTTTCACTTTCTTTTCATTTGAAAAACTTATGTGCGCCATGCCAGTAGTTTTAAGCGTTGAAAAAAAAATCGTGAGGAAACCTGCGGTTAAGTTAATGCATGTCTATGCATTCGGCGTCCCATAAATCAAAATGTATAAATTGTTTACAATATATGCAAATGCCTGTTTACTATAGACTATTGGGGCAACTTTTTGTTTCTTAATATTTTTTGGATTTTAAA
Source organism: Electrophaes corylata (assembly GCA_947095575.1). Lineage (NCBI taxonomy): Eukaryota > Metazoa > Arthropoda > Insecta > Lepidoptera > Geometridae > Electrophaes > Electrophaes corylata. Next base: position 11,094,001 of record OX352700.1, on the reverse strand, counting down.
TAACACCTAGATTGATTAATAGCTAAGCATTATTTAATCAAAATTTATATTCTCATAATTAAGCACCATGATAAATATTTAAGTTTATCATAACATTGTAAAATAATTCTCGATGTAATAAAATACATTTCGCAGAACTCTGTTACGGATAAACTTAAAAGATAAGCTTATTAATAGGTAGCATTTTTTAAAAGGTTCAAATTCTACACGAAACTACATTATAAAGTAAGTGAAGTTTGTATTTTTATCATTTAAAATTATGATAATATACAAAAAAACTTGTTTTGTTCTAAGGATTGTTTCAAATACTTCTGTGTTTGTTCTTGTGATGACCTTAACATAGTGACTACTTCGCCATAATCAAGTACAGTGCGTACCGTTGGATGAAGGTCTATGGCCATAAAATCAGCCTGCTCACATACCTAACGCTCGTTATTGATGTACCTACAATAACAATTTATAGCGGCGATCACCAATTAGAAAAACCTTTGCGCTAGCTGACTGATACTTTTAGGGCTGATTTATGTACATGAGGATTGATATTTATATGTATAGACAATGCACAGCCTAAACCACTACCCTAGAGCCTTAAAATTTATATTAGTATAGACATTTGTCTTAATGCGTATTTGTGTATATATAGTTATTGTTACTCGACGTTGTGTCAAATGTATGTAAGTATTTATTTATTATTATGTATTATACTAGTGTAACGCACGCAACTTCGCCTGTGAAGTTACTCTCATACGAACTTTAACCCCCGCTGTACCCATTTAAGGATTGAATTTCGGGAATTCTTTTCTTACTACATCTCTACGTACCAGAACGAATAAACCCTGAAATTTTCAAGTCTTTACGACCTGTAGTTTAGGCTGTCTGTTGTCTATATGCCCGTCAGTCAGTCAGTTAGGACAAAGATTCCTATAAAGGGTATAGATAGATGAACACATTAAACAAATGAACTTTGGAATAAACATAAGCCGTAGGTTCATAGCTTCGAGTTCAACCATCTGTTTACAAAATAAAGAAACGGTTCAATAATCGAACAATGGGATTTAAATCTATTGGCCATGAGTGTGAACGGATGATCTTAAATCTTAAGTCACAATGTTGTGTAACTTTTCTAGGTCAAGATATATCATTCGGGATTAGCATAGTATCATTAATAACCTAAGTACCTACCTTCATGTGACAGTGTTGGCAGATCCTGATAGTAGGAGATCGATGATAGCACAGTCTAACTTTATTATGCTTTTAGAAAGAGCCATTATTTACTTACTTTAAGTAAACTTTCGAGCTTAGATCATAAAGTATTTAGCTAGGGGAGTGTCTGCGATATCGTTCATGTGGTGTATGTATAGTATACATACATAGAATTCAATCTATGTTTCTTTTAGTGCTTTCAGCGCACACTCTGTGGACAATACGACACAAGCACGACAGATCTAAAACCCTCCACGGTTATAGATCTGTCGTGATTGTGCTGGCTCTAACATAAAACAATTGAAGATAATTAAAAAAAATAATTCATAAATAATTTACTTAAGATTCAAGTAATCTGTATTTTCTGTATTCTGTATGTTTATTACTGTCTATACAATCTGTTATAGTGTATTTTTGTATGATTACAAAGAAATAAATGTAATGTAATGTAAAAAATTTAAATGTGACTTTAAAGAATATCAGCCTCAGCATATAATCAGCAAAATAGTGTTTTTATCTTTTGTTTTGTTGAATGACGGTTACTAGGTAAGAAACCGTCAAAATGTGTGAATATGTAATTGAATAATATCAAACTAATTGTAGTGGAGTCTCATAATTAAATTACACACACAGTGAGGCAAAAAATACGAAATACCAGCACAATGTTCAATAAATCGTGGGAGTACAAGGAGCTGTAGGTGTATAAGATAAGATAGAATCTATAATCACCTCTGCATACGACTGTTGCAAGGCCTTTTGTATGTGTGCCGTGACTTGGTTTTATGCCTGTCCTATCTCCTATCTATCTTATTACACATGCATTGTGGTGACAATTGAATGTGACATGTTTGTCTGTACCTATACATAATGTAAACTAATACATAAAACCTAGATGCAATTCTATACTCAAGAGTATATTGCTAAATTAACTGGTCTTACAGCTCAGATACCCAATTCTCGTAACGAAATATCGTCAAATTCTAGTTTCGATTGTGTCACTCTTCAAATGGTATTCTTTGAATCTGACATTTCAGACAGGCCCAATTTCGACAATGTAGTTTCAATCTCGTCTCAGCTCCAAAAAATACTAGAGTTAGGTCTCAGTTGCTAGCAGCTCTGTCTCCTGTGGTCGTGAGTTTGATTCCCACCAAACAAACATCTGTATCTATACCAATCAGAAGGAATTTTATCCTGACGGATATGAGGGACTTTACTTTTTAGGGTATAATCTAACTAAGAAAGAAGTCAAGAAATTCAACCACTATACTGGTACAGCGGGGTTTGAAGTTGATATGAAAACAACATTGCTAGCGAAATGCGCGCAACTGCGACCACGCAAAATTGCACCCCCTTATAAGTTGAGTTTCAAGAATTATTTTCTTAGTACGCCCCTACGCACCAAAAAAAATAAAGCCTGAAAATGTCAAGTCTGTACAATCAGTGGCTGATACGTCAGTCAGCCAGGACAAAGATTCTTATAAGTGGTATAGATATAGATAAATTTAAATGTAGAACGCAACAGTTTATAATTGTAATAAGTCAAAGTGTATGTCCTGATAAGGTTGTCATATGTTTTTTTCGTTTATCTACTGAACCATGACACATTTTCATTTGGCTTGTAATATTGTACCTACTTTACTTGCTTTTACCTACGGCTTTAATTGCATCGTATTCCGATAACAAATCTGTGTCAAACATACCAAATATTATCTAAACCGGTCCATCCGCTATTACAACGTGATTGAACAGCGAATTTATACCTAAGTGCAAACACTAGGATTTAATTAAATTATCATAATAGAAACTAATTACCGACATAAAACGTCTACTGCAACTTTTTAAACTTCTAACGAGGTCAAATTCAGAACCCGTAAAAAGTAATGTGAGAATAAATTAATTAGCTTAATTTATTCTGAATTCGTGACCTTTATATTAATATTTTAATAATTTACGTACACACGTACTTACTCTTAGCAAACCGCAGTGCAGGGGCACAGACACAGTAAATTTTATGATATCATAATAAGAAGAAACATTTTACAGTTGATCTCCCAATACTTACCTATTTCGTATATAGGGTGTAATAAGATGCTGCCAAAAACTTCAGATGTTTATTTATACTACTTACCAATTGCACAAGCAGATGGCCATATTCGTCATGAAATTACCATAAAATGCACTACTCTGCGTCCAGCAACCTGAGGCATGCAGGTGTTAATTAAGCCTCATTTGCCTGTAACTTAACCGTCACCCACACACCCAAACCAGATCACAGCAAGTTGCTTCGCGACAGTAATATGGTGGTAATACTTCCCCGGACGAACCCTTCACAAAGAGCTTTATTACTACTTTAGATACCATAAGCTGTTTAATACAAAGGTTTTATACCTATTTGAGCAGATTTCGAATAGCTTAAAGCTTCTTTGTCACACGAGTGAAGACACGGGTGAAAACGGCTTGTGTGTTAAAATAATAATAAAGGGTTGTTTCATATTTTCAGAGCGAGGCGAGTGCACACCCCACCGCATGGACGACGAGTTTTTGATCAGATTCCTGCGAGCACGCAATTTTATCCCGCAGAGAGCACACAGATTGGTAGGTTTCATAAGATTTTTTATTACTATAGCTTTTAGCCTGGATTATGTAATTGTTGGGCAAATGTTTCCTTCCAATACTGGCACTCTCCACAATTTTGTGCCATCAATTAGCCAATTACCACTCAAAAGCATCCAGCTCGTCATACTATCGTCGGCGTGCGTGATCTACCGCGACGTCACCGCCTGCTAGTTCGCTGTTGCTGCCTCAGAGCTTCACAATGTTTTAGTAATAGTGGAAGTACTATCACCATACCTATTTCTGTCGCCAAGCAGGGTTATGGCTGCTGGTGAAACTAAAGGCACAAGAGACTTAAAACCTGAATGTCTTAGGTAGACGGACGCAAGGCAGTGTACCTGACACGTTTCTGGACGTGCGCTACTTGCGAGTTTATTATTGATGATGATGATGGTAATGATTACAACTTAACATTATCTGGGACGTCTGCTTGTTCCATCAACTAGTTGCATAAAAAAATGTGGAGATTTTGGTCCACAGATCGTGAGACATGCGGACATTAACCTCTAAAAACTCCAAATAACCCAGTTTGGTTATTTGTTTGTAGCTCAATTACGACGCAACGGTTAAACAGATTATTATATTAAAATAGATGAAGATAACCTTTTGATAGGGTACTATTACTACATGCCAAGCCGAAAAAATATGCCTATTAAAAGATAGCATCTAAGTACCTATTTTGATTCTCAATTAAGTATAATTTATGACTGGCAATCTATACATAATCGTTATTCACCTTTGCACGGGTATTGTTAATTGTTTATCAGGTTTTTCACACAAAATTTAGGTCAGCACAATGCCGAACCGAATTTCCAATGCCGCTCATTGATATTGCGACACGAGCAGAACACAGTTCTTGTGGTCTTGAAAATGTTCCCTTAGGTTTTGAAGAAAACAGCCATTTTTTTCTTCAAAACCAATGACAGGCGATTTTACTCTCTTTACTAAAAACGATTTATTATAATCCACTTGACATTGGCAGCACTGTCTGTCGAAAGACAGACAAGTGCCACAAAGAAAATGAAAAAAAAAGCTGTATGAATACTAATATAAACAGTTAGTTGCGTGGACTTAGCAGCCGAGGTTTGAGGCCAGTTGCTACGTAATAAATAATAATAAAGCTGGACAATCCACACAGCATCATCTAGCCCCAAGCTAAGCAGAGCTTGTGTTATGGGGACTAGATGATGATGTAATATTTTACTAAACAGGTATAGATGCCGTAGTAAGACTACTTATTCAAAAGATTTTTCTGGTTTTTCAGATCGTGAATTATTATCAGTTTAAAGAAGACCACCCTGAACTGTTTGATAATATTTTTCCATTAGACCTGCAGACTATAGGCGAAGCTAACGTGATTGCTGTGCCGCCGTACCGAGACCAAGATGGACGAAGACTCATGATCTTCAGGATAGGCGAGTACTTAAACATTGTTTTACTGCCTGCGTTTGTTCACTGTGGCACAGAGAGACTTACCCGCTGAAGTTTCTGCCTATGAATTAAAATCATACATCAACTTTTATCGCTCGTATACCTCATGGGTTGGCCGTGGTGGTTCTGGCTTAGAATAGAACTCCGTCATCACCCATGAATGACGTAAAAAGGGATCACACCAGATAGACAACTGTATCTCCTGAGTACTATTACATCACCACTGCAGTTACCAGTGCGCCTACGCCTGTGGGAGAGGTATAATGCCTACGAGTGGACTTATTTAGTCTGATGACGTTACGATACACGGGTAGGTTAAGGTAGGTTCTCGTATTTTCTGATACCCACAATACAGTCATGTTTTTTATTATTAAAGCTCAATAAATTCTGATTATTTAAGACTATCCTAAAAACCTATCCATAGGTATTTTATATTCTGGTAGTACCTACCTAGATAAGTTATTTGCTGACGCAGAAAACATATTTTGGGCACACGGCAGAAAAAACACCCACATATATTTATGTTCAGCCAAACATATCGAGAATAATAACCCAAACTTAACAAATATATTACCAACCTTCAATTTATTTGACTCTGACTAATATTATAATCTGTAATGCGTGCAATACCAGCCTTTGTTACGATAGTGTATTATTGTATTAAATATGTTTTGATTCAACCTAGAACTTTACTACTACGTAAAATACTTTTTAGACCTCCTACATAAAAATATTCCGAAAGTGACCTACAAAATAAATGAATATTGTAGCTTCGTGAGAGTCCATGCAAAGTCGTCGCCCTCATTCGTGTTATTCATCCACATCACCTTCATCATCAGACTAGTTATCTATACCAATTTAGGTATAAGAATCTTGACTGACTGACCGACCGACTGACATAGAGACAACGCACAGCCTAAATCACTGGTCACAGCGCGTAGAGGTGTACTAAGAAAGGATTCCCCAAATTCAACCCCTAATCGGGTACAGCAAGGGTTGAAGTATAAAAATTATTTCACGCGGACGAAGTCGCGCGCGTTTGCTAGTTATATATATGCAGTAAGGCATAGGAATAATTGGGTAAGTACCTATATATATATAATATGCTATGCCTTCTTTATGGCAGAAAGTGTGCTAAACCTACGTTTATTCATTATAATAATAAATTTATGAATTAGCACAATAGTTATTAAAAAAATACAATATACCTAAGATGTTTTACTACCACCATGCTTATGAAATCACTCATCTTCATTATCACATCACACTAAATAAATGCGGAAGTTTGTGAGTGTATATATGCTTGTTCCAATACTTAATTTCGTAACGGATTTGGATTAAAGGTACAAATAAATAATAAATAAATATTGACATACATTCACACAACGCCCATTAGCCCCAAACTGAGCTAAGCTTGTACTATGGGAACTAGACAGCTGATAGATTACGTTAGCAAGTTAGTCTGAAATCTCACACCTGAAGGTGACTAGGAGAAAAATCGAATACAAATATCTGGTTAGTTAAGTTTGGCAGTAGTAAAGGTACACAGTACAGAAAGGTACCTTCTCTGTTGAGATTTTGTTATTTAAAATTCATAGAAGTCTGCTTATACATGTGTCATCCATATTCTTCAGGTTGCTGGGACCCAAAAGCGATCCCAGTCGAGCACCTGTTCAAGGCTACCATCCTGGCCATAGAACTAGGCATGATGGAGCAGCGTACACAGATCCTGGGAGGAGTGGCCATTTTTGATCTCGAGGATATCGGCACTCAGCACGCCTGGCAGATAACACCGTCTGTAGCCTCGAAAATCGTCAAAATGCTAGTGGTAAGGATTTAAGTAAATTCATTGAAAAGAACAGTGCATTGTTGGGCACGTTCCCAACGAACATGACCTGTGAGGCAATGCTTTGTTATAGGTAAAGGTAACCACTTAACATCAGGTAGGTCATCTCCTTGTTCGAACAGCCAGTTGTAAAAAAAATAATTAAAAGATAAGAAATACCAGAGTACCAGAGTCCTTACTTCATCTTTTCTAGCAAACGCCAGCATCTAACGCCTCATTGATTGATCATTGCAGAACCGTGTATTCAATGGTTTTATTCATTGGCATAATCTGAGGAAATTGTATTTTAAATAATTTATATATGTTTCAGTCTTGCTACCCCACATCAACGCACGCGATCCACGTCATCAACCACTCGTGGCTGTTCGACAAGATGTACAACATCTTCAAGCCGATGCTCACAGCCGAAATGCGCTCCAGGATATACTTCCATGGATATGAGCAGTCCAATCTCCACAAGCATATAGACAAAGAGCACCTACCGGAGCGCTACGGAGGCAGCTGGCCTGACTACTCATACACTATTTGGTTAGAGTCGTTGAGAAAAAATATTGTCATAGCAAAAGAAATGCTCAACTGTGGTTACAAATTCCGAGAAGATGAATTCACCCCTGATGTCGTCAAGCAACTAAAGGAAGAAGGCATAAAAATCTCCTGAAAATAAGCCAATAGGGGAGTTTGCATCGTTTCTTTTTTTATTTTTAATAAGGAAAGTTAGTCTAAGCCAGTCCATTCCAGAGTCATTTTATATGGAGTCGTAACTTTGTTAGTATAGGTAGTTTATAAGAGTTGTTGCAGTTTTAAGGAAGTAGTAAAGGGGTAGTAGTGTGTAAGATTTTTACCGTGGAGTCAGACAATCGGTACTATACAAAAGTGGTTCCAACTAATTATTATTTAATTCATAAGTAGTTGGAACCAGGTTTCAATTCATTCAGGTATACAACTATGGAGATGATGCATCGTAAAAAATACGTAGGTACTAAAACCGGAACGCAGGGACTTTAGTCAATTTAAGTTGAATTTAAGTCAAATATATTTTTGATTGATTTTAATTCATATTAATTAAAGTAGTACTATGGACATATTGGAGCACATAGTACATATATTAAGGATTCGTCATATTAATTAAAATTTAGGTGATTAGTTTCAGCGCATAAATAATTTAAAAAGTCTGAGTAATGAACTTCAAAGATAAAGCTTATGATGAAGAGTCCACAAATCTTGTTTTGGTTAATTGCATCTAATTATTGAAATAAATTAAAAAAGCACCTGATAGGTACTTAATCTTAGAGAGATGGAAAAAAGCCATGTATTTATCATATTTTTGGTTTTAATCTATAATAAGTAATAGTAATAATAAGGTATTCGTCAAAAGCCTGTGATAGAAAGTTGTACATAAAATAATTTTAAATTAATTTCGTAGTTCAAAGTATGTAATAGCCAAGCCCTTTTATAAAACTACATACCTTAGCCAGTAACAAAATACTTTTTTGGTTTTAGAATAAGTGGGTGTTAAGTTTTAATTAGGTTTTATGAACTTTTTAGAAATTTCGCAGTAAATTTTTGTAAAGTTTTTTATACTCCTGTTTTTTTTACCTTCCTGAAGTATAACTATTATTATAATTAAAAATGTCTATTATACAATTGACTCTAATGTCCTTCTGATCGAAGCTAATGTCACAGATGATGCCTACCAGCTTCGCGATGTACATCGACTAGGTACCTAGCAAATGGCTACAACATCTACGATAGTAGCAAAGTTCGGTCACACTTACCAAAGATATATTTCTACGCAAGATAACGAAGTATATATATCAAAGGTAATACGGAATTAATCTAGAAAACGAATAAACGCAGAATCCACCTGCAAAGGGTGGTATTAGTACTTGAAGCTGATGACCGACCTTACCATGTCAGTCGAAAAGATGGAATCTCGCCGGAAAGTGAATTTCAACTCTTTTGTGGTTAGAGTATCGCTTACCAACTTAAATACTTAGCGGATTCTGGCCGAAAAGTGTCGTGTTTAGGAAATTCCTCTGAAGCCTGACATGTCTCCCACGACACGAGAAACCAAAGCTCACGTCCTCCGCTAGTATTTTGGTGCTTACGTCGTTACACCAAGCGACGGCATAAATAGAGTTACATATGTATACGTATACATACATAGAATACAAAATAGCACGCAGACACAGAACAAACATCATGTTCATCACACAAATGTTTGTTCATGGTGGGGATTGAACCCACCACCTACAGCGCAGAAGGCAGTGCTACTACAAACTGAGTTGTGGCGGCTGTCAAGCAGCGAGATGTATTGTTTTTTTATAGATAGAAACAGATTGAGATGACGTGAAACAATAACCTACACTTATTGAAATTGTCAGTATTGGGATACCCCGCGGTATTCATACCATAGGTAGTAGATACCTACTTCAAGCTCGTAGGTAAGTCAAAGTCAAAAAGCATTTATTCAGTAATATCCGCAGGAATCTTCTTGAAGCGTCTTAAAGCTAGGTGAATCTAAAAGCGCCAATTTCTCGCGACCAAGCTTAGAAGATTAGGTAAGAAACTTACGCTGGCTGCAATGCCAATATTTAGTGCCGGCCTAGTGACGCAGTTCGGTTTACATCTCAGAATTTGTGCCGGCTTGAATCTTGAGGTAATGCTCGAAACTTGTGGCCCATCTTTTAGTTACCAGGACCGTGTGGCCACATATTTTGTTGAATTACTCTATAGCGAATGCAGCTTGTGGATCAAAAATTTTATCCATTTTGTGTATGCAACGTGCCCGTCACTAATTCTTTCACTTATCTCGATCCCTAAAGAAATTCAACTAATAAAAATATTCAATTGGCTAAGCTTATATTTTATCTGTAGTAGTATTGAAAACCAGAAAAGTAAATTACATACTTAGACTACCTACTCCAAAGTACATCATTACATTTTCTAGTTTTCAAACTTACGTCATATTATATTCACGTCTGAAAGATCTATACCAGGCGTAATCACATATACCAGACGTAAACAACATTCGAGTTTATGTAGTTAAACCATCCAAATGCAGGTTTGTATGCTACCTACTTACATATGAACATTATTGTATGAGCATTAGGGCAAATTACTAAAATACTATAACTAATCCTAGAAATTCTAGCCCAGTTCCTTTACCATACCGTCTTATTGCGATCCAGGTTAAGACCTAAACCATCCGTTTGGATACAATGGTATTTATCCCGTCGTGATACGGTTCATATTGTGTCATCGAATCCAAGAATCGCAATAAGACTATGGGGTAAGGGGGCAGGTCCACAGGTTATGTCGAAAGCCTAGTTAGGGGTGATGACCGGACCAAGCTACGTACAAGACGCGCCCCTTGGTGTTGACGTCAACTTAGTGACTGGTGGTTATTACCAAGTAACCTCTATAAGGCTTCGTTGGAGCTAATTTGGAACGATCATTTGGCTCGATTACAAGTCCGGTCAACAATTTGCGGTTGTAAAACGAAATCTTTCTACAAAAGCTGTTATTATAAAATAAATGATGCCAATAAACTTATTTAAAAACTAGACGTAGAAAAACTTTTGAATTTCACTTACCTTATTATAATACCCATGATATAAATTCTCAAAAGTTAAATAAATAACATTTATTTTAAAGGATACTAGGTGGTAGAAAGCTAAACAATAATTGGAAGAATGATCCATTTCCTGGAATCCAAATCTGTTCTTAGATTATCTAATAATGCGATCATCTTTATTTTGAATAGCTTGAACAGGGAAGTTAGCTGGAAAAGTGTTATTGAAACACGGTGAATGGAGGCCGTCGCATTGTTCAGAGAATTTGAAATTAGATATATTCGATGTCTCGGTATCGTACTCAGAATCGATAGTAGAGGTTTTCAACTGGAACTTTTTAAATGTATTTCTTAGACGAGTGAAGAAGCTGGTCTTGTTACTTTTTGGAAAAGGTAGCACTTGGCGCATCGATAACGATGTCTCGATTGAACTTTTGTGACACGACTTTTCAGGATCTTTGAGTGGTTTATTCAACCTGCAACCGCTTTGTGTAGAAAATGTTTGCGTCAGAGATTGATGTGATTTATGTTCAAGTTGTTTCCTTAGGAATTGGACGCTCGCCGAATAGAAAAGCTGCTCAACTTCAGGTTTGCTCAAACCAGTTTCAAAATTATCAGATTTGCATTCTGACTTAGTAAGTTTCAGAGCATTTCTCCGTTGCATCACTCGTCTGTGTTAGTATTTTTGAATTCATTTTGTTTATGAATGCTGAAATTTTTGTTTTTCCATTCCAGCTTCTAAGAGTTTATGAATTCAATAGTAATAAATTATTCGCTTCTGTAGAGCTACAATATACCATGCAATTTTCAGGAAAATTTTAATTATAAGACAAAGTATTTTGTGTGCAAAATAATCAATTCAATATTTATTGGCAGGTGAGTAAAATAAAATACCCTTTCATCAAATTGCGAGGTTATTGCATGTCAAATAAATTTCAGTGTCAATAATTGACACCTTACGTCAAAACAATATTCATTTCGATCCATTACTCTAAAGGAGGTTTATAAAGAAAGTAATATTATTTCACAATTCCACAAGTTCACTTTGTAGTGATTCCTTTGCAAACGCGATTGAAAAGCAATTTACTTTACATTCAACTTTAACAGCTTCTTTAGAAAAAGTTATATACCTTCGAGAGTTTGTTGTTGTTGAAATTATTACGTACCTACTTCTCTAGAGATTTATAAATTACCGTTCCATTAAACATCTTTATTGTTATGTAGGTTACATGAACAATCAATTTTAAGCAACGTTCAATAGCATTAAGCTTGAAGTGTGAATAGTAATCGTAAGAACACTTGGGTAGAAGTTTTATAAATTCAAAAAGGGCAACGTCCTGAAATCTTATAAAAGTTTTTTGTGCGCCCTAGTCAAAAAGTAAATTTCAAGCTAAATCGAAATAGCTACCTACAATACAAACACCTACGAAGGTACCAAAAACAAATATGTTTGTTTATCGTCATACCTATCATACCTACCTATAATGCGCGCAACTTCGAATACGTGTGTATTCTTTACAACTCTTTGAGAATTTAATTCCTGTTTTAATGCACACCTACACACCAAAGAAAGAATAAAATAACTATTTATTCAACACACAACACACATAAAGACAACACAGTAGGTGCCTACACACTACACTCAATATAAATACAATAAAACACCTATCTAAACCTACCCCACCTAGCTCACAAATACTTAAAGTAGTTATACTTACAATATTCATTTTAAAGGACGTTGGGTAGGCGGCACGACATTGTACCAAGTCCCCTTACATGAATATGGATTGAATAGGTCCCATCTCAGCATAAAGCTAATAGAAAGCTAACTTAACATTTTGATGCTCCCAAGGTTTTTTTGGTGGTAGAAAGGTGATGGAAGCCCTTCATCACCTCCCGTTAGAGGTAGCTAAGGGGTACCCACGAGGAGAGGGGCGTCAGCATGTCCTGAGTAGTAAGCACTAACCCGCCTACCAAGTGTAGTGGACTACAGCAAACATTTCAATGTTTCCGGAAAATAAATAAGAATACGAGCGAGATTATGGGCCTTGTATTGTACTTTATTGAGCTGATGATGAAATACAGGCTTATGGGTAGATAACCTTATGGTGTATGAAAAACAAGACAAACTACCTCTACTTGTACCTGGTCCGTCTGCTAACGTTTGCCTTCTCTCAAACGCTTTACTTATTACACCTAAGAGGTTTTAAAGGCTATTTTTCCAAAAAGTAGATTAAATGCGAATTATTTGAATTAAAAAATGTGTCTCTAGGCACATAGGAGTTCAACAGTCACTGAATGACCCTTGACCCGATGCAGTATTTATCCCGACCCGGAAGAAACCTCCATCCGATCTTCACGTTATCAGGCTTTAAAGGAATTCAGGGCAATATTTAAATCACCCATCCTTGCGGAAATGGGACTTTAGTTCGTTGCCCCTTATACATTTTTCCGCCGTTTCTTGTAGCTATTTGAAATGAAGTGTCATTTAAACAAATAAGGACTTTTAAATTGTGTTAAAAACATCCAGGAGTAATTTTAGTAGTCGTAAATAAAAAGAAAGATATAGCTACACGACTCTAATCCGCAAGTACGGTAGATATCTCTCAAATCTTTTAGCAAGTAGTACAAACTCAAGATTTCTTGAGCATATCTAAGGGGGTAGAGGGTAGTCAGAGGTATGTCCAGATATTAAATTTGGCACATACTCACATTTTGCAGTGGCTGGTGTTCCATAGGTACGTAACTGGTTGCAAACCCATCACCTCCGCTAGAATACTAACTGGTTTCCTTCACCTTATTATAGCACTGGTTAGTAAAAAAAACCATTATGCACAAAATCTACGACCTTAGGATCAGAAGACGGGGTCACTCCCACTACACCACCGGTGCTCTAAAAGCAAATAAAATTGAATAGACGCAGGTAGGTACATTATCTTGAAAACTTAATGAATAAAGCTTATAAACTCAATCGATCAATCTGATTTGTTAGAGATTGTGCCTGAGTAAAATCCTTTGTACTCCTAAGTGGAGAAACTTACCTGGGTAGGGCGCGTCGGCCGGGGCTAACGACCGCAGCATCCCTCGCGAAAATACGAGAAAGGTTTAGTACTTGTGAATCCTATTCAACATCCATTCATTGTTGATCATTGATGTGAAAATTTCTTGAATTTTTTATATAACCTTCGGTACCTTTTTACTATAAACGTACGATATCTACGTTGGCATATCTTTTTTTTAATGCTGCTGGTGGATCAATCATATGGCCCAAATGATGTTAAGTGGTAACCATCGCCTATAACAAAGCATTGCCTTGTAGGTCACGCACGTTAGTGAACTCCCACGATGCACTACCCTGCGTCCACCAACCTGAGGTATACTGGTGTTAAGCCTCATGTGCCTGTTATTTCACCAGCACCTTCATCACGCTCTTCAAACCGGAATACAGCAATGCGAGCATCACTGCTTGGCCGCAGAAATAGGTACAGTGGTAGTAGGTACTTCCCCGGACGAGTTCTTTCACAAAGAGCTCTACTACAACTACTTATAGACGATTTATTGTTAAGTTAAGGAGAACAGGACATTATTAGGATCGCAGGAAGTTGATGAATGGAAAGGGTTCAAAATCGTTCTTTCAGGAAACGTATGGGGGAGGCCTATATCCAGCAGTGGACTTCTACAGGATGTTGATGATGATGACTTGTGTTAAGTATTTATTATTTTGTATTATTAAAAAATAATAATGGTGATCAATCTCAAAATGTGATTCTTATCATAAATAGAAATGCAGACACATAAATAACTCTTACAAATATCAGGTGAGGTGAACCACCTGTAATAGCATTAGAAGGAAATCTTCTTTCGAAAACGTTAATTATAAAAATGATTTTCCTCGGGAAATGCTAAGGTTATTGACTTACTTACGGTTCCTTGATTCCTTGTATCTACTTAGTGAGCCGTAGACAAGTTGCTACCTACTTAATTAGAAACATTCCCCAGTGACCTGGGCAGAGGTTTCTTCCACTATTTACAGTCGTGTTGTCTTGAACCTAAATTAAAAATGTATACCTAACAGGTATATATTTTTAACATTATTTTAAGCACATTATTTTTTCTGTCGAAAAATAATGTGCGCAATACCAGTGTTTGCAAATGATGAAGGAAAACATCGTTAGAAAATCAGTTAGTATTCTAGCAGCAGCGATGGGCTTGCAGCCCACCATGTACATATGCAAAATGTGGGTATGTACCTCAAATGAAAGATTTGGACGTAGGTACCTCTGAAAGGGGGTACCTACCCTTAGATATCCTCAAAGAATCACGATTAGGTACTTGGTATTAAGAGATCTGAGGGGATATCTACCGTGATTGGGGATTAAAGTCGTGATGCTATTTATTTATTTTTAAAACTGTGTGTATAAATGTTTGTTTGGTCATTCCTAACTTAAGAAAAAAAGAGTACCTACAGAAATTATTGCTCAGCTATGCGGTAATTGCAAAGTTCATAAATATTTTCACGCAATAGTATATTATGCACTATAATCTTCTAAACTGAGCCAACCAGAAAATTTCCAGTGGCATGTTTGTTTGTTTTAGATAGATCAATCTCTTTAGTCATATTTCGTCACTCTGCAGGAAAATACCATCGGTTCTTTGAAACTTTGTTTTTGAACTCTCGACGGAATCAATAGCGAAAACAATATAGCGGGAATTTCCAATCTAAATCTGGCAACATGGTGCCTAATCCAATGATAAACTAGTGAACTGCTCTTGTTATTGTTTTCATGGACCTTCATCATGTTTTGGAATGTGCTTTACCTGGGCCAACACCTGACTGTGCCCTCCGAAGCTAAGTACTGGTGCCAGTACTGGTGCTACATTGCATGCTTTAATTGCAAGGCACTCTAAGTTGGTCTAAGCTGACGATATAGAAGTAAATCCAAAAAATACCCAAGCCAGGTAAATATGCAACTGTCACCGAACGTATATACAGCAAATAGGTAAACGTGCCGAGATATTTTCATGAAATCTAAAGTTTATCAGACCTAAGCAATTTTATATCTTAATTAATAAAAATTGTAGGTATCAACCGCAGGATAAACACTAAATCTGAGGCGATTTCAGTCATGTTTGAAAGCTTTGAGTTACTTAAAATGTGGCCAGATCAATTCAATAGACGAGCCAAGATTTGTAATAACAACCTAAACCATTTGAACTTGCTATAAAAACTAGGTTTGCGGTTTCAAATCTTGATTATAAATAGGATTGAGGATTGATAGGTATATAAATGATCGCAAACAGATTTAGCTGGCACCGGAAATATCAAAATCTATATTAAAACTTTAGTAATTAATATTCATACTAAGGTTCACTTGCGATTTAATATTTTGGTTTTTATATTAGGTACATTGGTTGGTCATATTTTGTATGTAGTTCGCGATTTAAAAGTTCTAAAAAAAGGTAACTTTTATTGAACACGCAAAGGTTTTATGCAAACTAAGATTTTAGTGTTCAAGTTTTTTTTAGGTTTAACAGAGTTAGTAAATAGCTTGCTCTTATATCCGGTAGACTAAGTACTCAACCATTTACACAAACCTTTGAAATCCCTATGGCCGAAAAGTGGGAGATTTTTTTATAACGTAATTTTTTTCTCATAACGTTTGTCAACTCTGAGCTTTTAAAATAATATCCTAAGAGTCAATACAGATCTAAGAATAGACCAAAATCCATTGACCCGTCCAACTTTGAGTTCGTTAATCTTGCACTTAAGTAGACACAGATTCTTTCTTTTGTGTGGCAACTGACTTGCCGCCGTTGAGTCCAATGCTTTTAAATCACTCTTTTCCGCCCTATAGGGCGATGTCCTTTCACAAACAAAGGAAGATAACTTACGCTTACTTGATTGTAAAACTTTTAATTACAGTTGTTAGTCATTCGGCTTGCGATGAGACGCGTGACACGTGACACTCCTTCGCGCCGTTATCAGAAGATGCCGCTCGTAAACCGTAATCGCATTGCGAAAATCATTTCCTGGCTCTTAATATCTTTATGAGGAGCACCTTATCTTACGACTTCAAAGACCGTCTAAAATTTACGATGTTTACTCAACAAATAGATGCTGCACTTTTTTTTCATCCGTCTCGGTCCCGAAATAAAAGTTTAAAACGATCGAGGCATTGATTTTCGGCCTTCTTCGTCGGCCTAGAGTAGTCAGAAAATGCGATTAATTTATAATTGGTATGATACGTTTGAAAGAGATAAGAAAAACAGGAAACTGGATCTGTAACCTTAAATCGAAAGTAAGTAGGTATCTGAAGGCGTCAGCCCTGAATTGGACTGTTCTAAACATCCAAGCACCTCTGATGTTTAGGTCAATGATAGATTAATGTTCTACATTTATGTATTTCTGAAGTCTGTTTATTAAGAGTATGTATGTGGATCATTACTCCAGTGATTTATGTTCATAATCCATCTCATTTTATGTTAGTTATCACTTCATTTGTGACGTTGATTAGAAAATCTTTATATATATTTTTCTTAGCCGTGATAAATTAAATTCAAGACCTACAGAGCCAGCTACTCATTTCCCGCTTAACGAAAATATTCCACAATTAGTTGGAACTAAGAAACCTCATACATTTCTTATATAATGAAAAAAATGTTTATAAAAGTTTCAATTACATAACCTTTGCCTGTTCTCCCCAGCTGAAATAAATCGTTCCTGCCTGTGTCCACAAGCTTGGGTACCTACATTGAAAGGCTCGAGGGAAACTTGGGATGTGTTCCAGGTTTGACTTGATGTTTGTTTACCTTTTATTACGTTACAAATTTACCTGTTTAGGCAGTTTTAGCTAATAATCAAATATCTCAGGGTTCTAAATAAACTTTGTAGTAAAACATACATATCAACATGCTACAAATTTCCAAAATGAATTATTTTGCACCTTATTCATCGTCCTTGGATTTTCCGAGTTCGTCGTCAGTCTGTCCGTCTTGTTCGTTCTTAGATTATGGATGTGTTCGTTGTAAAAAGTTAAAGTGAGCTGTCAATAATTAGAGCAGCAAAGTATAAATCACCTATATATTCCATATGTAATGGCCAGTTAGATAAATATAGCCCCAGCAGATTAAAATGATCGAGTTTTGGGTATGGTATGATACCAAGGTCACTGAATACACTTGTACTTAGTGTATAATGCAAACACATACCTACGCATACAGCATAAACATGGCTGTTGACTGGATTGAAGCCACTTACCACCAGTTGGGCTATCTCGTTGTTTCGACAAGTCGTATCAACTAAAAAACATACACAGCATGCTCAAATATATTCTCAGTATATATTCACAGTATGCACAAGTTTACCTACCTATTGAAAGTAGAAGAGTAAAAACTGAAAGGAATATTTTACCGGCACGTGTAAGACGGTAGAGTTCGAACATCGTCCGCAAACAAAGTGTTTGAAGGAATTAATTACATTTCGAACCGCGCACGCTTTGTTGCATGCCGTTGGCCAATTAGGTTTCTGCAACGTAAATAGACTACAGACGTTCATAGAAAGAATACTCTAGGAACCTTGATTGGAGGGATGTGTATCTTGGAGTCTATTTATTATTTTGTCGATATTCTACCAGACATGCGTCAGCAGAACTACAGACAGCGTGAGCATGAAGATTTCATCTACTTGTCAGCATAATGAATAAAAGAATATTTGTCGTAACTGACTGACTGACATATTTTAGAGAACGCACGGCCATAACCATTCGTCGTAAAGATAAAGTTAACTAAGTAAGAAATTCAATTCAAGGGGTTGAGTTGAAGTTTAAATAAAAATAGCTCTTTGCAGATGAAGGCACGCGCGTTCCTCTAGTTAGGTATAGTTTAGTTAGATAGTATTTTTTTGCGAGTTTTAATGACTATGTTCCCGCATCGCCAATATCACAGCGGAAGGTCGAGGCCTCGCATAGCTCGTGTGTGACTACTGTGTTATCGTATACTGTTTATATATTTTTTATGTTTTCCTTATGTACCGGAAGGAAAGGAACGTGAGAATTTTCCAGTCCGACTATAAATTTTTAATTTGTCTTGTTTCTTGACGGGGTCCTTGAAATATTTTTTCGAATTGAACCTGTTTGTTTTTTTCGTTTGCCAGCTGTTGTCCTACGGGCTTATTTTATTGATGTCGGTAGTAAATTGCTTAGTTTTAAAATTAGTTGCAGTATAATAGTACAGCTCTTTGTGAAAGGGCTTTTCCGGGGAAGTACTACCACCGTACTTATTTCTGCTGCGATGCAGTGATGCCCGCATTTTTGTGTTCCGGCTTGAAGGGTATATGTGCCGCTTAAAACTTCAGTATGCCTCAGATTGGTGGACGCAGGGTAGTGCTTTGTAGGGCACGTACCTAACGTGGCAATGCTTTGTTCTAGGTGATGGTTACCATTTAACATCAGATGGGCCATGCTTGTTCCATCAGCAGTAGCGTAACAAAAAAAATGTTTATAACTTTAGCCACCTAGCATTTAAATAAGGTTATCAGAGGGCCTATTACGAATAAATTTTACATCAGTGGCGTGACGCCACAACATTGTGCTGATATTTAATATACATTGCACGGTATCGATAATTCAACTGCGGCGTTGCCATGGTTACCGCGCAGTAAGTCTAAATCGGATATTATTTACGTTACGAATGTCAAATATGTTCGTGCTTGGTCCTCAGTTACTATTTCAGTTAGTAGCTAGCATTTAAGGTAGGTAGGTAATACATTTAGTAAGCGCATTAAATACAAGATTGCCATGCGGCGTCTTCCTTCGTGAGGAAATTGCTTCACTATAGTAACCTACAAACCTACCGAGAACTTGGTGGTAAACCACTTAAGGCGTAGATAGAACCTCGCTGAAAGGAAATGATGGCTTTTACTTATAATCACGTCAAAACGAGGCTCAAAATAGGCTTTAAGTTGCATTTTCAGGAATTAAGCGTTTACAGGCTTACGATGATGTTTACAATGTATTTCTTTTTAAATTATTATAATAAAATTTTAAGTGTTATTATACTAATCCTGAACTCACATTATTTTACACAAATATTTTTCATTAAATATTTTTTTTAAATTATTTGTATAACTTTTACTTAACCATTTGAATATAAGCCGTTTAGCAGATAAAACAATATTTTACTGCTGCATAACTCTCAAATATGTTAATGGTTTTACTTACTCTTTGTCTCATTTTAGTAACTAAACTGTCGTAATTAGCTAAGGTAAGTCTTTTGTTTAACTTATAATCAGTTGACAGTGGGTACCACATCACACCAGGCTATCGGGTTGTTTCATCATCAAGATGGATAATTAATTATAATATATAAGCTGATACATGCTTGATAAAAATTATATATATTATGTTATATTACAAGAACACCTAGTCCAGTCTTTATTTTATTTCCGTATCATTGTTCTGAGTTTATTTTTACCTCAACCTACGTACATACATACATTATCTGTATTATTTTACTATTGACATTTTACAGTGTTATTGCTGACCTATTTTCAGGTTTCAGAATAATTTACAAAGGATTGCATCACAGGATGTTCTACATTCCTGAACTGTATATACCTACTTATGTACTGTATTGATTGTATATATTGTTCGTAAATTGAGGATCCACCCACGAGAATCACGAGACTACGTCACACCTGCACAATCAATGCTGAGAAATAGGGCATAGTTTATGTCATATCTACAAATTGTAATGGGTATGTAATTTGTTTCATGTAGGAATTTCTGAATAAATTTTACTGCTTAGTTCAAAATAATCGACTCGCCTCACAGCTCAGTTGGTAATAGTACTTGTAGATATGCTTTCTGCGATGTAGACTGTAAATTTGATCTTCACCGAGGACACCCATTTCTGTGTTAAATATAACGATTTGTGTTCTGTCCGAGTATTATAAAATGACTTACGTTACTTGTTTTTTGTAAATACATTCTTGGAATACAATATAACACCTAGACAGAGAACAAACATCTATGTGCATCACACGATTGAACCCACAACCTGCAGCACAGAAGGCAGAGTTACGACTAACTGAGCTATGAGGCCAGTCTGCAATTAATTTAATCTGCACATAAACTACAATAATAGGATAATGACCCTTGCGATTGAACTGACAGTCAAATTGAAAGCATTTGTAATGAGTAGCACACTCTACAGACAAACAACGCAGTTGTATCAAGCGTGACCACTATGGCAGAACAGAATACACTAACATTAACGTCTAAGGTTGCGAAACCCTAAAATACTATATTGTAGAATCGTTAAATTCCACAGTAACTCGTAACATTTTATTGATTTTCAAATGAATACAGAGTAGGCGTAACTACTAGTAGGTACACTCACTTCCGCAACTGAAGAATATAAAGAATACATAAAGCTTTTCAATGTTGTTCTTATTCCGCATCTCTTTGTCGAAGACCGATGACAGCCGTCTTTGCACGTTGTCACGAATGAAGCAAACGTTAGGAAGTCTTTAGTCAGCTTAGTTTTATATTGCTTTCACCTTCTCGCTGTCACAACATTCAGCTTTTGAGCGAATAAAATTACGAATTACAGAAACAGATAAGTATAATGACTCTGTCGACGCACGGAAACCACATTGGATAGCGAATATCTCAATCTGAAATCATCAATACATTATTGTAAGAACCTTTGTCTTGACTGACTCATTGACAGAACAGAACGTACAGCTAAAACATCTGTCCACAGATACTCTTTAGTTTGGACGGTATTATATGTCATTATGTAAATGTTATAAAAAATTATATAAAAAAATAACAGATTTAAAAAAAAAACTGACAAGTTTTTTAAAATTATCTTTTTGCCTTGTCCTGACAATAACGAACAAAAAAAAAGAATTATCCAATTTGGTGCAGTCGTTCGGAAGTTATTGGCGTACATACATTTTGACGATTCATTTCTATTTATCTAGATTATATACCATACATTTAAATATTATCAATGGAATTTTAAAAACACTAGTGGAAACGCGTGAAGCTATTTTTATAAAACTTCAACCCCCGTTGGTAGCCCTGCAAATTTCGAAAAATCCTTCCTTAGTACACGCACCAAGAGAAATATAGAAACTTTAAAGCCTTTTCGATCAGTTGCTTAGACTGTGAGTTTTTTTTTATGTCAGTCAGCCAGTCAGGATAAAGATTTTTATAATTAGTACATAGATACAGATTATAAAATAATGATTTTACACAAATATTGATAATACTTACCTATACATCATAAATTTATCTGTGATCAATGATTAAATGACGTAATAAATCATTTTAACAGCACGACAATTGATTAGCCTTACCAACAGCGATAATTATAGCGTGAAGATCACGCATCTTTTTACTGTACTGTTGCTATTGCCTGTGGGTATATCAAGCGAGCCAAGCCGCTGTCGGTTGCTAGTTAATAATAAACAGGATATGTGTAGATATCATTGCGTATGTCTGGTAGTAGTCGCGTGTACTCCGGTTATGAATGAAGTCGTGTAGTGCCAGAGGACAAGGCCTCCGCCAGCGCTGATGGATCGAGGCCAGCTCAGTGCCTGACAGTATAAACATTGAAATATAACACTATTACTCTTTGTTATACAAATGGAATTTGTTTGTAGCAGGCGTGCTGTCCGTTAAAACATTTTATTTTGATACGAAGACATTTTTTTCATCCCTCGAATTTGGCACTGAAAATTGTATTATGTTGGAGTTGGAATCAAAATTGGTTACTATGGTTTTCGCGTGAATATTAATATAAATTAAACTAAACATTATGTAACAGTGTTCAGCTGACGGCCAACCGCTGAATTTATTGTATCATAAACATGTAGCCATCTTACAGCTCAAAACTTTCCAAAAGTAGTGTAGCGAATGACAGGTTTATGAGAACAAATCTGATTATCATCTGCTGTGTGCAGAAAATACTCATAAAAAAATCACAGCTCTAAAATTCATTCATTCGTCGTGTCAATGGCTTACTACTAAGTGAACCACCGTACCTATTTCTGCCGCCCAGCAGGGCTGCTCTGCTGTGTTTCGGTTTAAAAGGGTGTGGGGCCAGTGAAATTACAAGTAATAATAAGGCTTAACCCTACTGCCTTTACATAATGATGGTACACAAACATAATGATGGTAAACTGCTACAGGACTTCTCAACATCTGCAAATTATCTTGATGCTTATATCATTGTATCTTTTATACATGCCAAAAAGCATAATGCGTCTAGTTAAATCCATTTTAGTTTGTTTCTTGGTATTATAAGTAAACGAGACGCACTTCACACGCATCGTTATTCCGAACATAGATTTGAGGACGACTAACAGGAATAGTGAATTTAGTTTCAATAAACAAAAAAGCTCTTTGAAAAATTTTATCGGCTCTTATGCTAGCATATATATCAGAAATAGCTACACTGTAAAGGGTTGATACGATTGAATAAATTACGAGAGATGAAACCTATATAAATGAGATATTCTAAAAACATAAAAACTTATTAAAAAAGGAGATGCAGTCTCGCAGTAATTTTATTTATCCTGGATGTACTCAACTTCCACACAGTACCATCTATCTATCTTCAAACTGAGCAAAATATATTTATACACATTTTTTAAATAAACACTAATCTATCTTCATCACAAAAATGTATGTCTTTGGTGGAGATCAAACCGACAATCTAAAGCGTGACGACGCGTTTAGACGGCGCGAAAGATTTCGCACATTGACCGCGCGGCCGCCGCGCGGTTGAGAAAATCAATACCGAATATCATCTCTATATTCTAGGTAACAAAGTTCAAATTGCTGTACACCAGCTAACCGCGCGGCCGCCGCGTGTTCACTGCGCGAAATCTTTCGCAAGGCTCTGAAGGCGGGGCTACCATGTCAGGTTTGATTTTCAAATGTTTATAATACAATTATTATGCTCATCCAAATTGCGAACATTTGTGTCGTTGCTAATGAGGGCCATAACGAAGTAGAGAATCTCCAGAGCTGTGCTACTTTGCATTATCGCCGCCTGTGCCCTCGTTCGCGTTAATTTGATTACACAACACACGGTGAGTGAACATTTTTATGAATGGAATCTGGAACTTTGCTTTTTGCATGTTTTTAGGGTATCGTATTTAAAAAGTAACAAACAAAAACAAGCGACACACACTCAATCACATCTTATCTTGGGTGAAAGTAGTAAATAGATGATTCAATGTAAATAGTATTATGCCATCACTTAAATTACTATAATTCCAAAAAACTGTAAATATATGTGCAATTCCTACATCACCTGCAATAAAGTTAATATCATAAAAACCTGCAAGCGTAATTACGTAAAAACACAATTATAATCGACAAAATTTTAAATTAATAAAATGTATAAAGCGACTTCTTGAACAGATGGAGGTAGGAATTTATTTTTACTATTTGTACATGTTCATGCACCAGTTTTTTTAGGTAGTTAAACCACATAAAAATATCGTGCTATTTACAACCATGGTAAAGTAGTCAAGTGTAATTATGTAGTGTTCAAAATGATGGTACAGAAATCTCAGAGCTTGAGTCCTACTCGTTCTTGTTCATTATTTATTATTTTAGTAGGTAAAGACCTACATCCGTCCGTTATATTTTTTCTAACGTCCGTTATCAATTTAAAACTGAAATGCAGAGATTTTGCAATACTACAAATATTAAAATTGGGTCACATGTGGTTTCAAATGTGTGGCAAATCAAATATTGTGTAATCGCATTATTGTGTCTACGATAGATGTTTGAGTGACTAATAATTTAGGGATTTTATGATAATAATAATGTTGGCAAAATTATCTGAAGCTCAATCAGGAGCTTTGAATATATAAATAACTATAGTGGACCCCCAGTTATGCACGGGCTGATATCAATTTGTTACTGAAATCACAATTTGTATTTTTTTAAATATTTGTGGACATTTTTAGACAACATCATCCAACCCCTAACCATAGAACCCCTAAGCTGTACTATAGGAACCAGATGACTAATAGAATACTTATACACACACATATTTTTTTATAGTATAGGTAGGTATATATTACAATTTATGGAAAAAAAAAATATATGCGCAATGCCAGTGCCCTCAAATGCTGGAGGAAAACATCGTGTAAGAAACCATTTAGTATTCCAGCAGTGGCGATAAGCTTGCAAATTGTGGGTATGTATCAAATTTAGTATTTGGACGTACCTCTGATTACCTCCATTAGACATCCTCAAAGAATCTCTATCTCTTTGTACTAAGAAATCTCTACCGTGTCTGAGGATTAAAGTTGTGAAATTATTTATTTTTATAAAATAATGTGCATTAATGTTATAAAATAATGAAAAGTATAATATTATTTTTCTGTTTTACCCTTAATCTGTGCCAAATTTCTTTTCAGTCAGTTCAGTTTCTTAGCCATGAGAACGTAATGAAAAAACAAACACCCTTTCTCATTTGCAGATTGAAATATGTGAGATTGGTTGGGCGGTTCTTGAGACAGCTGAAAAGGAACTAATTTAAAATATTATTATTTATTTGACGGGCTTTGTAACTACGAAACATGCAAGTATTTTTACGCTATATCAATAAAATTGAGTTGCAGTGACCGTGATTAAAACTTTTAATAGCTACAGCCGATATGTTAGCCCTGTAATGACATTGTGTTTGATATAATCTCGCCGGATGACGTGTAATAATACATCACTCCGGTCAGAAAATATGGTTTAATTGGCTCCAACGGGTGTGTATATTAAATTGTTATCTTTTCAAAGAGCACGTTTTGACCCTTCCCACGCGGAAGTTACAAATAGGATCATCCTATTTCAACCCATTAAAACTTTCATATTTCAAACCATGATTTATGTATGATGTAAACTGAATGATTAAGTAAAGTAAGGAAATAACCACGGCCTGGATTTGTTTTCAGCCATCTTTGGAAGCAACATACATAGCTCTTTAGTTTTACTTTATTTTTTTTTTCTAGCGTTATTGAAATTTTATGTAAAAAACTTATTTAACTTCGACACAAAGTGTAATTAAAACAATTGAAATTATGAGGCATCCTGATCTGAATGAAATAGTTTCCCGTAGGCTTAGAAATACAAACGCGTTTTTTTCTTTAAACCTAATGACAGCCGATTTAATTTTTTACTGATTTGATTTGACTAAAAACTATTTATCATCCACTTGACACTTAAAACGTTTTATATAGTAGTATAATGTAACGTAGTCAGTCGTAGTGGGTCAATGACACTCAAGACAATAAAAGCACTTCGTTAAGACCTTCGTTTCGTTAAGGCTTTTATTCTTCCAAATAACAAGGGAAATCAACAATTTCACTCTAAATTCTTGTACCTTTGGACTAAACTTTATACATAGTTTTGATGTTCTAGAGTATCGTCTTGCTGAATACTGTGATAAACTTTAAGCTTTATTCTGTTACTTTAGAAAATCTCAAACATTTCATGTATTCAGGGAATTAGGGTAATTTTGAGTTGGAAATAATGAGTACGTACTGAAAGAAATGTATTCTTATCCCTGTTCTAGTTTCACGCGTCGGTGAGCGAAGGGCTTAAGACAGAAATAGTGACGAATTCGACACGCCCTCGTCTACTCGATGGTATTTCAACAAATTACGAGGAAGGTTAATAGCTCGCTGTACCTATAGCCACAGTGCTGGACTTCATTCCGATTCACGTGGATTGTTCTTGAAACAAAAAAATATTAAATAGCTTTACGACTTTAATCCCAAGGCACGGTAGATATCCCCTCAGATTTATTAGTACCAAGTACCACTCGAGATTCTTTGAGGATGGCTAAGGGGCGTAGTCAGAGGTACGTCCAGATATTACATTTGGTACATACCCACATTTTGCAGTAGTTGATATTCTATGCGTGACAGGTTGCAAGCTTATCGCCGCTGCTTGAATACTACTTGGTTTCCTCACGATGTTTTCCTTCACCGTTTGAGAGCACTGGTATTGCGCACATATATTTTTCGAACAAGGAAATCCATTGTTGCACGACCGGATTCAAACACACGATCGAAACTTTGTTTATCGTTTTTCCGCGTAGACTACCAGCCCTTACCTTTTAACAATGTAATAATTTGTTGGAGTTTGCGAGCAGGTGTATCAAAACTGCTTATTTTTCGATTGATTTATAGTTCAAATAAATGATTATTTAATTTTACATCGCATAATTTTGGTGCTAATATTCCACAAGGATAAACAACCTAAGAACGTTCCCTAAAGTTACCACAAGTAGTTTATGAGGTCATGTTTGAACAAGGCAAGTCCAATTTGTTAGGCATAAATATTTTATTAGGTTGCCAACTGCAACCTAGTAATTTTAGTATGTGTGAGATGAAAAACAATTAGTTAAAACAATATTCGGAAACTCTGAAAATAACACGGAAGCGTGTAACGGCGCCGATTGTGTAACGCGTTTCGACATCCTAAACACCAGCGAACAAACTGGGTTTGCTGCCAGACGGCCCTTTGTACGACTGACTATGAGGTGTCGCGACGAGACGACCCAACTGTCAGTGAACATACCTCCACTACACTACACGTGAAGTTGTCTCAATGAAGTTAGGCGAATACGAGAGTGGAGTGCTTCTTCTTCACTCTCGTATTCACTTAACTTCAATCAACTTCGCGAGTAGTGTAGTGCAAGTTAGTAAAAGATATCTGCTAGTGCAATACGGTGATGCTATGCGCTATGCAATATACGCATTATAGGGACAGTTACTAAGTAAAGGCTCTATGACGAAGTATCGCAAATGCCACCTACCTGCTTTTTGATTGTGTTATTCAAATATGATTAACGAGATTCTTAAGTTTTAGTCTTTAGTGCATACATCAACGTTACATCGTTTCACAACCAAACACGATAGGTATGACTTACAATTATATCGACATGAAACCCTGGCATCGAGGCCGCCTTGAGTTATTTGTTGAGTTGAGAGCGACTGTCAAGGAAATTGAAGTGGCTAAGGACCGGCACGAACAGCCGACGCTTCTTTTGGAGCTTAGTTAAATATAAACTCTACTTTCAATGAGTTGCCCCAGCGTGGCTGCGGTTCGCGCAGACTTGGTTTGGAAACCACTTATAAAACCACAAGATAAAAAGTATTTTTAAACCTCAAATTGGCTTCCCTTTGCGGTTTTACATTAACAAAGAGTTTTACTCAAAAGTTTGAAGATCAATAAATAACCATAAGTGTAGGTAATATAGAGACGGGCGGTGTAGGCTGCGTAGGCGCGACTGTTTATTGTACTTTAATTTAAAGTTCAGCTTTTTCCATAAAACGATCTTTATATTCTGAAGCTTTGGCCTTTGAAGAAGATTGAGTCGAATAGCCTTACCTACCGTTATATAGAAACTAGCAAAGTGCTCGCGACTTCGTCCATTTCAAGCTATTTTCAAACATACGTCAACCTCCTATACCTTATGCCTTTACCTTCTATACCTCCTCGTTTAGTGGTTGTTTTTCAGAAATTCCTCTCTTAGTATAACTTTTACGCATCAAGAGAAATATACCCTAAAAATTTCATGTCTCTACGACCAGTGGTTTAGGCTGTGCGTTGTCTATAATATGTGAGTCAGTCAGTCAGGACAAAGATTCTTATAATGGCTATAAATAAGCTGTAAATAAACTAGTTAGGTACACATACTACAGAAGGGTTTTCAAGTAGTTAAATCAAATATAATTGTATATTGAAAAGCATCTCTGAATGCCGTGGGTAGGTATTTATTGTGAAAGGTGCAAGCTGCTACGGGCGGAATGTAGTCGTAACTCTTTGCCAATAATTCGCAGAGTCTAATTAGTCTACCGCTGATCTGTGGAAGGTCAGTGTGACAGGACTGTGAGAGAACTTAGCTTATTCATACTGTTTCCTGAAATACTTAGCTTTAGACTGTCGGTGACGACTCCATGTTGTAATTCATGTTTGTATTACCAGAAAATGTTCATCTGGAACAAAAGGCACGTTCATATTTCCTGTTTCCACTGCAGTGTATTTAGTAAGTGTTGAAAAAAAAACAAATACATATACTTTAAAGTACTTACTTAGGAACATTACTTAAAATTAGCCCCACCACTGTTTGTTAGTAGTAATTCATTTCAATTGTATTGTGTTATGGACACCACAACACATAGCGTATATTTTATGTCAGGAACTGATATATTTACATGATTAATTAGGTTATTAAGAAAAATAACAAAAAATATTAGCCCCAAAATTGAGTAGTTAAATAGCGATTGAATGTAAGTTAAGTAAAATAGGGTAGGTAGTTAATCATTTGACACTTTTATAAGAAATCGTCATGGTGCAAAAACTCCAAAATCTGCATTGTTTTTGTCACGTGGGCAAAGAACTTCCCTAATTCATAGTGATTGATGCAGATTTGGGATGCGAAACCCAACTTACAAAAGAAAGTTTATGTTTCAAGCAAAATGTTGTGGCACGTGCGACATGCTATTACGACTAAGATTAAAATACATTAGGCTGAATGAGTTTAAAGCGTTGGATATTTTTAACGACTGTGTACTGTCTTTTTAAGTATTATTTTTATAAATACGACGATTAGGCGTTATAAATCTCAGAGTCGGCGCCGCGTGCGCCGGCGTCGCGGCGCGACTGAATCCGCTGAGTGGTTCGTAGTGGCTACAAAAGTTGGAGTCGACTTCTTTATGACTAACTGAATTTTATTTACTAAATTTGAATAATATGTTATCGCAATTAAAGGTTAACTTTTTTTCTGTCCAGATACAACAAATTTTGGCGGTAAGCAGGAGATTTAGTGTGCGCAATCAATTGGACATTTGTTTTATGTATCCTGAGATGGAAATTTAATTGGTACATTAATTTGAACTTCGCGTGAAAAGCTGACGTGTGTGCGTAATATTTATATAAAACAACAGACTGAAAAAATACTTAGTTTGGCTTTTTTTAAGCTTTGTTAACTTCAATATACAATATGCAAAGAATTTGTTTTAAAAATGTTATCTGCGCTTTTCGTAGAACGAAAGTTAAATGTTCTACTGAGGTAATAAATATCAAATGCAATCAGTATTTTACAAAACTCTACTAAAGCGTGACATATGTATTCATCGTCTGTTGAATATTTGAAATATTTCTCGGATATATTCCACAGCGGGTTAGCATGTGCGGCGCGCGCATAGTTGGCGCCTCGCCAGCGTCACTGCACTCCGCTCGAAGCCCTAAAGAACCAGAAGGAAGCCCGAACAACAACGTATAAAACCGATCAACGACTATCTATTATAATAAACAGAGAATCATTGTGTTTGTCCTTCACTTGACATTGGCGTTAGAATTAAAATTAATTTAACGCTTCTGTTCTCATTACAGCAATAAATATAGACATTTCCAAGTAGCGGCTGTAATATAAATAATTACTAACTGACATATAGTTGACACAACGCCATCTATATAGGCCCAAACTAAGCAAAGCTTTGGAAACTAACTAAAAGATAACTGATAGAATACTTAAATGCTTATTTTTGTGAATACATACATTGGATACAATATAACACCCAACCATAAAACAAACATCTGTGTTCATCACGCAAATAGTAAAAGATAAACGATTATTAGAATCGTTAGATAATACTAAATAATAATCATAAATATTTGTAAACATTTTTGCGCAACATTATCGAGCCCCAAACTAAGCATAGCTTGTACAATGGAAACCAGATGGCTGATAGAATACTTAAATATATTTTTTTGTAAACACATACTTAGAATACTTGGAATTCAATATAACACTTAGACAACAAACACCTGTTCGTCACACGAATGTTTGTTTTTTGTGGACCCACAATCTATAGCGCAGAAGGCAGAGTTACTACCAACCTAAGGATATGGACTATAAAGCAACAACTGAATTATGAAAGTTGTCAATATAGCTACTCTACTCATGACATAGCCATTGAAACAAATCAAGATATAATTTCGTCTTGCGAGTTGTGGTAGGTAAGGTTGGTGCTGGTTTTGCATTACTATGGCAAATCATGACCAACTAAAATATGCGATCTACGCTACTCTCGTTCATCTTCAGTAGACTCATCTGGCATAACAATTTTGAAACAATGCTTTCTAAATTCATGTAAATTTATATCCGTTGAAAACAGATTCATGCTCTAAAACCTATAACAACTTAAATTTATGGACAACTTCCTTAATAAATAAAATGTAATATTACATTAGGAAATATTTAAATTATTGCTTTAGGTAATATTTGAAGCTAGTGTATTGCTACCTATTTATTATTATTATTCAGTTTATAGGCTTTGTATTCATGAGGTTCATAAACATAATATAAATTGATAGGCTTTACAGATCAGTCAGTAGTAGCTAGAGAGCTTCTGCGCTGTAAGTAAAGTAAAGTAAGTAAAATAAGTAAAGAAGCCTTTGCATTTGAAATGATTTTTACAGCGTCTTCAATCGTACCTACCTCTGTTTACAGGACGCTGTAGTGTCAAGCTAAACATAGCTTGTGTTATAGGTAGGTACTAATAGATGACTGATATACTTAATACAATACATTACATACATAGATATCTTTTATTACACTTACATAGAAAATAAGCAAAACGCTGAATAAATATTTACAGATCGTACAAACATTTATCCCAAGGCGGGAATCGAACCCGCAATCTCCTGCGTCACAGGCTGACAGCCACCCGCCACGCCACATCGGTCGTGAAGCCAAAGTTCTTCGTCGATTAATTTTATGTATAATAGGGTACATTAGTATAAAATTTTTTGAGTTTGAGAAAACTGGCTAAATTGTGCAGTGTAAAAATTTCCATACACATTTGTTTTATTTAAATAGCCACTATGTTGATATTTTTGCATTATGTAGATTATATAACCTACATTATTTTGACCTACCAAAGAGTAGTACTTAGTAACCTTGGTAAGCTTTTATACTTATGACACCGAGTAAGTATGGGTACACTGCCATTCCAAATGGTATAAAAGTCAACCCTGCTGTTTTATGATTTGACTTCATTACCCATGTCCTTGGTAAATACAAAAACATTATTGTTGTATATATTACAAGCATGTATGTATGGTTAAGGAACTTTATTATTCGCAAGAAAGATTTTTTTTTTTTTTTTTGCTGGACAATCCACACAGCATCATCTAGCCCCAAGCTAAGCAGAGCTTGTGTTATGGGTACTAGATGATTGATATACTTAATACAATATATTACATACATAGATATTTTTTATTATACATAGAAAATACCCAGAACACCTGGAATAAATATTTGCAGATCGTACAAACATTTATCCCAAGGCGGGAATCGAACCCGCAACCCCTGCGTCGCAGGCGGACATTCGCCCGCCGCACCACAGCGGTCGTCACGTCAGAATCACAGATTCACTTATATGAGAACTTAAATAACAATATGTACAGTGTAGTGCTTAATCTAAAAAGGTATATTCAATGATATATAAATAAAGATACAAAATCTAAAACTCATGGTATACATGGTCTTGGAACAAGGCGATGTATTTACAATTCGTATATAAAGTATTCTATCAGTCGTCTGGTTCCCAAAGTACATGCTATGTTTTGTTTGGGGCTAGATGATGTTGTGTAAAAACGTCCGCAATTTTTTTTTTTATTAAAATATAATGATACTATAGTAATATGGTAATGTACGCGCAAAAATCGCCTGGGCTATTCTCAAATTCTATAACAGTATTAATATTGGTTAAAAGTCAATGCAAAATCATCTGCCTAACCACCCCTCTGGCTGACTTCTTTGCGTGTCAAAAGGTTCCGGGATACAGAACATACAGAGTTGCCCTTTAACAACTTCACAAAACAGACATGAATGGTAAGGCAACCAAAATTTTTGACTGGTAGGAGAGGCAGAGGATACAAAAATAGACCAGCTTTTCATTATTCATGCAGTGCGCATTGACAAATCTGACATTGTATCATGCTTTATTGTGGATGCTCTGATTTCAATGATATCCTCGTTATATATTTTCATTGGTGCAGTCGAACAAGCCAAGGTTCCTGGATTGATCGATATGCAAGGCTGGATAATGAAGTACATCGTATTGATGTACGAAAGAAGCAGCATGATTGATATATGCACACAACTGTTGAGAACAAGGGACACTGGAATTACTGTTTCTTGGCGATGAATTATTGTTTTTTCAGTTTTATAGAGCAGCCATCTGTGAGCAATTTACCTTGACTTAAACTAAAACCATCACTGATGGATGTACAAGAAACCGCAATGTCATTGACTGGGAAGTTTTTATTTTCACCAAATGTTCCATGAGGTCAGTCGGGAGTCGAACCCATCTGTTGATATCGGGTTACAGACAATTAGCCGTTTGGGAGACAGCTGCCGGGAGAGCCGCCCAAGAACACGACATTCGTAAATTTCAACGTTCGACCCAATTATGACCTGAAGCCAGCGGTCATATTTTTACTGCATTTTGCTAAAGCACTAAAAGAACCAATATTGGCGAAATAAAGTCTACAGTAGACTGTATTCCGAGATATATATTGTCGACGCACATCACAAACGTTTCCGTCATCAGTCGAGTTATCAATAACGGCTGATGACGTAAACGCATCAGCGTATTACATCTCATTCCTTACACATTGAGATATATGCTACCCTGTACCTATGCAATCTATACATTATCCAACTGTACGTCAACTCACTACTATGTATCTACAACAAAGTTCATCAGATCCCGGGCTATATTTCCGCATTCAATCCAACATTGAATGCGATAATGGCTCAGCCTTATGTCGCAGCAGGACCACTCACACCAAAGTCTGGGTAATTTTCCTTTAATATACTCGCGGTTAAGTGTTCCTGCTGCGAGTTTCTTTCTGCTTGATTTTATGAAGTGCCGAACTGGTTGACCTTACAATCCACGGTCTTGACGCTGTTTTTGTGTACATTTTGCTGACTGAAATATAAGTATTTTGTCCCTTGTTTCAACTTGCACACATAAATGTCTTGTATAGCTGAGTCAGACGGTAAAAAACCTGCGTTAGAATAAAACATCAAGAAAAGTCAAGCCCAACCAAGTGAAGGAATCTGAGGGGAATATAGTAGGACAACGTGTTTGTTGCTGATGGAACAAACAGATGGCTTAGTACTACTACTAAATGCAAATTACATTTAGGTGAAAACAACATTAGGACAGGTGGTTTTTTGCTAGGTACCTATTTGCTTTTCGAATTTAAACTTTCTATTAGTTTTAATATTAGCAGTCCAGCTTTACTCTTAACTTTCTTCTGTTTACATGCGGTTGCATTATCTGGCGGCCTTTCCCGAGGCCGTGGCTGACCTGGATTCCGCGCTCGCGCATGACTCATTGTTGTGGTCCGCTGCGCAACATCTAGCGTACTTTATATTGTGTTACACGTACGATTACACGAACTTTATGACTAGGGTTAATCGTAAAAATCAATATAAAAAGAGATGAAAGTTTATTTTAGTTTGGATGTAGTGTTTTTGTCTTGTAGTGTGGTACCTAGTGAAATCTACTCAAGCGCTAAGGATCACGAAGCCATACAGATCATCGGCAACAGATTTAGGTGGCATAACATTCCATCACCCACAGGTACGACGCGAAGAGGGTGAAAGGCTGTTTCATTACAACCTTCCCTACCATGAACTCATATAGTACAATTGCAAACTATCAAAAATGACACCAAAATTACCATTGTTATCGTGCTTTACGGATATCATTGTTTTCCATTTTTTTTAAAAGGATAACGGAGTAATGAATTCCGGAATCCTAAGCAGATACCCTTGTATCCATTATAGGTACAGATAATTAGGCAAACAAACTATCAAGCTCAGGTTAGGTTGCCCCTTTGTATGTGAAAAATATGTTCTTTATTTGTTGGCTCTCTAAAATATGTTTGGTCTAACAGTTGCGGAAGAAACCTACTTAGCATGTACTTATATAGCTCGTGAAAAGTTTAGAGAACTAATTCGTAGACGAAATTCCAGAGTCAACAACCCCTAAGTCTTTGAGTTCTAAATGTCAACAATTTCTAAGAAAGTGCTCTCACCTGTAAATTGTGGCATACCATATTTTACAACCAACATGAGTTCATCAACTTGCAGGGTACATAATCAAAATTTACTACGAAAGGTACGAACATATACTTAAAGGCATTAAAAGGCTTCCCGTTTCACAAGATATATGGACGCGGTGATTTATTTTACTTGTCAAATTAATTAGCTAGAAATGATTTATGTGCAACAAGCTTGATGACTGAGAGAATACTTATATTTTTTAATTTTTTAGGATACAGTTTAATACCCAGACAAAGCAATACTTCCGTATTAATCAAGTTTTCACGGTTTTAAAACTTTATGTATACCATTTTAAATACTGGTGATCTAGTGGTAATAAGCAACCCTGTTTTCCAATTATGCACACCGGTTCAACTCCGGTCGTGTACCTACGATTTTTTTCATCGTATATTCATAAAGTTTACGATACTAGTGCTCTGAAATGGTGCAAGAAATCATCGCAAAAAAACCCGCAGCTTATTTAGGTTCGCACGTCTCGACGATCTTTGCTATCGAAAACTCAAAGATTTAGCACGTCTGATGTGACAAGTTTTTATGTTCATATTTTCATAGCAAATTGTCAAAAAAATTGCGACGTGAGACGAGCTTGAGACGAGATGCATTTGGGTATTCGGAGGTAAAGAAGGGAAAAAAACGCTGCTTAAACTATCTTATTATATACTTCATACCTACGTAAGAATATCTAGTGCAATTGTTATAAAAATAAGTATAAGTAATCGGTCAGTCATCGAACTCCCACAGCACAAGCTTAAGTGTAAGCGCAGCTGTTTCAGTTTATTTGTAATATAAAACTAGCATTTATTTATTAATTTATTTATTTCCAAATTGTGGTATGTATCGTTATCTTTGCAAATATCATTTTTCTATTTTGTACGTAATCAATCAAGAATTTAATCTCATTTACTGTTTACTTCCTGCCGATGGATGAACTCAGTTGAACGCGGTTTGACCCCGGTGACAGAGTTCACGCGATCTCACGACTCGACTGTTTGTCGTGTTCGGAGAGGTAATAGACCTATATTACAAATGAACCAAGATACGGAGTTGAATATTTACAGTTACTAAGTTTAAGAAGATTTCTGGATATGGCATATCTATGTATAGGTATTCTCAAGGACGAATAGCATCAGAGTTGAGATGTCTACCGTTCATGACAGGTGATAGCTGTCAGACTACCTTTACTTTTCATTGAATATCGATCGATATATCTATTTTAGAATTATGTAACATGAACTTAAAATATCATGGGTTATTTTGAAACAATGTAGCTGTAGAGCATTTCGTAGCGAACTTTCGTTCTACGCCGTAGCATTGGGCTACGCTAAGTATAGGGTACCAATGCACATAAAAGGTGAAGCTTAAGTAAAAGACCTGTAAGCATCTCTGGTTTATTTTCTATTCATCTACAACAAAATCCCCATAGCTCTTAAAAGTTATACAAAGCTTACTTTCTATAGTTTCATTTATTATGGCACAAAAAAATGGTGCGATTTTACGAGTTTTTTGAGTTTTATAATTTTGATCTATCATTAAATAGCTTAGGCTATAAACCACTCCACTTTAACGCGGCTAGCAGATCTGAGCCAGCTTAGTGACGTCGCGTTCTGTACCCGGTTTTTTTCTGATTCCTTAGATATTTTTCAGTGCTTATAACAACCGACGAGTAATATAAACAACTTTCAAAACATGATTATTATATAAATGTATCTGCACTCAAAACATGAAACACCTGTTTTTGAATTATACCTAAATTGTGAACACTTGATTTGTTTACTCCCGAACGATATCTGCAAGGAACAGAGTAACGTGCTCGCTCGTGGTAGGTCTCATTGAAAGGTTTCAACATAAAAAGTAGTAAAAGTCTTAGTGAAGGGCTCGTCCAGGGAAGCACTACCACCATGCCTGTTTCAACCGCCAAGCAGCTTTTTGGGTTCCGGGTGCAGGTGCCGGTGAAATTACAGGCACTTGAGGCTAAACATCTCCATGCCTCAGGTTCATGGACGCAGAGAAGTGCATCATAGTGTATTATTGTTCATAACGAAGGTACTCTACGAGGCAATGCGTTCTTACCTGGTAATGGTGACCGCTTAACATCAGGTGGAACATCTGCTTGTTCTATCGAGAAGTGGCATCAAAAAAAACTGTTAGACATTCCATCATGCT
This sequence comes from Electrophaes corylata, assembly GCA_947095575.1. Lineage (NCBI taxonomy): Eukaryota > Metazoa > Arthropoda > Insecta > Lepidoptera > Geometridae > Electrophaes > Electrophaes corylata. The sequence goes on along the minus strand of OX352700.1, from coordinate 11,056,991 downwards.
CATAACAAAGGGTAATGTTCCATAACAGGTCGTTAAATCTAATTGAAGATTACGGTACGTTAAATCACTATCACTAAATCTCACACAGTTGATTTAGGTCACCTAAATCAACTGTGTGAGTGTGTGTGTCTACAAAAACCTAAAGACACCTAAATTAGGTGTCGAATTTTTATAAAAAATGGACGCGGGTTGTTATTTACAGGCACATGAGGCTTAATACGCCACACGATTGATGGACACCAGGGTACTGCATCGTAGGGCACGTACCTAATGTGCGTGACCTACAAGACAATGCTTTGTTTATAAGTGATAGTTACCACTTGACATCAGGTGGGCCATATGATTGTTCCACCAGCAGTAGCATACAAAAATTATTATTTCTGAAGACAAACATAGAAGAAATATAGAGAATTTGTAGAACATTTTACGCCATCGCAGAACTATAAAAATACGTAGAACTTTGATAGCACAAGCGTATTATATGTATATACTTTCTATAGCATACTGTAGAATTACTTTGTATAATTGTATTTCTAACGAAAATATTGATCAATACCATGGTAGTATCAAAAGTTACTATGGTACGATACTGACTTTATTATCAATTAATGACTACAGTTATGTTATACACACATCACATTATACATGTGTAAATGTGTAAATAGTGTGTAAAATCGTGTGTACACTACACACACGTCTTGTTATTAATATTTTTAGTCAATCTAGGTATTTGGCTAACTTTCTATTTTACAGCGCTGAGGAGAATCAAGTAAACAGCCCGTATGAATAATGTTTGATATTAATGAGGTATTAAAAGATCTCGATAAAACTGATATTTTAACTCTATTTATAACACGTTTTATAAAGCGAGTAAGTTTTGCTTTTGCTGTAGATAATAATTCATAATGCTTTCTATTTGTAACTTAAATCACAAAGCAAGGTTAAATATTTCTTACTAAAGTAATTCAAAGAAGAAGCATAAAATAAGGCCTTAAGGCAATTATAAACATTTTTTTACTATAGAACGGCGTTTAACTGTGTGACTTTCATGCTTTTGAAGGATTCAATAATGACTAAATTTTATTATGTTAAACCCCAAGTTTCTACAATATCAGTTATCTAGAACGAAAAATGAGAAAAATATAATATCATGTTATCATGGAAGATAATATCGTGTTACCATTACGTCTATCCACGTTTGACATGAGCAAGTAGGTGCCCTAAAGAATTCGAGGACGTGATATTTCTCTTATACGATATCCCGATAATGTAAACCGTCCATCACAAAATGAAACTGGATTGAATTTGCGATATGAATTGGAATCCCCCGTCCCATATTATCTCTACGCTTATATAAATGAACTTTCTTTGAATCAGTTCACTCCTTTTCAGCCTTGTATAAGTAAAGATAGAGTTTATTTTGGTATGGGAGAGGAAAGGTATGTTCGCCGCAGGTGGGGTGCTTGACCGCACACTTGACATACCTTAGCGATGCGTGCGTGACTGGCGCCCAACAAATTAGGATGCGGAGATTAAGTTGTCGCAAAGGAATTCAGCACCACGTGGCCGTTGTCGGTGGATGACCCTCTCACAGATTCACTTCCTATCTTCATTTGTATCTTACCGCCCTTCAAGCACGTGGATAAACAATAATATCCTTTATTAACACTGCCTAAAAATGAAGAGGCCACTTTGCACTGTATGTTTTCCTTACATAAACTTCTTTTATTGAACGTGTGTTTTTAAAAAGCGTACATTTAGAGGTAAATTCTTTAGGTTTTTATTTAACAACGCTTAATTATTTACGTAACACAATAAATATGCAGGAAAGAAAAAGCGTTTTGTTTATTACTTAGGGGTCGACGCGATTCATTTGTTTGTCATACATTTTCTTGGAAATTACTTTTCATGGTGACATCATGATAATAATTGTAAACAAGCAGTTATGACAATAGTAAAAAAGATTATTTTGAAATCATCAATGTGCCAAATACCGAGAAATTATGTTTTCTCAGTGACAAGTGTGAATCAGAACCCAGTGAAAAACCGTGGGCGAATAATCCGATTTATTTTTACAACTACTGTTTTGTGATGTGATTCAATGAAGGGCTAATATTAGCCTTTGAATTATTTATGTCGTTTTTAGTGATAACAAATTCGTTGCCATCAATAATAAGCGACTATTTTAGGGTGTCAAGTGAGGAGTAATGAGAGGCAAGGAGTCGCGGTGTTGGCTCCAGCAACAGCACAAATATTATCGTCGTTTTAGTGTTCCGGTCCAAGCTGAAAGCAATCAGAACAGTCATCTTTTTTTAATGTTGGTAGAAAGAAAATAGAGGTGTTTATTATAACGAATAAAAGAAAAACTACTACAGTCATTGGCTAATACATCCGACTCAATAACGCATACTGAAGAGTCATTTATACAATCTACGACATTACGTAAACAATAAGATCGAAAATAACGGGAATAAGTTACCCAAATATCTGACTCGAGTTCGTCGTGACTAATCAAACACGTCGGTCTTAGTTTATTAAAAAAAATGCAGCTCAAAACAGTCAAATAAATAACATTAAAGAGATAGTTCAAGTCTTTACACTAAAGGAAACAGCCGTAGGTCTCTATGAGCTGAATATAACTTTTCTGTGTTGTATTCAGACCAATACCAAAATCAACCAAGTCTATATTATTCAAAGTAGTATCTTAGCAAATTCAAGCAAAAATGTCGTCAAAGAGCATATAATAGTGATACCACTGAATAAATATTTGGATTCTCGTAATAGCTCAGATCATTTAGTTCCTGTGGGATTGAAATGAATTTGGACCAGCCCCAACGAACGGCACGTGGCAGGCATACCGTCATGTGTGATGACAAACCATAAATAAGTACAGTTAATGACAAAACATTATGAATAAACACGACAGTTGGTACATACATTTAAATAATTGTAATTATTTAATTAAATGAATGCATATTTTTTTTCGTAACTTGTAGAAACAAACACTGTTGAGAAATAGAGAATTTTGAATGGTGACTGCTCCGCTCCACGCAAGGTTATCTCCATCAGAAAGGTCAACCGCACTGTGAAATTTGCGGGAAATTGGTAAAAGAAGAAAGGCTCAAAATAGTTAAGCAACCCAGTGTAGTTTTTTTTTATAAATTAGAGAAGATGTACACCAAGATACGTGAACATAAATAGTCATGATTCTATTTCTATAACAGGCACCAAACTGATAAAGTACTTAGTTGTATAAATTTTTGTGAGAGTTCGCCCGGGGAAGTATTACCATATTACCTATTTTTGTCGCTAACCAGTGATGCTTGCAAAGGTGTCAGTGCAATTACCTACAAGCACATGAGACTACGTAGACGTAGTGCAATCTACTTAAGGCATTTCCTCGGTAACCTATATAGGCAAAGGATTTTCTTAATATCGATTGGCCATCTGCTTGTTTCATAAGTTTATCTGTGAAAAAATATTGCATGATCAGAGGACATTTTATGTTATTGATATAGATAAGCGTTTGAATGTCATCATGCTTAATTGAAAATGGAGTTACGTTCTAAGATGGAGCAAGTTTAGTCAAATATATTATGCATCTGTACGCATCTATGATAATCTAGAAGTAAGGGTCAAGATTTTCATACCACTTTAATTTAACTAATTAGTTAGATACATTTATTTACAAAGAAAATTATGACTAATACAAGTATTTATAATTGGTATGTACAAAATACATTTGAAACAGTTGAGCTATCTAAAGACCGTTGCAAACGATCTAAAGGTAGCTCAACTGATCCAGATCAGTGCCAATCGGAAGCGTTCCCAAAACACTGGCTGCATTGCCACGCTGAATGGCAATGCTGATTCGTTGTGCCAGATACTCACCAGCTCTCGGGTCACGCGTCGCTTCGACCAGACGCCCCGAAAGAATTTTAAAAACCCGGAGGGCCTCGGTACCCCACGGACCTAGAGTCTCGACTCCAAGAGGAGCAAATCTGTAGGCTCTGTCGAGACCTGCATATTTGCGCCTCTTGAGATCCTCGGCAAAATCTGCCGCCGCGCCAGCCCCAACGGATGTCCTTGACAGATGGGAAGGCGCTAGTGTGTCAACGCAAGTAGCGTCCCACACCAAGGGTCTCCCCACCTCCCAAGGGACAAGGGTCATACCGTCAGGTCGTTTACCATCGTCACGCATCAGACCATTCGGCTCGAGAATGGCTGGCACGTTCACGGTGGTAAAGGCCCGCCGGATGATGTCATTAAGACTGGCGTGGCGAGACATTCGACCGGCGGCTCTAGTACACGATAATCCGTGATGACCAAGCTGGTCAACTGCAGTACCGCACTGGCATTGATGAGGCGCACAGCACCGCGCACCCAACCGTAGACAAGTTGCAATACGGAACGTGACAGGATCCATTAGAGTACCAATGTTATGTGAAGGAAGAGCTTGTAACCAATGTCCTGACTCCCATTTAGAAACAGCTAGGAGACGGGCACGATCTGCAGAGCTGGAACACGTTTGTAACAGACAATTCCGTGTCAACTCACACAGAGGCCCGTCCCATTGCCGTTGAGACGAAAGACATGTGGGGGGAGCCGTATTGGGGCAAGCAATATGCCAAGCATTTCGAGCTTCGTCTAGATGAGAAATTTTGAGAGTTATGCCAGGAGTAACCAAAAGAGACGGGGTTAGAATTTTTTGAACCAATGGATTAGTGCTATAGACGGAAGACAAGAAAGCTGGTAGGGCTACACTAGAAATTTTGCGAATACCTAAGCCTCCCAATTTGACAGGTAGGGAGGCCTGCGACCACGCCTTATCATCCAAATAAATATTCAAAACCGATGATAAAGTATTCTTTATTATGTTGTCTAAGCCTTCCACCAGCTCACTGTGTTTCCACAATTGACAACATCGTAAAGAGTATGTAAATTTAGGTACAAAAAGGCAAAACCTAATAATTGTAAAAGCCATATGGCTATTAATTTTAAGTAATCGGTCCGAAGTTTTATTAAAATTTTGAATTTTCTCATCTATGAATGTCGGAAAGGATTCATCAAGAATTGGTGAACCAAGGAGTCGAAGTGAACACTTATCTACAACTGTAATATTAGGGGCCAAACTGTTAAACTTTTCAATGATATAATTTTTATTCAAACAAGTGTCGGAAAGAAAAAGTTCGCACTTCGAAAAATTTAATTCTAAACCTATTTGCCGAAATTCATCTGTAATGAGTTTTAGATCGCCAAAAACTGTATCCACATCTCCACCTAAAGTTCCGTCATCCAAATACCAAACATTAAGCTTGGATTGGAGACGTTGAATAATTGGATGGATAGCAAGGCTAAAAATGGCCGGACCAAGAGGGTCACCTTGCTGACAACCAACGGCAGACGAAATATCATTGTTCCGGTAAATTAATTTAGAAGGCGAGCCATAGCACTGCCAGAGAAATGGGTAAATTTCGGGAATTTTTTCTTTAATTTCTTTTAGCAAGGCGCCCCTGTCTACGGAATTGAAGGCGTTTTTGATATCAACCTTCAGAATCACCTCCCCATAATTTTGATCCAAAAATGTACGAAGGGAATGTACTGCTGCCTCACAACCGCCTCGCGAACCAAAGCCCAGCTGAACAGGTCGGAAATAGTCGCCTAGGTAGTCGGCTTCTTTCCGACAGCAGACTTTAGCTGCAAGGCGACGGTAGGTGGTGCCCACGGCTATGGGTCTTATCCCGCCATCCTTCTTTTTGAGTGCGCAAAGGTTTGCACCGTACAGGAGATCTGTGATCTCGCTGTTGACTCGACCTGACAACATCAAGTTGATCAGGGACGTCAGGTCCCCCAGAAGGACTTCACCTGCATGGCCAGATCCGCCAGACAGCAAATCCTTTAGATGCTGTGGAGTCACAGCATCCAGGCCGCCGGCAGAGCCACTCTGGAACGACATGACGGCCCTAAGCACATCTTGGCTGGTCGTGTCCACAGCGACATCACTCTCTTGGGGTGGTTCGGGGAGGTGAAGGTTTGGCCCTGCGGGCGGATGCTTACTCTCAAGAGATATGAGAGTATCATTAGAATTTGGAGCTATCGTGTCACTAGAAAACAAAATACGGGAGGCACCCTTGATGTCACCATCGCTGAGTTTGCTCTCCACAAGTTTGTAGATAGAAGACTCAGCCAATGGTTTTAGAGATTTTGAATTTATTTGTGTGTCCTGATCTGCATTCAAAACAGGCGAGTGCTCTTCACGTGCAGTATATCTAACACAATTTTGTTTGATCCGAACCGTTAGTGATAATTTGCTGCCTAAATCTTTCTCTACATGAAGTACGCTGTAAGGAAAAACTAGTAAATGTTCCCAAGCTCGCTTCGTATTTTTTGATACAACGTTCCTAATGGCCTGTGAAAGAGCAGTAGCGACAGAGATGCGGGCACCTCGAGGAATACGTTTCAAAACTGGGGTTGTAGTTTTGTACTTACTAATAGTTTTCCAAAAAGGGTGTAAATCAGGCGTAGAATTTGAATTTAGCGCCAAAACATCTACCGCTCCTGCAACCGGAGCAGACAGCGAGATAATATGGTTATTGTGCATCTTTTTTTGATGAATTTTGAGGCCTCTCTGTCCCTTGAAGAAGCGGGCCTGGGGGCATTGTGTGCACTCTACAAGAGTCTGCACCGACACGATAGAATGGATCCCGGTAACATTCCTAATTACATTCGACGGTTGTGTGCATTGTGCCATCACAGTAATTATTCTTACAAAATAAAATGTAAATAAACTAACGCGATGACAGTGGCAGGTAGGTGGAGCGCAAGCGTGGTAGCTCAGGCGGGCACCACGGCAACCGCGCTCCTTCCTGTTGACATATAAATAACAAGAGCTAAGCTTCTGTCAAAACCATTAGTTAGAGCACTAACAAAGTAGACTTACAAAACGAGACTCGCTCGTTCGGTGACTCGACTTCAAGAGTTTCGCCACCCAAAATACGATCTGCTAAAGAAAGCACTGCGATAAAAACTTGACCTTCTAGAACTCTGAATGACGGGCACTATTTCTATACTGTAGCTATGTAAACACACCACATAAACATAGCAACATGGCTTGCAAAGATAAGATCTAGGAACAAAGTACCAATACACTACTTCATAAGGAAACAAAATCTTTTTCTTTTTGAGATGTATGCGAAGACAAATGTGGCCATAATTATTTTCATTTTCCGCTTGACAGCTTAAAATAATATATCGAAAATGGCGTTGAAAGCCGAAGGTCAACATTTTGAAATAACTTCCTTACTCCTCATCTCGATTTTGGACAAAGACACTGAATATGAACGAACGGATGGTATGTACTTAATGTTCTTAAAGGTTGTTAATTTTAATAAAGAGGTGTATATTAGGGAGATTTCATTTTTATGCAGTGCGTTTAAGCGCGGCAAACGATTCATTTTTCAAACAGTAATTTAAGGATAATTAGGATCATAAATGTTCAAAATTTTTATTGTTTTACAAATACGCAGCATTATATCTACAGTAATGTGTATTAGCACATCAAATTCAGGTACCTTTTGTTCAACCTTTTGTTATAATTGGGGTTTTGAAAAAAAATAAATATTGTTTTTTTTTAGGTATTTTAAAACATTATTATTAATAATGTTGATTTTTAAAGCAAAAAACTTAACAAAAAAAAATTCAATTAATAATAAACAATTAAAAATTGATAAAATTTAGAAAAAAACCACGTGACTAGAAACGCGCCATGATTGATCACCATTAGTTGTCATAATTTTATACCTGCAGTACAGCGTTTGCGGCTATTGAATGAGTGAAAACTAAAATAATGACGTCACACGCGCTCGGGTTTGTTCGGCGTGTTTTCGGTACTAGATTCAAAAATTATTTTTTATTTTGAAATAACTTTTGAATTATTGCGAAAAGAAAAATTAAAAAAATAGTTTTGTTATAAAACTTATATGTGATCTTTCCATTTACCGCAAAAAAAAAATTCAAAACCCCAATTGTTTTAAATGTAAAAAAAAAACAATAGTAATAACCGGTAACTATCGCTTAAACAAATAACTGCTTTGCAGGTCACGCACGTGCACCTACGGTATAAAACGGTAACGCTCATGTGCCTTTAATTTCATCAGCACTCACACCCTACAAGTCAGAATTCAGCAACGCTGCTTTGCAGTCGAAATAGGCATGACAAATTAATTTTTACTGAAATAGGTACCTGGCACGAGTATTTTATAATTTCATTTTAATTCAAGGAGTTCCTGTTGCATGTGCGAATGTAGCTAGTATAGTAACGTGATTAGCGTGACTATGCTGAAAGCACACTGTAAGCGTCACGACGAGCCACCAATCAATCAAGGACCATTAATCTAGCGAGCCACAATCAATAACAAGCACTGGTACATAGATTCACCTATTTATAAGGCTATTAAAAAAACATATATAAGTATTCTATCAGTCATCTGATTCCCATAGTACAAGCTATGCTTAGTTTGGGGCTAGACGATGATGTGTAAAAATGTTCACAAATATTTATTCTAAGTGATCGTTTTGATTGATTGATAATGCCTTTTGACTTTGAACAGAAACGGAAAGCACATGCAAAGCCTCGATCTCTGATAAAACTGAAGCAATCAATGCAATCTTTACGCTATTGACATTTAATTTTGTTTTATGAAACTATTTATCTCTTTGGTATCGAATATATTTGAAAATATAGGCAACGAAATGGACCAATGTAATTTTTTGAATCTGACAGACAAATTAATCTACCGTCTTTATAGGAAAATGTTCGAGCGATATAGAAATTCTGACGTGCGAGATTATATATGTACTTTACATGAGATACCTTGTTCTTTTACTCTTCGTGACATCAGAGAAATAATCACATCAAAATGGTAAAATTTACTTTGTAAGTTACAGGTACTGTAAGGTATACCTACACTAGGATTATTACAGAACATTATCACACTCAATCCAAAGAGTACAATGACCTTTGCTGTTTATTTAACAACAGGAAATAACTTTTAAGGATATTGTCCTTTTGTAGAGTGAAAAAAATGTTCCTACCTGTCAGGTTGTTGCTCTAACGGTGCCCGGAAGTTTGATAAAACTTTTAATATAATAAATTTGACTGCAGAGCTTTCCTTGGTTATAGTTTGGGTAAATCTTAAAAGGCCAACATAAAAAGGGTCACTGTAGATCAATGACCTTTGGCTCTTTCAATTATAGCTAAAGGTACAAAAAGGTATCTTAATAAAAATTTGGAAGTTTTTAATAAAATCCGTATATTTTTCAAAGCTTTAGGTATTCCTTTTCAAAATGCAGACACATTTTTATACAACTTCCTGATGGAACAAACAGATGACCCAACTGAAGCCATAAACCCTCGTAATTTTATTGAGCTGAGACGAAATTGAAACAAGAACGAGATTGTCAAAATCAGTCCTGTCTGAAAGTTCAGTTTCAATGCCATTTGATGATTGAAACACGATCGAAACTTGAATTTGACGGTATTTCGTTACAAAAATGGGGCCCATCAAAGCATTGCCTTGAGCTGTCATGCTCGTTAGGAACGTGTTCTACGATATAATACTCTTCGTAATTCTCTTTTGATAAGTTTCATTACATTTCAAGGATTTTATATCATCCCAAAAACATTACATTCAACATTTTATTTCATTACATTTATTCATACAATGACTGATCTTACGCAATCCTTGAAAACCCACTCACCCGTATATACCCACTTGTGAACTTGTTATGTACTTATGAAAAAAAAAAGCGTCCAACGACTCTACAAGTGGTGATAAAAATAGGCTTTTAAGAGGCTTCCGTTGATATCGAGCGCTGTTCCACTGACTACTTTACAAGGGAGCTACACGGTTGAGGATTATATAAAACGCCTGAGGGTCAATTTACGTCTAACTGATTTCTCAAGGGCGCGTTTATACAGCGCGGTCACTGCGCGGAGTAATTCGTGCCGTATACATGCCCTAAGGCTAGGTAATTTGTAATGGTCAGGTTCAAAGGTTACAAGCTCACCGCAGATATTGAACGATAAGACCACCTATTGTACTTTGCTGTAGCTACTATATGCATTGTATATAATTTTGTATGCTCTTGTGGTGTACAATAGAGTTACTTGCTAAAAGAACAAGTATATAACCAACCTGATATTAAGTGGGAAACATTATCTGTATAATAATTAATGCATTACGTCGTCCCGCACGTTAGAATAAAACTTGCAGTACGATGAATTTACATAATATAATATTAATAATGCTGGACAATCCACACAGCCCAATCAAATCCAATCTAGCCCCAAGCTAAGCAGAGCTTGTGTTATGGGTACTAGATGATTGATATACTTAATACAGTATATTACATACATAGATATTGTTTATTATACATAGAAAATACCCAGAACACCTGGAATAAATATTTGCAGATCGTACATACATTTATCCCAAGGCGGGAATCGAACCCGCAACCCCTGCGTCGCAGGCGGACATTCGCCCGCCGCGCCACAGCGGTCGTCGAATATACATAAGCTTACTTGATGATAAAAATAATTTTCAGTAATGGTGCTTTCAGGCTACTGCTGGTGGAACAAGCATAAGGCCCACCTGATGTGAAGTGGTAACCATCACCTATAACTAAGCATTGCCAGGTCACGCACGTTAGGTACGTGCTTTGCGAAGCACTACCCTGCGTCCACCAACCTGAGGCATACAGTTGTTAAGCCTCATGTGCCTGTAATATCATCGGCACCAACAGAGCAATGCAAGCATCACTGCTTAGCGTCAGAAATAGTTAGGCGGTAGGTGCTTCATATTAAATGTTCTCTTGAACACAGGTATTCCGACGGGATAATCCCTTTGACGATGGCCACTTTGATGTTGTGGAAAACCTTTTTAAAATAAGTGAAATATTATAAAGTAAAACCCATACTCGCCTGCTAGTTTTTTAAACCTATCATGTATTTTTTATTAAAATACCACTTGCCAACAATGCTTAGGTTATAGGCGATGGTGGTGGGTTTGATTCCCACCGAGAAAAAAAATTGTGTGATGAACATAGATGTTACAATACATATAAATGTACTCTTAGTATCTATAAGTATTTTATCAGTCATCTGGATCATATAGTACAAGCTTTACTTAGTTTGTTGCTACAGAAATGTGTGTCAATATTTATTTATTATTTGTTTACTTTAGAAATAGGATAGTGTTATTAGTAAAACAATTACTTTGCGCTCGTTTCTCTAACAATAAATAACTAGTAGCAATCTGGGATAGAGTGATGAGATTGCCCCGCGGTCTCGGCGCAATCTCGGAGCGCCGTACGTTACGGAATCGTGTCAAAGTTACGCATATTGCGTGGGCTTAGATAATTTTGCATCTGGACGCAAAATTGTCTTTTTTTACAGCTTTAGTGGATTTTCTACTGTGCGCAATAACAGTTTTTTAAAACGGTAAGCCGTGTGGAAACCAGTTAGTATTTTAGCGGCGGTGATAGGTTTATAACCTGTCACGTATGAGATACTAACAACTGTAAAATGTGGTTATTTTTTGTCAAATTATTCGGACGTACCTCTGAATACACTTACACGTCCTTAAACAAAATTGAGTTGGTTAAGATATTTGAAGTGAAGGGATTTCTACTGTGCCTAAGGTTTGTCGTGAAACTATTTCTGGTTTCGGTTTAGTAGGTGAGTTAATGTCACAACCCGTGCAGGCCTATAGACCAATATGGAAATAATATGCCAATCATTGATATATTATTTCCAAAAGTAGTAGTAGAGCTCTTAGTGAAGGGCTCGTCCGGGGAAGTACTAGCACCATGCCTATTTCTGCCGCCAAGCAGCTTGCTGTGTTCTGTTTAAAAGGTAAGGGTGCCAGTGAAATTACAGGCACGTGAGGCTTAACACTTGTCTACCTCAGGTTGATGGACGCAGTATTGTAGGTTACGTTCCTAGCGAACGTGACCTACAAGGCAATGCTTTGTTATAGGCGATGGTCACCACTTAACATCAGGTGGGCCATATACTTATTCCATCACACATTGTAAAAAAAAACTTCGAGTCCAATGAATGCGTAGTCTTAGCGCTAGGAGGTATACTGTCCCACTTCATGATCCAGGTTACTGGAGGCTAATTTATGGGCGCTAAGTGTTTTTGGCCTAGTTGTTGAACTTCGGCGAACTTGTTAGGCGATAGTTTATTATGACTGTTTAATTGCTAGTTGTTTCTTCTCACGAAAACTAAATATTTGTAACCTCAAGGAAAATTATTTTGTAACATTTCGAAAGAAATAGTCGAGCCGTTGAGTCATCAATAGGGATTATTGATTATTGACGCTTTTCGGTGTTTTGTTGTTTTTACACGTATTTAATATAATTAGATACTTATATTTATTTTACGATGCATTGTCGATATCGATGCCAAAAATACGGAAAAAATGTATAAAAGTGTCGATTTTTGAATTTTTTGATGTACTTAATCAGAATAATTGTCTGAATGCCAGTTTTCGGAAATAGTTTTATTAATCGCGGAATATTTTATGTTCTGTGTCTGAGTGTAAGTATTCTTAGTATATATTTACAAATAAAAAGTATATATAAGTATTCTATCAACGATCTGGTTCCTATAGTACAAGATATGCTCAGTTTGGGGCTAGAAGGTGTTGAGTGAATGTATGTCAATATTTATATGTTTCTTTATTTTGTATACTTTTTTAAGAGTAGTCTTAATCACCCTTTATTTTTTTAAGGTGAATCATCACCAGGAGCAGCTGTTCCAAAGTAGTGCTGAAAAACATACACAAATACTTACCCAATCCTTATCCCCCAAATAGTTCAAATTGTCTTGACATCTTCGCTCACTTTCCTCACTCGATCACTTTTTCACCTTTCACCTGTTTCACCACTATTTTTCACCTTCAGAAATAGTACAAGTTTGTTAGGTTCACAAAAAGTCTACGAACACAGTTACACCTAAAAGTCAAGTTCTACGAAAGAAGCTACGACTCGTAGAGGAGCTACAACTTGCTACAAAAATGTACTTATACTATTTATCCGAACAATTGACGACCGATGTGGCGCGGCGGGCGAATGTCCGCCTGCGACGCAGGAGATTGCGTGTTCGATTCCCGCCTTGGCATAAATGTTTGCACGATCTGTAAATATTTATTCTGGGTGCTTCCCATGTATAATAAAAAATATCTTTGCATGTAATGTGTTGTATAAAGTATATCTGTCATCTGGTACCCATAACACAAGCTCTGCTTAGCTTGGGGCTAGATGATGCTGTGTGAATTGTCCGGAAACAAGCCGTAAGTTTCTTGAATGCTCTTCCAGACTTGGTCGTGAGGAACTGGCGCTTAGATTCACCTAACTTTAAGATGTTTCAAGATGATCCCTGGATATAACTTAAAAAAAATATCCTTAGCAGTTAGCTACCTACGCGCAAAAACAAGTCTGAAAATGCAAAATTCCGAAACTAATAACTTAAGTGCGTGGTTAACGTGGGGACTTTAGTAAAGGTCACCATAAAACATCTTTAAACCTACTGAAGGAGCAAAGATCAAGAGTCACAGTTGTGGGTAGGTAGAGAGATAATAATTGTGCTTTAGAATCGCCCAGCCCACGCACTTTACAAATACCAAGCTTTTCTATTACCATAGTGGCTTTTTTTAATATTTTTGTAACTTATACAAATTTAATAGTTAATTCGTATACCAAACTGCTATTTTTATGTCTCCCGCAAAAAGCTTGGCTTTCTAGAATTAATTTCTTGAGCGAATACACTACAAAAGAAAGATACTCTTAAAATACTTTCACAGTTCAGTTGGAAGTTTTAACGTGAAAACTTTTGCATTATTAAATTAGTAGAATATTATTGCTGGTAGACAAAGTCCAAGTCAAAAAGATTCATAGAAATCTTAGAGTTCACTTAAAACTGTTTTAAAGCTAGGTGAATCTAGTTTCGTGCGATTAAGCCTAAAAGAACAAAGAAGAAACTTGTGCTTTTTTGTATGTTTCTTACAAAATAATAGAACATGATTTAATTTAATTTTTAATTTTACTAAGTGTGGTGCCACTGACATTCTACCTACTTGCTACAAAACAAAAAAATCAACGAGTCATTCACACACCATATTTCTCATTATTATCAAAGGCTTTCAAAGTTAGATGGAAAACTATGACTAGTAGTTCAAATGGCTTGAATTTTGCGAATAATTACTTTTCACGAAATGACTGCTCATTGTTTTGCTTGACGATACTGTTCATATTTTGTACATTTCCAATTGCATGAGTCAAGTTCAGAGTCTTTCATGAATCGATGTTTCCGGGTAAAGTAGGCGACGGGCGCACTGCGGGCGCCAACTGTTTACGTCGGGCCATCTGCTCGGTACGTATTTACTCGTAGTGGAAATATAAATATAAGTTAGTGGAACCATCCCGGCTACGCTTGGGTAAACACTGTCAAAACAATATTATATAACTTGCCGATGGGACAAGATTACCCACCTTTATTCATTTTACTGTGAAATGTTTTGGTAAACTGCACAGATATGGTAAACGCTTATGTAAAATACACTAACGGTCACCATCCAAATGGTGACTTCACAGGACATCGTTTAGTTTAATCGATCAGTTAAAACTGACCAAATAAGCGCGTAGTTTGGTGTGCATTTATCCTTTTAAATCTTCAAAAAGCTTAGCTGATTATGCTCTCTCTCTGCCTCACTGAACTCTGCGGTGCACTGGCTGACGATGAACAAAGGGGTAACCGTGAGCTCGATAGTTTGCTTTAAATCATGTTTCTAATGCCATTATCCGTACCGTGTCCCACCAACTAGCTCAGTCAAAACGGGCCCGAACAGACCCGAACAATGAATATACGATGAACAATAAACGAATACATCTTCTTGCAAATCCGGAATCCGTTACTGAAAGTTCTTGTTACGAAATTATCGTCTTCGAGTACATACGAATCTAAAACAATACTATCTGTCAAGCAACGGCAATTTTGACGTCGTTTTTGACAGTTTGTATTTGTGTTAAAAGAACTCACAGTTGGCAGATGCCGCTGCGTCAATATTTTGAAAAGAGAAAACCAACATGCAAGCTATGACGGATGCGATGGGATTGACACCGCACAGGAGCTTTATGTTATATTATTTTGTAAAAACAACCAAAAATGATAGGTACGTACCAAATCGTAAGTTTCTTATTTGATCGTGAGGAACTAGGGTCTGGGTTTATTTAGCTTCAAGACGATTTAAAGTGGTCTTTACGGTTAAAATAAAGATTCAAATTACAAATTTCAATGTCAAAATCAAAACACAATCTATCTAATCCAAAATCCTATACTCCGAAACTTGAAAACGTTACAGACAGACACTCTTTTATTAATCTTAATTTAAAAATTTGTATCTATGTGCGCAATGGCTTCTAATGACTGTCGCTTTTATCTCAATTCTCGTTTCTTCAATTTTAGGTTCTTGAAATATCTTGTTTATATTTACCACCATAATTTAAAGTTTCTGAATGTTAAAATCGATTCGAATAACTATGACGTGTTTCAACAAAATAAACTCCGTAAATCTCATGCAAGATAAAGAAACCCGTTAGAATTCTAGCAGTGGTGTTGAGTTTACAACTTGTCACATATGTGATACTGACTACTAGAGTTGGGCATCTGCGAAAACAAGTTTTTGGACGTATTGGCTGCACCAATTAGGATACATAACTCATAATTCATAATTTTCAGAACATTGTCACATCATTCAAAAAATATTTAGAGGGCAAATACCTACTAAAAAAATATGTATTAACTGTACCTGACTAATTTTGTCTGCCAATTAATGGCAGAGCATTTATACTCGTACTTGGAAAAATTTACAGTTGAATAAAAAGGCATTCACTGGAATCATAAATGTCACTTTAAATATTCTTAAAAAATGGTGCGATAGTTCCAAGAGGCCAAGCACAGAAGAAAAGGCAAGAAACCTACTTGGCTTGGTTTATGCTGTTATTCAGTGTTATTAAAAGAAACGAATAACACATTAGCATCAAAAAAAGTCACGACATTGATTGAGATCTGAGATATTTATTGAGGAAAACAGTCAATCTAACACGGGAAAGCCCGAGAGTATCCCGATGAGATTTTAATGTGATCAGAACGGCGCATTTATACGGCAGCACTCAACTGAAATATATTTTCAGTTCAGCGATGCATTATGGATGGAACTTGGAATGTAGGTAAGAACTGTCGCTATTACCTACTTTAGTCTGACAGAAGTATAATATAATAATTATAATGTATGTATGTTTATTATAATGTATATTATAATCGACAAATATTATCCACAGAGTTTAAAAAATAAATAATATGTGAAAAATAGTTTTTTTGGCATTGGTCAGCATTGACCAATCTATGCCAATATGACGACCGATGTGGCGCGGCGGGCGAATGTCCGCTTGCGACGCAAGAGGTTGCGGGTTCGATTCCCACCTTGGGATAAATTTTTGTATGATCTGCAAATATTTAGTCCGGATGTTCTGGGTGTTTTCTATGTATAATAAAAAATATCTATATAATTAAGTAATGTATTGTAGTAAGTATATCAGTCATCTAGTACCTATAACACAAACAAGCTCTGCTTAGCTTGGGGCTAGATGATGCTGTGTGGACTGTCCAGCATTATTATTATTTTTATTATTATTAATTATAAAAATCTTTATCCTGACTGATTAATATATAGGCAACTACTTCTTTGGGAATCAATCCCACAACCTAAAGCGGAGAAAGCAAAGCTATACCAAATGCGCCTCAAGATGTGTATAAACATTTTCACTGAAAGCCTCTATAGCATCAATTACAAATTTTTAAAATGTACAACCGGCTACTGATGGGTGGTTTGGCCTTTAGCAAGAAGAATAAGTAAATGCACAAAATTAAATACTATCAACCAACTCTTTATGATGTAGTAAACTCATAGTCGAGCTCAACTCTAAAACGATGCAGTTTAAAGCAAGTTTAGGTGGTACGTATAGGACATGTAAGCAGTAGATTTGATAAAAAGATTGCATCACTAGAATAGGTACCTATACCTAAATCCTTGAACTGATTTCGTTTTTTTATGAAAACGTACGGAGCTATAGAAATGTTCACTATGTCGAACCACGCTAATCATAATATTTACGTTCATTCTGTGATTTGTATGGCTACTCTTTTGTTTTTAAAAAAGTTTTTCGATTGATCAACCGCAAGTAATAATAGTACTAGCAGGCAGCGTTAATGTTGTGGAAACTTTAAATACATTATTTGTAGTTATCCCTAGAAACTGTTGTAGGTTTAAGCTATGCATAGCATGGTATAATGCTATAAATAAGAAGTATTCATGTGGTACGTATGTACAACTTTCTGAGTATGAATCAAAAATCCATTTATGGTAAGATAAAGCTCACACGGGGAATATCGGTCACCCAACATAAGTAGCTATACATATATATAGGTACAGCTACAGATGCCAGCAGAATAAAAGAATCTGGTCAGTTGTCCCTGCATGCTGGGATCAATGCTCTCATTGTGTAGACATAAGGCAGCGACAGAGAATTAGGCGCTGAATTCCTCCGATATTTTTGCATGTATGAAAAAGCGGAGGGCGGGCGGCGAACAGACCTATGTATATATAGCGTCTCTGGATACGCGGCGCCCAGTCGCTCCCTGAAGCTCTCAGACACGACACGTCAGCGCTCCTGACATTTGTAAATTGTTATAGGACTGTGAATTGGTGATTTGTGTAAAGACTACTAGTGCTTTTGTTGCCGACTGCTGATCCAGCCGGCAAGGGTTTTCTTCCGATCTTCAATCAGGTGAGTTAACTGTCACGTGTTCTGAAAACAATGTCCGTTTTGATTGTAAAATGAAAGCGCTGCTTTTCGGATGCAGTTCGTGCTATCGATTTTCTGCGTGTTCTAGGAATAAACAAACGAGGCCTTGCTATACATATTAGATGAACCTGAACTTGCGGCTATCGAACAAGCCGTTCTGCATTGGACAGTCAGTTTAAATGTTACTAATATCTTAGACTTGTCGTGAATCTCGTCGTGTTGGTGTGTATCTCGTGATTTTGTTGTAGAATACAATGATTGAAGCCGATTTTACTATATCATATGGGTGGTTTTGCTTTCTTTCCGCAACTATATTACTTGGCATTTTGACCATTGACTACTGTATAGTTTTGATTGCAGACATGTTAGGTTTGGATATTGGTAAGTTACTTAAGCAGATTAAGTGCACAATAGTCGTCACCATCACATCATCATCATGACTTCGTTAGTTACATGTTCCATGCAGCATACTATAGAAGATATATTTTTTAAATGAAAAATGTACACCGATATTTTAATGTAATATAAGTATGTAGATATGTTTGTATGTACCCAATGGACTCGCGACATTGTTAGGACCGCGGAAAGTCGGATGGAAAGGGACTTCTACAGGCTATTGATGATGATGATGAGATATGTATACATAAGTTCGTATGACTAGCAGTCAACTCTGATAAGTCTGACTAGCAGGCAAGTTACACTGACTAGTCGTGGTGGTCTCAGCTTAGAAATAGGACTTCTGCATTAACTCCTGTGGATATTGTAAGAGGCGACTATGGGAACGTACTAGGAGATGGGCTGCAGCATCTTCTTAGTACTCAACACCAACACTGCGATCGCGAATCCGCCTCCTTAGTGTGGTGACTACAGCAAAACATGCAAATATGCTGGAGGCCTATGTCCAGCAGTGGACTTATATAGGCTGATGACGTGGTGGTTCAATCATTTTAAAATTTTCCCATACCATGTTTCGAAAAATGAAAAACTCCGGTTTAGTATCTGTCTGTCACTACCACTCCCGGAACAAAGTTCAAAGAAAAAAAAGATTAAAAATTTAAATTAGTTTATTCTTATTATATAGCTATTGACCCTTGCATTGGCAAGGGTTTAGGATCCTTAAACCCAGCCTAAATAATTCCACTGCAAGAAATAGGCTTCTTTGTTATTTGGGTGGGTTTACCATAGTCACCATGCTTGGCAAGCGGATCGGTGACCGCCGTATCTTTGTATAGTACATAAAGTATAGTATATAGTAGTTCTAGTAGTAGTAGAAGGGATCCTATTCTAAGCCGAAACTACCAGGGCTGGTTTTAGGTATAAGGATATTCAGTTTAGGGGTTTAGTGTACACATGGGAATATGAAAAAAAACTGTCACTTTCTATCTCATCGAGTTAAATATCAGATGTAAAAAAATTACAGCACTCCGAAAAATAGATAAATTAGGTACTTTCCAGCCCAAAATATATTTTTAGGAAGGGTTTTAATTGTATAAAATCGTATGACAATATTTAACATCCTATATACTTACGTTATTCACGTTCTATGATGGTTACAAAATGTCTTAATCAATAGTTTCCATCAGAACCCTAGCCAGACTATTTCGCTAGATATTCCTAAGTGCTATGGGTTTCTAAGAAATTGCTAGCAATCAATATAGCAATCAGTGATGTGAAAGCGAAGTCAAGTCTATAATTACTTAGTCGCTGGAAGCAATCAGAACAGTTCCCGCAGTTCAAAAACAAAACGTCGTCACTGAAAGTAATTTATAATGAGGTAAAGTTTACAGATTTGCTGGTTAAAATTGTTGGTATAACTAAAGCGATTTCAAGTGATAGTTGTTTTTTGTTAAGTGATTAATCAGATAGCTCTCCTGATGTTGAAGGGTTACCTCACATGCAACAATCGTGTTATCTACCTACGAATACGGCCTTTTAAGCTATAAGATGTAGACTTTCTTTACTTATACCATAATCATTATATTCGTAATAGACTGAAAGGCTCTTAGTAACTGAAAGCATAAATTCCTCCACTAGGCAACCAAGCTTCGAGCTTGTTAATTATGCTTTCTCTTTAAAAACTCTTTTATCGTTCTTAAGATTAAAATATTCAAAAGTAAAGCTCTTTGCAAGTGAATAATTTATTAAAATTATATTTTTTTGTTAATTTATTGAGTAACTAACGAATGTATTATTTATTTATTATTATTTATTTTTAGCCTAAACTGTCCCACTGCAGGGCAAAAGCCTCCCTACCTTTTTTCCAACTTTCTCGGTCAAGGGCCAAGTTGGACCAGTAACGAATGTAATATAAAATAAATTCACAACTGTAACTCAGTACAATTTCCAATACAGAATCATCTAATTTATTGATTAATTTCTTTTTAATTCACAAATGGTAAGATAAACCGTGTTTGAGGATTAAAGTCGTGATTCTATTTCTATATACTATGTTCTGGTAAAATAAATATCGAAATACGTGAATTTGTTTATATCCGAATTTCAAACTTACGGTACCACCTGCATAAAACCTAACAGGATCAAAATATATTATTTCACGACTCAAACTATGTATATTCCAAGTTCTACCAAAATCCGTTTAGCCATTACGGAGACAATTGCTGGTGACTCACAAGCTGTTTCATCTATACATAATATAGTATGTAATTTGTATTGTAAAAATAGGGTATGAACCTACGTGGAAATGCTAAGTCTGACTTTACCTAATTCACACAACCGCATACCTTTGCAATGCGTTGATTGAAAATCCATTTGTCCGTATACATGAACTAATAAACTATTTATAGCGTAAACATTTTTGTAAATTGGGTATCAACAGCATTTCAGACACTCAATGTCGATTTTTATAAATACTAACCTAGATTGTGTCACAAGGAGCTCAGATATGGTAAATTTTGTCTGGAACTTGCCGACATTTTATGATTATGGTTACTAGTATAATCCGGCACGTAGCGACACTTTCGGCCAAAATAACTTTTCACATTACCTACAAAGATAATACCTACTCCAAACTCTTATTATATATTTTACTTCAAATAATAAAAGCCATGAATTATAAACTGAAAACGCTATGGCAGTGTTAATGCTTCGTTATTACAACTTACTGATATTTTTTTTACAATTTATTATATGTTTAAATAATACAATATACACCTCATGATACAATGCCTCGCAGGTCCCGTTCATTGAAACGTGCTCTACAAGGCACTGCTCTGTGTCTATCATCCTGAGGCATACAGGTGTTAAGCCTCATGTGTCTGTAATTTCAACGGCACCCACGCCCTTCAAATCGGAAGACGGTAAGCTACTTGGCGGCAGAAAGAGGAATGGTGGTAGTCTTTCCCAGGACGAACCCTTCACTAAAAGCTCTACTACTACTAACGTATGTAAGGTATGTAGTTATTTATTGAGTTTTTCAAATATAATGCTCGTGTTTTCAAAAACTACGTACCATGTGTGACATACCGACGAACTATGTTGTAGCCGATGCAGTTTTAAATAGGGCCGTTGGTGTTCCGCTTCTACGGAACATTAAAAACAAACACGCTACCCTCGTAAAACAAAGCTAAAATTAGTAGCTTTTACCAATAAACCTTCCATTTAATTAGAGGCTACATGGCAACCCATTTATTGTCATTATCTCCAAAGCGTGTATAATAAACTCTTCAAACAGACCACTCGACAGATAAATTGACGGAGTAATTTTCCATTGTACTTTTTAACGTGTTTATGAAGTAAATCCCGTCCAGCACTACACTTAATCCCTTTGAACTTGAGGGTAAAAATAATATGAACCACAACTTAGTTTCAACTGCTGTAAGAAGCTTTAAACAGATGGGTATGGGGCATCCGCTTAAGGACATAGATCTAAGTAGATATTGCTCCATAATGCTAGAGGAATAACCGTGAGCTCGATAGTTTGTTTGCCTAATTCTCTGTACCATGAGCTCAGTTCAAACAGGCCCTAACAACCCCGAACAATGAATACCAGAGTATCTTCGCACGAATCCGGGAATAAAAAACAATAATAAAGTTTATTTTACTATTTGACACATATGACAGCCGTCACAGTTCAGTTCGTAGTATCCCTGCCTTCTACGCGGTAGGTAGTGGGTTCAATTTTATTTTTATTTGTCCAGCAATTTTAGCGTACTATAAGAGCTTACAGTAAAAAGGCAGTAAAGTAGCTAATAAAAAGTAAAAATTAATAAGTAAAATTAGATAATTGACTCGTGAAACTAGCAAAAGCTAAGGTCGTGAACTTTATTTACCAGAAAAAAACTGTAAGTCGAAGTGTAATGTAAACAGCTCATTCATTTAATATGAATCTATATGCTTTATAAAGTCATAAATTTAAAATTGCGTAGAGCGAAATGCTAAATAAACAAGAGTGAATAAACTTTTGAACTCAATAAAACGATATTCCACTTGAGCTTTTCACATCGTACTGCAGTAAACAGATACTAATATAGTTTTTTTGTACATACCAATTATAAATACTTGTATTAGCTGTAATTTTCCTTGTGAATAAATTTAGTTTTTTAGGTAGCTATCAAAATATCCAACGATTAGATGCAAAAATATTCTCATACAGAAACGCCCGCGACTTCGCCGGCATGCTTTTATACGAACTTCAACCCCTGCTGTACCTGTATAGGGGTTGAATTTCGGAAATTGCTTCTTTATTACACCTCTACGTACTAAAACAAATATACCCTGAAAATATCAAGTATCGACCAGTGGTTTAAACTGTGCGTCGTATATATATCAGTCAGTCGGTCAGGACAAAGATTCTTATAATTAGTAAAGATAGATTGGCTTTATTATAAAAGCCTATCAAAAGATAATCAATTTTTTAAAGTGTTGCCGTGTCTTATAAATGGGTAATAACAGACAGTGACAAGACTAATTTTAAGCAATATTTAAATTTAAACAACTTTTATAAGTATATGAAGTTAATCACGCTGATCCATCATCAACCTGTAGAAGTCCACTGCTGGACATAGGCCTCCCCCATACGTTTCCAAGAAGAACGATTCTGAGCCCTTTCCATCCATCAATTTCCCGCAATCCTAACAATGTAACTGATACTGAACTAAAACCAGAGGACTAAACTTTCAATGTAAAAAGAAAGGTGATAAGAGTGTTCATCAAAGTACCCGAAAGGTATCTATCGTGCTTGGGGATTACATCCTGAAATCCTGAATCTATTGAACTTATTTGGAGTGCTGTTGCAAAAATTATATTCAGAGATTTTTAACGCGAAAACGGTATTTCAGAGGACGCAGAGTAGGACGTCCCCCAATAAGATGGTTAGGTTACTGAAAACTTGTGTGCAGGTAGTACCAGGTTTTATTATTAAATCTTTGGAAATTATAAGGGATGATGCTCTTATTCAGCTGTTGACGACTTACGACTAAAATGATGATCACTTTTATTTTATATGAGATATAGGAAAATTGTGAATTTCCATAAAATAAGTAGGTTTACTTTCATAGATTATAGTTTCAATACACAGTTTGTGTGATGAAAATAACTGTCGGATGCGACGGTTTCGATCCAGTTATTGACTCAATTTACGATCAAAATATTCCTCAGAGCATCTCGGTCGGTTGGAAAATTTCAATCTTGTTGTTACGGCAGTTTGCACCTGGCAGCAACGCCCAGGTGCGCTCGCATAACATTACCACCACAGTCATATAGCATTTGCTAAGCTTGGCACCAAAACTACCGAACTTTCGACCGATCACTTTCGGTGATATGATTTGAAAGTAAATTAGCCTTGTCACAAAAAAGGAAAACAAATATTAGGTCATGGTAACCGATCATCGTTTAATTACCGCTATTGATTTAACTGCCACATAAACTCGAAGTTAACGGTCACATTTCAATAGATGAGTTTATAACTGAAAGCGATATAACATTACTTACTGCTTCAAAAATCGATTTAAAAATCGAATCGATATAAAAAAAATAATTCTACTGAATACGGTTTAAAAGTTATATAACCTCAGGTGGTGATGGACGCAAAGCAGTGCATCGTAGGGCAAATTCCTAACGAACGTGACCTGTATGATGTGCTTTTTTATAGACGATGGTTACCACTTAGCATCAAGTGGGCCGTCTGCTTGATCTAACGAGTCGTATAAGAAAAAAACATAGATTATATCTTACATTGGTATGTGCAAAAAATTCTGTTTCGTTTTTTTGCCAATACGTTGGTACTACATTATTTATTTATTTAGCAATTTTGGCAGGATTAAAATCAAGATAATGTATATCTATGATATTTTGTTTATTACTCTACAACAGTAGAGCAATATATATAAGATAACAGTTTAGATATGAGCTTGCTTTTGTACATGTCCTCTATGTATGTATTTTATTGTTTGCAGTAAATAATAATGTGCCTAGGTATCTTGTTATTTCCAAGATTTCAAGGAAATCTTATTAAAATATTTTGAAAGCGTCTGAATAATTTATGTTTATTGGATACGAAACAAAAGCATTTCAAATCTTATGTTTAGAGAGATGCAGCATTTGAATGAAAACCCTCATTAGTATGACTTCAGTGCCATTGCCTCTCATACTTCAGCCAAAATGTTATGCAATGCATAACTGGGTTAACAAGATATTGTTGCTACGTACTAAACTACAAGTAGGTCAAGTTTAAGAATATAGTGTTTAGTATGAAATATGTACATCGTTTGCATGTTCTGTGACAGTATTCAAAACAGTTATGCTGGGGCTATGCTGGGAGTTGCTCTGCGAGAAATGAGGAAACCCCTAGCAGAACAAAGACCACCGACATTAGTTTAAATGACAATAGGCAGGCCATATAGCGATAGTGTGGTCGCCATTCGGGAACTTGTATTTCCCTGTGATTATCGGTTCTAGGCAATCTGGAGGTACCAAGCTACATGGCCTATCCATTGTGAGATTGCCTAGAACCAAAGGAGAATATAAATTCTAATCATAATCGTAATCATTTATTCATAGGATTTCAGGTACATGAGGATCTTAAAAATTGATTTGCTTCGGCTAAAACCTGCCTTTACAGGCGTATGAATATTTATAAGTATTACAATTGAATATACATTAATTAACAAGGTCTTATAAAATAATATTCAAATAAAAATAGCAATTATTAACCTAACTAAAACTATACAATTATATTAAAAATATCAAAATAATCAACAAAAGTAATATAAAAATGTCAAAAATGTCAAAATACCTACCTGCCTAAGTTACATTTTATAGTCAAAAAATTCATTTATGCTATAAAAGCATTTTTCAGCAAGCCATCTGGTCAAATTGGATTTGAATTTATAGAATGTTCGAGATTATTTAAAAATTATGATTTTTAAATAATCTCGAAATTCTCGAATGGTGACCATGAACTGGGGGTCTATCATGAATAAATTTAACATTTGTGGCCTCACGATGCACTGCTTGCGTCCGTCAACTTGAGGCACAAATGTGTTGACCCTCAAATATCACCAGCACCCACACTTTTCTAATCGAAACACAGCAGCGCTGTTGGCAGCAAGAAAAGGTATGATTCCGCAATAAGGATTACCAAAACATTTTCTTTTTGTAAGAGGAAAGTATCTCAACAGTATTCAAATACCTGAAGCATTTGTAAGCAAACAACACACACAACAAAAGAAATAATTTAAATTCCACCTGAGTTCAACAGCATTACCTTCTACAAAGGTCACGTTGGCACAAACACAGTTACTCATGGTCCTAACATTGAACCTTCGTGATTGATATACAATACTAAACTATACAAAAATTAGGTCAAGTACACATGCAATGTTTGGCATTATTATTGTAACACTATTCTTTCAGGGAAAATATACAATTCGTGTTTGTATAAATAAACTTTCAAACAATATATTTTTCAAGGCTAATACATGAATACACGTGGTTTTGATGATCAATTAATAATCCAGCAAAAAAATATCGTTGGCAAGTACAACATTACAACAATATTTTCATAACATTTTCTACGAAGTGACTAAGGCAAATCTCCCCAAATTTGGGGTAGGCTTATGTCCAGTGGGGAATTACTTAGGCTGATGACGTTGCGTGAAAGCGAAAAAGTTTGAAATTGAGAAGACTTGCTTTTCACTTATTGATAAAACAAAAAACGTAAACTCAACCACTTAACATCAGGTAGGCCATCTGCTTGTTCCATCAACAAGTTGTATAAAAAAAACTTTCTTTTAAAACAGGTAGGTATAGAAGAATTGTATAAGCTGTTTGGTTTCATATGCATAGCCATGTTTAGTTTGGGGCTAGATGTCACTACAACGTTACAGTAAGCACTTATATTACAAAAACATAAAATCATAAAATCTGTTGATAAGTTCTCATATTGCTGCATGTTTTACTTTATTTAACTTGCTTATGGAACAAGCAGATGGTTCACCTGATGCTAAGTGGTTACCCTGTAAAAGTTTAATGCAGTGACACCTTAATAGTAATTTTATTTTTATATTTACGAACTGTAGTTGGTTTACTAGTGAAATTTTATTGGGTGAGAGAGTGATAGGCAATCAATCATATAGGTAGGCCATGTCAGTTTGATAGTGATTCATCATGTGTTGTTCCCCAGTTTCGTGCGACCACTAGGTTGAATAGCCTACGGAATGACGCTTCACACGTTCGAACGTACCTATGACTACTCCTAAAATATTTCCAAAGAATCTTGATTAGGTACTTAGTACTAAAATATATCATTAAATTAAGGATTAAAGGTGTATGGTTATTCCGGTTCACTGATTATGATAAAATAAAAGCAATTGACTTACATGCTCCTGAATATTCATAAAATATACTCTGTACAAACATTGGTCTCTCGGGTTCAATGTCGGAGTATATCTGTGTTACGGAATATTTAGAAATATGACGTAAATTGAACGTCCGCGGTTAAATCCCTCTGTTTATGATAGCGGTTACGAAACGGTTGACGTAGAGCCGGGGTTTGCTACGACGACGCGTAGGCTCTGCGTAGACCTTACGTAGAGGCATCTAAAAGAATAGAATTTTCATAAAATAAAAATAAAATGCTGAGTTGAAACGTGTCTTTGCTTTTTACGATTGATGATATTTAACCTACTTTCTCAATTGTCATTGAAAAAGACTGCTTTATAGTCATAACCATTTTTATGAACTCTATAATTTGTAATAAAATCCATAGATATTGTATTGCAACTGGAGTTAGAATTCATATTTATTGTTTTAAGCACACCAACACTTCTATATTATTGCGGAAGCTGGCAGTGGTACTATCAAAACGCTAATAAATATATCAGTCCAGATTCCGAAAATTAGGCAAAATATTATTTTTCCGATGGCGTGCGTGATAGATATTTAAAAGAAAAATACTGCTTGCACAACCGACAGTATTTTTGGTTATTTTTAATGCAAACACTGGTTACTAGGCTCGGCTATCAAATTATCTTATCTTTCATGAACGTCCAAACATAGTGTTGATACAAGCGAATAAAAGCTCTAACCCTCACGTGCTTCTTTGTGATAAGGACTAATGATTAATGGAAAATAACAGTTTACAAATATATGAAACAATGTAGCAGTTTATTGGTGAAAATAATGAGTATAATTGATTTGTAATTGAAAGAACGGTATCAATATCGCGAAGGCTGTTTGCCACGCGATACTTGACCTCCTATCACTGTCACTGTCAACATTACGTCACCGAGGACGCGCGACCTTGGCTACTAACCTTCTTGCGGGAAGTTAATACCTTACTCTCTCCAGCGAATGCTCCGAAGGCCTCGTCCTTTACAATAGTCTCGGAGGCTTAAAGGGCCTTCGGTATAGATTGACACTCCAATCATAATATGTTGGTACTAAAAGTCCATATCTATACCTTATAAGAATCTTTGTTCTAACTTACTGACTTATGAACAACGCAGAGCGTAAGCCACTGGTTGTATAGTATTTAAATTTTTAGTTTTAGTAGTTTAAAAATTTGTCTTGGTGCGTAAAGGTGTACTAAGAAAGGAATTCTTGAACTTCAAGTTCCAAACTGGTACAACGGGGTTGAATTTATATGAAAATATCTTCATAGCGAAGTCGCCCGCGTTTTTTTACTATATTATAATTATATTAGTATAACCTTTTTTGACGTTACATAACGTTTTCGATTTAGCCCGTAGGTCCATTGTGTGTACATACACTGTACAGCTGAGTACGCCTACATAGACTCTTCAACTGAAATAATAATGATCTCTGCATCTGCCATCCGCCTACACCATCAGACCTTAGCTAACCTTTGGCATTATTCAGGCCGACTACTTCGTTTTACTATCACTTGGAATAAATGAATAGCCATTTAGCTCGACATTGAAACTCACCGGACAATGAGTCGCTAGCACTAGATCGGTATCAATCACATATGAATAACAAGTCATGGTTGTAGGAAAAGCGTACATTTTTACAACGATTACCTAGTAAAGACCTTAAAGGTCACATTCGTTGGGAACGTGTCCTACGTCTATCAACATTAAACCTCATGTGCCTGTAATTTCAGTGGCACCTACACTCTTCAGCCCGGAACACAGCAACACTGCTTGACAACAGAAATAAGTATGGTGGTGGTACTTCCTTGGAATAAGAGTTCTATTACTACTTAAAAATATACGAGTCTACCCAGTAAATTTTTATATCGGCTTGAAAGTCACTCGACCCGATCACCACGTGTCAATGCACTCTGCGCAACTGCAATCGATTTTCGCATCATGTTTATCATAGGTACTATAAGCTTTTGATGTACTAAGGATAACAAATAAAATTAACCAAATTTTTATCAAAGACGTAAAAATAAATTATGTATAATATAGTTACGTGCAGTAAATTAAAAAACCCAACATTTCTTTTGGCACTTAGGTACACCGACAACAAAAATCCCGACTAATGGTGTTATTTGGCGCCAAAGATAAATAAAACCGTAGGAAAGATGTCAACAGCGAGCACTGGCGTACCGGCCGGCGATGGACCACCAATTTCATGCCAAGATCTATTGCAGCACAAAATAGAATCACCGGATATTATGCGTCTTGTATTTTACATCATTTAAATTGGTTTGAAGTCAGACGACGCCGCATTTCATTTGTAATAAAACAGCCTAAACATATAATAAATGTCAGTTTTTGCTCGCGAAAACATTTAAATATTGCGTAACTCTGAGGTAAACAATTCGCTTGGTTTTCTGAAGCGTTATGAACATTTCCTACGGCTGAGCGCTCATCTGAAAAGTATTATACTTACTTAAGGGGTACCATCGCCCGTGCTCAACAGTTGTTTACAAACAGTAGGTTTGTGTAAGTACTTACAGTTCTAAATATTCACCACATTGTTTACCACACAATAAGATAAAGGATACAGGTACTTATTTGTTTCAAAACAGAATGCCAAATATAATAGTTTCGCGATGGGTTAGTCAATATTCGTTCGTTTTGAAGCGATTCCATTTCTACTTTCTGTAACACACTAAATTGCTATACGTATTTTTATAATATTCATTGGCAAAAGATCAATAATTATAGAATTGTATAGTAATTTAGAGAGATATCGAAACGAATGACATTGATTACTTACTTGATCGATTTTTCTGTAGTAATAATCAATATTATAAGATTTTCTGTATTATACATATGCAATAGTAAAATATAAAGTAACTTCCTGTCAAAAGCATTGCTCACACTGTTGTCTAGGGTTATTCAACCATTCAGTGCGCAGACATTGACGCAGATTTACATGCTATTTATACGCAGAAGCATGCCTCGGCGACGAATGTCGCAATATCACGGTCCCTGTTTCATTCAAAAACTAAATTCGAATAGACCGAGAAGATCTCTTATTAAAGTTTCTACATGATTCATGAATGTAATCCAAATTATTAGAAAATAAAAAGCTGACTATCTGCAGAGGTCATGGGTGACACAACAACGTGTGAAAATTAAACAATGGGTTAACGCCTTTATTTGTTAGGTTCATGATACTTAAATCGAAATTCATAAGATTATATTATGATAATTAGTAACAAGAAACATTTTGTCCATGACGCGCGTTGTCGGTCATTCTGCGGACGCGTCACGAGAATGTAATGAATGAACGCAAGGCAGAACGTTTTCACATCTACGTTTCAGCATATTATTAGAAGTGTATATTAGTTTCTCAAAAATTAAAGATAAAACAAACTTTAATTGTTGGTCAAAAATAGAAAAGAAAAACCTGGAAAACAACTTCAGGAATAAAAAGTCTTGAATCGCCTTTCTATAAATTATTTGAATGAAATTGCTGAATAATGTTTATAACGATATTTATCATGATTTTTGAGTATGGTTGTTTCTAGAAATTTTGGCAGTTACGTGCCCCATGGTCATACTCTAAAGTCAAGGTAAATATCCCGTTTTTAACTAAATGTTCTACCTAAGTATGTTTTACAACATAAAACGTATATAGGTATTCTATCAGTCATCGGGTTCCCATAGTTCAAGTAATGCTAAGTTTGGGGCTTGGTGATGTTATGAAAATTATCCCTAAGTGCAAAATCCTATAAGTATTATTTTTGTATTGTTTCAGATTTTTCATAATTTCATCCAGAATGAGGGACGAACGCGCCGGGCCCCCGCGAGTGCGGATTGCTGTCATTGGCAGCTCCAGAGTAGGAAAATCAGGTAACCTATAAATCCTACTGGATATGCAACTTTAGGGAAGGGCTCGTCCGGGGACGTACCTATTACCACCATACCTATTCCTGCCGCCACGCAGCTTGTTATCTTCCGGTGATCTTGATGCCTTAGGTTGATGGACGCAGTGCAATGCATCGTAGGGAACATTCCTAACGAACGTGACCTGCGAGGCGATGGTTGGTTTGATGGTTTGGTTTGGTAATGGTTACAAGTTAACATCAGTCGGGCCATCTGCTTGTTCCAACAGCAAGTTGTACAAAAAAGGGGAGACATGTGTTTATATTTTTTTTCTTTTGACCGATAAATCTTTAGTCCATATTCTTAGGATAAATATAATATCAATGTATTTTAAAACCAAACCACAGAAATAAAAGCATCAATACTTAATTTTTTTTTACTTTTGTTTAGTGTTGTCATTCTAAATCTGATGTCACTGTCAAAAGTCATAACCAATATTGTTGTCTTTGTCTCGCTCTCTCTCTTCCATATTGCCGGCAAACAGGCCACTACGGCTCTCAATAACAAATTCATAAATATCATATTAAAAAAGTGTACAGTGTAGGTATAAAACAAAACAATAAACTCGCAATACAGTTTTTAACACAGTGTTTTCAATCGCAGCACCTCACATCCCCAAGAGATCTAGACTAAAGATCTCTAACAGTACAGTATAACTTTTAAGCGACTTCTTAGCCTGCATCTACATAGTAACATGAACTTCGTGAAGTTTGGTTACACTCTAGTTGTTTTAACCTAAATAATAAAATCTTGTTTATTTTGGACCTTTTACTATTTATGCAAGGTTTCTGGCTTTTGAAAAAACGCATTGACAGTACGTAAACAATGCTTCAGGGAGCTGAGACTTTCAAAATCAAGAGCGTGACCTAGATTCTATTACATAAACTGAAGCCAGGCCAACATCCCGATGACCGACATCTGACATGATGTAATCTCATTTACTACATTCCGATGCTCAAATAAATCTATGTATTGTAATGTTTCTTGTAGAATCAGGTCGATCTTATCTCAATGACTCATCCAGTTATTATCAAAGTTCTATGTGAAACTGAAGCATCTTTCTACTGCGATTTAAAATATCTTGATATCGGGTTCAAACTCTCAAACAGTCATTAGGAACATTATACATGGCCTTTATAGACAAATTAATTCCTTTGGTGTACTTACTTATAAACTCGGTGTAACGTTGAAATAGTTACTACTGCGTTTTGTCTTTTGCATTCACCGGAAGTTTCAGATTCGAAAAAGACAAAACACAGTGTAACTATTTCGAGGTTACGCCGAGTTTATTAGTACTGTGTTTTGTCTTTCGTATTTACTAGAAGTTTCAAATGAGATTGAAAAAGACAAAACGCAGTCTAACCAATGTAATTTATTTATTTTCTCAAGCCCAAAAGTCTTTATAGTGTAAAGGGTACAATTTTGGTGGTAGATAAACCTGTTTTGTGAGAGACTGGTGTCCTAGATAGGCTGGAAACCTGCGATACGGGTCACCAGTGTAACTATTTCGAGGTTACGCCGAGTTTATTAGTACTGTGATTTGTCTTTCACAAGAAATATAAAATGAGATCGAAAGAGACAAAACACGAGTTAATTAGTAGTTGTAGTATTCATATTTTTATGCTAAATTTATCATTGTTTCAGCTCTCATTGTCCGCTATCTAACGAGGCGGTACATCGGCGAATACCATTCCAATACAGGTTAGTACCAACTTCGACCTAACGTATCTCCTTATTTAGAAAGACGTAGCATAACTTGTTGATAAGACGTCATTCACATCTAACGGACGTAGTTCTGGCAACCTAGAAAGCAATTAAATTCCATCAGGTGAATTATATACTTTCGGGTTAGTCATTCACTAGCCAGTCTCTAGTTGTGCCAATAAATCGCTACTGTCATCATCATCAGCCAGTAAAGGTCCACTTTTGGACTATACATTTCTAGAAAGAACGATTTTGAACCTTTTGTATCCTTTTGATTTCCCACGATCCTATTAATGTGGTTGGTCCATCAGATACGATGGCTTCCTACGCTTTGTCTTTCGGTTCGTGGTCGGCATTCAAGAACCCTTATTCCGCAGCGGTTGTCGGTTCTACGAGCTATATGGCCAGCCTAATGCCACTTCAACTCGCTGATGCTAAGTTCCCTACCTTCAGTCACTTATAAATTAGAATCATATCAAACAAACACCACGTGACACAAATAATAATAATTTTACAAGATGTTGTTTAATAGTAAAAATTAATAGCATAAATGTTCTTTTTTAGATCTGCTCTACAGACAGACGGTTCCAATAAATGGAACCCCAATGGAGCTTGAAGTGATAGACGTCTCTGGTTCAAACTCAGACAAGTTTCCAGCTGAACAGGTATGTAGACTGAGACATGTCTGACATAAACAAACACAACTAAATATTTAAAGTCTGCTTGGTATCACGAATTTAGGTTTTTCTGTTTGATTTGTGTGTCCTATTTTCGTGACTCGTGAACTGAAATGTTACATGTTTCGCTTCCTACATCGTCATTTTCGCTGAAGTTTTTATTGTTGAACACCTTGTAATGGTTGTTTAGCAATCGTCGATCTATAATAACGTTGAGACTAAACATTGAAAAGTAGGAAACTGAAGAAGTAGTAGAAGGTTTACAAACGAATGGATATAATAAGATTGGTATGGTATTCAAAATAAGAATATAGTAATATAAGAGATAGCAGGTAGGTAAAAGGTAGTTTTTTCGGACAATTGTTATCACGGCCATATTAGACCCCATCGTCCGATAAAAGATTCTAATACGTATTATACTGAGGTTCTTATACAGTGTTTCCAAATTCACGCGCTTGACCAGTTTATTTATTAACTCATTTTATTTATTACACTTTGCTTTTGTTTTTACCAAAGTCTAAAATCAACTTGTGATATACCTTATACTAATTCTGGTATGGATCAATAAAATACCCTTTCATAGAAGCATAACATAATATCCCATTTGTGATACACTAAAAATACCCTCGATAGATTGTTCTGTCAACTGGTGATTTTGTAGAATTATGATCGTCCATATTTTTGACCGATTGCCACTTAGTTTTGTAATCGATTGCTACAGAGATGTGTGTTAGATACCTACGTAGTCCACGCTTGCGGGCAAGGGCCTTGCCTATTGCCGAGTTATTTTCACCTTCACGAATTAAAAGCATAAACATAACCCGACCTCTAGTTTCTAAACAATAATAAAGTTACTAAATCACGGGCAGGAATTAAGAATGTCGAGTTTTCCGTAATATTAACATCAAGGCTAAGTCCGTGGAGCTACATTCAGGGGTTCCTCGTTGAAAACATGTTGATGGTTTTGATGGAGAAGCGTTTCAAACAGGTTTAAATAGAGTTTATAATGAATCATGCGTTGATTTTATAGATACCCATTAAACCAATTTTATATACTGCGGATTCTATTTTCAAACTACCTGATCCAACACGCCTGTGTTGTTATGTGTACCTACACAACATATTGTACATAATGTTAAATAATTGATCGTTCTATCAGAGTTTGATACTGGTCTAAATATCGTATAAATATAAGGTTCACGCAAATACACACCCGTTCTTAGTTTTTATCAAACAATTGCTATTTGATGTTCATAGTGTTGATTTCTAAACGTATTTCAAAGACAATAAATACACAACGTATTTATACAGTTTAAAATACGTATTTGTGTAGTTTAAAAACACATAGATATACATTTTGAAATAAATGGAGCATCTCCTTAAAATCATATGCAGTAAAACTGCAACGGTTTAAATAAACCCTTCCACAAACAAACAGTTGCATGGAGTTTTACGTTCACAAAGTGGGTTAATCGTCACAATATTATTGAATGGCTGATGTACACAACAGCCAAAACGATCCCGTAACCCGTACTACTGCTACCTGACTCATTGTTTACATAGTCAATGTACCTATGCATAGGTGCACATTACCAGTAGGCATAGGTAGGTATAGGTACCTACATTATGTATAAAAGTATTTTCAAACTAACCAACTCAGTAACGAAGTTCTAAGGCAGAGCAAAGTACCTTATGAAAAGTACGAAAATGTTCAGCTGTAAGTACCGTCTTTGCTGCCAAGCAGCTTGCTGTTTTTCTGTTTGAAGAGTGTAAATGCCAGTGGAATAACACGCACATAAAGCTTAACACCTGCATGCCTCAGGTTGATGGATGCCGAGCAGTGCATCGTCAATCCTCCGATAGGTGATGGTAACCACTTAATATCAGGTGGGCCTTCTGCATTTTGAACTTATATTGTCAAGTTGTGGAGTAAATACCCCACAACAACCTTTGTAAGAAATAGCGATTAGTGTCACCTTAAATACGAGGTCGTAATATGTACAGAGATAGCTTGAACTCAGAATTTTGCATAAACCTTTTTTTTTTTTTGTGGCATCTGTCCGTCTTGCGGACAATTTTGCCAATGTCAAGTGGGTTGAATAAAGTAAAGTCAGCCGTCATCGGTTTTGAAGAAAAAGATGGCGTTTTTTTTTCAAAACCAAACGGAAACATTTTCGTTCAAATTAGGATGCCTCATAACACACTTTCATTTCAATTGTTCACACTTGTGCTAAGACCTCAAGTAATGATGGTTAAAATACCACCAAAATTACCCATCAGAACTTAAAATAACACTAGAAAACAATTAAAATGAAAATAAAATGTTGCTTCCAAAGATGACAGAAAACGAATCCTGCACAAACCTTCAAAAACGGCATCGTCTTTGGCATTTTTGGGATGACTACAGTTTCATTTTGACAGTGACATATTAATATGGTGGGTCCACTATTAACAGTTTTCTTGTAAGCGTAAAGAAATTTCTCAATACCTATGAAGGATAAAGATAGCTGAAAAGTAATCAACAGCTAAAACGAAACAGTAGACTAATGACTTTCCAGCGGTCACTGCCTAGCCTACTCACATGATTGTTTACCTTTTTATATTGGGCAGTTATACGCAAGCTAATAATTATTTTGAGCGGACCAGTGTAGTGTGCGGATACATGGCCCCGTGTATGTTACGCTATAGGTTATTTTAGGTGCGGGTATGACAATCTGGTAATGTATACCACTAATCTTTGTCCTGACTGACTGATGATACTCCCGAGTAGGTATACGAGTATACTAAGAAATAATTTCCTGAAATTTTACCCTTGAACGGGGGCAGTGAGTTGGAAATTTGTATGAAAATAGCTCCACACGGACCAAGACGTGACCGTTTCTACTAGTAAGTTAATATTGGAAATAGTCAATAGCTATAGTATGTAAAATTGTAAACTAAGCATATATAGTATGTATGTATAACGTTAACTTAGGTACTATCTTTTATAACACAAACCTAAAGACATTGTTACTTATTTAGATAGTGGGCGAATAGTGAATGAGAGCATCAGCGCCGTGTCAGTTTATTTATAGTAATTTATATCAGCCGAAACGATCAATCTTAAGCATGCGTGTTTGTTTAACTTATTGTTATAAAAGCAACTGTAAAACAGTATTAGCAACATAACAGGTAGATCTTGTTATACCTATAGATATATCGCAAATCTTCAATTACTCAAAGTACTACGCATATTGAATGAATCAGCTACGCAGTTCCAAATATTTTTTATTGTGACGTATCTACAGTTTTCGCCTAATCTTTTGTTTAGGTTCCTTTACATTTCACCTAATAAATGTAGTATTGTTCCACCAAAAACAAGAAACGAAGTCACACGTTTAGCGGTAGGTATTCATAATGAAACCTTATTTGCCCTGAAATAATTAATTTTCCGCGGTTTATTGACCAATCATTATGTTTACATTTAGTCATATTGAACTTGTGGGAGGATATTGGTTTACTCCTTTATTCAATTTCCGCCATGACAGTAGCACAGGAGATGAGGTTTACACCCACGCGGTGATACAAAAACATACTTGTACACGTTGTACGAATCTCTGGCGATTATTGAAACTTTAGTCAGCGTGAAACATCTCAGCTTGCGGACCGAAGCGGATACATTCTCACTCGAAATAATTCTAAACATATGTACTATAAAATTCATTTTATATTAAATACGTTATTATGGAGACAGGCCTCAGCGTAGATCGAACGTTCAGTGCGCGTGAAGCGCTCGGGCTGTGATTCGACGTGGTGCTAATTTTAAGCAGGAATGTTGGCTCAAACGCAGTAATTAATCGCGTGCATTTTTCTCCGTCTAGTCTTTTTAAAGGGGCTTGTCGGGGGAGTATACTAGATTATTATATCGCGTAAAAAATATTTGACGTTCTTAAAATAAACGAGAGATGTGGGTGATACTATCTGGATCACGACTACAAAATAGTTAAGCATGATGTTTATTGACACAATGATGTTTTGTTTCTTTATCTTACAATGAAACGATATTTATATGCTTTATGAAATAAGCGTTAAATACATTTTACCGACTATTTCACAAATATGTCTTTGTTTCAGATACAATGGGCAGATGCATGCCTACTGGTTTACGCAGTGACGGATCGTAACAGCTTCGAATATGCTACTGAAGTCCTGAGCCTTTTGAAACGCGCGCCCACTGGTAGCAGTCCTGCTCACGGCCACGCGGGATCCGCGACACCAATGCCGCTCGCTCTCCTGGGTAACAAGACAGACTTGGACCACTTGAGACAGGTTAGTTGGATAACAACCTCGTGACTCAGCTAGTATATTTTCTAGGTCAACTCACCCTAAAACTTAAGGGAACATCACATCCCTGACAAATAAGAATTACGATTCACAATGCGAGTAAGTGAGTCACCACATTTTAAGTACGTATACATTACGAATAATTTGAGGTCATTTCTTCTAATTTTATAATGTAGACAGACAGATCAGTTTTCTACCACCTACATATTTTCCAAGGCTGGCCTTTTTATTACTCAAGAAAAATAAAATAATGATTTAATTTGAAATTATCTGGCACTTCTGTTATTACACCGTTTCAAGTAGGTTGATGTTACGGAAAATGAACTTTTATTTCATGCTTTAGCTATAAATGAGAAAAACAATTTGTTATTTTCTCCTTTGGAACAAATTGGAATACTTTAAAATAAACCTTTCAATAACTTATTCCATACAGAAGGATTCTGTTTCCATTTGAAACAAAACAAAATTATTGAACTTGACCAAAGTTGTTTTCCGAATATCGTAATTCCGGTCATATCAATCATCATTTCAGTTAATGCATTACGCCAGAACTAGTGTTACATAACTCGGTTTGTTTAATCGTCCTCCAAACTAGTTTTGATATTGATTTATGAACGCACCGGACGCGTGATACCTACCACGAATACTTACCGGTGTATCATTCTAAACGTTGAAATAACAATAGGTAGAGTTATGAATAGGTTTTGAACAAACGTCTAAAGTTATGACGTTGACGCATTTTGTATGAAAGATAGGCTCTCAGTTTGCTCTCAGCAGACAGGCAGCCCTTGTATCTGTGGGTATTGTTTTCAACACATTGAAAGTGGAAACTCTATAATAAATACATATATAGGTTTAGTATCGACAGTAAACTTCGTGGACAGGTCGGTACTTCAACAACACCATAAGCAGTTTAGCTAATCTATAGGTTTTTATCTATACCCACAGCAAAAAATAATTTACCTCCTCACGAAAATAAGCAATTCCTTTAATTCAATAACTAGAAATTGTCCTCGATATTTGTCGGTTATTTCATATACAGATATAATAACAGTTGAGGCTTGACTCTGTAACCTTCATAATAACACGGTTCTATAATACAGCAAAACCAGTTTCCCACAAAATATTTAATATTCCGTCAGGGCAGATTCAAGTTTGAATTCATAATTATCTGAAAACAAGACCCCGCCAGGGGCCAAAAATAACATAATTTCATCCAAGGGACCAAAAATAACACCATAATCCATCTGTTCGACCTTGTTAGATATACCAGTATTTTCCGGATTGAAAATTTCTGAACTGTAAAACCAGTAAAAGAAGTGTTTTTATTTAGGCGCGGATATTGCAATTGTTTTATGCAACGTTGTAAATGATATGCACACGTTAGTTTAGACAAAGACAATGCTTATTGCATACCAACAATTCCTTCTAATCCTCAGGATGATTTCTCGCGTGCTCACTTTAGCATTTCCTTTCAATTTTTTCAGGTAACAACAAAGGAAGGTCAGGCAGTAAGCGCAGCGCACGGAGCTTCCTTCAGTGAGGCAAGCGTAGCCGACAACTCCGGCGACCTCTACCGAGCTGTGGATCGACTGCTTGCCGAGGTCCGAACCCCGCAACGCACAAGGAAATTCTCTGTGACAAAGATGCTGGGCTCACTGATAGGTAAGATATCAATTTATTTTAATCTACATACCGTACAAAGATCTCAATATAGGAAATCGGGAAGAAGTCTCCCACGCCCTAGAACTCAAATAGATTTTTCCTGTTGAACAGCTACGTTTTTATTTGTTTATGTTCGTAATTGCTTTGTTCTAACCCATTGTGTTTGATCTGCAGGAGGTACGAGTAACAATCAAACAAACCGCAGTGGCTCAGTGGTGGCATGCCCACGTGTGCCCGCACCCACACGACCCCCGCTGGCCGCGGCTGCGCCCTGACCGGCAGCCGCGCCTGCGCATCGCGCGCGCTGATGCCTCGCGGGAGCCGCCTGGCTCGCCTGCCTGCCTGTACCCACTCGCTACGACTCACAACTATCCACCACCATTATTTAAACTTGAATAAGGTTCATTGTAATCGTTAAAACTATACGTAAATCAATTGTCATGTTTGGAAACGTGTAACAGCGCCAGTTATTATGCATTCATTCTTAATCATCAACCTTATTAACTTTTAAGGTATAAATTATTGGAAAGTTAGACCTAGAGATGTTTTTTGTACAGTTAACTCAATTTTTTTTATGAATTTGAATTAAGTTACAGCTGATTTAAATTTCGTGTCTGAGTTCAATTCGCACTAAGAGAGGTAGCTCGGTTTTAGCTATGAATCTGAGAACAGAATGTTTCACAGTTCACACTGTCGTTGATATGTTTTGAAAATAGTATTTCAAGTGTTATCAAACAATTGGTGGTAATTTTTAGGATTTACGCAATAGGTCAGGAGATTTTTATTGACGTATAGGTTACATTTATAGAAGAATACTCAGTTGAAATGTATAAATACGTCTATGTGTAGTTGGTATTTCAAGATTTACTGATAAATATCTATTCGTGTTTTACCAAATGTTAACAGTGGTTTTAAATTCTATATCGTCGTAATGGTGGTGACGGTTGATAAAACTGAAGTGATTTGTTTATGAAGCAAAGTGATAAAGGACTCTAACCAAGGAGAAAACTAGTCATATTATAAGTTAGCGTAATAAATTGTGAATGTAGAACAAAAGCTTTGGCACGAGTATTACGAGTATAATACCGCTGTACTCTTGGTCAGAAGAATTCTAACGCTTAAGAATAAGAATACACGAGAAAATTCCAAGTATGATTCAGGTGTACGAATGCTAATGAAGAAAACGATCATGTCACTGGTACTCACTATTGTGCCAATATTTATAATTATTTAATTGTTATTGACTTATTGTATTTTAAACTTCTATAAAAATACTCAATACTCATTATGAATGTTGTAATTTCTGTTATCAATACCCTTCAGTAAAATATCAGATTGTACGCTTTGAAATTTTAGTTTGCATGACCATATCGAGTGTATTAGAAATTGAGAAAACAGAAATTGAAAAGCACATTAGTTTTGGCCTAACTTTGTAAGCATTTTTTGATGAATTTTCTAACTTTTTCTACTTTTACACAGTATTTCTACAGTTACCCTCGTGTGGGCTAGTAGCTATCATATATTTTTAGTCGAAAAATAGGCAGCTCACTTCAAAAGAAACTATAAATTGTTGATGTCTAGAAGCTTTTAAAATGAATGTTTATGCAAAATTGTAAATTTTACTGATCTATGTTTAGTCAAATTGTGTGATACAAAATCATGTTTTTACTAAAGTTTTAGTGTAGTAATACCACAGTATTATAAATAAATGTAAATTATAAAGATTTATCACATATTAGTCACATCTAGTCATTAGTGATAGTGGGCTGTAAAAAAGACAAGTCGTTTTCAAAGTTGGATTGTTTTAGAGAAGCTGGATTGATAAGTTGGCATAATTATATCAAATTATAATTACATATATGTTAAAAAAATATAAATAAATTCCATAGTTGTAATTGGTATGTTATGTGAATCGTTCATTATAATAGCCAGGTCGTGTGGATTATCAAGGAAGGCTTAAGATAGTAGAGGCTATAATTGCTTTAAAAAATGTAGAGTTGTTTGTAACCACGGTGTTTATAAGTACTCGATCTGGCTATTAACATGCTACGGTGGAATTACATGAAGAGTTGTAAATAATTTAAATTGTTATGGAGACTGCTGAAAAGTCGGAACTGATTGGGATAAGTGTAAATAGTTTTAATTGATTAGCTTTAATTGAAATACACGATTCATTACATGTTTACATTTTTTATTTCTTTTTACCCTTAATGCTAACAAGAATGCAGATGAACTTTATTACTAATAAACTCGGCGTAGCTTTAAAATAGTCACAAATATGTAGTTGGTCAAAATACAGAAACAAAACTATTTATTTCCTGTCAATATAAGAAGTTTCGAATATGATCGAAAGAGACAAAACGCGGTGTAACTATTTTAAACTTACGCCTAGATCATTAGTAATATGACAGTATATAAGTACAAGCCAAATGTAAGTTGTAAGTGTAAACTATTATGTGCTCAATACTTTTTTAAACCGAATCTAAGAAATCTGAGCAAGCCTTGCAATTAAATCTAAATGAAATGTGTACATTAAATATTTGTTTTTATGCAATTCGTTCACATCGTGTGACAATTCAATAACTATGATACTTTTACTATGGAACTTGTGAATGGTGTAAATTCACATAGATTTTATAATAACAAGTTATTGACCGAAAATTATCCTAGTAACTCAGAGTAGGTTCACAGACAGCTATTAACAAAATTTAGGTAGCAGGATATTGAGAGTTACGAGTATAATACTAGGTTAACATAATGGTTATCATAAATTGGGTTCAACCAGAAGATAAATTG
The DNA here is from genome assembly GCA_947095575.1 of Electrophaes corylata. Lineage (NCBI taxonomy): Eukaryota > Metazoa > Arthropoda > Insecta > Lepidoptera > Geometridae > Electrophaes > Electrophaes corylata. The sequence continues at coordinate 11,015,134 of OX352700.1, read as the reverse complement.
GTATAAGTACCTCTTTAAGAATGTAAATATAATAATATATGTTGCGAAGAAAAAGGAGGGCAAATTACAAGATAATCCCACTATAGACATTCTTGGCAATAGCATCGGGAAATCCCGTTATCTTACTCACAAAACATTACGATACGTTATTGGTCCATAGATCTACCACGAAGTGATTGACGCTGATGTTTTTATACAGCAGCCATTCAGGCTAACCAACTTCCTATAACACTAAATAACAATATAAAATAGAATAGAAAATACTTCATTGCATGTATCAAAAAGAAATATCTTCACGTCTTTTAATTCCCAGGCACGGTAGATATCCGCTAAGATCTCTTATTACCTACTCGAGATTATTTGAGGATGTCTAATGGGGATAGTCAGAGGTACGTCCAAATATTACATTTAGTATATACCCACATTTTGCAGTACCATAACATAAAATAACAATTTACAGAAAACGTATTAACTCTCCTATGGTACAATGGGCGGTATTATCGCTAAGCATTGGTCCCAGACATTCTTTCGATCAGACAACCTTTCTATGGAATGTACTATGTGTGATTAACATGGGGTGCTGAATTGTGCTTGAAAACAATATAATATAAGTAAAGTAGATGTTTTTGCAGAATCACACATAAACCAAATGAAAAAAAACAAATGAGTGAGCCGTCTCATTTTTCTCAAATATTGTATGGTACTACAGTTAAGCATAATTTTCAGTGAAGTCGAGAGGTTGAAAAAGATTTGTTAGATGTTTTTAATATTAGTTTCAAGCTTGTGTGTCACTGTAGACAACACTCACTACACAGGAAATATTTAGTGAGCCTACACTTGGTAAACCCAGTTACCAGTGCTCAAAACTATTCGGTGAAAAATTACCAATGAACTGTAAGTGAATATTTTTATAAACCGATCATTAAATAAAATTCATACATTAATAATTACGGGCACACGAGGCTTAACACCTGTATGTCTCAGGTTGATGGACGCAGAGTAGTGTATCGTAAGGGCGTTTATAACGAGCGTGACCTGCATGACAATGCTCTGTTATAGGTAAGGTAACCACTTAACATCAGGTGAGCCATCTGCTTGTTCCATAAACAAGTCACATACAAAAAATACATTTCTTTCTGGCTTTGTTTGTAATTTTTTCATGTAATTTGATGCACGTGCTTTTTGCTAATAATATTTTAAGCATTTCAATGTTGTTATTTTTATTTTAGCGTTGATCTAATTATGAGTCGATATTTATGAGTTTTGTCGCCGGCCGGTCCACCCGCTGAAATAAATCAGATTCGGGAACAATGAGCAAAATGAGAGGGGTGCGCACCCCATCTGCGTGATTCAATCGATCCGTGGACCAGTCGACGCTGCACTGTCATCTCGGCCGCTACTGAGACCACCGCGTTTTATTTATTATTTAAATGTTATAGTTTTTTATCATAATGGAAGGTCGCAGGACGTGGGAAGGAGTGCCGGTGGAGTCGGTGTCACCCCCGCAGTCGGTACCGGGAAGGAGGACGCCTCTGGGAGCTGTGGGGCTGGGGGGCTTTTATATGCAAGGAGGACAACCTCCGCCGCCTCAGCATTGCTACCCAACCGACGAGAACCAGCCAGAGCCAGGCACCAGCTATGGCCAAAGGTCAGTATTGTATCAATTTATATTTTAAGCTCGAAGACGTTGACGAAATCAACCTCTTTTATTGGGTTTAAAGTGGTTTTCAAGTAAATTAGGAACAAATAAAGGTTAGTCAAAAGATAACCTCGACTAACATGCCATGAAGATGTTAAATTTACGTTAATTTCAGTGGTATTTTGCAAGATTTAGGTTAAACAACAGTGACGTAGGCGAATCGTTACCGGCAACATATTGTTTTGAAATGGGACGCATGCGCTTTACGCCGCTGTGTCTGAACAGAGAATCGTAGATTTTGCTGGACATTATAATGGCTAATAGTTGAACTTATACACAAAGAAGCAATCCAAAAAACTCTTCTAGTAATAGTGCGAGTCACATACTATTTACATAAAAAAATAGTTTAATACTTATTTAAAAAAAATATTCAATATTGCTATAGTTATTTAAACACGTATATTGAGGTTATAATGGTAGCCTACGTCCAGATTTTATGAATCAACAAATGTTAATGATTATAATACGATTGGGAAAATAATACTGTATTAGTATCTTGATCGGTGTTTTAGTTTTTATGACAAAGAGTACTTAAGATTCCATTCAAATAGCACACGGAAATAAGACTGGTGAAACTTTTCTCAATAGATTTCTCTTGCAGCCGATACGATTGGTGAAACTTTTCTCAATAGACTTCTTTTCCAGCCGATACGATTGGTGAAACTTTTCTCAATAGATATTTCCTCCAGCCGATACGATTGGCAAAACTTTTCTCAATAGATTTCTCTTCCAGACGATACGATTAGTGAAAATTTTCTCGATAGATTTCTCTTCCAGACGATACGTATGGTGAAACTTGTTTTAATAGATTTCTCTACGCATTTTACGTTCAAACTATAAACTAAGAATTCAGTAATCTACTTAATTTAATTAGCATATGATGATAATATAATGACCAGGCCCTAGCCCATTTCGACTTCGGCGACTGTGTAATGGAGGCATATTTAACTATGATTTTCTATATGTGAGTATAGGCAGGGTGGTAGTACCTACTTCCCCGGACGAGCCCTTCACTATGAGCTCTACTGCTACTCAAATGATGGCTAGATGATGTTTCGTAAATATGTCTAAATGCCCACAAATATTTATTTATTTATTTCGTCTAGCTTTGGACCTCGCGACGACGGCGGTCGTTAGCAGTGGTGGAACTTAATTAAAACGACACAACTATTTGAAATTTTGAATTATATAGTCGAGATGCTTATTTTCATAATATCGGTTCTTATCTAAAATAATAAAAGTTTTATTAATCAATCTAAAGAAATATTAATCATACGCTTGAGTGACATACGTACGAGTAACTTGCACTTACCCCACATGTTCACCCCAAGCTAGGGGTGATAAACAAATGCACTTCGAAATGAGTGCACATCTGGGTACAATAGAACAATGGCACCCTTGCGTAAAAACTGCCATCCGACCGCAATTTAATCTACACTTAATAACTCATCAAAGTCATAGGAAAACTGATAAAATATAATTCGTTATAAACAGCTGTATAGCACCAAATGCATTTAAAACTATGTAATCTACTACTGGTCGTAGACACTTGTAAATTTCAGGGTATGTTGGTCTTAGTCTTTGTGCTAAGGAATTTATCAAATTCAACCCCTAAACTATACGCTTATAACAGGGCGACATGCGAGCGAAGTCGCGCGCGATGCCACTCGTCTAATATACTATGAATAATTTGATCGTGTTAATATCAGCTTTTCACAAATTTGTGAAAACGCACCTTACGCTAACGCAATAATAGTCAAAATATAATACACATTAACATTGCTTCCCTTTTAATTCACCCTACCGCTACAAATCGCATTGTTATATTTGTAAATCGCACCACTTGTTCCTCTGTACTGTACCTAAATCGTCGCTCACCCTTGTCCATTCTCAGTTACCCGAATCGATTTGGCTCTGAATATGCATATTTTTGTTCAACTTGTTGGTGCAGCAAGCTGATAGAGCAGCAGTATCCTAGTAGAGCTCTTTGTGAGAGGGCTCGTCCGGGGAAGTACTACTACCGTACCTATTTCTGCCGCCAAGAAGTGATGCTCGCATTGCTGAGTTCCAGTTTGAAGGGTGTGGGTGCTGGTGAAATTACAGGCACATGAGGCTTAACACCATTATGCCTCAGGTTGGTGGACGCAGTGCATCGTAGGGCGCGTAACAACGTGCGTGACCTATAAGGCAATGCTTTGTTATAGGTGATGGTTACCACTTAACATTAAGTGGGTCATATGCTTGTTCCACCAGTAGTAGCATAAAAAAAGATGACCCACCTGATTTTAAGTGGTAACAATCATCTATAACAAAGTATTGCCTCGTAGCCTTCGTAGCTAACCTTAAAAACGTGTCCTATAATGCACTGCCCTGGTGTTCATCAATTTGAGGCATACACTGTAAATAATAATAATAATCAAAAAATGCAAATCAAACGTGTCTGATAAAGCAGAAACTACATGACATAAGGATTTACTCTATTACTTGTCATTTAAATAGATATACAATAAGTATTATAACAATTAAAATTATTTAATTTTCTGTTTTAAAATTACTTTGATTTTAGGCCACTCAATGACAAATCGAAGCAGAAGATGCGTCAGGGGAAAACTGTACGACTGAATATAAATGCGAGAGAACGACGAAGAATGCACGATTTGGTAAGTTATAAATAAATAAATATATGAGGACATTTTTACACAACATCATCAGCTTGTGTCCTTATGTCACCTGGTTCCCATACCAGATGACTGATAGAATACTTACATACCTTTTTTTGTAAATACATACTTAGAATACAATATAACACCCAGACAGAGAACAAACATCTATGTTCATCACACAAATGTTTGTTCTCGGTGGGGATCGAACCCACCACCTACAGCGCAAAAGGCAGGGCTATTACGAACTGAGCTGTGACGGCTGTCACAAAATAGTTGCCGATGAACATCGGCAAGCATACATTTGAAAAACCAAGTGCGCGCTCTCGGAACCGAGATGTCTAGCAGCTATCAGGAATGCGCCGAGCAATAGGTAAAGTCAAAAAACATTACGAAATCATAGATTTAAATTTAAATCTATGTACGAAATAGCTTGATAAGTACTTAAGTGTTTGGTTCCATGATTCAGAACTAACACTATTAGCCGCAACAATGTAAATGTTGATGTAATGTTCAGATTAATGGATAAAATCAATCAAACTTCTAAACAACATCCAAAATAGACAGTATACCTTTTATCTAGAAATTTTAATGAAAGGTTTTCCATACTTTAACATATTTGAAATGTGCTGGTTGAGTCATTAGAAAGATTGATTCATAAAAACTTACCAGAAAATCTTAGAGATTTGTGTATCAACTTAACTTAGAGATTTAAACCTCATCATCATCATTCTGTTGAAGTCCACCACTGGACATAGGTCTCCCTGATACGTTTTCAGGAAAAACGATTTTGCGCACCATACCATAGGTACTACTACTAGTTTGGGACTAAATGACGTTGTGTGAAATATCTACCAATATTTATTTATATCTTCGATGTTGTAGAATGATGCCTTGGACGAGCTACGGGGAGTCATTCCATACGCTCACTCGCCGTCTGTCAGGAAGCTATCAAAGATAGCAACACTGCTTCTCGCGAAGAACTACATCATGATGCAGGCCAGCGCCCTCGAGGAACTGAGAAGGTAAAAACACAGCAGTGTTGACTTGAAAAAAAATTAAGGATGTTCTAATGTATTTTTTATTATTTCCAGGGTAGTAGCGTACCTCCAAGGAACAATGACAGCTGCCGGTATCGTTCCACCTCCAGGCTTTGACATCACCTGCCTGCCTGCGGCAGCTAAACTTCTCCAGCCACCGAACTTCGACCTTGGACCACCAGCACCACCTGACCCACCCTCTTGAGATATGCTCATCAAAATTGAACCTTTGAACCGCGATTCAAGTGATTTTTATTCATCTTTTATGCAAGATTGACACCAAGAGAAATTCGGCCGAAACAGAATTGATGGTTTTAAAAACATAATATGTATTTTTGTTTGTTTAAGCTTTCCGAATTAAGTTGACTTAAATTTACTTATATTTAGTCCATTAATCTCCAGGCAAACTAGATATACCCCCAGAACTCTACCCACTCCAGATTCTCTGTGGATGTCTGTGGGAGCCAGTTAGAGGCAATATTGTACAAATATTACATTATGCACATGTTTTTTAACTTTTTTCGAAGTTGATTAAAAATAGTCCACCAAAGTAAATTTTATCTTGGTAAATTATTCTCCAGGTTAACTTATCTTTACTGGCACTGAATCGTTCACAGAAAATTATATGATCACCAGTATATTCTGGGTTTATATATTTAAACACTGCCTTGGCAACTTTCTGTTGGTGTCAGTCTAGCAGGGATGATATAAGCGGTTGATAAATCTAGTCTTTTCAGCTGTACCTATGTACAGCTGATACTAACGTATAAATCATAGCAATCAAGATGAATTGTGTGCTTATAATAAAGTTAGGTTTAAAGTAGTTTTCAAGATAAATAATTACATTTTATGCTCATCTGAACTTTAGTAATTTTCGTATAGTAGCAACGATCACGTCCAACATTGTAGGTACTCAGGAGGGTTGCCGTATTAAGTCCAATGTATCGACGTCCTAATAAATATGCTAATTATTATATTTAATTAGCAAAACTTAATAAGATAAGGTATTCAAAACTAATTAACGGCTGAACTACCTACTCACACAACTGTTTCATAAAGGTTCATCAAAAAGTACTTTGTGAGGTTCATGTCATACCATCAGTCATTTCAGTTCAATTAACTTTTAGTAAAAAGGTTGAATTAATGTCTCAAATAATATTATTTAATGTGATAAACTTATATAATAATTATAGGTAGGTATCGTTAATTTTATTTGTATTTATTAATTATTATTAAGGTCTGTGTTTTACAAGTTAACTGTCGTAGTTTTCTATAACTTTATTATTGTCTGAATATATTACTCAAGTGGCTTGTCTAAACTAATGTTATGAAGAGGAAAGATGTACTTTTTTGTTTGTTTTGCTAAACTTAAAAAATGCGTGAAACGTGCAAAACCGGGGTGGGTCACTAGTCAAATATAAGCAAACGATTGCGGGATCATGAGTCAAAGCTTTATAGCCCCAAAGCAAAATATAACCTGAAAACATGACTTCATTTTGTCTTCTTCGAAAAAAACATGACTTGGATTTTAATTTTTTTAGTTATTTTAAGTTCTGGTTTGTAATTTCGGTGGTATTTTATCCAACATTACTTGAGGTATTAGCACAAGTGAAATCAAAGCGTTATATGAGACATCTTGATATGACGAAAATGTTTCCTTGGGTTTTGAAGAAGAACGATAGCCTATGTTTCATCAAAACCAAAAATCGCCGACTTTACTTTGACTTGACTTGACTTCTTGATTTATGGCTCTGTGGCTTATTGTCACAATTCTGCCAGTGTCCGTTTCATGCTAGTTTCATAAACATAGTAGAGGAGTGCGGCTAAGAATATGGTCAGTGTTCAGAGAGAGACTTTACATTATCTTATTGACTCGACTTGACTATTGTCCGTCAAAAGACGGACACATGCCACAATAAAAAAAACTGTAAATGTCAAGTCTCTATGGCAGGTTGTGTGTTGTCTATAAAGGTAGTCAGAACAAAGACCATAGAATAATGAATAAAGGTCCCTATTCTAACAAAGACCATACATAATAGTTGTCACGTTACGTCATCAGCCTAAATAAGTTCACTGAGTTTGTTAGTCCGCAGTGTTAATGTTGCAGTAGGTACTCAGGAGATGCTGCTTACTATCTCTTGGGCTAACTTGCTAACTTGCCTATCTCCCACGACACCCAAGGGAGGTGATTGAGGGGCCCCATTCTAGGCCCCCAGGGCTACCACGGCTACAACTGCTGCATTTAACATAAAAACGTAAATATAATGAAAAAAGCCAAGCCTAGATGTTGACTTATAAAAGTAAGTAATAATATAGGTTCATGATAATATTATAACAAAATGTCTACGTAAATAATGTCTTACGTATTTACGTTACATGTATAGGTATATATTTTATAATATATTAGCGTATCGTAACTACGTATACTTATGTTATACCATTAACAAAACACGTAGGTAAATCCTATAAGAGATAACCATTATCTGAAGAGGAATAGAAACTATACCTAGAACATTGTAAAATTAAGTAACATGTAATTAAGCGTAGGATGCAAACTTTTTGCTCATTATTGTAAAGTATCTGCTCACTGTACCTATGTTATTGGTATTATTAAGTTATTTTTGGGTAGAGGATATGCAAACGTAATACCAAACATGATGAATGAAAACATGTTGTTTTTTGACATTGCTTTGTCATTCTGTAACAAGACAGTATATAAGTGAACTAGTAATGTCGATTACACTATCGTTATCATTAATTAATACAAAATACAATTCGCTTACCTTTCATTTCAGGTAAATATAAAAGTATAATTACTTGAGAAAACGCGCGGGACTTCGTCCGCTTGAAACTATATTCATACAAACTTCAGCCTTTTAGGGCTGAATTTCAGGAATTCCTGTCTGAGTACACCCTTACGCGTCGAGACAAATATAGTGTCAGAACTTCAGGTCAGTACCACCACTGGTTTAGGTTGTACGTTGTCTATATGTCAGTCAGTCAGGATAGAAGAATTCTTATTATTCATTATAATAGTAGGTATAGAAATCTATACTAAGTATTATAGAGGTAAAGTTTGTGATGAGGTAATCTGGATCCACTGAACCGAATTTGAAAATTCTTTTACCAATAGAAATCCACGTTGTTTGTGAGTGTCATAGGCTACACTATTTTTTAGGGTAAATATAAGCTATACTATATTTACCACCAAAAATGAAAAGTTAAAATGTTTACCGCCCAACGAAGTGGGCACCTGTCAGCTATTGAAATATAACCAGGAACCTTTGATTATTTACTTGTCAATCAAAGCCAGGAACCTAGATAAGTATGTTCTCATCTAAATAATAGCCTTTTTATGTTGGAAATATGCTCGATTGACAAATGATTTTGGTAATACGTTTGTGTGGGCACCCATTCTCAGACTGCTCTAAATTTTTTAATTTGTTTTTAATCTAAGAAAAATGTAAATATATGAAAAACTGTGGAGAACATGTGCCAAATATTAGGTAAGTAGTTGATAATTAATTAAAGTAGTACCTATCTCTGGTCAACCCCAAAGATGGGTTTTGAAAGCGCTGTCAGCCAGGAATTAGCGAGTAAGTAGTATTTTAAGACAACTTTTTCATTAAGGCTATGTTTAATAAGAAGCCATAATAGGATAATATAGGATATAAGAAATCACCATACCCTATTTCTGAAGCCAAACAGCGTTGCTGTTTTTCTGTTTGAAGGGCGTCGGTGCCAGTGTATTTACAGGCACATGAGGCTCAACACCTGTATCACCTCAGGGTAATGAACGCAAAACAGTGCATCGTAGGGCATGTTTCTGGGTGTGCTGTTTCGAGGCTATGCTTTATCATTACCACTTGGCGATAGTTAACACTTAACATCAGGTAGACCATGTTTATTCCATCAGTATGCTGTGTAAAAATAGCGCGTTTTTATCGTATCATCGGAGATGCGCGTTTATTGTGTAACTTTTAATGTAAGTTTAGGTAAGTTTAAGAAATTTTAAAATTATGAAATATAACCACCTTAAGTTAGGCTCCCGAGAGTCTAAGTTGCAGATTTTTATGCATGTAAAAATCTAGAAAAACAACAGAACAAGTTTAACAACCGTGTCAAAATTTTGAATTGAATAAATTAAGTTTGCCCACTTGGCTCTCTTGGAGACCTAATTAAGCCAGTTACTCTACAAACAAACATTTGAGATATTTGTTTATATTAAACATTGTATTTACAAACTTTTTCTGAAATTTTAACAGAGTTTTAAACTAGTTCTGCTAGTGTTTGCCCATCGCCAAAAGATGAATGCCGGCTTTGCTGGCATATGAAAATATTATATATACATATAGATAAAATATTTTTATATGCCAGCAAAGCCGAGGGTGGAAAATATTTAACCTAAATGTTAGCTTCATATTAATATTTTATTTTTAAGTTAAAAGTCTCTTCGAAAATTTGTAAATAACGGAGAGCAGTGCGCGATAATGATCCAATATTAAATATTTACGATAGATGGTTTTTTTAAATAAATCTTCATAATTTATTAGTTATAGTACCTGCACTTATGGAATTCAATTTTTTTTAGATTTCGAGGCATACATAAATCTAAATAAATCTTTAAGCATTTTTAAGTACTCAGGAAGTATAATACTGTACTTTAAAGATACAACTCAATATCAGTTACAATACGTATAAAATGTGTAAAGGTAAAAGTAATAACTTTGGTCAAATGTGATTAAAGCACAGCGTAGCGGCTTCTTTATTATGACTTACTTGCACGTAGAATAAGGCCTATAGTTTTAAGTTTATGCAAGCGTTGGGTATAAACTGTTGACCTAATAAATATAAAAAAAGTACCCATAAAGTTGGCAGTGAGCGCGGGATTTGTTATTCAGTAGATTGTCGATTATTATATCAACAAAGTTTCAGCAAAGTTGGTCCGACTTTGCTGAAACTTTGAAATGAATGAATGAATGCTGAAATCCCGCGCTCACTGCCAACTTTATGGGTACTTTTTTTATATTTATTAGGTCAACTGTTTATACCCAACGCTTGCATAAACTGAAAACTATAGGCCTTATTCTACGTGCAAGTAAGTCATAATAAAGAAACAACTATTGTAAAGATAAGGTACTTATATTGCTAAAAAAAATTTGAACCAAAACAAGATGAGTAGAAATATAAAAACAACGAAACCAGATAAATAGCAACAAACAATAAAAATGACGAAGTAAAAACACTATGCATATACGTATGGCTATTTTTGTTCAGCACGTAAGTAGTGTTGAAATCTAGTTTAAATTAAATGTAAATATAACACATAATGTGTTATTTATAAGTAAAAGTTGCGCCAAAAATGTGTACATAACGGTGAATAATGAAAATTACGATGATCTGTTAAGTATAAGATAGATGGTTTAGAAAACCTTATAAGTATTTACATCATTCATAAGATATGTACTTAAATTTAATATAAGTAAGTAAATCTTTCAAATAATGATTTTAATTCATCTATCTATGGGAGACATATCCAGTGGTGAACTTGTTTAGGCTGATGAAGAGAGGCTCTACCTTCTGTGTAGGTGCTGTAGGTGTGGGTTTGATTCCCACCGAGGATAAGTATTTGTGTGACAAACATGAATGCTTTTTCTGTCTGGGTTATTTTGTATTCTCAGTAAGTATGTACTTATTTACAAAAAAAAAAGCTTTCACTTACAAAAAGCTTTACACGCAAAGCTTAGTTTGGGGCTAGATGACGCTGTGTAAAAATGGTTTCAAATATTTATTTATTCGTGTACTTATACAATACCTACTGTTTACTGTTAGGATAAGAATTTAAAAGTAGCCACTTGAGTAACAATAGTAGTAGGTACCTTAATATAGTAGTAGGTAATAGAGTAAAAATTCTTGCTCACATTTTTTTATGTAAGTACCTAGTTAGAGAAAAGCTCTACATACATAAAAAAATGATGGACGGGTGGTCACCAGTATTTGTATTCTTAATTGAAAATAAGTATCCCGCCATACTAATTTGCGGAAGTCAAAATTATTGTGGTTATTTCAATTATCATGATTAGTAGATACCAAACAAATAATAAACTAATGAAATCAAATGTGTTCAGTGTGTTCTTATTCTCTCCCTCTCATATTTCGCATACTTATTAAAATATATTGAATAGTTTTAAAACAGTAGGTACAAATTTTTTTGTCATCTACCAGTTCATAGCACGTAGTAGTTCATATAGAAAAATAAGGAGATAACGACGAAGGAATACATCGTGTGGAAATCAGTTAATATTCTACCGGCACCGATAGGCGTTCATCTTGTCACGTATGGGATACCATGGCTGCAGATTCAAGTCGTGAGGTTTTTTTTATATTGTATAAGCGCCACAGATCGGCAGAACATTGAACCAAAGCAATTTGTAGATTATAGTTCTACCTGCCTCACAAAACAAATATAACAACCAAAGTAGAGCAACCAAAGAACGACGCGGTTCCACGGAACTTCGCTAGATGGCACTGCAATATACCTATTCCTGCTCCATAAAGTGGTAGGTAGCCTCCAGTTCACCGGGGTCGATAGCCGCGTCTGCTGTCTACTCTACATTATGTTTCTGTATAGCACACAACTGCATGTAATTTGTTCGCAGACGAAATTGGATCTATCAAGAACGATTCCACTCTTCCTAGTAGGATTGGCAAAACTTTCGCCGCAATTTTTTGAAAGAAAATTTTAGCTCTACTATTTAGATTACGTTCGTTAATATTAGCAAGATTATATCTTTCTATGTAATGTAGGGTATCTCTGACCTATATAGGTAGACCTAGGCTATATCTAAAGAAACGGTGGGTTGAATTGAATGTAGGTATAAAGACAAAGTGGGTAGGTAGGTACCTACCTACTTACCGAAAAACGAGCATGAGTGACCTACTCTACAGTTAGGTACAATTAACAGCAATTTGATAAAATAGCAACGCGTTCAAATTTATTTATTAATCACATGCGTACATTTTTATAAAAATAGCTTTGGTTTTGTTTGGTTAACCTATAACCTGTAATGGCGCAGAAATTGAGTTTGAGCTTATAATAATGGCTAGTGCTCTAAAACAGTGAAGGAAAATACCTTGAAAAAACCCGTGGCTTGGCCAACTCCACACGTACTAGCGATATCTTTCCTGAGGATTAAGCCGACCAAGCTATGAGGATGGTATTGGTGCTGAGCAAGATTACACCATCTAAAATCCTGTGCCATACACTATAGCGTCTCTAATTTAGGGGAATGGTATGAGGGTTACCCTTGACGCTGTATAAATCATCTACAATTTTATTATTATACTTATATACTAGCGGCGCGTCCCGGCTTCGCACGGGTTTTAGTAAGGATTTTTATAATTGGTATAGATTAGACCACTGTTGGACATAATTTCATTCTTTAGGTGGTCTCAATATGTCCGAGGCGTTAGGTATAGCATGGTGCTATCGATTATTTGGATGAGGTACTTAACTGATATTAGGTAGGTACTGTAGGTAATTATTAGGCATTTCATCATTTTACTTCAGAGGAAATATATCAACAATGTCAAATTATATTGATACCTGTAAGTTGGTAAATAAAAGATTTATTAAACTTATTAAAACACGACTTGAAAGAGGGTTTTTAAGGTAGGGGGAACTTGAGGCTTATTGTGTGGGTCTGTTTTGTTGTCTCGTAGCTCCGAAACGTAGTAATCAGTGCAGCCGTTTCCACATTCTGATAGTATACATCAGCTTTGAACCCGCCGCGTTTTATTAAACGTAATCTGAGGCATAAATTCTATTTCGTACATAACTACCTAAGTATTCAAATTCGACGAATTCCATACTTCAGGGTCAACATACTACAAAAAGGTCCAGAATTTATCTTTTTGTTTGAGGTTTTTGTCAAACAATTCAGGTTCTACAACAACTAGAACTAGAATTCTATGTTATGATAAACTCATCGGTCACTATGTCCAATGTTCAAAACCTCTGCTATAAAAATATAAACTAGAAGTGAATGCACGTTGACTCAGTCTCAGTACAGTAACATGCAGCATCGTGTGCATAAGATACTCAGGATGTGTCTAGCAATGAAATGCCAGGGGTTATTATAGCATAGATGAAAGGCTATCTTTGTCGAACTATGGATTTGTTTCGGCTTGATTTATTTAGCCATATTTGAGAGGAGGTCATAATTCAGAAAGCTAGGCAGGCAGATTGGTGATTGCAGTGACGGTGTTTAGTTCCTACTCAAAAAATGCTGCTGCCATCTCCCATCTCCTGGTGCGTTCCCTTATTCGTCTTTTGTTACGGCATCGATATTGAAAACAGTTATTTTTTTTAGTAGTAGTATATTCAAGCACCCATAGAAGAATGCCATACGGTGTTTTTGTTGAAGACCACAGCCATGCAACTTACCATGAATCATGACAAGACAATGACTTTCAAAATGCTCGTGTGGATAGCGAGCGACCCATTCTCGGTTGAAAATAGTCTTGACTCAGATCCTGCTTTCCTGCACGTGGGAATTATTGTATTATAATGATGCATTGAAGTGTTTTAAGAGATAGATATCATCGTCATCATCATCAACGTGAGTTTGTAGAAGTCCACTGCTGGACATAGGCCTCCCCTATACATTTCCAAGAAGAAGATTGAACCCTAGCCATCCTAACAAAGTCATCGGTCTACCTGATGGACCGATGACTTTGTTGGAGGGCATGCTACGCTTCATTTTCCGGTTCGTGGATAAGAAAACTAATAATAAGGAAGTTTATGTAGATAGATAAGTTTTCAAAATATAAGTTGCGAGTTCTTTCTATTGTAAAAAAGCCGCAGATCGGCAGAACGTTGAGCCATTGTATTATTTCTGCATTTTAGCGTTAGCAATTCGAGATTCAGAGTGTAAAAATGTCAATATGGAACCTTACCTACCTCAGACAACATTTTATGGATTACCATAGAATAAGGACTAAAGTAAGGACATTACCGATAAGCAATGTCGGCAACGTCAGCGACATACAATATTTTATTTGTGGTAAAACCTCTAATTGTGCTGAGAAAGATAAAAAAGACCTTGATGCACCGGTGTATGAGCACTTGCCCTATAGAATAAAAGCGATTACAGATTGGGTGTATATGCCGCGCGTATCGTTTGCCTGTTTTTGTACACTCCTTATAAACTCAATTTTTTTCAGCTGAGCTGAAATCGCAGTAAGTACGAACGAAAGCTTCGTCGGAATTTATCTACATAATTATATTGATATTGATACTGACCTTAGACGAGTAAACTCGTCTAAGATACTGACCGATTCAAACTCTTTCTTTATAAAAAGTTATGAAACAAGCTAATGACCCACGTGCAGGCTTACAGCTATCGTTACTACATGATTCAGGAGCGTTTTGTTTCAAGCTTGAAGCAACATTTCTTTGATTCAGAATATACCTATACTTTAAAAACACATGACTTTATTTCAATATTGTGTTCAATTATTAGTAAAAAAAGAAAACTACTTTTAAAGGTCCGAATTTCAATGCAATCATCATCGGCCTCTAAAAATCCACTTTTGGACTGGCCTCTTCTTCTGGCGTCCTAAGTTTCGTCTTCTGGTTCGTGGTCGCCATCCGAAAACCATTAATCCCCAGGGGTTGTCAGTTCTGCGACCTATATGGTGCCTATTACCAGACCGTGGCTGTCCCCTTGATATTGAGCGATTACCTCTGCCTTACAATCACATTATCTCACATAGCACGTCCACAGAGGACGCGTGAGTGACATTGCACTGCGTCCATCTTTATGAGACATAATAAAGGTGCTCCATGAGCCAGTGTTTGCATTGATTTGCATGAACTCGTATACCTAAGTGGATGTACCTACTACACGCTTTTGGCTTATACGTCACACAAGCGTCAAAAACGTGCCGTAAATATGACCAACCTGTAATAACCGTAAGAGAGCGAATTGAAAAGATTATTTGTTGCTCAACGTACGCAGACGGGATTGCGCAATCGGTTGCATGGTATTCCTACAATACTATTTACGAATTTGTAATAACGTAAAGTAGATAATTTAACAGCACAAAAACTAAATGTTGCCACTTTATAAATGCAATTAAGCATTTTAACATCTGCTGGTTCCATCAGTAAATTGCATTAAGTAAGTATGAAAAACTATTATTTTTCATGATCTGAGAATGCGGAAATATTACATAAGAAATTTAAAAAAGTAAGTAGGCACCTACATTATAACAGCACATAATTTTATACGTTCATGCATACAATGCAGTTAAATAAACGCGGAATATCTTTTTTAATAATCATAGACAATATTTGATCAAAAATACGAGTTTATAGAGAAAGGTGCCATCCTGTACCTACCTACTCGGGGAGGCAAAAGCAATAGAGAGTTTGTAGAAGATCGTACCGTAGAACATAAAAAAATACTTAAATAAAATAAATTATTAAATTAATAAATATATAAATTATTTACATATTTCATAAGGCAAATCATTTAAATGTCTACAAAAGGTGGATGGAAAGAGCTTTTAATCGTTCTTCCTAGAAACGTATAGGGGAGCTCTATGTCCAGCAGTAGATATCTTTAGGTTGATGATGATGAAGTTATACTGATGGATGCAAAACTGTACGTACCTTAGGAACCCTTGTATTAAGAAGATTATTTTATAATTGTTACATAAGTTAGAGACAGAGTACCTACACTATATTACTACCTACCTATTGTCAACTAAAATTTACCGGGAAGCAATTGCAAGCCGGTGGTGAATACAAGCGAGCTTGAGGCAGAAAGCAGCGTTGAGGTACGAAATTTAATCTACCCCTGTCTGCCTCCCTCGTCCACCCTCGCCTCACCCTGGTACCCGACCTACCCACCCGCACACTATGTAATTTATTCATGGTAACCCGCGTCTATAATGTGAACACCTAGTAGGTACTGCCTACAGCGATCCAGTTTGTTCTTCGTTACCATGAGAACGATTAATGAATCCAGCTATTTATGCAGCTAAGCCTGTGCCTAGGTACGGAAAGTCACGAGACGTCAACGAAAAACCACCATCGTACCTTTACTCTAACACTAGGTAGGTATACGCTAGATATGCCCTACACAAGGACTGGCATGGCGGTGACGCAGTGTACCGTTAGAACAGAGACAACGCAGTAAAAACTGATTATACAACCGGTTTTACTATGAAAAAAATTGCGAGTTACCTGGAGGAATAAAGAAATATATTTCATTTTTAGTGGACAATGGATAGGTTTAAGATAAGAAATATTGATTCATGGAAACATAGTTTTTGTTATATTACTTATACTTATAACGTTAAGCAGCTAGACTGTGCCTCTTATATTTACTTTGTAGTTTACTTTCAAATTAGACTTAGGTACCTACCTACCTACCTACTTAAAACATTCAACTAAGATTAGAGTGTCCAGGTCAAGGTCCGAAGTGTATGTATAACTAATAAACTATTGCGATAATCTGATACCTATTGTACGAGTACGACATAGGTATAATACATAATCATTGAAACATTCTGGAGTACAGCACTGTACTGTGAAAATTACAGGACAGAGCGAGAGCGCAAGCGTCGTCCTCGCTTTCACCCACCACGAAAGCCTCCTGAAAATATCTATTGATTATCGTACACGTTGGTTAGTAAGTAGGTATAGCAAGCCACCTCACCCAGTAGGTAGGTAGGTATTACGACTGCCTGTCGAGTGCCAATTTATTTGAAGACCGTTCAGAGCCAAGCTGCTCTGACGAAGCTAGACGTCATGTCCACCTACGTTTGATCTGAGGATAAACAAATTAGCGATATAGTAAGTATAGTAGTTCTAAATATACATTCTACCTTACGCCTCAGAACAAAAATACTCTAAATATTTACAGTAGTAGCTAATCTAGAGCACGATGAATAGGTACTATCGCATTTCTAGGAAATACCAGTTATTTTTCATAAAGCAGGAATAAGGAAGCTTATCTACATTAACTGAGTAGGTAGGTACTAGGTTCTAGAGTTCTAACTTGACGGTTGGTAGATGTATGTCGGTTAAAACCTGTCGAGCCAAGAGCAAAAGGTTGTGAACCTGTGTTGCTAGTTGCTTTTTTTCCATTGTCTTGCGTGTTTGCGTCTACACGACTGAATAATACTGTACCTACCTACTTATGTAGTTACCTACCTACACACATGAAAGGTAAGTAAGTAGGTATGTACTTACCTATATAATAATAATAAAATAATAATGGTGGACAATCCACGCATCATCTAGCCCCAAGCTAAGCAGAGCTTGTGTTTATGGGTACTAGATAAAGTTATTATTATTATTATTATTATTATTATTACTTAATACAATACATTACACACATAGATATTTTTTATTGTACATAGGAAATACCCAGAACACCTGGAATAAATATTTGCAGATTGTACAAACATTTCAACTAATGTAGAATCATATTCTTACTCAAAGTGTGTTAGGTGAGTGAGAATGAGAATATATGTAGGTAAAATATTTTAACGACCGATGTGGCGCGGCGGGCGAATGTCCGCCTGCGACGCAGAGGTTGCGGGTTCGATTCCCGCCTTGGGATAAATGTTTGTACGATCTGCAAATATTTATTCCGGGTGTTCTGGGTATTTTCTATGTATAATAAAAAATATCTATGTATGTAATATAATACTGTATTAAGTATATCAGTCATCTAGTACCCATAACACAAGCTCTGCTTAGCTTGGGGCTAGATGATGCTGTGTGGATCGTCTGGCATTATTTATTTATTTATTTATATCAAGGCGGGAATCGAACCCGCAACCTCCTGCGTCGCAGGCGGACACTCGCCCGCCGCGCCACATCGGTCGGTCGGTCAAAATATTTTACCTACATACATTCTCATTCTCACTCACCTAACACATTAATCTTAATTAATCTTTGAGTAAGAAAATGATTCTACATTAGTTGAGTCGTTGAAACATGATTTTGAACCAAATCGAATAAAATAAAAAAATGTCCCTAGTTATTGCCTTGAATATCAAGGATGCGTGGCTCAAGTTTGATCCATTTTCTATTTTTATTTTTCTGTCGAACGAAGCTGGTTAACCCTCACTATTTGTACCTAGGTAGGTACCTACCTTCGGAATAATAATTGCAGTTCTAACAATAATAATAACAGGGGTATTTGAGTATTCAGATGTGGCATCACCGCATTCACAAGAAACAGAACGCGCCTGCGCGAGTTCCACGGGCAGAGGGAAGGGGGTCGCAAGGCCGGTGCGCGGGGAAGGGCGGGTAACGTCACGTCGAACAACGCAGCCCATAACCGGCTAAATTCAGAAGACCTCTCAGCGCGCGCAGCCAGGGCGTGCCCGATATACATTAAAACCCGGCGGCTAAAACTTGCCTGCGTCGTCGTCGAGTCGTCGGACGCGATTACGCGAGGTGGGAGCTGTGCTGTGAGAACGCCAGTAGGTAGAGCGGCCACTCTCTGTACCTAGTTTGTAAGCGATAATATTTCGCTAAATACTTTATCAAGTTACAACCTCAATCGGCAATTATCAACGCGAATTCGATAACGTTGCTGGCAAGAAAACAAACAAAGAGAATATCCTAAGCCAAGGAACGGCGCTGTCAAAATACAGCAGAAAATAAATAAATAGGGTTAAAACACAACGGCGCGAGAATGTGATACAGTGAACCTTATGGCTTCGAAGCATAGTGTGATATTCGCTTGACTGTAAACTGTGATGTGACCGAATTTGTGAAAATGTAATGATGGTTAATCGTAAGAACTGGTGATGAGAATGACTGGCCCGGTGATCGAACTATGAGTTTTTCATGATGGACTGGAGAATCAAACGTCGAGCTCGCGCACACCGGTGAAGTTTCCGAGGCCACAGCCAGTCTTTTGAAAGAGGTAGGTACAGTACCGGTTTTCAGTTATTGTGCACGACAACGTAGTTCTTAAGTTTAGTGATAAGTTGTACATTATATCCTAGTAGCCCTAAGCAATGTAGTATGTAAAAAGGTCAGGTAGGCGAGCGCAAAATAAATGTTATTTTTTAAGGTGTTTAAATCAGATATACCATAGGCAGGTAGAACCCTACACTAAAGAACAAAGAGCTAGGCCTAGTCAGGAATTTGTATACCAGGCCTAGCTAGGTAGTTAGAGAAAGTTAGGGATCTACCGAAGAACAGAAATAGAGTTAGGTATGCCCAGGGACTTGTCAGAGTTAGACCTGACTAGCCTCAGAACGAGTAGGCTACGTACCTATTCAGAGTCGAGTAGGTACGTAGAAGAGTTAGGTCTAGCTTCTGTAGTATAGACAAGTTTCTGGGCCAACGTAGTTAGCATTTACATGTAGCTTAGGTACACTGCACGCACATAAGTCTATAAAACATTGTAGGTACCTAAGCATAAGAATCATGGTATTAAATAAAGAGACGCGCTTCCGTCAATGTGCGGGCGGCAAGGCAGGACGACGACTTGTATAAATAATAGGCTAAAATTGCCGAGAAACCAGTGCTCCACTACCCGTCGTCACAACAACACCTACCTGCGCCCCGAGACAAGTCGTCGTCGTCCCTTCGCCCGGCCTACCTGACCTCGGCCGTTACCCGTTACCCGGCGTTTTATTACTCCACATCTGCAGACCATCCGCAGCCCAACTTTAAAATATACAGTCCACTGAAATCACCACGAACATTGGTCCTTCGCAAGCCGGATCACTGAAACAGCCAAGATCAAAATGCCGGTTACACGGAGTATGCAGGGTCGAGAAGAAGTGCAGGCATCCGCCAGCATGACGACCGTGACAACGGAGGGAAATACCACGGAGACCACCACAAGCCGAGCTACCGCTGAAGAAGTTGTGCGGGCCGGACACAGGCCCTCGCAACCGCGGTCCAGGAGGTCTGAAACCTCGGGAAAGAAGAGCCGCTTGTGGGCAGCACGTGAACACCTAGCGACGGTACGCGCAGCGCAGGCAGACGCGCTTGCGGCGGCCGCGAAAGCTGCCACGGAACTCGCTGAGATTGCTCTCATGCGAGTGCAAGCAGAGGAGCACTCAAGCAACGACGAGGACGGAGAGCAGTCTGAGCTGGCATCCGTTCGCATCTCTACGTGGCTGCAGCAGCGGCCAGAGGAAGAGCCGCCGCTAACCGCTGGCAACAAGGGGATCCTAGGAGAGGCGCCTCCTGTCAAGGAGGACCAAGGAGTGCGGGAGAACCGGGTTACGGATCAACCCGGTCGGGCGACCGATCCGCCCACCGTGCAGAGGTCCGTCATCGGCTTTGAGGAGCTGACGGCGGCGCTATCGCCGATCGCGACGAGGAGGGATCCGCCGAGGTACCTACAAGAACTTCCCGCCTACAACGGGCAGGTGAGTGGGTGGCTGGCGTACAAAGCAGCATATAGAGACAGCGAGACAGCGTTTTCCGCGTCCGAAAACGTTGCACGAATGCGTAAGAGCCTTACGGGCGCTGCGCACGAAGCGGTCAGCAGCCTTTTGGTAGGCCAACCCGACCCGGGAGCTGTGATGGAGGCTCTTGAGAGGCGGTTCGGGTGGCCCGAGGCCCTGGTGCTGGCTGAGAGGGAGAGACTGCGTCACCTGCCCAAGGTAAGCGACGGCGCCAGGGAACTATGCGTCTTCGCGGGGCGAGTGGCCAACGCAGTAGCCACGGTGAAGGCTCTGGGGCGTGAGGCGTACCTACATAACCCCGAGATGGTGAGGAGCGTCTTAGATAAGCTGACGCCCATACTCCGAAACAAGTGGTATGACTACGTAGCTATCAAGGACGACACCCTGGAGCTCCAGAAGATCTCTGCGTTCCTGAACCTGGAAGCAGACAAGTGCGGAGCGTACGCGCTTCCTGAAGTGACCTCTGAGGACACAGCCGGAGGTCAGAAAACCAAGAAAAAGGTGGAACGCTCGTATGCTGCCGTCCAGTCGTCCGATGAGGAGTGTCCCAAATGTAACCAGATCATCGAGCCCGCAGCCCCAAAAGACTGCCACCATCTTAGGTCGATCAAGGAGGACCTAGTCTACGAAAACGCGTGCTCTAAAGTCATCATCGGGCAAAATAACTGGGACCTCATCGTGTCGAACGAGGTGAGACAAGGACGGGACGATCAACCTGTCGCCTCGCTCACACGTTTAGGATGGGTGCTTCACGGCTGTCGCTACTCCGATGCGGCGTCCGACGACGACGGAGATTACTGCGGGTACATATCGACAGTAGCGCAACGAGCAGAGGATTTTGAAGAAAAAATGAAAAACTTCTTCAGACTAGAAGTCGTGGGGTCCCTCAGCACCGACTCCGCTATCTGCGCGCTACGCCGGTTTATCGCACGGCGCGGCTGCCCGAAGGAAGTGATGAGTGACAACGCGACGTGCTTCAAGGCCGCTGATCGAGAGCTACGAGCGGCCTTACTGGAAGCCGTCGAAGAGGAGGTGAACAGCCGCTACATCAAGTGGCGATACATCCCACCAGCAGCGCCGTTCATGGGTGGCGCTTGGGAGCGCTTAGTGCGCTCTGTCAAGGAAGCGCTCACAACGACGCTTCAGGAGAAGAGCCCGAAAGAAGAAACCTTGGCCACCTTACTGGCCGAGGTTGAAGCCACGGTCAACTCACGGCCGCTCACTCACGTGGCCGTGACCCCAGACGACCCAGAGGCCCTGACACCCAACCATCTGCTGTTGGGGCCTAACAGCCACGTCCCAGCCCCGGGAAAGTTCTACGAGAAGGACGACCATGCGCGACAACACTGGCGGCGCGCACAACGACTGGCTAACGAGTTCTGGCACCGGTGGCTGCGCAAGTACCTACCCGCACTGCAGCACCGGCGGGAGCCCCACACCAGCGGCGACCCACCAAAGGTCGGCGACCTTGTCGTCATATGCGACGTAAACCTACCCCGCAACACATGGCCGAGAGGACGAGTCACGGCGCTGTACCCAGGACGAGACGGCGAGATCCGAGTGGTGGACGTCATCACCAGCGCCGGTCACATCCTACGGCGTCCGACGAAGAAGATTGTCGTGCTACCGATTCATCGCGAGACAGCGACGGCGGGAGAATGTGCACGACAACGTAGTTCTTAAGTTTAGTGATAAGTTGTACATTATATCCTAGTAGCCCTAAGCAATGTAACATGTGAAAAGGTCAGGTAGGCGAGCGCAAAATAAATGTTATTTTTTAAGGTGTTTAAATCAGATATACCATAGGCAGGTAGAACCCTACACTAAAGAACAAAGAGCTAGGCCTAGTCAGGAATTTGTATACCAGGCCTAGCTAGGTAGTTAGAGAAAGTTAGGGATCTACCGAAGAACAGAAATAGAGTTAGGTATGCCCAGGGACTTGTCAGAGTTAGACCTGACTAGCCTCAGAACGAGTAGGCTACGTACCTATTCAGAGTCGAGTAGGTACGTAGAAGAGTTAGGTCTAGCTTCTGTAGTATAGACAAGTTTCTGGGCCAACGTAGTTAGCATTTACATGTAGCTTAGGTACACTGCACGCACATAAGTCTATAAAACATTGTAGGTACCTAAGCATAAGAATCATGGTATTAAATAAAGAGACGCGCTTCCGTCAATGTGCGGGCGGCAAGGCAGGACGACGACTTGTATAAATAATAGGCTAAAATTGCCGAGAAACCAGTGCTCCACTACCCGTCGTCACAACAACACCTACCTGCGCCCCGAGACAAGTCGTCGTCGTCCCTTCGCCCGGCCTACCTGACCTCGGCCGTTACCCGTTACCACCACTTGTTTCGGAGTATGGGCGTCAGCTTATCTAAGACGCTCCTCACCATCTCGGGGTTATGTAGGTACGCCTCACGCCCCAGAGCCTTCACCGTGGCTACTGCGTTGGCCACTCGCCCCGCGAAGACGCATAGTTCCCTGGCGCCGTCGCTTACCTTGGGCAGGTGACGCAGTCTCTCCCTCTCAGCCAGCACCAGGGCCTCGGGCCACCCGAACCGCCTCTCAAGAGCCTCCATCACAGCTCCCGGGTCGGGTTGGCCTACCAAAAGGCTGCTGACCGCTTCGTGCGCAGCGCCCGTAAGGCTCTTACGCATTCGTGCAACGTTTTCGGACGCGGAAAACGCTGTCTCGCTGTCTCTATATGCTGCTTTGTACGCCAGCCACCCACTCACCTGCCCGTTGTAGGCGGGAAGTTCTTGTAGGTACCTCGGCGGATCCCTCCTCGTCGCGATCGGCGATAGCGCCGCCGTCAGCTCCTCAAAGCCGATGACGGACCTCTGCACGGTGGGCGGATCGGTCGCCCGACCGGGTTGATCCGTAACCCGGTTCTCCCGCACTCCTTGGTCCTCCTTGACAGGAGGCGCCTCTCCTAGGATCCCCTTGTTGCCAGCGGTTAGCGGCGGCTCTTCCTCTGGCCGCTGCTGCAGCCACGTAGAGATGCGAACGGATGCCAGCTCAGACTGCTCTCCGTCCTCGTCGTTGCTTGAGTGCTCCTCTGCTTGCACTCGCATGAGAGCAATCTCAGCGAGTTCCGTGGCAGCTTTCGCGGCCGCCGCAAGCGCGTCTGCCTGCGCTGCGCGTACCGTCGCTAGGTGTTCACGTGCTGCCCACAAGCGGCTCTTCTTTCCCGAGGTTTCAGACCTCCTGGACCGCGGTTGCGAGGGCCTGTGTCCGGCCCGCACAACTTCTTCAGCGGTAGCTCGGCTTGTGGTGGTCTCCGTGGTATTTCCCTCCGTTGTCACGGTCGTCATGCTGGCGGATGCCTGCACTTCTTCTCGACCCTGCATACTCCGTGTAACCGGCATTTTGATCTTGGCTGTTTCAGTGATCCGGCTCGAAGGACCAATGTTCGTGGTGATTTCAGTGGACTGTATATTTTAAAGTTGGGCTGCGGATGGTCTGCAGATGTGGAGTAATAAAACGCCGGGTAACGGGTAACGGCCGAGGTCAGGTAGGCCGGGCGAAGGGACGACGACGACTTGTCTCGGGGCGCAGGTAGGTGTTGTTGTGACGACGGGTAGTGGAGCACTGGTTTCTCGGCAATTTTAGCCTATTATTTATACAAGTCGTCGTCCTGCCTTGCCGCCCGCACATTGACGGAAGCGCGTCTCTTTATTTAATACCATGATTCTTATGCTTAGGTACCTACAATGTTTTATAGACTTATGTGCGTGCAGTGTACCTAAGCTACATGTAAATGCTAACTACGTTGGCCCAGAAACTTGTCTATACTACAGAAGCTAGACCTAACTCTTCTACGTACCTACTCGACTCTGAATAGGTACGTAGCCTACTCGTTCTGAGGCTAGTCAGGTCTAACTCTGACAAGTCCCTGGGCATACCTAACTCTATTTCTGTTCTTCGGTAGATCCCTAACTTTCTCTAACTACCTAGCTAGGCCTGGTATACAAATTCCTGACTAGGCCTAGCTCTTTGTTCTTTAGTGTAGGGTTCTACCTGCCTATGGTATATCTGATTTAAACACCTTAAAAAATAACATTTATTTTGCGCTCGCCTACCTGACCTTTTCACATGTTACATTGCTTAGGGCTACTAGGATATACAGTCCACTGAAATCACCACGAACAGTTATCATTTTGTTTGATTTATAATGGGCACTCGGTTTAGGTGGATGCAGGTTTGCAGTCCTATATCTCTTTGACTTAAATACGTTTCACGTAAACATTTTATGTATATCTACTATAGAGCGCACAGCCAGCAAACCTACGCCAGCAGCCTATGTAGATACCTACTTACTAAAATATATGCTATTAATATAGCATCTTCATAGCCCACACAATATCGGCAATATTTTGCTTTCAGTAATACGCATATTGTAAACACAAGTGTTCAAATCTCATATTATTATAACGTCACTCTTAAATAAGTCCCTACTTATTAATATTTATGGTTAAAATTAGTTGTTCTCTTTTTCAGACAATCATGGAGGCTTCTACGACTCAACCACTTTCAAAAGAACAGCAAGATTATAAAATAGGAGAGACAAAAACAGAAAAAGAAACTAACTTAAGTAACGAAGTCGAAGACAAAGCCGAAAACATAGAAGCAGATGCTGATACATACTCAAAAAGTGACAGTGACAGTCATAGTGACGATCTCAGTTCAAACGATGATCGAAATCATGTAGGCAGTGGTAGTAACTCTCAGTTTTATGAGAGCAGTGACAGTAAAGTTGATTTTGCTGTGAAAATAGACGACAACGATACTCTTAGTGACATTGACGATATAAAAACTGATAGTGCGTCGGCGGACAGTGAAGATTCCGCTCTGGGTAGTTTGCCATCAGATAGTGCCGTGCCCGACCGAGAAGAGATTCAAGACAGATCAGAAGGAAGTGATTCCGGAATCGGACCAGACCAAACTTTGGAGGATATTCAGTTATCAAGCTTCAATCTTGGTCTTCCTAGCACAACCAATTTAAAATTAAGCAATGATACCAATAAAAATAGTGCTAGCACCAGTTATAATAATGATATTGGTAAGAACAATGAATGCCATAATTCTATTGAACAAAAATCACCCTCCAAGAGTAACCTAAAACGGAAACTTACAGAAGAAAACGCGGAAGCGCCTCTCTTGAAAAAAATGAAACATAGCATCCAATTCGATAATGTAACAGTTTATTATTTTCCTAGAGCCCAAGGATTTTCATGTGTGCCATCACAAGGGGGCTCTACTTTAGGTATGGAGTGGGAACATTCTCATATGCAAAAATTCTCATTAGCCGAACACGCTTTAGAACAAAGGCAATTGCATCGACAGATACTACAACAGTTAAAAAGTGAACGCCATTCCTTACAAGGTGTATCACTATCATCTAGCGAAGACAGTGACACTGAAGAAGAAGCCAGTGATATATCGGAATCAGAGCTCGATCTAGACAGCTATTACTTTTTACAGCCAGTACCTACTCGGCAAAGAAGAGCTCTCTTAAGAGCCGCCGGAGTTAGAAAGATTGAAGGTTATGAGAAAGATGAATGTAGAGATATAAGAACATCACGAGAATTCTGTGGATGTGCGTGTAAAGGAACATGTAATCCAGATACCTGTTCGTGTAGTTTGAGTGGCATAAAATGCCAGGTTGATCGGTTGAACTTTCCTTGTGGATGTACCAGAGACGGGTGTAGTAATACTACTGGGAGAATTGAATTCAATCCAGTAAGAGTACGGACGCATTTTATTCATACAATAATGAGGGTGAGTCTTGAAAGAAAAAACGAAGAAAATCAAGAGGCTGCAAAAAGGCAATGGGCTCAAGTACATAATGTTAGCACACAACCACAGTGCATTCCAAACCCCGGATATGAGATAGATCACAGTAGAAACCAAGATGATGGGCTAGTGAGAGACGTTAGCCTTACTCCGAGAGTTGAAGTGGAATCCTGTGTTAATACAGGGAACTTCAGTAACGTCCACTGTGATATGAACAATGTGCTCAACCAAACCAGTCAACAAACTTATGATTACAGAAGTGAAAACACTGAACTTACAAACATCAGTGAGAACAACATGCACTATGAAACTACAAACAACCATCACCATCTTGGGGATCCGTACACGTCTAATATACTACAAGGAAAAGGACTACCTTATTCTGCTGCCGCGGTTGGTACTGTAGGCTACGAAGCAATGTCAAATAACATGCAAAGTTTTCCATGTGATCTCAACTACACGTACGATCTGCATAATGATAATAATCACTTCAAAGGTCTCCACAGTTTTTCAGCGAGTAGCTTCGAAGAGTTTGCCCACAGTTCGCACATGAGCATGTTTAGTCACTACGGCCACAACATGTATACGCCAGATTACTTGCAAAAACCGACGACTAGCATACACGATCACAGCTCTTTACAATACCACAACATGCATCAGAACCATTACGAAATGTACAAAAGCCCAGTTGAATGTGTAATCAATGAACCCAAAGGCGAGTACGCAACCATGACATCGCCATATCAAGCTAGTAATAAGTTGCAAGCAGTGGAGAACGACGAGAATTGGTTCAGTCACAGCACACTTCTGAACTTGGACCATACCACGCAGGCCACACAGGACGAAGTAGACCTGCAACCTCAGCCTTCAGAAGCTGTACCCGAAAGCAATATCACGGAAAATACCGAAAATTTCGGTGAACTTATCAAAAAAACTATGGTAGAGTCTGTTACTGTGTAGAGAAGTTATTGTATTTTAATCATCAATTTAGTAATTATCTAGTTTATGAATTTTGAATTATATGAATTAGTAATCCAGACCAGCAGTTTAGGGTATAATTTTTTTATTTCGTATACGTACCTATACCTACCTATTTATAAGTGCCATATTCTATTCTTAACTCGTGTATTTATGATTTAATTTAACCACTCTTGTAAAATAAATTGAATTAGAGTATATTCTTTCCACTTCATGCAACCTCTAAATTAGGCAGATTACCTAGGCTATTATAGGCCTAGGTATGATAGGCATCAAGCACAGAATGGTACCTCTACCTCATGTAGCTCAGTGTTACAAAAGAACTAAAACTGGTTTTTGTATTCAACATATTCAGAGATAATGCACGTAAATCAGAAGTCAAGGAGATGGGTACCTAACTAGTT
Organism: Electrophaes corylata; assembly: GCA_947095575.1. Lineage (NCBI taxonomy): Eukaryota > Metazoa > Arthropoda > Insecta > Lepidoptera > Geometridae > Electrophaes > Electrophaes corylata. The sequence continues at coordinate 10,987,095 of OX352700.1, read as the reverse complement.
CTTATATCAAATCAATATTGTACCACAATTGAAAATCCCCCAAGTTCATGAGATGGCCCTTTAACATAAGTTAAAAATCTACCAACTAGTGGAAACTCCCGCGACTTCGTCCGCGAAACTCCGTTCATAGGAACTCCGTCCTTAGTACACCCCTACGAACCAACACTAACCTAGCCTGAAAGTTTTACGACTAACCGTTTAGGCTGTTCGCTATTTATAATGTCACTCAGTCAGGCAGAACAAAGTCTTGGGCTGAAATTTTCAGGCTATATTTGTCTTGGTGCGCAAGGGTGTACTAAGTAATTAATAAAATTCAGCTTTTAAAGAGGTAGGTACAGTGGAGACTGAAGTTTATATGCAAATAGTTTAACGCGAACGAAGTCACGCGCGTTTCCACTCGTAGATTATAATTATCTTTGTCCTGACTGACTGACATATAGACAACACAGGTATATTTGTCTTGGTGCATAGAAATTCAAGGTGAAGTTTGTATGGAAATATTTTCAGGTAGACGATAAAGATTGGTCAATCAAAAATTGACTCAAAGGTTAAACTTTAGTCTGGCTTGGAAGTTTTGTGTCGATGTTTCGGGGCCGTGTTTGCATGTTTCAGCAAAGCAACTTATGTTACCTACCGGCGTGGACACTATGTGATAACATATAATGCACTTTTGTGCTACTTGGGAGCTCTACTAGGTACTAAAAAAAAATACTAAACTGGTGCGACTAGTTGGGTTTTACACTAAATCGCCACGACAGGCCACTTAAAACACTGAAGCACTAACGCTACACCTAGTTGAAAATAGTGAACGTTTCGAGGCCACCCAGTTTTATTTTCGGCACTTATAATCATAAATTATTAATTTTATGCAACAACATAACAGTTTTTGAAGTAGAAAAATCGATAGCGTGTATTTGAAGTAAGACATGTGAATGTACATTCTCTGGAAAACGATGTACGAAGTTTCGTAGTATTGTTTTGATTCCCACAGTCAAGCTGTTGGCTTCCTCCAGCCCATTGTACGTATATACGTCCTTCAATTGAAATAGGCTAAACTGCTAGATTGGCAGCAAAATCAGACGTGTAAAAATAAATATATTTGCTATAAGATTAATTAGAATGAATCCGACTATTTACAAGAGCCTCTTGAGACCACTGTTTTGCGTATAATGACCTGATTACCAAACCAACACGAATTCAACAAAATAAATTTAATTTCATACAAATAGGTAGGTACAGTCAACACCAAAACTAGTTGATCATTTGCAATATTCCACAAGTCTACTCTGTCCACAAGTCTATTATACTCTGTACCTGAGCATCAAGTCCGTGCTCTGCTTCGGCCACGATCATCGAAGCACAAGATGCTGAACATAGCCTAACTTCAAGTAAAACAACTGAATCGATAAACGATAATGAAAAAAAACTTTTAATTTCTCTCACATACATACACGAAATTACGCCTGTTTCCCATAAGGGTAGGCAGAGACCACGGATTTCCACTTGTTCCGATTCTGACACACATTTTTTGCTTCATTAACTGCTCGAACATTCTTCATGCTCGCGGTTTAGGGCACCATTGACCTGGCCTTTCTCTATAAGATCTTCTATCTGATTGAGATTATTTTTACTATTATAAAAGGTTCTTAAATTTAGTTGTAGACTGTTAATATTTTTGGTGCAAGTATAGGATTGGTGGAATTTTTGAAAAATGCCATCAAATATTTATTGATGAAGTAGGTACCTACGTAACGAAGTAAGTACCTAAAATAAGCATTCACATTGAACTTCAGATAGGATTCAGTAATCTAGGTACCTACTTATTTTCTCTCACTACTGCATGTGTGGTGTGTGCATTGGTGAGCGAATTCTAAATTTCTCATTTTTTTTAAAGAAAATATCCATTTGTGAATAACTAGAACATTAGTAGGTACCTAGGTAGGTTAGATCTTTACTTTCCATGTGTGATGGGCATGGCCAAGGCAGGCATTTGGTAGGCATGGCACTGAACCCAAACGCTACCAATAAGTAATATAAAAAGTTGCCAGTAAATAAGTTTTATGTTTTCCCGAGTAAACAGGACTTGTATTATTGAATTAAATAGGTAAGCTCGTTAGTCACGTTTGTAATGTAACCTACAATAAATAAAAATTACTTCATTTTCTGTTGCGTGTTTTATGATTCTCTTTGCCTGATAAACTTTTGTGTTTTGTCATAAGCAAGCAACGTTTCCCTTTTTTTAATTAAAACATCGGTATTTTCATTACCATAATAATATTGCTTATAAATAATTACAGAAGCACTGTATTTCAGTTTTACAAGTAACAGTATTTAGATAAGAATCTACACAACAGTCTTATGATATGACAGTATACATACATATAACTTATTTAATTGTCATTAATTTTCTTAAAATAATTTCACGTCTTCTTTTTCCGTCCGGTAAGCAAACTCTTCCACGACTTCTTGTATTTGATTTCTAAACAGAAGAATCTTATTATCAGGAATCTTGCGAACATGAGGTAACAAACTTTTGAAGAAGAAAAGATTCTCATCATCATCATCTTCATGAGGTACACCGTTGAAAGACTTCATTATCTTTTTGGCAGATCCGTTGCTACTATCTTCTCCAAAATTCTTTCGTTTTGTGGAAGAGGTCGTCCCTTGATCTAGTAACTCTAGCAAAGATATACCATGTTCACTGTTACTGTCATCATCGTCATAATCACCATTCACTGAAGAATCAGCCCCGGGGTCATCTGAAACCACAGCTGACGTAACAGATCGTCGTCGCCGGGAGATCTTTCCTTTAGGTTTCTTAATGAGTTCCCGTGGCTTCACCATTTCTTTGAGAAATAGCAATGCGTCAAAATGTACCCATTTGGGACGATATCCATCATCTTCTGGTGGAAATTTCCCGAGTTCTACTGAAAACTGATCTCTTAGGTACTTCCATTTTTTTCTTAATTTACTTTCTGAAATAAAAAAAAATACGTCGTTGCAAACATTTTCAATGTGATTTACTTACTCTACAGTTGAGGGTTCTTATTTTGCCCGATATAAGTAGTAAGCGTAGGTAGTATTTTACACCAAATTAGAAGATTTAATGGCAACACTGGACACAATGAATGACAATAAGGGCTGCCAGCTTATCACAAAAAGCGCTAGACTTAGCATTATTTCATATGAAATGTTTGAGGAATTAAAGATATGACCAATTTGATCACAAGAATCTGTTGTATTACAAGTGATATAAAAAATTAAGAAGCGAAAATATAGTGTCATTAATCACGCGGTGGTTTTATTGTCAAAGTATCGTTTGATCAAAAACTTGGAAAATATCAAACCTATGTAATAGAATGAAAACTTTCAAAGAATAGGTATGGTAGGTACCTAGTAAGAATAAAGTTTATTTATACCTACACAAACACAAATAATTGCATTGCATTGGACGCGGTATCTGTAATAATAATAAATTTTTATTTACCAAAAAAATAAGATACAATGTTATTTCTGTTTTACTTAATAAATAAATATTTTGCAAATGTTACGTTTCATCACCAAGCGTTATCATTCAAATCAAGTGGGCAACACTGCTTGCTTGACTTTGTTTGTGTATGCATACTGTGGGTGGAAGCTTCGATTCTCCAATATAAGTTACTCTATGGCTTCGATCGATAGCGGTTCAGTCAGCATATTATTAATATTGTTGTATGTATGTGTGTACCTACTACAAAATGGCTGTAATGATCGTAAATAGACTTTAATTAAACCGATCTTCATGTAGGTGTACAGATGTGTGCCTATTTTTTTACATTTTGTTGTTAAAGAGAGGGGGCAAGCTGTTTTACTATCTACCTAATAGCTTGGTTTAGACTGCAATGTAGTGTAAAGATGGCTGACTGACACCATTGTGCCGTGTGTGACGTAAGCAATCCAAGCCAAACAGTGAGACACTTTCGCTGATTTTCTCGCGTTCTTTAAATTTTCAATATTTAAGTAGGTATAATAAATTTGATTAGGTGAGGAAAGAAATTCAATAAATGAATAGGTAGGGCACTTACCATCTTCTTTCATTTCAATACTAATCTGCCTCCAAAACTTATCGATCACATTTCTATCTCCACGCAACTTATTTTTCTTATCCCACAAAGGTGGTCTAGCGTATACCATGGATATCAATGTTTCTATGTTCATGTTTCACACACCCTATGCCGGTAAACTGCTAAATGCGAATGAAAGACAAGCGCGTCCGTCCCGGTTGCCGGTGCCGACAAGTTTCAGCCGGTTTTCTTTGTGTGCGTGTGTATGCATTTGCCCCGCCCACCGGTATGGATCAGCCAACCGCCTGTAAACGGGTTGCCTGCTTTGGCTATGCTGCTATGCGAGCATCTGACCCTCTTTTTATGCACGGGCCGGACGGAACCCGCTGTTGGTGCCACACTTATTATAGTGTCTGTCGCTATTACTTTATTTAGTCATAGGTAAAAGTACCTTGATATTTATGGTACCTATACAGTAAAGAAAATAAAACCTACCCTGAAAAGATACATTCAAGGACAAAACCTGGACTGCGCGAGTTGGCGATATAGGTTCTAGGCATCTTTTCGTCTAAGCGTGATGGGGTCAAGGCCACGCAAACTGTCACGAAGCGCGTGCTAGATATGAAGTCAGGGCGATTTTTTGCAAAGAAAACATTTTAGTACTTAGTGTAAGTGCGATAACATGAAACCTGGTCTTAGGTAATGTGAGAGGAGTCGGAGATGCAACATGATAGGCGGGTGCTAGATAACTGAATAGTAGGTAGGAAGGTACCTAGTACCTACCACTGTACAACATGATAAGTAATTTATGCTAACCGTGAAAGACCTGAGACTTCTAAAAAAAATAATAGGTAGGTACAATGGCAAACTTAATGTGCGGATTGAAAAGAAAATTGAGGACTGATAAAGGACAGTCAGTATAAAGGGTGGATGGCATAGAAAATAGTTATTCCAGTTATTCAAGGTCCCTTTTCGCTAAATTTAGCAGAGAAGTGGCAACTTTAGTTTGCGGATTGTTATGTCACAAAGCAGATCTTCAAATAAGGATCAGACCAAAAATACGCTGGTATATCGGTTAGTTTTGAAGGCGCTACCAACGCTAAAGCCGTCGAGTATCGAAGACTTACCTATGTAGCCTACTACTTACTAATAGGTTGATGGACGCTGAGCAGTGCAACGTAGGGCACGTTCCTAACGAGTGTGACCTACGAGGTAATACTTTGTAATAGGCGATGGTAACCACTTAAAATCAGGTGGGCCATCTGCTTGTTCCATCTGACGACGTGAAACAGCCAGTCGTATAGAAAAGAGAAATCAGGAAGCAGACAGTCGCTATCTTCTGTGGGTACCATATTCCACGTGCCCGTCTAAAGAGCAGAAGAAGTTTCCGGTACCGTACCATGTAGTTGCGGAGCCCCCGTGCCCCGTACAGGACATGCCGCACCTGCTTTTGTGTCCGTTATACACGACCTCCTGCACTTGGGAGGACCTGAACGTGGCGACGAAAAGGGCCGTTGAGGTGGCAACATATTGGTCGGGAAAGGTGTGAGTTTTGTCTTGATTCAAAAAGCAGAAGAATCAGCAAGTTGTAAAAAAACACTTAATGACACATGAAATCATGGGAATAGAGTTCAAAATAAACCAGTTGCTACAATACAGATATCGTTTATTTTGATCATATATTTTCATCTACGTTTTAAAAATATAGAATCTGGTCCTAACTTAAATATCACAAGAAACTTAATAATACAAGGACGAAAGAGATTTACTTCCAATAATACTGTCTTAATTTGGCTACAATAACTAGGGTTCAAATTTTTATGTTGATAGTTTGTTTGACAGTTCTCTACTGGGCGGGTATTTAGGTAGTCAATTTAAAATATGACATACTCACCCGACTGCAGTTGACACTTTATAATAATATCCTATCCTACTCTACCTACCTATTCTATGTACAGTCAGCTGCACTAGCAATTTGTAACTTTCAAAATGGTTTCACAGCGGTGCTTAAAATATTTTCACGACAATTATTCAAAAACTAGGTGAGGTCATCAACTAATTTCATGACTTTTTAGATTTTGAGGTGTAAAAGTTCATTGATTTGGTGTAATACCGTCGTGAAATTTACATTAATTAAATTGTCTACATTCTAGTGCAGCTGACTGTACTCTACTAGGGCGAAATCAACAACACCAAATTCTAATAATGCTTATTATGCATGAATTCGGGTTTCTTTTTATTTGAAACTTACCTCACATTGTTTCTCCCTTTATTTTATTTATAATTTTGTGAAATTGGATCCGCGAAACAGGCGTTTAGCGATGGGAATTTAGTAAATAACTTTTGCACTTGAGCTCAATCGTGATTGATTTCATGCAACAAATCGTTGGCCACGCGAAAATCGCTTTTAGATAACTCACTTCTCTGGCTAGGATCTTCTATGTACAAACGACGCAGTTTTCTTACTTGGTCCTTTTCAAATATTCGCGATTAATTGGTAACGGAGATATCGGTATTTTATTCTACTCAATGTAGAAAGTAGTTTGAGGATATATTGCTATCAGTTTAAACAGTTTGACCTTATCTAGGAATTATCTGATAAATACCAAATAGGCGGCGCATTACAAAAGTTGTGCAATCATTATTACAAACACATTTTTTTGATTGGATTTGACAGTTTGATTTAGATAATTCATGATTCCCCTTGAGAATGATGAAGTTAGCATTATTTCATTAAAAAATGCTGCCTTCAAACTAGTATTAGTAAAAAGCTGCATGCATACCAGTACTGCACTAGAGTGATGTATCTAACTGATATATTGTAACTGATGCCGTCAAGAATTCTCCGACAGCTGCCATATCTTTACAGTCTTGTCCTCACTCGCCGTTATCACAGTCTTCGAGATTGCATCAAAGTGAATACTGTTTATAACATCTGGAAGAAAATAAAATTTCATAAGCCAATACTCAAAGGTACTATTGGAAGTAATAGGTCTTTTTGTGAAGGATTCGTCCGGGGATGCATTTATTACTAGCAAGCAGCGTTACTGTGTTACGGCTCGAAGGGTGTGGGTACCGGTGAAATCACAGGCACACGCGGCTAACATTGTATGCCTCAGGTTTATGGATGCAAGACAGTGCATAGAAAGACACGTTTCGAATATGCGTGACTTACAATTCAATTTTTTTTTAGTTTAATTTTAGTAGTAGTAGAGCTCTTTGTGAAAGGGCTCGTCCGGGGAAGTTCTACCACCGTACCGATTTCTGCCGCCAAACAGTGATGCTCGCATTGCTGTGTTCCGGTTTGAAGGGTGTGAATGCCGATGAAGTTACAGGCACATGAGAGGCTCAACACCAGTATGCCTCTGGTTGGTGGACGCAGGGTAGTGCATCGTAAGGCACGTACCTAACGTGCGTGAACTACAAGGCAATGCTTTGATAGTTTTTCTACACTATTTATTGCTTTATTTTGTTTGTACTGTGGTGGTCTGAAAAAATATTTTATATAGTATCATAGTACTTTCAATCATCTATCTATCAATTACCTCAAGATTTTTTAAGATTCAAATGAGTAAAGGAATAAGTTATACTTACCAGTATGAGCCTTATGTTCGTTTACTTCCGTGGCAGTGAGTAGATTCCAGTCTCGCAAGGTGCCCGCTCCGCTGCCAAGCCACAAAACGTTGTTGCCGTCCCAACACAATGCTGTCACCCTGCTCGGAAGCCGCTTCTGATAAACCTGACAAAACAATACTAAGATTAGCCACTCATCGCTACAAAGTCAAAGTCAAAAAGTATTAATTCAGTAATATCCAGGGATCATCCCGAAACGTGTTAAAGCTATTAGGTGAATCTAAGCACCAGTTCATCGCAACGAACCTTTTAAGAACAGGCAAGAAACTTACGGCCTACGGTCCTACGGTCTTTAGACTTAGACGAATTAACCACTCGTCTAGTCTTTACAGACTTAGACGAGTGGTTAATTCGTCTAAGTGCCATGCCTTGAATGTTGTTTAAGGGTGTGAAAGCAGGTGAAATTACAGGCACATGAGGCTTAAAAGCTGTGTCTCAAATTGATGGAGAGCAGCGCTTCGTAGGGCATGTTCTTGACGAACGTGACTTGCGAGGCAATACTTTGTTTTAGGTGATGGTAACCACTTAACATCAGGTACCCATCTGCTTGCTCCATCAGCAAGTCTAATATAAAAAAAGACCTAAATATGGGGAGGGATATATCCAGGTGGACTCATTGAGGCTGATGACTATTACGACTTACCGAATTATTATTTATCTTACCGAATGCAAAACGCTGAGATCAGTGACAGTCATGTCTCCGCTCTCGCTCGTCGTCACAACTCTATCGCCAGATACAAAGCACGCGCCACTGACGCCCTCAGCATGTACAGAGACGGTGTTCACAGGCTCTTTGCTCGAAAAATCCCATATAAAGATTACTCCGTCACTTGTTCCGGTTATGATGTCTATTTCCCGGTGACGACGTCTGAAACAACAGAACAACATTCAGTTATGTTCTACTGTGTGATGACAATGATATGATATGAGAAATGAAATGAAATTTATTGTAGAAAATGTGTACAAAAAAGATCTTAAAACTAGCTGTACTACTACTACATGTGTATGTACCTGTATGTGAGGCTAGTGATTTTCCCATCGTGATCGAACTCTGCCCTCAAGCCTCGCAAAGCTTGTCCAGGTCTGCCCACGTTACCCCACACCCGGACCACGCCATCACAGCCTCCAGATATTAAAAGGCGTTCTAGAACCAAAAAACTAAATTATATAATGACTAGAGAACCTTTTTTTTTATATCAATCAAACATTTTTAGGGTTCCGTACCCAAAGGGTAAAACCGGGACCCTATTACTAAGACTCCGCTGTCTGTCTGTTTGTCTGTCCGTCTGTCGCCAGGCTGTATCTCATGAACCGTGACAGTTAGAGAGTTTAAATTTTTTTCACAGAAGATGTATTACTGTTGCCGCTATAACAACAAACTAAAAAACAGAATAAAATAAATATTTAAGGGGGCTCTCATACAACAAACGTGTTTTTTTGTCGTTTCTCGGAACCCTTCGTGTGCGAGTCTGATTCGCACTTGGCCGCCTTCAAACCGGAACACAGCAAGCGTATAGAGCAAACAAATCCAGCCGTGGTTTTCTACAGGTTGATGATAATGAATTAACTTTGGTACGGTTTATTCACCTTTTTGTAACCATAATAAGCAGCTGACAGAGTCGTCATGGGCACGAAAGCTTTCAACCACCCTTCCATATTCCACGTCATAAATGTATCTGAAAATAAATAAAATAATCTTTACCTAAGCATTTGTTTGAGCATCAAAGAGCAACCCAGCTTATTCATTATTTTTAAAACAATTGTTTTTCAAGTGTTACCAAAGTATTTTGAGTTCTGTTGTGTAATTTCGGTGGTAGGTATTTTAACCAACATAACTTGCAATTTAGAATGAAAGTGTATTTTGGCATCCTGATTTAAATTTGAAACAAGAAAGAAGAAGAGTTTGAGTAGAACTTACATGTCATTATCCCACGAGCCAACAGCGACGATATTCTGATCAACCATTACACAAGAACTGAGCGGCGTACTCGATAACGCCACACTTCTTATCTGTTTTCTTTGAACTGTATCATACACTTTCAGCGTTCCATCTTTGCCCACAGATATCACTCTATCATTGCTTCGTACAACTGCGGTTACAGATTCTTTGTGCAACTGTATTGTATCAACACATGTCATAGTGTATGTTAAACTTTTTTGTACTTCCAGCGGTTTGGGTACTTGGTGTGATATTCGTCGAACGTGGGGCTTTGTAAAGAGCTGCTTTGGGACCTGTCCAAACTCCATGATTTGTACTTCTAATGCGTGTCGGTCGTTCATATCGTATACGTTTTCGAGATCGACGGAACCCTCGTAGCAGACGTGGTGAAATACTGTAATCGATTTTACACACAACAATTATGGGAAAGTAATTATTTACTAAGAACTAAATAAATGACAACCGACAACCGTTGGGGAACAAAGGTTCTCGAATGGCGACCACTAACGAACCGGAAGACGAAGCGTAGGACGTCCTCCTACCCGATGGACTGACGACATTGTTAGGACCGCGTGAAGTCGATGGATGGAAAGGGCTCAGAATCGTTCTTCCTGGAAACGTGTGGGGGAGGCCTATGTCCAGCAGTGGACTTCTATGGGCTGATGATGATGATGATGATGAAATAAATTATGTGCTATGAGAGAAACAGAGAAAGAAAATATGTGCTCGCATCTCTCTCTTGCTTCTTCAGTAATATACGAAACGTAACTCTTTCTTTTTCTATCTTAACTAACTTATATCTCCGTCTCAACTTTCGTTCGCCTCGCCCGATCACACTTTTCGTAACGCTCTCGTCACATATTAACCAGCTTACTCCAGGCTTTTTGCATTATTAACATTGAGTTAGTATGTGTGATTATCATTATAAGGATAAGAACGGAGTCAAGGTTACTTTTGTGACGATCGCGGTAAAATATGATTGGGTGCGTCACACAATGCACCCGAGTCTGACGATGTCATTCAACCGAAATGAGTAATCGAATGACGCGTCGTCAATCTACCAACAGATAAAATTTCAATTTGAATTATACCTATGACCAATTTGTCTGATAATTTACTTGCTGATATTTCGTATGCATTATGTGTGTTAAAAACATATCGAAAAAATTAAGTCAAATCAAAACATGCAGATTGGGCTTCACAGTTCAGTAGGCTTCTATGCTCTACGTAGTGGGTTCGATCCCCACCGAGGATAGATATTTGTGTGAGGCACAAATATATTTATTGTACCTGGGAGTTATATTGTACACGCACTGGAGCTTCATAATTTACATTATTATTAATTTGAATAACAATCACAAAAAAGGTAGAAACCAAGCTGTAAGTTTCTTGTCTGTTCCTTTGGGTTTAGTCGTGAAGAACTTGCGCCTAGATTTACCTTATAGCTTGAAGACGTTATAAGTTGATTCCTGGATATTACTGAATAAATACTTTTTGACTTTGACTATGTATTTACAGATAAAAATACATAAATATTTTGTCAGTTATCTGCTTCTCATCCCACAGTAAAAGCTTTGCTTAGTTTAGGGCTAAATATGTGTGAATTGCCGTCCTTTTTTTTCTATTATTATTTATTTGCAAATGTAGTTCGGTGGGTTCGCATATTCTTACACAACAACTTTATAAGGCGTTTCTGTTCGTTTGTTACGTTTGGTCGGGTTTTTGCCTTCATACGAACAAAATCGCCGAAATAACGGCACTTTTGGCTTTTCATTTTTCTCAGCGTACGATATGAGGGACCGAAACGTTTACACACATAAGTTTTACAAAGGCACTTACCATTATTAGCTTTTACAGCCTCTTCACCTCTTTGTTTGTATCCGAAAATGAGATCGATCCACAAATGCAAGTGCCGTGACACGTACTCCGACTCCAAGGCCTCTCTCAGCTTCACCACGAAGTGTTCGGGCGAGTCTGCCCACGGCGGCAATCCCACATTGTTCACTTTGCTACCATCATGGCGCTCGCCGAAATCTATCTCGTATTTGTTTATTAGGAAATCGCCTTTTGTTTCTGTGTCGTAAAACTCTGAAACTAGTTCCTGAAAAAAACAATATAATACATAATAGCCTCTAAGTTAACGAGTACAAGAATACGACCATCTCAATGCATTGACAAGGTTGAAGGTTGATCAAGGTTGCCTGGAAGAAATCGCTTTCAGCGATAATACGGGAAGTACAATGGGCGGCCGCCCATTGTACTTTGTTAACCTGGTCTGTTTTTAACAAATTATCCTTGTGTACAATAAAGTGTTATCATCTATCTATCATTGACCCGCTATCGGTTTTAGTACCGACATATTTCTTTGGCCTATCTCTCTATTTTATATTTATTATAAATGTCAAAAATAAATAAGCTGGACTACAACTGTAATAGTTGAGCCCCCGAGTGGGATTTGAACCCACGACCTTTGATACGGGGATGCGCTAACCATCAGCGCCACAGATATGTATGCATGCATGTAATGTATTGCAGTAAGTATCAATCAGTCTTCTAGTACCCATAACACAAGCTCTGCTTAGCTTGGGGCTAGATGATGCTGTGTGGATTGTCTAACATTATTATTATTATTATAAACTCTTAGGAATAAGCGACCGTGCGCTCAATCTAGTTTTGACGATATACATACTATTATCAAAGCCTAATCGATAAAAATTGTATAACGAAGTCGCACGCAATGCCTCTAGTCTATATGTAAAACTGGGACACCTATCTGTGCACTTTTTGCTGCTAATAGTGTTTGTAAATCTCCTGGACTTCTTTAGATAAAGATACCATAGTACTGAGTTTATATTATTAGTATATGAATTACCTTAAAGTCAGACATATTTCTGAGGCAGTTGTTGTAGACATCTCTCACTGAATTAAACATCCTATCGGGATGGTCGAACCTGCCGTTTTGAAGACACAACATGTATTGTGGGTATTTTCTGACCTGTTATGCAAAGCATAATAAATTAATTATTTACACGAATGTAAATTATTATTCGACAGGTGGCACAACTCAGTTGGTAGTAGCTTTGCCTTCTGCGCTGTAGGTTGTGAGTTCGATCCCCACCGAGAACAAGCATTTGTGTGATTTACAAAGAAGTTTGTTTTGACTGGGTGTTATATTGTATTATATGTATATATTTACAAAAAAGATAATATGTATTTAAGTATTCTATCAGTCATTTAGTTCCTATAGTACAAGTTTACTTAGTTTAGGGTTAGATGGCGTGGTGTAAAAATGTCAATTAGTATTTATTTATTTATTAACACACTTATTTTTTGTTTTTGTTGGAATCGAACCCACAACCTACAGCGTAAGGTTTATGTATAGGCTGACGACGATAAGCTGTTCCATGTTCCTCATTAAAACTGTATCATACTCTTGGTGAAGTTCGTTCTCAAACTGTTCTCTATCAGATAAGTATAAAGAACATAACTTACTAAATAAAACAGCACGAGACCCGGTGCAGAGTAGTGCGATCCATAGAGAAACTTAGGATCACACATCTCATTGTATCTCTCTTTCAGTTTCTCCAGTCTATCCAGATTCAGAGCTCCCATTGGCTTGGACAAATCGCGGAATGTATCAGATTTGGTTAGATCTAACTTATCTGAAACGTAATCAGCTACTATCCACGGAAACACTGGATACTGTGTCAGGTCGTTTTTGCTTCTGTCTGCCAGGCTGAAAGTACAGAAAATGAAATAGGTTCAAAACTTATTCACCATGTAGGTACACAAATATAAGCATACTAAGAAAAGAATCTCCAAAATTCCACTCCCAAATGGTGTACACATTTAGGAGTTTAAGTTTGTATGAAAATAACACCACGCGGACGAAGTCACGGCCGTTTTCGCTAGTAGTTTATATAAGCGACGTATTGCAAGCCCATCGCAGCTGCTAAAATACTTTCTAACTGGTTTTCTAACGATTATTTATTTTATGCTAGGCAATACTTAAGAACACAGATAGCCAAACCTCTATGTAGAGCAAAGACGGATCGGATTTGAACACACGACCTCAGGACCAGAAGTCGGGCTTGGTAGTTTAGCAACTACCAATGCTCAAAGTTGTAAGAAAAAATGTCTCGATCTCCAGTAGCGCGTGAAATCGTACCAAAGACAGTATAACCTTGCGTTCGATCAATGACCAACTTGTTATAGGTACCTACAGTCATGAAAAAATCTGCAGTCAACATAGCAACGCTTAAGTTCTCTCACTTCTTTTGTTGTTAGGAACTTTTGAAACTAATTCTGCCGCCAAGTACCTACCTATCTACCTTGCAGTGTTCCGGTCTGAAGGGTGTTGGTTCCGTGAAATTACATGCACATGAAGCTAAACACCTGTATGCCTAAGGTTGATGGACGCAGATTATTGCAACGTACAGCACATTCCTAACTAACGTGACCTGCGAGGTAGTGCTTTATAACTATAAAAATAGGCTACAGGAACCGGCAATATCAAAATGCATTTATTCTTATGCTGATAAAACCGGACCGACTATAGGTATTCCTTATTATAAAGAAGCATTCTGTTACACATCAGTGCTCACGGTGGACTGACTTAACTACAGTAGTTGCACAACATGACTTTAATCATACTTACCATCTGTTGGTAGGTAGGTACCTATATACTATAATTACTGTAGTCTGTAAGGTCACACATGTTTGTTATTTACATACTGGAAAAGGTAAAACAATGATGAAATTAATTTCAGTAAGGTATGAGTAATACAGCTTCTGATATGACAGTTTATAGGTACCTACCGTAGTATGATTCACGCAATCAAGACTTGTCTTAGGTATATAGATAGGTGGGTATATAACATAATTTTCACTCAACACTCTCCTAAGTAAAGAATGGTCAATATCATTCTTATGGTGCTGGTAATGCAAACATTCTGTCCCATCACAGGCATTGAACCCACTTGCATCTCAGGCGAACAGGTTAGGCGCACACTGTTTAGTTCAGAGTTTCGTACAGACTTACGTTGAGTACATAATAGTATTATTTTATAAGAATCGTCATAAGGAAGAAAGATAATGTCAGAAAACACCCATAGATACTTGTAGTGGAACATAAAAACATTGAAAAGCTGTTAATGGACTTCCTGTAATCATTATTAGCTAGTGTTACGCTCCGTTAAGTAGAATAGAATGGATACTAAAATACAGTTTTGGTACTACCACTCCCTATAAAGTCATGCTTTGTTCTGCAAAATGAATATTGGCTTTGGTAGGTATAGTATATAGTAACCAAAAAATGTCAGCCAAAGAAATCTGAGTTATGAGTAGCCAACTTTAGAATGATATATTCTTACTATACTTTTTCCTTATTTTGATTCTGTTATTGCCAATTCAAATAGTTCTTTTTATTCTAAAGTGTTCGCTAAAACGTAGTCGATGTCTACTTACCAATTTAAATACATCAGGTAATCATAGTTTGAAACAATCCCATTCTGCCATTGTAAGGTCATCTCATCTGTGTGTACTCTTTCCAAATTCACATGAGGAGAATCTTCGAGAACACTATATACTTTATCTCTGTCATATTCATTTTTGAATGTCAAGTATATGTGGACTATATCACTATGCCCAGTATTGTATATTTCAAGGCCCTGAAAAATAAGTAGTGACAATAATTCTAAATGTTTTAATGAATAAAATATACGCATGTGTGAGCCAACAGAGGTCAGGTAAACATAGCCATGGTCACATTAATACAGAGCCCACACTTGTATCTTGGAAAACTATATACCAAATTTTAGTAAGAGCAATGTGCATGATGCATTAGATTGAGATTTAGGACCAGTGTACAATGTGTACATGGCCTGGTTAAAGCTAAACATTTAAGCAAAAACGAAATAAAAGGTACAGATACATACAACTTGCCTTAATAAAAATCGTCTTTTATACATCCTTCTTAGTTGACTTAGTTTCAACTTCAATATAGGACTCTGAAAATAAATATAGTGAGGTAAACAAAATGATTAGCTATACTTTGTATAGGAAAACACCCTTGAAAACTGAGTAAATTTATTCAAGGCAAATAAAGTAAGGTAGAGTAAGTATTACTCTGGTATTACTATTTACCAAGGCACTTATAGGGATATCTGGAACCAATTACAAATAATAGGTGCATCATAAGGAAGTTCCAAGATCTGACCATTTGTTCATTTTGTTAAATTGCTGATTCACCTACTTAGAATATACAAAATGAAGTGTATTTAGTTTAAAACAATACAGTGAAGGAAAACATTGTAAGGAAACCAATTAGTATTCAAGCAGCAGGCTTGCAAACTGTCACATGGTATAGGTACTTACTACAGTAATATGTGGGTATGCTCCAAATTTAATATTTGGATATACCTCTGACTACCTCCCTTAGATATCCTCAAAGAATCTTGAGTTGTTGCTACATGGTAGGGCCTAAGAGATCGGAGGGATATCTACCATGCCTGGGGATTAAAGTTGGGAGGTGGTTTTTTTTCTGTTTTCAATAGTATAACTAATACCCACATTTTCAACATTACTGAATGGTTGGAAATAGATGGTGGTTGGTGTCAGAGCCAGCTTTCCCTGGTGTCTTACAAGGGGAGATATTTTTTCAGCTTGTAGCTCACACACTATCTGCTCTGTAAAATCATCCATCATTACAGGATCAAACTCCATCCTCATATACCTGGAGTGAAGTATAGTTGCCACCATGCTGTTATGTTCAGGTGCATGCAATGTTGATGCTCTTTGCAACTGCTGCATCTGGCACAGACACTCTTCAGCTGATGCAAAATCATAGATGATATAGAACTCTTTCTGCTCATAAACAAACTTGTAAGGTGCTAGAATATTCCCTTCTAGCATTTCAGCAAACTGTTGGAGTTCTACTTTTATTATATTCAATTTATGTGCTGGCACTGTATCAATACTGAGACAGTCCCTGAAATGCATTTTTATAATCGGATACTTCCAATCTCGTGGTTCAAATACAAGAGACTTTGAACAAAGTTTTAATCTACCTTGTCTTGGTTTACCGTCTTTGGTTGATACAATATCATTTAGGATGCAAGAAAAATCTTCAAAATATATTTCTCCTGGCTCAAGTAGTAACAGCGAAAATCTAAAAATACATAATTTACAAACTGTAGCTTTAAGATTATTATAAAAATCT
Source organism: Electrophaes corylata (assembly GCA_947095575.1). Taxonomy (NCBI): domain Eukaryota; kingdom Metazoa; phylum Arthropoda; class Insecta; order Lepidoptera; family Geometridae; genus Electrophaes; species Electrophaes corylata. The sequence goes on along the minus strand of OX352700.1, from coordinate 10,970,261 downwards.
CTACTACCTACCCATAAACATCCTCTTTAACAAAGGTATTTAGTTCAACATTATATGTACACTTAGCAAACCAGTATAAAACAAAGAATAGTAGGTAGATAAGTAAGTACCTACGTAAGTGTGTTGTAAATTAATTTTGAACCCCTAACTGGCTACCAAAGGATATTCACCCATGCTTCACCCTATAACTTAGTAAATAAAGCATGCATGGTTGGATGGTTAAGTTGGTTAAATAATTATCACTGAATGTTTTTTACCTTGATTTATCCATTTCACTGGGAAGTTTAGTCGTGTAAACAGTGTTGAGAAGTTTCGTTATTAAAACCTTGGTCTTGGTCTCTTGGTATTAAACAAAGTAGAAACCAGAAGAAACTTAATTCTAGTTTTACAGCGACTGGATGACCGGATCCAATTGTAACTAACAAATTTCATAAACAAAACCAAAACAGTAAGAACATTAACTAAACTTGCACTACACTGCACTGTAACTCCTGTAACTGTCTGTAACTCCTATCCTACTCTTTAGGAGACCCTAGAAGGTCCGTTTTCTGCTTATTTAATTCGCTGCACATAGGCCTGACTCTAGATGAAAGAAACTTCAAGTAATCCAAGAACAATTCGCACCAACCACACCACATCACCACAGAGTGTATTTTTACTGACTGAAACACAAAGCAAACATACAACACAACGAAGAAGAAGTAAGAACCACAAAAAAAGAAATAATGTACGGACATTTGAGTAGTCCACTTTCAAACACTGCTATGTCAATTTTTGTAAATTTTGAGTTAGTGACAGAACTTGAAAGAGCGTTTTTATGGCTACATGACAGATTTGAAATAAACCTTTTAAAGTGATTAGTTTGCGTACAAATTAGCATCAAAAACTGAGTCCACCTGCAAAACATGCTCTATAGAGTCTGTCACTTGCAAAAGTTGCTCATTCTGTTTATCTTTGCACAAGACTGTAGGTATGTTACGTTATGAATGCAGGCCAAAATGTGGATAGTTTTGCAATACCTACGCTAAACTATTTCCGAGTGTTTTTTATATTTACCTTTCATTCTATACCAACAATATTTTCGCTAGATATTTTTCGAATTTTGTAAAGTACCTCCATTCCTCAATTCTTAACTTATTGTGTTATTCTCTAAATGCAGGCACCAAACTTAACTTTTATCCAAGAAACCCAGTTGTTACCGTGGATAGAAAACAAAAAACCGAATATGTGCTGCTCATCACTCACTACTTGACTGACTAAGATGAACTAAGTAATGAAATAAAGCGATGTTAAAAACTTGCTGGAAAAACATTTTTGTAAAGAACCAATGGCACAGCTTCCAATGCCTTAAGTTCATAATCGTAAAGAATTTAATTAACTAAAAAACAAATCCTAATCAACTAGATATTAATGAGCAAGGAAACTAATGAGCTTCTGCTTTCTCTTAAATAAGTGTTCCTGCCAACGAGGCTAGTCTCAAAGAAGAAACCGATGGCAAAAGTACTCTAGTGGAAGAGATTGAATAATTTAGGACTCACTGCAACGATAACTGTATAAAAATGTAATTAAAAATAATATTATTATCAGATTGTAGCATTATATCGTTGCAAAAGTGGCTATATTGATTTGATACTGGTGCAAAACTACCTAGTTGGCTAGTTCACTTGCAAAAGTGGTTACATCAATTACTTTATCCTTAATAATTAAAGATACGTAAGTCAAATCAACCTTTTGTTATTTAGAACATAGTACTAATATACAATTCTATCCATCTATGACAATAACTCAACGCTAACAAACATAAACAAAGCGCTACAGTTTTATGCGGTTTTCTCGGTTTTTGGTTTTAGCTAACTAGCCAGTTTTGCAACTGGGCTACTCATTTAATTCGCAGCACACGGTAATGTACATCCTGTTAATCTATGCAACTAGATTTGAATTAATCTTTATTCGTTAGAAAACAATCATATATTTATATATATTATAAATAGATACAAACACACTATTTCTAGCGTAAGTACCTACTTTACAAATTTTGCACAACATTCTCACAAAACTTGACTAACTCGTTCAAGCGTCTTCCAGCCATCCGCAAAAAAAAAAGCTGAAGTAGAATAGTGCAAATCCAATACGGGAAATGTAGATTATATGGTAGTAGTACATATTATACAACATAACCAAGAAGCAAAATTAAATCGCTAGCAACCCGCTACTGTATAGTATGATAGTTCGAATTGAAACCACTAATTACTAGGGGCGCGGCGCGGTGGCGGCTTCAAGTGCAGTGGCACGGATTATAAGGGTGTACATTAAAAGGCCGTACATTAGCAGGCTGCGAATTAAATGACGTATTGGCTCCCACGTCTAGAAAATGCAAAAATGGCGCTACAATTCAATTTCTGCTCTGTCCTGTCGTCGGTCGGTCCTTTTTTCTTACTAGTTACTTATCAATTCAGTCTAAAAGAGTGCTAAAAGTTATTAATTACTTACCTACTCCATTTTTTATCTTATTTAGCTTTTTAACAAATGAAATGAACGCAAAATTTCTTACTGAAAACTAATATAGGTTGCACTTGCCGAGCAGCGGTAGCGTCGTTATAAACATAGAATAGTTCATTAATCTACTTCTACGAAGAAATGCAGGAAGATAAAAATGCAATATTTCAAATGCGCTTCCCACAGAAGCTGTGGTATTTACTCAACTTGCGCACTGATGCGATAATGTGGGGTGGCACAGGGAGAACAATTTTACTGAACTACCGAATCTTATATAATTATTTGCAGTGTGATCACTCTATATTTAAAACAACCAATATCTCTAGTTTTGTGCGACAACTGAATTTGTACGGGTTTAGAAAAGTTACATCACATCTTCAAGACCCACTTTGTAATTCAAGCAATCCATACATGCATGAGTATGTTCATGACTATTTCCAATTTGGAAGACCAGAGTTACTGAATAAAATAACAAGAAAAGCCTTAACTATGAAAAGAAACTTTAAGCCTAAGGTACGTACCTAGGTACTCCTGAACAATATTAGGTACCTAATGAAATATTGAAATTATTGTTTGGCATTCAATTATAATATTCAAGTTTCAGAATGCCTTCAACAGTGTGGAGCAACTGCTTTGTCTGACACCACTCCAAAAGGCTAGACATGCTTTACGTATGGCTTTAAAAAAGGCATCTCATGAAATTTTCCTGCAGAATTCCCCCAGAATGTGCAGTATGAAGTTTGATTATGAAGGTAGGTTATGATGTGTACACACCAAACCAGTGCGCAGAGGCCAGGTGGTACGGCAGAAGTTTAGTGCTTCTGAGATTTTTTAACTACCTTGGGTGCAAGTCAAGAAGGCTTTGGTGATGTGCAGATACCATGAGGATGTGTAAAGAACATGTGGCAGGGCTTATGCTTACCCAGCACGTTTTCTGTTAAATGAGCAAGTATTTTAATTAAACTTTTCTGTCATCCATTGGTCAACAAAAAAGGGAAATTGCGAATTATTCTGATTATGCCCCTATTCAACAATTTCTAAAAAACCAAATCTAAAAAACTATCATTTAGGTATAAAATTTTAGTGCCACCTTACCAACAACACAACTAACAGCAGCCTGCTGCTGTACGATCAACCTCCTGAGAAAGTTAAACCTTTCTGATTATTTCAGATTCACAAGATGACTTGGGTGAAGAAGAAGAAACTATTGAATTTGACTGGCCTCCTTCAAACAATGAAGGACAATTCCAATCCCCTCCTGAAACAGGTTCCATTTTCACCTCTTGTATCTCCTTACACTCCTTTTTCCCACAACCCTCATTGTTTTCCTTATCCTTTATGCAGCTGCAGAAAAAGTTATCACAGTTGTTGAAGAAACTCGCAAGGAACCTGAGGAGCCCCAAAATTCCTCTGAAGGGCAAGAAACTTTTGGGTTCGCTGAATTTATCACATTTAATTTTATACTGAACAACACTTTGATACTGATGCTTACTGATTTATTATGTTTCAGGGGTTCTAATCAGGATAGTATGATGTGCTTCACAGAGGTCTCTTGTCAACAAACAAGCGACTCATTCCCTTCTCAGTTTCTAAGCATGCCAGATCTAGACTCTGTCACAACAGCCCCTAATGATATGGAGCTCCTAGCAGAGTTCAATATTGAAAATGATGTTGATCAGGGAATAATTCGGAAGCTGAGTGATGATGATGGCCATAGCTCTTTGAACTGTGTGCTGCCCTCTATCAACCATGACCAGATTGATGATGAACCCATGACTGAGGTATGATAGCAACCTAGGTTTTCAAAAAGCTTTAAACAATACATTATATTATCGTCGGCTTATTGTGAGAAGTCATTAACTACAAAAAGTCACTAACTACGTTTATTAGATCGGAGCATTTGTCTGGATGGGCTCTACAATAATCAAAAACCCATATATTTGTAGCTCTTCTAGTTTCGACGCTATGACACCTGCATAAAGTCATTATTCAATATTAATAATGTAAATAATGAAACTCAAAAAACTTCAAATACGTTTTCCCACACTTTTAGATTTGTCGCTTAATGACTTCTAGCAATAAGCCGACGATATTATGTATGCTGGACAGTTTATAAAAAAAATATGTTTACAGATGCACAATGAATACAATGCCGAATGGGACCAAATGTTCAATGACATCATGACTAACAGGGGTCCAAACCAAGAATGTGGTTCAGACCTAAAAGATCTCTACTCGCAAATCTCGAAAACAATTGATTTATTAAACTCCTAAGCCTAAAATGAAACATTTAGCTAAGGCATGTAATAAGTATAATTAAAAATGTTAGAACTATTTCTTTTGTTTTTTCTTTTCTGCTTCTTCTTCTTTCTCTTTTTCTATTACCGACACATATGAGTTGATGGTATCAGCATCAAGCATCTGCATTGGCTGGCCTCTTCTCATGACAGCAATCTCCAAGTTCTTCTGGCCTGATTGGACAACTTCCAGTAAGGCACGAATAGCAAGCTGAAAAAGATTTTATTTTATGGCCAAAAAAAAACTGTCAAAAGATAAACTATGCTGAAGATTATTTTTATGGGCAAAAAAAAACTGTCAAAAGATAAACTATGCTAAAGATTTTATTTTATGGCCAAAAAATCTGTCAAAAGATAAACTATGCTAAGTATTACAATCTCTTATCAATCAATTCATGGTTATTACAAACAGTGGCAGAAGACATTTTAAGCAATACTTCAATTTAAATATTACTAGTGTCGCATAAATAGAGGCAAAATTGAAACTACTCAAATCAAATCAAAATGTACCTATGTAATGTTTAAAATTATTATTCATATCAATATAATTTTGCTTTGCATAAAAGTAAGATATTGTAAATAGTTTTACTACATCAACTGTTTGTCTTGTTTTAAAACTAAAGGTTGCCCGGAAAGGATAGCTTTCTATATAGCAAAAGCAATCTCTTCCAATCTTATTTTGCCTAATTGTGTATATTCCCTGTATTATGTTTCTGCATGGTGAACAATAAAGAGTTATCAATCTATCTACCTAAAACTTTGCTAAAATAACTTGGAATTATGGTATTGTACATAATCTACATTATGATCTGATTCATACCTTCACTGCACCTTTTTCATTGGCAACTTCCTCCCCAGTGTAGTTTTTCTCCAAGAACTCACGAACAGTCTTAGCTGATCTTCCAGTTGCATTAGCTTTCCATTCGTAGTAAATACCTGATGGCTCGGTTTGGAATAAGTGAGGATGCCCATCATAATCAAACCCACCAATAAGACAAGAAATACCGAAGGGGCGACGACCATTGCTCTGAGTGTACTTTTGCTTCAGCCCAGCAATATATCTAGTAATATATTCCAGAGTAACTGGGTCTTCAACAGTTAATTTGTGAGATTGGCATTCGATTTGGGCTCTATTGATAAGAATTCGAGCATCTGCTGTCAAACCGGCGAATGCCATTACAACATGATCGTCAAGAAGGCATATCTTCCTCACAGTTCTCTCTTCTTGAAGTTTAGCAACGGATTTCTTTTCCACGCCTAGAACAACAACGTCACCCCCTCTCACACCAACCTGAAAACGATTTTTAGTAAGTAAATACAACGAAATAATGGAAATAAAAATACATAACCAAGTGGCTTACCGCAGTGGAACCTTTGCGAACAGCTTCTTGTGCATACTCCACTTGGAGCAAATGACCGTCAGGTGAAAATACTGTAATAGCTCTATCGTAACGAGCCATGGTTTAATTTACTGGACGAAAGTAAATTTAATAATATCCAGCAACGATTCACTAGTCACGATCGGTAGATAATAAAACAAGCTTTCTTACTTCACTAGCACTATTCGCAAATCATTCAAAAGAAGCAGAAGTCAAAATAATAAATAGCTAAAGGAGGCGAGCGAACGACCACGGAAAACACAACCCGGGAAATCACAGCCATGAGCCATGTAAAACGTAGGTAGTCAGTAATCAATACTTCAACCACTGAAAAACCACAGCTTAAAAAAGAAGAAGAAGAGACAAGCAAAGCAATTTTAAAGTAAAAAATATGGCGACGGTGGCGAATGATTTCGAGCCATGGTTGATAGAGAAATTAAAAGAACTAAAAATTGATGAAGGCGTGTACGGCTCTTACATAATAGGAATTTTAGGTGGCGATGAAAGTATCGATGAGAAAAAAGAAGCCCTGGAAGGCATACTATCTGAAATCGCAGTAAGTTGGTGTATATCCATTTTTCAGCTGTAAAACCTGTAAAAGAGTAAGCTATGCAGAATGTTCTCAAGTTTTCTTTTGTTCTACAGGAAAAAGATGTTGATGCTGTTGTATCTGAACTATTGAAGAAATGGGAGTTATGTCAACCGAAGGAAGAGTTGAATAAGTCCAATGTAGATGTGATGGATGAACAGCTAGCTAAGTTGATGGATACTCGTTGTCTGGCCACTACAGCAAAAAAACAGTATACTGATGAGGAAAAAAAAATTCGCGAAGCTATTTTATCTCAGTATAGCCAGCTGTCCGATAATGAGGTAAGTAATAATAGCCTAATAGCTGGAAGTTGAGGTTATCTCCATACCTTTGAAGATTCTCTATGTTTTGTTCTATTTCAAGTGTAAACATTCCAGGATGAAGCAGTTAGTGTTGAAGAACCAGAGAGTTCTGACTTAGTCAAAAACACAAATGCTGCTGATGTGCATGCTGCAGCTAGAGAACGACGTGAACAGGCCCGACAGGATGCTCAGAAAAAGAAGGAAAAAGATAAGGAAGATAGGTAACTGCTTATGTTAATAAATGAGAAGAATTTATAAGTGAACCTATTTTGTTAATTATGAAAAAGTAAAAAAAATTGGGTCAAAACTGATTCAGACACATTAAGTATCTTCACCAGTCTCTTAGCAGCAGAGCTCTTTGTGAACAGTTTGTCCAGGTAAGTACTACCACCAAGCCTGTTTCTGCCACCAAGCAAGCGAGACTTAAAGCTTGTAAACCTCATGCTGATGGATGTCAAGCATTGTAATTGTAGGGCATGTTCATATTTAATGTGACCTAGGAGGCAATGCTTTGTAATAGGTGATGGTAACAACAGTAAAAAAACAATGCCTTACTGGAAACATACCTAAATTAATGAATGAATGTTGTCATGGCTAATGTGTGATATAAATTTGTTGCATTCCTATTTACATTTTTTAACTGTAAGAGTTTTTTTATATCATATTTAGGTAGTTGTTGTAATTTACTGTTCATTTTCTTAATTGTACTTTCAGAGAGAAACAAAAACAGCTAAAGGAAGACAAGAAAGAAAAGCGTAAAACACAGAAAGGAGAAAGGAAGAGGTAGCATGGTATTCCTTAAATTTTTATTTGTGCTGCTATGTTTTAAATAAATTAATGATATAATTTTCAGTGTTGTCCTGGGAATAATCACTATGTTTCTGGAGTTTTAGTCACTCAGTCAGTACACAAATGTGTTTTGATGTCAAAATTCAGATTGAAAATATGTAATTATTAAGACAAAGAAAAACCTATAAAGTTAAATATTTGATATCTTTCAGGACTTCATAAGGTAGTTGTGTAGGATATATTGCTTGTTGTAAGATACAGGCACAATGCAATAACTAACTAGGTATAGTGTTTTAGCATGATGTTTTTCATCCTTTGATAACAATTAAAAGGTGCAAAATTAACATGATTGTTAGCTGTCATTTTATGTTATTAAGTAAAATAATATTAGTACCTATACATAATGATGTACTAGGTAGTTATTTTTTTAGTTTAGAGCTACTAACCATTTGATTGGGGATCTTACAGAAGGTATTATATTGATAAATCAATGCTGTAAGAACTGGTGTAGTAATTCAAGTTTGAGGCATCAAGATTGTGATACTTAACTTGAAAGAGCTCATCAAATTAAATGTTTTTTCATGATTGGTATTTTTTTATTAGGTACCTACATAATTAAAAAATAAAGACCAGCCCCCTTAACATCACTTCTTATTGCAATTCCTAAACTGAATCATTCCGATTTGATAGATTCTATGACACATTTAAACCATATCACAACAGAGTAAGTGCCATGGAATCTGTCTAAACGGAAAAATTCGGTTTGGGTCTTAAACTGAATCGCAATTAGACTTGATGGTATAGAGCAGGGCTGGTTGCATAACTCCTGGGTCTCCAGCTACTTGTCAATGAACGCAACTAACTGATATTGCCATTAGAATAGCAAATCAAGCTACATTTGTAAATAAACAGTTCATGAATTAGTAATTTATTCAAATAGCACCAGTAATACATAACTTTTTAAATGACTAGTTATTCAACAATGAACAGAGTTGATAAAATATTAAAATTATATTTGAAAATAAAAGTAATCTTGTACAGCTTTTTTTAAATTACCTACCATGTTATTTACAATAATAATACTTAGTTTGATTGGTATACAAATGGTTGTAAACATGGACTCTAATTAACTATTTTACTACTTTTTAGACTATTTTATCACGCAAAAAGGGCCCACCAGCGGCTTAGTTGCGGAAACCAGTCCGCTCACCAAGTATGGACTCTAATTTTCATCAATACTGATAAAAGACTCACTATCTCCTGTTTCATTTGGTTCAATAACTTTGCCATCAGTTATTATAAAGTTATGGGCACCTCCTGCAAATATATGTGTGATGGTCCCACTCTGTTCTATTGGCACCAATGTTGGTAGAAAGATGTCTTTATCAGATTGTATGCCAGTATTTGAGTGTTCGTTCCAGCCCCATGCCCAGAGGGTATTGTCTGTTGCTAAACAGATTGTGTGTTCTGATCCTAATGCAACATCATTTACTTGCCTACCATCTGAAAATGAAGTAAAAGTTATCTATTGTTGTAATACATTATGAATGTTTGAAGACAGCAGTCACAGTTCAGTTAGTAGGTAGTAGCCCTGCCTTCTGAGCTGTAGGTGGTAGGTTCAATCCCCACCAAGAACAAACATTTTTTATAATGAACATTTGTTCTGTGTCTGGGTATTAGGCATATTGTATTTATTATGTATCTACAAAAAAAGCATATGTATTCTATTAGCTATCTGGTTCCCCTAGTACAAACAAGCTTTACTTACTTTAGGGCTTGAGGGCATAGTGTGAATGTTTGTCAATATTTATTATTACTATTTTAGAAGGTAACAAGTAGGTACATACCAGGCAATTTAATTAAATTTTTCTGTCCCACAAAATTATTCCCTCCAATTTGTCCATAGGTATTCCTTCCCCAGGTGAACATAGTTCCATCTTCTAGCCACAGCAATACATTTGTCCACCCTGTCAAAAGTTTCTTTACTGCTTGTTTGACACCTATATCAATCTTTTGTGGTGTGAATATTTTGCTATATTTATCAGGGTTTAACACCAACTGGCCATGATTATTATTGCCCCACACATACAAAGCATTTTCATCTGTACTCCATGCAACAGTATGTTTCTGTCCACATGCTATGTGAGACATTTTACCAATATTATTCACTAAAGTAAATCTATCTACTGATATCACATCTTTACCAAGTCCCAGCTGACCAAACTTTCCGCAGCCAGTCACCCATACTTCACCTTTTGAATTTATAATAGCAGTGTGCCTTAAGCCCATGGAAACCACTTGTGCTTTTACCTGAAGTCTCGTAGGAGAAAGAGAAGCTGAAAAATGGTCTTTTGGTAGTCCTAGTTGCCCATGGCTATTTGATCCCCAAACAAATAGAAGGTCATCTGTGACTCCACAGCTGAAGTCCCAGCCACATGCAATATTATTGAACTTTATTCCACTGAGGGCCCATGTTCGTTCTAAGGTATGTAATTCTTTGTCTGTCGCTAGCTGGAGTTTTGAGTTCCAGCCACAAGAAAACAGTCTGCCCTCTTCATCAATTAGGAGCGAATGGCCTCCACCGCATGCGATTTGTTTTATTTCGGTGTCATAGAATTCGATCTTGACTTTCGTGGGTTTTTCTATTTGTTCGCTGACAATGTTCAAGCCTAATTGCCCATGGGAATTGGCACCCTGAAAATACAATGGTTTTTATGTTAAAAAAATAAGGTATTGGTGTGATAATTAAGTGCTTGCATTGATAATCTTCACATTACCCAAGACCAGAGGACCATGGCCGTCGATTTACTTCAGTATTTTGTAACCATAGTTAATATACACATATGTACAAAATAAATTAAGAAACTGTACATGCTCGGAGACAAGAAACAAAACAAAATAACAAACAAAACAAAAACAGCTGACGCTAGTGATGCGATCGGTAGTCCACTATCGATCTCCTGTGAGTATATTTCAGTTCAGTGCTATCGATATCCTGGCAATAGAAAGGCTATCGATAGTATAAAATTTATGATTCCGAAAATGTTGAAATTACAGCGTTGGCTATAAATTAAAATGTCCATCAATAAACCTTCAGTTTGAGTAAGCAATTAAGCATCATCAGCCTACTGATTGCGTACCTAGCTTCTGATGATATATGACAGATAGATTTCCGATAGAAAATCTGTCAAATTTTACACGCAACAGAAGTTTGATCAATCAACAACACACAATCACCCCTCTGAATTAGGGAATACATTAGTACCTAATCCTAAATCAAAACATTTTTTGACATGCATGCCGATAGTACTTTTTTATAGTGATGCCGATGACAAACTCTCAGGCTGCCATCACATCACTACATAAGCCAATTATAATCAGTTTGTTCATTCATTTCATTCACGTCACTGTCTGTCTGCTATTGACTTAACATAAAAGTCCCCGGTTATTGTACGTCAAATTAATGCACAGCACGCCAAATATACACCCAATAAATTCTAATCTACTTTTTTTTGCCACAGTCTTCAACATTTCGACCATCTTGGTATTGGGAAATGCGGGTAAGAATCGAACATAAGTTCTTTGCTCTGACTTCAACTTCGAGGTATGCTGTGAATGAGCTTAGTTTCGCCTAGAAGAGCATATTATCTGGGTCTGTGCGAGTAGGCGGAGGGGCGAGATTTTGTCCCTTGCCCCTCCGGGATTCCAGTATACGAGCCTTTGTAACTACCCATACTGGCTGTTTTTTACGGCGGCCAGTCCGCGCATCGCCGCATCCCTGAGATCTCTCTAATCTAAAAGTGGTTTCTTATTCTATGTCACGGTTCATGAGACACAGCCTGATGACAGACGGACAGACAGACAGATAGACAGGGGAGTTTTAGTAATAGGATCTCGTTTTAGGCTCTGGGCACGGAACCTTAAAAATCGTTCGCCTGTTTTGCGGAAGGTCATAAAATAAATTATAGCTTAAAAAGGGTATTTTGTGGTTTCTATCTGACTTTTATAGCATGTAGCAATACCTGAGTAGGTATACCTATCTGCTTACATTTTCATGAAAATCTGTAGAAATTGACTTATAAAAAAGATCAAGTAGGTAACCTACCTAGGTAAGTACCTACCTAGGTACATGTCTAATATATTGACGACCGATGTGGCGCGGCGGGCGAATGTCCGCTTGTGACACAGGAGGTTGCGGGTTCGATTCCCGCCTTGGGATAAATGTTTGTACGATCTGCAAATATTTATTCCGGGTGTTCTGGGTATTTTCTATGCATAATAAAAAATGTCTATGCATGTAATGTATTGTGTGTAATGTAAGCTCTGCTTAGCTTGGGGCTCGATGATGCTGTGTGGATTGTCCAGCATTATTATTATTATTATTATTTGATAGTGAACCCGAAGTTTATTGCTTAAGAAAACAAAAGAACAGTTTGCACGTTTTGCGGAAGGACATAAAATAAATGCTAATTATAAGGGGTATTTTGTGGTTATAAGATATGTGAGTACAATAAGTACCTACCTCTATCTATCTACCTATATGAAACGGTGTTGACAGCGTTAAAATTACATCGATATTATCAGAATTCTGATAAGCGTACCTACTACTTTTCGAAGTTCTATTTTTCTGTAGTCAAAACGTGAACTACGAACTACGATTCGTAGTTCGTAGTCTACGAACCATGCAATAGCCGACACTTTCTCCTCTAACTAAATTTAAATCTGTCCCTAAATAGGTAACGCTACAGAAAACCTCGACATTCGCAACATTTATGTAGAATGAAATCCTTATTGTGTCTCTCAAATTTTATTGAAGTCCGTCGATAAAATAACACTGCAAAAAACATTCCACCTATTTCTTTCTCCCCCCCCCCCCCCTACCCCAACCCCCCAAGAGAACAGACAAACGGACAAAAGCATTTTTTGCCAATCTCAAAACTGTTTAGTAGCCCGGTAACGCTATCGGAAACCGTCAGGCGGTTATACCAACATTTTAGTCCGTTCAAAAAAAAACTAAAGTGTGACGCTTCGCTCGCTCCGTTAACTATAACTCGCACGTAGAGTCGGGTCACGATCAATGCGTGTAAAGCCGCAACGGATTAGTGTCAATAATATCGGGTAGGGCGTACTACCTACGACCTTTGGATTATGGTTCGAATTGGTATAACTAATAAAAAAAATATTAACAAAAAAGAGTTTATTATTCCATGATGTGTACTAAGAAATTCAGTTTTCTTACATCCTTTTTGTAAGAAATAATAAATTAATTATTTTACATGTATTTAGTTATATATTCATTTTTTTTTATATCCTCTTTGACGAAATTTGCAGAACGCATTCTGTCAATTCTATGTCAAACGTCATAAGGTTACATTAAAAATAAATTATATCGTCCGAAGCTCTAAGGTTAGATTATTAGTGTTCTGAAATTTTCTAATATTTTCCGCGCAATTTTCTTAATTTTTTTCTTTCATAAGACCTATCATATAACTTTCTCCTCACAATAAATAAACTAAACAAAAAAAAGAATTAGCAAAATCGGTCCAGCCGTTCACGCGTGATGGCGTGACCAAGGGAAATAGGGATTTATTTTTATATATATTATATAGATTGAAAAACTTTTCAAACTCATTAAATTAAGAATTATTAAGTCTTATGCATTCACTAATCGGTACCTAGGCAAATCTAGTTGTGCCATTCTATGTGGTTTTTTCCACTATCCATTGGATTTCGCCACACAGAGTTGCCCTCATTCTCTTCGGTATTTATAGACGATCCCACTCAAATGTCACGACGGTAAAAATGGTGGCAAATACCAACCTTCGTGTCGAAAAGGTAACACGCCGTCTCAATGGTCGTTACTAAATATTTAAACAGGCCGCAGTGCGCTGGGCCCTACATAAAACAACTCTTCTACTGGACTGAATTTTTTAAGCGAACTAACGCCCTAAGTCCTTTGAGAATAGTACCGGACGTAGGTATATCGGATCAGTCAGCCTGTATCTTTGATCCTGTAGGATTCGGTAAACATCAATCTTGAGGCTATCTCCATTATTTTAAAGGAACGGGTTATAGGAACGAATACCTAGGTAAGTTACAAATACTTGGTAGGTAGGTACGTGGAATTGAAAACTGCGCCCAACAAATAACATATATTTTATAACGATAAACAAGCTATAAAAAAAATGGCTTATACTTGTGCCACCCTGTACCATCTAAAATCGTTAAGTGGTGTCTAACAAATTATATTTTCAGTACAAACTAGTTCTACCTCTAGGGACTACCCCTATTAGACACCCTCAAAGAACTTGAGTCGGTATTAGGTACTTGGCACAAAGAGATACCTACCGTGCCTGAGGAGTAAGTAGTGAAGTTATTTCTTTCTCTCTTCTTCCGAAGCTCACTATTATATTATTAAGCAGATAAATTTGCCAAAAAATGTAGCCCCCCTAACACCTGTTATTTGTTTGTAAAGATTCTATCTAGGTTTGTCCTATGTATAGAACGCCTATAAGTATAACGATAGTATACATACTATACTACCTATAATAAGTAGGTACGCAGTATCAAATCCCTTACGTTGCGCTATGGAAGCCCCTGAAAGATGTTTTGCATTATATTTCACGGAGTTAAAATAAAGACGACGTAAAATGTAAATTTGGGACTCTCCTAAATGTAAAGTTCATGCTTGACTTTATTTTCATGGCGCAGCGTAGAAGCGAAGTGAATTTTAAAATCAGTTTTGATGAAAATTAAATTTGGTTTTGACGCACATCCATGTGCAATTTTAAATTTATCTCTGACGGTAACTGCAAGTACCTAGTAGTAGTAGTTAGATTAATTTATTAGTACATACTTATATAATGTAACTTTGTAATATTTTATTATTATTTTTAAATTATGATTTAAATTTTGTTTTCTACATAAAGTAAGGACCTGCAGTTAGAAACCAGAGTTATTTTATAATGTGTAGGTAGGTTAAATATTAGATGTAAAATAATATGTACAATATAATAAAATAAAAAAAATTATAATAAAATTGTAGTTTAAATTTACTTTTTTATTTCTACTCCTATCCCACACAATTACAGATTCAATTATTTTCTATTCTTTCCATAAAAATGAAAAACAAAAACAACATGAGTAACATAGCAATAATAATTACCATAAAATAAAACTTTAATACCCAACGATGAATCACCAAATCGGCGTTTACTTTTTCTGATTGAATTAAAAATTCAAATATAAAGAAATTATAGCGGTCTTTATACGAAAGTTTGACAATTGTTTTTTAATTACAATTGTTTGCCACCTTAACCACGCTTGGCAGACGGATTGGTGGCTGCAATATTGGCAGGCGGATTCTAAGTTTTTTTCGTTTTCCGGATATCGGATTTCTTGTATGGAGATACGATAAGCGCTTCTAGCGGCCTATAGAGGCACTAGCGTATCTCCATAAAAAAAGTTAGAGCTCGCAAACCGAAATCCGGTATCCGGAAAACGAAAACCCCCCAGAATCCGGTTTCCATATTGAAGAGATATTGCTGCCTATCTCCTGATGCGTTCCTTTAGTTCACATCCTACGACATCCACGTAAAGTAATGGAGGGAAATCGTAATCTAGGCTGGAACCGCAAAATTATTTATTTAACAGGTTTAAAATATACCTGGAAAGTGGGTATATCTAAAAAAATGCACATACCAATTATAAATACTTGTATTAGCTATAATTTTCTTGGTCAAAAATGCAAAAATGAAATTACTTTTACATTACAAAATGTTTTTACTTTTTACAACACTAACGTAATATGTACCTATCTAATGTAAAATTTAGGCTCTTACTTATTCCCTTTAGACATTTTCAAAGAATCTCCAGTAGGTATTTGGTACTCAGAGGTCTAAGGGAATATCGATAAATATTAAGTTCTGAAGCTATTTCCACCGACGACGACCGATGTGGCGCGACGGCCGAGTGTCCGCCTGCGACGCAGGAGGTTGCGGGTTCGATTCCCGCCTTGGAATAAATGTTTGTACGATCTGCAAATATTTATTCCGGGTGTTCTGGGTATTTTCTATGTATAATAAAAAATATCTATGTATGTAATTTATTGTATTAACTATATCAGTCATCTAGTACCCATAACACAAGCTCTGCTTAGCTTGGGGCTAGATGATACCGTGTGGATTGTCCAGCATTAATATTAATAATATATAATAATAATATTTTTTTTTCCATTTTAGTTACTTTTACCCTGATAATACTATCAGGGTAAAATATACATTTTGTCTTACATCACGTTGAACGTATCTACCTATGTCCATAATCCTCGGTAAACATAAGCTAACTGGGTTGTTCTGTTACACGTCTCTAGTTAATTTAATTACTTACCTCTGCCGTGTTCGCATCTTAGCTATAGTGCTTCTTGCTCCATTTATTTGTACCTCATCACAATCATCAACGGCCTGTAGAAGTCCATTGTTGGACATAGGCCTCCCGCACACGAAGAGAATTAAGAATAATAAGTTGCGTTTGCATAGATAGATAGATAACTCTTCATTGATTACCACAAGTAAAGTACCTACACACATTTTATAAAGAATATAAAGTAAACAATGCAGTAATACAATGGGCGGCCTTATCGCTAAAAGCTATCTTTACCAGGCAACCTTTTAAATATGGTACGACATTTATAAAGTGATACTTTTCACACTTAGCCAAAACTTGTCCAACCACAGGCGCAATTCACGTATTTTGGAACTGAGACGGGATTGAAACTAGAATTATTTGAATGTTCGAAATTGGGCCTGTCTAAAATGTAAAATGTAATGTAAATGTAAATACCATTTAGAGATCACCACGACCGAGACTTGGATATGATGATATTTCATTTCGCCTCTGATTATTTCGTTTTCAAAGGTTTCTATCGACATAAGACGGTGAACGCTTCCTAAGAAACAAACTCGGCTGGTTAAATTGTTATCAGTAAAACCGACTTACTTAATGGCTAAACGGTAATTGATTTATGTTTTTAGGGTTCCATACCCAAAGGGTAAAACGGTACCCTATTGATAAGACCGCTGTCTGTCTGTCTGTCCGTCTATCACCAGGCTGTACGTACCTATCTCATGAACCGTGGTAGAAAATTTTCACAACTGATGATGTATTTCTGTTGCCGCTATAAAACAAATACTTACTAAGAAACAGAACAAAATAAATATTTAAGGAAGCTCTCATACAATAAACGTGATTTTTTACCGTTTTTATCATAAATAATGGCACGGAACCCTTCGTGCGCAAGTCAGACTCACACTTAGCCAGTTCTTTTACTTGTACTTTTCGCTATTGAAACAATGAACTTCACTGCTCTGTTGTTATGAAATTGAGTTTAACTGGTCATTTTCTCAAATTCAGAGAATAGTGCAGTTGCTTCTACAAAATGATATGGCACTCACATTTTTAGCTATTGTATTGTTACTTTTGTTCAATGTTGTGTTAACTGATTACCGTGATCTGAAATTTGATTTCTTCAGCGATGTTGAGGAATACGATGACACGAAGTTTGCTCAAACTTCTTTTAGTGAGTTTTTAAACCATTTTCAAATAACATTGCAGTAAGTAAAATAGTTTGGATATTTTTGAGTTCTAATTTACTCCAATATAATTGGGCTAATGGCGTCCAATGGACAGAGGGCCCAGTAGTGGGACAAAACAGGTTGAATGAAAAAGAAAATACATATTTTACGTAGGTACTTCCCGTGAAATTCGTATTGAAGGAAACACCAGAGAAGGGGCACCATTAACTCATCCAGGAGCAAAGTAAACTAAATTAAAAAAATAAGGATTTAATATTCTTTCTTGCGCTCACAGCGAACGCTGCGCAGGGTAAGCAAATTAGTGTTTCTTAATTAGCAAACTTTGGACAACTGTTTTAGTCAGTAACACAATAACGCCACTATTATACTTATTATACATTTGCAAGCTCATTCAGTATTTATAGTAAACTAGATAAAACACTATTATCGCCACCAAGAGTACTATTTCATCTTAGACGAGTTAACCACTGGTTAACCACTGGTCTTTCCTAGATTTTCCATCATTAATGGTCAAAGTCAAAAAACATTCATTAAGTAACTATAGCTGACGATACGAAGTTCAGAGGAACTTCGATCACCTGGTCAGCTATAGTTTTTTTTACATATAAATCATACCAGAGTCAGAGGGAACAAAACAAAATAAAAATATTCAAATCTTTCCAGCCGTTTTTAGGGTTCCGTATCCAAAGGGTAAAACGGGACCTTATTACTAAGACTCCACTATCTGTCTGTCTATCTGTCTGTCACCAAGCTGTATCTCATAAACCGTGACAGTAGAGTTGAAATTTTCACAGATGATGTATTTCTGTTGCCACTAATAACAACAAATACAAAAAAAAAAACAGAAAAAAATAAATATAAGGGGGCAACAAACGTGATTTTTTTTAGCGTTTTAATTACAGATAATGGTACGGAACCCTTCGTGCGCAAGTCTGACTCGCACTTAGCCCGTTTTTTTAGTTTTAGCGAGACTAAAACGGGATCCAGGAATCACTTAAATCGTACCGGAAAATAGGTGTAGCTAAATCTTCCTAACGTGTGTGGTTTTAGTTAGAAATTACACAAAATCTTATGAAATAGGTTTTTATTTTATTTTATTCGGGGTTTGTCGCTATTTCGGCTTATTCCATGTCTGTAGCCACTGAGAAAGAAGATCATAAAACTTATAATTATCATGAGTGCTTGTACAATTACACGGTCGGTCGATAGGAAAGTTGTTATCGATTTTAATAACAACTCATTAGAATGAGTACCTAGGTAAATCAAACAAAGTATTCGATTAGAATTCTCGTCTTTGTATGTATGTACAACTATGGCCGTTTCCTATATTTTGAGCATCGTAGTGAAAGGCTCATCCGGGATACTACCAGATTTCTGCCGCCAAGCAATTCAAAGACAGGGGGAGGGAGCCCCTTAAAAGGGGGGCTCGAAGACATGATAGTATTTGTATGGAAGTTTCGTCATTTTTGAAGCTAGAAGCTTGAAACTATTTTTTTAGGCTTTTCAGGCTATGACATTCAATGTTTGTAAAAATTTTACCAATAAGGGGGTTAAATAAAAATCGGGGATGAAAGTTTGTATGAAAATATGTAAGGTTTACTATGTGAATGTTTTATAAATTTGAATCTTATTTTAATGTTAGTACGTATGTATTTTATTAGCATAAAAAATGATGCCCGAAGTCACTATTCCACGCGAACACAGACGGGGCACAGCTAGTATTTCACATATTTCATTTATTATAGAAACTTCTTATTTACTAACGTAATAATATTGTATTAAGTATATCAGTCATCTAGTACCCATAACACAAGCTCTGCTTTAGCTTGGGGCTAGATGATGCTGTGTGGATTGTCCAGCATTATTATTATTATTATTATTTTTTGTGTAATAGTCCTTAATGAAACAATGTAAAGATTACTGGCGCTTCAGTTCTGTACGTTTCTCAGAAAACAGATCTCCCATATTTCAATTAGCCAATTAAAAGTACCATTTTGTCTTCATATTTAATTTTTTTATGTTTCAGGTTCGCTACTAGTGAAGTGCGAAAGATCCCAGGGGATATGTATCCAGGCTGTCTCTTGTCCGTGGGACAGGGTGCTGGCAGACGACGACAACCGCTGCCTTCTCATCCAGACCGACTACGTATGCTGCAAGATAGCTCAGGTTCGGATGCCGGTTAACTTGTTTGCGGCATATGGCATGTGATATAATGTGTACCTCATTAAAAATGTTTTTGAAACGAGAATATAAAGAAATTTATAAGTAAAATGTATTTAACACAAAACTTACATATATTTGATTATACTGGTAATGCTAACCCATGATGTTACAAAACAAAAATGACAGTTTACTATCAATATTATTTTTTTGAAAACAATTCACAGGTGATTTGCAGATTGTCATTTCTATTTCTATTTCTATTTCTATCTGTAGAAAAAACCTCACAGACCTTGAAATCAGTGTTCACTTATTTTCTGAGTATTTGGTTCTATAAATATTTATTTACTTACCTATTTATATTTCACTACGAGGAAATGTTATACAAAATGAGGAAATCCGTAGAAAAACCAAGGTTACCGACATAGCTTTCAGAATCAGTAAGTTGAAGTAGCAGGGTAAGGCCATATAGCTCGTAGAACCAAAACTGCTGCTGGGGAGCAAAGGTTCTCGAATGACGACCACGAACTGAACGACAAAGCGTAGAACGCCCTCCTATCTGATGATGGACTAACGACATTGTTAGGATCGTGGGAAGTCAATGCGATGTAATGAGCTCAAAATAATTCTTCTTGGAAACGTATGGGGGAAGCCTATATCCAGCAGTGGACTTTTTCAGGCCGTTGATAATGACGATGACGATATTTATTTTAGTAGGAGTACAAGTTTTAGCGATTTCTCGCGTTTTTTGGTCCTAGAATGTCGAATCTAGTGCCTACGGGTTCATCTCATGAAAGCAAAGAGGACTGCGTAGTCTGATTGGAATAGGTAGTAATAAATATAATGAATAAAATAAAAAAATTTAAACCCGTAGGAAACTTCCCCCCTTTTCTCCCCTATTTTTCCCCGAATCAAAAACCGTGACCGACAAAACTTTTTTAATAACTCAAGGAACTCGTGTGCCAATGTTCGTCAGAATCAGTTGAGAAATGCGACCTGTAGGTGATGACGGACAGACTGACTGACAGCCGGGCAAAAGCATTTTTAGCCAATCTCGAGACTGAGACGCTTCGCTCGCGTAACACAGCTCGAACCCACGTCCTTAAGATTAGAAGGCAGGGTCGCTTCCACTACACCACCATTCTGCTCTAAAAACAAACCTATACCATTATAAGAATCCTATACTGTCAGACTGACTGACTGACTATACCTATAGACAACGCATAGCCCAAACCACTGGTCGTAGAGACTTTTTTTTCAGATAAATTTTCAGAGTATATTCATCGTGGTGCGCAGACGTGTACTAAACAAATTCCGAAATTCAACCCCTGAATAAAAAGATGCTGAAGTTTGTATCAAAATAACTTCATGCACGCTGTGACTAGTCGCAAGACAAAGGATAATCTCCGCCTCAGCAGCGCAAAATTATAATTTTTGTCGGAAAGTTTTATCCGAGTTCCTCATATGAAAAATCTTCGCGTCGGTAACGATATAATCCGTAGCTTCGGTATACAAACTTGACTAATGAAGTTTAGTTAGGCTGGCTCGTGCGATCCAATCCCGCCGTGTCTAATCGTATTGCCATAGGACTGCTGGATCAGGCCACCTCATATTAGGCCTATTATGCGGGTATTTATCGCGTACGTACTATACCTTATTTATATGTTTTCCCGACGTTTCGGCTATATTGAAATAGTCGTGGTTGCGACCACGATCCGACGTACGTCGGATAAATAAAAACATTCTTAACGTAAACGTATCGTATCGACATCCAAGTTACACTGCGTGGCAACCAGGCAACACTCCGCAGTTGCGTTATGGATGTCGCGCAATGTATTTCGAATGTCAACACGATACCTTATGCCACATGTAAAATTACTCATAGAAAAAAAACATAGAGCATTTGGTAACTTGGAGTTTTGTGCTGTTATATGATTCTTGTGTCATTTCGACAGTGAGCCGTTCACGTTGCCAACATTGCATACCACTTCATTTGCAGGCAATATTGGAAGTTAGTACCTACCTATAATCTTTTGTTTTAAAATCTGCTTTCTATTCTACAAAGTAACAGTAAAACATACACAACTACTTACATTGGTACAGTAAAAGGAAAGCATATTGAGGAACTCCGCAACCTAGTTAGCTCCGAACTGATAGACTATGTTTTGGGCCAACGCCGACTAGCCTGATAGGATGATGATGACGAAGGATTGCAATGAGCATCTAAAGACTTATCCCAAGTATTGCAGCGTCCCATAAATAAGGTAACTAGCAAAGAGTTGTCGCATGACGCGGTATATAATAGATCCTTTTAACCTATTGTCCTCAAACTCAATAAATATAGAGTAGGTAAATACACAACAGAGCCCGCAAAATACCACACATAGTTTTATAAAACGATTGTAAAGATGTCGTTTACTGTGATGTGTACTTGGTGCCTCGTGTCAGGCTTCCGATGCACATAAAACAGCCAGCAAGATAATTAGGTTTGTATGAGAGTTGGCTAGTTGGTTAACTCTGGTGATGGAGTGTTTTGAACACCCATCATGGGTACAATCGCTAGAGGCGGTAGCTACCGTCCAAAGCATGGACGCGCTCAGATTGTAGTATTACTAGCGGTCACCTATCCAAACAGTAATCGCGCAGAACGATGCTTATCGTCGATCGACTAGAAACGACCGGGAAAGCTACGCCCCGAGGTGACGCTAGTCGGCGGTGAGCGGTAAGTAATGAACCTGATGCGGCCGTATCTAGAAAGCACAGAGCTGCGAGTAATTCAGTTCGCTCGGATATTGCAATTTCCATCCAGCTCACGCCTGCTGCTGCGTCCTTCCATTTCGTTTCATTTTGCGCTGGAACAACATTTG
This sequence comes from Electrophaes corylata, assembly GCA_947095575.1. Taxonomy (NCBI): domain Eukaryota; kingdom Metazoa; phylum Arthropoda; class Insecta; order Lepidoptera; family Geometridae; genus Electrophaes; species Electrophaes corylata. The sequence continues at coordinate 10,947,789 of OX352700.1, read as the reverse complement.
ACATTTATAAAGCAAATAGCGAGTTCATTTCACAGGTTTCGTTATCTGCATACCCAAATTGGGGCTTGCAAATTTTCAATTTAAAATTTCAGGACTGTTTCTTTCAAAACGTATTTCTCTATACCTAATAATTATGTAAAAAGAAAGCTTGGATTTTTATAGTTTGTTGTTATTCTGTATACTATAGCTTAAAGCTTAAAGTGCACCCCAGCCAACCTTCTTATTTTAAAATCATCTCTATCTAAAGATTACCTGGAAGAGATCACTTTTTTGTGAAAAAAAAAGCTGCCCATTGCATTTTAATCTCTTGGCCGTTTATCTATTATTTGCGTTTTAAGCAACGTTACACGCTTTCAGCGAAGCACAAAAGATTTTCATTAAGCAACACAACGCCGACCCCTTTGATGATTAAAATTTTGATACTCTTTTCATATTTTTAAAACATTCATCCGTGTATTGTTCGGAGCAAGGGTCGAGGGTAGACCGCTGTTCAATTATTCAGCGTCCATAACTAAAATGCTTCATTTTTATGGCTCGTTTTTATAAATAACCGTGATCATATTTTTGGAGCCGCATACCGTTTTGGCATTGCTAAAGATCTTCTGTTTTCGCTCGATAATATCACGTGTATTGTTTCACCTTAGTTGTAGTTTATCTTGTCTGCTCATTCATTTATCATTGCTACAGCGACTAGTGACACGAACAGGGCTTATGTCGCGGCAAATTATTTGGCTCAACGCTCCTTGCGACGTAAGCTCAGTTAGACTATTCATTCATTTATTTAGAGGCTAAACTGACGTTGTGTGTACACCGTTTAATACTTTTTTTTCCACTTCCAAGTTTGCCCTCTGACCATGTAATTCTGTTAGCATCAAAGTCCAGTCGCATGTGTCTAATATGACAGATTTGCTATACAGATTTACCCCCTGGACTTATTTGGCCACATTCGCACAGGTAAAGGCAGATACATTCGCTGTAAAAAAAAACGAAATAGGTATGCAGTTGCTGTATTTTCTCATAAATTGAGGGCATTACTCCTTTCACGTTTCAGACTTGTCCATCACCGCCCTTCTCAAAAACCATCCTGTATAAGAAAAATGTGAATCCGTTATTGGCTATAATGATATGTACTTACGTATTAAACATTTTGTATTCTTTATGAGTTGTTGATTTTGTTGAATAAATATAAAAAATATACGACATATAGACAACGCACAGTCTAAACCACTGATCGTAGAGATTTGAAATTTTCAGAGTATATTCGTCTTGGTATGTAGAAATTCAACCCCTAAACGGGTATAGCGAGGGTAAAAGTTTGCATGAAAGTTCACGCAGGTGAAGTCGGTAGTAAATTTATAAATAGGAATCTTCTTAAATCTTCCTTATCCAGCAGTTAACATAATCATGGAGGTTACAGTATGGGCTATAAAACGGTGCTTACTCAATTTTATAATGCAGCTTTGAGATCCGGCGACGCTTAATTTTGCATTTTGGTGAAACCTGGGATTAAATTATCAGAAGTCTCAATATATCTTAGTCACAACCACAAATAAACAAAACGGCTTAGCATAAAATTTCAAGCTGTAGTTAATGGTTACCAATTAACATCAGTTGGGACATCTGCTTGTTCCAACAGCAAAAAAAACCATATGGTTTAAAAAAACTGCATTAAAAATAATATTAGATGTAGGTACCAAGAGTGTTGGAAACAGAAATACCTAAAGGTTATTTGCAAAGTCACAGAGTAATGCAGTACTTAGTGGGTCATGAGCATCGTCGAACGTGACCGCGTTTTTAAGTTAATGGCTTCGCAAATCTTTTTGCAGGATAATGCCTTAAAGTCAGTTTTTTTCTGATAAAACTGTGACCGTCCTACTGCCTGTTATATATGACAGAGGCTGTATAGATGACTTTTATGATAGGTTTTACAAAATTCATTTAGACACAACTTGTTTTTTTTTATACAAAAATCATTACATAACAAATCTTTTTCTCGCAGATCACATTCGTTATAAACGTGCCCTACGATGTATTCCTATGTGTCCATCAACCTGAGTTATACAGGTGTAAGTCTCTCATGTCTGTAATTTCACCGGCACTCACACCTTTTAAACCGGAACATAGCAAGCCGCTTTGCGGCATAATTAAATATGGTGGTTGAACTATTTCTAGTAGTCACAGTACGAATATAATTGAGGACATATCAATAATCTAAAACAAATACCTACAAGAATCTCTGACTACAATATACTGACAAAGCAAGACAAATATACCCTTTCTACGACCAGCTGTTTAGGCTGTGCGCTATATGTCAGTCAGGATAAAGATTATTGTAAGTGATATACAGATAGATATTACATATGTATTTAGATACATACGATTCTACTAGTTACTTAAATTGCTCAGACGCAAAACTTACAATTAAAACTCTATAAAGCTTTTACTTACCAAGAGCTACACCTGACGCTGCACTTAAGTTAGAGCGGTATTGCTATCAAAGTGTCAGCTCGAGCGAAGAACCGCACGCCACTGACTTTCTAAAACACGTCTCGAGCGCGGTAATTTATCCTTTTCAAAACACATTGCGTGCTCCGTTTGAATTCGCTAAGTCAAGATATGGCTGACAAGAAATGTACGCTGAATGTAGTGCTTAGTCACGCTCAATTAGTGAGGGAGGATTTATGGCAGACCGCAGCGTTCGGGTTCGGCTGACTCAGGAGATGCATTTGTAGACGGCATTTATCTTGTGGGGAATAAGTTTAACGAAGTAGGGCTTAGGGATAGCTATTTACTAGTATTTGAAATTTAAGAGCACCCGTGGGCAGTGGGAGTGACTTTACCTTCTAATTCTAAGGTCGTAGGTTCGAATATGATAGTGTACCAGTTAATATTTCTGTTCGAAAAATTTATGTGCAATGCCAGTGCTCTTAAACGGTAAAGGAAAACATCGTGAGGAAACCAGTTATAATATTTTAGCAGTGGCGATGGGCTCGCAACCTGTCGCATCGCGTATGGAATACCAACTACTGAAAAATGTAAGTATGTATCAAATATAATATTTGGACTTACCTGCGATAATCCCTTTAGACATTCTCAGAGTCTTGAGTGGGTATTAGTTGGGTACTGGGTACTATATAAGAGATCTGAGGGGATATCTTTATTATATTTTTTACCATTTATTATAACTACCCTAAGAATTACCAAAAAAGATTTTTATAAGGGCGCCGCACTGTGACCTTAGGGAGGTAGGTACTAAATTTGGTCAAACATGAAATTCAGCGGCAGGTTTTTTTTTCAAAAATCACTGTTAGCTGATTTATAACCTACGGCATATACTAAACGGAATGTAGACTATACGACCATTCTCTGCGTAGTAAATAAACTAACTGCGTAGTCAAAATTCTGACGGCGCCGCCGTGCGTGTGTATGTAATACGTCAATTGTATGGAAAAAACAGTGCACACGCATCGCTCTCGTGCCACTGCAGTCTGGAACGAAACGCATAAATTAGAAAAGCTCTTAACAGTTAACGGCCAGTCATCGGCCATTATGTTTGCGGTTTGAACGTATCGATTGATAGAGTGGATAGACTTCTAATTTCAAGGTCCGAAGAACACTATTAGTGTGCTCAAGGCTGGCTACAATTGTCTATTTCCTATACACCCTAATCCCAAATCATCCAATAAATGTCTTATTACTTTGGAAAGATTGGTCAAAGGTGTGAAAATATTCGGGACAGACACTCGTAGAGCATATATCAAAGGAAATTCTTCAAAGATACGACGCAGAACAAGGAATAGTTACGGCTTTGAATCACGAGTACACCTTGTATTCGAACGACACTTTGAAAAGGCCAATCAGCTTCGTTGATGTTTTTGTCTGTTGATTATTGCGAATAGATATGGCATGAGATACACAGACAGGAACTTAAAGTTATCCATAAAAACTTGGATAAGTCCAATAATACAATACTTACCTACTTGTTGAAAAATGATACAAGTAAAAACAGGTAAGTACATTTTATGCATAACTAACTTTTGCCCGTGACTTCGTCGGCCGACTTAGGTAATACTTACTTACTACTGCCAGATAGGATAGGATAGGACAGGACAGGACAGGACAGGACAGGACAGGACAGGACAGGACAGGACAGGACAGGACAGAAGTTAAGTTTGATACTGAATTATCTTGCCGTTATCTAGGCTCGTTACCCTATATGCTACAGTAAAATCAGATTACCTTGAAAGTTACAAGCGTCGAATGATTTAGTTCTAACCTTAAGTATTTCAATCATCTAGTACCAATACACAAGCTCTGCTTAGCTTTGGGCTAGATGATGCTGTGTGGATTGTCCAGCATTATTATTATTATTATAATTGCGTACCTACATTATGTAGGTAGTACTTGGTATGTATGTACACAGCTTATAAAAATTTAAAATGCTCTCCGGTTTCCCGCAGTCAAAGGCTGAGTAGTATTGATACAGACTAATTGCATGCTGCACGCTCCGTCTCTTTACACTTTTATTTGAGTTCATTTACTGTTTATCCACAAGTTCTCCGGGTAGTATTCTGAAGGTAAATAATTCCAGGTTAATCTGGAACTCCATTACAAACATAAAAATAAAACATCATCATATTTTTCTTTATTGTAATTGATATTCAAAAGTAAAGAAGTCTATAATTTTTATGATACTGCATAAAAGTGCTAGTTTTTTTTTGTTTTTTGGGTTTTCAATCTCTATGTCCTTATCATTTGGTTTATGCACATTATCAATATGACTAGCAAGCCAGTAAGCTTATATTGCAAGATGACTACCTATGTTTCAGTTGAACTACCTAGTATCATCTCAAAACCACCCCTAAACCTAAACCACAGGTCGTAGAGACTTCAAATTTTTAGGGTGTATGTTTTATTTACTTCTTTGAACAAGTTAACTTCTTTGATGTAAGTCACATTATGTTCCCTAAACTTCATAGCTATACTTGTCAAGAACGAATTTTCCTGAAAATTGGTTACCTTCATACCGGATCTTCTTTATGCAAAGCTTTCTCTATTCATCATCATAATTTAAACATCTAAAACCGTGACAAGGCAGCTTTTGTTTAGCGTTCGCTTCAGCGCGGGTCGGGCGGCAGCGGAGCGGGAGCAGAGGTCGGAGAATTGGCAAACATCACGGAGGACGACAGGGCATCAATCATGTTTTGACATTCGATTTTTCGACCGCCCGCGATTCTGTCAGTGGAATAACTAGCAAAAGTTTTTCCGTGAAATTGGCTTCGGAATTGAGTATTTTGTACATCCTACTAATATTATAAATGCGAATGTTTGGATGGATGGATGGATGTTTGTTCCTCTTTCACGCTCTAACCAGTGGACCGATTTGGATGAAATTTGGATACTAAAATATAATAAAAACTATTCAGATTACTGAAAATTGATGTAAATGAAACTAGCTTCTCGTTTTCAAGTGAACTATGTTCTTAATGTATCTATTTTTATATATTCTAAGAATCTATTTGCCTGGTGGACTGACATATAGATAATGCAGAGCCTAAGCCGCTGGCTGGTAGACTTGACATTTTCAGGGTATATTTGGCTTAGCGCATAGACTTAGCAGTCTAAGTGAGTATAAAAATGAGGCATGTTTTTTCAAATTGCCCGTATTGGGTTCAAACATAGTTTGAATTTACGTTGGCGTTACCCTACTCAGTGGACCAGTATACTTACACAAACATACATGAATTTACGAGCTCCAAAACTCCCGGGACATTGAACTACACACGATGTGGCTAAGATACTGGATAGTGCCATACATTATGAATAAGCCGATAGGTGTTTTGTGGCTGTAAATATCTAAAACGTTTTCTGCTGAATTAAATATAAATATTTAGCAGATTCGTGTTTAGAATGTTTATATTGTAGGTAACTCGAAGCCTTAACTTTATTTACGTTTAGAACGAATACAAGTTGGTAGTTGTCCGAGCGAGCGAAACGTCTTAGTTTCGAGATAGGCTAAAAATGCTTTTGTCCTGATGTCAGTCTGCCTGTTAGCGCCTACAGGCCCCTTACCGGGACCTCAATTAGCTTTTCCCACCAATTTTGAAAATTGGCACACAAGTTCCTTGATTTATTTTAATTTTTTGTTGATCGCGATTTTTGAATGGAGGTAAAACAGGGAGGAAAGGGGGAAGTTTGCTTGAGAGGCACAATAAAGACTTTATGTTACATAAGATGTTACAAAAAAATTTCAGAAGACTGGAGCGGAGTGGGGAAAAGTTTTCAGAAGTGTTTTTTTTTTTGAAAATGTATACCTACCTACGCAATCCTCTCCGCCTTTACGAGACCAACCCATACACACCGATTCGACCTCTTAGGGTCAAAGAAATCCGAGTAATTGCTAAAACCCTGTTTTGCTCAAAAGTCTACATAAGTGAGCGTTATTTCAATTTTGGAAAAGGGGAAATTGTTCGTTATAAAAGCTCGCGAAGTCTACTGTTCTCACAGAACCACTAGTTATTTAAGTACTACTTATAATAGGATAAGGACATACATCTATGTTTGAAAAAAACCGTTTGTCCTGGGTAAGAATCGAACACAGCCTACAGCGCAGAAGGCTAAAACTACTGTAAATCAGTTAGAGTATAAAAGACACTGGCGTAGCATTTTCAATAAATTATGTTAGATGCTACGCTACGCACCCAGATTCTACGTCAAGCTACGAAACCTCTACGCGCCTATATGTACATTCTACGTTCTATAGGCAATTAGCGCAATTGTCAAATCTATACATATCAATTTAAAAATAAGTTTTATACAAATATCAAACCAATAAAATGTACATATTGTAGGGTTTCAGTGTTTACGTATTCCAAGCGTATATGTTTTGTTTGAATGTATTTTTATTTATCCAAAATATCATCTAGTTCGTAGTTCTAGTATCATCAAAGTGCTTCAATATTTTCTGAATACTACAAAAATAGAACACAAACGGAAAAACGGTTAAAAACCAACCAAGAGTTAGTGAGACTAGCGCACTAAGGGTTCCGTACCTCCACATGTTAATAATAAATAAATTAACCATTACCTATAACAAAGCATTACACGTCACGCGTGTAAGAAACGTGTCCTGCGTCCATCAAACTGCATCCATAATCTCCAAACTGAAAATTGGCGATAAAAAAAGCACGGTGGTATGAGCCGAGGTATAGATTTTTTTGGGCGCGACTGGCGCGAGCAGAATCTAGCGATGAAAATACAGATAGACACTAAAAATGCCTTTTTCAAACACTGAACTCAAGGTGAGGCGGTTGAATCCTACTTAGCTTATCTATGCTCTACTAATGTTTACTGGCAGGTACTACTACATGAGAGAGCAAGGACAGACGATCGCATGACGTTGTCGAGTCAACTCGGGCTTACGTAACCCTAAAAAGCCAATATCCTAACTGTAAAATTGCGGTTAATTAATTCTTCGTACAAAATACTGACAGACATAAAAGTTGAACAAGCACTAACTAGCCTAGTGCCTGCAGACAGGCGGCGGGCCTAACAAGTTTGAACAAGCCCAGCCGTCCGTTCCCATTGAATTTTTTGTAATTGCCCATCTCGCTGGATATAAAACGCAAAAACTGCACTGAAATTTCAGATGAATACTGAGTTCTGCCCGTTCTACTTCAAAGTAGGGCTGTGTCCTACTCAACACATGTATTTTCATGAAATCATAAAAAAATAACAATTTAGCCTAACATTCTTTCTAGTAATCTACCTTCTATCAGCTATGTTCTAATGACTTAATTAAGTAGAGGCTATTAAGTTGCCTCGCCTTGAAGAATGAAGTTTTTATTCTCAGCAGATAAGAAGGGTTAAAAAGGTTATATAGAGATAAGGTTATTTTCTCTTTCCCCTTTAATTCTGTGGAACACTTTTTTATATCTATTATATAAAATAGAGGGGCCATCTCGACGCTTTCGAATACGGATGTTTTTAGGATTTGGGAAAGATCTTTGCTCTGCGAATTGGGTTGAAAAAAAGAGGATATCAATTAATTATGATAAGAATACTGCAAGCATTTAACATAAAATATTTCTGTAAGTCTAGATTAAGTACTTAGGTACTTATATTTAATGTGTTTTACTAACTTACTTCTAAAAGTTTAAATTTTTCTATAGTTCACTCAGAAAAAGAATCTCGAGTTTTCAAACTTAAACAAGAAAAAGTAGCAAGTTTCACTGCGTGTAATAATGAAAATGCCGCAGTTTACAAATATTTTGCTCGTTGCCCATTTTGCTCAAAGAAACTCGCTTTCATAACTTTCTAAAAGTTTCAAGCCGCTTTGTGTCGATGTAACGCTCTGGGGAAAAATGACAGAAATATAAAGAATTTGAACAAAACTCATCAGTTTCACGTATTCTTTTACATCACATGCTCAATTTTGTTCAGGCGCTATGTTGGCGTAAATAGATTTGTAAAGAATTGAAAACGCTATACAAAATGGGATTATAGAGAAGTCAATTTATAGTCAAGTCAGTCTGGTGCTGATAAATAAAATTCTTATACTGCTCTACTCTTGCCTCTCAGATCACGTTTGGTAGGAACGTGCCCTACGACATAATGCTCTGTGTCCATCAACCAGAGGTGATAATAATAGGTGGTGATTTCACCGGCACTACATCTTTCAAACCGGAACACAGAAAGCTGCTTGGCGGCTGAAATAATAGGCATGCCCTTTACTAAAATCTTATTTTTTATACTACTGCTGGTGGAACAAACATATAGCGCAGCTGATGTTAAGTGGTAACTATCACAATGACAAAGCATTGCCTTGTAGGTCACGCACGTTAGGCACGTGTATGAATTGAATAGGCTCCGAAACTACTGGACGGATTTAAAAATTATTTGACCGTTGGGAAGATAATACTATCCCCGGATGACATAGGCTATATTATAATTAAAAAAACCTAAAAATTTCTTACATCGCTTGCGCTGCAAAAACTATTGATTTTATAAATTTTAAAGTGCGAAAATGGGACGGGCCGCTTAGTACTTAACAAACTTTTGTTCCAAATTAGCAAAAGCGTATTCAGATTAGTTCATCATCATCAACACCCCGTAGAAGTCCACGGCTGGGTATAGGCCAAGATTATAGTTATTTTTTACATACTAACCGTCTTTTTATTACTATAGATAGACTAGACGATTTTTCAAATCTACGAGTGTTTTAAGTAATCCAAAAATAACTTTTCTAAGATTAATTGTTATTAAGGCAAAAATATTCTTTACAAACAACTGACCCGTTTAAAGGCACACAGCTCGTTGAGTCCTAAGGAACGGTAGCAGAAAACTCCAACGCTTTGCCTTTAAATTCACACAAGAAATTTTTAATTTCACATCCAAGCTAGCTATTTTGTTTCTAAAATGTTCATCTCAGTAATTTAATTTTACTGGTTTGAGCAATAACGTATTTTATTAAATAATATGAAAGCTATTTTTGAAAACTTCATTAAATACTCGTCTAAGAATAAAGCATTGCCTCGCAGTTCACGTTCATTAGGAGTAGGTATGCCCTACGGCTCTACGTCCATCAACCTAATAGATGTTAAGCTTCACGTGCCTGTAATTTCACCGGAACCCACACCCTTCAGACCGGAATCACAGCGCGTCAAGCTATTTTCATACAAATTTTTATCCCTGCTGTATTCCTACAGGGGTTGAATTTCGAAAATTCCTTTCTTAGTATACCTCAAGGCACCAACACAAACCTAAAACCGAAAATTTTAAATCTCTATGACTAACCGTTTAGGATGTGAGTTGTCTACATATATCAGTTAGTCAGTCAGTTATATAAATCATTACATAAAATCATAGTGTACTTAAATTGAAATAGTACTGTATTTTTTTAAGCTACTTGCATAAAATAAAAATGGCTTTATATAATTATTATTACCTCATTTGCTACAAATGTATTTTGCTGTCATTCCATTCCTTGAATCTTTGCATTTATCGGCACACGCAATTTAACAACACCGACAGCGTATATTTTTACAAAAACCTTAAGCCAAATAAGTTTCCTTATAAACCCGGGATCCACACTCAAATATCCAGTTGAATAGGTATCAACTGAAGGCACTCACAAGTTCTGATTGGTGGAAACTGCTTCCGACGATGAAAGATGTTATAGATTTGTAAAGAGTATAAAGGTAAGCTTTAAGAGATTAATTTCGTCTAAACCTTGTTCAGTTCATTGAATTGCTCTTAGCTACCTCTTGGCTGAAGGAAACTCATAGTATAAGGGTTAATATTGTATTATATGGCTTAGGTAGCAGTCGCTACGGACTAATCAATTACTGGAACATCTGGTTTGAAACCCCGATGGATTTACATTATGTTCGCCCTCTATTGAATTATTAGAGAGCTTAATTTGTGTGACGCTTTCCCTGGAGGCGTAAGTGCACTTTAGCCTTCAAAACGTCTGGTTGTGGCTAGAAGCTAGAGCATGTCAATTTGTTGGAAACTAAGTGGTTTTCTTCATGCTTGAATACTTTAGCAGCTAATCCCACAAGGTAGGAATTAACGTAAATCTATGCTTGGCTCTCAATTAGTAATATTTTGTTCAACTAGTATTGAATTATAATTATATAAGTTTTATGCCCGAGGTGATCTCGGCAAAGTAAAAAGTAATTGATTTGGCATTTTTATAACTTTTTAATATCTAAGCTTATCTGTAAGTTTATTTATGACGCCTGTAATTCGATTCAGAAACTAAAACCATACCTTCACCTACGCACTTTCATACCAGCTGCTAATTATGTACAGGAACTCAATCAACAGTTAAGCTAACGAGAAACCTTGGCTTAATTGCTTATAACTATAATTGAGTACCGTATAAGTACCATGTGTAGGTAGTTACTGTAGGTAGGTATAGATTAACATATCAGAATTTCAAATTCACGGCTTTACCTGAATTACGTGAAACTTGAGCGCACGAATGCCTCAATCAGTATTCAAATCGGTTAATATCTTAATCTGAGGTTTCGTTGATGCGAATGTACTAGTCCAAAGTTTACCAATATGTTATTAGAGATTAGTCCGACATACTGGTTAGTGAACTGGGTGTCTACTCGGAAATCGATAAACGAAGTTTCGTATTGTTTTCGTTTTGAGGTACACTGCGCGGCATGTTAGGCAGTGACAACCTGACCGTGGACCGGCTACAGAGTTGCCGCGCAGTGTAACTCAATATAAAACTTCGCCTATCGTTTTTCCGAGTGTCATTTATACTTATCATATTTTCATTCACTTCACTTCTGGGGTGAACTTTTTTTAGTCTTCCAATTGCAAGACAGAACTATAAAAGTTATTAATACTCAGTTCCAACAAAACTCTTACAAACGTCCGTTAGTATAACCAATAATCGTTGCTTATTGTATAAACCTTTATACGTTGGCCAATGTTCAGTGACAGCTTACACTGGCCAATGAGGTGCAAGTTTATCTGACAGACAACGATCCATAGTACTTCAGAATATTGGAACCGGAATATCGGAACAAATCAATTATCGTGTTTAGATTTATTGCACTGACAGTGAAGATGTTATTATACATAATATTATGTTGTATTCTGACTGATGATATGTTAACTGAGGCCTCGTTTTTTGGAGCTGAGACAAAATTGAAACCAGAACATGGTTATCAAAATTGAGCCTCTCTTGAAATGTCAGTTTCAATTCGGAGATTTTTTATTTTCAACTGAGCGGGGATTATAAACAATAATTCTTTAGTTAGGTTAGCAAGACTACAGCTCGGTGATCGATACACTCTATCTCGATATTGATCCAATAATACAGTGTACAGTAGCTCCATTGTCGAGCTCGATGCAGCCTGTTTATAGGGACGGAACGCAATGAGCGGCTGTAACGCGATTACTCGCTAGCTGAGCGGCAATGAGGCAGGCTTTTCATTCACGCTCATCAGTTGGATGAAACTGTAAACAAAGCCTTCGTACTTTGCCTGCCTACTTTTAAAGTTAAAGAAAAAAGTCTTGCGACTTTTAATCTACAAGTACAATCTTCAGATCTCTTAGTTGAGGTGCCCAAGGTCAGGTGTCTAAGGGTGCCCTGTAAATTGCACTTGTCTATTACATCCAATAACTGTCTGGTATAGATCGCTGCTTAGATGAAATAAAATTACTTATTTTTTGCCTAAAGTAGGTAACAGAAGTTCTTAGATCCAAGTAATGTTTTACACACTTTGTCGTTGACCACACAACTAAAGATTATTTAAATAGTTTTTTTTTAATAATAATAATAATAATAATGCCGACCGATGTGGCGCGGCGGGCGAATGTCCGCCTGCGACGCAGAGGTTGCGGGTTCGATTCCCGCCTTGGGATAAATGTTTGTACGATCTGCAAATATTTATTCCGGGTGTTCTGGGTGTTTTCTATGTATAATAAAAAATATATATATATGTAATGTATTGTATTAAGTATATCAGTCATCTAGTACCCATAACACAAGCTCTGCTTAGCTTGGGGCTAGATGATGCTGTGTGGATCGTCCGGCATTATTTATTATTTATTATTATTATTATTAATGCTGGACAGTCCACACAGCATCATCTAGCTCCAAGCTAAGCAGAGCTTGTTATATGGGTACTAGATGACTGATATACTTAATATACAATATATTACAATATGTTGTAAAGAGAATTCTGTTATTACTTTTGGTGTTAGCGAAAGGATCGCTAACTAAAAAAAGTTTTTTATGTACTGTGTACTTTTTGCCAAAGTTGGGGTGTACAATAAAATATTTTCTAGTCTAAGAAACAAGTTACAATTTCATGAATATGAAAGTTTAAAAAAAAACAAACAACCTTCCACCCCTAGCTGAGCGGCAATGAAGCGCTTCCACTCACGCTTGGTTGCTTTCACGCTCATCGAGCAGAGCTCTACCCGATTGGTAAACTCACTCAGGATATTCATCTGATGGCTTATTTATTTATTAAGACACACAGACACATAACAACCAATAAAATAACAACATTATTCAAAGAGAAACCGCATATTTTTTTAACTTTGTGTGAATTGGTACCCCAGAAATGAAACTGATTGAAAAGCTGTTTAACCAATCGATGACTACAGTAACCTCTGTTTATTGTGTTGGTCAACATTATACCAAACTGTTAATTACATTGTCTGAGCTATTGTGTCCATTGCTATCGTGGGTAGATTGTACAAGGTGTCCAACCAGTTTTTTAATGTGGAATTTTAACGTAGAACTCGTACTATTCTCCGAAGTAGCTAGCTAGTAAATTGATGATAGACCAAACAAATTATATTATAATTCACTCACGTGTGCCTTTGGCTAATTAGTGTTATTCTCATTGTGAAAGTTGTTTGTGGTTCTATTGTACTTACATATAATTTAATACACTAATTACTTAATTACCTAATGGTTAGCAAATAAACACATTAACATTAGTCCTGGCATGCAGCACTGGCATATTTCGCCAACCTCTGCAGAAACCTTACAAAGGCTAATTTATGAATTTAAGAACCTTTCTTGACACTGATCAGGGGTCCAATTCTCGTAATAAAGTATTGTCAAATTCAAATTCCGATTGTGTCAATTTCTAAATGATATTTTTTGAAACTGACATTTCAGACAGGCCCAATTTTGACAATCAAATGCAAGTTACAATCTCGTCTCAACTTAAAAATAAAAATTCATCATAATATTGCGGACAATATTAGACAAATAGCTCAGAAGCTATTGTCTTCATTGCTATCGTGGGTACATTGTACAAGCAGCTTTTTAACCTGCATGGCTGTAGAATTCGTATTATTTTCCGAAGTAGCTTTTTACACCCAGTATAAAGTAAATTGATGAGAGACCAAACAATTATATTATAATTCACTCACGTGTTGTATAAGCATTTGGCTAATTAGTGTAATTCTCACTGTGAAAGTTGTTTGTGGTTCTATTGTACATATAATTTCATAAACGAATTAATTACCTAATGGTTATCAAGTGAACACATTAACATCAGTCCTGATATTATTATTCAGCACTGGCATTTATTGCCAACCTTTACAGAAACCATACAAAGGCTTATTTAAGAATATAAAAACCTTTCTTCACACTGATCAGGATCCCAATTCTCGTAACAATATACAATATTCTTACCAAGTCAAGTTTCGATTGTCATTCTTTTAAACTGACATTTCCGACAGGCCCAATTTTCACAATCAAATACATGTTTTTCGTTTTCTGTCATCTTCGGAGCAACATTGTATTTTCATTTTAATTGTTTTTCTAGTGTTACTTTAAGTTCTGATGGGTAATTTCGGTGGTATTTTAACCATCATTACTTGAGGTCTTAGCACAAGTGTGAACAGTTGAAATGAAAGTGTGTTATGTGGCATCTTGATTTTAACCAATGACAGCCGACATTACTTTTTTACCGACTCGACTCCACTAAAGTATTTTATTCAACCCACTTGACATTGGCAAAATTGTTCGAATGACGGACACATGCCGAAAAAAAAACTGAAAAAAATTATGAGAATTGGGCCTCTGAGCTAAGTTTGGTAGATAATCAATAAACTTCGTGTATCGTGTCGTGATGTTACGAATGACGATGTTGGAATTGTAAATTTCTTCCAGGTTTATGGAACAGCTCGTTGAAACTATCATAATAACCTACCAACACGTCCACAGTGAACATAAAACGAGAGCCAAGCTAAGTGGAAAAAAGGTCTTGAATCATTTTAATTTTGCTCTAAAAGTCTATAAATCACAAACTACACTGAGAGCCCTATGCCACAAAACAAAACCCGTAGAGTAGAGAGTAGTAATGGTGCTCTTAGTGAAAGACTGGTAATACTACGACCATGCCTATTTCTGTCGACACTATACAGCTGTTTTCCGGTTGGAAGGGTGTTGGGTACCGGTGAAATTAAAGGCACATGAGTTTAAACACCATACGCCTCAGGATGATGGCCGCTGAGCAGTGCATCATAGGGCACGTTCCTAGCGAATGTAACCTTGCGAGGCAATGCTTTACTACATTTGATGATGGTAACCATTCTGCTTCTTCTTATTCTTATTCTTTATTGCACACAAACAATACATAGAAAAATACATATATAGTGGACATGTACAAAGGCGAGCTTAACCCTAACAAGAGTTTTCTTCCAGCAAACCTTTGAGGCTAGAGAGAGGTGACTAAAGAGGTTCGTGTACATATAAATGTATTTAAAAAATTCTTCCATCATACACTGTATAAAAAATATATAGGTATTATTTATATTTTAATATTGCTATAAAATAACGTGTTTAGCCTCCAGATATGATGTTTACCATGTCTTCTATTCATGGCACTCGTATATCTCGTCAATTTATTTGATTACGTCGGGTTGATTCCTTCAGAAATAAGTTTCATAACCCGGCCCAATCCAATCAAGAAGGCAACTTCTTGTTCTTGAAACGGATTAATCATCTTAGCTGTATTGGTCGTGGCGTGTTTCATCGTGCCAAAAGTTTGTTCTTAGATATACTTCGTGGATGCTTAGGATTCCGGTACCGTTTCATACATTAGTGAAGAAGTATCAAAGTATATATATGAAAACTAGGGTATACTTTTATTTCAGTAGTTTCATGGATGAAACTAAAGGTTTTTTATCCATCTGTCAAAGTAGTCAAGCCTATTTTTTCAGTATTTACTTTACAAATGTAATCGCATTCATGCTAATGTAGTTACTTGTGCATGAAGCAAGTATTTATCCATTGAACTGTTCTTCAAGTCTTGGGGCAATTTCTTCGTTTTTATCATGCTCGTATTTTGCTTAAATTCTGTCATGTGTTCTAACTGCAGAGACGAAAGATGTCCCGCATTTTCATAGTTTAATTTTAATGTAAAGTAGGAAATTACAACTACATTCAAACGTAGCTTAGAATGGTTATGTATATTTTCCCAAGTAAATTGCCATTACCGTAACATTCGCAACCGAACAAAGAAAATACTCGTGCGCTAATTAGCCTTGCACTGGTCTGCCTGACGTCAATTCCATTATTCCATGTGAGAGGAGGGGATGTGGGAGTCAGGGGAGGCACAATTAATGCTTCAATAATAATTTGCGACGTTGCCAGTGGATGAGCTTTTGGAGCGAGCAGGTCACACGCTCTGCTGGCTTTCATTTTACACCCTCGGGGCACTAAGTGGCCGTAATAGACTTCATAGGCTAAGTTGTTTTTAGAACACCGTTCTACGAAGGTCTGATAAATCTTGAATTACCAGTTAAGGACAAAATATAATAAAATAAAAATCATGAGATGAGGGGTAGATGAGCTGATTGTGAAATTGGTTGGTCAGTTTAGCTATTTGGTAGCGGAGGGTTGGATGCTTGATTGGTGAGCGGAGCCTTGACGGAATTAGTAGAAAATATATATAGGTCGTTATGACATACATAAGGCACTAAATAAGTCCACAGCTGGACATAGGCTTTCCCAAAAAATGGGTTTTGAGGGGCTTGCCATTGTCACTACGCTTGGCAGGCAGATTGGTAGTGTAAGCGTTTATTACGTAGTCAATTTTATTACTTTTTTTTATTTTAATGGTGTCTATTACTCATCTTTTGGTGCGTTTTTTGCTTCAGTTGTCGCAAGACATCCATGGGAGGAGGGAGTCCTATTCTAAGCCAAGATCTCAACGTCACATGTTGTACGGCGTATACTGGTCCTTGCTACTAATTCCAGACACATTTCACCGTATTACGATTTTAAATATGGTTTGCTTGGTCCTGTCTAGAATTCGTTGCAATGATTATTAGCTAAAGTTAGTATAGGTTTCTAATAGTCAGCCAGACACAGCGCCATTGCTTCGGCTCTAATTTAGTTCACTTGCCAACTAGAATGCAATTAGGCGCTTACTAAAATTGGGTTTCCAGACTGATTGCCAAATGTGAAAACCGTAAAAGTTAAGACGCTTTCGAAATAACGAGAAAGTATAGCCATATATTCAATGTTCTGGATTTGGTTATTTAGGATAAAAGTTTCTAACTGTACCATAATAATTGTGCAAACAAATTAACGGGTTTCAACCAAGCAAATCCTCACAAAAACAAGCCGGGATAGTTAGATAAGTAAAACAGGGTCGCTGGGCGACACAGTAATCTGTTTAAATTCCGCTCCGTACAGATAAATTCTATTTAAATAACCGTAAAACTGTCCGTGTGCGGATGCCCTTAATCCTTTTGATGAGGATCACGTCACGATTAGATTTCTTGGGAACAAAATGAAAGCGAACAGCTAAAAATTATTTAAACCCGATAAGTAGCTAATTATTTCATGAACGCAGTTTTACAATAAATACCTGGTCACTAAGTACCTAACCTTAAAATATAGGTAGGTATCGATGTTATAGATAGTGTTGTGTGAGTTATTTACAAATATTTATTTTCATGATTTTCGTAATTTGTTTTGTTGATAGTATTTATGCATGGGCTCCTGAAAAAGGCGAAACTAAACTTATGGAGAAAAGTGTATTTTATTGAGTATTTGGATTGTAACAAACAAGTTCAAATATCGTATAGCTCAGCATAGTTTTACTTGTATTTTGTGTAAAGTTGAAAAAAATTGAAGAGAGTATTTGACTTCGCGACGACGACGCTTTGGATTGGAAAGTTCTTTGTAGCACTGTGGTGGCAAGCTCCTGAAGTTCAGGCATGTGCTAAAACTGATTTTATTTAGTTTTGAATCCACAAATTACATTTTATTTCAAAAAAAGAATAGAAACGCTGAAGAAAACCACTACTGGTACAGTAAATATCCAGTCAGGCTAACCTAACCTACCCTAATATCCTTGACACAACCATCGATCCGACCCTAATGTATTATCAATGACAGATACGCATAAAAGTATGTATGAATTTAAAGCGATCGTTTTTGTGGTGATATGATTTTAACTTATTAATAGTATTAATATATATCTGCTCGCGAGTGCTGTATTTTCTCGTTTTTCCTAATTTTCTATCTGTCGTACAAATCATTCCTTGAGTATTTTTTCATCGGATATCATAAAGGCACATCAAAAAGTCGGCTGATATTATTTTATCTCACGGCCTCGCATGGATCGGAATGTCGAGTTCAATATGTAACGTATTCCGAACATGTCTACTTCGGTTAGAGCGGCACGTGGCCGAATACCATTACCGTGGTTAGATACATACCTACTCTTAGTTTTAGATTATTAGAATTCACCGAAGTTGATTCTCGTGGTTAGAAGTTTAGTAAGATAAACTTTCCAACTTCTAAAGCATTGGTGACAAAACTTAACCTCAAAGTTTCTGGTTTGTTTGGTGACTGTTATATTCAAAATAATTTTTTTTTGACTAACATCTCTACTGTGCTAGTTACTGTTCTGCTTATTGTGCTGTAGGTTGTGGGTTTGATCCCCACCGAAGACAACTATTTGTGTGATGATCATAAATGTTCGTTCTCTGTCTGAATGTTGAATTGTTCTATATTACATACTTAAAAAGGTATTTAAGTATTGTCAGCCACCTGCATCCCATATTATGCTTAGTTTGGGGCTACATGATGTTGTGTAAAAATATCCACAAAAATTTATTCATTTACCTTATTAATTTTTTTTTGTTTTTATTAAGCGGGAAAAAAATATTTTTTTATAGATCTATTTATCCGTAAAAAATGAGTTTATTTCCACTTCTGAGCTTATCTTTTTCCTAGTTTATATAATGATCTAGTGGTTTAGGCTGTGTGTGTCATTTCATTGTCAGTCAGTCAGTCAGTCAGTTAGTTAGGACAAAGATTCTTATAATAGGAAATGTTTTTAATTAAAGTAGTATTAAAAGTTTGGAAAGCTTTTGTAACGGGTGGTTATTTCCAAAGTTACTTTGCAAAAAACTTAATTACGGACCTCTTAGCATCTAAGATTATAAAAGGTTTGGGGTGTATCTACTATACTGTCTGAACGCTTCTTTATAATGCTGAAAAGTATAAAGTACAGATTCACGGCACTTGCGGGCCATGTGTCATCGTGGTCGTAATGTTAGAAGGTGCAAAATTGTTCGTCATTGCAAAAAATTGCGTCGTATACTCGACATGTTGCCACACTGCTGAGTCGGCGCCTCGTGATGAATCGAACACGTCTTGCTGGCTCAGCCCTCATTTCAACGAGTGTCGAGTCAAACGCTAGTCTGGTGTGCTCTTACCATCGCAGTCTCAAAATATGAACGAGATGGTAATGTATTATAGAGGATGGTATTACCTTCGATAACTTTGAGAGTTCTTTTATTTGGTTTTAATATGTTGAACACTTTTGACTACCCTCAAAGCTCAGCTTAAAATTGCACCCATTTTTTTCTTAAACTCCTCTGCAAGAAAAAATATACACATGAAACACTTTTGATTTACCGAAATCAAGGAAATTTAACCTACATTTAGCGTCGCGCCCGCCACTAGAAGACAAACACGGAAAGCGTTTAGCTATCGCGCCGAATCTCACACGTCGTCGCATCCCGTCACCCACATCCCAAGTAGCATTTAAGTGTCAGTAAAATCAATATACCAGCCAATTTAGAACTTTGAGTGTAATAAGAGACTTTTAAGAGTGTTAGAGAAAACTAATCTGAGCTCAAGCTGTATAAAATCATTATAAAGGAATTTGCGTAAGCATGGGGTGTTATATCAGAATATAAAATATCTACTATAAAACTTAAAGTGTTGTGTGACACTTCGAGCTAATTCTATCGTTATAGCTGTATACAGACTGTATTGTAGTATCAATTGGCACTTGTTGCTGTAAAAAGTATCTGTAAACTCCGTTATAAAACTTTAAGTGTTGTGTGACGCTACAAGCTTAAATTCTATCATTAAAGCTGTATATAGGCTGTTATGTAGAATCACTTGGCACTTGTTATTTTACAAAAGTGTTTGTCAACTCCGACTTAAAACTAATTATCTTGGCGTAATTTTACACTATAATAAGTATAATAGTGTTATAACTTCTGTTCGTAAGGTTATTATAAAGCTAAAAGAATAAATGACAGCTGTAGTACAGTTTTTGTCTGTATTTCTGACCAAGTCGCTTTAAAGCTATTTTTGGCATAATTTTCCACTCGTATAAGTATCGTAGTTTTATAATTTCTTACAATGAGTGTATTATAAAACTAAATAAATAAATGGCAGTCATATTACAGCTTAAGTCTGTATTACTGACAGTTGCACGAATCTATTTCGGAAAGTGTAAATATGTGGAACAAAAGAAAAAGATCGGGTGCAGTCAAGAGACGAATCAAAAATGAATACTTAAATATAAAAAACTACGACACAAATATAAGTAATAAAAGTAAACCGTCATTTATTGAAGAAGAAAAAACATGCAGTCAAGCGCCACTTCCATCAACGTCTAATGAGGGTTCCGTAGCAAAAATATTCAACAGCGATAATAATGAACAATGTGTGGATTTATTTGAATCTCCGAGACCTGGCAATGACGTTTCTTCTTGCAGCAGCAGCGCAAGTAGCTCAAATAATGATAATGACGAATTTGTAACAAATTAGTGGTTTCGTCAGTAAATAAAGAAATGGGCTATAGAAAGAAATATATCTCAAGTGGCTGTTAATGATTTGGCTTCAATTATTAATAGCAGATTTCCAAATACTTTGCCTCGCGATGCTAGAACGATTTTAGGTACCGTCAAAGAAATCTGAACTGAAATCGTCAACTGAAACTGTTTGAAACTCTGAATTGTCTACATATTGAATCAAATATTCTGCTGCAGTCGATTCTTTTGAATTTAACGTCGATGTTGTAACTGTGGATGAAATTCTTGATATCTCTGGCTGGCTTGGTTTCACCTGCAACAATAATTAGATCAACATATCAATAAAAATATAATCTAAAACAACACAAACCAATAGTACGTTGTTTTACATGGGTCTAAAATGAGCAATATTATTTTTAAAATTAATAAATTGCTTTTTAGGTAATGTCAGTGGTTTCATTCATCTACCCTTAATCAATTTAAATCAGTGAAACAAAAAACAATCGCAACTTTGATTTAATATAGTAAAGTATTCTGAATAGACAAAATACATTGTTTTGTATATTATAAATGAATTACTTTAAACCCGCTAGACAAGCCTAATTTGGCACTCTTTTCGGGTAAGAGGAGTGAAAGATATTTATAAAATGGTTCGATACTCCGACCTGATCAAGTCTTCCGGACCACCCCACACACCACCTACTATATACTCGTATTTAGAAGAGTATAATAAATATTAAAACTTCAACCAATTTAAACTAAACATACATATCAAGTTACGAAGCGCGTTGTGACGCAAGGTGCAAAAGTGTAAACAAATAGAGTTATAATAACAAAATAATACTTACCAATTGACCCGCTAAATCGTTAAAGTTGGTCATATTTGTATCTGTCCTGATCGTTTCTGTTGCATTGTCAACTTCTGTGTCACTGTTTTGGACCATGAAATCTAATTCTTTGACTGCTTCTTCGTATGATGATAATGATACCCTTTTTACTGTGCACTTTGAGGTAGACCAATCATTCGCAGGTTTAGAATATTCATCCTTAGTTAATTGTTTTAAATTTAATCTCTTTCTTGGCCATCTTAAGATGCCTTGCGACTCCCACAAACATGGTATAATACTGAGTCTACTTTGGTCCTTCTCATATGTCTCTATAATTTTTAAATTGCATGTTTTTCTGAAATATAAAGTAAAACAAATGATAGAAAAAAACAAATCTTACTTCACAACAAGTTTAAATAATTTATACATAATTAATATGTAAAACATATCTGTCTTATTATTGTTGTGTTGCTATCCTCACCTATGTAACGTATGAGTATAACCACGCATCGAAATTTTAAACAAACGGGTCGCATCCGCTCTTGTTCGAGTCTCGCGATAAACTAAAGTAAACAAAACATTACGGACGGCCAAACTCGTACGCAACATAGATAATGTTGGAGGTAGTTAAGAATTGTATGGTGTAACCGCATTTAAATTTAAAAAATCAGTTGCTGTTTTGCATTTACGTGTGGGTAAATGAAAAGAAGGAACTTTCTATATACAACTAGCAAAACGCGCGCGACTTCGTCCGCGTGAAGCTATTTTCATACAAATTTCAACCCCCGCTGTACTCAGGGGTGGAATTTTGGAAATTCCTTTCTTAGTATACGCTACGTTTCGTCTACGCACCAAGACGAATATACCCTGCAAATTTCAAGTCTCTACGACCGGTGGTTTAGGTTGTGCGTTGTCTATATGCCAGTCAGTCAGTCAGGACATTGATTCTTATAATTGGTATAGATTGGTATAACGTATGTATTACATGTATTACAATACACATTATTAAAGTTTCGATAAAAATCGTGGGCGCAGATAAAAGTGCTGCGTTTGCTAGAATAGGTCTATAATTATAGTGTGTATGTATAGCTAGACTGTTACACCGCATAGAAAAACACAAACGCCACACCATTGAGGTCTAAGGCTTTTTTATTTATAATACGGATCTCTAACGGGAATTATAACTTTTGTACGGAAAGCCGAAATACAGCCAAACGCATAAAAGTATTCTATTACAATGCTGATTTAAATCCAAAAGCTATAGAAGTGACTCCATTTATTACATAGTACAGCTACTAAGATTATAATGCTCTCCAACTACCCTATAGGCTGTTCAAAAACTGTCGCCATTTTACTACGAATAAAAACATATTTGAAAATAAAATTAAAGATATACTTGCAAATATTTAACAATTACTAAAGTCATATTATGATAACCAGCTAAAATAAATTGACTTTAGCATTAGAATTGATATTAAAAGAAAAAAAAAACCTTAACCTTAAAAACAAATACTAATTTATGTACCAGTTTTAGACATTTTTGTTATGTTTCTCTTGATTATTAAGCAGGCGCGTGAATATTTCGCCAGAAAAGATACTTATGTTCACAATAAATAATAATCGGCACTTACCAATAGTAATTATCTGCTCTCAAAATCCTTCACACTTTTTCACTTTATTTGTCATTTGTCGCCATTACAAATATATTAACGAATGAACAGAAGACATTTAAATGCACATAAATGTCTTCTGTTCATTCGTTCTTTCGTCATCTGTTCTCGTAAGACTTACATATTTTTTATCCTTTTGTAATTCTTCTTAAAAACCTATTTAAAACTTATATTCTTAAATCATACTTTTATGAGATAATCTGTAGTGCTAAGGTTTCCTTTTACACCAAATTACAGCTATTATAAAGCTTATCTATTTCTTGTACAGCTACTGTGCAGCTACTGTACAGCTCTAATAACGCGAAAAGCTGTATAATTGGGGCCCTTTTTTAACTTATAAGGGCTGTATAAGCGCTTATACAGCTGCAGTACAGTCTAAATGTACAGCTTATAGTATTCAAATAAACTGATTTACAGCTCATATACAGCTTGCAATGCTACTTGGGATAAATGTAGGTGTGTGCGAGTGTTACTATTTGGTAAGGTTTCTTAAATATGTTTGATGGCCTTAAAAATGGTAAATTAATAATGGTAACATTATTTCTCTACATCGAAGCCTTAGCACGTGGTTTCCACCTTGCGATAAATCGTCATCAAAGATCATCGGTTCTTTAGAGATTAAACATATACTAACGATATTTGTAATAAATGGTTGAAACAGACTTTTCTGTATCGTTTTTATTCGAGGATACTTACCATCTTATTCGCTATTTCGATTACATTCAACTCTCCTGTCAGACCAAAGCAATCAATGACTGTAGCTATAGGTATAAGAAGGTATTTATACTTCTCTATGTGACTGGCCCACTTTACGCCGTACGCAGATATAGTTATGTACACAGTATTTCAGAGGCTCAAACAGATGACTTATGTCGGTATACCTACATGGGTATACGCTAGAGTGTTGGCTCAAGTCGCGACCCACTTCCGAACATCACGACAGCAAGTCCGTTTTTCCCGACAGGAAATGAGATTTCCAGACAGATAATGGCTTTTCACGGATTATGCGAGCTTTGAGTTTAGAAAATTCGCCTGAATTATTCAGTCTGTGGCCCGTCTCGGACTGAATTCGCCATTGTTATTTTACGACTCTGGCTTGTTCCGTTCCTATATTATTATTACAGTTTTATTATTATGTAAAATTTTATTTAAACTTGACTCCTTTTTCTGACTTTTCATATAATTTTAAATGTAAATTACTCAAGTATCAGCATTTCCTATGAGAACTGCCTACCAGTATTGTCAAGCAAACAGATACCAATAGGTAATGATAAACCCTAATGTTGTAGATCGTAGTGTGCAGTAAATATTTGATGGTTAAACAAAGTGACGTTCGTCCATAATTCTACAAGACGGTTATATCCATTTGCTTGGTGCGGCGAATTCCTCACACCATAATTTGTTATCAGGAGCCCAATTCTCGAAATGAAATACCGTCCAATTTAAGTTTAGATCGTGTCGTTCTCCAAATGACATTTTTTAAAACTGTCATTTCAGAATATCAAACTTTGACAGTCAAATTCTTGTTTCAAACTCGTCTTAGCTCAAAAAAGTTACGAGAATTGGACCTCTGAGTTTTGATAATAATTAAGGAAGTGGGCGAATAGTGAAACAAAGCTTCATTTCATAATAGCATCATTACGGTCTCTTAAATTATCGTAGAGATACGACGAGTTCCTGTTTCATTAATTCCATTATAATTGGCTTTTCTTAGGAAGGTTCACGTGATTTTAAGCTTTGAGAATTCTCTGTAATCTTACTTTGTATAATCTAGTTATGTTTTTGTTACCAAATAACTAATATAGATTTATAATTGTTGTGTTGTTGTATGCTACCTATTTTTTATCTACCTACTACTTAAGCTGGAATACTTCCCCTTGCAGGAGGTCAACCAGGTTTCACTCCTTAGAAACCAAAGTTATTGATTTACGGCGGGTCCTAAGTATTATTCTTTGGGTTTACGACCTAACAAATGCTTGAAAAAGTGAAATGATTCTTTAAGAGATGTACTTAAAGTGAGTCGTGATCATTAGCCGAGAGTGGTACAAATGGTGTGAAAAATGGTCCTCGCGCGTTCTAAACGTCTGAGGTTTTCATTCTGAAATATTTTCAAATGCTTCCCTTCGTTTAGTTTTACGCTGGTTAGCTTGACAATCTTCTAGTAGTTGTATTTACCTACTCTGATCATCGGTGAAAATATCAGATAGGTTATTTTGTTATGATCTTATGAGTTTTATTTTTCCTCTTAATCTATCAACACTGTTTCCCGACATCTTCGTACTTAATTTTAGCTACAGTGCCGTAGTAAAAAGATAAACAGAAAATGTATACAGTAAAAGGTAAACAGATTGTGTATATAGATAGACGAATACCAGTTTGAAAAAGGCAGAGTAAGCGCATCTATACCAAATCATTCCGTACCGAGAAAACAGCAAGTCTATACGTAACCTACGTAATTATCTGCGGCGGTATGCCACGGATTTCTACGAGATCGTCAAAAGAGATTGCTAAAGCTTGCATCCGTCTTATCTCGAGTTGGGTACCTACTTTATGGAGCGGCTGATCGTACGTTCTTATCTAAGAAGTTTTATGTTTGTTTTTTATAGTAAAAGTTGGATGTAGATATGCATAATATCTAAAAGTACTAGCATAAAGAGCGTATAAGTAGTAAGAGACTTGAAAGTTACAAGCGTCGAAAGAATTAGTACTAAATCTTGTAACGCTTGTAACTTTCAAGGTAATCTAATTTTACTGTAGCATATAGGGTAACGTACTTAGATAACGGCAAGATAATTCAATATCAAACTTAACTTCGGACGCACGTTAATAAATAGTAGACATTAAACACATACAGCGTTTGTATGGACAACGTACCGACTAGTTTAACCTTTTTTGCGCTACGAGGAATATCATCGTGGTCAATAATCGATCGAGAAATGCTTCGTAATTTTTTATCGTGTAAGTATAATCAGTATAAGTGCTTTCTTTTTCTTTCTTGGTTAGAAACTTACTTTTCTTCTTGTTATATGAAGAAAAATAAGTTACAAATACAAAGTTTTTACAATTGCAAATATGCGAATGCATGCAAACTGTTATTTGAGATTTTACAACAACATTTCCTCACCAATTTTTCCATAGCAATGAACTGCGTTCCACTCAAAATGTAATAAAAGAATCGGGAACAATGGTGCCTAGCCTACTGCCTATACTCGAAGCCCCAATGTAGCTTGACGTAGCTCAACAAAGCCTCAGAGTTATGCACAATAAAGCACGTAAGTAGTTTGCAATCGAGTTGCAATTCCAATTCTCGATGCGGTTCGGTTTTGGTACTTCGTAGATAGACGGCATGAATAAATTGAAGCGATACTACAATACCTAGCAGCATTCGACCGGAGTCAACGAACGGGGCACTCTCATTCTCAGTAGGTACAGACGAGAAGGAATGTACGTCCAATCCGTTCTGCTTTGTCTAATGTCCAACCCAAGAATACCTACTACTTACTTAGATTTTATCGAAAGCTTTGTATTGTAGCATCGTATAGGTATCTACATAGGTACCATACAAAATCGATAGTATTTACAATCGATTGTTTTATAGATGCTCGCTGTAGGTATCATATTACAGAGAGCTACAAATTTATAGGTGCTGATTGTAAAATTGGTGACTAACGGTTTTACGTATTCATACCTGTAAAATTCCTCTTACTCCAGGAACTAACGGCCAGGATGATAGACCAATCGTAAAAAAGAGTAATAACTTCTGAATAAGTTAAAATAAAATACAGCAGTCATGTGAACGACAGCCTATAAACAAACAAACAGCCTTTCAAATAAACGGTTTTTTATATTTATTTATTTTATTATGAAGTGGCGATAGTTTTGCAACCTGTCATGTATGAAATACCAACCACTTTAAAATATGGGTTTGTACCAAATTTAATATCTTGACATATCTCTGACTACCTCCCTTAGATATCCTCGAAGAATAACGAGTGGGTGCTTTACACTAAGAGATCTGAAAGGATATCCACCATGCCTGGGGACTAAAGTCCTGATGCTATTTCTTTCATTTCTTTTCTATTATGAAGATCATCAAACATTCGTTTACCAACAGGAATCAAACTCATGCTTCTCGAGTCTCAGTCTACTAGAGGCTTGGAAACTGAGTTCAAGTTGCAAACTTACGATAAGTTGAGATACTGTTTTGCTATTACGCGTTCAGCGGTTTCTACTGACGTGGTGCGGTTCACTGCCGCAATACAGGGAAGGACCTACCAAACCTAGTTGCAAGTATCTATTTGAGACGGTATAAATATTGATCAGAATCATCAACATCCTGCAGAAGTTCACTGGCGTAAATAAATAAGTAAACATGGTTTTACATTGATTGTGGTTAAAATAGCTAGCCTATAGAATAGCTATAATTTTTTTAAAATAAATATGTAAGCAAAATAATAATATTTAATCTAATATTTTTCTACAACTGTGATTACTGGCGCCGATAAAATCTAAGAGAGTAGATAAATAACTAGTAATACTTCAAAGTTAGCTTTTAATAGCGCTTTGTATACATTTCGATAAGTATTGTAAAACAGTAAAAGTTGTATCATGTATCAACTAAAAACGACAGTGTATAATTTAGACTACCTACTTTTGTAACTGTCTAGTTGAATGTTAATTTCCCGATATGGTAGTTCCCACTATAAACTTTATCGTTTGCTGTAACATATTTTCAGTGTTTCATTTTTATTTGGTTTGATGTATGAAGCACGATAGAATTGAGAACCCGTTTAACAAATCGTAACTCAAACACGAGTATAGTATAGAGTAGATAGTCTGTGTTGCACTACTGCATCAGTAAAATCCCACCTGCTGTACTAAAATACAAACTTTAGTGCCCCACACGAATTCCTCAGGCGATACTTCGGGTAAGGCAGAATACATAATCGTATAAATATATTCAGTATTCAGTATATTTATTGTAAGTAATCTGAACATTGGACCATCCTTAGACGAATTATATTATTCGTCTAAAGTGATATATCAAACAAATAGAATAATTGGAGAAACTTGTAAAAATCCTAAAAAAAAACACTCATTTTAAAACTTGATATAATAATCAAAATATTATTATAATTTATAAGTATGTAAATGTGAAATATTACAGTCAAAAAAATAAGCTTCATCGTCACTTACGACCAGGTTAGGAGTATGACTAAAGGATTAATTATTAATTAAAAAAAAAACATTGTTATCGCATAACTATGTTTATACATAAATTCTCTTTTATATAATAGATAACTAGCAACCAGCTCAGGCTTTGCACGGATATGTAGAGCCCATGTCACCAGTTGACAATGTATCTTTCAATAACTAATCTTCTTCTATTTTCTATATAAATAAATTAATCGCCGAAATGTATATACGCGCTTAATTTCCGAACGACGACACCTAATTGGATAATTTTTTTTTGTGTTCGTTATTGTCCGAACAAAGTTTGCATAAAAGAAGATTTTATAAATATGGAAAAAAATATGGCGGTACCGTTAGTTTCTAAACTAAGCTAAGAATATACTTTAAGAACGCTGATATGATTTCAAAAAAGTCTTGAATTGAACCCACTTGGCTTGGCTTGGTATGTATCCTACATGTACGATATGAAACACTGTATTTTAGGTAGAGTAGGTAGAGTTATCTTTATAAGTATTATATTTCGTGGCAAGTACAAAGTCAATGACTGGTTTTACGGCCATGTTTTGTGGGCATCACTGCATCGACTTAGACCATAGACAGGCTTAGTTTTATGAACCGTAAAGAGCTGCCGTATATACGAGTAATGCCGTATAAACGACAACATTAACTCCAGACGAAAGCTAATAAGAAACGTACAGTCAGCCAGTGGCAGAGTTGGAAATAATACAAATAAAAGGTCTCTGTACCATTTCATTTCAATTCTTGTGCGCTTAGGTATGTACAAAAACTATATTTTTTTATATGACTTGCTGATGGAGCAAGCAGATGACCCACCTGATGTTAAGTGGTTACCATCACCTATAACAAAGCGCAGGTCACATTCGTTAGGAATTCTTAATTCTTAATTTTTTATTGCACACATTAAATTACATAGTTAGGAATGTGTCCTAAGATGCACTGCACGTCCATCAACCTGAGGCATGCATATGTTAAGCCTTGACCCTGTGACCGTAATTTCACCGGCACCTACACTCTTCAAACCGAAACACAGCCACTCTACTAGTACTTCCGGTCTAACTCTTCTCTAAGAGCTCACAAATACTAATGTAAGAATGTACTGACAGAACTAATTTTAATGACCATAACAAAAATTTGGTGTTATCAAAACCAGATATAAATTAATGACGCAATCGCGTTAATATGGTAAGGTTGCTAACTCTATAGTTAATGTTTTTCCTCATTGCATCGTAAATTTCAACTACTAATGCAGTGGCTCGTTGGTCTAGGGGTATGATTCTCGCTTTGGGTGCGAGAGGTCCCGGGTTCAAATCCCGGACGAGCCCAATTTTTGTTAAATATTTTTTACTTATTTTATACCATCACAATACATTAAAATTAATTTTTTCCGAACGAATACCCTTACAGTTAGTATTTGCCAAACAATAGGTTATTAAGGCACACACGAAGCAATGACCGTAGCGTGCCTACCGTAAATCTTGCTCCAACGCCTTTCACCAAGTATTGATTACGTCATCGCATAAGCGTACGTATAACTCGCTCACGAAGCGCGTGGTTAGAACAGTTATTTCGGTCAACCGTGCAGGTGGCTCGTTGGTCTAGGGGTATGATTTTCGCTTAGGGTGCGAGAGGTCCCGGGTTCAAATCCCGGACGAGCCCAATTTTTTTTATGCTAGTAGTTTTTTTATTTCATAAATCTACATTTCGACTTAAACGTTACAGTCATTTGGAATTATCGTGTAATGCATAAATAAAAAACAGCACGTTAAATGCGTTGATGTTTTTTCTAAATACATTATATAAGTGGACAAAAATACGATTTTGCAGGAAACTGAGCATCCCATTCTACCCAACAGCAATCTATTTTGAATTTTCTTATGCTTACATATTTTAGTTAGTATCTGATTTCAGGTTCACTGAACAAGAAAATTACTTTTGTGTAGATACAGTATTATCTCGCTTAACGTGGTTCCGGCTTAGAGACATACTCATTACATATTTCTTTATTATATTTACATAAAACATCTAACGATTTATAATATTTTCACTCCAATTATATTTTTATGAATCTACTTAGTTCTAAACATTTTGAAAGAAAAACTTAGCAGGATGTAGGTACCTACCTAATTTGTATATACCTACAAAATACATATGAAACAGTTGTGCTATCTATACCTACCGTTGCAAACGATCTAAAGATAGCTCAACTGATAATAATAATAACTAGTAATACTGAATTCTTTATTTACGTAAAATAAATATTGTCTTTTTCGTTATACCTACTTGTTTGCTGGCTAGCGAAACCCAGTGTTTTTAACGGATAAACGTTTATTGCGATCCTGCAATAGCAGAAAAGAGAAAAACACGTTTTAGATTAGTAAGGGATATTTTTGTTTGTATTTTTTCACGACTTTGCCATGGTTTTACTTTGACAGCCTGCACAATTCAGTTGGCAATAGCTCTACCTCCTGCACTGTAGTTTGTGGGTTCGATCCCTGCTGTTTCTGTGTTTGTGTTGTATTGTATTCTAAGTTTTTTATACGAATTGCTGGGGAACAAATAGATGGCCCAGCTGATCTTAAGTGGTTACCATCATCTATAGCAAATGCCTAGCTGAACGTTCTTTACGAAGCACTGTTCCGCGTCCATTGACCGGAGGCATACAGGTTTAAGCCTCGTGACTGAAAATGAAAAAGACATTTTACAGGCACATGAGGGTATAACTTTATTGATAAATAAGCATAAATACCTATATAAGTACCCTATCAGTTATTTAGTACTCATAGTATAAGCTTTGCTTAGTTGGGGCTTTACAGCATGTCATTATTTCTTACTGCAACGCCGCAATTTATTTAATAGCAATAATGTTTCCCGACGTAACCGGATAATTTTTTTTCGTGACTGATAGCTTATTTATCCAATTTGGTCCCGCCATCCCAATGTTACTTTCCATTTCCATTAGCAGTCAAAATGAATTTATTGCCAAAAAGCTGAGAGGAACGCCTAAGATGATGTGACGGCGAGGTCTTAATTTATTCTCGCTGGCAAATTGAATGTGGCCTTGTAGATCTATCTATAGGCATCCAGCTTCCAAATTACTGTTGAATATTCATTCATTGAATGGAGTAAGATAAAGGTGCTGGGGCTAGTGTGGCTTAATAAATCTATGAGTTGGAAAACCTACGGACGAGCTAATGCTTGAAAACGAAGACTTATGAACCAAAATATAGACCTATTTCCTTACAACAATTTTGAGCCTACTCCTTCCACTAATTTCCCGTGATTTTTATAATATCTTCAATCCATCAGGTGGCAGAGAGTACTATTAATTGGTTCTAACGCATAATTACCCTAATAATTGAAAAAAATCTTCGCTATAAGACGAATCCGCATATTAACACATTATTATTTATACCTAAACTCGGAACGACGCTTACGCGAAATGACCTATCCGTATATAAAATTGACCAAATTGATTTGATTTGATTGGGAAAAAATGACTCTGTGACATACCTATCTTTTTAATTAGCGTACTTAATTGGTGCTTCTGTAACCGTGCTAGTTATATAAAAAAAAAAACGGCATGACTTTTTTCCAAATACCTAGACACGATATAACTCCTCAGATATCTTCTTCTTAGTACCAAGTACCCACTCAACATTCTTTGGGTGTTCTAAGGTGGATAGATCAAGGTGCTACATAATAATGAAATGCACAGGCAAAAGTTATCCTGGAGCAATTTAAATTACAAAATGACATCAGGTTAAATGCCATCTATAATAATTATCGCGCGCTTCCATTCTCCATGAATCTCACTTGACCGATTTTTAGCAAGATTTATTGAAGAGTGGGACAGAAATTAATGCTTTCAGGAGCTTAGGGTAATTTCTCACGTAAAGCTCCGGGGGCAGGCTAAGTAACAAATGAGGTCGCATAATTTTATTAGTTTTAACTGTGTGGGTGCGGTAAGTTTATACAAGATATTTCTATTTTGCAACCACAAGTATCTAGGTACCTGACATACCTACTACGTTTTTGCAAAACGTGAGGGTATGTCACATTTGGACCGCACACTAAGCAAAGCTTGTACTATGGGGTCCAGATAACAGTTAGAACACTAACTTATGTATTTTTTAGGGTTCCGTGCCCAAAGGGTAAAACGAGAGACCCATGAACTCAAGACCCATGCGTTTATTTTAAATAAAAAATATACACAGCCCAAACTCATGAAATCCATGTTTAATATAATTCATATTCATAAAATGTATAATAAATAGCTATTGCTTACGAGCTTAGGTAAACTTTGAGACTGTGTTCGTGCACTAGTTTGGTTCAAGCTAAACTTCACAAAACAAACAGCATTAATTATTTAATTTTATATATTAACAAACATGCACAAGTTTATTGGAAACTCAGCGCTTTATTAATAAGATTCGATTTCGTTTGTAAAGTAATAATACGTTATTTTTTTTGAGCTAAACACTAATCAAAAGCTGGATGATGTTGAATTTTATTGCAGTTATAAAATACGGCTTAACTTTTTCTAGGTTTTTCTAGTTCTTTTAAAACGTGAACTCTACCTTTAAATCTTAACTAATGCTATGATATAATTTCACCTATCGAAAGCCAATCTGTGACACCGTTTCTAACTAGCACGGGAGGTAAAGTTTCTCTGTCTACCCACAAAATTTAATTATCAAATTGTATTTTTAATTACCTACCACGTTTGCAACATAATACATTTGAAGTGTATCTAAACATACAAACAGATAAAAAACTGTTACAACAATACCAACTGATGTACTACCCCTACTTTGAATAAAAATATTCTATTCTAAAAAACTAGGTACATTATCAGCGAGTAACATGGACCCGTGCGAAACTGGGGCAGGCCGCTAGTATAACATAAATATCCACAAATAATACGTTATTTAATTATTGCTATGATAATCCTTGTATCATTACAACTGTCTCGGTTCAGCAGACCTTCAATAGTTCTCTTTCATCGTTCTTGAGAGTACCATTGAGGGTACGGCTGGGGGTCATTCACCGTCATTAGTGAGAAGGCGGCGTTAGTGACGTCTATTTACGGCGCGAAGGCTCGACCTAAAGAATATACCTGCTAACAATGCTCCACTTTGACGAACTACGAACCCTCATTTAGAACTTGCACACTTTACTGCGTAACTGTGACTAATGTAATGCGTGTAGCTTTTAGTGATTAGTGTATAAAACTTTTAATTTATTTCTGACTTCGCCCGCGTTAAGTTATTTTCATACAAACTTTAACCCGCACTCTATCCGGCTAGGTGTTGAATTTTGGGAATTACTTGTTTATTGTGTACTAAACAAGTAATTCCCAAAAGTAATAGAGTAGTTAGTAAAGGTGTGTCTACGCGTCTTGACGTATAATATCCTGAAAATTTCATGTCTCTACGCTTTGTATTGTCATTTAGTAAGTCAGTCAGACTTACAACTGGTATCCCAAGATATAGATTTTAATGTCATCATCACAGGTAACTATCCAGAATTGTAGTGGGAGTTGAAGTATAAAAATATGTATCTCCACTAAAACCGACAAACTATTTCAAAGTAATAATACCTTACCTATCTATGTAGTGAGCTCTACAAAATATTCAAGCATCCAATATTGTCAGCGTTGTGTGGCACTAGTGACACCTGTCGGAAGAAAGTAGAATGAAATGTCTTCGTCCATGATGCGGTAGAAAATGCAAGCCAATAGAAATTGTACCGAAATATATTTGAGTTAGAAAGCGGGTCGGACCGCACACAGGAAAGGGTTTTGTACCATCACT
Organism: Electrophaes corylata; assembly: GCA_947095575.1. NCBI lineage: Eukaryota > Metazoa > Arthropoda > Insecta > Lepidoptera > Geometridae > Electrophaes > Electrophaes corylata. Next base: position 10,913,697 of record OX352700.1, on the reverse strand, counting down.
GGTTCTACTTGTATTTTAATTATATAAATACTGTTTTGTACTGAACCAAAACAATTATGTCCCTTTGTTTCGTTTAGAAACTAAGAAACTTTAGGACTTCCCGAGAATAATTGAGGACTCTAGGGAGGCAGAGGAGGCACATCAGGTGGGTCAACGGTCTGGTTGGATAACTTTTCGTTGATATAAATGAAACGAATGACTGAATGAAATAATGATAGAACTATTTATAAATACCGTCTTTTTTGTATTTGTTATATTTCTTGTACTATGTTTAGCGTATTACCGCTCCGAAATATAATATAATTAGGTGAAATTATAGGCACATGAGGCCTAACATCTGTATGCCGCAGGTTAATGAACGCCATGCAGTGCATTCTAAGGCACGTTCTTAACAATCGTGATCTGCGAGACAATGCTTTGTTATAGGTGATGGTAACCTCTCAACATCAGGTGGGCCATTTCCTTGTTTCATCAGCAATCACATAAAAAAAATCTATCTAATAACATATAAACCAACGAATACGTGCTATGACTTAGAAAAATTGTAAGCATTTGTAACTATGTATTCAACCAATTCACCCCCAAACTTCGTGCCGCATTATTTTTAATATTAATTATTATTTTTATTACTTAGTATCCTATTCCGGACGAAGAAAAACACAAAAATCATAAGAATTGGTCCAGCCGTTCTTGAATTATAAGTGGTATAGACAACACGACTTTTTATATGCATATAATATAAAAGACTTGTCTCCATCAGGGACAAACGGGAATAAAAAACGGGGACGAACGGAAATAACTCATAATGGTCATAAATAAGCATTTTAAAAGTATTTATGAAGTCTCAAATTGTATCCTTTCAATCAGAAGAAACACTGAACCCTTCTAAAGGGTCTAGCCAATGTTCATTCGCTTCGAGGCGTTTTTATTTTTATCTACATACCTGCTAATGTTTTTTCTATAAACACTATTGTATTCTACGTGGTAATACCATTGACAATATACCACGTGATGTTTAGTTTGTATCAATCCCATACAGTTTAGCTTTTTCTACTAGCGATATCGTTCATAGAATGTAACTTGTCTACAGCTTCTGGTAGTCCTACCCTTGGTATATATTTCCGTTATATTGAGTATATTTATGAATATTTAACGATACTAATGAATGACAACACGGTTTCGCTCTTAGCAAATCCATCTGAATTGTCAAATAATTATTGAAGCCTTTGATTTTTGATCCGGTTTATATAGGATCACGACCCGACTATTACAATATAGCTAAAACGTCGGGAAAATAATACGAGATATACACCCGTGTAATATTAAGTGTCCAGCATAACAAAATATTTATTTCTGGACATTTATACATAACATCATCTAACCCCAAACTAAGCTTATAAATGTTTTTTTGTAAATACATACATAGAATACAATATAACACCCAAACACAGCACAAATATCTATGTCCATCACATAAATGTTTGGTCTCGGCGGGGCCACCTTACAGCGCAGAAGGCGAGGCGGAGCTGTAATGAAAATCATTATGAATAAGGCTCTATTATTTTCTATATAAAATTTTAGACGCTCAAAACCATGGCAATTAATAATGTGTGATGCTGTAGAGAAGATTAATATTGAGTAAACCGGGGTTGGGTTGACATAGAGTACAGAACAAGCAAGTAAATGTAATACAGATATAGATTTGACATACAATGGCCATCTAACCCCATACTAAGCAAAGCTTTTGCTAGTAAGATTCAAACCAAATTACTGATAAAATACATAAATACTTTTTATACATAAAATACAGTATAACACCCAGACACAGACTCAAATTCAAGTTGGGCTGTAGTTTTAAAGAAAAAGATATTTTTCAAAACCAAAGAAAACATTTTATTTCGAATGAATATTCATATATTACTCACGCAATGCGCTAAAACCTCAAGAAGTGTTGGTTAAATAGCCACAGAAATCACACAGTGGAACTTATAATAACACCAGAAAACCAATTAAAATTAAAAAGCTATGTTACTTCCAAAGATGTCAGAATCCTCACGAAAATTAAATAATTGTTATAATGTCAGTATAATTTATTATAAAAGCCTGCCCTATCCAATTTATCCTAAGAGGAATCTGAGGAGTTACGAATAGTAACAAAGTAGGATTTAAAATGAAAATTAATTGTAAAAATATTGTTTTGAAGCTCATTTTATGTGAACCGTGAAGTTCTTTTATGAGTGATTAATAAAGTTGTTTAAACCAAAATCTTTCTGCTCTCATCTTACTTTTCTCTTTGTCTATAGTCAAAGTAACCATTAACCAAGTTTATTTTATAGTTAAAGATCAATAATGAAGGGCCTATTGTACGTTTTTTGAGTGAGTGACGGTAGCTAATCGGTTCTTGGCAGCACTGGGACAACTAAAGTGGCAAAGCTATGAGGACAATGTTACCTCTAAAGTGTTTCATATTTTATGTGTAACTAAGATTTCAGTTATCCTTACTTTGATTCAAAAATGGGAGTAGAGAATGAATATCCATGTGAACCACTGTGAACCGAGAGTAAGTAATATCATTACTCCAAGCACTCACCTCTCCTTGTCACCTTCAGAGGCTAATTTATTTGCCTCCTAAGCCTTTGACGAATTTGTTTAGTCTGAATTCGAGTTTGTATGCTTGCTCTTTCTGTAACGAGCCTCTGAATTTCTTCCGACAAGCTCAGAAAATTTTAATAGGCACATCAACGAATCCGTGAAACATTTTAGGGTGTATAACAATGTCTGGCAGTATAATTTTCTAAGCCTGTAATGGATTTTAATTTCATTAACAAGCGATAATAGGAACATGAGAGACTCCTTTTACGAAAATATTCGTTTCAAAGACGTCTTCCAGTTCTGAAGTAGCCTAGGTACAAGAATTATGGAGATAATTATGACCGGGGAGGAATAACGACCCACTTTACCTACTTCCAAGCGTTCTATTCGACAAGATAAGGCTCTAGTTAGTGGATTCGTTGGCAAAGCGGTCACGTAGCAAAAAAGTTTTTCTAAAGAGAAAACTTTATTTGTTTCCAAGTGAGAAAATATGATGCATTTATTTAGAGCGGGTGGGAAAGACGACAATTTTACGTTGCCGCTCGGGCAGCGGTGCATGTACCTAAGTATATAAGAATTCTTTAATATTCCGTACGGTGTTTCTTTTTCTGCATATTTACCGCTAAAATGAAATACTTGAGATTAAAGCATGCTATAAATATGAGTGGAATACCATACAGAGTTTTTTAAATGAGATTATTTATATTCTATATTTATTTAAATTATCATACTAATATTATAAATGCGAAAGTTCAGTTGTCTTGATGTTTGTGGCTCAATCATACGCTCTACTATTGGACCAATTTGGATAAAACTATATATCAAATATAGTTCGTAACCTAGATCAACAGACGGTTCTTTTAACCAAACTTACTGGAGCCGAGTGAAAAGAAAAAAAAAGATTACTGAGAACTTGTAGTAATGGTTTGATGTAGATATAATTTTTATGACTTTATCAAAATAACGATAATAACTATAATACATTCTTCTGGCAAGCCATTATCTAACTTGTACGTATAATTCAATAAAACACTCTGTATCACTTAAGTTCTTCTGCGGCGACAGGCAGCTGCGCCCTAGCCGGAAGAGTCGTGTTTACTCGGAGAAATGGCTGAATTTCAACTGTAAACAGCGTGCTACGCCAACCACTACGTCCGTTTCGCCCTCGGAAGTTATACTACTGGACACAAAAATCTTTTTTACAACACTTTCTATTTCTTCACTAGGTACAATCTCTCTATCAGTCTTTCTTCTCTATCATCTGTTTGTCATTTCTATTCTTCACTAGAGTATCCAGTTGGTACAGATTAGTGAGTCAATTCAGACTGATGAAACCTACAACATTTAGGCCCGCTTGCACAACAATCCGATTTAATTTTATTTAGCTAATCACGTTTATCTTAAATAATTATGTAAACGTAATAGGGATACATTAGTGAGACCATAATGTATCAACGGTTTGTAGTTCCCAATAAAGTAAAAAAAAACAATGATCATTTAATACCAAATATCAACTGCTAGATTATTTTGCTGCAAGTGCCTGCTTTATCCTATCCTTCTAGGTTCTTGTCCTGAAATAGGTCGCAGTAACGATATGAGTTTTCATAGCGGCAAATGTCTTTAAAATAAAACTCTTTGAAGCGGCAACTCTTTGCAGAGTTAAGAGCTAAAGTGTTTTTACTTTCTTTAAGTAAAATTGGCGTTGTAAGTAGCTAACTCGATTTATTTTATAACAAAGCTTCGAAGCTAGTTTGATACCCCATCTTCAGGCTATTTATTGACACTCTGAAATGGTTTGTTCAATTTGATATGAAATGTTTATGTTGAAAACGTTACACGTAGTTTCGTATTGTCGTTTTGAGTTACACTACGCGACATGTCAGACAGGGAAAACTTGACTGTGGAATGTGTTAGCAATATCCTGTGGTGTACTCAAAACGATAAAACGAAACTTTGTTTATGGTTTTCAAGAGTAGACCTGCACAATAGAAAGGTAAAATATGCCGATTCCGTCATAAGTACCCCTAGCGGCCTAGGGGGCACTAACGTATCTCTCCATATAAAAATTCGAGCTTACAAACCAAAATCCGATATCCGAAAAACGAAAAAAAAACTCAGAATCAGCCTACTGAACTCACATGTAGTGCATCAATCAAAAACCTTCTTGACGGCTCTATAACATACTTTTGTCACTGTCACTTTAGTGTCAAAAAAAAGAGATGACTATTGTAATTTATCGGCCATTTTAGCTAAAGGGCAGTCCTTTAGCTTAAACTGAATTTTTTAAAAGATAAAAGTCAATGTTAGATGGTTACCACTTGAGTTATACTAGACAGTATTACATACTTCGATCAGATATAGGGTCGGCTCAAGAAAACCGGCTCGGTAAATAAAGTAAGCTCTAATTTTGTTTTGAGAATTAGTGACATTATTTACTAGATGATGATGGTTGAAATTAGTATGAACTTAATTTGTTTATAATTTTTTTCTCACTTCGTTAGTAAAATGTAAGCTGTCTAAGTATATATACACGCGGCCAGCTTATAGCTATGATTTTGTATGTGACTCGTCATCTAGGGGTATCATTGATTGAAGATTACATGCCTGAAACATACACATTGAGTTGATTTAAAATAATATGCCCTAATATTTCTGAGTTAGATAATATCATTCGTTTCGTACACCACATTCCATTAAACCCGTCTTGGGTAGCACTCAAAGCTAAACATGTAATAAGAAGTCGGCTCTGCACTGCTGCTTCCTGTCGCAAGTTGGCGTTTGTGTCAATATTTGTGACCGAGGAGGCACACAAGCCCGCCTTTGTAAACACAGCTTAGGGTACACGCAATTACTAACGTAGATTACAACCATTGGTAACACTATTCATTATAAATTATGAATCGAAGAAAATGAAGCGTGCCAAAATGGCTCGCTGACGCTTGACGTTCCTACCTACGTGGGTTAGCAGTAATGTTATGAGAGCAATCAGAAAAAAATCAGCTTGAGGAAAATGTTGGGCCCATTTTTGTAAAAGGTAAAATCAAACCTTATACAGAAATGTGCCCAATATAGAAATTCTTTCATAGAGTTTTAAGGGCAAGAAATAGGATAAAAAAAGTAGGCTTAAATAGTGACTGTGATCACTAGATATATTTTATAGGATGTTTATGATTCCCCTTCTGGATAATCAAGGCACATTCAATTCATTTATTTTATTACATATAAAATAAATTGATGATTGATGTATTTAAGAGAAAAAAAAAGAATTTGCACGAGATCTCAGTTCGGGGCGAACCACTAGTATTTGGGATAGATAGGATTTACGAGTATAAGATACTCTCGCACGGGTACGTAATGTACGTATGACAACCGTACAGCTCAGTTAGTGTCTCTATAGAGCCCTATAGGTCGTGGGTTCAACCTCCATCGGGAACAAACATTTGTGTAAATAACAGATGTTTTTTTGGTTTGGGTGTTACATTGTACTTCCATGTATGGTATTTACAAAAAAAAGTTGAATACTTTCTACCAGTTATCTGGTTCTTATAGTACAAGCTTTGCTTATTTTGGGGTTGGATTTAATTCTATCTGTATGTCATACAGATACTATTAAATCCCCTTTGGTTAAATCTTCGGAATAAGTGAAAGACAAAGCATAGAATGACATTGATCAATACCAGGGTCCAGGGTGTGACTGAACATCCAGCAAAACAATCCAAAACAATCCAGCAGACAGACAGTTTCAACAAATCGAACAATTCGTTTCATAACAAATTAGCTGACCGCATGCCAACTCGCCATTAGTTCTCATTTACTTTGACGTTTATTGAGCTGGGTTAATGCGGTGGAAAATACCTACGTTTGGCTTGTTAAATTATGCAATGAGTCTTACTTCATGTTCCAATACAAAACAAAATATACTGTTTAAATTACGGACAACCCTCACAGCTCTTTGTAGTAGCCCTGCCTTCTGGTCTGTAGGTGGTGGGTTCGATCCCCCACCCGAGAATAAACATTTGTGTGATTAACATATTATGTTTGTTCTGTGTCTGGGTGTTATATTGTATTCTAAGTATGTATTTATTTACAAAAAAAGGGCATAAGTATTCTATCAGTTATCTGGTATTTATTATATTATCTATATTATATACAATATGTATTTATTATATTATTATTTATTTATTATTATAAATTACTAAGTTACTGTTTTCCCCAAGATTTCACCTTATATGAATAGTCTTTCTCAATTTTTCTCTCTCTACGTAAGATTGGAACCACACTGGCACTTTCATTATTTACACTATTGTTATTTTCTAAAAAGAATCATAAAAACAACAGTACAAACCAAGCTGATAGTTTCTTTATCGTCTAGGCTTGGTCTCGAGAAACTGCCACCATTGCTGTATTTCAGTTTGAAGGATAAGTGCCGGTACAATTACAGGCACTTGAGGCTTTACACCTGTATGCCTCTGGTTGATGGACGCAGAGCAGCGCATCGTAAAAAACGTAGGTACAAAACCTACGAGACAATGCTTGTTCCATCATCCCCCAAAATATAGGGTAGGCTTATGTCCAACTGAGGACTTATACAGGCTGATGATGATAATTTCTAATAGAGTAGGTAACCACATTTCCGCAATGATTGGGATCACGAAATCGCAGTGCAAAAGTTGACAATATCAATATTAACTCTGTATCGGTAAAATGAAGCCACATTTGAGCCTTTGGTAATGTTTGAATGGCATTATACAAATTAACCCGTCGCGGTATCTCCGGCAAGCAATTACTGTTATCGAATGTTATATTTCCATAACCATATTTTCATGTTATCGCAGTCGCTATCCTTATCACCATTTCGATTTATTTTTTATCGCATATTATTCATGGCTATAGCAGCCTTTCGTTTCGCCTTTCGTTTGCTAGGTGAAGCTAAAAGTTGAACAAGAGACCTCGAATTTTAAGTTATAGTCTTAGTGAAGTTAATAATTTATACCAGTTCATTCTATACCGATAGGCTTCAGATCCTAAAGTATTTGATATCGTTGATATTGATACTAAAAACTCAAAGTTAGTTTAAAGTTGCTCGTTTGAAGCTGATATTAGAAATAAATCGGAAAAGTTTGAATTTTTTTTCTGATTGAACTAAATTTAAAAAAACAAATGAAAGTCGGGCTTGATAGTAGGTATAATCGATTATCACCGAATAATATATCTATTACAGAAACGAAATTCATTTCACCTAGTAAAATCAAGTAGGTAACATCTTTTGACATAATAAAAATTTGTAAATAAGACATTATGTTCCATGCATCCAATCCACCAAAAAATTTTTCATCGGAATCGCTCGTTCTATTTACTGGATGCAAGCTTGAATTTAAAATTGAGACAGTTTCATCGAGCATTTTTTTCCAACATGGCTGGCTAAAGAAGTTCTTAGCAGGTGGAGCTTAAATTAAACAGGTACAAGTAGGTACTGTGCAAAGAAAGCCGAACAAAACGATAATTAAGACAGTAAAGTCTTCGCCACACTGAACGGTAATTCCGTCGCCGAACTTACGTCATGGTATATCCGCAGTTGAATAACGCAGCAAAACTTAATATTCCGTAGTGGATTAGTAACTACTAATCTTATACCGGCGCGGCGTGCGTCTGTCGCTGCAAGTAGTCAGCGTGACGCATTATGCAGGGTGTAACATTTAGATCGGTCAGTATGGGAAAGTCTGAAACTATAAGACATACGAAGATATGTTCTTAGGAACCATGTCATCGATTTTAGTAACTAGAAAAACTGCATCATACCTTTAAAAAAAAATTGTACTCAGCTCGGGAATCGAACCCTGACGTTTTGGAAAATAAAACTGATATTATTTCTATTTAGATATCGTTTGTCAAAGTCTTAAGCAGTAAATGTTCCTATGAAATATGATGTCTTAAATTAATAAAATGCATTATTTTATGTGTTCGAAATGACTACCATTTTTTTCAATGTTACACGGAACGTTAAAGATCGGTTTGCGGGGGACGACGCAACAGACGCAGATAGCAACCGACTCTTGTGTCATGTGCACATAGTTTATAAACAAGAATATGTAGGCATTGACGTTCCGCCGCGGGTGATCGGCGACGGGTTTCTGTTCAGTGTAGCGTAGGCCTATAAGTGAACTCCAAAATAAACTTTTCTAACCTAGAATCTTATCTCATTATTTAATTCAAAAAGTCTTTCCTTTGCAGCTTGGTAAATTAGAACTCCGAGATCCGAGAAATTATATCAATCTTAAAAGTTATAATCGCGTCTTTGGGTCGAGGTGAAAAGTTTAGATGCTTTCCCAAGTAAAGACAGTAAACATCAACATTAATATTAGCACAGAGTAACCAACACAGTGCTACGCAACTCAGAGCGTCTTTATTTGAATTTCTTTAGTAGTGTAAAAACACTACTCAAAAATTCAAAGAAAAAAAATACAACTCATTGACCGAATAAGCCGATTTCCCACCTGATGTTAAATGGAAATCATCACCTGTAACAAATCAATGCCTCGTAGGTCACTTCTCTCTCTTACTCTCTCTCTCTCTCTCTCTTACGTTACTTACGTTAGATACGTGCCCTACAATAAAGTTGAGTCGTAGCGCTTGTGGAATGTTTAATAGTTTCACGTCTTTTGATCCCCAGCTACAATAGGTATCCTCTCAATGTTGCTTGAGGATGTTTACTGGGTCGTCCCAGTAAACATAGAGGTAGCATTTGGTACATACCTACATTTTATAGTAACAAAACAAAAATCAGGCAGCGCTTTGTTCATACAACTTGTGTCGATAACATAATACCTAATGGCGTTTTTTGTGAAAACGCTTTCGTGTTTTGCACGTTAAGCTGTCTGCTTCGATTATCCTACCCTATCGAGCCAGTGATCTTTGAAGTGGTGATATTTGGATCCTCTCTATTTATATTACCTAAACCAATATCACGAAAATAAAGAAAGACTCGAAATAATATTACGTCATAAAATTATAGTGATATAGCTAGAAAAATTATCACTAATTGTTAGGCTTTACTTGTTAGGATAATAGCCGATTTTGTAAACTCATTTTTTCTCGCATGAACAGAGTTGCTAAGCGATAAAATGGGATTGTCACCCCGAGGCTTTAGCCAAAGTTACATTTTACACATATCGCTAGTAGAAAAGTTTATAATGTATTGGATATTATTGACTTTCGCAAAGTCACGTCGTCAATTTTCAATAAAAAATTATATATACAAAATAAAATTGCCTCAAAACGATACATTGTTTGGGCAATTTGGCCTAGACATAGACAATGTAAGGTAATAATCTAGCCCCAAACTAAGCATAACTTATACCATATGATCAATAGAATACTTATAAAAACATACTTAGACAGCAATATAACACCCAGACAGAGAACAAACATTCATGTTTATCACACAAATATTTTTTCTCGGTGGGAATCGAACCCACATACTACAGACCATAAGGCAGAGTTACTACTAACTGAGCTGGTAGGTCATATGCATAATAATGTAACGCTTCTTCTTTATTATCCGTCCATAAACAAAAGGTCTAGTCTTTCGTACCTTAGAGTTGTGTAGATTGTTTTTCTTTATCCCAAGGTAACTTTTAATAGGCAGAATGAGAATGTTGTAATAAGCAGTCTCTCTGTTTGTTTGTTTTTTTCACGGCTCATTTTGTGACGTATTTTAGAACTGGTTTTGTTTAGAAAACATTTCAAATGAAATTTTCGTAGCTCACAGAAAGTTAACTTATCTAGGAAATGTCTTCCATCATGCTCTTCAATCTTGATTTCTTTTCTAGGTTGATTTTAGGTTCTTCCCATTAGGATAAAATATGTTGTTATTATCAAAAGTTTGAAAGCATCTATGGAATGTAGCCGTATTTTTTTCCTACATTTTGTCCACGTTTTTATATTCACATTGTAGTCACATGTTGTGATTGTGATATTTTTTGAGTATTTGGCATTCGAATCGGACTTTCGCATGTCAATATCTATTTGCAAAGGTGGCTCTGTGTTTATTTAGGATCGAGCTTTCGATACTTGAGAGGTTGTGGTTCTGACGCTAAGTTTCGTCTGACCGCAGTATTCCACCCTACTGATCCCAAGCTGTCACTCAAACACCGAATTTAGCACTCAATGTTCAACTGCTTTATAATTCAACAAGCGTACAGAATGTCAGCATTTGAAATGAACAAATCTATTTGATAATTATATATCTAAGTCCTCACAGTTGAGAGAACACGTCCTGATATCTCGGAAGGGCTGTTCTGACGAGGGTTCGAGTACCTATTTAATCTTTTATTTCTGAAGAATTACAACGGTAGCAGTAAAATGTTAAAAGTAATTTATTTAACGATTATCAGACGCGATTGGTTAATAAAGGTAAGTCATGTATGATAAGTACTTACTCGTATAAGTCAATAATACATTTTGTGATAGCAAAAGCCCTAATTTATGGCACTAATACTCACGTGCTAGGTACTTTAGGTATTTTTATTAGGGAGATATGGTCCGTTTTTTAAGACAAACTTTTCGAAATTTGTAAAAACTACATAGGTATATCTAAATTAAATTTATTTAGTAAAATTACAGTTAATATGAAATTATTCCGTGGTATTATAAAGCAATAAGATATCGTGTACCTAACTATAGTATTTCTAGTCAAATATTGAAATGTACTATCTAGACATAACTCTGACTACCCCTTTTAGATATCCTCGAAGAATCTCGAGTAGATACTTGGTACTAAGAGATCGTAGGGTATATCTACCGTGCTTGGGGGATAAAGTCGTGATGCTATTCCTACTTTTTTCTTAAATATTGAAATAAACAAAACAAGGTATTACAAGCCTCGGTGTTTACCCCATTTAATTTTATAAAGCCGTTCCTCGTGCCGCTGGTTCTTTTTGAGATCTATTTCATTTCCTTTCATAACAAAGATCGACAATAGGAAAAGGTTGCTCGTGCAAATAAATGGAGCATGGATTTCTTTCGTCCTTGTCTTGGCTTGAATTACAAAGAGATTTTAAAACATAATTACAGCTAAATCTGCTGAATTCTTCTGCCAGCTTTATGTGGTTTAGTTGCTGTAGTCGACCTGTTCCACTTTAATCCATTAAACAAATCCATTGATGAATTTTTTTCACATTTTGTTGCACTGTAATCCATCAGTGGATTTAATTCTACGAGACTAAATCTTTGTTTTTATGTTTATTGTGTTAACATTATAATATCCTATGTCTAATATAAACATGTGCATGCAGCAGAGATGTGAATGTTGAGCTGGATGCGTGGTGTGACGAGAATGGATAAGATAACAAATTAGTACATTAGAGGAAATTCGAAAGTGGGACCAGTGACTGAAAAGATGAGGAGCAAAAGATTAGCATAGTATGGACATGCGAGAGAAGATTGCATGGATTGTGTGAGAGATGATATGGGTAAGAAATGAGTGACTACAGAGATGACGGATGATAGAGGAAATGGAAGGAAAAAACCGAACCCACGTAAAGTGGAATAAGGGCAGAAAAATGATGATGATATTAACATGACTTAAGATGTACCATTTTTTGTTCTTTTTAAATTTGTTAATTATTGTAATTCGTGTAACGCCGTTTTAAGTAAAATGAATATATACCAATCAATGAAGTAGTATCAATATTTTTCAATAAAACAATGCCTAACCAAATCCCCTCGAATATTCGAGTATCTTTGTGAAGTTCTTTCACAATGATATTCCGCGGAGTACCAACCTACTCGGGAGTCGACTCTAATTAAATCTTTCGTCTTCTTTTTGTTTTTAATTTACGGCTGACTGCGTTCGCTTTTATTAGAATTCCAATTTCACAACTTTGAACAACTTAAGGGTCCTGAAATGACCGCTTATTAAAATAATGAATCGCTTAGATGGTTTTATTTTTTAATATCGTTTTTATAAAATAAATTGAATCTCATGTCTGTCATGGTTTATAATCTGAGACTTGAGAAGATATATAGATAGAGATGAGGTTCGCTCCGTGCTGTGTGTAATTCATATACGCGGTTGACATTTCTACAAATTTTTTCATGATTGGCTTTTGCTTGCTTACTTTTATATGCATCTATAGATGAACTACTTTTATTTTAGATCTAAGTAATCTGTTATTTTCTAAACTTTTAATATGGACCAGATCTGAAATATATTACTATTATTATTATTATTACTAGCAAGTACTTTTGTCGGGTTTCTATTAGCTTTGATTTTGATTTTCTAAATTCTTGATAAGAGTCGGGAAAGTGTATATTTGCAATGGTAGCTCTCGTTGTTTGTAAATAAAACATAGCCAAGTTCTTCTGTAAACAAAAATAGAGTTTTCTGAAATAAACTCTCTGCAGACACAAAAAGGTTCAATCTACATTGTCAAGGCCTCACAAATTCTGCGTCAGCGTACCCGAACTGCTTGCGAGGTACACTTGACAACCAAACTACTTAAAGGTTGCTTAAACGTTATCCTCTCCAACAGAGGGAGGTATTCAACCGCATTTAGCTTATCTCAAAGAAAACTTATATATAGATGAAAAAGGTATAACATATTTTACAAGTAGGTAAGTAGGTACGTGGCTCTCAGAACTCTCTCACTCTCAGACTTTTTTTCAGGTCTTAGCTTTGCTTGTAGTTTTACAGTTGCACTAAATCGGACACGCGCTGCACGTCTCATGGGGTTGAATCGCCTTTACTGCAATCCTTTTTTAGAGGATTAAATTTCAAGAGAAAAAAAATTCTAAGAGAAATATTATACAGGTATTTACCCTTTAGACGTAAGCATTCCTTGTACGACCTGTGGGTTAGTGTGGGTTAATCAGCAAACTGATTAACTAATAGACGTCAGTCAACAAATCAGTTCCATAGAAAGTTTCATAACAATTGAAGAATAGTAGTACCTAATACATATTTAACAATTTTAATGGAAACCAGACAATATAACACTTAAATTTTTTAGTCACCATTCGAGAACCACGATACTGCGTGGACATATCGGGCCATAACTACGAGATACGGTCAATTCCTCAGTGGGCCGTTCGGCCCACGCGCGAGTTGCATTTATTTTTTCAAGTTTGTGGTGTTGATAGCCAGAATACGTTGCAAGTGTGGGTAAGGATAATTCAGAAATGAAATGACCTGGCGATTTATAGGCTATACTTTACGGGTACAGTAGAAAAATTCTTTTTACTTCTGTGGTAAAGTGAGTGACTCATAGTGCTGCGTCAGTGTCGGTTTGTACTTTGTATGAAATGTAAACAAAGTTCGCGTTACGATTTATTTGTTTATTTTATGTGCAAAGAGTAGTAATAAAGTGTTGTAATTTGTTATTGGATATGTAAACAACGCCTAGTGATGAAGTGGAGTGATAAAATTTAAGTGTTATCACTTGAAGTGGGCATGCCGTTGCCAAGGACTTTTTTGTGTGATGTTTTTTGTTTGATGTTTTTTACAATATTCGTCAGGACTGGAAGGTATGGTGTATTGAAATATATACTATGATAAATTTTCTTACTTATAACGTAAGAACTACAGTGTAACAGCCATCGTGTTATTTACAAATTACATAATTTTGCAACCGAAAAAGTCATTGACCTTACCAGAACATTCGTGATCCAATAATTTATTATTTTTGTATGGGGAGTAAATAAAACTACATCATAACATTATCAAAGCATTATTGAGAAACATAATAGCATTTATTATTTCTTTATAAAGTGTGTGTAAACAACTGAAATATAAAATTTTCTGAACTCTCTCTGTTTTTTTACCATCACCATTTTTCCACACATAACGTCATCAATTCCAGTTAGATTTGCCTGTTTAAATAAAAAGAGTCTTGTTGGAAATTACATCTAAATTCTTGTAATACAAACAGTTTTCTAATTGGTGCCATAGTTTTTGCGTGGTAGGTAATCAATTTAGTGAACATGTGTCCTCAGCCGCCATTTTTTTTTGTGCAATATGGAACTCAAAGGAGTTTCATATTTCATAGGCAAAAGATTCAGGGGTCGCCCTAGTAGTTGTCGGTTCTATGAGATTGACCTGCCTATTGCCACTACTACAATTTACTAATATTGATATCGGTGATCTTGGTTCTTCTATAGATTCTAAGGGTCGGCGCACATTGGCGGCACAGCATGGTAAAGTATTTTTTAGGAGACGAATAAAAATATAGCCTAATTTTATGAAAATAAAGTTAAAATTTAATGTTAACGGTCGTAGGTACAAAAGAAATACAGCGGTATGCTTAGGCGTGCCGTGTCGGCAGCCTTGAACTTTATTTTCATACCATTAGGCTATTTTTTTTTCGTCGTCTAAAAAATACATTGCCATGCTGTGCCGCCAATGTGCGCCAGCCCTAACACGCAGTGAAACTCCCAGTATAGCTATGAACATATTAATTTGTCTTTAAATATTCAAGCCCACTTTAGAGTTTTCCCGGAGAACCGGATGTCCGATGCATATATGATAACCCGATCACTAATAGGAAAAGTTTGTGAGTAGTCTGACCTGAAAGCAAAATATACAACAGAGGTCACACACGCGCCGGCTCTGTCTCATCCATTATTCAGAGTTATCGGCCGCTACTACGGCTACTGTCGACTTTTGATCGGGAGTTGTCGATAATTTTTAGGCCATACCATCACGTCTATTGCGATTTATAAATCGAATCGTGCCGTTTAGACTCGGAGATTTGATGAAACAATATGAACCGTATTACTGCGAAATAAATGTTATCGAATCTGTCCAAAAATAGCGATTTAGTTTCAGGCTTGAACTGAATCGCAATATGATGTGGTATGGCCTCAGGGTGCCTATTTTGAGAAAAAAATATGAGTAGTATTTTCATTAATTGAGTAGGTACGAAGATCGTTTTGTCGTTTTGAGTTACACGGCGCGGCATGCCTAACAGTAAAACTTGGCTGTGGAATGTAATAGAGATATGTAACTCCTCAAAACGACAATTACAAAGCTTCGCGTATCGCTTTTCAGATTAGACAACCTGGATGGAAGAAGGTAAGTCGGATTTGCATGAGCAGCGTTGTGTGGCAAATTCTACAGAATGGATTCAAAGAATTGAAACCTAATTTTCTTTAAACAATAAAAAAACACAGTAAAATGATACGTAGAAATCAATGGAACTTGCTTTACAAGCTTCAATACATTTATAGCATTACTTATAAAATCTGTCAAAAGATACCCAACGGTTCAACTATAGCCATCTCTTATTAATGGATAATGACGAACAGTGACAGGAATAATTTTAAGCAATCATTATAAAGTTTATAAGGTAAGTGGTCTGTTATAACTAGCAAACCATCGTAACTATAGTTCTAAATGTGCTAGCAATTAAAACGATCACTTTCTTCCAGCTTTATCGACTACTATCAGCTTCTAACTCAATGGAGATTAAGTGTTTACTGACATTTCTTCCCGGGTGACTGCTGTGGCTGGCTCTGGTACTTCGTTACGCCTCATTGCTTATCTGATAAATTAAAATGGATAGGCTTACCGCAGTTGTGGATAAAGATACCTAGATGTTGCTATATATTTTGAACGAAAAACACTTTTGTGCTGTTATTTAATCCAACAAAGTAGGGA
This sequence comes from Electrophaes corylata, assembly GCA_947095575.1. NCBI lineage: Eukaryota > Metazoa > Arthropoda > Insecta > Lepidoptera > Geometridae > Electrophaes > Electrophaes corylata. Next base: position 10,897,451 of record OX352700.1, on the reverse strand, counting down.
AAATAGTATAAATGCTGGGTAAGCCTACTCCAGAAAGTTAATTTATGGTTTGCGTGTTCGTTGGTAGATATAAATTAGACGAAATAATATATAAATGTAACTATTCATGTATGTCTAAAAAGTAGTAGGTAAGCGTAGGTACGTGTGCACATTCTGTAATTAGATAATAAAAATATGTAACAAGGTAATGAAAAACCAGCCCATTTTCTCGCCGCCCAGTTTCTGAGTCTTTATTATTTTTATCTAAAATCATATCCAGGAGTGATTCTAGATAAAAAAAAAATGTCCCTGACACTGTGTAAATTATCTACATAGATATCTGTGGATTTACCATGAGTTTTTACAAACTGGTATAGTCTGTTGTAGTAAGCATAAATACACTTGTTAGCCACCCGTAAATAATATTAAAAAAAACTCATTCGGTATGGAAACTCTAGTGAACTGTCTACTAACACCATCAAAAGCCCTAAATTTTATTTTATACCACTTGTTGTTGGAACAAGTAAAAGACCCACCTGATTTTAAATAGTAATATAACTATCACCTGAAAAGTAGTAACGTGTTCTATCGATTAGTTTCACGATTTCGTAAGGGTGCTTTTATACTTCTCAACCTTGAACTCTTTCGTGCCGTAATTTTCAAATTCAAATTTTTTTACTACAGTTGTCAGCGGGTTGTGTCTGGGTAAAACCATTGTAGACCTACTATTTACTTTTTTATATTACCACTTAGATATGTGAACACAGTTTGTTCTATTTGCAGAAACCCCGTATTAGTTAACTTACAATACAAATCATGCAAATACAATAAGTCAGAAAAAAGAAAACGCACAAAATGAAAAAGACAACATCTTGAAAAGATTCTTATTTAGTAATCTATTGAGATCATTACACGTTTCTCTGAAAATAAGCGCCGAGACAAAACAAGATATCTCTTGGAGATTAATACCCATGAATCTTAATGCCAGTGGATTGTGAAAAACGACCCTTATTAAAGGAGGAGTACATAAAAAACCTATAAAAATAATGGCTATGCCGCGAGTTGAGTGCCCTCGGAAAAAGACAGCACTGATCAAACATTTTTGATCCTTTTGCCTGAAGGAACGAAAATCTTGTTGGTTTATTCTAATTAATAGATGTAACAACTTACAGACTTGCAGGAGGACTAGCAGAGGGAGTAACATGCCTTCCGATCCTAAGGTTGTGGGGCAGAGTTATAAAGGCATTCACTCATTAAAATTTTAAAGATCACTTAGAATTGTCTGATATTAATCGTCTGTTCGATTAAAAAAAAAAGCCTAGAACCGAATGGTCCCAATTCTTCTATCTTTTTGAGCTGAGATGAAATTGAAACTAGAATTTGGTTGTCAAAAAATGGGCCTGACTGATTATGTCAGTTTCAAAAAATATCATTTGGAGATCAACATCGAAACATGAATTTGACCATATTTTGCTGCACCAACAGATTTTTTATGCGGAAAATGTGCACAATGCTAGTGTTCTCAATCGGTGAAGGTAAACACTTTGAGAAAACCAGTTAGTATTCTAGCAGCAGCGACGGGCTTCCCGCTTGTCACGTATATACCATGAATGAATACAGGAGTGAATAAGTATTCAGGTAGTAACAGATCTGAGGGAATATCTACTGTGTTTGGTTTTTATTTTTTTCCAAATTGCAATAAAATACATTTTACAAAAGGCAACATAAGTACAATATACCTGATTAATTTTTCTTTCAATAAACATTTGTAGTAAAGTTTCCGATTCATAATTCATGTTTGACAATGTTCATGACTGAATAATGAGAGTACTTATCTACTTTCAAAGGAAATTTCTGAAAAGATAATTATAAATTACAATTAAATAAAGTTTCAAAAGAAAAGACTCCGGAGGAAAACGATGTTACAGTGCTGCTCATTACCGTAAAAAGTATAAGAGTAAAATAATCTAAAATTCATTTCATTATCATCGTAATGAAGAAATCCGTAGAAGAACCAAGTTTACCAGCATATCTCTCAAAATTAGCAAGTTGAATTGGAATGGGCAAGCCATATAGTCAAAGTCAAAGTCAAAAAGCATTTATTCAGTAATATCCGCAGGGATCATCTTGAAACGTCTTAAATCTAGGTGAATCTAAGCGCCAGTTCCTCGCGACCAAGCCTAGAAGAACCTATAGCTCGTTGAACCGACAACCGCTGGGGAATAAAAGTTCTCTAATGACGTCAAAGTCAAAATTAAAAAGCATTTATTCAGTAATATCCGCAGGGATCATCTTGAAACGTCTTAAATCTAGGTGAATTTAAGCGCCAGTTCCGCGCGACCAACGAACGACGACCACAAACCGGGAAACGAAGCGTAGAAAGCCTTCCCACCCGATGGTCGATCTCGGGAAGTCGGTGGATAGAAAAAACTTCTTAGAAACGTATGGGGGACTATGGACGTTATGAAAACCAGCGTAAGCGCTAAGCGTAAGCGCCAAAAGAGGTCTGAACAGTTAGGTTAGGCAAAAAATGTACGAGATACGGTTAAAAGTATTATTAAACAGTAAAGCCTGTGGATTTCAACCCCATTCAATTTCCAGTGCCAAGTCGAAGGCTTTACCGGCATCGATATCGTAGAGTGAGCCCAGATTCAATTATTGAGTCACTTCCGATGCGTTCTGAAACTCGATAAACTTGAGGCTTAAATTCTGCCACTGCACCATGAGCGTACTATTGCACATACATATATAAATAATGATTATGATTATATGCATAAATCATAACGTATAACGCTTTAAGATATGTATACACTCTAAAAGAAACCTGGTATTTTTTTAATGAGGCTGATTTTACGTGAGCGATGCTGGGAGTTTCACTGCGAGATAGAATCAGGAATTAGGAAATCCGTAAAAGCACCGAGATCACCGATATAGGTCTCAGAACCTGCAAGTTGAGGTGGCAATAGGCAGAACATATATAGCTCGTTGAACCGACAATCGCTGGGGAATAAAGGTTCTCAAGGTGTCGAGTAAGAACCGAAGATGATGGAACGACGACATTGTTGGGATCGCCGGAAGTCGAATGAAAAGCGCTCAAAATGGTTCTTCCTGAAAACGTATGGAGGATGATTATTTCCAGCAGAAGCAGGCTGTTGGTGTTGATGATGATGATATAAGTCTTTACTGTTGTACAAAATATGCGGCAGCAGTAAATGGGGTTTTAGTCACACTCTAAAATATCCATGCAGAGATTTATCTTTATCGTTTATAAAGAAGGCGAAATAAAAACACTTCTTTACAAGCTTAGTTACGAAGTTACTAAGAGAGTTACTTAGTTTTTAGTAGCTCTGTGTCAAAAAAAATATCTTTGACACAGAGTTACTAAAACTACTACCTACTTAATTTTCCTCATATGAGCCACAAAGTATCACTCGGTAGAAAATGCAATTCCGTCCTTAGGCAGTAAGATTCTCTCGGTCGCGCCTTTGCGTCCTATGTACGTCCTTATAAAGTTCGTGCTTGAAAGTTTATAATGTATGCTATTCATTCCACTTTACTATCAAGATATAATTGTAATATCCCAAGACAGTATTATGCACTACGTTTAGATGCGGGATTTCCATTGTACCAAATGACCATGCTAATTCGCTACTTTATGAACGTATAAGAAAATAATCAAATTTGACGCCACATTTCAAAATATTTGGACTAAACTTCATACATAGCATTAAAACAATGTAAAATTTTAATAATAGCTCTTCGAGTGTACACAAAACTCTTTACAGCCTCTGATAACATCATTCTTCGAAATTTAAACTCGGGAATTCGAATTATTTGTTTTGAATTCGTTCCATTTTCAAACCGTGGGATTAAAGCAATCGGAATCAAACTAGCGATCTAGCTACAATGTTGGTAATTTATTCGTTTTTAGATTCAGACACTGGCTGGGATTTAAAATTACTTTTGGGACAATACCTATAGAAATATGTACGAGTATTTGTTGAACTGTTGATAATAAAATGTTCAAACTGGACATAAATGCATACCCGTAAATGTTTTTTATGTGGCTTGTTGCTGGAACAAGCTGACGGCCCACCTGATGCTAAGTGGGTTACCATTACCTATTACAAAGTATTTTACTCGCAGGTCACGCTCATTATAAACGTGCCCTTACGATGCACTACTCTGCGTCCATCGACCTGAGGTATACAGGTGTTAAGCCTAGTGTGCCTGTAATTAAACCGGCACAACTCAAACCGGAACACAGCAAGCTGTTTGGCGGTAGAAATAAAAATAGCACTACTTACTTCCAATTATTTAACAGTAAGTAGTAGTAATACCCGGACGAACCCTTCACTAACTTTCTATAGACATGATACGAGTTTTTTATACTAGATATACCCTAAAATTATCCCAGAACGAAGTTGTCCCCGAAAAGGTCAGCAGATTTCCAGACTGCTTTTACTAAATTTGCTGTAGTGTATTAAACTATTTGAATGCCTATTTTTACCGCCAAGCAGTTTGTTGTATTCTAGTTTGAAGGCTGTGTGCTAATCTTCTTTATATTACTTCATTATTACTTTTGTTCAATATAATTTACACTTAAATATTTTTATATTTTGTTAATACATACTTGTAGCATATTACACCCCACTAATGTGTAAAATATTTTACAACACATACATAAATGTTTGTCCTGGGTGAGAATCCAACCAACAACCTACAGCTCGTCTAGGTAATTACTAGTCATCCTTGGAAAATACGACTCAAAATGATTTGTGCTTATCATGGCAGGATAACTATAGACCTTTCTTTATGTAATACAATTTACATATTTCACGAAGCGTCGCAACGTGGGATTATAACGTTTACCTGCCTCATTTTGCCATGTTTTAGCATCAGAGATAAGTATTATGTAAATACGGATGTAGGTTTGAGTTGACGGATGGTCGAATGTATATTTACGTGAGTGGAATAAAGCCTGGTGCGTAATAAACATTGTACAAATTATATCATCCTGGGCATGGTGATACAGGCATAGAACCTAAATTCGTCCCTCCATCGCCTCTTGTGAATGCCGTAGGTGACTAGAAAAAAATAGAATAGTAAGTACAAAATAGAAACACATTTATTCAACCACCACATTGGAGAGCTTAAAACAAAACATAAAAGACTAGAAAATAATAAACATTTAATTTAAATATATACAATAATACACCTACTCATATTTATTATTATTTTATGTTCTTTTATATTATATTTTAAGGTTACGACATCGATTGTCAAAAGTAATTTTGGTCGTTTCATCGTCAAAACGATAGTTAAAATGGTGGTACTTAGAGTAGGTGTAGCACGATTAAAGTTAGGCTTTGATTTGACAGTTTGCAGTCCTGCTATAAAAGCTCATGGTCGAGAGACTGGTCTCCAGCTGGGGCTTGTGTTGACTAAGGGAAAGTGCTTAGAACCGACACTGCAGACACAAAGTCACCTACCAGGAGAGGTGGCTACGGTGAATCTCCTTGTGCTTATGACAATGAATCTCACCACTAACCCACCTGTAGGGTTTGTAAAAAAAAAACAAAAAAATATAACCCAGTACGCGCAGGAGTACCTATGTGATCCATGATAACCAACCAATTTTATAATTAAAAAAGTAAGATTATGCATTTTATACAAATGGGCAACTTTGGGTAGCGCAACTCAACTTCTTGCCATAATAAGATTCAGGTTTTTTTCATGTCTTGCTGATGGAACAAGCAGATGACCCACTTGACCTTAAACGGTTACCATCACCTATAACAAAGCATTGCCTCGTAGGGTCACGTTTATTAGGAACAAACTAATACACAGGCACAATTTCAACTGTTTAAATTATATGAAAATTGCTAGCTGTGAGTTGCTTGTTGCCGCAACAGTTGCTCCATAAGCGGAGCGCTTAAAACTTGTTATGCCTATAAAGTTTATATAAGTAATATTGATAAGCGCCCCTCAAGGCAAATTGAGTTGAAGTTGCCGCTCCGCGAGTCAACTCGAGTGAGGTGGCATAAAAGCGTTTCTCAAATATTGACTGCGGTCGGTTCTCTTGCGGATTTCCCCGTGTTATATCGTGCTATAACTTTCACATGAATGCCCTAGGGAAAGTAAAAACTCATAATAGACTAGCCGTGGTATCGATTGCTGACTTCCAATTTCCGAGTAAAGTTCTCTTCAACTTTATCATTTGGGAATAAGTACTACCACCGCTGATAATAAATTTGCTTGCACTTTAACCTTGTCATCAAAGGTGCTTTACGTTTTTATTGCTGTAAACGGAAATATGAACAAAACAATTTTTACTCACTTACTCAACTTTATTCCAAATCCTTACGTAATAATCCATCTAAACAACTATAAGAATAAGATTAGTATGAGTATTATCGCTAAAACTATTTTCTTACGGTACATAAATAAGGTGAAAATGCATGTTTACATATTATATAAACAACAAATATATAAGACGTTATACCTACGTTACGTTTTGCAGCTACGCACAGGTCGCAAATAAGTTTGCGACCAAATCAATAAGACAATTATATTAGCAAAGACACCATTTTAAGCTTTTTAAGTGAGCAGTAGAAGTGAGTTATGATTTTACAAGTAATTCTGTTAGTTTTCAATACAAGTCGAGGGAAAGTTAAGTACCTACCTTATTACAAATAAAACTTTATCCTATTCTTAGCCTAAAATGATATGGTTTGTGGAGTTTAGTAACTAATTTCTATGAATAAATTGTATAAATAGTTTCTACAAAGTTAATATGGGGCAGTAATTGGTGACATTCTTGAGTATTTTTGATAGTCTACAAAATAATTTCTAGCTACAAGATGAAGTGAAATACCTAGTGCTAGTAATTACGAATTGACTAAGTTTCATTTTTAATTTTCTTGGAATCTATAAAAAAAAACCAAGCCAAAAGCCTAAAGCAAATTGTTAAATGAATGCATTAATATAGCAAAAACACACAATACGCATTGATCCTGCAAACATGTTACCTGAGGCCCAACTCATAACGAAATATCAACAAATTCAAGTTTCGATTGTGTCAATCTCCAAATGGTCTTCTTCGAATTTGACATTTAAGACAGGCTCAATTTTGAAAATCAAAATCTAGTTCTCAGATATTGGCCTATTTGTGTCTTTTCCATTTCTGACATCTGCACATTAGTGCGCATTAGTCCATTAGGACAAAATATCTCGTGTCAAGCGCGACATATCTCACGATGTACATCCTTAGCCCGGCTGGGCAATTGGGTCTCTATGCAAAAAGTTATTATGTTTCCTACCACTGACCGATGCTGTTTAATGCTCGCACGTGTGTTTTCGCTAGTGATCTAATCAGCTAAGTGCACTGTGCAATCACAATAAATTGATAACGTGACTGTGACCTCCTATATCTAATTGTATTAGATTTCAGTCATCTATTACTTTCTATCGTGGCAGTCAAACTAAACACTTATCCTAATATGCGAAAAGGGTTGAACTTTCGATTCTTTTCCTGAGGTCTTCTAGTTCTAGGTGGCCGCTGCACTGGCTCGTATGATCCGGATAGAAGTGGTGAATCATCATATACAATTTCTTCTGTATTAGTTGTGTTCTTTTCTAACTGATCATGCATTTCTGTATTATTAAAATCATGTTTTTCGGGAGACGCATGTGATTCAATCGCAGCTGTGTCATTATGATTGTCGGTGGGCAAATCAACAGTAGCAACTGTATCAATGATGTCACTTGTAACTTCATTACTATTATTAAAAAACGTCACTGTAGTCAGTGTGGTGGGCATTTCAGTTATTTCAGTTTTATTGATTGTTAGTGACTCGTCAGTTACAGTTGTGATAGCTTCAACTTTAGTTGTTATAGTTTCGGTTGTGGTAGAAAGATAAAATGTGGTGTCACTTATTGTATTTGGTTTTTCTGTAATATTTGTTACTGAGAAAGTAACTGGAGTTGTAGGTGTTGTTGCTTGGTGAGCTTCAGATGTAGTTTCTGATTTTTCAATTTGTACACTTTCCGTAAAATGGATTTCCTTTGGAACTACAGTCGGCAAAGAAGGAGAAAATGCACCGGGTTTTTTTGTGTCATCTCGAAAGATTGGCATTTTGGTTGTTATTTCAAAAACAGTAGTATTTACAGCAGGATCATCGTTAGAAATTACAGTGATTTGTATTACTTCATGTTCCATTGAGTTATTGTCACCTTTGATATTTGGAAGAGGTGAAGGATTTTCCTGTGATGTTTTTAAATTATCTAATTTGTCACCAGCTAAAATATTTTTCTTTGTTATTGTTTCAAGTTTAGCCACATCACCTGTATATCGAGATGGCACTGCGTTTTCTTCACCAGTAAGGGAAGCATCTTTTAACAACACTGTGAGATCCATTGCAAAGTCTTCATCTATTTTATCTTGATATTGAGGATGCCCTTGTAAGGATATAGTTTTGCTATCTTCCAAAGTAGTTATTGTTGTTTGTGTTCCATCTGTTGGTTTATTAATTTCATTGGGTTTGGATTGCCATATTTTAGCCATAACTTTTTCTTTGGATTCGTATTGTTTTTCGTTTACATATTTTTTGGGCACGTGTGACTTTAAATTATTTTGTTTTAATTCCTTCATTTCATTTGATTTGATTGGAGCAATTAAAGGGGTATCCATATTATGCATATTTTCTGATTTTAATTTGTTACTTTCTACGTACAAAGAGTGATCTTCTTGACTATGTTTACTGAACTGTTTTTCAGCTATTTGTTGAGCATGCTTCTCTGCTATAGAAAGAACTGTCATGTCGTCACTCATTCTAGATTTCGCCATAACTAACGGTGGAATAAAACGGTCCGTGGGTTGTGTAAAAATATTATCTACATTACCCACTCGGGCTATTTCCTCGTGTAGCATTTTATGCTGCATATGTCGTTCGTCTTCAAGTTTTTCAAGCTGCTCGTCTATTAAAACATTACTATCACCTACGAGTTTTGGTATGAAGTTACTTTGAATGTTATGATCGTCACTTGTTCCTAAATGTATATCCTTACCAAATGAAACGCTATTAAAATTATTCATATCAGTGAATGTCGTAGGAGATTTGAGAGTTTTAGAGTTAATATACTGTGGAATTGAAGTAGCTGTAATTGCTACGGGTTGGCTAATATCAATTTTATGTTCAACTGTCGTATTTTCCTCAGTAGTCGTTTCACTTGTTGTATCTTGATTAGTAGTAGAAGCTTCGGTAATAGGCCTGTTTGTTCCTGTTGACGTACTGGATATTTCTTCCTCATCAGCACAAGATAGGTCTTTTAGCAGCCCTTCACGTTTCTGAAAACCAACAAAATATTGTTACTTTCATATTTGTTTAACCTCTCATCTACTGCAGCACACTGACTACGGTTAAATGGCATATACGTAAGCTTGAATACGATAATTTTGCTAAGAATGTGTAGATTACCACATATCCAGTGCATTGCACTCGTTTTACTCCAGCTAGACCGCAATCTGCATTAAGCTGGACTGCCGCACTTTCAGGTAGATAAAGGATGGTAAGGGCAGGTAGTTCCCGCACCATACACCCTTCGTTGCCCAATGCCCACTGTGGCACTAAAGACAAAACATAAATTAGGAAAGTCACAATTATAAGGAATTAGTAATCAAAAAACCAATGAACAGCCATATACTATTGTTAAAACTCTCTATTTTTTAGACCTGACAATTTGAAACTTTCACACCTAATGATGCACCTAATGGCGCTAGTGCTCTCAACGAAACTGTCGTGAGGATACCTGCAGCTTAGTTAGCTCCGCACGTATTGATCATCTTTGCTGTGGATCTGGCCGACTAAGCTGTGAGGACGGAATAGGTGCTGGGCAAGCCTAAATCATCTAAAATTCTGTCCCTGATAGAGGCACGAATATAAAAAAATATTCCTTTTTTGTCTGTTGTATGTATCATCTACAGTACTTTTTCACATAGTGAATATTTACCTGGTAATTCACAAATAAATGATGCCACCGTAGGTCCACCACATGCCCTAGCCTCCCAGCGGTAGTCCGCGGCAGGGTTCGCAGCAGCGCAAAGCGGAGCGGAGAGCGTATCTGGAGCCGAACTCCAGTATCCATCGCCGCTCAACCCACGGTAGTCCCTAGTATAAATTAAAAGTAATCATAAATCGGCCAACATTATAATATTATCAATTTCCCATGTTTATCTTGCAGTATTTTCTGTTATGGCCGTTTTTTTTTTCAGAAATTTGCTGTACATAATCATAAATTATAAATACTTTTAAAGTATTTCGCTTAATTTACACCAAAAAATATTCAAGTATCTGCACTACTTAGAGTAGACGGATTAAAAAACTTTAGTGAAGTAACTATATTTTACGAAACTGATAAATTGAGAGAAAACTTTCCTCTAAGCATAGATTGTTCTTTATGTTTATTCGTTTAGCAATTTCCTCTATTATCATTATATAAGTTGATTGTTCGGGCACCACATAAACAATGTATGCAAAAATTTCATGCAAAATTAGCAATTTAACACTCAGATTCCATGTTCATAGATAAATTACATAGATAAACATCACACTCATGTTTGTACTTAGGTTCTGTGTCTAGAACCTACAGCTCAGAAGGCATTCATCAGCATAAATAAGTCCACAGTTGGACATAGACCTCTAAATTTAGAGGGGCTTGCAAGTCGGTGTCTAGTACTCACTCATAGGAGATGCTGGAGCCTTAGTGTTTAGCCCTAGTACGTTTCTTTAGTCGCCTCCTACGACATCCACGGGAGGTAATGGAGAGGTATTCTAAGCTGGGACTATGTTTATAAGATACTTACGTCCAAGTAAAGTCCCCATCCGGGTTGCTTCGGATGAGGCCAACCCATACCGCACTCGATATGTCAAGCTCTCTGAGGTAAGCTCGAACCGCGTCATACTGGGCCGTTGTATCCACTGCAACAAACAAGACACTGTTATAAATTTACGTACTTATTATATATGTTTTATACTTCTTCCTGATGAAACAAACCACATGATGTTAAGTGGTAACTATGATATAAGAAAGCATTGCTTTGCAGGTCACATTTGTTGGTACATGGTTTGCAGGTACGACAACCTGAAGTGTACTGATTTTAGACCTTATGCGCCTGTCTTTTTTGTAAGCATGATGGTAGTACTTCCCTGGACGAGCCCTTTACTAGAGCTCTACTACTACTAGAATATACTATGCCTTTTCACAGGAAAAGTAACAAGAGAAATGTATCTTATTAAAAACTAAAAAAACATTACCCTACCTTAACATAGTAAGTACTCATTCTTTAGTGTTTTTGAAGTCTCGAACATTTCGAATTCGTAACCTCTAAAGTTCTACATAGCAGTAGATAGAGAGAAATTTAATTAAACTCCATCGTGATCAACAAGATTGTGGTCGAATCGCAACTCCGTTCTGGATCTTACTTATGTAAAGTGGACAGTGTATCCTCGCAAAGTGCCCTCCAGCCGCGACTACCGAGCCACAGTGCTAGAAGAGCAGGTTGGACTGTTCAACAATTAATAGAACTTATACCACAACCTTGCTTTTAAATAACAGTAGAGGACAAAGATTCTAATAATTGGTATAGATTGTAACAATTTAATATCAGGAGGGCTTATTTGCTTGTTTTATTAGCAAGTCAAAAGTCAAAAAAATCGTGACCGCGCGGCGGCCGCACGGTTGAGAAAATCAATACCGAATATTGTATCTATGTTCTAGGTTCTTCAAATACGTTCAAATTCTTGTCAAGCAGACAACCGCGTGGATATCGCGCGGCCGCGAAATCTTTCGCGTCGTCTAAACAGGCATAGGATTGTTGATTCTAGTCAGAACTATTCCCGAAGTAATAATGTCTAATATTAGTATAGGTAATGTTCTTACATTATAGATTAAGCTATGTTTTATAACAAAAGTCATATTCGCCTGAGTATAAAAAACTACTTGTATGAAGCTAGAGTCCGGAGTGAGCAGGCTGCCTTGCTGGGGTATATAGCGTTCAAGAGGAATTCAGTTTGAATTACCACTTAATTAATTAGAGCCGGTTGAGACTGCTGCATCGAGTACACTCAAATCCGAGGAATTATTTAATTAAATATAAGAATGTTTGTCCTGACTGTCTGATATAGGCCATGTACAACCTAAACCACCACCGGTCGTAGAGACATGAATATTACGGATGATATTTGTCTTAGTGCGTAGGGGTGTACTAAAAATAAAATTCCTAAAATTGTACCCGTAAAAGGCTGCATTGGGGTGGAAGTTTGTATGAAAATAGCTTCACTCTAATATGTAAGGGATCTAGAAAAAAATTAACTTTTCTGATGTAAAATTTCATGTACGAAAGTTATATCATACTTTCTCGTGGCATTCTTTTTTACTTGATATAATCTGTATTTTTTCTTACAATTTAGTACCACATTCTTTAGCCACATTAAACATTTAACATCTAATATTTTACCTACATTACAAAATAACTGTGTTTTCTAACTGCAAGTCCTTACGATAGGTAGAAAACAGAATTTAAATCTGAAATGGGTGTGTGTGTGTGAATTCTCTGTCCAAGGTAAACCCTTTGGTTTTTGTCACATCTACCAGTCTCTTACTTTAACCATATAAATATATTGTATATATAGTATCGGCAAGTATAAGAAGAAAGCAAGATTTAATAGGCCACTGTTTATTGGTTGTATCAGTTGTCTCACAAAATCATAGCGTCAATGTTCTTAGCAACTATTATTTTTATCTATTGTATAAAAAAAGAACAGAAGTTTATAATTGTGTTTATTTATTGTTGGTGTCTGTAAAGCATCTGAATTTGCCCGTCGACCTTAAAATCACATATGAATGTACCTATTGTAAGTAGCTAGGTTTTTAGACATTTCAGACAACACATGCTAGTCCCAAACTAAGCTTATGCTGTGAAAACCCTATGATTGTATCGCTTATATACCATTCTGTGAATACCATAGCAGTCTCACATTTGTTTGAGCTAAAGGTAGTATTATTCTGTAGAGAAAACTTTTGTAAAGTAAGTAAAACCGTCTATTTCCGGGAAGAATATCAACATTCACACATTTATTATTCAAGTGAGACGTTCGGGGCAGTTTTCTATTGGTATTCAACCACACAGTTTGTGTTTCTGTTTCCTTTTCATTTTAGCTGAACAATACTACTGATTTTCGTGTGGAAAAATGTTTACAATTTTTTTAGTGACTTGATGATTTTCATGTAACTTTCAGTTTCAGTATCTATTTGGATACCGTTTCAGTAAATGACAAACGTAAACCTACAAATAATGTTGCTTATGTTTATTTCGAGTAAGTTTATTTTGTTTTTTTTTATTGAAACTGTAGATTTTTTATTTTATTTTACCTATTTGATTTATTTTATTCGGGTGTTTAGTAGTTTGTTATCGCTGCAACAGAAATACATTATCTGTGAAAATTCGAACTCTCTAACTATCACTGTTCATCAGGTTCATGAGATACAGCCTGGTGACAGACGGACAGACAGACTGACAGACAGACAGCGGAGTCTTAGTAATAGAGTCCCGTTTTACCGTTTGGGTAAGCAACCCTAGAAATTGGCTTAAAGGTACACTTTCAAGGAACTTTTACACTTCAAGGGAAACAAGTTCTAATGATTAAAATTCCATTCCTCTCATAAGAAAAGTGCCATCGTCCCACTTAAGCCCAGACACGTCTTATGCATAAATAACCGTGAGATTAAGCATGAGACAGCACGTCGCGATCCTTGTGAGGGCAGGCAGCTGTCTGGAATGTCTAGTACCGTCGATGTACAACTAGCTGATAATACTTTAGCTGCTACTAATGAAACAAGAACGTGTTGAACTCACGCGGTAACTTTGGAAGTAGCTTTAGTTTTGGTTATGAGTTCACCTATATTGTTAAACTGTAATAATCTCAGTTAGCAGGAAAGTTATAAGTACTAAAGCTGATGATTTTATGATCATTTTATGGTTAGACAGAAGAAGTAAGTAACACCCATATAGTATCAGTGTGTGTTTCAATTATTTAACATTTTAAAATATTTTGTATGGCAATACAATACGTGCATATCTTTTTATTTTTTTAATAGTACCTAACACTTGTCAAAAAAACAGTAATATTATCTTGATGATCTTGATCCGGGCGATCTTGCACTGTTCACAGCCTTTGTTCGCCAAGTGGTTACAGCCAACAGTTGACGCGGGTAGATTCATAACTAAATTACCTACCTAATAGTGAGTATATTTTTACTTTTTTATTGTTCGAAGTACGATTTTTACTTACCTATTTATAGTTTTTCGCATCTAAGTGACATCTTTTAAAAAAAAAAAAAAACATAATCCCCCATACGTTTCTAACTACTTTAAGCCCTTTCCATCCATCGACTTCCCGCGATCCTAACAATTGACGACATTGTAAAGTATTATCATAAAGTAATTTTACAGTCTGCAATTCAAAAGGAAACTGCACATTAGCAATCAAACAACACATTGGTAGCATCCAGAGATCACTCTACTCGCGTTCCCAGCTCGTCACGTACGACGACTGAGTGTTGATTGGCCATTTTATAAACTGACTCGTTATTTCTCACAGAATCCTTGTGATTCAAAGTGCGCTTTGGCACGAACACTTTTTATGGTTTTTAGCTTACGCTGTGGAAAATCTATTGATGCTACGTGCGATGTGAAAATGCCACATGAAAGCATACTCATGATTGGGTCTTAAAATAAGGCGCGACATCTTAGTTTTTTTTATCGAACTTGCTGATGGAACAAGCAAATGGCCCCACCTGATGTTAAATGGCAACCATCACCTATAACAAAGCAATAGCTTGCGGTGACGTTCATTAGGAACGTGCCCTACGATGCACTGCGTCCATCAATCTGAGGCATACAGGTGTTAAGCGACATGTCCTGTAATTTCACCGTCACCACACCCTTCAAAACGAAACACAGAAAGCTAATTGGCGGCAGAAAAAGGTATGGTGGTACTTCCCCTGACGAGCCCTTCTCTAAGAACTCTACTACTACTAAATGACAGTGTAAAAAGTTTTTTTATAAAACCTCTGTGGGTTAAGGATTTGTGATATAGACGATGATGAATTATGTCCATAAGATAGTGGTTATTGCCAATAAAATTCACATTACAAGTTGCGTTTTACCTAACAGTAAGATACATTGGTAGGAGAATAAATATCATGATCCGAGGCCCGGCGTACCTACGAATGGCGTCAAATGTAGTTATTGGGATCCCGCAGGCTAAATTGCGGCTGGCTCGGCGCTTCACAATCTAATATAAATTTCCCGATGCCTGTTCCGGCGAATTTTGGTGTTATGGCGTTGGATTACGGGAATACAAGGGTTATAAGGGTTTTATGCTTGTACTTGGCCTACAAATTAGAACATTAGGGTTGTTATTTTAGTATTCCATTAGAAATAAAAAGGTTTTTTCCTATCTATCAAAAAACCAGATTCGTTGATTGAACATTGATTTTAGCTCATAAAAGGATGCTTAATAAATGCTTCACGGCTTAAATCTCCAAGTACGGTAGAAATCCTTTCAGATCTCTTAGAAAGTAGTACCGACTCAAGATTCTTTTAGGATGTCTAATGGAAGTTAGTCAGAGGTACGTCTAAATATTACATTTGGCACGTGGTTGTAAAATACGGGTTGTGCCTATAGGTAGACAAGATAGGTCCAAGAGTAAGCATTTGAATGAATGGGTATTAGCATTTGCTACTAGGATCTAAATTTAAAGCGGAAAAAAAGATTAAAGTTTGCAAGATTACAAGCAACAACAAACAAAATAAAACATCGGAAATAAAGTATGTGGCAGGCGGTAGGACAGTTAAATGGCATCACAAATATTGAGTTGGTTGCGAAAAAGAATTCACGCAACCTAGCGGTTGCGGTACTGGCAAGGAAACTTGACTTGAAACTACCTAAAAGAGTGCATCATGATTGTGTTGGTATAGTATATTTGTAAACGTTATTTTCATTAACGGACAATTATTTACAAAGAAAATTACAGCTAATACAGGTATTTATAATTAGTATGTACAAAATACATATGAAATAGTTAAGCTATCTACAGACCGTTGCAAACAATCTAAAGGTAGCTCAATTGATCCAGATCAGTGCCAATCGGATTGCGTTCTCAAAACACTGGCTGCATTTTCATTAAAATATTGCTTAAAATATCTCCTGTCAAGAGATAGTAATAGTTCAAACACTGTTTATATTTTGGCAGGTTTTTAAAAAGCTATGTAGGTACCTATGTATGATGCAAGGCTGTGGTAATTTTTACTGAGCTCACTGTAGCAAGGGATATTTCCTTCCGATCCTAAGATCCTCCAAATCTGGGTCATGAATGGATATTTTCATATTAATTATTTTTAGAAACTGCCTTACAAATAATAATAACTGTTTACTAATAAAAATTTACCTCAAAAATTATTGTCCCTAAAATAAAATTACAATAGTTATAAGATTTATCCTGCTGCATAACTATGATATATTGCAAAATTTCAGAAGATGAATATACTGAATTACATTTCAGTGTAATAAACATAATTCATTTATTCTCGTACATATACAGGGTCCACCATATAGATACCTTCAAAGTACTAAGGAGTACAATAATGTATCATGATATTAAATACGTAGGTAGGTATATTTCATTTGTGTAGTTTTGTCTGCAAGTGTACCGTGTACGCTCGGTTTGGCAGCGCGCCAGTTGACTATTCCATTTTATATAAAAGTTTCAGTGGCTATATGCAAGTCTTTGAGACCCGTTATTTCGTGAAAACCGCCAGCGTCATGTGTAAGTGCCAAGAAACTTAAAGTAGCCGTTTAACTAACGGAATACACCCGCGCACCACCCGCACCCGTCACACACCCGTCTCCTCGCTTTCTAGAGTTCATTATAAAAATTATAAATACTTAATTACGTTGACATTCTCCGACACAAAACCCAATTTGATATATTTAACTCATTCTGCGGTTCAAGTTATTGTGAGACAGACGGTACCTAATCAAAAAATACTTGAGAGGTAGCAAATACTGAATGAAGCGATGAATGAACAAATTTTCTGTTTCAACTTCAATTATTCCAGAAAATACGCAAGTAGCACAAATGGAATCTTTAATTGTTTCGTGTATCACGTTTATTACTTCTCCGACAGAGAAGACCTGTTTATGAGTTTTCTAGGATTTATCAAGATTATTTTTTGCCTCTATGGCGCAGACTGTGAATAAATAAATAAATAATAAATAAATAATGCCGGACGATCCACACAGCATCACCTAGCCCCAAGCTAAGCAGAGCTTGTGTTATGGGTACTAGATGACTGATATACTTAATGCAATATTATATTACATACATAGATATTTTTTATTATACATAGAAAATACCCAGAACACCCGAAATAAATATTTGCAGATCGTACAAACATTTATCCCAAGGCGGGAATAGACAAAACTGTGCTAACAATCAATATCAGAAGTAATATACCTTACTTCTGTTATTGGTTAGTTTACTTGTTTGTACCCAACTTTCAGCAAATTCATTTTCCGTCAAGAAAAACACACTGAGAGAAAAGTTACCGACGAAATCTGGCGTAAGGATAAACAAAGACATTTGGCTCTAATTCTATTGTTTTAGCAGTTATATCATACAAACTTCCGCGGGTTAGCTCGCGTACTACCCGGATAAAAAGCATTGATAAATTATGCTATCCAGGTCATTAATTATTTAAATTCAGTGTAAAATGCAAGTTGACCCCATCGTTACGGCGCGGTTTTATTATCTTATAAACATCTAAACTTTTACAAGGAAAATACCTACCTTTTTTTAGGATAAAAAAAATGTAGAAGAAAAATGTACTACAAATAATGGACAAATAGACTGAACAAAGATAACAAAAACGGTGCATCATGATGTGATGAAATGTTCATGTAATAAAATCCTGGATCTTCAATATGAACATTCAAGAGAACAACATATTTTTACAAAAGACTGAAAACATATTATATGAACATAACTCTACAGATAAATACAATCATCAAAATCTGAATAACTATCTACGTTTAATTTCATTTAACCGTTCATTTTAAAATAGGGCCCCCAACATTAACTCCCATGGATATCGTCAAAAGCGACTATGGTATAACATTTGGTATATTGTGCTTGTAATAATTTTCGAAACATCAGTTTTTGTAACCGACTGACATTGACGGCTAGTCTCGTCCCACCTTTTCACAGTAACTCAAATTTCCTTTTTGTGCCAGCCCTATCGTTGTTTTTCGTTGTTTGACACTTCAAAAGGGTTGTCAATCAGCGGGTAATTGAACCATACAGTGATTAGGAAAGTGGAACACAGTAAAATAAAGTAAATATTTACAGACTTATTACACAACATCCTCTAGCCCCAAACATCTGGTACATTCATTTAATTGTCTCTACGAAATCCATGGTAGTTTATATAGAGGTCCTATATAAACAATTATGTTCATAGCTCTATTCCGGAACCACTACCGTCAATTCTTGAAATGCGTCACAATTTTTTTGGTCGAAATCATTTTGTTGTTCTACCTTACGTTTGAAATAGGGTTGACAGCTAACAATCGATTGCAACAATTGATTGACGGCTCGGCGATTGACAAAATCTTTGTCACTCGGAAACTCTTGTTGAAGGCGATAATAATAAACAAACTGGTGGATAGACTTACATTTGAATTCAAACGCGAGCTTCAGAGTGCTCACGCGAATGGGTATAGGACGCACGTAGGTATAGATTAGGTACCAAAACAAAGTATGTTAGCTTTACTTGTATTCTTCTGAAAACGTATGGACTTTTTGATGGCCGTACACTAGATAAGAGAGCACTACTAATGATCTTGTGATCGCAGGAACAAATAAGATCCTTTAGATTTTTCTATTTGAAAAATTTAAGTGCGCTAGTGCTTGTTCTCCCAAACAGTAAAAGAATAAGCTTGTTGCTTAGCTCCGTACTACCATGTCTTTCTTAAAGATAAGGCCGACTAAGCCGTGAGGGTGGTATAGGTTTCCAGTAAGCCTACTCCATCTAAAATCTTCATGCACTATACTATTATGTGTATAGGGAAATGCGTGAAAGAAGTAGCTAACGATCTTTAAATCAACTACCAATAGTTGGAAAGTCCTGTTTACTTTTTATATTATGTATCGCTATGGAAATGCTTTACTCACATTAAAATCTGACATAGTGTAATAAATTATTACTGTAAATGGTTTTCCGATAAACTTAAATAAACTTTAATCTTATGAAATCGTGATTATTGCGTCGGTGATGGGGACGATAAGATGGTAGGGTCAAGGTGGAATTAAATTATTGGATAAATATTCAACTATATTCTAAGATTTATACAGGGTACCCGGCTTTAAATTTAGTGAGCCGTAAATCTATTACGACCCCTATCTGTGTTCAGCTGAGTCATCCCGCTGTTCGGTGTCAAGGCTAATAATCTTTTTCCGCTGTAAAAGTGAAATAAATCCCAAGTTATGCGAGTCCTAAGCCAAGAAACGTAAACATATTACAGGATTCAATGCTGTGTGCGAGATAAGCATATTTGGCAAATTCTTCGTTGAAGTATACTGATATACATTAAGCTTGGTAGGTGCTGATAAACTCGGGGTATCGTTGGAATAGTTACACTGTGTGCTGTCTCTTGCATTGATAGTAAATTTCATATTAGATCGAAATAGACAAAACACTGTAACTATTTTGAGGTTAAGCCCTATTTATTAGAAGCAGGGAAAATAACGGACTAATATGCCCGGTTCCAATACGTTACAAGTACCCTTTAAAAGTACCCGTAGAACTAACGGTTGCCTGTCGGAAAGACTCTCACCTCATTGCCCTATGTAAACTGTCTCTATAGGTAACCACAGAAGACAACATTTATATTTTTTGTTTATGTTCTTACACACGGGCGTTTGTATATGATATTAGAACCGCAGATTAGCAAAGCGTGACAACATGGCGGTTCACTTTTTATTAGTTACCCAAGCCACCCAGGTTACCCATTGTTTTAACTCTATTTATGCTTTTATATGAAAATCATCCTGACGGAATGTCTATAAATATTTATTTGGATAGATAATTTTATTTTGTAAATACTTAGAACACCCAGACACTGACCAAACATTTATGTTTATCTTATCATGTATGTCCTCGGCGGGGATCGAACTCACAACCTACAGTATAGAGGCAGAGGTGCCAACTACCACCTGAGCTGTAAGGCCAACTAATATGTAGACCAAACGCTTTGATTATTTAGACAGGTAATCAAAGACCAAACGATACGGAACCATGCTTATAACGCACTCACCTTATTAAAAGTTAACAAGGTGATGGTCGAACTCCGAACCAAGGGCTTGCAAGTGGTTAGGGTACAAGATTAACCTTGTATCTACCTATTAGCCAGTAAAGTTTATTCAACCCATCTCCAGTGTACTTAGTTTCCCTAACTGGAATAGGAAGGGACCGTCCGCTCTACGCAGTACGTGTGGTGTAACAAGGTATTATGCAAATTGGTGGGATTACCTTTACCGTCTTATCTCTAGTCAGGAGGTTTAAACTCCACCTGAAGCTGATACGGAGATTTCTATAATAAGATAATAATGTTTAGCATAACTTTGACCTGTAAAATCTCTCTTGAAAATAACTTAGTAATTACATAAGATTTTTGCGTCCTAAAGTGATG
This sequence comes from Electrophaes corylata, assembly GCA_947095575.1. Lineage (NCBI taxonomy): Eukaryota > Metazoa > Arthropoda > Insecta > Lepidoptera > Geometridae > Electrophaes > Electrophaes corylata. Next base: position 10,876,659 of record OX352700.1, on the reverse strand, counting down.
AAATGTGCAATGTCACATAGGGCACGTTTTTGGTTAACGTGCTATGTGATGTGATTTAATTTTTATCATGATTAGATATGTATAAATAGTAAGGTCCCTATGTATAAATAGTAAGTTTACTTATTTTCCGTTAAAGTTAGTTTTAAACGATCAAATATTCGATCAAATAAATATAAAAATTGAAGTACTTGACGTGATATCTTATTTATTTACAAAAATTGCTGTTAATGCAAGTATGGTACTTGGTAATTGGTAATTGGTATGTACATAATACATAATATGAAACAATTGAGTTATCTACAGCCAGTTGCAAACGATCTGAAGATAGCTCAACTGATCCAAATCAATGCCAATTGGAAGCGTCTATTTTTCCAGTCACATATAATTTGGATGTTTTCAAGAGAAGAGTGAATAGGTACCTTCTAGGTAAACGTGCTACATCGTCGACCGCATCATCACTTTACATCAGGTGAGATTGCGGTCAAACGTCTACCTATAAATAGTAAAAAAAAAAAAAAAAAATGCGTCCCCAAAACACTGGCTGCTTTGCCGCGTTGAATGGCAATGCTAATTCGCTGAGCCAGCTAATGTATTTATTTATTGCCAACATCTACACTAATATTATAAAGAGGAAAGCTTTGTATTTTTGTATTTTTGTATTTTTGTATGTTATGAATAAACTCAAAAAGTACTGGACCGATTTTAATCATTCTTTTTTCATTAGAAAGCTACATTATCACTGAGTAACATAGGTTATATTTTATTTTGGAAAAAAATAGCGTTCCGTAAAATATTTGGGTTTTTTAGACACAAGGTGTAAAAAATCAACCAGAAAAGTTACTTATTTTGCGTACGCTGCCTAAACTATACAAGATAGAACCATAAAATGTTCTACATAATTGTAGATCTTATAAATATCTACAAAAAAATCAGTGACACACTATACCTATCTATGTCGAGTGAGGCACAACAACCATTTTTTTATTTAAAAATCTTCAATTTTTTTTGGACTACATTTAAACGCATTTATTTTACTCATACTATTAATCCTTATCGAAATAAATTATTTTATCACCAAGTACAATTCATGTAGATAATATTTGGTCTTTAAATGATTAGAATTGGACGTTTGGTTTTGAAGTTATGGCGAAATTAAAATATTACGTTTTCTGCTGCACGGCCCGTTGCGAAGTGAGCGTCACCAAGTTGGGAGTGCGCGTGCAGGGGAGTAGTTTAGATCTATGAGTTAGGTACCCGCGCGGCTCCGACGCGAGGTCGGCTCCCTACGCAGGTGTTTTATAAAAAGGACATTAATTCATAATGTAATATAGTTTTATGACAAAATCTATACAAATAAATAAAATTGAAGTGTCTGTTTGTAATATTAAAATAGCGCTTTTTACTACATGCATAGGAATGTATATACGATACATATACCAAAATAGCATTTTTTTAAATTTTTGTCTGTTTTTTCCGTGTAATCTCTGGAACGGCTGGATCGATTTCGACGGGACTTTCACTGGCAGATATCTAATGTAACAAGGAGTAACTTAGGCTACTTTTTATCCCGAAAAAATAACGGGAACTGATATAAACTGCCACGCTGGCGAAACTGCGAACGGCCGCTATTTTATGCCGTATTAACGCCATCTGTTGGTGACATCGAGTACTACTTCAGTTAAGATTTGTAAGTAAACATGTTTACCGCCCAACGAAGTGGGCACCGGTCAGCTAGTATAATATATACATGATACACAGCTTAAATCTATATACCCTGTAGGGTGCTGCAAATGATTTTTAAAATAGTAGAATAAGGCACTTACGTTTGTTTCATTAGTTAAGATAACATTAGGTAATGAATAGGGTTCATTATTCAAATATGTTTTACCAATGTTTTTAACTATAAGGTGCGCTTAAGTCTTATAATGTCTTTGATAGACATGTAAAAAAAACCCTATGGTGAGATATTGTTATTAGTAAGGTTAGTACTTACTTTTTGTTTATTTTTCTCTCGGCAAGTGATACTAGTTAATATCGAGTAAAACCTTCATTCAATTCGTCTCTAGCAAGTTCCACTAGCAAAATAAATCAATACGAGGGGCGTGTGTATGTTTACGGCTGACAGCAATTATGGGGACGTTGTTTGCCGTCCGGCGTCCGGTGTCAAGTACCGGTCGCATGTCATTAGTACACGCTCGCTGTCATTCGCCTGTGAGGCGAAGCCCTAACGAGGTGTACTCGTTTGAAAATATACTAACCTGTGCCAATGTCTATGTCTATTTTTATGTCAGTTTTTATTAGGGTTCGTGTGTACTTTTAGTATACAGTAGAGTTTAAAACTTCTAAAACAAGGCTTTCGAAATACTAAAATCTTAAATTTAATCTGAATTTTGACATAGTAGAGTAAGTGAGGTAAAAACAATACCTACAGAAAAATTTGTGGTCTGCATGGTTTGAGCCTTCAAGGTTGATATTTTTCCTTTCTACAAAACTATATTTCTTCTTCTTTTCTATTTCTATCATCCTTATTTTACTGAATGGCCCCTCCGTCTATCTACTGGCTATGTGACTTTGTAGCTTGTCGTTAGTGAATGCCCGGTACAATTTGTCATGATGTCACAAAGAGAGCCATGGTTTTGACAGTTTGTTATGCCGATTTGAAAAGGGTGGCATTTTGGCATAAAGCCTACCAAGCACAGAGTCAATTAACTTGGCATAATTTAATACTAATACTGACTGTTTTAAGGTAATTATTGGGTAATCTATCCACAATAAATTGAACTGGCGGCAAAGGCCTTTTTAGACGTTCTCCGTAGTTCTAAGGGAGTAGAGTTGGCGTAGGTACCTAACGGAGAGGAAACAAATTCACAAAAATGTCACATGCGGATTCATTGCAATCTGATGACCAAGCTCATCAGCATATGCTAATAATATAATAAAAAGATGACATTTTTATTCAAATCTTAAGGAAACATAATTCGTTGAAATCAGGATGCCACAATACACTGATTCTAATTACTCACACTTAGCGCTAAGACCACAAGTAATGTCCTCTAAAATGCTACCGAAATTACAAAATAGCACTTTGAACAATTCTTAAGAAGTTAACCTGTGTTGTTGACATTAAGACGACAGTGACAAGAATATTTTATGCAACCATTTTATCGTATCAGGAAGTATAACAATGTCCAAACAGTCTAAAATCTAAACTACGATACATAGGTGCGAGCAAGACAGTGCGTGAGTGTGTGTCGAAAATGCAACCCTATCCTTTTCTACTCGTTATTGCCAAACTACACATTGTCATCGTGATATAGTCATCTCCCCGCTCAAATGCTGTAGATAAAGGCACTTTCGCACTGAGCGCTATCTAAATCCATCAAAACACGGATTTTATGTTCATTCATTCTTTAGTGAACCGGCACTGTGATATTTGGAAAGAAAAGCAATGAACAGCCAACCCGTATTTTCTCAGATTCGGTCCGGACGCAGTGCAAAAGCACCCCAAGGCTTACTTAAACTATTTCTCGAGAAGTTTAACTGGTTTCGCGAAAGTGCCTGCAATCTGAATTTTGCACATAAAATCTTATAACGACCGTGGCCCAGATACAATGTAAGCGTGAACCATCGATATATTAGGGTTGGTGAAGGGATAAGGTTTAATTAAAATTAATGGCGCCATAATTTGATAGCTCTTTGGGCTTTATGGAATTTCGTAGCGCTAAAGTAGCACTAGTAACTACTAGTATATAAGGTACATATATAGACTAATTGTTTCCACATACAATTTAAGGGGATTGCAAACAAAAAAGTTTGCAAAAACAGTAACAGTTTTATGTTGACCTACTTACTACAAAATAGTATAAATTTTTAGTGATAAACCAATAACTTTATTAGATTGTTTGTTTCAGTAGATAGATCAATTTGGTACAGCTTTCAGAACCTTTCCGAACTAACGTACGTTACATGTTGCATAATTGGTTTCATAAGGTTAAATTCTAGATCCCCGGTTAGAAACCAATATTTTTAGTAGAGTTCTTCAAAACAAATATAAAATCACATATGTTGTTAGTTTTATAGTAAAAAATAATTTATAAAATCACTAGCGCATAGTTATTTTCAAACAAACTTCAACTATATTATTTATCTTGGTGCACAAATATACCTGAAAATTTCAAGTCTCTACGATTAGTGGTTTAGGCTGTGCGTTGTCTAAATATCAGTCAGGGCTATCAGGAAGATTCTTATAATTGGTATAGATTTTCGCCCCCAACATAGATATTTAGTATTTAGACCAAATAATACTGCGGTTTTTTTACAGTTTCTAGACTAGTTTGGCACGCCAGCCCTACAAAGCGCTATACTTATCGCTGTAATATTGCGTAGAATGTATGCCGCTGGGTATTTTTATTGGGTGGCAATCCATCACATACGGCATTGTTATAGTTCGATAAAGGAATAATAGTGTGGAAAACGGAATAATGTATCATGATGATGCATGGTGGTTTCTTATAACAGTAATAAGATACCTTATTTTTCGCGAACTCTACAGCTTATGTAAGAATAGCAGTGATAAGTACTTGCGCATTTTTGACATTTTTGTTTTTTTTTTTTTTTTTTTTTTTTTTTTTTTTTTCACAAAGAAGGTTTATTACAATATTTGTTAGTAGAACATCGTGAAACCTAGTAAGGTTTGTGTGGATGTTAACACTGACTCGAGCTGTTACGCCATCTAAACAATATAACATAACTACGAGTAATAGGTAGTAGATGTGTGTGTGTGTGTAGGTGAGTGGATGGATTTCTTATTCCAAGCTACCCTCACTCCACAGCGCGTTATCGCAATGATCCATAATGAACAATAACCTAATTCTATACAGGGTGTAAATTACCATATTTACCAAATATGACACAAGCTATGATGCTTGTAATTACATATTAGGATACAATTATGTTATTAAGTTTTATTATTATTATTATTATATTGTACTACTTTTTTTACTATTTTAATCTAATGAACTTAAAAAGTATTTCTTATAAATGCATTTAAAATTTTTTGAGGTTAGCATCTGATTAATTGCATGTGGTATTTCGTTACTAATTGTCGGTACTAAGTAATCAGTAGTCCTTCTTCCGTAGTAATTATTCATTTTAGGTATTAATAGTTTATGTTGTTGTATTTTTCTAGTTGTAATCTTATGTTCTACAGGTATTTTAATATTGATATTATCGTATTGCTCAATGAGTAGACACATCTTAACTTTTTCGTGCACAGGAAGTACATTACAATATTTAAAAAGACCAAGGGCGTTATCGTTGAATTTACTTTTAATTGGCTTCGGTACAATAGATTTTAAAAGTTTTAACTGTAGGTTACAAATTTTATCTAAATAGGTTTTAAAAGTTCTTCCGTAGCTGGACAAACCATAGCATAGAATGGATTCTGCCAGAGATATGTAAAGATTAAGAAGGACTTTGTATGGAATTTTATATTTTATAATCTTAACTTTAGCCAGAATGGCCCGTAACTTATCACATACGCTATCGACATGGTGGCTCCAGTTAAACCTTTCATCAACCAGTAAACCTAGATACCTATAGTAAGGCACTACTTCAATGCTATCACATTTACAGTTACTGCTGGAAGTTCTGTGTAAGCAGTCATGGGTATGCGCGATGACGTCGACTGTATCACTGGACTTATTGTGGCTAGAGCTTACGTGTATGATTTTGGTTTTACTGGCATTCAGCACGAGACCTACGTCATGAGACCATTTGCTTACATTGGTGAAATCGTCTTGTATATATTTTGCTGCAGTTTTTAGGTCTTTATGAGATGCCAGTAGACATGTGTCGTCAGCATATTGGTACACAGAGCATTTTTTTATTACATTACCCATGTCATTGACATAAGCCAGATAGTGAAGCGGGCCCAATACTGATCCTTGGGCTGTTCCAGATGTCACATTTACCCTATCACTCATCTCGTAGCCTACCTTTACATAATAAGATCGGTTTTTAAGATAATCTTCGCACCATCTGCGAGCTGGACCCCTAATACCAGAATTGTCTAATTTTTGAATGAGAGTTTCGTGCCTTAGTGTATCAAACGCCTTACTAAAGTCTATAAATAGTAGTATAACATGATTTTTTCCATTGAGAAATGTATTAACTTCATCTGTGAACTTTGAAAGGAGAATGGATGTAGATTTATTTGGCTGAAATCCATATTGGGCATTCGATATTACATCATATCTAGAGTAAAAGTCCTGCATCTGTTTACAAATATATTTTTCTGCTATTTTGTCGATTACAGGTAGAAGGGTTATTGGTCTATAGTTTTCATACACATCGTGCTTACCTTTCTTGTATATAGGTCTTACTATACCGGCTTTTAACTCATTAGGATATTTGCCCACCTTTAAGCTGCAGTTAATGAGTTTTGTTATTACGTCCACAATTTTATCACTTATAAATTTAAGATCAATACAACGTATTCCATCAATTCCAGCTGATTTGTTAGAATTAAGTGTTTTTAATATTATTTTTATTTTGTCTTTGGTTGCTTTTTTAATTAGTATGGATCTATTTTCAGGAAATATGTATTCGGATTCATCAATAAACCGTTTGTCACAACTAGGCAAGATCTTTCTTACATTTGCATCAAATTCAGCTCCAAATTTGTTAGCCAGTTCCTTAATTGAGATTTTACTTTTTCTAAATGCTTTTATGATAGCTTCGTCTATCGGTCTCGCTATGCGGCCTGTTAGAGTGTTAAGTATTTCCCATTGTTTTTTTTTATTAAATTTATTGTTATTAATTTGTTCGTTGTAATAATTATTCCTAGATTTTTCTATGGTTTTACGTGTTTTATTCCTTTGCTTATTTAACTCTAGTTTTAATATATTGTTGCTTGCATCTTTTTTCCATTTCAAAAATAACTCATCTCAAAATTCTGAAGAAGCTACAACTTTGGGCTTATAATATAACTGAATTTACTCTTGTTAAGCTTCAAGAAGTTAATACTTCTTGAAGCAAGCGTCTTTTTAATAATCTTGAACCTTAAAGTGGCACTTGTCGCCAACTCGATTTCGTCGAAGGACGAAGCTAATATGAATTCTACCACGGTATCATGTAAAAAATGTGTTTTTTATATTATGTAGATATAATGTTTGAAAATACTTTCTATTTGATGACACCTCTGACATCTATGGATGAAAACATTATAATGATAGAGAATAACAGAAAATACTCATGAATACAATGATTTATTCATAGTTACAAAGTCATTAAAAGCATAAAACCATATTGTTTGAAGTACGCGACTGAAATAGAGGGTAACCAACCAATCGATGGACACACCTAGCCGGCGGCCGCCGGTGGACGGGCCATACATAACGCTAATAGGGCGCACCTTGTTTTTTTTATACGCTAATAAACCAGATTATGGCCGGCTGAGTGCTCTACGCTGCTGGTACATTTACACAGTACATTTTATATCTCGGTAATTCCCGGGATATAAAATGTACTGTTGTAGGATTAACGTTTATGTAACAGAGTTTAAAAATTCTGATAAATGATTTTTGTTGAAACTTATTATTGTTGTACGTACGAGTACGTAAATATTTTGAAATGGAATTTATGTAAGTTTCTTTACAAATATTTGGTTCTTTCACCAGCGAGTAGAACGTAGTAAAAGAATAATGGGCCGTATTACGAAGTAATTTGCGATTCAATTGCCTGAGAGGTTTCCGATTGCCAATTCAATGACTTTTATGTCGCTGTAGTATTGGGTATTTTGGTTTATTTTTAAATTATCATCTAAATATATGCTTCGTTTTTTATTATTACTGGTTAAATAATTTTTCATCAATCAATCAATGCTGTAATAATCGACCACACAGACGAAAGACGGTACCGTAAAAGATCCCCAATCAGGTGGTTTTTTTTTTAGATAGAACTAGCAGATCCGCCTGATGTGAAGTCGTTACATTAAGAACATGCCCTACGATTTACTATTCTGTGTCCATCAACTTCAGGTGTGCAGACTTCGATCATTCAAAACAACCAATCCAAGCCTGGTGACCACGATAAACCTTCTCAAATATGGGGGTATTCTATTATTCAGCGGTGGCCTTAATTAGTCTGATGCCGTGACAATGATAGCAGTTAGTTTGCTTATGGTACCTAGCGGCAGAAATAGGCATGGTAGAGCTCTTAGTGAAGGTGAAGGTCCAGGAGACGAGACCTTCACTTGAGCTCTACTTCTCTAATACGGGCCTAGAAAGTACAAAAATAGCAGTAACAACGTTATTAAAAGAATGTTCCAGTGATAGGTAGGTACCATTTGGCTAGAGAATAGGTGGTACAATTTATAAAGAAACTTTCATAACTCCTTTCAACAGAAATGGAGCGTGGTTTTAAAATACGCTTTTTATTACAGCGCATTTGGAAAGGCATTGACAGACGCCATCAGAAAATTCCTGCACAAATAGTAAATGATCTCTCTTAGCGAGACCGTGAACATTCCGGTCTATATTGAAAACATGCTGAAAAATGAATAAAAGTTGTACTCCACCCAATTTTCAAATTGATACGTTCCTACGTTGGTATTTTATGCACTAGTGGAAACGCGTGTGGTTTTGTCCGCAAAGCTATAGGGGATGAATTTCAGGAATTATTTTCTAATACTCGGTTCCAATATGCTACGAGCATTCATTAAAACTATGTACAATAATTATAAAGAGGTAAAGTTTGTGAGTTTGTGAGGTTTTAGGCGGTAATCTGTGGATCTACTGAACCGATTTTGAAAATTGCTTTATTAATATAAAGCCACTTTATTTGTGAGTGCTATAGGCGATATATTAACCCGAAATATAAAAAGTAAAAATTTTTACCGCCCAACAAAGTTAAACACGGGTTAGCTAGTTAGTAATACCGCTATGGGTCGTTAGTTACCTGTCAGAAAAACTAGGACTTCACTGGCCAGTGCTTTCCGACATCAACGATTCTTAGTAATACCAAAGAACGCTTTTAAAATGTTAGAACCGATTATTAGTAGGTACCTTACGCACCTACCCTGAAAACGTATCTAAATCTACATAGTACTGCAGGTCTACTCTTAGAACGATAAACGGTTGTACGTTGTCTATCGTATGTCACAACGCACAGCCAAAGCCACTGGTCGCAGAGATTTGAATTTTTCAGGGTATATTCGTTTTGGTGCGTAGAGGTGTATTAAGAGAGGTATTTTCGAAGTTCAACCCCTAAACGGGTAAAGAAATCAGAAATAAAAATAATGCAAATCAGAAATAAAAAATAAGCAGAAGTAAATAGTAAGCTAAAAATAAGAAAGAATCCTGAAAAAATTCAAGGTTAAAGATTTAAGCATAGAGTATATAACTAACTCATTTCGCGTGATGGCATATATTCAGTAGAAAAAAGTAAAGTAGACACACGCAACGTTTTTACTACTGTAGTACAAGTACGAAAGGCTCTTCAAATATTTAGAGATGGAAAAGTGAATTTTCGTGAGAAAGTAGATATTTTTTTACGAGCAATAAAGAATCCATGCATTCTAAATGTTGGATGTAAGCGGGTTCATTTGCGCTCACGTTGCTTCGCATTTTTTATGTTAGAATAGAATTCGGTATGTATTCAATGATCGAGAGTAGTAGAAAATGATGGATGAAACTAAAAAGTTGATAATGAGGAACTGGATTAAGCTGGTAGCAAGAAATATGTTTAAGGTAAACATGTATATTCAAACCAAAACAAGACTTGCTCAACTTATTTATTTTATTTAACAAATCCTTTTCTATTTAAAATTTTCGATATTTATCCATATAAGTGATCATTCTCATTCTTTTTATGTTAAGTTATGCAATCTTATAGGCTGTAGTTAATATCGTTACAGATTTTTTATACTAGCAAATGCTGTTTTTATGATAATTACACATCGAAGACTTTTTGATTTTCTCAGAATATTTGGTGTCGGTTTAAAGACCCAATTAATTAATAAAACATGCCTTGTGCTTACACAAGTACCTACTGAACGCAAACCCACTGAAGTAATTTGTTCTCTACCTCAAACGCTTTATATAAGTATCTGTACATATGCATTGTACTCAACAGTCTGTGAACCATTAGTTCCACGATAAATCTTGCCTTTCAAACAAGAGCGTGGCAATCTATTCTGCCCTTTCATACCCTCATACATAACTATAGTTTTCAAGCTCCGTATCGGGACTTGGGACTAAGTCCCATAAAGTAACAACCCTCAACTACAAAGAACATTAGCATCGATTTACATAAACGGATTGGAGCTCTTAGTCCACTTGGATTTAAACAATACGCGATTTCGAACTCGGTGTGGTTCAACAAGACTGATTCTAAATAAAGCCAATTAGTTATTGACACAGAGATTGAATTATCATGAGATTACTGGCATTTTAACTAGCTTTCTGCTTCTGCCTGGTTCCAATATATAACAAGGTATTAATAAGAATTGCTGTTTGCCAGATACGTTTTCATCTTGCTGGCGAATGTTATAGTGACAGTTTACTGTAACTATAACTGGCCTAGCCAACAACCAATGAGATGAAAATTTTTCTGACAGGGAAAAACTAACTTACTACTACTAACGGACGCTCGTAGGATAATGGAACTGGGCATCAGATATATTTCAATAGGGATACAAATTTTAACATAATCACTTACTTAATCATAAAGTAGCAACATAAAGAACAGTAAGTACATATCTACTACTAACTGTTGGCAGTACTTGTATTTTTCATAACAGTAATTGAAAACTGACGGAAATTGGCCAAAGAAATATAATTTTGAACTTTTCCCGCGCAGATAAATGGTTCTTTTGCAAGTTCTCGAGTTTGGCTTACAGTCTTCAGGGGGTGAACTTTCAAGGTTTTTGTAAGTTCGTAGGTAATTTTAGAGCCCTTGAGGTTATTAGAGTTTCAATGTTATTGGCATTTCTTTAAAACTTAATACGGCTTCGTTATTGCCGAAATAAAATATTTTTTCGAGAATTGTGGTCGAGGGATAACTTGGAATAAATTATGTCTTTGTGTAATGAAAATGCGTCACTCCATAATCTCAGGAAAAGTTCTAAAGTAGGAAAGAAATTCTCACGTAATGACCAATGAGGTGAGGCTATATCTGACAGGCAACTACTAGGTATTGGAACCGGGCATTTATGGTTACGGCGTGGCGAGGAACTGGCGCTTAGATTCACCTAGATTTAAGACGTTTCAAGATGATCCCTGCGGATATTACTGAATAAATGATTTTTGACTTTGACTTTGACTTACGCAACTCTTATTTCAGATGACTAAGTAAACAGGCTTTTGCATCTAATGTAAATGATTTATACAGCGTCAGGGATAACTTTTTCACTCAGATTGTAATGCCTAAGACAGAGTTTTATATGGAGTAGGCTTACCCAGCACCTATTCCATCCTCACAGCATAGTCCGCATGTGGTCGATACGTGTGGAGCTGACTAAGCCACTGCACTGGTTTCCTCAAGATGTTTTCCTTCCCCGTTTGATTTAACCAGAAAAATAAGACATATTTCTATTTAAAATAATCCAAGATGACATGTCGATTATTTGATAAACACATTTCCTATTCAAGTCACATCAGAGGCGAGTGTGTAGAGGCCGACATATCCCCCCCGCTCCTAACCCCGAGTAGGCCAAAACTTGCGGACGTGATGAGCCTGCCTTAATACAACTACACTTCGGTTTACGACCAATCGTACAACACGTACGATATGAACTTTTCGACAACGGTAGAGTAGTTTAATTTCCGTCAAGATGAAAGAACTTTCTACGTATTAGAAGCTAAATTGTTGAACTTTTAATATCAATTTATAAGTTATCGGCACATTTTTTCACAAAACTGAAAATATTACTCTTTTTCACGTTGGACGATTTGTGAGATTTTTCAAAGATTAATGAATCGATCTTTTATGGGTTCGATGGTTTGTTTTTGTATTCTTTGTTTTTCGTTAGGCGAAATTTACGTTTTGTTGCGGGTTTTTGGCCCAAATCGTTGACGATATTGTAAAAAACTTGCGCTCAATGCGGCAATTGTATTATGATAACCTTTTGGAGCTTGTTAATATAAAGATATTTTAAACAAGTGGTTAAGGTTTAATCATCATCAGCCTGTAGAAGTCGACTGTTGCACGAACGATTTTGAGCCTTTTTGCATCCACCGAAATCCCTCAACCTTAGCAACGTCGTCGTCGGCCCATCTGGTGAAATAAACGCATTATTATTATGTTATTACTTTTATAATTTAAAAAATATACAACGTTCTGTATTAAAAAAATATATTATATATTCTAATGTATAAGGCCTTTGTAGGCAAATTAATGTGAACAGAAGTTCCGAGAAGGTTGTAAGTGTACCGAAAAATAGGCTTTGATTACGAGCACTTACCTATTTCATTAAACTCTGAATTCGAATAAAAAAAAGTACTTTGATGTTTGGCTTTTCACCTAGCAACTGGTGGTCCTATGAGTTTTTTTTCTTTTGAAAGATCGATTCATTTCAGATGTTTATATTTCAGTTTGATTTATAACAAGTTTCAAAAACCTTTTTCAAGTTTGATGTGGGTTCGTATTGAACTGATCAAAATATTTCAAACCTTTTAAATCACAAGTTTCGAAGAAACATTCTTCATGATACCTATCAGGGAGTAAGATCCAAGAAACCTTTTTCAAATTTCCTTGGACCCATAAATCACAAAAACGGAACCCACTATTAGATCAGCTGCATAGCGCTATCTCCGAACCCCAAGTAAATTTTGCATACGAATAGAATCCATATAAAGTCAACTGAAGTTACAGTACACTATTCTTTATTTTTCTTTTATAATACGTAAGTTGTGTTCTTTTATATGCTTTAAATTTGTTTGATACATTTTTGTATATTTTTAAAAATAGTTTTTAGTGAATAAAACAAGAAAGCTATTTCAGGATTTTAATATTTGATCATAGGAAACAGGCGCTATGTAAAAACAATTTAAATAAAAACCACTTGCAGTATATGATAAGTTCAATAAAAATCTTTGTCCTGACTGACTGACTGACTAACTGACATATAGACAACGCACAGCCTTGACAGCTGGTCGTTAAGTCTTGACATTTTCATAGGAATTCCTGAAACTCAACCCATATTTGAGTACAGCGGGATTTGAAGTTTGCATGAAAATAACTATTTGCTAGTGTAACCATATAACTCGATGAAACCACTGATTACTGGATACGGTTTTAATTATAATATATTAGAACCATTATTAGACAATTCTAGATTTACGCGAGAATTCTAAATTAACATAATAATAAAATTATACAATATAAATACCTATATATTATTATGTAGTATACAAATACTACATAATACAAATATATGTATACAAGTTATGGAACAACAAGTACGGAACGTAGGAATAAAAAAGTCCTGTAACATTGTTACCCCAACTTGAAATTACGCTGAAATAGAAAAATGTGCTGACTCACGAAAAGGTTTATGTGACGAGGAGAAATAAAAGTATCCCGATTGTGAAATGTTCACACGTTGATATTTCGTGACAGTGTTTTGGGTCGAATTCTTTCGCCAGGATAAAACTTAAGCCAAATAACGCGGATGAAGCCGCGGGCGTTATTGGTTTGGGCATAGCTTGTAGGTACTATGGAAACCATATGACTGATAGAATACTTATATACGATTGCTTGTAAATACATACTTATAATACAATATATCGCCCAGACAGTATAGTAGTATTAGAGCTCTTAGTGAAGGGCTCGTCCGAGAAAGTACTACTACCATGCCTATTTCTCCCGCTAAGCAGCTAGCTGTGTTCCGGTTTGGAGGATGTGAGTGTCGGTGTAATAACAGGCACACGAGGCTTAACACCTGTATGCCTCAGGTTAATGGACGCAGAGTATTGCAATGTAAGGCACGTTAACGAGCGTGACCTGCAATGCAACGATTTGTTATAGGTAATGGTAGCCGCTTAACATCAAGAGGGCCATCTACTTGTTCCATCAGCAACCCATATAAAAAAAAGACAGAGAACAAACATCTATGTTCATCACACAAATTTTGTGTACACAAATATTTGAACAACGAGTAGATGAGATGAAATAATATTAATCTTGTAAAATTTGTTTCAAATAATAATGATGAAGCCGCATTATACTTTTCTAAAATAATATTCATTTTACCAAAGTTTCAACGTAAATTTAAATTTTAAAACACGTCATTCGGTCTTCTTAATGACCCCATCTCTGGAGAATAGGTTATAATGAGTTAACTCTCTATTGTAATAATTTGCAACGTTCGTTCGGTGCATTCAATTTAGCTCGAATAAAATCGTTAGTAATTACAGCATAGATTTATTCAATATAGAACTTATAATAACAATTACTTTCGCGCTCACAGTGTTGGTTCAATGTAAAAAAATATTCATATATATGGGACCTTTGGAGTTATCGAGAGTCTAGTAATTACACCCTGTATTTCAATCTGATTTTGTCATTTTTATCAATGGAATTAAAAACAAATTCGTTAGTTGAACAGCAAAGAGTCTAATTAACATTATAGCTATAGGTTACTAAGCTAGACTGTATTATGGCCGTTGAAATGAATCCGCAAAAACAAAGATCTAGATGGCATAAAAATAAATTCCAATGCTTGCAAACTTGAGCTGGGAGGTAAAGGCGCTTAAGGCGAATACTTCTTTGTTTTTATTATAAAAGCTTTACTCTCTATCGCTTTAACCCTCCAAATTGCTGCAGGGGACAAATCGATTTTAAGGCAATTACTGCTTTTTACTGGTAACTTTTAATTAAAGACTGTTTTTTACTACTAGCAGTGTTCTTGCCCTTCATAAATAGGGAATATATATTATCATGTGCTTTAAAGTCATTTTTGTAGCCATAACAACATTAAAATGTAGTGCTAAAAATGTTTAGCTATAACGAGTTAATTTTATAATAAAACGAGTGAAGTTTTGATTTATATTAGTCTCTTATCGCCTCCCTTCCACCTTCGGCCTAGCCCTAGGCTAAACAAGTAATGTAGAAAACCTAAAAAACATTATGCATGTATTGAAACTGTCAGAACTTTGTCGGTTTTATTAGTTTTTAAGTACCTTATATAATTATTAAATTATGATTTTGTAAATCACAAAAAAACACAATCTTGTAATAAATATCTTTAACAAATTTTTAGCATCTCTTCAATCTAGATTTCGTAAGCTTGTCACGAGGCCACGTGCGTGTCATTATTATTATCTTAAGCGTCGTTTAGATAAGGAAAGTTTCTCTCCTCGAACACGCGATTATCGAAGGATATTTTGCTGGTTTCAGCATTATTTTTTATAACCTGTCATTAATTATTATTAAACCTTATCTTAAAATATTTATTACTTAAATCCCTTTCTTACATAGATACAGAGAACCCGATGAGAGTAGTCGAATAACACTTATCAACATTCTACACACACATTAGGTACTCACCCTCACTTATATTAAACTTTACATGTACCTTCCGTACTTCGCACTATTTTTATTTGTATTTTGTAAGAGGCGGGCGTTGATAGCTAGGACACTAGTAGGTGTATTCATTTTGTTAGAACCGTACTAAGAAAGGAATTCCCGAAATTCAACCCCTAAACGGGTATAGTGGGGGTTGAAGTTTATATGAAAATATCTTTAGGTGAACGAAGTCGCACTTGTTTTTCTAGTAGTGTATAATACTTAGACACAAAACAAACATCTGTGTTCATAACACGATCTTTATTAGGCATACTAACTACCAATTTTAACGGAAGCTCAATGATAATCAAGCTTCAGTAACTTCATGCCAAGTTTCTGCTTCCACATTCATTTCACGCCTGACCGCTGTCAACTTCTTTATCCCGAATGAACATGAAATTAACCCCTGCCGCAATTCAACCCTTTGTTTCATCCGAAAAAGTGCACAACAACGTCGAATGAATGTTTTTGGGTTGAGAGTAGGTACGGTCGAATGTTTTTCTTTGTTGTTTTTGTGAGCACGTTTTTTCACTTACAGCAAGTAAATCATTACTGAGCACGAATACATTTGATATTTGTGGCGTAAACACATCATACTGATATCCTTGTTACACAGCGCGGTTACTAGGCAACACTACATAGTTGAATTAAAATGTAATTAAAATGTTACACTTATGGTTCCAATATCCTACGAGCGTCCGTTAGTAGTACCACGGGCCGTTGCCTGTCTGATAAACTCTCACCTAATTAATCAGTGTAAACTGCCATCATAATATTAGCCAAGATGAGATGAAAGCTTATCTGACAAGCAACAATTCTCGAAGCTTGTAACATATTGGAAACGGGTATCAGTACGTAGATGTGTACCTACTAAGAAAGTAATTTCCAAAATTCATCCCCTAAAATTATCATTTAAGTATGTACATCTCCTAAACGTAGAAATTACTAACACACGGACACAGTCGCGTGTTTCTACTAGCCTGAAATATGTACATTACAAAGTCTTGGTAAGTACCTAACTACTTATGTAGATACTCTTAAAAGCTTATAATTACTCTTCAACAAAACTTTTACACAATTATGTAAAGCACCTTTGAAGTGAACGTTAAACGACGTCACGTCTCAATTCTCAGTTGTATTCTTTATCGTTGTTTGTCAAAAGTATGTATGACTGCTTAACTTGTTTTTTTTAGGACGTACATGCCATCATCTTTTAGCAGGTTATTCTCGTGCACATCTTTGCAGTTATATTTACTTTAGTGAATACTAGTTAGACGTGATCGGTCCCACTAATTCTTAAATACATAAAATAAATGAGCTCTTCGTCTATTGTCGAGATCCCCTTCGACATTCTGGCCTAATTTAAGTTTACATTTACACGAAGACTTATGTTACAAAGGACTTTGACAAGCCCTCTAAGAACACAATGACGAGACTGACGATGTTGGTAAAGACGAATAAGTGCTGAGTACCAACCAAGCCGTTGCTTTGTTTGTCAGCTTGGGGTAAAATAAATGGCACAACTCTGAGACTCAATTGAGTTTTCGAGACAATACGAAGTAAATATCTGTAACCCTTTGCGTATTTTATTTTTCAATTGTAGCTGCTAGGCGTACTATACATTTACACACTATATTAGGTTGCTCCACTATGCCTAGTTCTACCACCAAGCAGCTTGCTGTGTTACGGTTTGAAGGGCGTAAGTGTTGGTGCAGTTATAGGAGGAAAAACACTGTATGCTTCAGGTTGATGGACGCAGAGCAGCGCATTGTAGAGCATATTCTTACCGATACTGACCCGCGTGAACGGTCGACTAAGGAAGTCCATCTGCTGGTGCGTACCTGGACTGTAGGGTATCTTGCATATTTAGCAATAACACCAGTATCAGTAATCCACCTGCTTAGCGTAAAGGCTGGCAAACACAAAACCAAATACGGAATGGCCCAACAGTACAGCAGTGCCCAATAGCGCTGGCCATAACCAACAGTACACCCATTTAAACTGATAGTGATGATGATAAACAGAGATGTTCATCACACAAAATGTTTGTCCTCGGTAGGGATCGAACTTACAACCAACAATGCCGAAAGCTACACTAGGATTTATTCAATTCGTAACTTTAAAACCTCATATAGGTAACAATAAACATTTAAAAAGCAAATACTCAACAAATAAGTGAACTCATCTATCTACTCATTCCATGATTTTTGAATTATTGTACTTGAATGTTTATTTTATTACATTTTGAAAGGTATGGAATGTATACATTTTAGTGTAGCCACTACTATCTTCGTGCTTAGCTGTGCGTTAGAAGTATTATTCATAAGATTATCTTGTTAAAAAGTATGTAGACGCTATAACGCAAGCTCGAAAAAAAATACACCCCATTAGAAGATTCCCAAGGGCCCGTAGTCAACACGCGTAAGCAAGGTTTTACGTGTATTTACATTTTCTTATCGGCAGGTACATTCATTTGTGACGGAGCTATCTCTGAGGTCGGGCCATCAAGTGTAATGGGGTCTTGGCTGGATTGCCCTCGATTACACCTAACGGCCCGCTGGGATATTGAAATGTGGTACGAGACATGGAAATCTTCGCGGAAGGATCGATGGAGGCGAAAAAACCATGCATGGCACGACAGTAAAGTTTCAAGTAATTTACGTAAAATACGTGTTTATTTTAATGTAGGCTATGTTATCTAGTTAGTATGGCACATGTCAATGATGGAGTATATCGAGTTGTAGCAACTTTTAACTTGCAACCAGCGCATATGACAAGTTTCATAGTAGCAGCTCTAGTTGCGGAAACTGTTTAGGCAATTGTCAACCGTTTAAAAAGAAACTTTAAAAATAGTAATAGTCGTGTCAACTAGTTTTTCCGTTTGCGGTACCGCTTAAAATACAGAACAGGGAAATCTATATCGAGCTTTTCTATGCTCTGTGTACCTCTTTCTCGGCCGCAACTCGACGCGTCGAACAATAGGCCACATTCCAGTAAAATGTCTCTTGATTGTCGACGATATATACTTGTAAGGTTACAACAATATGAGAAAAATCTAACAATGACGCACCGAGTGCTTTTGTTTCGCCTTTTGTCAGTAACCTATCGATTTGGTGGCACAAACGTATTATACTGAGCAGTAGCTAGCAACTTTCTTTAGATTTTATTCTTTGTCCTACAATGAGATAGATATAAAATTACAAAATAATGTAACGTATTTAGTAAAAACAGTGTACAGTCAGCTGCACTAGAATGTATACAACTCGTAACTTTCAAAAGCGTATCAAAACCTTATAGTAAACTCTTAAACAGTATAAACTCAAAAATCGTGAAATAAGGTTATAAGTTCAGGTACTTTTTGAGTTTTTATCCTGTAAATATTAAGTGTAACGCTGTAAAACCATACTCTATGTTACGAATTGTATACATTCTAGTGCAGCTGACTGTACATAGGAGCTTTTATTTTAAAGCAAGTAACTTAAGTAGTGTCTTACCGGTCTTCCAAAGTTTTTACTCAAATTTAGCTTATGAAACATTTACTTAGATTGTTCATTTACTTGTACAAGTTATCTAAACTTTCTATAATTCCAGCTAGCCGCTCTGTGAATGAAAATTATTTCTGATGATGATTTTAGATATAGTGTATAATTATCCTTACTTCACGAGTGGTTTCACTTTGATAAACATGTTGGCTTTAGTAAATGGCGTACCTAAACAGTTTTGTAAAGCGGTTGCTTAGTTTCGTAGAAAATTAGCTTATTTCAGCTTAAGCGACTTTAGAGTACTTGTAGGTTTTCAGTTATGTCTAATATTAAATTGGTTTGAATAATGGTCCTTTTAGTCTACCAACAGTATACTGCGGTATGTTGTTTCATACTCTAGTGGTCCTGTGAGAACATTAGACCTTGCGAGCCCTTATAACCATGCAAAAACCGAACAAAAACTTAAGGTTCGTCTATATATAACACTACGGCAAACAGTCCCTCTTTTGCCCCTCTCCACTCCTTTTGGATTTTTTTCCGTAACATCTTGTGTAGAATGAAGTCCATCGTGTAGGTACCTCTCAAAAATTGGACAAATAACACTACAGTATCCTCCCCCCCCCCCTTTCTCCCTGTTTACCCCCAATCGAAAATCACGCTCGAGTTATTAAAAGAGGTCAAGAAACTTGTGTGCCAATTTTCGTCAAAAACGGATAAAAATTCGACCTGTAGGCGAAAACAGGCAAACAAACTATAATCTTGGTTATTGCATTTTTTCCCCTCTATCAGACGTTAAGAGTGTTGATTGTGTATTTACAAACAATATAATTAAGTATAGTGGTAATGGGCAGGTTTACCGAGCGGACAACCGCTGGGGAATTATAAAGGTACCTACTTGAATAGAGACAACGAACCTGAAGACTTAGTACACACAGGACGTCCCCCTACCGTTCGATGGACCGTTTTTCCATAAGCGAGTCATATGCCCAGCATTAAACTTCTAAAAGCTCACTGCATGCAGGCTAATGATGTGCAAAAGTAATAACAGCGGATAACTGACCTGTTACAAGGTTGGCGTGGTGGAACTGGCAAACCGCATCAGCCTCGTACCAAGATATGCGGTCCCTAAAGTAGCGGTAGAACACCGGGAACCCTTCTTCAGGAAGCACCCATGTGTTACTAATGTTAACCTGAAAACAAAATTAAGTATGAGTCATAAGGTATCGATTATGTTTATTAGCATACTTGACGAAAGGTCATTCATTACAATCAAGAATATATGTGTTAGTTTTTTGTTTGTTTTTATAGTGCTCA
The DNA here is from genome assembly GCA_947095575.1 of Electrophaes corylata. Lineage (NCBI taxonomy): Eukaryota > Metazoa > Arthropoda > Insecta > Lepidoptera > Geometridae > Electrophaes > Electrophaes corylata. The sequence goes on along the minus strand of OX352700.1, from coordinate 10,856,296 downwards.
TCTACAATCTATTTAAAACAAAAAAACCGCAGATAGGTAATTTCTCACTCATATCCACTGAGTAAATACATGAATGGATTTGATTCCAGTTTTTGTTCCTCTAAAATCAATGGACATGTATTTTATTCCACATCTAAAACTAAGCACAATTTTTACAACACCAACTATTATGATGACGCGATAATATAATAATGTTGAGTGTTCTTCCATAAAAAAATGGTGAAATGGTCAGATTTTTCTGCAGACTCTTTTTCTTCTCTTCTTATTTTCTGTAGGTAATATCTTTATTATTTTCAATCAATTAATGGTATGACAGCGTGAAAGTCAAACGGCAATAATACGTTAAAATTCAAAAGAGCACTGGTGTGCCAGTTCCTACTTCGTTACTACGTTTTTACTCTCGCTCGGTAAGGCTTAAAAGTTTCCGCCTAGCAAGGTTTTCCGCCGAGAGCCGATGCAAAGCTTTATTGATAAAATAAACAGACAACCCGTTTGTATAAACTGGATTTTTAATATTAAAGCCTTTTAGGAACTTAATAAAATGAAAATGTTTCTTTTGTACGCAATTTTCGCATAACTTCTTCACAGTTTTGTTAATAGACTGCTTTCCAAACTCATTGAGAAAGTATTGTTTGATAAGTGAGTGAATCTTGATTCGTAGTTTTAACTAAAAACTAAAATAAACTGAGCTCATAAAATCCAAATTCAAAACCAAAAAAAATCTGCTAGGAAGTTTTCTTATCACTTCATTTAGATACGTAATAACCACTATATAAAACACTTTTTTCTTATCTTGTACCTTTAAAATTGTTATGATGGTATATTTTCCAATATTAGACAAATTTTGGAAGCCAAGTTTTTGGCGTCGATAGTAGTCAGTATCAATAGCTAAGTTAGTCAATAGAATTGGTACTATTCAGTTCATTATTCCGTTGAAGTTGGAAAGTAGCCCTCAAACAAGCTGTTCCCGATAATTTAATTAGTGAGTTGAATACTCAAGTACTTCATTTGACTTCGGAACTCAAACAAAAGCTTGTTGGGCTTGTTTGTAAATAATAATTTTAATCAGTTTGAACATGGAGTATATGGTCAGTGACAAAATAAGATTAAGCATTTTAGTTGTCCAAAACATTTTTCTTTAACTCATAAATGGTAACTTTAATTTGTAAATAACTAGTTTAAATTATAGTTGTCCTCAGCTTTGAGTTCACTATGATTAAAAGATTTTGATTTCATAATATGTATTGTTTTGCGTAATAAAAGGTCAAAGCATTTATCAAAACTTACCTAAGTTTTACTGAATATTCGTCTGTTTTTATCGTTAACTGTACATACTTCCTAATAACAAATTCAACCTCTGTCATCGAAACTAACCATCTCTTCTTTGATTTAACTTTATTTCATAGTGTTACAGAATACGTCATTGTTTGAACTAAAAAATTAATCTAAGTAGAACACCAGTGAATTCATATCTTCCATAGAAAGAAATGCCATACTGTTTTCTTCAGTACTTGGCGATCAAGTTATTTGTTTGACACGTAAATAATTGGACTAGAGCTATTGCTTGGTTTGGTCGCGTGACACAATAATATGATACATTTTAGGTTTGACAGAATGCTCGCTATCTCATTAGATAGCGAGCGATTATTATGACTGTTCGATGCCGCTCCATTGAGCGGCATCGAACAGTCATAATTAGACCCTTGCGATATAACATGGTATTCTCCGCAATTGAGATTGCAGCATACCAAACATAGCAACCTTACCAATTTATTGATCGAGCGAGCAAAGCAAGCGAACTCGGTGGAAACTTGGTCGATTTAGCTTTGTATAGGTACAGTCAGCTGCACTAGAATGTATACAATTAGTAACTTTCAGAACGGTATTACAGCAAAACAATGAACTCTTACACCTCAAAAACTAAAAAGTTATAAAATTCATTGAAGACCTCACTTATTTTTTGAGTCATTGTCGTGTTAATATTTTTAGCATTGCTGTAAAACCATTTTTAAATTTACAAATTGTATACATTCTAGTGCAGCTGACTGTACATTATCAAGCATCAGTTTGGACCAATTCTCGTTACCAAATATCGTCAAATTCAAGTTACAATCGTTTTATCTCCAAATTGTATCTTTTGGACATTTCAGACATGCCCAATATTGACAATCAAATTCTAGTTTTAATCGCGTCTCAGCTCCAAAAAATACGAGGATTGAGCCTCTGATTTAGTAAATCTGTAATTGTAATTAAGAAAATAGTCTTAAGTATTGTGAAGATTCGATTTCTATTTCAATAACCATTATTCTAATCTCCTCTAACATCGGCACTGTGATTGGCTATCCATGTGTTTCAAAATGTTAATCATAAGTACCTGTCAGTATTACGAACGAGGGGTAAACGTTTTTTTAAATTGGTAAAATGTAATTTGTGTGGCCTTTGGTATTAAACTACTAATATCAAAGGCCAAACAAGTTACGTTTTATGACAGATTTTTTTAAGAGGATGAAACATTATTTTTTTTATCTTTGTTTTGACGATATCCGTGTTTGGCAGGTACAAAAAAGATTGTAGGTCCGACTGTTAGTATTTTTTCTATGTATTATCACCGATTTTTCCGTCAGTAAACCGATTGCGATTATTTTGTTTGAATATTTGATGTAGCCCCATAGAAATTTCATCAAAAAGAGTTCAGTAATTTAAGTTTTAAAATCAAAATACCTAAAAAATATCTACCCAAATGAATGTCATTCAGGTAATAGTTCAAGTCGGCTTTATAACATTTATTTATTTAAACAATTTTAAACTTAAATATTACTCTCGTATAAGGGCGCGTTTATACGGCGCCGTAACAACACGTGGGCCACACTTATGATATAAAAAGGCACAAAGGCGTAATTTTCAAATTGTGTTAACGTGTATATATTCTAAATATTCACATATTCTTGCTCCTGAAACACAGTCTGAACTAGTTCGGGAGCCTATGGATTCATTACAGTGTACCATGTATTTTATTTCAAAATTTCTAAAATGCTTTAGTATTTACGCTTTAGAATAAATATGAATGACCCAAACAGAATATTAGTAGGGTTTACATAACAACTCTTTTTTAGCTTGACAATAAAGAACAAAATGTAAAAATCGAATAATATTAAATTGCACGAGTAGGTAGATAAGCATGTTGATCAGATTTCTTACGGAATAACAATGTTCGTGTACGATTTTTGTAACATTTAGGGAAAAGCATTTTTTAAATTAGAATATATTTGCAACGTTTCGACTTTGAACGTTATTTTGAAATTATTTTATATTTCTAGCTTAATTTATGCGAGATATTAGTTGAACAAGCAGATTGCCAGTCTAATAATAAAAAAAATACGAAGTAACTTCCTATCAATCAAAAAATAAATCTTACGTCGCACGCATCATATTCAGCTAGAACTTTCTTACTCCTGGAAAATATTCATTTGCTTTTAGATATTATTTTTTACTTGTTAATCTGTGAAATTAGGACCAGAGCTTATCTGTATTATTGTATTAGTAACAATAACTAGCACAATGAATGCCCGAAGCGAAGTTTGTTTTAAAATCTAAATTCATGATTATGAAGGTCAGTCAACAAACTGAACTTTATGCAATGTACTTTACAAAAGTAACCAAAATACTGCGTCATCATTGCATGTTGTCTAAATAATAAAAGTATCATACCGCTCGTCCTTGGGCCGAAGCCAGCAGTGCCAACAACACGAGCGATCTCCACATCGTAGCTCCGTAGCGCGCGCGTAGCGGTCCGTAGCCGCTGGCCGCTGTAGCGTGACTGCCGCAAGCACGCGCTACGAGCGCTTAAACCTACGCGGTACTAACTGCTACATAAGCTATGCATCTTTACTAGCACTGCCATCATCGTTCTGAATAATAGTAAAACGATAGTCTATCTAACATTCCACTGCGTGTCCGAAGAAGAATCCACTGCCCACGTAGTCCAGGAATTTCTAGAGCGTAGCGACTCAACGTGAAGACCTAAGAAAACCTGGTCACTCCTCTAATGCTCGAAGTTTCTGTGCTTTTGGGAGAAATTAAGCTGGCTACAAGTCAACCAATATTACTCTTCAGGCATAATAAGCCGCCTTACTAAATGCGGATACAAGAGCCCAATACCAGATTTCAAGAAAAATAAGACTATCTTATCAAATATCCTAGGATTAAATATAATTATTTTAGACATTTTTATCAGTTTCTAGTATGCCGGTATAGACGTAAATACTTTACGATATTACAATAATCGTATTTTTTCTGTTGAAAACGACGTTACTCTTTTTGCCTTTTTGGGCTTGAGCCAAATTAAAACCCATTATTTCAAGAGCATTTCTAAATCTGCACCCTTAGAGTTCCTTTAAATGCACGTTCTTAACTAATTATATTATTTTTCTAAAGACGAACCTCATCACAACCACCTAAAGTTAAAAAATATTCCAACTTTTCTGTCCGCATCAGTACATACTTGAGTTATTAAGAAAATCAAATTCTTGTTATAAACTTACGAAACTCATTTAACATGGATTATCGAAAATATTGAGTCAGTCCCAACCTTTATCAAGTCCTTCAAAAGCTTGTTATCTCCATCGTAAATAAGTAAGGTTAAGTAAATCAATAATACTTTTATGAATAATCAGATTTATACCAGGCACAACCCTTTAGATCAACTTAATCTGCATGATCAATCGGAAAGTCGGAAAATAAAATTGACGCAGAAAGAAAACTTGGGGCTGTATGTATGACCATAGACAAAGCCAAAACAAAATTTATTCAGTGATAATTTTGAATAGTCTTAAAGCTAGATGAATCTAAGCACCAGTTCCATCTATTACTTATTGTAAGAATCTTTGTTCTGACTGAACTAACTGACATATAGGTAAACAATGCACAGCGCAAAATATGATACTCAATTCTATTCTATTCTATTTAAATAGATAAGGCTAAACAACAATTTAAATGCCGATAGTTGGATTACATTACACTTTGAAGATAATAATAAAACTTTACAATTTGCTTTTACAAGACGGAGAGGGTTTGATAACACTTCCAAGTATTAAACGTGAAGGTCGTTTCTACGCTTTTCTATAGTACCTACGTGACGTAAATGCAAAAATCAACAATGGAAATACTCGAACGAAATTCTAATATTTTAGGAACACATTCGGTCGCAAGGAAACGTAGGTATTTTCCAAAGTCGATGTAATTTTAACTTTATCGACAATTTTAATGTTGTAGGTTCTCATTGGACTCTCAATGCGGTATACTTAAAAAACTAGCCAAGTGCGAGTCGGACTTGCGCACGAAGCGTTCCGTCATATAATATCCGTATTATCCGTATTTATAATTTGCATGAGCCCCCTTAAATATTTATTTTATTCTGTTTTTTTAGTATTTTTTGTTATAGCGGCAACAGAAATACATCATCTGTGAAAATTTCAACTCTAACTATCATGGTTCATGAGATACAGGCTGTAACAAACGTACAGACAGACAGACAGCAGAGTCTTAGTAATAGGGTCCGTTTTAACCATTAGGTATGGAACCCTAAGAAGGTGTATTTTTAGTTTGTGGACTCACAGCAGATTCAATATTGAAAAGATATGCATAGTGTTATGTGGACTTTTTCAACACACTAATATACACACCATAAATATTTTTTCACATGAGTGTTTTTATATGCCAAAGTTTTATGTTTGGTAATAAATATGTAGTATTTATTTACAGTCGCAAATTGGTCCGTACGCTGCGAGTTGTAAAAGATGTCATAACAAACTCGTATAGGCACGAAACACTGCGCACCGATGCGAAAACGCCTAGTTTATTTTTTACATACAAATGACAGCTACAGGAATATTGGCCTTAAATTTCAGCGGTAAGAGTCCATATTTTATATTTAGACAAATATTTTCGACACCAAAAACTCGTTTACAAGAACTGTAATTCAGAATCAACACTTCATCCCGAAATTTCTCACTGTTACTTATTATTCCGTGCCCAAACTATGATTGCGAATTGTATTCACAAATAAGAGAATGCTTCATCAGTTGGTTCCCTTTGTTTCTCTTGGTTTTATTACGGGTTTGTCTCGGCTAACAAGCGAGTCTCTCGAAAACATTTTGCATTATGCACGAACCGTGGACCAATCCGAAATTGCTTTCATAGTAAAATTCATATTGGGTCGAGCTGATTGTGTACCTAAGTGAGTAATAAATTTACATCTTTAAATGTTTGAATTTGCATGATTATAAGACTGAAGAATATTTTTAAGAGAAGGGATCTCTTAAAAAAATACATATACCTGCCGAAAACTCGTTACACGAAGGTGCCTATACTTTTAAAAACGTTATTTAGTGTTATGACACTGTTTTGAGATGCCAATTGACAGATTTTAATAAGTAAGGTCACTAGTGTCTTACAGAATCGAAAGAAAAAAATAATAGTAAAACATCCTAAAATATACACATTCAGTTGATATATCATGCAAAGTAACCGACCGGTAAGTTAAAGTTATTTGCAGTTTTATATTGTTTTTTGTTATTTTAGGACTCTAGTTTGCTTGGTACCGCTTTTGAGTGTAGCAACTGCATACAGGTACTTACCAGATACTAGCCAAACCCAATTCGGCACCAGCCACATCAGCTTCCACAAATACACAGCAGTCATCAGCAGCATACCTCACCATGTACTCATCGTGTACAGCAATGTGTACTGCTCCGGGAGCCTCGTGAGAAGTAGGATTGTGGTCTCGGCTGCCAGCTGCTTTGAAAAACGAACTGCTAATGCACCTGTTATTGTGAAAGTTGGTTCAACTTTGGTAACTGGTTTTGGGTAAATTTCTTGATGGGAATTCCCATTTTAATTACGGCTATAGAGATTCAAATAATGTTTATAATTGATAGTCTGGAATGCAACACAGGTATTTGAATCGCTTTATACTGTAAAAATTTGAATTAAAATACCTATGCTTTAGAATCTGTTTCAAGCAAATCCAAAACTATCAAAAGAAAATCTCTTATTGTAGGCAAGTAATAGAAGTTCTGGAAATAAAACTCCACGAGTATTTTGGACACGATACAAATAGGAACAACGACATCGCTATTCTGCTGTTGAAGGTAAGGCTGCAGACAATACATTTAGTTTTTGCTGCGAATGTGCTGGAGTGTAAGTAAATTTTTCAGAAGGTACTTTGCCGTAGATTCCCCTATTTTAACAGCTAGTATAGGACAAAAGTTATTTAAGTATTCTCTCAGTATTTTTATGCTGACATAAGTTGCTGTACCCTTATCAATTTATTTGTTCTGATATTTTCGACAGGAACACGTATCTTTCGGGGCGAACGTGAAAAAGATCGTGTTGGTTGAGCCGGAGATAGCTTTACGTGTCGGTACTATTCTGGACGTATCTGGTTGGGGTAGTACGGTACGTTTTCCATATGTCACCTGCTACGCTCTCGGAGCTAAACCATAGATTTTAAGGTACTGTTACTTCATAAGCTAACGACTGGCCTCAGAGCTCAGTAGCTCTGCTTTCTGGCCTACATTGAGGACCTTGTTCTCATTGAGGATCGACCCTACAACTGAATGAGAACAAATATTTGTATAAACACAGATTTTTGTTTTGTGATATTGTATTCTAGGTACCTATGTATTTACAAAAAATAGATATATATATGTACTATAAAATTAGTATTCTATCAATTTGTCTGGTTCCCATAGTACATGTTGTGCTTAATTTGGGGCAGATAGTGTGTGTGTATTTAGTTAATATTTCATCTGCACATAAAATAACAAAACCCGCAAGTACACTGCATAATTTTTTACACACAAGCGCCATCTATGAGTGTTTATGAGAACATTTTTTCCAGGAGGTGATTCAAAGTTAGTGAAATAGAGCGAGGGCGGTATTACACCAGCTGTAGTGACTGTTCTAACCGTTTACTTATTACATCGAAACACCAACAGATGGAGCTTCTAATGAAAGCGATTATTGTCAAATAAAAACTAAAAATTACTGTAATGTTTGTAAATGCATGTGTTTATAATATTTTTTTGTTTTATCAGAATCTTAAAGCGAGATACACGAATGTTCTTCTGTGGTCGGAAATGGCTGTAATGAGTAGAATTCAATGCAAGAAAGTTTATCCTCATCTAATAACATCTTCTAACTTTTGTGTTAGATATCAGTCTGTAAGTATTTACGCAGTACCTATATTTTGTGCTCTATCCTATTTGTTAAGTTCTACATACGTGGGCGTACGTACAACATAGATTAAGCAAATAGCATAGATTAAGTTGTAATGGACTAGAACAAAATCTAGTAGGTATGATTTTTTTCCTTGAACTACTGATGACTGAGAAAATGTACACCCTAACCGCTGGTTGTAGAGACTTCACATTTTGAAAGTATATTTGTCTTGGTGCGTGACCTGCGCAACTTGTTTAGTAGGTTAATTAAAAAAACGTCAACCCCACACAGGGTGCAGTGGTATTGGGGTTGAAAATAGCTTTACCGAACAAAGTCGCAGACGTGATTCCTCGTACGTAAAAAAAAGAAAACAGAAAATTACCTTGACGGCCTTGCTCTAAGCATTTTTACGTGACCCATCACAACATCAATCGTCTCAGTCACGATATGTCATCAGCCTAAGTAAGTTTACTGCTGGACATAAGCCTCTCCTATATTTGGGTAGGTTTGTCATAGTCACTACCTCGCTTGAACGGCGGATTGGTGACCGCAGTGTTCAGGACATGCGGCTGCCTATCTCCTAGTGCGTTCCCTTAGTCGCTTTTTACGACACTCATGGGGGTAATAAAGAGGTACTTTCTTAAGCTGAAACAACCACAACTGGAAGCTGGAATCGTCTCAGTAATTTTCTTTTTCCAGGAGCGGCTACTCAGTGACAACGGAGGCCCAGCGGAATACGCCCAACTTTTAGTTGGTATCGTATCTTTCGGTGCTGCCAAAACCGATGAGCCCTACGTGGCCGTATTGACGAACGTTTCTTATTTCAACCGGTAAACAAAATATTTTAGCAGTAGTAGAGCTTTCATGGGCTCGACTGGGGAGATACTACCACCATGCTTAATTCTGTCACCAAGCAGCGCAGCGTGTTCCGGTTTGAAGGGTGTGGGTCTCGGAGAAATTACAGGCGCATAAGGCTCAGCACCTTGCCTCAGGTTGATGGACGCAGGGCACTAACCTAACGAACGTGATCTACGACACAATGCTTTGTAATAGGTGATGGTAACCACTTAACAGCAGGTGCTTAATTCACCAGCAAATGGTATAGAAAAAACTTTTATTAAATAATACTTAAAATAATCAATATTATTTTATTTCACAGATGGATAGTACTTAATTCCAAAAGGTTCTTGGAGAAATACTGCGTGCCGCCCCTGCTTGAGTATGATAACGACAACTTGCATACTGACGAAGATCACGACAGCTACGCAATTTAGTAAAACTTATTTAAAGACAACCGTTATCACAAAAAATTATATTTTTAAAAGTTGTTTATATCATTTTGTCTCTAGGACTGCGATTATATTAATCTAAAATAATCATTATCATTATTTAAAACAGTCCTTGGTTTTCTTAACATTACCTTGCATTTTTTTAACATTTCTCACCCAATCACGTGCCACAAGCCACAAGAAAACCAGCACCAACAGAGCTACTATGTTAAGATGCTCTTGCAGCGAATGCTGAGTGGTGGACATTTTTGTCGTCCATTATAAGCTGAGACAAAAAAAATAATTTTTACTTCAATCCAGTTTTAACTTTTATTTTATTTTGTTTTACATTTTGACCATGTAAATAAATAAATAGTATCACTTCAATCCCCAAGCACGGTAGATATCCCCTTAGATATTTTAGTGCCAAGGATTCTTCGAGGATGTCTAATATACTTAGACGAGTTATTTTAAAGCTGTGATTGATAAAACCAATAATCAGTAAGTCTTTAATGATCATACCTATCTTTAGGTTTTTTTGTGGTTTTACAATAGTTTTGCATAAATTTTTTGATATTGTATTTGATCCATTCCCTGAAATAGTAGACGTTTGCGTAGACGCTAGGTTTGTGTTTCTTCGCACATCCATCCCCATGCGAGGTTAACCCCACTATCATCCTGGAAAAGAAGAATAACATTAGCACAGACAGCGGCGCTAGAATACAATTCTGAATTTTCAGAATGATGTCACAATGTTAAATTTTGGTTCATTATTCTCCATAATCCTCCGGATCAGATCTGTTAGTTGTTTTATAAGAACTGTTCGTAATTTTGTAAAAACATAAATAATAAATTATTATTCTAGAAGATTGAAAAGAGTCATATACTTTTGGATCAACCTGTAATGCTTTTAATGTTAGAAACATTGGGATATCTTTCGATATTGATCGCAGGTAACTTAAAAAGTGCATTACCCGTTCCATAACACACCACCCCCTGAGTCACCCTTACACGTGTCTCGTGTGCCTTCTCCATACAAACAAAACATATCTTTAGTAAACGTCAAGGCATGCATACGGCCACATTCGTCGTTGGGGATGTACCGCAAGTGCGTCATCATGAGACCTTTCTTTGATATTTCACCTCCATACTGGAAAAGAAAACATTTTATTTCACAAAAAGTCACCTCTGCGGTTACCTCAGTCGCCTCAGAATAATAGATAGATAGATAGTTTAACTCTTTATTGTACACAAAGAAGTAAACACACAATAGAAATAATTATAAGCACTGAGTACAACGGGCGGTCTTATCGCTAAAAGCGATCTCTTCCAGACAACCTTTGGATGGAAAGGATAAACAGAAATAGATAAACGGCGGTGCACAAAAAGATAAAGATGCTAACATGTAGACAAACTAAAATTATAATAATACCTAAAACATGCAAAACTCTCGATTTATATAAAATATACATAAATATATACAATAGCTACATACTATTAAATATGAAATATACAATTGTACTTATAATACGTATACTAATACCTACTTACCTAATTATTAGTAGTCAAGGATAAATAATGGTCGTTCACCTTAGTTTTAAAAGTGCTAAGCGGTTTTGATAAACGGACAGATAGAGGTAAAGCGTTCCATAATCGTACAGCCTGTACAGTAAAAGATTTACTATTGTATAAAACTCGAACAAATTATAGGTACGAGAGGGTAGGATTAAATTAAAAACACCGTCTTCCAATATTAACAGTGAGCCGCTTTATTCAACACAATATGAATTGACTTACATAAAAACACAAAACGCATCGCTAGCGCGTTTTAGCAAACGGACATTATTAGTCGCGCCATCTAGTTATGAAAACTGAACTAAAATATAGCTTTAACATTTCGCCCGCCAAGGACCTAGTAATGGGTCCTTAACTCTAACTTAACTAGAACATTGTGATACTTATAACTTATTAAATTTTATAACTAACGAAATAGGTAAGCATAACAGCGGCTGTGAATAAACTTATTTTACCTTTACGATCTAATTTTACAATTTTAATCTTATACAATTTTACTTCTATACTTTCAAACATTTATATTTACTTACTTGTCTATTGGCAACACACACAGTTTTGATGTTGACCTTTTAACTACCTACATTTTTGTTGGTTCGCAATGTAACCACGCGGGTCATACCATCTGAACCCTGGTGCTTCTCAATTAACACGACCGAGCAACTAGCGACCAGGTGGTTGATCGTCCTTTTTGATGAGGATAATCTTGAGACCAACGACGCCAGAAACACTGGAACATTTTTTGAACTAATTGCCATCTTGACAATGAACTTATATTTGAACTCTCAAAATCTACACCTGGCAGAGAAACTAACGGTTCTCCTACTGAAAAATTACCTGGGGTCAGTGGAAGCGGTTCAACATCGACATCATCCGTTTTCATGCCTAGCCATCGAGGAATTTTCACTGCGGTGAGTTGTGGCAGTTCTTCATGGTAAGTACTCCATTCTTCTAATAATTCTATAGGTACCGCTTCATCCCACCCAATACCTGATAACCATAACTTTTGAATCATCATTTTTGCTAAAATTACTACTGGAGCTATCCACCCTAGCGGATCGAATATTCTCGCTATGTCTGAAATAATTTTTCTTTTGGTTACAGGTCCTGACGGTGGAGGAAGCTGCACTTTGTACTGGAAGATATCTTCACTTCGATTCCAGGAAAGACCTAGAATTTTAATAGTTGTATCTAATTTCATTTCTATGTTGTCCTCATTTGATCTATCATTTTCATCTATTTGTTCTAATACTTCTTTGTTCTGTTTGTCCTTTATTTTATACTTTTCTGTGTTCTCATGTGTGTTTATTTGTTTCAGGAGTTCCCGGTTATTGCTGTTCCACTTTTGTAATTTGAAGCCACCTTTGCCTAATAATCCTACTATTTGTTTGTACAGGTGCATTCCTTCTTCGACTGTCGAGCAACCTGTCATTAAATCGTCCATGTAGAAACAATTCAACACCTTATCTACGGCTAGTGGATATGAGTCCCGTTCATCATACGCGACTTGATGCATGGCCCGCACAGCTAAGTACGGCGCAGAAGCTGTTCCAAACGTTACCGTCATCAATTCATAATCTTGTATTTCTTTTCCAGGATCGTCTCTCCAAACTATGCGCTGATAGATGACATCCTTCTCATCTACCTTGACTTGCCTGTACATCTTTATAATATCTGATACCAGCGCAATACTATGAGTTCTCCATTGCAAAATGGTGTGTCTAAGGTCTGCTTGAAGTGTTGGACCAACCATCAGTGTATCATTAAGTGACACCCCTTTGCTGTTTGAACTGGATGCATCGTAGACCACTCGCACCTTTGTGGTCTCTTTATCGTTCCTGACTACTGCATGATGTGGTAAGTATACGGCTTCATTTTTTTTATCATCACTTTCTTTAACTGGTCGCATGTGATTTGAACTTAAATATTCATTGATTACTTCCGTATATTGTTCTTTTAGTACTGTGTCCCTTGACAGTCTTCTTTCCAATGACAATAATCTTTTAACAGCTATATCTCTTAAATTTCCATACTTGCACTGAGGTTCTTCATTTTTAAATGGCAACTTTACGACATATCTACCAGCTTCTCTCTTTGTAGTTGCTTTAAAGAAAGCTTCGCATTTTTGCTCTTCTTCTTCCGTCAATAACCTCTTAGTACTAACTTCTTCTTCAACTTCCCAAAATCGCTTTAATAATTCATTTTCATTGCAAGCTATATGCATGACCGATATCTCTTTATCTACCATATTTGTTGGTGTCACAACTCCAGATAAAATCCAACCAAGACTCGTGCTCTGTGCAACCAGGTTACCACTAGAATTTTTCTTTATACCTTGTTTCAGAACCTGACTGTAGATGTCTGCGCCAAGCAGCATATCAATCTTTCGAGGAGTATCGAATTGCGGATCTGCTAACTGTATGGTTTTGATATCTATCCAATCTAGGCTTTCAATGCGTCTTTCTGGCAAATAAGATGTTATATGACTTAAAACGTATGCCTTAACTTCTATTTTGAACTTAGGATCCGTACGTGACTGAATGGTGGTTTGTACTAAATGCCTTGCCTTTATTTTGGTTTCATCGCCTAATCCTGTAACTGTTCCATTTGCAGGTATCTTTTTTAAGCGCAGCAGTTGAACAGTCGCCTCAGTAATGAAACAGGCTTGAGATCCCTGGTCCATTAGTGCTCTGACTGTTTGATATTCACCTGTAGCTCCTTCGGCATTAATCAAGGCTGTCGCTAGTAATACCTGTTTAGTCTTCGGTATATCGCCTGTGGAAAGGCATGCTACCACGTTGTCACTTGTGGATGGAGTTTCGATCTCAACTATGGGCTTAGATACAGGCTGCTGCTGGCTGGCTGACTTATTTGCATTAAACTCTTCTGATGATAGATGGAGTAAAGAGTGATGTCTCCTCTTACATATACGACAGACAGTGGGTTTTTTGCAACTAAACACATTATGGTTGCCGCCCAAGCAGTTGAAACACATCTTGTTCTTGCTGACGAACGCTCTCCTCTCACCTACATCTTGTTTGACAAATGCTTTACAGAAACTTAACTTGTGATTCTCTGAACAAAACTCGCAAGCCATCGACGCTGACGTCGCTATCATAGACCGATAAGATGTCTGTGAACCACCTCCATGCTGAGCTACAGATCGTTTGTTTGGTTCTACAAATTCTAAAGCACGAAAGCGACTTTCTAGAAAGGTTTTGAACTGCGCAAAGGTTGGCAAGTCATTACTATCATTTAAACTGGACACATCAGAGACACTTAGTTCCCATTGTTTCCGCGTTTCTGGGTCTAGTTTCGAACCTACGATGTGGATGATGATGATATCCCACGTGCTTACATCTACCTCTAGGGCTTCCAACGCACTCAAACAATCAGAAGTAATATCGATCAATTCTTTAATTGCTGTAGCTGACTCGAATTTCATGGATCGCTGTCCGAATAACTTATTGAGTATTGTATTTGACAAAAACCTTTCATTATTATATCTACTTTCTAACAGCTCCCAACAACGGTCATAATTAGAATCAGCTATCGGCGTATGCCTAATCAAAAGCTCGGCTTCACCGGTGAGATACCCTTTCAGATAGTGAAGTCTTTGTACATTATCTAATGATTTGTTTTGATGGACTAATGAAACAAATAAATCTTTAAATGTAGTCCATTCATCATACTTTCCACTAAATGTTGGTATAATGATCTTGGGTAATTTCGCCAATGAACTCGAATGACTTTCCTTTGTACTTGCTACAACATGACCTGACTTTAGCGATGTCAGCGATTTTATGTGTGATCTAGCTACAATATAACTTTCTTCCGTGGTTGCATATATATCATCCTTAACATAAACAGAATCCTCTAATTCACTAGCTTTATAAGCTGCGTACAACTTGGCATTATTTTCACGAAACAATGTCCAATCCTTCTCTAAATTATCTATTTTGGCCTCAGCATATTGAGTAGTGCATCTATCTTTAGGACATTTTTTGAAATTAATTAACGACCTATCTATGGACCGTTGAAGATCTTTTTGAAAATTAATAATAGCCTCCATAATCAAATTTATCACTAAATATTATAAGAATTATTTTTTACTAAAGTAATTGTAGGTACCTATTCATAGAACCCAAACTAATAATAATTTTACCCAATTCTTTGCTCGTAAGTATATGAAACACTAAAATTAAAAGTCTCACCAATAAACTATAATTACCAAAATCAAATAAAGTTAACGCAAAGTTCTCATAAAAACACACGAAATTCACTTTACAAAGTTGACGAAAAAAGTACTCACGGTTTTTCACCACAATACAAACACGTCACGATGATGCTGTCGTAGTGTAGCTGCACCGGCATCAATCACCTTTCCTGGAGACGCGGTGGATACTTTCCACCCGCCTTGAACTGCTTCTGTAGGCTCCGTGAGCCTACCTCCTGGGGGAGGATGTTCTTCGGGGGGACGTGAGGTCCGGGGGGGCCACACTCCTTGCACTGATCTTCAAAGGGGGCGCGAGGTTTATGGGCCCTGCGCGCCTTGTACTGCTCTTTGAGGGAGGTGTGAGGTAATGGTCTTCACACTCCTTGGACTGCTCTGCGGAGAACGTGGGGTTCAGGACACCCACGCCTTGGACTGTTCTTCGGGGGGACGTAGGATCAGATGACCCATGCGCCTTGGACTGCTCTGCGGGGGACGTGGGGTTCAGGGCACCCACGCCTTGGACTACTCTTCGGGGGGGACGTCGGATCAAATGACCCAGACACCTTGGACTGCTCTTCGGAGGGACGTAGGATCATATGACCCATACGCCTTGAACTACTTCTGGGCTCGCAAAAGGCAAACTTAGCCTTTGCGCCTTGATCTCTTCAACTGCGAATGGCTATTGTTTCCACCACTCACATGTACTGTGAACTCACTGCACTGTACTTGAACTTGTACTTGTACTTTGTACCACTCTCGAGAGAACACGGGGTATGGTTTCACCACCGTGCCCTCAACTGTACCTTGCCGCTGCGATCCACAGCGAGTACAGTTACTACCTATTCACTACTGGTTAGGAACCTAGAAATGTACTAGTGCCGATCCGGCTCGAAGGACCATGTATAAAACTCGAACAAATTATAGGTACGAGAGGGTAGGATTAAATTAAAAACACCGTCTTCCAATATTAACAGTGAGCCGCTTTATTCAACACAATATGAATTGACTTACATAAAAACACAAAACGCATCGCTAGCGCGTTTTAGCAAACGGACATTATTAGTCGCGCCATCTAGTTATGAAAACTGAACTAAAATATAGCTTTAACAACTATACATTACGGAACTATGGACAGGAGTTATAAGCTGCTGAGTCTCGGAAGATCGCAGATTTCGATCGTTCGTCAGGTATAAAAACTCGAAACGTTCTTTAAGATAAGATGGGGAGGAAGAATGAAAAAGAATATTATAGAGGAGAGACAAAACATGAGCATTCCGGCGAAAACGAATAGGGAGCCACTTGAGCTTTGCGCGGAATTCAGAGACATGGTCATATTTACGTAACCCAAATATGAACCGAATGCAGAGGTTTTGTAGTCGCTCAAGTTTGTTAATTAATTAATGTTTAAGTTATTACGAGGGTTGTACACACACAATTTATTTGCGTGTACAACCATAGAGACAGGAAGGATAGAACTAAATACTTAAAATTTAGAAAGGAATAATATGTCTTTGAAAGAAAATTGCAGCAACCAAAGATTCACCATACTATTATTCTTTCGAGTTAACAAGTTTCTTAATAGATTTTTTATAATTTAAAAATACTTTAGAGATTCTGGCGTTTAGGCTTCTTTGATGGGTAATTATAGTGTTTTATGCCGCATTTACATTCAGCCGTAGTGAGCAGGGAAGTGGGCAGGACGAGTGTGTAAACGCGATACTTCTCATGCCACTGCCATTGCCACTCGCGCTGCCCGGCGCTCCCTAAAATGGCGGTTTTTTGTGCGGAAGTCAAAGGACCGGCAGTGCGAGTGGCAGTGCGTGTTTACATTCTGCTCCGACGCTCAGTACTCGCCGAGCGCCTGGAGGAGAAAGACTTTGAATAAGTAGTGTAGACTTCGGTAACTATCTCCAGTCGCTAGATATCGAAGGGTTCAGTAAACCATAAGGTAAGTAATGCCTATTTCTGACGCTAACCAGCATGCGGAGTATGAAGTATGTGAAAAATATACAGACACATGAGGCTTGACACCTGTATGCTTCAGGTTGATGGACACAGAGCAGTGCATAGTAAGACACGTTCTTAACTAACGTGACCTGCGAAACAATGCTTAAGTGATGGTAATCATTTAACATCAGGTGGACCATTTACTTGTTCCATCGGCATCGTATAAAAAAGGTATAGGTATGTAGGTTTACCTTTGTCCAACCCCATCCAGTGACAGTAAAGTTCGTCTGTCGCCGACTCATCCACTTTGCGTTATACGCCAAAATTCCCTTTTTCGTGTTCATTGTAAACTTCATAGGCCGCTCTAGGAATAACAATGCTATATCACACGCAAAGTTTCGTGTCTCATTATACTTGTGGTGAATAACTAAGGAATGCGCGCCATACGTGTCTGCATTGAAATCGTACACGAATCTTGAACCTAGAATTAAATAGTTTGATCGAGAGTGTGAGGCAATCATATTTCTCTGTGTTGTTCTATTTCTTCTTTATAAATCTTTTTCATAGTTCTTTTTATCATAAATAGAAAAGCACCAATTATAACTTTAAAAATTTAAAGTAGTTAATTCCAGTAAGTGATAAAAGTAATTTATAAAAATGCACCCCAAATCCAAAGCGTTTTATCGGAATTTAGCAAATAACTTATATTTACTATGAAAAAAAAAAACAAATAAACCCCAAACTACTACTGTGACAGTCGTCACAGCTCAGTTTGTAGTAGCCCTGCTTTCTGTGCTGTATGTGGTGGGTTCGATCACCACCGACAGCAAACATTTGTGTGATGAACGTAAATTTTTGTTGTGTGTCTGGGTGTTATATTGTATTTTAAGTTAGTATTTAAAAAAAAAAGTATACATGTATTGTATCAGATATCTGGTTTGCATAGTATAGCGCATAAAGTTGTAATAATTTCAGTAGTAGTAGAGTTCTTAGAGAATGACTCGTCCGGGGAAGTACTAACACCATGCCTTTTTGCTACCGCCAAACAACTTGCAGTTTTCTGATTTGAAAGGAGTGGATGCCGGAGAAATGAAATGAATGAAAATTATAGGTAACTAGCTTTTACCCGCGGCTTCGCTCGCACTGAATCTTCCGTGTTTTTTTTTTTGTAAAAAGTACCTATCCTATGTTACTTCTAATACCTCTAAGAATATGTGTACAAAGTTGTATGATGATCTGGTGGGCTATCTGCTTGTTCCATTAGAAAGTCACATAAAAAAAATTATAAGATACATTTACCTGTTTGAACAACTATCTCTTCAACATCCAAATTAAAATCGAAGCAATGCGCTGACGTAAGAATCGTCCAACTGTTAACAATATTCCCTGCGCACATATTCCCTTGATTATATAGCTGTACCATGGAGGGAAAACGATCCATAGACACAGGACTACCACCGACAATTTTCCCTGTCATGTGACTGGGAGTTTTAGGGACCTCGAAACCATGGCAAATTTTATTCGAGTATTCGATATTCACTATCAAAAGTATGCAAGTTAGTCCTTTCAACATTATGAACTTCACCAGCAAACGTTACGGTTGAGTAACGTTTATGGGTCGTTTAAAAGTCGTGTTCACTAATTAATTTTCTGGTTTATTCTAGCTTTATGTCGAATATAAAATCCAATTAATTTACTCACGCCTTATTTTGTCTTGAAAAGGAAGAAGACACTATCGCGTAATAATATCTTGCTAGGTATGGCCAGCGACAAAAGCAGGTGGGCGTTTTAGGGTTACAAGGTTCTTGATCAAAGTTTTAGATTTGAACTAATCCGCTTTGAGATAAGATTCACATTGAGCCTGTTGGTATTTTCAATACAAGTTCTTTGTTAAATGTAGATAAAATGAGTACAAATAATTTAAATTGTTATCAACATCTATTGTTTAATTTTCCTAAACCTATTAACTTAGACAGCGCTAAAATTATAGCCGTCCTTGTTGTTTCTCTGTTTGTTTAAAGAGATAGATATTTTTTAAGTGTAATCAAATTAGGTTCAAGAAAATAAAAAAAAGGAATCGACCCCAATTTCAGTTTTTCAGTACCCATTCTTATTGCATTATGCAAAGAAATTATTAACTAATAAAGTTCGATGTCCAATTAAAGGTTTCTCTGGCTTAAAAAATATTTGTTATTTACAAACAAGAAAAAATCTGCTTGTTTGTCGCTGACTGTATCACGCTGAAATGCCACAAAAAACCCCACGCAGACGTGGTAACAAGCAAGAGTTACCAAATTATAGTAAAATCTATATTTTGGTTTGTTTAGATGTAAGCGCAAAACTCTTCGCTATGAATCACGTTGACGTAAACACTAGAAAACGTGACACAACCCCATCCGAAGGACGTTATCCCTACCAGCAAGCTGTATAGCAACAAAAGCGTTTTATCGAAGATCTTTGTGGGAGCTTGGGCGATTAGATTTTACTATGTATGTATTGATGTACGTAAGAATCTATAGTTATGAAGAATCTATGTAACCATCCGTAGATAGTAAGCCGCGCTGGTTTACAGACGAAACACATCGTATCATAATATTCGTTTTAATTCAAAGTGTTGAAATATTGTTTAAATTAAACGACGTGGCCTGCTCTTATTTCATTTTTCCAAACGTTTGCCTCAATGGGAAGGAATGGAAATAAATAAAAAAAAACGAACATCAGTTTAAATCTAATTTTAAAGCAGTTGCGATGAAAAGTTATAAAATTGATGTCAATTGGATAGAGTTTGATATTTTAAAACGGTCACTGACTAGGATTTTCTTACCAAATCACTGAATTCAATAAATAATGCAAACAAACATAATATCAGTATCAATTCGATAGCACAAGTCAATATTTCCTAAGCAAACCACGTCATGTCCTCCGTAATTTATGACGACAGTTAAAATATTAACTACTACGTAGTTTCATAATCGTGATAACTTTTAGTGCCTAAAGGAATTGATGATAGCTAACAAATAAATTGGTTGTGTTGGTCGCAGCTTGATTAAATCGGTTGCGTGACAAATATAACTTAGCGGCTTTTACAAAGTAGATATCAGAATAGGTATAAAGGTCGCATTCATCATACATCAATTAAACTATTAGACCTTTTTCTCATCATTATCAACTTGGAGAATTCCACTGCGTTCTTTCTGAAAACGTATGGGACGTTTTCAGAAAGAACGATTTCGAACCATCTCTCTCAAAAACTTTCCACAACCTTTCGGTTCACGGTTGCCTTGAAATCCTTTATTCCTAAGCGGTTGTTAGTTCTACCAGCCATATGACTTGCCTAAGATTGGATGAGTAGGTAATAATGGTAATGCAGCATTATTATTACTGGTTAGTTATTTATTACAACTATTTTTTTTTGTTTTAACAAACTTTAGGTGACTTATTGTTTTTATTATATTTGTATTATGTGTATGGATCCTAATCTTTTGATGATAACCACTTTTTATTTCATTATTTATTTAAACAAATAAGTGAAAGTTTTATTGTTTGTTTGTGATAGATAAGCTCAAAAAATACTCAACCGATTTCAAAAATTTTTTACCAACCAACAGTTACATTATCAGCGAGTAACAAGGGCTACTCTGCCTTCCTGTGCGAAGACGGGACAAGTCTCTAGTTAGTTAATATTGATGACATCTATGCTTTAGTAATCACTGGTAACCCTCAACCATCAAGACTCGAATTTTTTTAGGTGTGTTTTCAAGCACGTGAGCATAAAAAACTATTGAGTTGATACCTGGTTAATACCAAATTAAATTAATAATTTAGCTATTTTATGCAGTGTATATACCGCACCGCGTCTGTTTTAACGTTGCGGAAGTATCGCGCCGCCCGCCTTGCAACACCAACCAACCAATAACCAGTCGTCCTACGCCGGCCGAGGGAAAGGCCGCGCCCGTACTCCCCGCTAACTAATAACAACATAACCTAAAACGGTCTATTCCCACACATTTTACTTTCATAGATTTCATGAATAAAACACCAACTTTATTCATCAGCTTCGGGTAAATGGATAATGTTCTGTGGGTTACATGACTTCTGGTGCAGAATTCGGGGGAGAAGCTGAAAAGACGGAATGAAAACAAAGGTGTATCGATTCAGAGTTTGCAGCAGTTTAGAAGCAAATCAGGTGGGTTTAGTTGGCATAAACTTATCATATCGTAAATGATCTATAATTACGATTTATCTTCTGACTATATTTTAATGATGAACCTCGGCACGTACCTACGACTAAGTATATAGCCATCTAAGAAATTGATCTACTTGTTTACATTGAGTACCTTTACTTTATTCAAAGATAAAAAAGATTTATTCATTACGTACATGATAAAAATACAAAGAGCTCGATTATTTAGAAAATGTACAAGTTAAACATGAAGCAGCTGAGGTATCAGAAGGCAAAATATTTATAGAAAGCTCAATTAAATTGAATTATTTTAATTTTATTATAATTTTGAAGGGAGTTTTTTATACGATTTCTCGTTGGAACAGGCAGATGGCCCGCCTAATGTTAAATGGTTACCATCAACAAACAAAGCATTGCCTCCCGAGTCACGTTAGAGAGGGACGTGCCCTACGATGCACTGATCTGCGTCCATCAACTAGAGGCATACAAGTGTTAAGCCTCATGTGCCTGTAATTTCAATTTAATAAAACGTTCTCCCTGGGTATGTTTGGTTCTTCAGACTGATGATGATAACTATTTTCAACATTTGCAAGTAATTTTTTATATAAATTACAGCAGCTAATTGATTGCAGAATCGTAAATATAATGGCTATAATGTAACAATAATAATATCATGTAATGGCTATATCGTGAGGAGCAATAAATCATAGCTGTCAATATGCAAATCAACATGGGAGTGGGAGGGTTTCTATGATATAAAGAAGTTAATGAATCAGCAATTGAAGTAGCAATGGACAGGTCATGTACCTAGCTAGTAGAATCGATAGCCACTGGGGTAGTAAATGGCGACCACGAACCAGACGAAGCGTAAGAGCCCCCAATGGACCGACGACATGCATTATTAGGATCGCAGGAAGTCGGTGGATGAAGACAGCTCAAAAGGTTTTTTTCAGGTAACTTATAGGGGAGGCCTATGTGCCAGCGGTGGACTTCTGACGATTATCCCTAAGGACGCTTAGTAGTAAGTAGAGCTCTTAGTAAAGGGCTCGTCCGGGGAAGTACTACCACCATACCTATGCATACCATACCTACAGATTGCATGCACAAGCCGCTGCTAGAGTACTTACTAGTTTCTTAAGGTGTTTCACTTCACTATTTATGAGCCCGCTGTCACTGTGTTCATAATTTTTTCGAATAGAGAAATCCATTGGTGCATTACTGGATTCAAACCTACGACCTACTGCTTCATGTGTTGTACTACGTCACTTTTTACTTTTAGTGGTTACAAATAAAAGTTTCATAACAAAAATAACTCGACTTTGTGGAAATCATTGCAGAAAAAATGTATTTTTAAACAAATCTTTTTTTTACCTCCTTACTCTAAAATATAAACATAATTTATGAACAGAAATTATTGGCCGTGATTCTATTTGCTTGAGAGAAAAGTTCTTGGTTGCCCTCACACTTTCCGGGCGCATTTTTTTACGACGACCGATGTGGGCCAACGGGCGAATGTCCGCCTGCGACGCAGGTCGCGGGTTCGATTCTCGCGTTGGAATCAATGTTTGTACGATCTGCAAATATTTATTCCGGGTGTTCTGTCTATGCATAATAAAAAATATGTATTGTATTAAGTATATCAGTCATCTAGTACCCATAACACAAGCTCTGCTTAACTTGGGGCTAGATGATGCTGTATGGATCGTCCAGCATTAGGTATGCATTATTTTTATTTTAGGCACCCATAGTACAGTACCAAATGCAAAGCAAGAGTAAAGTAATAAAAATACCGATCAGTATCAATAGTACCTTCTAGCACCTAGTCTAATCCATTCTTTTATAAAAAACTATCAGACGTATAAAGTACTTGACAAGCACGTTCCTAAGTTAGAGTTATAACGTGCGTAATAACCCTTTATGCGATATACGAGTATCTACCTCAGCCATGGCCATATCCGATAGGGGTGGAAAACATAGCCTTTCAATCTAGGCTAGGTTACTGTGGTAAGTGAAACGTGACGAGAACGCACGTGTTTGCAAGAAATGCCAACAAATAACCCCTTGTAGAGCTAAGTATGTAAAACAAACGTATTAGTTATGTAACACGTGAGTACATTTCGCTCCTGCCTATGGTTACGTAGCAAACAACTGAACGTAGTTATGTAAAAAATACATACATGCATCTACTCAGATCAATGATTACAGAGGTTTAACTCTAGTAAGTTTTTTGAGCTGAGATGAAATTGATACAAAAATTTTAGTATCAACATTCGGCCTGTCTGAAATGACAGTTTCAGAAATTGACACGATGAAACTTGAATTTGACGATATTTCATCACGAGAATTGTGCCCCAGATATCAATTTTTTGGTATAAAGTTGGGCTTATTGAAAAAGGGTTGAAATCGTCTGTAATATTTATATAAGTAAAATGTATTGTACATAAAATGTAAAGTCCATTATTGACTAGCAAATTAAAAAGTTTTACAGCTTGAAACTGAAAACCATAAAAAAATTAAAAATCCTTATATTCTTACATCTGATATTTATATGGATTTTTAACAAAGTCTAAAGGAAGTATCATTGCTTCCAAAAGCTGTGAGTTTTGTCAATCGTAAAATAAGCAAGTATGCCAAATATATACCTACTCAGATATTTTTTTGACTGAATGCAATATAAGAAAAGCACCAAGGAACTGTGGCTAAAACAGTAACAATTGCACCAAAATAAATAAAAACAAGAAGTGGAATTCTCTTATTTCAACTTGTTGATGAAGCAAGCAGTTAAAGAACCATCTCCTATAACAAAGCTTCTATAACAATGCTTCACAAGCTCACGTTCGCTAGGAACGTGCCCTAATGCACTGATCTGCGTTCATCAACTTGAGGCACAATTACTCGATCCTAACGCTAAACGCTTGCGTAATAATGGTATACCAAGTGATTGAGTGTACAGCAATAGACTTGTAAATTGAGCGCGAACAGGCAGGGTAGGACACAGCTGATACAGCGAAGCCCAATCAGCCAGACATAATCGCGTTATTCGCAAGGGTTGAACGAATAAAGTCGTTCTTAGACTACTTTCCAGTACTGAGGCCATGGTAAGAACATATATTTTACGACATAAGAGGCATTTATATTTTAGGATTTATTGAAATGGGTAAGACAACCAGTTATCTGTCAGGTATGGAATACCAACTACTGCAAATGTAGGTAATTTAGACATCTGTCTATCATCCATAGACATCCTCAAAAAATTGAGTGGGTACTTGATACTAACATGAAGTTTGTGTATGAAAATAGCTACACGCAAACAAAGTCGATCGCGCCGCGCGTGTTTCTTTTGTATAATATTCTATTGGAAACGCGCGCGACTTCGCTTGAGTAAAACTATTTCCATACTAATTTCAGCCTTGCTGCACCTCTTTAGAGGCTGAATTTCAAGTATTCCTTTCTTAGTACACACCTACGCACCAAGACAAATGTATCCTGAAAATAAAAAATCTTTACGACCAGCGGTTTAGGCTGTGCGTTGTTTATATGTCAGTCAGTCAGTCAGGACAAACATTCGTAATACATTCCAACATAATTGGTATAGATAAATATGAAATTAAAAATAATGGAAGAATTTTGTTTACTGTGACTTTGCTAAATTCTTGTAGACAACGTCACATAATACAAAGCTCTGTCACTACTCTAACAGCTCTAACACTGCGCTTGCTGATCTCGCTCCGTAAATATATTTTTAATTTTAGATTCAGGAACCGGAAATAAACAAGGTAAAGGTCGAAGATAACCTTAAATGACATGACAAACCGTTATGTGAAGTGATATCACATAATTTTATCACATATACTAATTAGTTTCATAACATGACTTTAGAAATAAACTTAGTTCGTGCCCTCAAAAAGTCTTCTGAGTGAGATAATGAAATATTGTGTTGGATATTATTGAATTTGGAGAAGCATATTTTTTTAGGGCACATTTTTGTAATTTTTTTGTTTTTATTATAGTTACACCGTATTTTGTTTTTTGCATTGACAGAAAATTTCGAATTAGATCGAAAGAAAAAAACGACATTTTGAGGTTACGCCGAGTTTATTATAGTAGTAAGCAGTGTTCTGGATTAGACTCAACCTAAAACGTACAATGTGAAGGGCAAATCTGCTCCAACTGAGTTGCGACCGAAACTGAATCAGAATAAGTAACAGATAGTGTTACTACGATATTCTAATAGTGTTACTACTATGTACGATAGTTTTACTACGATATACGATATTATCACTACAGTGTTAGTGACGGTACAGCGAGTGTTGAAGTCGCAGGCGGTTGCTAGTATTGTATATATGCCCAGTAAAGCATCAGTATGGTGTCATTTCAACTTAGCAAGGCGTAGGCATGATAGGAATAATGTTTGTTCATAAGGCTCTGTATTGACTCATCCGCCCATAACAATGCAAATGACGGCCTATCTTGGTCATGATACGAGTTTCGCTAGTGTGTAAGAATCTGTTTATAATTGACAAGTTATATATATGCGGTCTAACAGTACACTTTATTAGACGCTTTGAAAAACCTTTTCATTTTGATTTTGCTAAAGTTTTGCCAGTTTGTAAATTGCTATTCTAATAATACAAGCAAGCGTTCACCGAATTTATCACGAATCTATCGAATGATCCCGCGTCTATCTATATAAACAAAGGTAACTGGGTATCTAAGATGTGTGTCACAGAAATAGAATTCATGTCAGTCCTAGCAATCTTACTCCTAACGACGTACCTAATACGATCAGTTACAGATAATTTTGATTTATTTTATAACACTCGAGCTGTCGCCTGGGTATACGTATACTTAGTATCTAATATCAGTCTCTAGCGACGAACATATCAATGTTACTGAACCTGCTGAGATAAGATTTACTATGATTGAACTATTTCTGATAAAGTTTCTGAAGATTTCAAAATGTGCTACGTGGTAAATGTGGTAGCTTGATCATGGATTTTACACTATTATAACTTATTTTTAGATATAAAATATTATTAATATTAAACAGCGAAATATAATATGGTGAAGTTTAGGAAATTATAACACATTGTAACTGTACTCTCTGTACTGTCTGTCTATGGATGTGATAACCAAATGGCTGGCGCTTACGTTGAGCAGATTTGAGACAGAGAGATTAGTTTAGCTATCCAAAGAGGTAACATTGCCAGCCTTTTGGGCACACTTCCTACGGTCAGTGATTAAAATTCTGTTTTCTAGCTATAGTAAAAACCTGCAGTTAGAAACGAAATAACTTTAAAATTTTATATTCGATGTTTGTTTCAAATATTGTACGGTAATGTTGTAAATATTGTCTATGTAATATTAGATAATATATTGCATTACTTTACATAAAATGTAAGCATTTAGACAGATAACACAAATTAAATGCACCGGCTGGCGTTGTAGCGACCTCGATTTCATATTATTGTGTCTTGGACAAGAGTCCAGAGAGCTGCAATCGTGTAACTATGGTTTTTTTATTGTAAAATAAAAATATTTATTTTTAAAAGATGATTTCGTCTTTTTGTCTTTTTTAAGTACTATATTAGCATGATTTCAGAAAAAATACTTTTCGACCTCTACAGTTTTACTATAGTATAGATTAAATAATGTTATTTTAATTAGCCTACAGTGTCCCACAGCTGGGCAACGGTCTCTCCCAAAATATTTAATAATATTAATATTCAATAATAGGTATTTTAAATCGTTTAGTATATTTTTCGCTGATCTGAGCTGAGCATACACTGTATGCTAAGTGAAAAGCATCACGTGTCTGTAATTTCACCGGCCGGCTTGGCGGCAGAAAAAGGCATGGTGGTAGCTTTTGATTGCTAATTGCCAATAAGTATATATTAAATATGTATCAAGAGTTTTGTGTAATATATATTTTTTATAACGTGTTGCTATTCACCTTGTTATTCTTTATCTCTGTCGGAAAATGTTCTTTTTGGTAAGGTTAGTTTTGGTACATTGATACAGTAGCAATATCCAGGTCTATGTAGAAGTCTATCACAAATTATTTGAAACTGGAATTCTCATTGGATTACTGGGCCTGCCGGAAATGTCAGTTTCGAAGAATACAATTTGAAGATTGACACAATCGAAACTTAAACTTGATGATAATTCGTTACAAGAAAGCCTCAGGTTGCTTATTTGCACAGCTATGCGATACTGGATGCAAGACTAGATTCAAACGTGTTTATATTGATACAGTGCCAATCCAACTCGACAATCCAGCGACAGCGACACTGGATTCAACGAATATACCTATTAATGTAAACTAGCCTTTATGTTTGCTAAAAACATAATATCGGATCTCGTATAGTAATTCTTCAGTTATCGCTGTTTTATTTTCTGCTGGTTGGTTGTCAGTACGAGAATAGTAACGCGCCAGAGCGGACGCTGGCCGTTCCGCTCCGCCGTACCGCCCGCACGCGAATCATTTTGCAAAAATTTTCGTATATAGCTCGTGAAAGTTATCTTGATCTCTGAGTGAAAGAATTATCAGTTTTATGGTGGCAGAATTTCTGAGGTAAAAATATTTACTTACATTATTTTTTAGTTTTGTTGTTTACCTTTTAACGTTTTTATAAATATCTAGATGAATCGGTAACCTGCTGATTAAAAACTGCAGGTTATCAATATCTATTAGAATACTTCCATGCATCGTTTTCGAAAGGAGAAATATATTTTGTAGAATCGCTAGTATGTATTTAATTTGCTTATGACCCAAATACGATATATGAACGTACCTATGACTACTCCCAGTATACATCCTCAAAGAATCTTGAGTCGGTACTACAGGGTATCGTTTCTTTGGGGTTATTTTGTACGGTTGTCTTTTTAATCGCAGCAATTTATTTAATAATGATAAAGAAATTGAGACAAAATCATCATTTCTATAAAGTAACATCTACTATAATATGCCCACTATAAAACGTGTTCGTTGAACGCATGCGACAACACCGGAGGCGCCAAGAAAATTTGGCGCAAGCGTTGACTTGCATTTCAAGGAGAGTGTAAACACAGGGAAATGCTTTAGTTAGGTACTTTTAATACAAAGAAAGTTCAATCGCGCTGTAAAACAAAACAAAACTGAAGTTCTTGTGTTTTAAAATTAACTTTTCACATTGCATCGTATCTTTAAAAGAAAATAACAGCTACATATTAATCTTGTTTTTGCGTAGACCTATCATAATAATATTAGGTACCATATTAATACCTACCGAGATACTATAGGTACTACTACATTCGTTCAGGTATACCTACGCCTAATTATTTTTACAAATAAGCAATTTGATTAAAGCGCTGTACCTGTGGCTGTACTTAATTTCCTATTCAAAGAAGCCCCAGTGACTTAGCCCCAGTCTCTTTGAACTCTATTAGAGAGCCAATTAAATATGAATAGTAATTTTGTTTTAAAATTATTTTCTTAATTTGGTTTATTACAACCACTGGACTAACTTATTTCCTCACAATGTTTTCCTTCACCGAGAGCTCAGGCATTGCCCACATACATTTTTCGAATAGAAAACCCCATGGTACTCGACCGGATTCGAACCCACGACCTTGATCAGAAGGTGGGATCACTGCCACTAGGCCACAGGTGATCTCAAAGATCATATAATTTAGGTTGGTTACAAAAGAACCCTTGTGAATATGGATCTCACAATTTCATAACAACAAATCAATTCACAGAAATGGAACAATGACACGTAATAAGTAGGTATACAATAATGCAAGTACTGTTTTAATGACCTACTACGTAAACAAAGGCAACACAACAAAGACACGTGTAATAAGAGTATGTAGACAGTTGTTTATGTGTAACCTCCCAATAAAAAGAAGAGTTTCATAAAATAAACAATCAAATACTAATAAATACAGTAGGTATACATAGATAAAATTACAATAAAAACGCTTCGATGACGTAAAATACATTTAGTCTTTCTTTTTAGTTTTATGGTATGGAAGGTAAAATAAATATACAAAATAAAGGGGATAAGCACTAAAGTATAAAAATATGAGGTACTAGCTGTTACCCACGACTTCATCCGCTCTCAGCAGTTTCCTAAACCTGCTTTGTAGTGAGGTTGGTAGTCTTTGAATAAATATATTGTATAAAAATACGGTATTAAATTATCGGCAAGGAAAAGTTGCTCAAAGTTCAAACCGGAAAACAGCAAGCTGCCTGGGGGCAGAAATAGGCATGGTGGTAGTACTTCCCCGGACGAGCCCTTCCTAAGAGTTCTACTACTACTGCAGAAAAAACAGGATTACTAATGTATGTAGCAGTTTCATACAAAAAATAAAGGAACGGATGACGTTGCCGAGTTAGTTAGTATCAGTAAACTCATCATTTTATGTTTACACCATCATCATCGTCACAATATAATATAATAAAATATAGAGAACAGAGGGAGCGGATCCTACGACGTTCGACCTTTTATCGCGACTGATAAAACCTCGATAAAGAGCGGTCGTGGCATAAGTCAATCTTCTTTTTCCTGTCAAGACATTTCTAGCCACAGAATACTACTCATGTTTCTCTCTTTTCAGAACAAAGTGTTGAAATCCAAAACAACACATTTTTCTTATTCTAAATAACTTTATTCATACTCTTATTGATGTTTTCAATGTATGTGATTATAAACAGTGACTGTGATTGTGCTAGCACATAATGTACAAGCTGCTCACCGTCTTGAAACAGCAAAACGTGATTTATTTTTAATTTCGGTTCAAAAAGCTCTTTTACCAAAAATATTATAATATTACTATATTGTTCAATCCAGACTTCAGATAAATATGACTATAGCAACAAATAATCATAATTAGAATAATCGCTATCTTTTTATTATAAAGATTGGAACTAAATTATAATTCCAGGGGATGCACACCATAAAAAAATGAGCATGTAGGTAGGTACTATGTTAGACCGTTGCACTATATCCAGATAGCCAGATTTCAATGCTACGAACGTCTTAAGAAAAACTTTAGCAATTATAAGATAGGCTAGGCTAAGTTGTGATACAAAATGTTGGGATACGAGGCTGAAATTACCATGAAAAAGTATTTACCTACATGTAGTCTCCAAGTGTTGCTTCGCTTTAAAATCAAGACTTACTTAAAATAAATTGATGCCTAACGATATTTTTTAAGCGACGCGTTTATTAAACTCGCTAGGAAGTGGGAACACCTTAGACGATGGTTTATTCGTCTAAGGGGAGCACTTATAAGCCCTTCCATAAAGAAGCAGAGACGTGTCTGCAGTTCCTAAGGTAAAACCGTCGCGATTGTACACATTCTGACTATAAAACACATAAAACAGTTGAGCTATCAGCAAACAGTTGCTAAATATCTATTGTCGGCTCATACAAATCAGTACCAATCTGAAAGGATCCCATTTTAGTCTTCTAACATTCGTGACTCATAAAATATGCAAAATACCTGGCATCACAGAAAACCAGAGCTAGGGTAGGGTACCTACTACTCAACACTAGCATACTGCTGAGTGGTGACTATTTTTGTATATATAAAATTTTTATATGTTTGTTCGTGTCTTGTTTTAAGCTTTTAACAAAATAAGTCTTTACTTTACTTTACCTGGAATTGCAGTTGAATTTCATTTGAAAAATAAGAGTTTATCTTATCAATGTAAATACAAAAATTGTTGTTTGCCAAATAAAGTATCTCAAACAAGATAACCCCAAAATTATATTGTTATCAACAAATCACTTGTCCTACACGATGCGTCGATATTCATCATAATCTATCAAGGGTCGCCATATCGGCAATCGATCATCAGATAGGCCACAGCCACATACATATTAGATAATTTAAACAGCGTAATGTATGAAACAAGTTAGATACTTACCTACTTACTCATGTTACGCTGCTACAGTTTCAAGTACAAACAAAACTAAGAATAATAATTGCCCTGGATTAAATATCTTAGAATATTTTTGTGTACTAGGTACATCATCGAAATGAAATAAATAAAAAAATAAATACTGACATACATTTGATACGACGCAATCAACCCCTAAACCAAGAAAAACTTGTACTATTTGAACCAAATAACTGATAAATACTGTTTTTATGTATATTTACATACATAGAATACATTGTAACTACCAGACATAGAACAAATATCTGTGTTAACCTACAACACAGAAGGTAAACTAAGCTGTAACCGCTGTCGAGGCGGAAGTTCTAAATTTCTTCCCTTCCCTTATTGATGCTTTTGATTTTGTTTCAGTTGCAACGACGACTTCACGGAAAATACTTCGTGTTTGCAGAACTACACCGCATAATGTCCTAAACCGGAGGTAGACTATAAGAAAATGGTCCACGACCAAAGATAGCCTCAGTCTTTCTCACACCCCTTCCACTGCATTTTTTCTAACTCCAATAGTCAGTAAGTAACAGTGCCTCTACAAGTGATCAAAAAAAAAATCTTAAACATATCTTACGACAATACGGATCATAAGTTATAGTATACAATATAAGAGAAACTTAAGGTGATATTAAAGTACTTCAGAGATTTATATAGTTTTAAGAAAAAGTGCCAAAGAGTGACAAGATGTCTAACGGAACAGTAAAGAACTCCAACGCCAAGAATGGCAATGGGCATGCGCCTGAGCCGAGTAACTATGACTCACAAAGTTTGGCGCCGCCACCTGACGGAGGCTGGGGATGGATAGTGGTCTTCGCTTCTTTCATGGTTCACGTTATCAGTAAGTACTTCCTAGTTAATCATCAATAATATTAGTATTATAAATGGGAAAGTTTGTAAGTATGGAAGAATATTCTTCCACGCAAAAAACTACTCAATAGATTTTAATGAAACTTTACAATATATTAACTTATACATCAGAATGACACATATCGTCCGCGTGAAGTTATTTTCATACAAGCTTCAACCCCCGCTATTTCTGTTTAGGGGTTGAATTTCAGGTATTACTTTCTCTACGCACCAAGACGAATACACCCTGTAAATTTCAAGTCTCAAGTCGGATTATGAAAAAATCTAACGTCAAAAAGCATTTATTTAGTAGTTCATTGCGACCTTCCTTCCGGTTTCTTGTACCTATGATCCTTTTACAAAAAAGATCTCTCCCGATAAGAAGCATAAATGTGTTTGTTCTGTTTATTTTGTACAATTTTATTGGGGCTGGAAATGTTTGAATGTTTGTAACATTATTTATGGCCAATGGGCCTAAAATAATATAACTATAATAATGTAATGCCTAAAATAATATAATGTACCTACACGAAATACCAATATAACATCAATTTTACGTTTTTGATCCTAATTTTCAGTTCCGTCCAACAGACTCTTTTCCTGTGTACGTACCCATATGAGTTAAAACCTACAGCAATTTGCAAACTTTGGCTTTTGCCGTTTTTCCTCAATCTAATCAGTTACCGTGGAATGAAGTTGAAACTCATTTCAATGTCAAAGTGGAGAACGTTGCATTGAATGTTCAAATACCCGGTTCCAAATCCAATTCCAAATTTCATCCAGATCGGTCCACTGGTTAGAGCGTGAAAGAGGAACAAACATCCATCCATCCATCCAATTATCTATCCAAACATTCGCATTTATAATATTAGTAGGATAAAAGAAAGTCACAGACACCACCTGTAACTCAAGAACGGCTGGACCAATTTTTATAGTTTTTTGTGTTTGGACTTATCTTCGTCCGGAATAGGATAATAAGTAGTAAAAATAATACGGTACGAAATTCGCGGCATCAGCAAGTTAAGTATGAAGGAAAATGTGTTGATAACTTACTATACAAACGTTATTTAAATCTAAATATTGTAATAAAAATAGTCCTATCATGTTTCTCATTACTCATTGATAAGAGATGACAATGCTTTTAACAATACTTTAATACTTTAAACGTTTATCTTTTGACAGATTTTTATAAGTAAGGCCATTTATTTTTTGTTAGTCATATGATGTAGTAAATACTTAGTTTTGGAGTATTCACTCGATCGTATCGGCACTAACGTAGGGATATTTGTAATAAGTTTGGCTAGGTAGGCACATAGCGCAGATGATGCCACGGATGAAACAGTTACGTACTTTTTTAATACAACTCCATTATTAATTGTTTTACCGTTTAGTAACGAATTAATAAATGATAGTTATATAAATAGGTATCGTTGGGACCATCTTATTTTACTACCGCGTCTACCAATCTAAATATAGTTGGTTTCTGGCTTCTGGAGATGATAGCGCAACGGTATAATTAGATGAAATAGTTAGTGCAATGTGCAACGTAATAATGTTATCTTAAACATTAAAGAGTTCTCTTATACATTAAACAGCTGTCCATCATGTCCAGCTCGACGGTACCAAATTATAGAATAGTCATCCGAATTATCATGTCTAGCTTGACTTAGTTCAACGCAAGAGCACACGACGCGATCGTGTCAAGCTGTGGCGCACAACTATTATGTCTCTGAATAACGATAAAACAAAATTAAACTGGCTCAAGGTTTACGAATTTCGTGTTCGGAAATTATGCACGGAAGCTTTCGTAAATTTTTAGAAAATTAAAATCAATAATTCTTACCACTTACTATGCTATTGTTAGGTGCATATGGTTGCTATGGTCATAACTATCTTATTGGAGCATTGTCAAATCATAAAAAGTAATTGGAATGAATTTGATAGCCCGATCTGTCACAAAAGTTAGGTATATGTTTATTCATAACTGAACATATAATTGAAGAGAAATGCTTATAAAGAGATGTCTCATGCATCGGTCAAGAGTATAAAGAGTGCACGACCTAAAGCAAACAAGATTGAACCGCTCCCATTGCCGACCCCTCCGGACGGCGGGTATGGATGGGCAGTGGTATTCGCCTCTCATGTGATCAACCTTATCAGTGAGTCTTTTAGCCTTGTTTATTTTAGCCCATCTATACATTTATATCTTTATTATTAACATTACATAAATTAAAACGTTGCTTAAGTATACTCGTAGTCCTGTCATTATGACTGTTTGTAATTCAATGCCTATTGATAAGAGAAGACAAAAGTAATACCAATAGCCTCACTTGACTTCATTAAACTCTGATCATTTACCATCTACAATGTATATAAATAGAAATTACACTGGCTTGGCTAAGATCTGCAACATGAGATACTTTATCTATTGGATTTGTATTGGTAGAAAAAGTAAGCTAAAGACCCACAGATAGGCTAAACATTCTAATGAATCTCTTTCTAATGAAGACTTATCGCTAATGTTTAGCCTAATGTCGCGTTAGACATCTTAGTCCTGCAGGTGTAATAGACTACTCTCGAAAACATCGGGTATCAAAGAAAAAGAACCCATCAATATGAATAACTTTTTATATGGAACAAGCAATGAATGCGAAAAAAACATCCGCTCGTTCATACTTCATACATTTTGTTTAAATAGAAAAAGTTATTCATAATTATGGTTACTTTAACTCCCTCGTAGTTTTTGGAAGTGTTATTTTTACACCGTTTGATAACTAAGCACTAAAAAATTTTAAATTAAAAAAACTGGGTATTATTAGCTAATTACATTTTCGTTTCAGTATCATAGATCAAACCCACGCACAATAAATTTTGATAATGTATGTAAATAGTTAGTACCTACTTAGGTACGTTTCATCTATGTAGATTGTAAACAACGACAAAATAATCGTATTACGCTTGTATCTGTTTCTTCATGTCAAACAGTTGTACATGTATAAAGAGAATGACTTGGGTGATAATAGGAATAAAATCTATGCTATACTACACTTAATATAAAGAGGTAAAGTTCGTGAGCTTGTAAGGGGTAATCTTTGGATCTACTGAACTGATTTTGAATATTATTTTACCAATAAAAAACCACGTTATTAGTAAAGTATAGATACAACCAATAAATATGTACTAACGATTTAAATGATCGACGAATGATAATGATATAAGGTAGAAGAAATATGCCTTAAGGATCTACTCTCGAAGTTAGAGAGGCATATGTAGGCATACTAAAAGAAATTTTGTATGAGTTAGTGGTTGACTCTGGTGTTGACGGAGTTTTTAGGCACCTACTTTTTCGTCCGAGCCTTAAAGCCCTTCGACACACCGAAGGTACACTAAACAAAGGGCATCTAAGAAATGGCGCTAACCAGTAAAGTTCTGCAATTCCGGTATTCATTCCCCACAGGTGTTTTCTGGGTCCCTAGTTTTATTACTGGATAAAACAGCTCATAGCCGTTTGTAAGTCAGCTAGCTAAAGCCCAGAGTGTTACGATCTTACTCTAAATCAAGCAGCACACCATTAATATAGACATTATGGTACAGTCAACATCAATAGTATTTACTGATGATCGGATTTTCAAATGCTTTTTGAAAGAAAACCTGTGTATAATTTGAAAACACAAATGATAAAAGAGCCAAATAAACATTTTTTTTATACACTATGGAACTGCGTCCATCAACTTGAACCATATTATATTATATGCATGTTAAGCTGCATGTGTAGTTGAAATAGGCATGGTGGTAATACTTCCCCGGGCAAGCCCTTCACAAAGCCGTAGTAGTAGTAGTAGTAGTATAGTAGCTACTACAACTTGACAATGACTACTAACTACTTCAATTATGAAAAAGAATTTTCTTCTGATGTTGATTATACCTACCATAAAACTTCCAGTGATTGTCTGAATAGGTTGAAACGTTTTTAAATGGAACTCTAGAAAAATATACTTCATAACCTACGAGGAACCCTAAAAATGAGCTGAACGTAAAAAATTATGACTAAAGAGTATAATTGTATTAACATAGCTGATTTCTGATAAGCTGTGGACAGATTGACCCATAAAGTCTGCTTAACCGACCGGCAGGACTCCACCTCGGGTATTTGAGGCTTGTCTGATTTTTGACGTAATCCAACCCCATGTTCAATGTCCACAGTTTGATATTGCCGTGGGAGTTTTTGGAGATTGACCTAGTCTGGTTTATTTAAGAAATACCGAAGTAATGTCTAAATTACAGTAACCTAGATCTACTGTTTTTTATATATGATCTACCATTCTACACACTGTCAAAAAATTGCTGATAGGATTAGTCTGTTTTTAGCGAGAATGATGTATCATTTTATTATTCGCTTTGAATGATGGGGTATTTCATAATTTGCATCATATGCTAAAACACATACTGATGAAATATTTCACCATTCACTAAGTTTTCAGTAAGTATTTAATTAATGTTTGGTCTCTGATCTTATCAGAAATCAAACTTTCATCATTCGTTTTCTACTCTTAGTTTAGCATCGTTTTTAATCTCTTGTTTGTGCAATTATTGCATGATAATACATAATTTTGCAAAGTATACTTGAAGGTAGGTATCTATAGTAACCGTTTAACATTAACTAGCAATTTTAAATCATGTTTATAAACTTCTACTACATCATGTTTCATGCAATGCCTATATGTGCATACCTATATCATCATAGCATTACCTACCTACTCGTAAGCAACCTTTACCTAAACTTCAATACCTATAAGAATAGAATAAAATTAATACAATTCAATACTTTGATTGCCTTTACGTATTTTCCGGGACCCGTAGCAAATTCTTTCAGAGTCTTGACCTGCTATGGGTTCCTTAGAACAATTTTGGTAAGAAAGTACCAATTTAAAACTGATGATACTTTACCAATTATGTTTTCAATACATATTTCAAAGTTTATAAGGCCTTTCCGCGCGGCGCCCATAGCAATTGCTACTCTTGTTACGTGGGTAATCCGGCACTGATGTTTATATATTGCATACACCTCACTAGGTTAGGTTGGCACGACACTGAAGCTTCATAGTATATTATTTTGTAAAAAGGATCACACAAAAAACGGTAGGAACCAAGCCTATTCACACGCCTTGGTCGCGAGACGCTGACGCCTAGACTTGACCTAGCTTTTAATTATTCTAAGTGATCTTTTGATCCTATGATATAAATACTTTTTGATTTAGACTATGATTTTTTGACTTATGCAATACCTAATTTGTTTTAAAAACTGAGATAGTAGCGTTTGCTAATATTTAAACAGAGTATGTAAATATTTTCCTTTATCTTGTGAACGCTGTTACTGATACACAAATACAAAATAATAGTTCTATGTAGATACCTACATACAAAATACAAACATAATCTTGAATGGTTCTATCTCGAAACTCGTGACACTTGTGATTTCTTATTTAGAAAACTTTTTTCAGTTTATTAAAAATGAAGGGTAGTATTTCATATACAATCAAACAATATTGGACCAATACTTTATTACTTAAAGTTGTTATCGTTCAGTCGCAATTTCAAAACCATAAATAATATACCCTCCGAGCTTTTATCGAGGACGGTAATAAAGATACAGAGTAAGACTTGGGGAAATAAAGTTGCAATGAGGTACTTCGAGCTACTATAGAAGAACCTTTTGCACTAAGAAGCTTAGTGTAAATCAGGATTACCGTTCTAAGGAGCAATTACTAAGCACGATAATTAATAAAATTATAAGTAC
The DNA here is from genome assembly GCA_947095575.1 of Electrophaes corylata. Lineage (NCBI taxonomy): Eukaryota > Metazoa > Arthropoda > Insecta > Lepidoptera > Geometridae > Electrophaes > Electrophaes corylata. The sequence goes on along the minus strand of OX352700.1, from coordinate 10,818,307 downwards.
AACGAAAAAGCGGCATACTTTCTTTGTAAAGTAAAGTATTTAAGTATATGGTAAATTAATTTACTATATCCATACCATTTATTAAGTGTAGTTGTCTGTATTTTACGTTTCAGCCACCGAACTAGCCTTGATGAAATTTGGTCTGAACTAGTACTTAACAAGTCATTCGTCGTCAAGTCCTAATGACAAAATATTCTGGGAAGCTATCTCGCGTGTCAGGGAATAACAGGATAGTAGCAAATTGGCGTAATTCAATCTTACTTATCTCGTTTATTAGTTCTGACGATTCAGGTTTTGAGATTCAGCTATAGAGTTGATCAACTATAGAGGAAATGGCGTGCCGAAGATCAGGCCTATACCCAGTAGTGATCTGGTCATATAAATTCGTCAGAATAAAATCATAGGAAATCGTTGGATGAAGATGGTTCAAAATCGTTGTTCCTAACCTAAAAACGCAGAAGCCGAACGTACTTCCCGTACAAAATCCAGCAATGGTCTTCTTCATGCTGATGGTGATAAGGTATCTGATGTTGAAAGTAATATATATTGCAGTGCAGAGGAACGTGTGAAATAATATAAATGACACAAATAGCGAAGAACTAAAATAGAATACTTTAAATACAGTATCAAGTATAAGTATATTGTGTGTATCGAAAATATTATTGGCATACTGTCAAATATTGCTATCAAAGTGTACACACGCCCACGAATCGATAAGGGGACTCTTCGTATATAATTTAAATAGACCAATAAACTTAAGGCATGTTGTCGAAGTAAGCAAAACTGATTGATTAAATAATATAGGTAGTACGAAGATAGGCGTATTTATATCAAGAAAAAAAACAATAAATCTAGGTAAGTAAAGTACTAAGTTCATGTAAAATGTATGCAGAGCATTTTGGCTCGAATAACAAATTGCCTCGGATGTAAAAATTTAGGTAAGTAGGTACATGATTTTTTAGTGGCGTCTAATGACGCTTAGCTTTGGTTGTAGCTCGATCGCTTGAAATTACAGGCACATGAGGTTTAACACCAGTATGCCTCAGGTTGGTGGACACAAGGTAGGGTAGGGGTGTATCTAACGTGCGTGACCTACAAGACAATGCTTCGTTATAGGTGATGGTTACCACTTAGCATAACTTGGTGTGCAACGTTTTGCTATCTTAACATTTAGTGAACCCTTTAGTGAAATAACTTTACACTTATCCTTCTCAAATATAAGATCTTGTCTGAAAACGTCGACAACAATTTTAGAGCCGAGATTTAGAGATTTATTTATCTTCAAGTGTTTGTCGACAGTTATAAATAGGTTGTTTACTGATAAAAGTTTACCTTGTCTATTTTGTATAACCCCGTAAATTTTTGATAGCCCTGAGTAGGTAATATGTCATCAATATACCTGCCTATCTACATAGCTCGTATAACAATGGAACTATGCAGTTTGCTGATGTATATCAGTGTACCTACCTACATATTATGATACATATAGTTTTGTAAAAACTGTTTCTGGAAATATAAAACAAAATTGTTCTTACGTCTAAGGTCGAATGACATCCTTATCGGAAAGTAATGTAGAACACAGCGTATTTTGCATAAGACTGCTACCGTCTGTTGTTTATATATAATCTGAGATATGATTTATCTGTCACAGTTACTAGACAGACAAATTCTCAACAACAACACAAAGAAAAACCATTATCGACGTTGTGAGGCTCGTCGTCGCCGGAAGAAAAACAAATCAAATAACGATTTCGCATTAGTGATTTACCCTCGTAGGTAACAACTTAGAATAACCTTTTTGATGATTTGACTAGTAGTATAATATCTGGCTCGTCCGGAGGAGTACCACCATTATGCCTATTTCTGCTGCCAACCAGCGTTGATTTTCGTTTTGAAGGATAATAGTGCCGATAAAATTACAGGCACATGAGGTTAAACACCATTACGTTGAGTAATATTAAAAATTGAAAGGTTGTGCGTCCACATCTTTTATTACCGCTGGTCCCCATCGGGGACGAGCCCGAATAAAAAAAGGGGTTGAACGCACCTGGGGACGAAATGTAGGGACGAGTGGGAATAACTCATTACGTCTCATAGTAGACCCAGCGCAATAATACTGGTAAACGTTCAACATCAGATTGTTTCATAATTTTTATAATACATACACAGAATATTAAGGCACGAAATACCATAATTTATCATGGTATAAGTATGAACTAAGTCGTGATGAGCTGACTGAATCAAAATGCTTACTATCTTAATTTAAACTTAAAGATACTGTAAATGAATTACAAATACTATGAAGGTTGAACCTCGTGTAGATTATGCTTTTAGTAGAGCAAGCGCTCTTAAAGTTGGCGCGTTAATAGCATGGCATTACATTCCAGTAATAAAAATATCGGTTATCAAGAGGTCAAATGGGAAATCCCGTTCAGTTTTTAATAACGGAAGAATTAATCAAAAACCTGCGTATTTCCATATATTTGTCCGGGCAGCCATCGTAAGCGCCAAGGCGGAATGCAAGCCAATTTAAATTCTAATCCGACATTGTTATGATAGATATTAGAAAATCTTCGAGCTGAGCTGAGTCTATCGGGAAATCCTTAAGTATTTTTCTCAGCTATTTAAGCATTTTATCAAAACATTGCGTATTTTTTTACGAGTACGGACTTTTCCATTACCCAGGTTTGGACGTTGTTTTAAAACCGAACTGGGTAAAAGTACCTCTACAACTTTGCGGTTAATTTTTCTGCACTACTAGGAACATTATTATCAGCTTGCAGGCATTGGCCGATGCGACGACCCTTGGCCATAATGTTTATCAAACCAATATTATCTCGCAAAAACAATTCTATTATTATAAATACATAAACTAGTAAGTTTATTATGCAATAATTATCTACTGCAGAAAGCCAGCGCTGTTGTATGGACAAGAGAAGCACTTGCTGAGCTTTACCATGCCATTACCAGCCATTCTGTAGCATTACTTTTATAAATTTCTACTTGTATTGGCTCATTTATATAATTTATGTGGTGGCTTGAATAGATGGTTTTTCTTTCTTTCTACTGTAGAATTTTTATTTTATTTTTATTTATTCACAAGCATTACACCTATTATTACAGGTTGTATAACGTTCAGAATAGTTTAGATTCTAAACCTTGTCTTAAGCCTTGCATAAACTCTCATCTTCATTTTTCTTTTGCTCTTCTTTTGTTTTTCTTCCACTTATATTCTGTCTCCGTTAAATGTTTTAGTATATCTTTAAATTATATATCCAAAGTTCATTTAAAGTAAGGTTAAGTAGGACAAAGGACCTTTTTGGTTTAGTTATTTGCACTTCAAAAATTTATTATAAAGGCTTGAGAAACACTAGCAGTAGCAGAGCTCTTTGTTAAGCACTCGTCCGGGTAGGTACTACCACCATGCCTATTTCTCCTGCCAAGCAGCTTGCTGTGTTCCGCTTTGAAAAATACAGCGTTATATATTTATCTTTCCTTGAAATATTTTCGAAACATAGAACAGTGCTAAAAATTTCAAGCAAGTATTATTTACCTACTTGGGGTGAGATTCAGTGCGACTCGCGTGTAAAGGGCACGTTGTGGGGATATTTCGCTACCCTATCAAGGTCGAACTTTAGCCTCTTGGATATTTAATAGAGCCAAATAAAAATATCTATAAATAGGACGGTCATCGTATCCTAAGGCAACCTGTTTACATCCCACATAATAAGATTGGGTACAAATACAGATAGGGTAAGCACCTAAATTTATTTTACGATTGACGTGGCCCATCTGATGTTGAGCAGTTACTAAAGTGCAGATCACGTTTACTGAGGCGTCGCACAACGTTTATCACTCTGAGGCGCACAGGAGTTAATTCTCAAGTATATGTACATACAAGTATGTTCTAATGTACATCCACTCATTCCCGGACACCCTGTAGGTACATATATCTCTCATATGTCTGTAACTAGAGTTATGTAAGTATATAAAATGTTACCTAATTATTGAAGTAGGTATAAACTTATCGATAATAACAAGTCCTAATCGACACGGATGTCATGACGACTGGTGACAGTGATATTGATGTATTGCTTAATATGAAAATACTGATAATACACCAACTTAAGCGTGATTTTAATAAATACGTCTATATAGAGATAGATAATAACGGCACACCTCCATACGTAGCGATAATAGCTGTAGAACGATAGGTACCTACACTACCCACACAGAAGTCGTTTAGAAGTAGATACGCATGGTTATGTCAAAAATATCTTTCTATTTCGAAGGTTGTTTTTCATTCTCCATACCATATATTTATGGATATTGTTATATTAAGATTTTTTATTATTTATTTAGATTTAAGTATAGATTTATAGACAGAGATAACTTAAATTGCGCTCCGAAACAAGCTATTTTACTTGTTATGAGAGTTAATGATCAGCGGTGCCATTTAGGTTACTTTAATTATTTAAATAGGTTAGGTACAGTCAGCTGTACTAGAATGTATACAATTTGTAACTTTCACAACGGTATTACAGCAAAATAATGAACTCTTACAACTCAAAAGTCATGAAACTAGTTGATGACCTCATTCATTTTTTGAATAATTGTCGCTTAAACATTTTTAGTACAGTTGTGAAACCATTTTTAAAGTTATAAATTGTATACATTCTAGTGCAGCTGACTGTACCTATCTTTAGCAAAAAATCACTCGTTCCTTCAGTTTTTGGAAGTTTTATTTTACACACTGTAGTGTTTATCTCTTACTACGTTGTGATATTGCATAGCAAAAGGCAAAATGTAAATTAATCAGGTTCATTCGTACTAGACATCTGTTCAATTAAATAAACAAGTTTTGTACTGGATTTCATTGAAGTAATTACAAACAGATGGTAACTGCCTCTGCTGTCAACATAATACATTATAGCATACTAGCTGCCATCCACGACTTCGTTCACTCCCAATCATTTTCTAAACCAGTATTGTAGTGATGATTATGTTGTTTTAGTATGAAGCCTTAGAATAGGTCTAAAAGGGCAGTATCCAATGTATAGGCAGGCAGGGCAGTGCTAGAATGAAATGGAAATTACGGGTTTTCTTAATTCATGCAAAAACTACTAATTTGTTTTGTTTATTTTGAGTATAAGTTATCATGCAACCAAATTTCATCAGTAAATGTTCAGCGAACGAATAACGAAATTTGTTAGCCACATTTGTTTCTCGGTTATTGTTATCTCACATTTCTTTAAAGCGTAAGTAACAGACAGACAGACATACTTTAGCATTTATTAACGGTATGGATACTTATATAGAAACTTACATAGTAGTATAGTCTATAGACCTACGTTTGCTTACGTAAGTATTATGTACCTCTAAGAAACTATAACCTAGATACCTTTCTATAAACCCAGGTTGTAATAAACCTTGACAAAACTTGAACCGTTTGCTTTTAGCCGTAATGTAACTCTCGTGACATTTTGATATAAAGAATGATGTATATCTGCAATCTTCATCGCGACTTTAATTCCCAAGCACTGTAGATGAACAAACTCAAGTTTTTTTTAAAGATTTCTAAAGAGGTTAGTTAGTGTTTGGCACATACCCACATTTTGCAGTAGAAATGATGATGATGATGATAGGTGTTTGGCGAACACCTTGCCAAACACGTATCGAAATATCTCTTATATCCTCGAATATGAAAAGAGATATACTATAATACAATTTACTCTGCAAGAATACTCTGATAGAATAAATTACTAAAGTTATGAAGCCAATAACACCTGAAAGCTACTTCGTTAAGAAAGTTTACCGGAACAGCTTCTAAGAAGCCCGTATTATTAGTGGCAGATAACTATTTATTAGTTTAGAGGCAGAATTGGTAACTTATAAACTACTAAACTACACTCCAATGAGCCCAAAGTAAAAAAATATGAATTAAATTATTTCACGGATATAACATTTCATTGAATTGTATTTAATGTTGATTTTATTAATGGATTTTCAATAATATGTGTTTTTAATAACGTGGATGTATATGACCAAAATTGCTTAAAATAAAGTTTATAGTCGGTAGTAAGTTTGTAGTAAACAGCTAACGCAGTCACGCAAAATTTTAAAAGTTTTCCCTGATTTTAGGTAATATTAACTTTACCAACTCAACACAACGAATAATACGACGTACTAGTACGAATACCAGTCACAGAGGCCGTACCATCACGCCTGATTACGCGATTCTTAAACTGAAACATTCACGACAGATTTCAATGATAAAATATGAACCAAGGCCACCGGCATAGTTCTCAGAATCAGCAAGTTGAAGTATCAATCGGCAGGCCATATGGCTAGTAGTACCGACAACCGCGGGGTAATAAAGTTTCTCGAATGGCAACCACAAACCAGGAAGACGAAGCGTAGGACGTCTTCCTACCCGTCTTACCGCCTACATTATTAGGATCGCCGGATGGTGGTGGTTGGAAAAGGCTCAAAATCGTGGAGATAAGGGGTAGACCTATGTCCAGCTCAAGTCTCAGCTCAATTCAATTCAATTTGAGAGGAATAACCAAGACTAGATGACAATATCAGCCAGCCAAGACAAAGATTCTCATAATAGGTATAGATTAACGACTTCCAAGGATTAAATTATAACAGCGCTCGCGTATAATTATAAGCTCTTCATTAAATTTGCCTGCCAATTACTTTAAAATAAGAAATAACTTCATATTATTTATTTTTTATTTTTTGGCTTAGATAAGATGTTTTCTGGTTTATATCTGATTTTATTTTACGTAAAGAAGTAGGTATTTTCAAAACAGATGCGTGTAAGACATTAATCATAAGGTATGTCAATATAGTTCTTGCATAAAAGTAGCAAGATATACAGCATCTTTGACGTCATCGGCACTATTTTCTATTGTCAGCTAAGCTTTTGTTTGCAACACCCTCCCTGTATTGTCATTAGTTCAATGCATAGATTCATCATGTTAACCTACTTTATCGTAAAACTCTTGACATTATTCCCGTATGAAGTGGTTGAAGTATTGGGTTATGCTCTGGTACTTACTTGCAGTAGTGGGTATCATACTTGGAAAGTAAAATAAAAACAGGGAAAAGTATAGAACAACCAAATGTGGTCTAGACCAACCACATATCGGGAGCCAAACAAAAATAAATTTTGTTGGTAATATTTGTGGTCTAAACGTATCGATCTGTTTTCGAAAAAACGTGGGTATGTATTCATACCTAACCTACCAAATATAATACCTCTGACTACCCCCTTAGATATCCTCGTATAATCTCGAGGTATATAGTACTTGAGGATTAATACGTGATGCTATTTCTTTCCGGCATCCAAGTCACACTGCGCGATTTTAGTCGATCGCAATTTTTTATTGGGTGGGAAAAAGAGGAAAGTTTGCTATAGGTACGTTATGCATGGACGGATTTCAATTTTGGGAAAGGGAAAAAGCATCGGTTACTTCATGGTTATAAGGGCTCGCGAGGTACGACTGTTTTCACAGAACTGCTAATTACAATTTGAATTAACCATAAAATTGTACTATTTCAGCTGATGGCATGACTTATTCGTTTGGCGTGTTCTATGCGGAGTTCCTGACCTACTTCAATGAGGGGAAAGGCGCAACGGCATGGATTGTATCTATCCTCGTCGGGGTCACTCTGTCTTCAGGTAAGTTTAATGGAAAGCTAATCATATAACCGAGGGAAAAATAATGAAAGGATATATTTACGTCTGACCGACCGATGTGGTGCGGCGGGCGATTGTCCGCCTGCGACGCAGAGGTTGCGGGTTCGATTCCCGCCTTGGGATAAATGTTTGTACGATCTGCAAATATTTATTCCGGGTGTTCTGGGTATTTTCTATGTATAATAAAAAATATCTATGTATGTAATATAATATTGTATTAAGTATATCAGTCATCTAGTACCCATAACACAAGCTCTGCTTAGCTTGGGGCTAGATGATGCTGTGTGGATCGTCCGGCATTATTTATTTATTTTATTTTATTTATTTATTTACGTCTATGAATTTGCTACAAGAAGTTACCGCCGAAGTTATGTACGCCGAACAATATTCATTATGCAAAGTAAGACGATCAGGCAAGGTTAAGAAAATTTGCTTTTATGCCTGTGAAATGTTAATAACTGTTATTTAGAACAAACAATTATCAAACCATGTTCAAATCATTTTATAGTGATCATGTGATGTTAGGTTTCATAGTAGTTACCTACATATATTGTTATGAAATCAAACTGATTAAATTGAGCCTTTTTGAACATATTAAACTGCACGAGTGGAGTTTATTAAACAAATTATGTGAATCATGTTATCGCATAACTATTAAGTTACAATGAATCAACAGTTGGAAACGAGATAATTGAATACTGCCTCGCTTGTGGCTTGCATAAATAAAAGGGTTATGTTATGCAGCAATTACTATTGCAATTTAAACTGCAAGATAATAATGTGGTGATCGGTCAGCAAATACGTATTAATTCTAGCTCATTGAATATAGTTGTAGTTAGTATGGCCGTGGTAGTGCTGGCTTAGAATTCCTTCCATCACTTTCTGTGAATGACGCAAAAGGTGACTAACGAAATTCACAAGGGAATGGGCAGTGGCATCTCCTGAGCTTACCAGTCCACATATCAAAAACGTGGTGACTACGGCAAACCCCTTCAATTCAAGGCCTAAGTCCAGCATCACAGTCTTCATTCGGCCTGATGAAGTGACGATTGATATAAGCATTCCAGAATTATTTTTTAAATCAGTGGTTTACGGGCAATTATCATGGTCTAATTGATTTTCTAAGCCGCCAAAATGCAGCTGTATAAAACTTTATAACAACACCTTTTTTTCTCTCCTTCCAGGTCCAATATCCAGTTCATTCGTGAATCGATGGGGCTGCCGGGCAGTCACCGTCGCCGGTGCCATCCTAGCGTCAGTCTGTGTAATGCTATCCGCATTTGCAGAAAACGTGCTGACTCTTATATTTACTATTGGAATAGGCACTGGCTTCGGCTTTGGACTTATCTACTTACCGGCCATCGTCAGTGTCACGGTGTGGTTCGAGAAGCGGAGAAGTCTTGCCACAGGTACCTAATGTTATATTAAAAAAAAACTGTTAAAATTTATCAGATTACCTTTATTGCCATCCCTTTCGCGCTGCTATACCTACCTTTCTAGAAAGTACGACTTAGTTTCATACCTAGGTATGAAACTAAGTCGTAAAACTCTGTAATTCTTGATTTCAGGCATAGCTGTATGTGGTTCAGGGCTAGGCACACTACTGTTCGCTCCAATCACGTCATCACTAATAGACTACTATGGCTGGCGAGGAGCCATGATCATCATAGGAGCTGTCACCCTAAATTGCATACCACTCGGAATAATGTTCCGACCCGTGCCTGATCTGCCGCGGTCCGCAGTCCGAGAACCAATGCTACCACAAAACAATAAAATCCCACTAATAAGGTCACAGAGTAGCGAAAATGTAGTAAAATCCAATGGTAAATCAAAATCGGATGATATTGATGTTTCAAGGCTTACGCTGTCACAGCCTGCATTGAACGATCCGCAAGAAGCAAGATCGCGAGCGCCATCGCGTCATGGCAGCGGCATTATGCTGAGACCCGATGTCTTGTACCAGGGTAGTATGAAAAGCCTAACGAACTTCAAAGCTTCTGTACAAGACATAACTAAATTGAGAAGACACACAATAACAAAGAGAGAACAGAAATGTCAGTGCCTACCATGCTCTACGGAATTCAAGACGACACTATCAGAGATGCTCGACTTCTCGTTATTCGTAGACCCAATATTCATTTTATTCGCTCTATCTAATTTTTTGACCAGTGTTGGCTTTTACATACCATACGTTTACGTGGTGCCAATGAGTGAAAAGTTGGGAATCAAAAACGCTCCATACCTTATTTCGATTATTGGAGCAGCGAACTTGGTGGGCAGAATTATTTTAGGATGCATAAGTGACATGCCTTGGGTGAATAGATTATTAGCTTACAATATCTGCCTCACCATTGCTGGTATAAGTAAGTTACCTTTTCTAAGAGTTAATGGTTTTGATTTAAAGTTGATTGCTGTTTGAAAATAATTTTGATTTCAGGTACAGCAATGGCAATGCTTTGCCAGGAGTTTTGGGGACTAGCATTTTACGCTACGGTATTTGGCTTTACAATTGGTGCCTACGTGGGCCTGACTTCAGTGGTTCTAGTGGATCTTCTTGGACTTGAAAAACTCACAAATGCCTTTGGTCTACTTTTACTGTTCCAAGGAATAGCTTCATTAGTTGGACCTCCATTTGCAGGTAAACAATTTAAATACATTTTTGATACATAGATGTCAAAATAATTACATTACAAACATATAAAAGTTTAGATACTGACAAAAAAACTTGTAGGTTCTTATATGATGGATAAGGTTGGTTTGTGTGTCCTTACAAAAAGCATCACATCTACATAATATATTAAAAATGTTTTTCCTAAAATAGTTTTTTTACTTGTTCCAGGTTGGTTGTACGACCATCTGGGGACATATGCTCCTGGGTTCTACGTAGCGGGTGGCGCCATAGCATTAAGTGGGATAATCCTCTTCGCTATTCCCATTTTCGAGAGGCGCCGGAATCAGGAGGAGTACCAGGGTACCCCTCTTGAGCAGATATAGCAGGAAGAGCCGCGAGGGACACGCGAGTACCCCATCATAGTACTTAATAGCCCCTCCACACCTTCCTGCACCAGTTCCACTGAGGATACTATCAGTAACAGGGTATTTAAAACTACAATAATAGAACCTACATATTATGTAGATGATGACGACGATTTTGTAGTTAGCAATGCAATGGATGAGTGTGAGGAACATTTCGGTCAGGGACATCGGATCCATTCCACATACAATATATGCAGTGCTTATGACTTGTGATTATTTAGGTAGTGTTAAACAAAATGGTGCAATACTGAAATATATGTTTATTTTTATAAGTAGGTAATAATTATGCGCCGAACGTCTATATGTTCGCTCCGCTAAAGAACTTCAACAAATTTACAATAGTAAGTAGAGCTAGTTTGATAGATTGATACGATTGGATGTTCATAGTTATTTTATTGAACTTCAAAATCTATTATGATAACTATGCCATATGTTTTGCAGTTCAATATAAATTTATAGTAGGTATATTCTATTGTTCCATAAAATAAGCCTTAATGTGGACCAACCGTGGATGCATGAAAATCCAAACCCGTATAAGTACACAAAGATGCATAATATTAAGTAGGTACCCTAAGTACGTAAGCTAATGAGATCAAACAATTAATTTATTTTTGCATTAGGTCTTATTTTTATTTCAACAAAAAGGTACATAAAATATTGTATCTTGTAGTGATATCTTCCAAATTGTGTTCATTAGGTTTATTTGTTTCTCCGTTTCTTCTGTCAGCATATCTATTCCGATGTATGTAAACAATGATAAGATGATAATAATGTGACTGAATTAAATAATCACTATGATCATTTTTAACTCGACTGCTGATATTCTTCGTACAAAACTTTGTCACTATGTATATTGTTGCCATTCTTTACTATCGTATTTAATGCGATTTCTGTGTAGGTACATTTAATGTTACTGTCTAATATAAGTACTAAGGTACATTATTATAATATAACACTTGATATAAATATATATTTATTCGAATCTATTTGTGATTTCAATGTTTATACCTACCTACTTCTCTTTTTGTTCTTTGTGGCTATCAATGCGTGATTCATCATTTTTAGTACCGTTGACGTTGAAAAGCATTTTGTTTCGAATATTATCGTCTGCCAGGAATAGTGTTACAGCAGTCAACGCAGGCGCCATCTAGAAAAAGTAAAAAAAAAAGAAATATTACTACCTTAAACTAAAGCTAAGAGACAGAAGACGAACTGAAGTCTTACGGCATTTGGTATAAGAGTATTTATGAAGGGTAGGTACAAAATACATAATATGATACAGTTAAGCTTTCTGCAGTATGTGGTAAACGATTACAATACGCCATTGGTGAAAACAAATTACCGACAAAACTATTTCGTCAATAGAGCAATCAGATGTTTTAATGCAATATCTAGTAATACCAGTGAAGAAGAGATTGATATTTTCAACACCAACACTAAGCGCATAAAGCGCTACATGTGTGACTCTTTTTTTGTTGGACAATGGAACCAATTTATTTTTAAATTTAGGTACTAATTAAAAAGTGATTTTTAAGTGTAGTGGTCTCCGTCTACTCCATCAGTACTGTTTTGTTTTAACATATTTAGTAACCATATGTGGAAACTTGTAATTAGCCTTAGATATCCATTTTATATTTTATACTTTATTTAGCTGTAAGTTTTCCTAAAATTGTAAAAATAAATAAATAAATAAAATAATCCAGACATATCCGTGTTGAGACGCCACTTACATTGCCGCTGAAATGAAAATGCTGATGCAGATGGTAATTATATCATATTATTATTATAATCACTATATAATAATGTAGGTTCATTTGTTCCTTTTTTATATGGCTTGCTGATGGAACAAGCAGATGGCCTACCCAATGCTAAGTGGTCACCTAAACAAAACCTTGTCATGCAAGTCACGTTTGTCAGGAATGTGCCTCAACAGGCACTGATCTACCTCATGTTACTTCCCATGTGCCTGTAGTACCACGTGTCACACTGAAACACAGCATTGCTGCTTGGCGACAGAAATAGGCTTGGTGGTAGTAGTTCCCCCGACGAGCCCTTCACATATAGCCCTACTACTGTTCTTACAGTTCTAATTGAATTTCAATGGTGATGGATACTCACCCAGTGAATCCACATAGCCCATTTGATGTAAAATACAGAAGTCATTACTAGAGGATGAGAGTAGAGCAGCTGTGATACCACGACACCTCCTCTTATGAGTGCAACGGGTGTCCAGCACAACAAATTCACGAGCGCTACGATGATCATATTCTGAAAACAAACAATTATCTGACTTTGAACAGTTATTTGACTTTAACATATCATCATCATCAACGACAGCCTGTCCTACAGGCGCTGGACCTACGTTTCCAGGAAACTTAGCCGGATAGCCTCCCCAATACGTTTCCAGGAAGAATGATATCAAGCCCTTTCCATTCATAGACTTCCTGCGATCCTAACAATATCGTCAGTCCATCGGGTTACGTACGTACCTATGCTTCGTCTTCCAGTTCGTGGTCGCCATTCGAGAACCTTTATTCCCTAACGGTTATCAGTTCTACAAGCTATATTGGCTCTGTCCCATTTTACAAATATTAAACAATAATTTTCATGCACAAAATTTGAAATTAATGAGCATTGAGACTTGATCAAACTCCCTAATTTGGTATTTTTTTATTTACTACATATTTATACATACCCCAGTAAACCTTCGGCGCCTTTGGTTTTCTTCGGAATGTTTAAGGCTTTCTTCCAATACACATGCCCACACAAGCATCATTATCCTGTAAAATAAAATATTCTAAATAATCTTCAAATTGAAGCTAAATAGCTACAATCAGGTAATATGTCTCCTGGGTAATCTGAGCCAAGCCGATCACTTTGTGTTTGAGCGATAGTACCTATTAATAATACCTAATAATAGTCTAATTGGATAGCCGCAGGGGAATAAAGGTTCTCGAATGGCGACCACAAGCCGAAATACGACAATTTGGACGCTCTCCCAATGGACCAATGACATTGCTAGAATCGCAGGAAGTCGGTGAAGGAAATAGCTCAAAATCGTTATTCCTGAAAACGTATAGGGGAGGCCTGAATCCAACAGTAAACTTCCTCAGTCTGATGCATTTAAATATATGTATGTATACGATTCCTCAACTACAACTCTATCAATTTCACGCAACTGTCACTGTAGTAGTTCTTTAATTCCCTACTATCCCCGCTGTCGGTGTTGTGTCGTAAGAATAGCGACAGTCAGGTTCTAATGTGACGAACCACAAGTCTAAACTCTCAGTTAATTCTCATAGCTTCATTCATAGGTAAAGAGTACATTAGATAGTGCCACAATATCGAAAGGGCATCAAACCCGCACCAGCATCTCAGGCTCAGGTTGCCAGCTACGCTACAGAGGTAAAACTGTTAAAAGCCTGTTGCAAAATAAATATTGTTAACTCACATGACAGCAGTAGGTTTGATACTGCGAAGAAAGAAGATGGTCACGGTAAGATATCTCTGCCAAGAGTCAGGCAACATCATATCAAATGTATAGAAAGTGCACGAAAAGTCAAATCCATATCTTCCGATCCCAAAGAGTGGAAGAAACGAATACAAAGAGGCAAAGAAAATGCACAGACTTTTAAATAATGTATAATGGCTTTTGTTGATGTGCCAACCTGAAAATAAAACAAATATTTAAAATATCAATAAATACAAAAATAATATCATAAAATTACAATAAAACCAGGATGCCAAAAATCGGATCATTGACTTTCTGGCATTTTCTTGCATCTGCATAAAGGTACTAAATGAAAGAACTTAAACCAAAATACCATTTGCGACGTATTTAGCGACGATATATCTCTCGATGCAAACGTGGGTGAGCCATTCAACTTCGAACACTGCCAAAAATGTTTCCAGAAAAGCAAATAAATTGCAGTATGGTTGAAATTCATCCGATCTATAAAAACAAAACATAAGCTATGTTCAGCAATTTTATATATATAACTAATGTATTTAGCACATATAGTAAGAAAAAGCTTTTTCTTACATAATAATATACGAGTATATGTTCGAAGAATAATAACTAGAATTTTTTTATAGGGAGCTGATTTATCGTGAAAGACGATGAACGAAGTCTTATTGACGTTTTAAGTTACACTACGCGACATACGCAGACAGGTTGACTGTACAACAGAACGACTACTGACGTGTCCCGCAGTGTAACTCAAGACGCCAGTCATCTTTTTATGGTAGACCATAATTGGAACTACTCACCTTCCAATTCTGTTGGCAAATGGTATTATAGCTACAACTCTATGGACGCAAGCAGCCATGGTAAAATTTGCCAAGTTTCTGTAGCTACGGTCCAGTCGAAGGGTCGTCATCAATAGACTTAAATTTAACCACAATCCCAGTGCTACCGACAGGATTCCTGTTCAAAAAAGTTAATAGGTAATACGGAAAATACTTGAATTATATTATGAGTCCAATATGGATCACAAAAAACTCAAGTAAAGTTTAAATTAAATACTTAAAAACAAAACTATGCCGAAACAAAAGTTACTATAGATACAAATAATATCCATCTTTGTAGATGGATATTAGCAATTCAGCATACCTGTATTGAAAAATCCTTCCTCCAAGCTATTTTTCTCATAGTCATCAAACAAGTCACCCCAAACACAATTTTGAGCCGCCATATTGAGCTTCCACCAAAACTTCGTTTTCTAAGATTTACTGAATATTCAAGATAATATCTGAAGATGAAGACAGTTGCCGTAAAGGACTGCCCAGAACGATGTGGCGAGATGAAACCACAGTCTCAAGTTGCATTTGTATCTTCAACCAAAACGACACCAGTTTTTACACGCTCTGTTTAATACATTGTCTTTGTGATACTGCAAAGCAACAATAGTGAAATTAAGACGGGAAGGTAAAATTTACTTCAAGCACATTTTGCGACGCAAATCCACTTATTACTTAGCACTTATATACCGCGTAATTTGATTTTGATTTGATTTGATTTTGATAACAATTTGCATAAAATAATAAATACACGTAAAAAGCTTACTTCGCTTGCGTTAAATTAAACAAATTCGAACTGCGTAGCTAACCTCATCCTGATGTCACAGAATACTGTCATATTATAATCTGATGTGACACAGATAACTTACTAGTTATTACACAGGGCCTGCCACCCCCACCCTCTACCCCAATGAAACCATTCTCATAAATATAACATCAATTTTTGCCACTCTCGTTCGGAACAGATTGAAATATCAAGGAGCTTTTTCAATTACCTGTCATCATCGCAAAATTGAGAATGAATAATCGTTCTAATTTAGATAAGTACTCACCAGAAATAACCAAGTTTAGATGGGTCGAACCTCAGTTGCTAGCAAAATGGTTTTACTTTTTTAGAAAAAACGAAACAACTTTTTAAAAGGTTTATTAAAATTTTATTTAAAGCATGATTTTATAGGGTCGTATAATCTTTTCTCGTGTGTCTCTGTCATCTCGGAGCGAATCTAATCTGTTGAGGTTTCCTTGCCACCTCAAGCTTTCAACCAAAATGGTATCTCAAAGAGTAAGTATTTTTGACGGTCAAAATACTAAGGTCGGTAGAACTTTTTGGCTCGATCAGGGCGTAGCAGAGCGTACTGTTTCCGCATGCGTCCCAGAAGGGCGGCGCGAAGCCTCTCGTCTCCGGTGAGGTAGCAAAGGACGGGTATCGTCGTTGCAGCCTAAAAATAACAAGCTTTTCCTTATCTATGTAATGTTATTAGATATAAATTGCATTAGAAACTTATTTTTGCGTTTCCGTATGTAGATTTTTCTAAAATCATTTTTGCGATTTTTTTTCTAAGTGCGTAGTTAGTACAATATTATTAGATAAGTAAGCCTGTTGCTGTCTGATAAGCAGTATTTTTTCCATGTTTGTATCAGTAGCTGATTTGCCTAATAACTCGACGAAAAATAACGTTCTACGGAAGTTTGGCTTAACAGCGCCATAAAATTACATTGCGTGGCATCGAAAACTCAATAGTAGAGTAATACCTGGTTGCCGCGCAATGTAACTTGGGTTCTGGTACGATTCGGTTCGTTACGTATGTCAAATTTATTCATGCTGCGTCTTCAAATCACACTGATTACTGTTTCTCAAAGTTAGCACTTGAGGTTTAAAAATTTTGTAGACCCTCTACGGAGAGGGTCTACGACTAAGTTCAGACCTATAAATGTTAATCGCACCACATAAGTTAAGCTTATGGTAATGAATATATTTTCTTCTTATAAACAGTTATAAAGAAACGAGTGAAATTTTTGGAAAAAATTAAAACAGCATCGAAGTTTATTAAATGAACTGTTTGAAGAATTTATATGGTAAAATAATTTAGAAGTGTACACTTACCTGCTTCACCATGATATTTTATCAATTTATGTGTTATAAGTATATATTTTAGTAGTTAAAATTTTAACTGGCCATGTCTCGACGATCAGTGGTTAAGATTGTGCATCGTCTATATAATTGTCAGTAAGTCTGATTGACTTCCGAGCAAAAAATCTTATATTCGATATAGATCTTTGACATGCCTTTACTTTAATTGTACTTACTTCAGAAGCAATAGGAGCAATCAAAGATAACGCCGGTGGAACATGAGGCCTGTATCCAAGAACCAGGAGTGGAAACCACTGCCAGCCAATCAACACTGCAGTAGGTATCCACAGAGCTAGCGTAGATACGCATATTGTATGGATACTCTGAAATAAAAGTAACTCTGAACGACACTAAGATATTGTTTAGGGTAAAACGGGGCCCTATTACTAATACTCTGCTATGTGTCTATTTGTCTGTCTGGCTGTCTGTCTGTCTGTCTCTCTGTCTATCACCAGGCTGTACCTATCTCATGAAGCGTGGTAGTTAGAGAGTTGAAATTTTCACAGATGATGTATTTTTGTTGCCACTATAACAACAAATACAAAAAAATAACTTCGAGGATGTCTAAGGGGGGTAGTTAGAGGTACGTCCAAATGTAACATTTGGTACATACCCACTTTTTGCAGTAATTGGTATTCCATACATGACAAGTTGCAAGTCAATCGCCGCTGCTAGAATACTAACACACGATGTTGTCCTTGCATTGCGCACATAAACCGAACAAAAAAATCCATTGGCGCCCGACGGGATTCGAGCCCACCACCTAAGGATCAGAATCACTCCCACTAATATACCTATATGCAATCTTCAAAATAATAAAGATTCAAATACCTGCGTCAGATATTTCTGCTCCTGTTGATTTTCGCCTCTGTAAAATATATTTTCCAATCGTACTGCCTTGCCCATGTAAAAGAATCTGGAAAGTAAAGTCATCAAAAAATATTTATGTATGTATTTATCTCTAAACTGTCAAACTGCAAATACTTGAAATACTCACATCCCGACTACAGGCACCACTCCACACACAATGACGTAAGGAATGCAAAAGCCAATCTGTCTTGTTGAAGTCAACGATGGCCATAGCAGAGTGCAAGTCGTACCGGTGGAATCGCATGAATATACGCCATAGCCGAAGAGTGGAGGGATCGCAAACACAACGGCATTTAACCCACTAACGCCAACCAATGTCCAGTAAAACCTTATGTGTAATTTCTTTTCTGTAAAGAAAATAATGGAAGCAATATTAAAAGCATTTGCTCAGAGGAGGGATAAAATAGGCTTGACAAAAAATATATATGTAAGTTACAACCGTTTTAGTTGAATAGTCAAATACTTAAAAATATTAATATAGTATGAAAAACTACTAAATAATATAGGATCCGACTAGGTACACAGCTGCACTAGAATGTACGAGTATATAATTCTTAACTGTCAAGATGGTATCACAACACTAAAGTAAACTCTTACACAGAAAAAAACTCAGAAATTATAAAATCAGTAATAATAAGTTCACTTATTTTTTAAGTATTTACTAAGTAAATATTTATATTAACTCTATTTTAAAAGTTACTTGTGTACAACGCACCATGTCTGTAATATTTTGCTAATACGTATCGCTCCAATACAATAACAAACAATGCTGTCATTTGGAAGACACCAAAGAATTGACTTGTAAATGCGAAGAGTTGACAGCACGCTGGACCAAAAAGCCATCTGTAAATACAAAAAAAAATATAAATAACAGACAAAATAAGTGAAAATTTTAAACTAATGAAACAAAGTCTTTCGGGTTAACGAATAATGATCGTCACGTAAACAGCCCAAATAAGTCGTCAGCTAGACGTCGGCCTCCTCAGAATTTGGGGGAGGTTTGCCATAGTCACTACGCTTGGCAGCCGGATTGGTAACCGCAGTGTCGGTGCTTAGTACTCAGGAGAGATGCCCATCTCCTGGTACATTCCGTTAGCCGCATTTTACGACATCCATGGCACATAATGGGGGTCTTATTCTAAGTCAGGACCACCATGGCCAAGATTCATAACAATAATTGCTCATAATTTATATTTAGCGTGTATACCTTTTTGCAATAGCCGATGGCCCCGCAAAAGGGAACCCAAGAAGATTTCTGCCGAGCGAGGCCACACACAGGTTGAGTACCAGAATATGACTTTTGAATATGAGTAGGTGACTGTGGATGAATGTGACAAAAAGCCAGCCGTTGAGCAGCACCCCAAACAATCCTGCAGAGGAAATAATTCAATACAAGTAAAAATTTATGTACCTAGGGTGCACTTTTTGTGGAGGGTGCACTAAAAAATACCGAAAGGAAATAATTTCTACGCTTGGTTTGTCCACCACACAACTTCTTCACAAACCACTATAAATGGCCACACCCACCCAGCCCAAGCAATGTGACTTTAGAAAAACACTACTTTCACTGCACACGCTGAAAAACAAACCGTTTACGTTATGCTAATATCCATACTGAGGTAAGGTATATATAAACACTAACCGAACACAAAAAGGCAAGCGCCGAGAAGCGTCTTATAAGAACTGTCAAAGTAAAACCAAGGGCACTCTTCTTCATGGTAATCAAACATTTGCATTGTCACACTGATCAGTGGGTGCTATGCACCGAAGGACGTATCGGTGAATCTCTCTCGTTTTTTGCGCATTTAGATTTATTTTCTGACGGATAGCTGAACGTCCACGTAGGAGAAGTGGTCACAGAGACTGCGCAGGTTGTCGAACCAGCAGGGCTCTAGGACAATGGGAGCGGATCATGTTACCAGGCAGACCGACGCCACTTTGTGTGCGACATCGAGGGCGTGAACGTATGTGGTACTGCTTGTACGCCCTTCTGTACCTACACTCTACAGCAATAAGAAAACTAGCTTAATCATTATCATAAACTACAATGCACAGAAGGTCGTATCTGTATCGGCATCGGCACCAGTTGAAGATGCACCAGCGGATTACCTATGTATTTTTAAATAAATTAAAAAGGTTATCTCTACGTGATATCTGTGGCGAGTAACTCAAAACATGTGCCATGTGTGTGAACTGAAATCATGCACCAAGGGATAAGCGATGTACCTTAGATGTACATGATAAGTAAGAATCTCGAAATCTATACCTACTCGTAGTTGTGAGGAACTTAGTTAAAAAACCATTGCATAAAAAATAATACATAGCTAATATGTTAGAGATCTACAAGAAAATAATAACTTTTTTCATACCTCGCTCGGTTTTGTTCGCTCTAGATTTGAGATAAAATTCAAGTGACTTGCTTAGACAATGCAAGTGCAGAAAAAAAGACTTCGTGTGAGACGGTTATAAAAATTCCTCTAAATGGTTCGTATACAAACGTAAATAATATATTGCACGGCAATTAATAACCGGCCATCTCCGAAGTCACTTTACTACGGGTAACTTCTCTATATATATAGCAGCGCGGTTCATTTGTTCTTCAAATAGCCTGTATCGAAACACAATACACTACTAAACATTAGGAATCTATGATGACGTGCCCGCACAGTATCGATACTGAATATAATTACTGCATGTCACTTCAAGTTATATAAATACATTGATAACCTACTACATATTTATGCATTCATTGCATAATATAATTCAATATATGAAATGCGTAAGCATTTAGTACTATGGAAGCTAGGTATTTACCAAAACAAATGCTACCTGGAATTGTTTCTACTAGTTGGTTACTACAAATATTATTGCAACTAGTAATTCAGTTTACAATACTAGAGGTATTTAAGTAATATTATAATTTTTCTGTTCCAAAGGGAGCTATAAAAACCACTTACTTATATTAACCAAAATCAATCTACCAAATAGTATGTTGATGTTACGTTATCGTAAACATTTTAGTATAGTTTACGAGAAACGATTGTGTAGAGTGTGAAGTACGAGTTGAACGAGTGAGTAGAAATCAAATGTAAAAGATATTTGATGAGCAGTATAGTAGTAATTGATAGTAGTATATAAAGTACGATTTCATAAACAACTTCAAAACTCAAATTTAACCTTCTACCGATTGGAACACAACCCATTCGCATTGGAACTCTACAGTAGAACATTATTACGTGTATTACCCAGAGCTTTCTGCAGCCATTTATTTGACTTCAAACGTTTCAAAAATAGTTTTTTACCCGACCTATATTTATATCATAGGTATTATCTATTTAGATTTTTCCCAGATGTCACGGTTTCGTCGTTCACACTATTTGTTCGGTGGTCTTGGCTTAGGTAACTGCTGAATTCGCGGAGTGGAAATGAGCAGAGTAATCGGTTTTCATGAGTACCTAAATTGCATGATTAATCTATACGTTATTGAGTTGGCAACGTCCGTGAAGAGCGCGATAGATCCACAAGAACGCACCGCACCCGGCCGGTGTACGCCCGTCGCAGTTAATTACGGAGAAGAACACGCACCTACCTGGTTTCGGCTATGATATAGTGCGTTCGATCAGTTCCTGGGTGTTATCATACCGCTGATTTGTTATTCGCATCGAGCGCGCAGTACAGTGCCGTCACCGGCGGTCGCGGTGGCAGGATGTTATCGTTGGAGCAATTGTCGCAAACGGTGAAGGAACATCTAGGATTGTACAACTATGTGGATGGAATGCAGTACACCTGTAAATGGACCGTCGGCGAATCATCTCTAGGAGGTCGAGGACTCATAGCGACCGAAGATATCAAGTCTGGTGAAGTGTTATTCGTGGACCATCCTCTCGTCTTCGGTCCACGAGCCGGACCCAACTTACCGCGTGGATGCACTGTGTGTCGTAAATTATTAGACTCCGACGCGTTCTTCAAGTGTTCAAAATGTACATTGCTACTGTGTTCGGAACAGTGTCAAAATACACCAATACATTCCGACGATTGTGGTGTTATTTCCCGTTGGAATAATAAAATACCTATCGAGGAAGTCGACGACACGTTAATGTCGCGAGCGTTGACAGCGATAAGAGCATTATTACTCAACGAAGATCAAAAACAACTCATGGCTAATCTACAAGCTAATATGCAACCACAACACGGATGGGAAGTTAGAGATATTTTACCATTCTTCATTATGCCCGAGGAAGAGGAACAGTTGATGTTATTAGCCTGCTGTGCGCTCGACACGAATTCCTTTGAAATAGCAACTCCGTACGGCAAAAGCCAAATGAGTATGCGAGGGTTGTACCCTGTCTCGGGTCTGATGAACCACACCTGTGTGCCGAACACCAGGTACAGCTACAATAGTGAGCTTCAAATGACAGTTAATGCAGTAAAACCTATATTAGCTGGATGTGAAATATTTTCGTGCTACTCAGGAATTTTGTGGGGAACACCAGCTCGCCGCGCGCACCTCTACAAAACGAAACATTTCTCGTGTAGATGTGACCGATGTGCCGATCCGACGGAGCGTGGCACACTTTTAGCAGCTCTTACATGCTTCGCGTCGGAGTGTCCGGGCGTAATTGTTCCTTTAGAGCCGTTAAAAATGACAAGTGCCTGGCGATGCATAGAGTGTGACCTGCGAGTACCCTACAGTAATGTCTGCGCAATCCAAGGCGCTCTAGGAAGCTTGATGAGTACATTAAACTTTGAAAATGTAGGCGAGTTAGAGAATTTTCTCATGAACCGGTTAACGAAGCTCATTCCAAGGACAAACCAGATAGCCGTAGATCTGCACTGCAGGCTGATTTGGAGATTCGGAGATTCCGAAGGACTTCAATGGCATCGTAAGTAGTTTTTTTTGCTTATACGACTTATTGACCGTACAGGAATATGGCCTACCTGATGTTAAGTAGTACCCATCACCTAACATGTACTTGTAATCTCACCGGCTTTCATTCCCCTTCAAACCGGAACACAGCCTAGAAGGCATCTGTGTAGTTGGCAGAAATAGGGATAGTCACTTCCCCAGGCGAGCCCTTCATAAAGCGCCTTCATAAAACAACTAGACTATTTGTACGAGTTCTGCAAAGGCCAGTCAGGAAGCTGTACATAGAGATGCAATATGAGCTCACTGATTGAATAAATTGTTTGAATGGTCTATGCCTATAGTCAAGTCTACGCCACGCTTCCTGCTTGCATGATATCTTACTAAACAAAACATCTTTCCTGGCAACCAGTGTGACTCATTGTCTTGAGGCCAACCTGTATAAGCTCTTATTTCAACTCTGATAAATAGAACAGACAGAAGATAAGATGAGATAGTGTGAGACACAAATATCAGCTGGGTCGATCAATACTCATCAAGATTCTGTATTTTTTTTATGTAAAAATGTAGCAAGTTTACCTACCTACTGTCATTTGACTTTACAACAAGAGTCATAATTAGGTACACAGGATTGTTTCGTTTATCGACCGATTGACTACCGTACCGTAGGTACCGTACTTTTAGGGCAGCGTAGACAAACCAAGCATGTCCAATATCATAAAAACTTTAAAATAGTTATTTTCTATATATTAATGATGTCTGGTGCCTAAAGTACGCTAAATAAAAATAAAGAAATAACTTCACGACTCAGACTGTTCTGTACTAAGTAGTACTGACTCAAGATTCTTTTGAGGATGTTTAATGGGGGGTAGTCAGAGGAACATCCAAGTACATAAGTACCCACATTTTGCAGTAGTTGGTATTCCATACGTGACAGGTTGCAAGCCCATCGCTGCTGCTAGGATACTAACTGGTTTCCTCTTTATGTTTTTCTTCACCGTTTAAAAACACTGGCGTTGCGCGTTTTTTTCGAATAGAAAAATGCATTGAACGAATTTCAACCCATTACCTCAGTATCAGAAGGCGGGGAGACTCCCGCTAGACCACCAGTGCTTTAAGTACATAAGCTATATGAAGTAAGTAAATACATACCTACATTTATTGATATTAACCACAAAAGGTTAGTTAAATAACTACTAAACAAATATTTTTAGTAGGTATAACTAACAAGATAGGCGCATAAATATTCCTACTTTGATTCACATTTCTAAAATAAATCGACTCTAGTTCATGCAGTGTTTGCTTCTAATAATGCTATAGGCGTTTAAATTTCAGACAAATTAGACAAATGATTGTAAAAACTGATGGCCCATCTGATGTTGAGGTATATAATAATTAAAATTAGTGTTACTTTACTACCAGAGTCGTTTTAATAAATTTTCGGTAGTTTTGTAGACTGTAAACAAATTTTAATTTTTAAGAATTATCGTCCATTGTTCTGAATCGTTGTCCTACCTGACTCATAGTCATAGAACCCCTCTATCACTTCGTATGGATTTCATAAGAGGAAATGTGCAGTAGCATCTCCTGAGAGCATTACACGGACACTGCAGACACCAATCTGCCAGGCGTGGTGATATTATAGCAAACACAATGAAACGAAATTACAGGCACAACAGGCAATTACAGGCTTTACACCTGTTTGGCTCAGATTGTCAGACGCTGAGCACGTGTATAGGCACCTTCCTAATAAGGCGATGGTAACCACTTAACATCAGGTGAGCCATCTGCTTGTTCCATCAGCAAAAAACAAACATAAAATACAGTCCCGCTACTTTAAAGATATCGATACCTATCATCCGTCCGTTATTTCTGGAGATGTATGGAGTGGTCTTTATCAAGCAGTGTGCCTCTTCTAAAAGTAGTTGTACGTCTAAAATATAGGTAGGTATTCTACAAGGTTGTATGGAATTTTCGGAAACAATTGCCAGGGTTATTTCGGGGGAAGTGTGTATTTAGGTATTTACTTACATCATTTGCACTTTACACCAGGATGTGCTATTAACGGCAGCCAAAATAATGTTTGTTAGGTCAGCCGGCAGTGTAAATTACCGAAATGTTAATGATTCAAGGTTACACTATTCTGGATGTTTTCATTCATCTATTGAATGTGGGTATGTACTCAGTAGTATGCTTATCTTTATACACTTATTTTATATTTTTTTATCTAAGTATGCATTATTTTTAAAGGTCTATTTATTATCTATGCACAAAATAAATCAAAACAAAAAAAAAAGTATCAGTAGTAACCGCTCAACCTCAAAACCTTCACGGAATACCTAAGTATAAAACAAAAAGAACTATTTTTTTTAATGTTTAGGTACTTGACTGTTTGTTTGTTCCGGCTAATCTTCGAAATTCAATCGTTAAAATCTAATAATACCTATATTGTAGGTAAAAGTAAATATACTAATTTAAGTAAGTATACTAATTTATTAGAAGATGTTGATAGCAATTAGCAAGTCCAAGTAGGCATATACACGCGGGCAAAGTCGCGGACGGGGCAGCTAGTAATAAATTATATGAGGTAAGAAAATCATGAAAACAACTAAATGAACACGGATACCATGCCTATTTCTGCCGCCATGCAGCGATGCTGTGTTTCGGTTTGAAGAGTGTTGGTGCATGCCGCTAAAATTAAAATATCTATTGATTAACATACTACTGTGCATTATAAGGTACGTTTCTAACGGAGTTATACTTGTGAGGTAATAATGCTTTGTTATATGTGATGGTTAACAATTAACATCAATTGGGCCATTTGCTGATCTCATCAGCATGTTTTCAACAAAAGAATCTGCAAATATTTATTTCATATCTAGGTATGTGTGTATGTACTGATGGTATTCGTAGTGTCATACATACGACTACCTACTACACACAAACATTTTAGAATAGAACAATAGTAAAGCAAACAAATCTCGACCGACACGAATTACGTCAGTTTCGACACGTGAGCTGGCTCCATAAAACTGAAAAGGCTTCCAGCTATTTTCATATTGGGTCAGCAACACTGATTCTCGTGAGGCTCAGTCAGCCGCGAATCACTGCTGGGCCATACATACACCACGGTTACTCCACCATCAAAATGAAATCTCGTGCCTACGAGCTCTTGGAAAATCTACTTGACCCGAACCAAATAGAGCAACGAAACTGGAGCATCAAGAAATCAGATTTGGGAGGGCGAGGGCTGTTCGCTACGAAGCTCATCAAACAAGGAACCCTCATCTTCGAAAATAAACCCCTAGTCGTAGGTCCTAGAGTTGACCATGCTATCAGTTCTTACTGTACAGTGTGTTACATAATAAGTGATGATATATTAAAATGTGATGAGTGTCTAATGCTATTGTGTTCTAAAGAATGTGAAAATGCTCTAGATCATAAAAAAATATGTGATTTTGTAACCAAAAGTTGGAAACCAACATCAAACTGTAAGCGATCAGAAACGCTGTGTCGTGTGCAGATATATTTAAAACTTCTTCTGTTAGAAGACCAAAATCTGCTGAGCATATTACAGAAAAGTGATACTTCTCTTGATCTTGAAGAGATACATGATCTTTATTCCGAATACGATGTACCGGACAAACAAAGAAACTTTATGTCGGTCATAAATTCGATACTAAAAATAAACTCATTCCGAATCGCCAACAACTCTCAGGAGAAAAAAATAATACCATTGCGGGGCTTATACCCTCTATCTTCATTTCTGAATCATAGTTGTGTGCCGAACACAAGGAATATCTTCAAAAAAGATTACAAAATGTCTGTTATCGCCACAAAAGATATCGGGGCTGGAGAGGAAATTTTGACTTGTTATACTGGATTTTTATGGAGTACTCCCGCCAGACGATGTCACATTTACAAAACAAAAGGGTTTTGGTGCAAATGCAAGAGATGTGAAGACAAAACTGAAATGGGCACAAATCTTGCCGCATTAAAGTGTCTCGATAAAAATTGTGTTGGAATCCTTTTACCGAGATTACCTACTGACCCTGGAACCGATTGGAACTGTGATAACTGTGAAACCGGAGTACCCGCTAATCGGATTTGTGTTGTGCAAAGCGTCTTAGGAACTTTGGTAGGATCTTTAGACTTGGATGAACAATTTCGCTTAGAAACTGTTGTGTTAGAGAGGTTAGCAAAGTTTATTCCCTACAGTAGCCATATCTTTGTAGACTTGAGGCTACGGTTAGCAATCCGAGTTGGTTGTGAAGGAGTGAAATTAAATGGTTGGTAATTTATTTTCATAGTATTTGAAACAATTTTTAATATTTTGTTAAATTAATTAATTTAATTAGTTAAAAAAAAACTAAAATAAACGATCATCAATCATTATTGAAGTTAATTGCATAACAAGTGTGTGATGTACATGTGTGTAAAACGTAAATAACTACCTAATGTTTTTGAAGCTAGTAAATGTATGCTTATTTAACTTTAGTTAGTAAATCCATCCAATAACTAACGCCTTCATTTTCACAGTAAGATTTACCTATCTACGAGCATCTACGTAATATCAGGAGCTGTAACGTTCACGAAGATAGCTGTACCATATGTAGTGATTGAAAACGGGATGAGGTAGGTAATTTGCTTAATAATGGTTTGGCAAACTGTATTTTCAATTTTTTCCGTAGGAGCGTAGAGGCCTCCGCTACAGCGTAGCAGCGTAGTGCTACGCAAGGGTATAATAATTTCAAACTTGTTTTAAAATGTCACACTGGATTTTAAAGTGATAAAAAAAATAATAGGCTTTTTGCTTCCAAAAAATTAAAAAAAAATAGCATCACGGTATAATTCCCAAGTACGGTGGATATCCCCTAAGATCTCTTAGTACCGAGTACCTACTCGAGATTCTTCGAGGATGTCTAAGAGGGTAGTCAAAGGTACGTCCAGGTATGACATTTGGTACATAGATACAATCATTTTGCAGTAGTTGGTATTCCATACGTGATAGGTTGCAAGCCCATCGCCGCTGCTAAAATACTAACCTGTTGGGTTGAGTGGGTATCGACTCGTACCGATAGTCGATACCCACACGCACGCACACACACACTAAAGCCTAAACTAGACACAATGTAGTAACATTTTTAGTAGGTACCTGTAGAAGGTTATAATTTAATCTGCTGCGTTCAAACTGAGTAGGTAAGTAATTGTATAACGTTTCTCGGACAAAGTGCGGTTAATATTGTTTCAAGGTCTTTAAGAACACAAAACGTAGGTATAGAAACAGTATCAAACTTGCTAAAAAAACTTTTACTGGCTAGGTACTCTCAAACTAGTGTGAACTCGCTCGATATATTGGCTGGAGGTGATTTATGCTAGTAAATTAGTTAACCATGTTATAAATACCTACATAAGTGGATGGTAATATGAATCAGTAGTTGCACAGCCCTGTATCTATATAAAAATAATGCATCTCTCGTTTGGTTGGTTTTGCTCAATGAAAAAGTGTAAGTAATCCTCTGAAGCATGCGATTTACGCTTAGATACGTACGACACGGGTGATGCGCATCTAGGGCGTGATATGACTTCTGGCAAAACGGTTGAAGTGCCTAATAGAGGTAGGTACGCGTACATGTATTCCTGCAATTATTAAAAGCAAAACGTATTAGATCAATAATAACTAACCTACCTACACTAATGGTCTTCACAAAGAATGTTTTCAAACATGGAAATAACCAGCTACTGCAACCCTTTGTTCGAAAACTGCATTGCTCAGTCACAACTGCGTCATATACATCAACACATGCGCTGAATAATTTTAAAGGTTTATGTTTATATAAATTATGCAGTTAGTATTGCAACAGTCAGAATACTCGTAGTGTGTCTCGGCATGCGACGAGTACTACGCAACAAGTGAATAAAATCAGGGACGGTTGTACCGCGAGGTGCAGTTATAATATTGACCGCCTATTGATATGGGCGCAGCCGCGAGGAACGCGCGTCCCCACGTTGTCACCAGATGGATTTGTCTGCCAGTGCTGTTAGTACTACCTACCTTCATTCATAGCTATGTTACGCACTGTCTAATAATTATCCGGTAATCGCTGCCAGAGCAAGGTGCATACAGCTATTATATAGCTCTTGGATTTGGCATTGCTCAAGTGACGAGACAATACCTTTTGTGTGGTTAGTTTATAACGTGCGAACCTGGTGGGTGAGTCGTAACCAATGTTCGTTCCTACTAGGTACCTAGATATTGCGAAGCAAGTAGTGCAGGCATTTGTCTCTAGCGTTTATCTATTGTGTTAGTCTTGGCGTCTTGCCTTACCGCTACTCAACCATAGGTGTAAAGGTCTTTGTTTACAGTTCTGCCAACTATTTCATTAGACCTAGCCAAACGATGACAAATAACAAAAGAAAATAAACTCGTAATAACTGCCTGTCTAACTAAACCTACTTAAGGTCCTACCCATTCAGAGAATTGTGTCAAAAACAGGTTCGAAAGTTTAACAAATTCAAAACAGAGATGGCATTGCCTGACGTAAGTTGGAAATTCACGTATTTGATACTAAGTATTACTTATTCTGTGCTTGAATTGTGCGCTATGCTACGTCACATCCGGTTCATATTCTGGTACGCTATATTATTTTGTCCAGTTCCGGTCCAATATTTTGTCGTGTCTTTAAGGATCACGTGGATCGGGTGATCCGATTCGGATCCGAACCATGAGTAATGGGTGAGTGAGTGAGAGTTTGATTTCAGTTTATTACAAGGTAACGTTTATTTTACTGCAAGAAGTTCATGTTGGATAATTACTTCTAGACTGAAGCATATTTAAAAAATTACGTCAGTGACAAACCATTCAGAATCAACTTTTCAAACGTGTCTAAAAGTCGGTATTCGAATTGAACTCAAATTGAAGAATTTGAACCAAATTAGGAGTTTTTGTGCTTCGGAATATGACTGTACAGCTTTCTTATAATATTTTATAATGTTGGCATTGATAAAGATTTGTAGGATTATTATTAGGTGAAATGAACTTTTTTCTCTCTCTCTCCGTGACGGTGGACAAACACTACCAAAATCACTTCGGCGGTTCTGACTTTCGATGCGAATGCACACGTCATTCGTAAAAGTCGATAAACAATAATTTTGTTTACTAAAATATGTTTTCTTACATTGTTGTTAGAATTCACAATATAAAAGCAGGTAATAATACATCTTCTGTGGTATATCGACTTGAAGTTTGACTTATGTCACTATGTATTTAATGTACCTACATGACTGAAATTTTCACTTGGAAAATGAAATATAAGAAAGTAATATGATAGAATAAATGTCACAGATTATAGAACATCTTCCAGAACGGGAATCAGAATCATAGTTTTAGAGATGTCAAAAATACGTAAGGTTTTCAATAATGCACTCCTGTGTATGTTATTGAAAAATATCTGACACATATTTTAGTTTTCGTTTGTTTTTTTTTATGTATACAATTTGCTGATGGATCAAGCATATGGCCCACCTGATGTTAAGTGGTTATCATAGCCTATAACAAAGCATTGTCTTGTAGGTCACGTTAGTAAGGAACGTGCCCTACAATACACTGCTCTGCGTCCATCAACCTGAGGCATACGGGTGTTTAGCCTCATGTGCCTGTAATTACATATATGTATATACATATACGTATGCTGACTGGAACCTAATTATTAAATATGGAAGAGTATAGTTTTACTAGTTATTTATACTTGGGTTTCATGTGCTTAATCGGAGAGTGTCCACAACTAAAGCAACAATTTAACTTACAATAGGTTTGAATAAGAAATAAACAAATCTGAAAAATAACCACGATCACCGACATAGCTCTCACAATCAGCAAGTTGAAGTGGCAACAGACAGACATAGCTCGTAGAACCGCAAACTACAGATGAATAAAAGCTCTCGATTGTCGGCCATGAACAGGAAGACGAAGCGTAGGACGCTCTTCCATCCGATACTTTGCTAGGATCACGGGAAGTCGGAGGATAAAAAGTTTCACAATTGGGGTTTTGAAAAAAAAAAATGTTTTTTTTTATGTATTTTAATACATTATTATTAATAATATTGATATTTAATGCAAAAAACTTAAAAAAAAAACTAATAATAGACAATTAAAAATTGATAAAATTTAGAAAAAAATCACGTGACTATAAACGCGCCATGATTGATCACCATAGTTGTTGTTACATAGTGACGTCATTATGTTATAGCTATCTAATAACAGTACAGCGTGCGCGGCTATTGCAATGAGTGAAAACCGCTCGGGTTTGTTCGGGAGCTGCCGGCGTGTTTTCGGTACTGGATTCAAAAAATATTTTTATTTTGAAATAACTTTTGAATTATTGTAAAAAAAATAAAACATATATGACCTTTCAATTACCGCAAAAAAAAAAATTCAAAACCCCCATTGGTCTTTCTGCAGTGGATTATGTCTTCAGGGTGATGATGGTAATAGTAAAATTTTAAAATAATATATAAAATACTATTCTCACCTTTTAAATCTTTTTTAGACTTCTACATATACTTTAAATCAAAAACTAGGCAAATCGGTTCAGTCGTTCTCGAGTTTTTGTAAGGCTAACAAACATCAATTAATTTTTATATATATAGATTTATATTCAAAATATGGATAAATTAAATTTTATCTTTACATAAGTATTATGAAATATTGTACCACAGAGTATTGTACACACTTACACAAACTGAACTTTTTGGACAATGTTCTGTCAATCTAAAATGTCAAATTGAAACCAACGCTCGTATTCCAAGACAAATCTCAACACTAACTCAAAATAGGTGTTCATTAAAAATTTTGTTTTTTTGGTTAGATTGGATAGAAAACAGATCTAAAAAAATTATCGGCAGTGTCAGATTGCAAAGGAAGGTATAAGATTATTATGTTTACGGAACAACTAAGAAAAGTAGATGGAATAAAGTGCCCTATCGCCTTTGGAGTGCTTATCACCGTACTAAACTAGCTGACAGAAAACTTATGTACTTTTTATTGTAAACACATACTTAGAATACAACTCGCGACTGTATTCGATTGTTATCTAAGCGAAAACACTAGTAAATGGGGGTGTTAAAGAAATCTCAACCTTATCTATACTGGTGCAAGTTTTATGTCAATTTTAGCTTCGATGAACAGTAATGAGTTCAGATAGATTCAAAAATTATATGAATTTGACATTTTGACAACAAGGGGCATAGTTACTTGGTAACCTTATACAGCCAGTATAAATATATACCAATTATTGATCAAGCGAGCGAAGCGTCTTAGTTTCGAGATTAGTAAAAAAATGCATTTGTCCGTGTGTCAGTTGGTCTGTTTTCGCCTACAGGTCGCATTTTTCGATTTATACCTACTGCTTTTTTGATGGAGCAAGCAGATGGCCCACCTGATGTTAAATGGTTACCATCACCTATAACAAAGCATTGCCTCGTAGGCCACGCTCGTTAGGAACGTCACCTACGATGCACTACTCAGCGTCCCTCAACCTGAGGCATACAGGTGTTAAGCCTCATGTGCCTGTAACTACACCGGCACCCACACCCTTCAAAATGGAACACAGCAAGCTGCTTGGCAACAGAAATAGGTAGTAGTACTGCCCCGGACGAGCCCTTCACAAAGAGCTCTACTACTACTCATAGAACCACTACTTAGTAATAATCTTCATCCTGACTAACTGACGAACATAAGACAACGTGCAGCCTAAAACACTGGTCGAAGAGAATTGAAATTTTTGGGTATATTTGTCTTATTGGGTGAAAAGACCAAGGAACTAAGAGACTAAGAAATAAATTCCTGAAATTTAACTCCTACACGGGGTACAGCAGGGATTGAAGTTCATATGAAAATAACGTCACGCGGACGGAGTCACACGTGTTTCGCTAGTACATTATTCAAGGATTGATGTGATCAAACCTTGGAACCGACGATCGCTTGTATCTTATGATAAAGAACGCCTAAGACTAATGGACTTCTTCCACACGATGATGTTGATATTTTATGACCCAACCGTAATTTCGTTACACTGTGTCTTGTTGTATTTGTATTGACTGTGACAAATAAATGACACCTATAGTAACTATGTGATTATCACTGTCAAACGAGCCACAGAATAATGTATAGTTGCTCGGAACGACTTTTGACGTGGACCCTGCCTCCTGAAGCGCCAAAGCGCTACTGAGCTTGTATAGGTACGTCTCGCGTATTTATATTTTAGGCTATCTACTATTTTTATAAAAAAGTAAGCTAGCTAACAAAAAAATTACTCCGGCACACGATTACGTATCTTTTAAGGAACACATGAACAGAAAAATCGTTGGAATATCTCGATTAACAATCGAATAAATCACCCTCGGTGTAGTCGGTAGGCCAGAGATTTTAGTAAAACTTTGTGTAAACTTTTATCGAACTCAATGGAATCAAGAGTGTTTCTGGTCGCTCCGAAATATAGATGGTCCTTTTAAATGTAATATTCAATTTAAAAAAATACATGAATATGTTGTTTTAACATAATAAACAGGTGCTGATCACACGACCGCGTCGCCTTAACTGATAATCTTAGAACTCAACCAGCAGGACCCAATTCATCCCTGAACATTATTTTACGAATCGTCGGCTGACCTCTTAGATATCTGAGTTTAAATGATTTTCTAGACTTTTTGTAACCTTTAAAACTAAGAAACCGACGTCTAAAAAGCACTAATTACCTTCACCTACTCGAATGTTCGTAAGCTTATACATCAAGCGAGTACGAAGGCGACTCAGCTGTAACTGATTTTTTTAGAGCTGTCGGAGTCTCGGCTGGTGCTGAAGGAGAGTCTATGCCGCGGCACGCTGCGCACGCTGGCGGCGCTGGGCGCGGGCGACGCCCACCTGCGCGGCCTGCTGCTCTATCACCTTCACGCCGCGCTGGCAGAGCGCGCGCGCCGCTCGCCAGACCTCTATGACGTGAGTACAAGCATGCTTCTTTGTTTGCTGTTGGCTTGGAAGACGAGTTTGAGCATCCTACGCTAGCTGGCGGGACGTTGCCGTCACATCTAATAAAGAACATAATACTAATAGTCAATTGTTCATTACCTAAGTAAGTAAACAGCTTATTATGCAGCGTCAGGGGAATTTTTTACTCATACTCTTATTTACGGGATGCTGTAGTGCCTGGGACAGATTTTGCAATGCAAAAAACATAGCAAAGCTATAACAAAAAAAGCCGGCTAAGCGCGTGTCAGACTCGCGCACGAAGGGTTCCGTACCATTATCTATAATAAAAACGGCAAAAAAACACGTTTCTTATATGAGAGCCCCCTTAAATATTTATTTTATTCTGTTTTTGAGTATTTATTGTTATAGCGGCAACAGAAATACATCATCTGTGAATTTCAACTCTCTAACTACATGAGGTACAGCCTGGTGACAGACGGACAGACAGACAGCGAAGTCTTATTAGTAGGTAATAGGGTCCCGTTTTACCCTTTGGGTACGGAACCCTAAAAATCCGATGGAAAATCTACTATGACTTCTAGCATGATAAGACACACAAGTTTTGTTTGTTCCTCGAAACAGGAGAGGGATATTACTATACGATAATGCAGTGCTTTAGCCTCAGGCTTTAGCCTAATCAGTGGCAGTAGCATGGTAAGTAACGCCTCGTACCGCTCATCCGAAAGATTATCAATAATTCTGTGTACGAAAAACCACCTGCATTTTCCAAACAGTGGAGAAAGTAGGTAGTTGCTGCAGCGATTGAAGGTCGACCTCCGCACATCTACATTCGGCGTCTCAATTCAGTTGTCGCCGACAAGACTAACGTTGTTATCTACGACAACTTTTGCACTTCTACAGTTCTTTTTAGCAAACCTGTTTTTTCGGAATAAACATGTTTCTGTTTTATTTATTCCCAGGAACTGAAGTCAGAGATCGAGAGTTCAATAGAACAAGCGTACTATATACTCCGAGGCGATATCTCCGCGCCCCCAGACATCGAACTGAGACGCCGCTACCTCGGCCCAGGCTGTGAAAAACCCCAACAGGAGAGATTCTTTATACTCGACTCATGACCTCGAGTGCCTTTAGAATGTAATTTAACTTGTATTGTTCTCATTAACCTAAGAATTGTTTTATAAAAACTTACTTACCCATTTAATGTTCGTACAGTTACCTACTTGTGATGAAGCGTCGCAAATTTTAGTATAAGTAGGTACCTAAAGTACCTAAAACCTTACCTAACGAACTCCGTAACAGTAGGGGCTTATAATAGATGACCTTTTCGAATATCTTATCGAAAATATTTTATATTGAGATACCTACTTAGGTCTATAGTTTTCAATCTTCAGAGTTTTTTATAAATCGGTAAGTAGGTACCTACAATATGTTTTTTTCCAAATTTCTGGAAAAGTACCATCCAGGATTAACTATAGGTAAGTACAGGTATTTGTTGAGGTCTTACTAAATGACGACGAGCATTCATTTCATTTTGATATCCTTTTCATCAAAATCTGTGACGTGCAAACACACAGTAAATGATCTAAGACAGCACATTTACTTTTGTAATATTTGTGAACGAGCAAACTAACATTTACATTTTTTATTAATTTACTAATATTCGCCCCATGGCTTTGCCCACGTGGAACTAGGTAGGTACAACACTGTGCAAGTCTTTGGTCAGGGCTTCGTTGTATTTTGTAAAAATATCCTTAGTAGAAATGTGCTAGTATATCGATCATGAGCGAGTACATACTCCAACCCGCACTTGGCCGATTTTCGGGTGGCTGTCTGTGACCACAACCTTTTTTGAGGGCTGGGTCCTGGGTCCGCGC